>JAQIZX010000004.1:1389326-2778653 GCA_028827385.1 Penicillium freii | reverse complement strand
ATGGGCTGGCGCTTGTGTTTTAGTTCAGGAGCATGACCTGAGGAGATACCCCATGGCAGTCATAAGCATTATTCGGAATGCAACTTTTATTCTTGAAACCTGCAAGTAATTGTACTCCCATATAGCCCAACTCCGCCCAATGCGTATTCGTAATGCAAAGTAGTCCCTCTCATTGTTTCGCATTGGCTGCTTGCTTTTGTTTTGCTTCCTCTGCCAGCCTAATTGGCTCCCATGATGTTGTCTCAACCATTAACCCACCGGCACAGCTACGAGAGATCAGCTTGCTATTTGACTTGAACTCGATGCTCAAGACTCACCGTCGGAACAACCGCACCACAGGCTCGCATACCACAACTCCTGGTTCGGGAACCCCATTTTGTGGTGGATTGCAAGAGAATTGTGTCATTTCGAGTAACGGACAGTCCGCGAGGTTGACTTGTTCGCCTTTACGGCGTTTCTCTTGGAAGTTGCGGCGAACGGTATTGACATGGTCGGGGAGGGAATCAGCGGAGAATATGGGGACGAGAGGAGCCATTGTGATTTCCAATTGTGAATATGAGATAATTAAACTTGGGTGAGGTTTGGAGGTTTTGTGTTTTGTGTTGTCGAAGGGAAAAGATTGGAAGCTTCAAAGGTTGGGGAAGGTTGGAAGTTCGGAAGCTCCGTTAGCCGCGCTATTCAACTTTCCGCTCGCAACGTCTACACTTTCTACACTTCTACCACTTTGCTCGAATCTACTCACTGGACTTTATACGTGGTCAAAATATAGTGATGCCAGATCCATGACGCAGTCCATTGCTTACACATGGCAGCCAATCTCGGAGAGAGATCGCTAGCCGATGTACACCAAGAGGGACTAGATGAGGTATTGCAGCTTTTCCTATTTCTTGAACGCATTGAGTTGACAAGTTTTAGATACTCTCTGGGTTGACCCATTTTTATCCTGGTCACTTAAGCCATGACACACATTTGTTAGGCGTGCCTATCCTGGACACTTTGCTTGAAGTCTTTGCGCCGAAAGCACTTGCTGCGAACAATGGACAACCTCAATCTCTAAGTGAGTCTGTAGAACAGCAGACCATTGAAGACGAGGAAATGCTGCTGCACAGTGAGCTCCCGGCTGGTCAAGATTCTAGGCCGGATGAATTACACGCAGCGCAAGACATTGACCCATCTGCCAATGTGTCGTTCTCAGACCTAGACGGTAGCAAGAATCAGCAGGTTCCTATCGTGGAGATTTCAAGCAGCCTGTCGGCTTCGGGAAAGTCACAACTATTATACTATCTCACGGCTCTCGCTATCTTACCACGAAAATATGGGGACATCGCAGTCAGTGGCCAAGAGGCAGCTGTGGTGTTCATAGATACCGACGGCCGATTCGATGCCGAAAGACTAAGAACTGTGGCTCGAGGTATCGTGCAGCAGCAGCGAGGAATATCCGAATCAAGTCTCGGGCCTCATCTTGAATCATTGCTCGTCTCTTCACTACAGCATGTCCATGTCTTTCGTCCGCAATCTTCATCCGCTCTTTTGGCCACAATCCACACGCTAGACTCGTACCTCTTCGATCTCTCACGACATCGTTCCGCATCACGTCCCTTAAAGATGATCGCCATTGACAGTGCCACCGCCTTCTTCTGGCAAGACCGGCTACGTGACGAAGTCGCGCGGACCGAAGAAATCGGGCGCCCTCAGGCAGAAATTGATTCTGAGCGTGAGCAAAAGAAGAGGTTTCATTTGTCTGACCTCTATACTGAACTGGTGAGGGAGTTGAAGGCTCTACAGAGTCAGTTCCAGTGTGCAATTGTGTATACCGCAATGGTCGCAGGAGGTCGAGCTTCCGGCCCTGGCCACTACGACCAGTTCCAGGCTCGTGTTCCATCGCTGAGACCTGCTCTCCCTGCACCCTGGGGCACTTTTCCAACATTGCGTCTGATTGTTCACCGGTCCCTTGTTCGTCCATTCCCTCCGAGTATGGCCGCCCATGCAGCCGTGAAAGATGCCCCTTCACGGCAGAGCGTGGTTCAGCAAGGGAAGATATCGGCATGGGTCAACCAGTGGGGGCGCGATGAATGGCCTCGTCGCATTGTGGAAGCAATCGAGGCGACCAATGGTGGGAGCTTTTCATTTTACATACGAGGCTCTGGGGTTGAGATGACTGATCCGGATTATTGAACGTTTATATTTATGGTGTATATTCATTTATTCAATATCCTATGCTCATGTAAACAGCTTGGCAATTGCCTCGACGGTTGTGTTGCCGCCACTGAACACAACACCAACATCCCATCCATCCTTGCCACCCTCTTGTTCGACTTGTCGCCTGAAGTTCTCATCAAAGAGACACACAGCTAGTCCAACAACTGCACTCGGCTCAACAACAACCTTCATGCGCTCTATAACCAACCGCATGGCTGACTTGATCTGCTCTTCGGTGACAGCGAATACCCCTTCTACCTTCTTCTCATTGGAGATGACCTCCCAATTGAGTAATCCCACGGGAGTGCGTAGCCCGTCTGCGATAGTGAGGGTACCAACAGCTTCCACTCGCTTTCCAGCCTGCAGCCCGCGTCGACAATCGTCTGCACCTTCAAAGCTGGGCTCTGCACCGAACACGCGTGTCTGCTTATCCGAGAACCACGTCGCCACGCCGGAGTTGAGTCCCCCTCCACCAATAGGAGTGATGACTGCATCCAGGGTTCGGGACCCAGCTTGTTCGGCATGCTGCGCCTCCAGCTCCAACCCCGTTGTACCCTGCCCACAAATGACATTGAAGTTATCATATGGTGGCACGAGAATGGCGTTTGTCTTCGCCTGTATCTCTGCCACCACAGCTTCACGTTCTACACTTGTCGAGCCGCTGAAGATGACCTCCGCGCCATGAGACTGCGTACCCGCAATCTTTGATGGCGTGCTGATGCGGGGCATCACAATATATGCTGGAATTCCCAGGGTCGAGGCAGCGAGGGCGAGGGCTTGTGCATGGTTTCCTGAAATCGAGAGGAGTCAGCATGTATAATTTTAACTTGCATAGTAGAAGATTAGAAAATACCAGAGCTATGTGTGATCACCCCGCGCCGTTTGACTTCCTCCCCGCGCTCCTCCAACAGTCGCAGTAATGCGTGGAATGCACCCCGCGCTTTGAAGGCACCGATTCGCTGAAAGTTCTCGCATTTAAAGAAGAATCGAAATTGTGGACGAGCGGGAGTTTGGCCTTCAAACGGCGTTCCGACCAAGGCTTCGACGGATTGCGGTGTTGAGGCGATGTTGTCGAGTGTTTTGCATGTCAGCAGCGGCGTACGGTGCACATGGGGTTGGATGAGACCATATGCCGCTTGAATTGCGGCCGGAGTGAGCGATTGAGCTGCAACAGCGGGTGAAGTCATATTTGTGGATTGTAGAAGGGAGTGAAGAGGGGAGAACGGAGAAAGTAACAAGTATGACTCTTATTTTATTTACCCCGGACTGTTCTCCGAGCTTCGGCGCGGGGCTACTAGCTGCAGGTACAAGCTGCAATACAAGCTGCAATGCACAATCTACAAAAGGAAAAGAAATAAAGTAACTGGGGAAATGGCCGGTAAAGCCTCAAAATAATATTTTCGACCTGAAACCCAAAAAGAACAGTTCATAGTACATCATCATTTTTTGAACCCCCACGGGTATCAAGGTATTATTTATTTCTGGTTCTCGGGGCGGAGAGAGCGGACGGCCTTTCCGGCGCGCCAGATCTCGAGATCACGGATCTCCTGCATCTCCTTCTCGTACTTCTCGCGGTAGTCGGGCTGCGAGTTGTAGTCGAGGGAGCGCTGGGTCTCAGTGCCGTTGTGGACGCTGTCGTAGAGGTCGTTGAAGACGGGCTTCAGGGTGTCCTTGAAGCGGCTGGACCAGTCAATGGCACCACGACGGGCAGTGGTGGAGCAGGCAGCGTACATCCAGTCCATACCGTTACCACCGATCAGGGGGTACAGGGACTGGGTAGCCTCCTCAACGGTCTCGTTGAAGGCCTCGGAGGGGCTGTGACCACGCTCACGGAGAACCTCGTACTGGGCGAGGAACATACCGTGGATACCGCCCATGAGGCAGCCACGCTCACCGTAGAGGTCAGAGTAGACCTCCTTCTCAAAGGTGGTCTCGTAAAGGTAGCCGGAACCGACGGCGACACCCATGGCGATGGCGCGCTCCTTGGCCTGACCGGTGACGTCCTGGAAGACGGCGATGGAGGAGTTGATACCACGGCCCTCACGGAAGAGAGTGCGGACGGTACGGCCGGAACCCTTGGGGGCAACGAGGATGACATCAATGTCCTTGGGGACATCGACCTTGGTGAGGTCCTTGAAGACGGGGGAGAAACCGTGGGAGAAGTAGAGGGTCTTGCCCTTGGTGAGGAGGGGCTTGATGGTGGGCCAGGTCTCGGACTGGGCGGCATCGGAGAGGAGGTTCATGACAACGGTACCCTTCTCAATGGCGGTGGTGACATCGAACAGGTTCTTGCCGGGGACCCAGCCGTCCTGGATGGCCTCCTTCCATGAGGCACCATCCTTGCGGACACCGACGATAACGTTGAGACCCTGGTCACGGAGGTTCAGACCCTGGCCGTGACCCTGGGAGCCGTAACCGATGAGGGCAAGGGTGTCGTTCTTGAAGAACTCCTGGAGCTTCTCACGGGGCCAATCGGCACGCTCGTAGACATCCTCCTTGACACCGGCGAAGTCAATGGTCTTGATACCACGGACGGGGGTGACGACCGAGGAGACACGGGGGAGGGCGGCAGCGGCAGCGATGGCAGGGCGAGGGAGAGCTGCGGTAATGACCGAGCGAGGAGCGGCCGCGCGGGCAAGGCGGAGGGCACGGGGAAGACCACGAGAAGCCATTGTGAAGATATGGAAGAGAGGAGAGTGGAGAGTGAAGGAGAAAGAAGAAGTTGGACTGGGGAAGCTTGGGAATTTAAATAATGGGCGAGGATGGCTGGGCGATTCGAGTCACCGTAGCAATTCTCGGAGAGCAGACCTTGCTCCCCGGCGACCCCACACCGACACCGGCCACTGTGTTGATTGGAGGATGATCATTTATTATGTCATGAATTGCGTTTCCCAGCGCGACAAGCATACTTGGTAGGAGAGGTCATATTAATTTTATGACTCAAGATCTTTGTGGATAAGAATGTCTTTTCTTCCCCGGAGTAGGAACAATCTCCGGGATATCAGAATGTATCAAACAAAGTGAAGTACTCCGTAGAAGGTCCAGACTCCCGGGGTCTGTTTATATTTGAAACACGTGATGACATTCGTACCTGCCTCGACTTCTTTTTTGAGTCGTTCCTTCCCCAAAGTACCATTTCTGCCTCAGGCCCTATATGTCTCTCCGCCCCCCACGTCTTCATATCCACTGAGATTGTTTGGTAGGTCCAATTACTTTCTCTTGTAGTCTTTGATCGTACCATGTCTATAGGATGAGTGTCTTCTCATTTGGGGATTTACCCACCATCCAGACCCGAAAGGCCTTGTTACTACTTGACTTTCAAAATGACTTTGTCCGTCCGTCCGGGGCTTTACATATCCCCAATACATCGGATATCCTTGAAACCCTCCCGCAGCTAGCATCTGCATTCCGTCGAGTCGGCGATGTGGTTTGGGTGCGCTCACAATATGCATCCCCTCAGACCATTGTTGACTGGAACTTTGGTGATCGCATTGTCCTGGACAGAGAACCACCGCGCAGAAAGGAGATGACCACCTCGGATATAATTGAAGTCGGGTCGAATCATGATTCACCAGAACCGGTTGACCGTGAAGCCTTTCTCTCCGCCGACTCTGCGATATGCTGTGACCCGCATACCCCCGGATATCAGTTCCCCGCGCCGATTCTAGCCGCTATCAACGCCCAGCATGACACTGTAGTGGACAAAACAGGATACTCTGCTCTGGAGTCCCCCGGCCTGGTGCTATCCTTTAGGACACACTTTGTGACCGAGCTGTACCTTTGTGGCTCGTTGTCCAATGTCTCTGTGTTTGCGACGGCTTTGGATGCTGTCCGCAATGGGTTTGCAGTCACTCTGGTGGAAGACTGTTTGGGGTTCCGCGATTTTCAGCGGCATCAAGAAGCAATGCGACGCATGGCGGATATTCTGGGAGCGACTGGTATCACCGCTCGGGAGCTCATTCAGGAGCTAGATTGGGATGAGACCGAGGCAATTGCTCGCCAAGCCGCACCGCAGTCTAAGAGGTCAGCAGCTACGGCTGGCATCGAGAGCGTTATGGATGGTCTGGAATTCTGGAATACCGCGGACACCTCTCCCACAGATGACTCACGCGAGCCAGAAGATCCCAGCCTTTCGGAACTCGCTAGTCTTTCGCGCGCACGACGCACTACTGCTGCACAGGCGCGGGGTCCAGCGGAGGACCAAAAGAAGGTGCGTGTGCGCGCCCGTCGTCCGAAGCGCCGAGACACCCCAAAAGAATCTTCAACTGGACCTCGCGCTGCCCACGACGAGGGAATAACACCTTTGCAATCCGCGGAAATACCAAATACATCCCAAACCAACATCGGGGAGGGCGACTCGCGCCTCGTGAACAATGTCAACTTGGCTGAAGACTCCTTTGATCGTATAAAGGCGGAGGTAGATTGGCAAAAGATGTACCATCTGTCGGGCCAGGTTCCCCGATTAGTTGCAGTCCAGGGTCAACCTCGACCAGATGGAGCCATACCTATATATCGTCATCCGGCAGACGAGTCTCCACCCTTCGAGCCATTCACCCCCGCGGTTGATGAAGTGCGCGTGGCGGTTGAGCAAATACTAGGCCACCCCTTGAATCATGTACTTATTCAGCTTTATCGAGATGGGCAGGATCGCATATCAGAGCACTCAGATAAGACACTGGATATTGTGCGAGGGTCTTTCATTTGCAATGTCAGTCTAGGCGCCGAGCGTGTGATGGTCCTCCGTACGAAGGCGTCAGCATCGGAGCCTGAGGGAGGCACTGAACCATGCCGAACAACCCAGCGCGTGTCTCTTCCTCACAAGTCACTTTTCGTGCTCGGCCCAAAGACGAACATGCGATGGCTTCATGGCATCCGGGCCGACAAACGGCCTAATGCAACCAAATCTACCGAGGAGCAAGCCTTTGGTGGTCAGCGAATTTCCCTTACTTTCCGTCATATTGGCACGTTCATCGACCCTGTGGCCAACACAATCTGGGGACAGGGGGCTGTCAGTAAGACATTGGACCAGGCTCGTGCCGTGGTCCATGGGGATCCTACCGAAACAGCACGCCTCATTGGTGCATTTGGCCAGGAAAATCGTGCCACCGAATTCAATTGGGACTCCGTGTACGGTGGGGGATTTGACGTGGTCAACTTTGTGACGACATCAACAGGGCGGTTAGTACTTGGCCCTGATATTATAGCCAATTTACGTGTGCGTCTCTGTCTGGGGGAAAGTGGCGTCCGATATCGATTGATCACCAACCATGAGCAACTGGGAACTAAAGATAGTGACCAAACGACACTGCCCATATATGAAGCGCCTGATGGAGCAACAATCGCGGGTGACTCTGTTATACTAGCGCACATGACCAACCGGTCTCCTGAGATCTCACGGCCAGGTGGAGATTCGTTACGTGGGGGCAATTTCTTACCAATGATTGACCAGTTTCTGGGACACTGGCGTCAGCACTGTGCCACCAATCCAGCCTGCCTGTTTGAATATGGGATTGAGGATTGGGAGCGTACTTTGCAGGGCCAACATTACCTAGGAGGCTCTGTGTTTACCATCGACGATTGCTCTCTATGGCCAATTCTACGGGAGATTGTACAGAACCAAGGTGCATTTGATGCTCGGTTCGCGAGCGTGAATCAATACTATCACCGAGTCGAGAATCGGGGCATCGTTCGATCTATTTTGGAGGAATGAAACCGGACCGACTGTGATTTATGTCCACAAGAAAGCTCTTTCAACGACAGCTTTTGTATTTGTTCGTGTCTTCGCTATGGACATATTACGAAATCTTACGGATTTATCCGACCATGAACCAGAGTGGTTGAAGCCCAGTCTATAATTGCTTTTGGATATAGTTGTACCCAATCTGCTATCTTCTGCAGGCAACACATTTATAGTCACAAAATAAGCTTAGATTGTATAGGTCCCGTACATCTGTCCGTTTAGAGACACGAACCAGGGAAAGAGGTGGTGCTCAGAGAATTCTTCAACGCAACATCCCCACACACCACAGCCTTGAAAAAGGCCTGAGCCACTACCGATGCACCGGTAGGACTGGTGTGCGTGTGATCCAAGGGGAAGTACGCATCGACGGCACTCAGACCAAGCGTCTTGAATTGGTCTGCCACATAAGCCCCATGATCAACATAGGGCACGCCAGCAGCTTCTGCTGCCAACTCCGCGTATCCCACAAACCGCGACGGGGTATAGGTGAAAGTTCCAGTTTCCCAGGGGTTGTTGGGTGTTTGACTGGAGATGATCACATTCGCGCCCTTAGCCTTGAATGCCTTGGTGGCCTTCTCTATATATGCCGGGAACGTCAACACAGTCTCGGCGACCCCATTGTAGGTTGTGCTACAGGTCTCGCTGCCTGTACCAGAACAGTCGCTACGCCCATTATCGGTAGGCGTCAAAGAGCCACCGTCGTTGTGCCCGAACTCGATGATCACCCAATCTCCAGATTGAACCACTTCTGTAATGGCATCGAACCGACCCTCACGCGTGTATGAGCGTGCGCTACGGCCGGCGACGGCTTTGTTGGACACGGTGAGTGAGGTATAGGGCGTAACATATTCACCCCAACCTGGGAGTATTAATTAGCATGATGTTATCCTGGAGGCCGGAAGAGAATACACATACCCGCGGTGTTAGATCCAGTTCCACCCTTTGCCATAGTCGAGTCACCAGCAAGGTAGATGGTCGCGCCCAGCGCACTGGGGATGAGTGCGGAGAGAAGAATAGTAAATTTCATGGCGAGATGGATATAGATCAAGTTCTTAGTGAAAAGGCTTTTAGTAAATGTTCTTTAGGGAATTAGTAGTTTCTTCGAAATTATATATATTTTTAGGCCATGCTAAACAATAGCTCGGATACGTGGAAAAAGAGTGACGTTCTCAGCGGGGTATACATGGCCATTGTCGAGTTTCATTGTCGTTTCGGACAAAAGGCAATGAAACACGCAGGAAATGCGGAGAGATCCGTTGATCGTCGCTTCTGATTCATGGAAACTCACTAATAGGACGCGGACTGGAGATAACAAGGCTTGGTAAACCGGGAATTTATCCTAAAACAGTTCATATGTACGGACGTACTCCCTGAGCATGGTCAAATATGACGATGATGACATTCCTTGGCAAAGTTTCCTATAGTAGCAGACTACACTCCGTAGAGGTTTTAGTATACAGTGGGAAATAGCGGAATTCGCTTATCACAACTTCTCGAATGTTGGAGTACGCTTTTGCAACCCAGACAGAAGAGCTGCCGAGACATCTTGGGTCTGCAAAGCAGCGCTATTCCACACACTCGTATAGCGCAGTCCATCTTGCACAGAGTGGTCACGCGAGAAGTTCAAGATCTCCTTGGTACCTTGCACGGCCACGGGGCTCTTGCTGGCTATCAAGGAGGCGAGCTTGAATGCAGCCGCAATAGTAGCTTCACGGTTATCATACACCGCATTAACGAATCCCACACGCAGCGCCTCCTCCGCACCGAACTCGCGCGCCGTCAGAGCGACCTCCTTGACCCACCCATAATTTCCGACCACCTTAGGGAGTCGGCTGAGGGTACCAATGTCTGCTGCGAGCCCGATATCGACTTCCTTGACGCCGAACCGGGTATCACGGGAACAGAGACGCACATCCGTCGCCGTTGACAGGTCAATGCCGAGTCCCAATGAGAATCCATGAAGAGCAACTATGACGGGCTTTTCGCAACGCTCTACCGCGGTGATACAGTCCTGGAAGGCGGTGATATGGCGACGAAGGACGGCCGCCTTTCGAGCTGGGTCGGTCTTGGCGTCAGACGATAGAAGACCCTCCGACGCCGCTTTAACATCCAGTCCGGTGGTGAATGCCTTCTCTCCAGCGCCGCTGAGGACGATTGCGCGAACGCGGGGATCCGAGGATAGCTTGTTGAAGATCTGGGCCATGTTTTCCCACATACTGGATTTGATTTATTAGGGAATATATAAGGTCGGATTTTGGGCTAGCGCTCACACTTCGATGAAGGCGTTCAACCTTTCTGGACGATTGATTTCCACATGGGCCACATATTGATGATCGGTGGGAAGTTGGATGGTAAAATATTCGAAAGAGTAGTTATCAGCCATATTTAGAGGGAAAAATTGAATGTTTCTGGAATTTGAGAGAGAAAGAAGGGAGAGAGTTGGGAGTATAAAGAGGACTGTTGTTACACAGCGGGGGGACCTCGGCACTGGAGCAAAACGTGAGGTAACAACCGAATGCCAGCTTTGAATGCGTTGGAATATCTTAGATGTCTTCAAAAACTATATGACCTTATTTATAAATGTAATTATAGGCCTAGCTCTATTTTCCAAAAAGAAAATTATACTCGACATTGTATTTTGCGTATTAACTTAGGATTTGCATGTGCCGAGGCGGATCATGGATATACATACTCCGTATATCTTGATATATATCCAAGAGAATTAGGACAACATTATGGCATAAAATAAATAATAAAAATACAGATGTAAGGAAAAATTACAAGTTCTGTCCAATACCATTCGCAAAAGAATTGTAGCTCCTGTGTCGACGCGAAGGAAATGATTCTTCACTCAATGGTGATCTTCTTGGAAGTCGCGGCAGTGGTCTTGGGTACCTTGATGGACAGGATGCCATGCTTCAAACTGGCCTTCACATTGTGCTGATCGACAGGAGTCGGAAAGGAAAAGACGCGCTGGAACTCGCCGACTGAGCGCTCGCTGGCCCAGAACCGGTGAGTGGGCTTGGTTTCGTCTGTATCCTTGCCTTCCTTGGCCTCGGCCGGTGGCTAGAGTTTGGGGGTCGGAGAATTCGATATCGATGTCCTTCTGATCGATGCCAGGCAGTTCACCATCGAAATGGTATGCATCTTCACTCTCACGGATGTCAAAGCGAGGAGAGAATGAGTGAACCGCGCGCTGGTTGCGGGAAGAGCGGTGGTCATCGTAGTCATCGAGCAGACGGAAGAGAGAACTGAAGTCGCCAGAGCCGGGGAAGTTGGTACGGAGAAGAGACATGTTGTAGGTTGGCAGTTGGGTGATTTGAAAGAAGTGATATTATATTGAAGCTGAGAGGGAATTTGAACAAGGGGTCCACGAGGAACTTATATATAGTCATAATTCACGGGAAACCACATCCTCCTACACTGGAAGATAACATAGGATAGCGTGTAATCTGTTGACATCTAGTCGATGGCCACGACTGTTGTCTTATGCAATAGAGCGTAATCGACTGATTGAAGTGTATGTGCCAATGGGTTTGTATAGCAGAATACGAGTGTCATAAGACGTGTCTTCCAAGTTTATTGGAGAGTGACATGGTACACTATATACATTGTCCATGGTTATGTCTGCCGGATTAATGGTTTCTCCGGTGCTTTGGATGATGTGCCTTGGATGATGTGCTTCGCCAACATTCGATCACGTCACAACACCTCTCATTCATTGCAAGGGTATTACTAGCCAGCACAGCCTGGAGCTGGGATATACATCATTGTGAAGTATGACCAGCCTCGATGGGTTGCACAGTCTCCAACGCCCCCTGTCTGAGCGCAGTCCCCATACTATCATTGAGAGTGTTCTCCATGCAAAGTGGCCAGGTACTCATCGGTCGGAGGAAGGGCGGATGACCGAGTGAGGTGACCAGACTGCATTTAACCATTCCATTGGATACCGGTGAAATCATGATGCGATCATTTGTAACAAGTGGTGGAAGATCAGCACATTCACGACCGTGTGCTGCGAGTGCGTTGTGAACTTGGATACAAGGACCGGTTGGTTTTGCGTCGCGTGTATAGACATCGTGTCCAGTGCGAAATAGCTGGTTATAACCTATTCAGATTCAGATTCATCCAGCTGCATGATCTTTTCGTCAAGGTCCTGTCAAATCTGTGAGTAATGGCGCTTGGATAGCCCTCCAATAGCTAGGGGGTAGTATGTACCTGATCCAGGCGAACCTTGAGGTTCTGCAGCTGGCTCTCCTTGATAACAAGGTGGTTTTCGTCATCCAAATCCTCCACTATGTAGTCATGTCGCTCTTCGTCGTACTTCAGGATCATGGATTTGATCGACGGATCGCATTCAATCAGCAGACCTGCCGATGATACAAAGTATTAGCAAGATATCTGAGGAAGCAAGAGAAGAAGACGAGCTGACCTCGGACGGCGCGTGGCATCTTGAAGAGAAGATGTGGAGAGAAGGAGTGGAGAGAGGAAGGAATGAAATGAGGAGAAGTTGATTGGAGACACCCGCGCCAAGACCTTCGGCCTGAGAACCTTGGAATCTCACTCTGACTGGCCTAGGGCTTCACCTAACTGGTTACATTATACTCCAGAGATTCATGACCTCAGAGACTGGCTAGTAATTTGCGCACTCTCAGAACTCTTCCTCTTTCTCATTTTTTAGATATATTAAGTTTCTCTATACAATGCTACAACAATTGATATGCTCCGGTCTAAATGATCTATATGATGTAGGTAGTTCCTGCCTATTTGTTTCGTTTGTTTACTCCTTCCTCTCCCATCTCCTTGACAGTACGGCCTTTTCACGGGTTAAAGTGGAACGACGACAGGCCTTCACCCATGAGGGCCAAAGGCTCACCGCAGGAAATTTGGAACAATATTGTAGAAACAATCATGTCTTTACAAGCAATAATCCAGACAACCCACCTGGGCAACCCTATATCATCCACTGATCCATCTCCATACTCGGCATCAACGAATCCAACCCACTCCACTGCTCGATCGAATAAGCCATTTGAAACATCTCCTGCATCGGCATCACATAGGAAGGATCAAAAGCAGACGCATCTGACATGAGACGATCAAGCCACTCTGAGCCGATCTCATTTGATTTCAAGTTCTCAACAGGCGCTCCGTCCAGTCCACCAGGACCCGCGACTGAACCTTGTGAAGCCGAATAGGATTGCAAGAGGAAGTCTATTTTGGGGGCTAGGGTGCGCAGGATTCTGGCAGCGCTAGTCGCGACTCCGAAGCATTCGCCGAACATGTCGAATATGGCAATTGAGAGATCGACGGCTTGGCGGGCATTGGAGACTAACTCGTTGTGCGGGTTTGCGAGGACGAAGCCGACGATGGTCATAGATGCGTTCCATTGCCATTGGAACGCTTCATGCCAGCCATGTAAAATTGTTGTTGATGAAAGCCCTTGATGTGTGATGCTGGTAAGTGTAACTGCGTGGAGAGCGCATTTAGTGGCCAGCTCGCGAGTCAAAGCTGACTGGCGACCTGGAATGAAGGAGATAAAGGGACGGTAAACGTTTAGGCATAGCGTGTGGTATAGAAGCTCCAAATTTAAGCGCTGGCGTTGGAGCCATTCGGGCGCAAATTGCTCAAACTCCATTTGAGAGCCGTCTGTCGAGAAGATTGCGCCGTTCCCTTTCCTTTTCGTCTTGAGTGAAGTAGGCACTTCCTCTCGCCATTGATCCATTTTGGACGTCTGGGATTGCAGATACTCAGCGTGAGACCCGAGTATCTCCGGGCTGTGCCAGATAGACTGACCCTCCGGAAGGTTTAAATCTCTGGAGTAGAAAGCCACATGAATCTCCTTGGCAATGGTGAAAAGCTTGACGTTGTAGAGATGGAAACTGAGCCAAGTCTTATTCCCCCCAAGGGGAGTAAAGCGGGACCCCGACTGCATGGCAGTATCAGGTTTGTCATCAGGAAGTCTGGGCTCGATAAAAGACCGATGAAGGGTGAATGGACGTCCAAGTTTCATTCCAATTTTGGCATCTAGCTGGTACAGAGCCCACCACAAGCGCCTGCGCAATTCACGCTCTGGTTCGGGCATTGACGAGGGGGGATCCAGATGAAGCCCGACAGTATAGGCAGCTCGAGTTGCACTACCGCAGGCATCGGCTGACATGTTTTGAAATGATCCATTGCACAAGTAGATAGCGCTGAGTAGGAAGCACTGCACGGTTGATACCGTTGGGCTTTCCAGGTCGTAGTTTAACATCACCTGGGCCCGTCGGAAATACCATCGACCAGCAATGCTGGGGTCGCCGTCAGCGATGGAGTTTTGTTTCTCTGGTGCCAAGCGGGATACTCCGTATTGCATGGACAAAGCGATGACAATGTCCACGAGCGCGCATGGTGTCCTTGAATCCCCGGAAGCGTTCCATAGAGAGTGATAGTGATCCATAAAGTTGGTCTCATTGATTGCTGGGAACAGAGATGTGTGATAGGACTTCCAGAATAACTCAAGAAAGTATTCTTCCTGTGTTGGGCTCAGAAATTGCCCTCTGGGTAATGAGGAGTCGTCTGAAAGAGCGGGGTGCCTCGAGTCTTCCGGAGTGTTGATGGTGCCAATCCCAAGCAACGTATTTGCAGTTTCATGAAGAACCATTTCTTTGGTCGACCCGGACTGTCCCTGGTGAAGACTTGAGTCTATGTAGCTATTCATACGCCCGATGAAGTGAAAGAGCGATGACGGCCCGTACCATGATACATTCGGAGAGCGGGCGGTGCCAACCTCGATCCCTTCCCATGGCTTCTGAGCCATAAGGTCGCTTTCACCTGACCTTTTCTCTGATTGGGGCTCGGGCGGGGAAGTATTTGTGCGGCTAGACACATGTGGAGAGCCACCTAAAGAGGCTTGCTCGGGTGGACTCCAAGATGAGCTCATGGTGGAGCTTGCTTGATACTGGGTTTTATACCAGGCCAGCTCATTTTCTAGATCTCTGACACGTACCTTGAGTCTCTCAGATTCTCTATATCAGTGTTTAGGGTTTACTCATAGATTCACAAATAGCTATTCACGTATCTTCATACCTTAACGCTTGGGGTAATGTCTTCGTTTCATCCACGCCTGTCTGGGTACATGGTTCATCTCTTTGAATACATGCTCTACATGGTCGCTGATTATCGCACTTGGATCTTCTAGCGCGACACCAGTCGCAAGCCCGAGAGACTTGCTTTCGAAGGGGTTTCACTCCGGCACCTGTGCCGGCTGAGGCCGGCTTGTTTCGCAGTGAAGAGGTATTCATGATAGATCCAAACGCTGCTCAAATAAGTGGTAGCCATTAGGCAGTTGAGTCACACATGAATGGCCTTGGTGGCCTGGAATTGTGCAGACATGAAGAGAGTGAGAGTGAGAGTTGCCTCGAAAGATCGAAAGAGGAGTTGGGATTGTGGGGCCGCATTTTCTTATTTATCCCTGATTGGTGAGATGTCAGCTGACCCTTTTGTATGTAGATTGTTCTGGTCTTCTTCTTTTCTTTCTTTCTACAAGGTTCTTCTGCTTGGTAAAAAGTATTGTTACGTCGATCGACGTACTGTGCTCCCTGCAAAGCCCGGATGACCTAATAGAATGCACTTGGACTTGACTACCTAATGTGAAAAACCTGAAATGGATGTAATGGAGTAAACTCCCAACGCATCGACACAATTTGAAAATTGCTATTGATCTAATGTTGGGCCTGATGATTGTATGTAATGGAAGATTGACCCCTGTGAATTCTAAGGGTTAGGCCAAGTTGTGTATTCTTTCAAATGCAAGACTGCGATACAATGCTGTTCTATAATGATTTCATATCCAATTGTCGCTGGCTCTTTGCTCTTTGTGCAAGTCGTTGCCTTGACCAAAATGCTTTCATGGTGTCGAGTTATGTTCACTCAGTCATAGGGTGGACGGCGTTCGGGTGGGCCTTCAAAAATTCCGGGCTGAAGGGATAATCATTGTAGCCCTCCCACTGTTCGCGGAGGTAAAATGTTGCGCGATTATAGTGGGCAAGAGGAATGCCGTGTTGGATCCTGAAGACTAGGTCCGGATTGGAAATGAAATAGCGACCAAAGGCAACCATCACATCCCAATTCTTATAATGCGTCTCCACTGCTCGAGCAGCAGATTCAGGCTTGTAGCCACCTGCCACCATGACAGGCGAGTAGTTGTCCCAGACATCAAGGATAAAGTCCAGTGTCTTGCCAACATTGATCGCCTTTTCGTCTCGAATCAAAGCCCCGGGGTCACCAGTTGCTTCGACCAGAGACAAGTAGGCGAACTTGACGTTCATCTTTTTGAGCTCGGTGATGAGGTGAGTGTACAGCTCAACGGAGTCTGTCTTCTCGGAGCCTTGGAATCCGGCGTAAGGGGAAAAGCGGATGGCTACCTTCTCTGCACCGATCGCCTTGACAACGGCCTTTACAACTTCAAGTGTCAATCTGGATCGGTTCTCGATGGATCCGCCCCACTGATCCGTGCGTTGGTTCACACTAGATGTGAGGAATTGGTCGAGCAGATAACCGTGAGCAGAGTGGATCTCAACTCCATCTGCATTGGCAGCGATGACACGCTTAGAAGTCTCCACGAAGCTTTGAATGGTCTCCAATATCTCATCTTCAGTCAGAGCATCCGGGGTAACATCAACACCCTTCATGGGTACCGCACTGCTAGACCTGTATGGGTAACCACGCCTAGCGAGATGCTCCGGATCAGATGCTCTTCCCATACCCCAGATTTGCTGGAAATAGAAAGAGCCATTGGCGTGAACTGCATCAATGATCTTGCTCCAGGCTTTAACCTGGGCATCACTTACAAAGCCCGGGTTGTTGGCCTGGCCTTCCTCAACATGGGAAATCCCTGTTGCTTCAGAGATAACGAGGGTTCCGGGGACAGAGCCACGATCCGCATAATATTTCTCCATCAAAGCAAGGGGGGTATGGTCGTCATCATTGCGGAGCCTGGTCAAGGGAGGAAAGGCGATTCGGTTCTGTAGTGTGACGTTGCCGACCTTCAACGGCTTGTAGAGCCGTGTTTTGGAGGGAACGTATTCGGCCACGACGTGTGGACTCATTCTGCTTCGATGTCTAAAGAATTGTTGGTGATATAGGAGTCTTGGAATGACAGGAAACTAGCCAGGGGTATTGTTCAATTGCCAGGTAGACAGGTCTTTTCGGTAACTTGGAAACATGCTGGAAGTTATAAATAATTAGCGTCGGGCCGAATTGCACCCCAAACAATATGAGAATGTCTCCGAAAAGTTATTAATCGTAGTGTTAGATGGGAGGGGAATCCGGAGTTTCGGAGCAGGAGGAGCGTGGCTCACGAGTACGACTCCACTCTGACAACTCAGTCACTCCGCGACTCCGAAACTCCGTCTTTTATGTCTTCACATTTCAAGCATTCACATTATTCGCTAACCCATGAGCCTGGAACGTTAGCGCTTACCGTCTAGTGCCTATCCACAGCTTAACTCAGTCTACTCTAGATTGTGGCCCCTAGGCTTCCGCAGGTGTATGGTTGCAAGCGGATCTCCGGAGACTTTGCTGACCTTTTCCTCTTCAGCTCTTCTAGAGCCTCGTATAAATAGATGAACAATTCTCTAGCAAATATTCCTCACCACGACAGCGCCTCCCAAAGCATTCAAAGTATCAGCCTCGAAAGCAAAAAGATAATCTTCTTTCATATCTACTCCCACCTTTAGCGTGACTTTCTCCAGTTTCAATACTTCATCAACCAACTCAACCAAATTAAAGGTTCAATGCCAATGCTGGCTTGGTGCAATTGTAGAGGACCAATATCTGGTATGGATATATCTATTGTTTAGGGAATGTTGATAGCATGTTGTGCTTCTAACCGAACAAAGGTTGCAGAAACTCGAACCAGGCCACATTCTCGTGTGTATGCAACAACTTCATTCCCTTGTATCCCCAAGCTCTCCTCAACAGCTCTAGCGAGGGTGAGGGGACAGCCGTTCAAATTAATGTAGGTAGTCACAGGCCCTCTGCCAGCTCTACCACTGGACCCGTAAATTGTTTCTTTCCTCCCAGGAGATAATAATAAACCCCTCCGATCAGCATCCATCCCATTGTCACCACGATACAATAATTCATATTTTCTGGTGTCACCGGCTTGACCGTTGGAAAAGTGCTAAAAACCATGCCTATGAGGAGCCAGAGGATGGCAGCGATATTCACGACGGGTCCCCATCGTGGGCCAAGGTTGAATGATCCCGAGCCAAGTCCACGGAAAATCGGTGCTGATTTCCGTCGACCATATACCAACATGAACACAATCGGGGAAATATACGAGGCATACATTCCCAGAATCGCCATTGATAAAACCGCGTTAAAGGCCGTTGAGCTGCCAAGGTAGATAAACCCAAGCAGCATTTGGAGAAGGCCAACCACAAGAACCATGTGCACTGGGACTTTCAATGTGGGACTTACCTCTGCGAAGAATTGCGACGCTGGTAAACCACCGTCCCGTGCAAATGCCCAGGATGTACGGCTGGTAGATGTCACACATGCAGCATTGGCAGCCATCGCGACCAAGGTGATGCATAGGGCTAACACGGAAGCACCCGCCGGGGAGCCAGTGACGTTTAAAAATAACTGCATGAAGGGAAACCCCGTCTTGGACTCAAGCAGGGATTCTAGATTCCCCGAAGAGAACAGTAGAACAATGGCATATACCAGGCCAATCACTCCGTTGATCATAACGCTGCCTATCATGGCCAATGGTACATTACGGGACGGCTTTGGCATTTCTTCGCTTAAATGGCACGCTGCATCATATCTAAGATCAATAGTTAGCTTCCGATCTGATGCAAGCTTATAGGAAAATCATACCCAAGGAAAGGATATATTGTGGTCAGCAGTCCTACTAACCAGGAAACCCCATCGTTGTCCCATCCACTAGTGTTGGAGAATTCGGTGAAGACGTAGCTTGCAGAGTGCTTCTCGGACATTGCTCCCAAAACGGTAACTATCACCAGAAAGCCAACGACGTGCAATACACCTGTTCGCCTGTTAGGGTGTGATTTGACTTTTTTTTAGGGATTGAGATATCTCTTACCGGCCGTTGTATTGGTATGAGGTAACACCTTGGAACCCCAGATATTGACGGCAGTTGAGTATGCTAAGATAAACCAATAGAAAAGCATTCCCTGCCATCTAGTTGGGGTATACGAGTTGGGATTGTTCAAGGTGATGAGGGCCTGCAGCTGCAAACCCGCCGCAAAGGCTGCAGAGGCGGAAAATACCAACTGTCCACCAATGGAAATCCAACCGGTAAACCAAGATGCGGTGGCTTGGTATGATGCGGGTGTGAGACAATGGACCCAGTGGTATTGTCCTTTAGCCTTTGTTAGAAATGGGCTTAGGGTAGGTACATGGGAGTGTAGATCGTACCGCCAGCAGTAGGGTAGATAGAGGCAATTTCGCTCAACGAAAGGACAACGAACATTGTACCAATGAAGGTGATGATACTGTATTGGCGACATAATCAGCCTTCCCATATCAGAGCATCGTTGAGGAGAACTCACTAGTTATAAAATAAGCATGGCGCTCCGCCATTGGTAAGAGCCGTAGCGACAACCGAGGATAAAGCCTCCCAGGTGGCCATCAAAGAGATCTGGAGACAGACGATTGACCAGAGGGAGAAGTCGCGACGGAGCTCTTGGACATGGCCAAGTGCCACAAGTTGGTCTTCATCGCTGATCGGTTTCTCTGTAGCCATTTTAATTTCATGGTTCATGGAATCCATACTCCACACTCCTCGGGGTGTGGTATAAGTTCAGGTAAAACAGGGCGTCCTTCCGAGGTCTATATGTACATTGACAGGATAAAGTCAATGCTAGTAGACGGCCATGATCCGCACCTATCAACCACATATTAACGGGGAAAAACAAGGTATTGCTTATCTTCTCAAGCAAACAGACTTTCCCCCTCATTTTCTCAGATATCTACTCGTAATCCTCGTCTATCATCTATCGTCACGGAATCATTTCCGTATCCCCACTCACTGTTGCGGGGAACCTTATTCCGAGATTTCCGAGGTTCCGAGCATGTCCCTGATATAAGTTCGCCGGGGCCTGGGGAAATAATAACCAAAGCTATAACTTTATTCATTGCTGTCATGACTCACTCTCACCCACTGAGTATCCTCTCCATCGAAGAGACCAATTTGGCCCGTGATGTGGTCAAAGCTGCTCATCCAAACGTCGTGATTGACTTTCGGGAGATCTTCCTGCAGGAACCACCCAAAGTTCAGCTCCAAGAATTTCTAGCGCTCGAACATGCCGGTCGCTTGAGCCCGACCACCCCACGACCTCCACGTCTTGCTCTATGCCAATATGATGTGATCGGAGTGGACCGAATTCCTCAGTTTCACGAATCGGTGATCGATGTGGTTTCACAATCGCGAGTGAAGCACATAGTTGTGGGGAAGGAACATCATGCCAGTTTGACTTTGTATGGCTTAGAGCTTGAATATCCGGAACATTTTTCTAACGATTTAACTAGGAGCGAATTTGATGTTCTCGTTGATCAATGTATGAAATCACCACTATTCCAACAAGCGTTGTCCGAATTCGACCTTCCGGAAGGCTTTGAGGTCGTGATTGAGCCATGGCCGTACGGTGGCTTGGATCACACCGATGAAAATCGTCGTTTTTTCCAGGGGCTTTGTTTCGCCCAGGACAAACGTTCTGGGAATGAAGACTCCAACTTCTATTCTTTCCCCTTGCCCATCATCCCCGTTATGGACGCCCATACCCAAGAGATCATCCGGGTAGACCGACCCGCCACGGGCGGCAAAGGTGATGGCCTACTTGAAAAGACCTTTAAGCGGGATATCATTGGCCATTGCAAGCCGTCTGAATACGTACCAGAACTGTTACCCGAGGGTACCCGTCAGGATCTCAAACCACTGAATGTGGTCCAACCTGACGGTCCTTCTTTCCGAGTCACCAACGAGTCTCTAGTAGAATGGCAGAAGTGGCGGTTCCGTGTTGCTTTCAACCCGCGAGAGGGTGCAACCATCCACGATGTCTCGTATGATGGCCGCAGTGTGATGCACCGACTAGCAGTCAGCGAAATGGTAAATTCTAAACCCTAAATATATACCCACAAACTAATTCCTTTCAGACTGTCCCTTACGCTGATCCTCGTCCCCCTTACCACCGGAAACAGGCCTTTGACTTTGGCGACGGTGGCGGTGGAAATATGGCTAACAACCTCTCGCTCGGCTGTGACTGTCTCGGGGTCATTAAATACTTTGATGCCATTATCACCCAGCCAGACGGTACGGCCCAGACCCTTCCAAATGCCATTTGTCTCCATGAGCAGGACAATGGAATTGCCTGGAAACACTCCAACTGGCGAACCGGGCGCGCTGTCGTCACACGGAACCGGGAGCTTGTTGTCCAGTTTATTATCACACTGGCCAACTATGAATACATCTTCGCATATAAATTCGATCAGTCAGGTGGGATTACGGTTGAATCCCGAGCAACAGGTATCTTGAACGTGGTCAACATCGATGCTGGGAAGGTCAGTGAGTACGGAAATGTGGTGAGCGGCGGTGTTCTCGCTCAGAATCATCAGCACATTTTCAATATACGAATTGATCCAGCTATCGATGGCCCTAATAACTCCGTGGTCGTGGAAGAATCCCACCCAGTCCCAATGAATGCGGTAACCAACCCGAACGGGAACTTCTATGAAGTCACCAAGCAGACCGTCGAGCGTGCATCGTGGATCGATGCCGCTCCGCACCTCAATCGGACCATCAAGATGATCAATCCTCATATCAAGAATCCCATCAGTGGAAATCCCGTTGGATATAAATTCATTCCACTGGCCACTCAGACTCTACTGGCCGACCCTGCATCGGTCCAAGCGCGCCGAGCTCAATTTGCTCAACACCACGTTTGGGTCACGAAGTATCGTGACGGAGAGCTCTATGCTGGAGGTCGTTATACTTTGCAGAGCCAAAATGAAGTTGAAGGTGTCTCAGACGCTGTTCTCCGAGGTGACTCTGTGGTTGACACCGATGTGGTGGTGTGGAACTCTTTCGGCATTACCCACAATCCTCGTGTAGAAGATTGGCCCGTGATGTATGTCGCATTTTCCCTTTTCTCTCCTTCTGGTATACTGACTATAATAGGCCCGTCGAGATTTTCCAGCTCATGATCCGGCCCGCAGACTTTTTTGGAGCCAACCCGTCGCTCGATGTGCCTTCGAACAAGAATGTGTCGTCACGACTGGCTGACTCGGAATGCTGCCGGAAGTCACACATCTGATGGTAACGAGGATAAACCAAGAATAAGCATTGTATCATAGGAATTTCACATCGGGAAATATTATACATAGGGCATTTTGCACATTTTACATTAGCTACAACACTAAGAGCGGATACGTAACTATAAAATATCCGAGAATACTTCGAAAGGTCACAAATGTATATATATGTTTTTGATTTGCTGTACAAGATTCCGCCTAAAAAGAAAGAAAGAAGGAACAGCGCATTCTATTAGATCATTACCGACGGAAATTTCCTTCCTATAAACATTTCAATCAATGCCCGTAGCCCGTCTTACCCCGTATCCACGGCGGAACGGGGCCCATCTCGGATTATCTTTCCGCGTTCCGAGGTTTCTTCCTTTCCACCTCTCCCCGTTGCTATGAGACCTTCCATCAAGATTACTTGTGTACAATGATTTCCGAATCTCCGAGGTCTTCACGAGAGGATGATTCGTTCCAGCCGAGAAAAAGGGCTAAATACACCCAAGTTGCTTGGTGCGTCACTAGTGCTTAGCCCTCTTACAGCTTGGTACTGACCACCACAGCAATGAATGCAAACGACGGAAACTAAAATGCAGTGGTGGTTTGGTCTGTGTGAGATGTTCTCGTGATCACATTCCTTGTGTATACGCCACCAATCGCCCTTCTGTATCGATCCAAGAGACTGCCCCTAAGGATGAAAGGTGGGTTTCCGAGGTCTTTTAGCGTTGTCATTCTGTATGTATTCACTGACTTTTTTTTAGAGCAAATACTCAATTCCAAGCAGTGGACAGGCAATTGGAAACTCTGCGGCGGGAAATGCAGGCTCTTTCCTCCCGTATTAATGAGCTTGAATCCCCCCGTCCTTCGGCCCCACCCACCAAAGGGAGCCTACACCGTATCCTGGACGCTCCCAAGTCCCCAACGTACGTCGGGCCGACAAGTGCGGAGTTTGGCCTCACTCAAGCCCGAGGGTCCTTATCCCACCAAGCTGGCGACTGTCCCGCAATTGACCACTGCGCTGAAGACCTTGACCTATCAACCGCTCCTAGTCCTGCGCCGTCGGAAAGGGGTGAAAATGCTCCACTCAGGCATCCTTTGAGAAGCCTGGGTGTAGATGAAACCCTGAGATTAGTCCAAGTCTATGAGGACACAGTTGGGGTGATGTACCCCTGTGTCGACTTAGACGGAGTGCGAGCATATGTCCTTGAGTTCTATCGGTCTCATGATTCTTCATCTGCATTGACACAGACAGCCTCGGATCAGGATTGGTTCTCTGCGCGCGATGTCCAGGTGCTGAAGATCCTGTTGGCGACCGCTCTACTAGTCGAATCGCATGGTCGCAGTGAACGCGCCGCACAACTGGCTGACAGTGTGGAGGATCGATTCGCCAGTCGAATGAAAATCGCCGAGGTTGACATGAAAGAAATTCTCATTCTCACTCTGTTGGTGTGTACTCCTCCGCCCCCCAACCAACCAACCAACCCAACCCAACCCAATGCGGAGAAAAAAGACTAACCAACCACGATAGTCGATTTTTCACTCTTACCGTGATGATGAAGTCATCGCCGGGCGTTTAATTGGCATGGCGGTTCGAGGGAGTACGGAGCTAGGTCTCCATCGTCAAGAGACATGGCAAAAGACAGGAGGTGTTTTCCCGGGCGAATTGGAATGGACATGGGCAAGTCGATTGTTCTGGTGCATTTATGTGTTAGATCGAAAGTGTGCCTTTGGCACAGGTTTGCCCTTTTCCATTCAAGATTCCGATATTGATACCAACTTGCCCGAGCCGGGACACTCTACCCCGTACCTGACTTGCCTGATCTCTCATGCACGGCTAAGCACAAAGATATGGGGCCTGGTTGTCGGATGGCCCAACCGGTCACAAGCGGCCACCTCAGATGGTTGCGCCTATCTAGACGCTCAGGTTCAGGAATGGATCCATTCTATTCCGCCTGAATTACGTTTTGATCCATCTTGGCGTTCCCCCGCTGGCTCAGAGCACACTGATCGAGCTATAATGCTTCAGGTTTTTCTTGCTCTACAGGCAAACCAGCTTCGAATCCTGGTGTATCGACAAAACCTGCTCAGTGATGAGCGCATAGCAGACAACGTGACCGGTGCCTCGACCGCCGTGGAAACGGCTAAAAGCACCGTGCATATGCTAGACTATTTCAGCCGAGTTTCAAATATATATTTTCAACGACCGGAGCCATTCAACTATTTCCTCTTATCTGCCCTTGCTGCCCTCTTCTTGGCCGTTTTACATGCCCCGGCACGTTTCAGCCATGTTTGCCGGCCCGAATTCTATACGGCCGTGGACATGGTCCGTCGCTCGGCCACGCGTGCGCGCACTTCTCGGAGATTGCAAAAGATCCTTCACGGTTTAAAACGGATTCGGTTGAATCTCAAGGATAGCGAACCTGGCCAATCATTTCATGCCGAGAAAGAGACGCTTGATTCGCTTTCATCCCGCGGAATTTGGGATTCAACGACGGTATCAATAGAGTCTGCTGCACGTTGTACTCCTCTCCATCAATCTCATCCCCTATCCAACGCTGTCTGGCCAATGTCACCTGGTACAGTTGCTGGACCCGAACCCAACGTGTGTGAAGATTTGAGCAGCTTCTTTGAGATTGCAGGCGGATTCTACTTTGACCCCCAATCGGGTTCGGACCGTGCCGCCGGAGCAGATGTGGGGTTAGCCCCTCAAGGTGATACGCGGTCACCCAATGCGCTAGACGCATTTCATGCCGAAGATGAAGCCCTGACGCGAGTAATGGCTGGTTTGCTGTGAACGTTTTGTTATGTATAATAAACCATCACCCCGAAGACTGCTCGGTTAAAATTGTCCACTCGAAATTCGGTATTTCCACTTTTCTCCGGACGAAAATAAAACCTCTTGTTTCGACGTGATATTAGAGCTTAGTAGCGCTTATAGCTGGGAATTCCCACCAGTCGGTGCTCTAATTCTTCTAACTTAATTTCCCGCAGGACTTTCTCTGTTTCAGCCTTTTAGATCTATGTGTTGTATCAGGGTATCCACACAGAAGATGCCTGATGGAGTAAAAGTCCGGGTTTCCACGAAATAATTCCTGCCTCTCCTCGCCAAATAATGTATATAAATAAACCCAGGAGCCTATTTACCAAGATTAATCAATTCGTTCAACATTCTCCCGATGTATTTTGCTAATATCGTCAAACCGTTGCTGTTCGCAGCCCTTGTGCACGGATATGCAAACCCTGGCAGTTGTTCAGGGGTCTGCAACGTACATGACCCGTCATTGATACAGAGATCATCGGACAAGCGTTATTTCCGATTTTCTACTGGCAACAAGATTTCTTATGCGAGCGCCTCATCTATCAACGGCCCGTGGACTGCCATTGGGTCCATATTGCCTAGTGGATCTTCTATTGATCTCGCCGGAAATACAGACCTGTGGGTAAGCATGATCTTAGTGCAAGGCTTGTCGTAATGAACATACTGACCTCCATGTTAGGCGCCCGATGCGCAGGTTGTGAATGGTGTTTACCACGTTTATTACTCTGTATCGACGTTTGGTGTGCAGGATTCCGCCCTTGGACTAGCCACATCTGCAACCATGGAGTTAGACTCCTGGACTGACCATGGATCAACTGGTATTGCCTCTTCAGCTGGAAAGGCGTACAATGCCATTGATGGCAATCTGTTCAATGATGGTGGTACTTACTACATGAATTTCGGCTCCTTTTGGCAAGATATCTTCCAGGCTCCAATGAACTCGGATGCCACTAAAGTCGCATCTTCGTCCTACAATCTGGCGTACGACCCGTCTGGAACACATGCCGTGGAGGGGGCCTATATGTATAAGCATGGAAGCTATTACTACCTCTTTTACTCTGCGGGCATCTGTTGTAGCTACGACAAATCTCGCCCTGCCAGCGGCGCAGAGTACAAAATCAAGGTCTGCCGATCGACCTCGCCTACTGGCGAATTTGTATGTTACCCACTGTTCTTTCCTGCTTTGCACACTTCGCCCTAACTCTTTATCAAAGGTTGATGCTACGGGGACTGCTTGTACAAACGGGGGTGGCACAGTCGTTCTAGAAAGTCATGGCACAGTGTACGGTCCTGGTGGACAGTGAGTTTTCGAATCCCCCCCAAAAGAATTGAATATTTGCCTAATGTTTCTCTAGGGGCGTATTTACGGATTCTACCCTCGGCCCAGTGCTTTACTACCACTACGTTGACACCACTGTGGGCTATGCCGATGGGCAGAAACTGTTTGGGTGGAATAAGATTGATTTCTCAAGCGGATGGCCAGTGGTTTAAGATGAGGTGACTTGACATTTACTTGGTGCCTTCTTTAGGCCGGGTACTGTCTGTCTAGGGGAAATGGCTTCTCCTATTTCTCCTTGCTCTTCTCCCCCGGCTCTTTATTAGCTTGCAATACCGGGGATTAATGCTTTCTTTTTTGATTCCTTTCTGGCAAATTGCCTTTGCTTGGGTTAGGTGGTCTATCCATGTCAAGCAAATGCAATTCTATCGCTAGACCCTAGCAAAAGCTGGGTATTTCCCTTAGCCCCGCCCATCTCGGCGACTTCCGCACCCGACCGAATAGTGGCGCAGGCGTTGATCTACAAAATGCGCCAGTTTTTCTTCTCGTCACGTCTATTCTTGACATTTTATACAATCAAATTTCATTGCCTATGACAAAGTCATCTAAACTACCTACCAAGGGTCCGGTGAAGTATAACGTAGGATGGAGACGCATCGTGCGGAATTTTAGTCCATCGTATGGTCTCCCGTAAGGGATATACTGTGGTGTGAATAGCTTCAATTTACAAGACATTGTATAGAGCGGTGGCGAAAGCGGTCTCAAATCAGGCATAATTCAGGCATTTTTAAGGCAGCAATGCATAGGTTCTTTTAATTGAAACTGAACAGAGGCCGCTATACACCTTCGCACTGCGCAGCATGTAAAATCTTGGGATGGATCCTTCACGAAAGAGGAATACTTTGCAGCATAGAAATAAAAATTTAAAAATGTCTAGCCTCTTCATACAGCTATAGATAGGATTCTTTCTATTATGTATGTCACCATGGTATTCGAAAATATGCAATATCTCAAATTGTATGTATTAACCAGTCAGCCAAAAAAGTCCTTCTGACCCTTCAATGCTTTCGCTAAGATTTCCGGGTACCATCGCGCTCCAACATCTTGATGACTGGTCACCCGAGCAATGAATGTGCCCTGGCCAATGCTCCCACGGAATATCTCGTTAAAAGTTGCCTCTGCATCTGATTTGACCTTGTCATTTTTTACCAAGTCACGGATATGAACGGGGATATCCAAAGACATCTTATCGGCAGAAAGATCGAGACTCACTCCCTGGAACACAGGAAAGGAAAACCTAGGTCCTGAACAGCCACCGTGGAAGTTCTCCGGCCGTAAGCTTACACGGTGAGTGGTTGCTGTGCAGATCCCTCCAGTCAGCGCCTCCAAGGACCGGCCAATGTTGATGACCAATGTTCCCGGAAGTGGCGGGGCAGGAATCCATGTCCCGGTTTTATTTTGGACCTCGAGGCCATGGTGGGGAGTGCCCTGCAAGAGGAATGTAAGGAATCCGGAATCTTTATGAGGACCAACACCTTGAAATCCGGACTCCTCATTGCTAGCTCCAAGTGGGGGAGGGTATTTGATCAACTTCAATTTATGTTGCTGCGGGTTGTCAAAGACCTGGTCGAATGTAGTTGGTGGGAGATCTAATGCTTCCGCAATCAACCCTGGGAACAACTCTGCTAGGCTGCTCACTTCCGACAGATATGTGTTGAATGATTGACAAAATCCGGGGATTGCCTTTTCATCTGGCCACTGGCAGGAAATATCTTCATAAGCATTGACAGAAACGAAGACAAAAAAAAAAAGATGAGATCTTACCTGGTTAGGACCAACCACATTCCTATATAAAGGCTCGTTTGGACCAGGTGCAGGGAGCTCGGTTGCGAACTGATAAGGGTGTTGGTAGATATGTCAAAAAATAATAGAGCTGGAGCTTACATCAAATTGCTCACGATGATCAGGCTTTAAAGCCGTAATTTCTGCACCAAGCCTTGAGTAGCCCAAAAAGTGCGGACTATTGACCATTTCGATCTCTAGCTTTTTCTCTAGTGGTAGTTCAAAAAGACCTAGGGCCTTTTCTATAAACTGCTCTTGGCTTTGAGCCGAAATAGGAGCATTTCGGAGATAAAAAAAGCCAACATTCACAAGGGCTTCGCGAAGGTTTGCGAGAAAGGTTGGTTTAGATGGGGATAGTGCCTGAGAGAAATCCAGAATAGGAATCGAGGTGAAAGATGAACCGGACTTGGAAGATCAGCGTAATTCCAAGCACATGGGAATAGATCATACCATTTTTCGAAATGAGAATCAAGCATAGAGATGAAGTGCGGTGATTTCAAAGTCAAAAAATAAAAACAAGCAAGGTGTCTTTGATTGGGCTGTGATGGCGAATGATGGCGAATGTGGTCGTTCTGATCGAAGACCCCGCACTTCCGAATACACCGTCAAAATGGACTTTTCATGTATGTTTATATATATATATATATATGTACTTGATTGAAACCAGCAATTCATTCATTATACATCTTCCAGACGCAAGACGAACGTATTGATTTAGAGGTGTAAGAGCGTAAATTCGCTTGGTAAGGATCAAATGATTTCCATGGTATGATAGAATGTACCGGAACCCAACAGCCCGAGTTTCTAGAGCGTTTGAATTAGATGGATATGGGTAAATCCTGAGGCCACAACCTCGTCCAGCCTTTGTTCATGTGAACATGCACAGCGCGAATCACTAGGGCCACCAATTGCCACTAGGAACGCGACCGAGGCGGTCGGCGTTCCTCCTGGGAGGTAGACCACAGCAAGAACGAGCTTTGGGCACTTTGTTTCGTGTCTAATGTGTACCGTTGCCAATAACACTCCGTAGAATGCATTGAATGCACATGTGCTGGAGCACACTAGGTCTGGTAGGGTCTTGCTTATACCGATCGATTCGGCCTTCAAGCGGAGCGTTGCCAGTAGCGACTTGAAAAGATTGACCGAGGTATGGCGTTTGTTGTCCTATTGACTGTTGTAAAACAAAGAGGTTTGCTTTGACTGGGATTTAAAACGCGGGGAAGCAATTCGGCGTCCGGGGGTAAGCTCATCCCGAGTGTTGTGCACAGCCGAATATTCATTATATCCATGAGGCTTTTGATAAAGAGCTAGTCATGGCTGATAGATTGTAATGCCATTTAGGAAGCATTTGTGTGTAAGCTTATCCTTCATGTCGCAAATATACAAGAAGTACGATAAAGAATGTTGTACAATGTTGAGCAATAATTTTCATATGATATGACTGAGAGTCGGACAAGCGCCGTGTGAGTGCAAGAGGTCGATGGTATATTGGAGCCTCCATGCATTCGTGCCGTGACACCTCATTCTGAAGGTGTCAATTCATGCCTGAAGCAAGAAATAATCTCATCCCCGCTGACGTCACGATATCCAATACCTCACCGTTATAGACTAGATCCACCCTAGCAGATCGAGAACATCAATATGACCTCAGATATGAGCATATCGTGGAACAGTATGCGAGTTAAGATGTATTTAAGAAGAGCCCTGCCGGGGCTACCCCACATTTAGGATGATGCGAGTGCGGTAATGACGATACCATTATATGCTAAAGCGAATCATCATTCCAAAAAGCCCGAAGCATCATACAAAATATGGAGTACATTGTAATCGACTTTCGACTGGGAAGACCCCCGAGGCCGATCAGAATCTCTATAAAAGGGCAGCTCATCCGAGTTTACTGCTACCTCCATTATAACAACCGCTCTAAATTTCTATATCACTATCACGAATCTTCCACAATGGACAAACTTTCCGGTCTCGCCAACAAGCTCGGAGGAGGCAACAAGGGCCAAGAATACGTTGACAAGGGTAAGATTAAGTGCCTATAACCTCGCGCATTGGACTCTTAAGTTAACAATACCAGGTATTCACGCCGTAGAGGATAAGATCGGCGGTGGCAAGGGGGGTGATCCTGCGAAGCAGGCCACCGATGCTGGCCGTGAGCAATTGGACAAGGCTGGGTATGATTTTCGGACTTTTAAAATGGAACCATATCGCTAATTGCATGTACAGAAAGGGTCTCCCCGACAAGTTCTCACGCTAGACACATGGCCTGACAGAAAATACCCTTCCGCTCATGTACCTAAATATTCCACAATGAATAACTAATATCCCATTGGAAATGAAATATCGTAGAAAAGCACCGTCAATATCGCGGCAAGCTGGACAAAAACCCTCCTATTCCCGACCCTAGGCCCTGACGGGTGTACATGGTATGCACCCTACACAGTTGAAGTTGGCCGTTGATGCGCTCGGTCGCTTTGGAGTCGGTCCTGGTCGAATTCGCCACCAGGCGCTCATAGTACTCCTGGGCTGGTTCGTACTCCCTAGCGCTGAAGTGTAAATTGCCCATCAGCTCTAATGTGGATTGAGTTTCGGGGTTGTCTTTGCCCTTGCGATGTTCAACCCAGTTCAGATATCGTATCAACCAGGGGAAGGCTTCCGCAGCACGACTGTTGGGGAGTAAATCTTGAGCATAGCCGTTTTGCAGAGCGTACATGACGCCAATGTTGCCCACGATGTCCATCGTTAGCGGATGATCGGGTCCTAAAGCTTCTTCTGCACTGGCCAAAGCCCGCCGCAGCGTCTCCGAGGCCTCCATACTCTGCTGTATAAAGCTTTGTGCTCGGCCGTGAAGACAGAGAGCACGAATAGTAGACGGGTGTGCATGGCCCAATGCAGTCTGAAGCTCTTGGTAGACCTGTAACAACATCTCTACCGCTCGTTGGACATCGGGTTGAAAACGCATATAAATTAGGGTAGTTGCATCCCCAGATTGGTTACTAACAATATATTCCAAAGCGTCCAACACAGAGCCGAAGACACGAATGTGGGTTTCTCCAAGCAGACGCTTCAGGGTGTCTGTTAGCTTTTCCGCAGTCATCACGGCATTTTGCCGGCGTCCCAGCGCATTGTAGGTAATTCCTAGTCGACGCCGAGTGTCACAGGTATCCAAATGGTCTTCGCCGATCGTCATTTGCTGACGGGCTAACACGTTGGCGCAAACCGACTCGGCCTCCTGATACTTGCCCTGTTGACACAAGACCTCTGCGGTCAAACTTTCCGTTTTCATTGTCAGGGGATGCTTTGTCCCAAAGACGCGTTGGGCGTTCTCGCACACCCACTGACACCATTCATTTGCCTTGTCCAAGTAGTTGGTCTCCAGTTCCACTTCGGCTAGGTTGTATGCCACTGATAGTGTACTAAAATGATCCGGACCAAGGCTGCGCAAGTGCTCTTGGAAAATCTCATATTCGACAGTTCGAGCTTCGTCCCATCGAGCCCGATTCTTCAGTTCTGCGGAGCGAAGAGACCGTGGGTCGTTATCCAGAGCATTGAAAATCACTCCTGTCACCCTTTGCGCCCCATGGGGGCGAACCTGCACCTGGTATGGCGTGCTACTATTAGAATGAATGCGTGGGGGCACTGGCGGTGGAGATGATGCAGTACTTGGAGGCATTTGTGGAATGAAGCCTTGCTCCGACAAAAGCGCCTGATCGACCAATTGTTTGATATTTCCTTTTATCAAACGGTACATAGGACCCCGAGCGCCCACTTTGCACATCTGTGAGTGATCTGCGTCGAGTTTGAGTTGAGTTTCCCGTGAACCAGACAATCCAAGAACCGCAGACTCTTCATCAACCACAAGCTTTTTAATGTCAGCATAAGCCCTGGCTTACAGAGGGTCTGCTTACATGGCTGATAGATGCTGGTCCAACTCCCCCTATCTGCACCTCCTTTCCTTCGATAAAGCTAACAACACGATAATCCTCTAGTTGGTGTCGAAACCGATCGGTCATTTGCCGAGTAAAAAGTGAATTGTGTTCCAGGCAATCTAGAAGGTCATTGTTGGCATGGCCTTTAGAGACAAAGCGGGCAACGCGAGCTGCAATTTTCCCCAGTTCCACAGCCTTCGCGCCACGATGAGGTGTCCCGAAGAAGACGAGACCAGAAGTTGCCGAACGAATAGAAGTATATTTCGGATCTTCTTTAGCATTGAGAAGTGCCTGTACCAGTAAATAAAGCTCTAGAAAAAAGGGATATGGGAAATCTGACCTGCTTGATCACTAATCCCCCCAAGCTATGTCCGATAAATATCACTTTCGGTGGAACAGAGCCCTGTGAAATGTTAATTCATCACTGAACCAACGTTTTCTGGGTATTATTCACCGTCTGGGGGCCGCGTTCCATATCTAATAAATTCAACAGGGTATTCGCGTGGTCCTTGATGCTTGCTGTTGACATGGTCTGTGGATGGGTGATATTTGAATTGTATCCATAAACAAAGACGCGTGAATACGGAATATCCTCGGCCAGGAAGTCTCTCGGCCAAAACGTGCCATTGCTATGTGTCCATGTCTGGAAAGCATGATCATTTCGACCGCTTGGGTTCAGGCCATGAACGAAGACAATACTAAACAGCTTATTAGAAAGGATTTAAGTTTAGGGCTTAGTGTTCATACTCGACCTTGTGCGATTTGAGAGGAGAGAATACCTCCTGCAAGAAGGGAAACTCATATTCCTGGACTTTGCTTAGAGTCGTGCCTTGTCATAGATAGAACCCAAGGCTTACCATTCTGATTTGAGTGCTACCGCGAAGGAGGTGAAGAGTCGATAAAACGGCCTTCAATTTTACAAAATATTGTAAGTTAAAAAGGAGAGAGTGGGATGAAAGCGAACATGAAGCTGACGGGCTGAACATGTGACTACTCGTCTGATAGGCAGTGCTTGGCGTGAATAAACACATACGGGGTAGTAATCATGATATTACCCCGGAACCAATCACATACGAAATATCGAGTTCGGCAAAAATTACCTAAACTGTACAGTATTTCGTGGCTTGACGGTGATAGAAGACACTGTCAGCGGGGTTATCCTGCGCGATGCATCACACCTGGGCACACGCATGGTATTCGAGGAGTGTTTCTCTCCCAAGAGCCTTTTTCTTTCTTACGCCCGATGCCGGTCTCCATCTCGCCCAGCCCCCTCTTCCTTCAATGCCAGATTTTGTAAACATGGAGCATAAAACAGGGTTCCGCGCCATGCTCCGTGTGCAGTTCGCGATGCAACCAACATCCACAGTAGCAAAACAAAGCCACTCAAGGTCTTTGGATGTAAGGTTAGTAGTCATTCATTTGGCGAACGGAAAATGGACATACAATGCCGAGGACTTTGAAGAAGATGATGTCCATTTCAACGCCCAATTCAATAGTGTTTGCGGCATACACCCCAAGCGGGAACGTAAATCCCCACTAGCCCATGTTGAAAGGAAACGGAGAGCTGTATAGAACTGTAGCTAGGGCAAATACGAGCCAAATAAGGCCGAAGCTCCACATGACGAGGGATACGAAGACACCCAGGACATATGCCACCTGGCCCGCGATAGGGTCCAGGAATTGGGAATCCTCCAATAATACCCGTGTTACCTTCCCAATGTAAAGGATGCTGGCAGCGAATTAGCCAGAGTCTTAAATCTCCAGGGAAAATCGGTAAAACACGTACCCGAAACCACCCAAGCCATGAGGCCCCAGGGGTAGAAAGCAGCTCACAATCAGTTCCCTCGGTGGAAGCTTATGCACTGCTAGTCGCTGATAATAGATCACCAATACCGCAATAGCCAACGGAGTGCCCATCCCCCAGAGAATAAATGAGATGAGGAGTGTCCCCAGCGCATGTTGTTTGTCTGGTAAGATAATAGCAATCTCTGCACCAGTACCTGCTGCCACAATGGATGCTGCGATTGGCAATAATTGAAGCGCAGTGATCCGATCTAGGGAGGTAATATAGCGCTGAGATATTCTGATCCGATGTTAGTGTTCTTCGCCATTCGCTTGTGTAAGATCGTAGACCGACAAAATAAACGACAGGGACAGAGTCACAGAAGCCGCAGCTACCATGTCTATGATCCACAAAGCCCACGCAACTGTTTTGGCCCATTCGCCCCAGATTGGCACATAAATGAACACCCACATCTCAATGAGTGTAGCAAATCCCATCGGGATTGTGGCCAAGAAGAGCGAATTGGTTGGATCTTGGATCATCACCTTCCATATTTCAGGATATAAGGCGTATCGGAGAATAGAGGCAATGGAAGCTAGAGTGAATAACACCGTATTGAGTAGAAAAAAGGTAATCGACAAGTAATGGAGCACCGGACCATCGGACGGGATCAATGTCATCAGCACCGAAACAATACCAGTGCCCATTGTTACAGCAAACCATCTGCATTCTATTAGCACATACCGGTAGACTTTGGAGAGGGCAGGTTTTAGATATCATCGCGCTAACCGGGGTTTTGCCAAGCAGAAAATTAAAAGGTTATATATAGAAAAGTCTCGCAGAATATACATATACCTAAAAAGAGCATCTAAAAAGAGCATCTAAAAGAGTGTCCAAAAGAGTGCCCAAAAGAGTGCCCAAAAGAGTGTCCAAAAGACATAACAAGGCCGTATAAGCGGCCCTACAAATCATCGTTTTCGTCAAATCCCACGCGTTAAACCTCCCTCCAACAATACAAGTCATCAAATTGAAGCTATTCATACCATACAAATTTCAGTACGAATGAAATCATTTATCTACTAGCTGATAAGGGTCCGGTACGCCTTCAGAGCGTACTGTTCGTAGGATCCAGGCTCTGTAATGGTATTTCAGGTATCTTAATTTTCTACTGGATTTAAATAAGACATCAAGGCATTTTAAGGCAGCAATACGTATTTTAATTGAAACTGAACCGCTATACACCCTCGCATGCGCAGTGTACTACTCCACAGTATATTATTATCCAACATCTTTCATACTTGTAGTATAAGCTGTCTGCATGCGTATATATTTAAGTGTATTGATGTCATACAACTCATGCCATCTCAATCTGTTCATCCTCGCTGCCCTGCTTCTTCATAACTACCACATCATCGGAAGGAATCACATATGTCGCCCACTGGCGAGCAGGAACCTTGTCTTGGAAGAGTCTCTCAATTTCCGCATTGCTCCGACCGGCGGTCTCACCAACACAGAACCACGAGTACGCTAGCAAAAATAGGGTTGTTCCTCCATAGACGAAACCGATCATTGGGCCTAAATTACCCGTGTAGTACATGTAAGGACTGGTGAAGACCATGAGCCAGACTGTAAGGAAGAAAACGGCCATGGCGCACGAGGTGATCTTGTTTCTGTTGCGGCCAACGGACATTTCCGATGCGATGGAGTACGAAAGCGTGCCGATGGAGAAGTTGTAGAAGATGATGTTGATGTAGGCGAGAACGACGATACCGATGCCGATGCCACGACCAAAGGTGCCGTCTGGAGACCGGGTGGTGCCCAGGCCGCCGACGGCGATGAGAGAGACGAAGATACCCGCGGAGCAGACGATGAGGTTCGTGCGGCGCTTGATCTTGTTTCCGAGGACAACAGCAACGCCGACGGTAATGATTTGTAGGACGTAGATAATGGTGTTTATGGTGAAGGGGTCGGCGACGCCGATCGACTGCGCAAATACAACGCCATATGTGTACCAGAATTGGATACCGTTGATCTGCTGCACGAACATGGCGCCGCAGGCATAGAAGAGCTTACGGCGCTCAATGGGATCCATAATGAGCGACATCCAGGTAGCATCTTTCGCCATTTCACGTTCCATTTGGACTTGGTCGTCGATTGCTTGGATGTCCTCCGAGGGATCATAGTCACAGCAGCTGTGGTTGATTTTGCGGAGAGCCTTGATGGCCTTCTCGCGCTTGCCTTTGTACATGTACCACACTGGGCTTTCGGGTGTGAAAGGAAGGCACAGAAGCATGATACCGGGGAGAACAACCAGCAGGCACATAGGAATGCGATAAGATTGAGCACTGGAAATGCTCTGCGTACCTTGATTGACACAGGCTCCGACTAACTGCGAGATAGACTGCATGAACTGGAAGCACATGAGAGCCGGACCTCTGATGGCGGACGGTGCGACCTCTCCGATGTACATCAGACAAGTCGCGGTGAACTGCCCGACACCTAGACCAATCAAAACACGACTGACATAGAAGACTGGATCAGAGCCAAAGGAGCACACTTGCACGATGGCTCCAATAACGATAGAGAGAGATGCCGACAAAAAAACAGCACGCCGGCCGAAAAAGTCATTGATGGGAGCGGCAGCAAGAGCTCCGACTAACTCTCCCACATAGATAATGCTAGCAGACAGCGATAGGAACGATGTTCCAAGCGAGTAGGAGCCATCTGCGTTCTGCTCGCCATAGTCCTTGGCAAACCATGTCATGCCCTGAATTCCGGTATAGTAGATTGTATCGTAACCGTAGCAAAGGGCACCGATGGCAGCCACCAGACAGTAGGCGATGGCCCGTCGATTGGACTTCCAGTCGATGTTGAGATGAAGACCGGTCATGTTGGGCAAAACCAAATGTAGTTTGAGAAGGTAATAAAGAACAATGAACCAAATGAAGGCAGGAGCCCACAGAGAAAAAGCAAACAGTGTGGAATAATCAGGTTGCAGGCAAACGGCTTTTTTATATCTTTTTGATGGAGAAAAAGTTCAATTGTTGCCAAACCAAACCAACAACTTGGAAGTCCGCATGCCGGGGGAAGATCTCCATGGGGTAGGCGGGCCACGGTCGAGCATCTTGAAAGTCTCCATTGGATCAGACCCTTGGCCCTCCCTTTTTCTCCAGTCAACTTGTAGGCCAAGACATATTTGCTCGTGATGTGGGTCTCTCTTTATTGTTTGTGCACTTGCAGAGGCATTTTATATGCGGGGGTTTACCTAGGATGCTTTAAAGACACCTGTGGACCTGGGCAGAGGCACACTGTTGAGGTGTTCGATCATGGGTTCATATCTCACTCTGAAGGGTTTAGGCCGATACAAAGACAATGGTAAATAAGGGCAGATCGGACCACAAGCCGACAAACGACAGCAAAGTTTCGGTCAATGTGATCAGGCCGCCGCCAAGGACAATTCCAAGACGAGATATCACCGATATTTCGTCGAATTTCCCCGTCGGCGCAGTCCAGCCAAAGCACCCGAAACTGCGCACTGCGCAGTACCGTGGTGCAAGCATTTCTTCAAGGAAACTGGGGTAATCGGGGTAGCCCAAGGGTTTTAGGGTTTCCAACCCCACATGTATGTTGTAGTTATACTACCGTTTTATTTTGACTATACGACTATATATTCACTTGCAATGGATATAAACGCGTTTCAATCAAACTGTATTGTGTCAAAGCAACTGTCTTATTCTTATCCTTATTTTACTTCTACCAGCATCACCACTCTGGCCCTGGCTTTTCGCCAAGGTTCATGCGCCAAGAACATGTACGTCGAGCCAAGCTACTAGAATGGGATACCTAAACTATAATTATACCGAAACTTGCCCGGAAGGTAGACCGGGAAGTGCAAAAGATCCCCGGTATCGGGATTGGTAAAAACGCAAATCGGGATACTCTCACGGCTCGGCCATCCTGTGAGCACTCTTCCTGCTCTGGGTCAGTTCAAGGGAGCTGCACCGCAATGAGACTATCCTCAGAGATGCTTTGTCGTTTCTCGAATATTATATTCTCGTACTTTCAACTAATATTTTGCTTTCCTCTTATTTACTATTCACTTATTTACTATTCAATCTTCCAGGATCTCCAAACTTTCCACAATATTAAGGATCCACTAGAAATGTAATTGGCGAGGTGTGGCGGAGTAAAATTGTTGAGGCTCGGCATAAACAGAGAACATATAATTGGAAGATGAAGAATCCACAACGTTTGAGAGTTGTTACAACGAATGCCTGGATTTTATGAATGGATACCGGTACGTAGTTCATTTTATCCACGACAGTACTAACGAAATATTTCCCTTGCTACCTGACTTCCTTGATTCGCCACCTCTCTATAACAACCTCCTAGGAGAACGGGGAATAAATTGTGGATTCGAGAATTAGACACCAAAGGTATACTATAGTTCTATTATGAATTGAGAGCTGCTTCTTAGGATAAGCAGCCTGTGGAGGTAATATACTCCAGTCTTCCTTTCCTTTTTCACTATATATCTCTCTGCGCTACATAATATCATCGCGGGTTAGAAGATTGGAGCTGCCCTGACAATGTTTCCGGAACAGGCGACGCCGGCAACACGTTGGTTCCTCGGGAAGATGACGTCTATCTTCTAGATTCCTCCACATATACCAGGTGTCAATATTGACTTGCAATCCAAAGGCTATCATGCCAGGCCAAAACACAAGACCGCCATTCCATGCCATAGGGCCCGTGTGATGTAAGTGGATTCCGCCGCTCAGAGCAAAAACAATGGGGGCGACAAAATTGACCACACCCATACTTCTAGGAAGTACAGGGTTGGAGCTCTTATCGCTGAGGCTCGCCCACGCAACCGTCCACATCTGCACCAAGAAGATTGGCCACGTTAAAAACATGGCCATCCAGAAAATATCATTCAAGAGTTGTGTCAACTCCGGTCCATAATCGCGGAATGTCAATAGGCCCATAGCAATGGAACCTAGCATGAAGGCGCTGAAACCTGCTGCTGCACTTGCAAGTTGAAGGTCGCCAATGATGGGATCGATTTCGGGGACTTTACGAATCTGGCGTGTGAGAGCTGCTGAATAGGCGACATAAACAGCCCCGGCGACCATGAAAAATACACTGCTGGCCTGGCTACCCTTCACGTGGGCCCAATAATGAGCATGGACTCGCTTAGCATCCCACCATGGTGCGGTGGGTGGGATATTGCCCGATATCGCGAATCCGATCACGAAAAACGTGATGCAGAGGCTACCACAGCTAACAGCAAAGTATTCCCACCATCTGGTGGTAAGGACATTTGCCAGACGCTGGGGATAGGACCTGAATCCCATGGTGGGGAGATGATATGGACAAATAAAGATAAAAAGAAAGGGCAGATTAGCAGCAGAACGACTGCTTACTTGGCGATAAGTTTGTGATGACCCTAGGTGATTTATATACTTCACGAGTCCGGGTTGCCAGCCGTCAGCATTATGAACAAAAAAATGGCTATTTTCCCATGCACATATCATCCCACGAATCCAGCGAAGTGCACGGAAAACAATGTTTCACGGCAGGGGCAAGACTGCGATAATGATGATGAACTATCAAATTGAAGGCAGATCCCGCCGAATTTGATCTTGCGTACAGTCAGTTAGGATTATGTCTGTCCCATTCTCGGCGAGAGGTGGAAACTGTAATGTTCTAAACGATTCCATCACTTCTGATCAAAAGAAAGGTTTGCGCATTGCTTGGATCTCAAATATAAAGACTAGGCCCTTTAGCACAGGCTCAATATTTTCATGCGTCCTCAACCGAATTCATCATGGCCCGCTGTAACACAGGCTCAATACCCATCATAATCTACATACTCTAGCAAGGTTTCCTACCTGGGTATTTCCATGTTGCCATGCATCATCAACCGAATTCGTGGTCTGCTGCAGCACAAGTTGAATATCTCTACGCATTGACCTAAAAAAAACCAAAATATACCTTGGCAATGCTCAAATGTTAGATCTCAGAAGCAAAATTTATATTGAGGGCACATCGACCACTTCCCTTTTACGAAAAACGATCATCGCCCACGACGTTCAAAATGAGCTGAAGATCGCCTAGGTTTAGAGGGTATATGCTTATTCCTGGACAATGGGGAAAGCGGTTGATGTTACTCGACACCAATGTTCCTTTCTATATACGTATGTTAGTCAATAACACTTTTCTTATCAGCCCAACTAGGCTGAATAGACCGACAAACGGCCTCATAGTCCTGGAAACGTTGAGTGTCCTCCACCAGCCCAGGCGTCGTCCAGAACATCGCCCAGTTACTATCAGCCAGCTTCCAGGTACCTGAAGACCGCTCAAAGTACCATTTATTAACCGGGTTGTCAATGCGACTACGCCAGCAGACTCCATTGGGGAAACATGTGCGCACCATCGCATTGAACACGATATCCGCGACACCGCCGGCGCCCTGGCTGCGCTTGAGCACGGCAAATTTATCCAGATATGGCACCATGCGGGCAGCACTGGCTTCGCTTCCGTCGTCTGGGACGCCCGGCGGCGTTTCCCAGGTGAGGATTGCGCCACCTTCATACTCGCCGGCAACGATGACACCGGCGATACGACTGTTCACTCGGTCGAGGTAGTTTTGGACGTCGAGCTTGCGGTCAAAGGAGTCTTCAATTAAAGTGACTAGGCGGGGAAGGTCGATGGTAGGGTCGTTCAGTCCCAGTCGTGGTTGGATCTGGGCTGTCCAGGGTTTTGTATAGGGGTTAGGGAGAACTGTAAGCGGCATTCCACGTTTGACGAAGGTCGTGTGGGAGGTGATCCGGCTGAATCCGGTGAATCCGCCACCATTAGAAGAACCGCGTCGACCTGGGGGTAGAGAGGATGATAGTAGAGGCTTGTCGGTGAGAAGGTGGTGGATCAACGGGTTGCGCTGTCGACGGGTTCCGACCGCTGACAGGTCTGAGGCAGCATGTTGCGGTGAACGGGCCGAGTATGAAACTTCTTGTGGGGAGGTGATGATGCCCGAAGAGGCTGATGGTAGCATGGCCAATGCTTGTTGGGCTAATTGGAGATTCTGTAAATGACCATCTAGCACCTCCTCCATCACCTCGGCACCCGGTGATTGACCGGACGTGGTAGGTTGCCCAGGCGAGACAATCTCTCGATTGACAAACTTTGACATCGGATTTGTTTCCAAGACTGGGTTAGTTCTTCGGGCTTGTTTCGAGGAATCATTGTTTCCAGAAACAGAGTTTCGTGTCTGGGAAAGCTCGTCTTTTATTTGATCAAACTCTTGTTCCATGTTGATAAAAACGTGCGATGATTGAGGGCCCTTGAATGCCGGGATGCCCCCCAGCGGATCGAGAACAATGACACGGTCCAGTGAGACCTCCCTTTGTAGAGTACGGATTCTCTCAACCGTCACTGCTGGGTCTTCGTCCGGGTCTGGATTTAATGACAATCCCGCAAATTCTTTCGTTAGGGCAAGGGCAGCATCGTTAGCAGAAACTGTGACAGCTCGGGGGTTTTCCTCCATATAGGCGATTGGAGGAATAAGTACCACATGACCATCCCGAAGGGCGCTCAGGAGCACTTTTCGCGATAGCACCGTGGGTGGACCCGACCCCCGCTCTGATATGGATAACACCGAGTCTAGTCGGAAGGATTTTGAGTCAGGCTGCCCATCGACTACGGCCGATATCCGATTCGCCTGCTCAATGGCTGTTTGTCGCCCGCCAGGGCCGTCCACCTTTCCGGGATCGACAACCACGCAGCATGCCATGCCCAGGCGGACGAGCTGCGACAGTGTCTTGGCCACTCCATTAATCACGACATCATCGAGTAATTGCGGAGTGGTGATTTTGATCAGGGCCAAGTGCAACCTTTCGGGTATATCCTGCGCGCGCGGAGTGGGGGTTGTATCTTGCCGGAAGACAGGACTGTCGTACACCGCCCTGGAAGCACCATAGAACGACCCCAAATTGACCCCAGAGGGCAGAGATGCTGATATGGACTCCTTCGGGGACTCGGTAGATTTTTGAGTTGGTTTGGCGGGGCTAGCCTTTAGCCGAGCTAAGTACGACTTAGCTTCACGCTTAGTCGATGCGGAGTTCAGGAGGCTGAGAAAGAATTCCTAAGCCGAACACGCAACCGTTAGCATATGACACACAGAAAAAGAAAGTGATCGGCTACCTACCCGATCCAGCAATTTCTCCTTTGCGCGGTGGCCGAGACGATCTTGGCTTTCGCTGCTGCCCGAGAACTCGGCGACTTGCTGGGCTCGGACATTCTGCGCCTGTGCCGGGCTTGCCGTAATAGGATCACTGGGACGAACGAGATGTTGCTTCAAATTTCTAGTCAATAAATACTCGGCATTGGCGGGGGTATATCGGGATTGGTTACCTTGACCAATGAGGATTTGGCCGTTCGAGACCAGTTGAATGTTCGGGAGGTCATGGTTGGGTGTATGTGGGATCAATTACTCCAGCAGTTGACACCAATGCAAGAGCCTCGGAGAAGCAATGTCACCATGAATCAACAAAGAACATCACAATATAGGAGGAAGAGAACAATGGGGTCAAGACTAAACAAAAAAAAAAAGAAAATAATATGACGCATCCTCGGTTATAAACTCACCGCCTGTGGATACCCAAGATTGATAAGAGAGGCATTTAACATGTCCACTCCAGGGCTGCTACTTACATATGTATGTACATATATAAGCCTGTTAATGAACCAGGAATTGACGGGGCTAGACTGTATGTTAAATGCAGCTAGTGTTGCATGTAGTTAGCTACTTTCATCGATAAATAGTTAGTTACAATATACAATCAACTACACCTACATGTGATCAGAAATAGCCAACCCTTCTTTCTTGGCTTTATGTTGCTTAAAGCATAAGAAATATCAAGAGATCGAAAACAAAAAAAGAAAAGGAAAGAGACATGAAGTGTTTCTCTTATACTACAGAGGTGCATCGTAACAAAAGAATCACCCATGTCACTTTTGTGACCAGAATACTGAGTGGTTTTCTGAAGATATACTTAACTAGCTCTTGCAATGAATTGGAGACCCTTTTTAGAACTTATGAGGCTATACTAGATCGTATTATAGTAATGTAGCCCTAGAGGGGCTTGGCACGGTTCACACTAATATCGATGATGCGGCATGGGTATATATATATTTAGTATCTTATAACTCCACCCTAGTCCTATGTGATATTGTTAAATTCATATTGATTCCAGTCTTAATCAAACAGAATAAAAATCCACTTTTCAGCTCTACTTTCCTAACACTCTCCATGTAGGTACATAGGCAAGTTCTAGAAGCCCTGTGAAGAAAAACGTAGACCGCTTTGGGGCGAAAATGTAACGGTACGACGGAATACATCGTAATGTAGGGCTAACACGGGCCAGAAATCGTACTGATAAGTTCCTGTACTTATCGGCTGAACTCCCCCGCCACTGCAAAAAGTTCCCAAGTTCCTTCTCCACGCCCTTACAGGAAGAATACTCAGAAACACTTCTCTCGGGAGATCTGGAGTTATCAAAATACCGTCAAATACTGTCAAATATTAAATCTCAAGTAGGTCTGCTCCCCTTCAATCCAATCCACGGTCCCAACCCCCCCTCCTTGCACCCAGCGTCGCAGATTCTTAAGAATTGCCAACATTTCCCAATTAATCGGAGCCACTTTGGATTCCCTTGAATTTTACCAGGAACAAAAGATGTTAATTTACTGTTAAAATTGGCTCTGTTCGACTCCATCTTTGGTCCCAATTACGTGCATGAGATTAATCCCCACCGTTCTAGATTCACATCCCTCGTTTACGCCACCAAGCCGGGTACTTCCTCCCACTCCAATCGATCGTGGCACCTTAGCCTGGTCTCACCTTCCGAAATTTTGATCCCAGCCGCTCTGACTTTCGATACCCCAGTCCATTTCTCAATCGCTCACTATGTCCGATCAGAGTGAATACCTCTCTGAGTCCATGTCTGGCCAGGACAACGGGCTGAGGCCGCTGTCCAATGCGGATGACTTGTCTCTCGGAAACCCCAACAACAGCGACTTGTCTCGTATCATGAGCCGTGCTGGCATTCACCTAGCCAATGGGTTTCCGATTGATGATGACGATGACGAGGACGAGGACGAGGTGGATGAGGACTATTCTGCGGTTGATCAGGATGACGACGCAAACGATTTCCCATACTGGTTCCGCCGCCCACCCTCCCACAACCGCACAAAGCTGGATGAGCTGCATCCTTTCGTCCAATTGCTCTCCGCATCTAATGTGGAAGATTGTGTGAAAGTAGAGGAAGCCTTCCCCGAGCAGGAGCGTTGCTCTCACGATAAGGTATGGCTACCCTAGAACCCTGTAAAGATCCAATTGCACCGAAATAAAGTACCAATTCAACATTTGAATTACGTAAACTCGATACGAATTGGACGCGACTTCAGTACTAACACTTTGATAGTTCATTTACCGTCTCACCAGATGCCCCGAGCTCAGTCTGGGCCTCTTCACTCTTCCTTTGCTCGCAGAAGGAGAAACCAAACCCCGCCCCACGCTCGTTGGACACATCATTGCCACTCGCACTTCAGAGCCCCTTGTGACAGACCGGTCGATGCGACTTCCGGCCAACTGGAAAAACGAGCGTTGGTCTGTTGAGGACGGAAAGCCCGTTGGTCACGAAGAAGGTGGCAGCACCATTGCCATTCATTCGCTTGCTGTGGACCCAGCGCACCAGGGCAAGCAGGTCGGAAGCACGTTGATGAAGTCATATATCCACCGTATTAGAGAGGCCCAGATTGCTGAGCGCATTGCGATCATTGTACATGATCACCTGATCCCCTTCTACGAGTCATTTGGCTTTGAGTCCCATGGCCCTAGCAAGTGCCAGTTCGGTGGTGGTGGCTGGGTTGATATGGTATGTTCTCTTTTTTGACTATCAGAAAATATTTGCTGACCTCAACTAGATCCTGGAGTTTGGCCCCGAGCCTCTTGAGGAGTAAGAGTTTCCTCGTAATGTTTGTTCCTTTTTCCTTTTTCTTTTTGCATCTTTTCGGCTGGGAGCATGTTAAACCGCTGACGGGTTTAACATGTTTTTTTCTTTTTTTTAATTACGCAGATCCATGTTTTTGTCTCATCTTAAGGGTTTATCCTAGACGGGCAATGGAGTTTCTTTGGGTGGTGGGGATTACATTTACAAATCTGGGCAGAAACGGCTTGGGCTTCCCGGTTATAAAGGACTGTGTACCATAGTTGACGACAATGCAATGTATATGAGCATGACGTGGGATTATGGCGACAGATATATGTCAATATATAACTATGCCATATCCATTTTTCGAGGCTTCATGGAGTATTCGAACATTTTTGTTCTGTAGTATATCACGTGACTCGCCTATATCACGGTTCGTCCAATCCTGGTCCCCGCATTTGCCCTCCGCCCGGCAGAAAAAAAGGACTGCCAACAATTTTTTCGTGGAGAAAAACCCACTCTATCAACACTCATTCACTCACGGCATTACTTCAAGAGTCATTACTTCTTTGACTCCTGACTTGTGCCCATCATGAAGACGACGTGGAAGGATGTGAGTCAATCAACCCACTGCCCTTTGGTGCCAGATTTGATTGAGGAGATTGCTAATGTGTTTTTCACCGCTTGGTAGATTGCGCCTGTGCCGACACACCAGGAATTCCTGGATATTGTCCTGAGTCGCACTCAGAGACAGCTTCCTACACAGATCCGTGCTGGTTTCAAGATCAGCCGTATCAGAGGTATGATCCCAATCCTTCTGTTTGATCCGACATGGCGGCAAAATGGAAAAAAAAAAGTTATTGCGGTTATCGATAAAGCACAATCGCTGATCGATTTTTTCCCCATCAGGATTCTACACCAGAAAGGTCAAGTATACACAGGAGACTTTCGGTGAGAAGTTCCAGCACATCCTTGATGGATTCCCTCGCCTGCAGGATATCCATCCTTTCCGTAAGTTTTATTTCTATCGCGATTATGGCTGCTCGGGTGGGGTCTAATATCCACCAGACAAGGATTTGATGAACACTCTTTACGATGCCGACCACTTCCGTATCGCCCTTGGTCAAGTCTCGACCGCCAAGCACCTTATTGAAACCGTTTCTCGCGATTACGTTCGTCTTATCAAGTATGCGCAGTCTCTGTTCCAGTGCAAGCAGCTCAAGCGCGCTGCCCTCGGTCGCATGGCAACCATCACCCGCCGCCTGAAGGACCCCCTCGTCTACCTGGAGCAGGTCCGCCAGCACTTGGGTCGTCTGCCCTCGATCGACCCCAACACTCGTACTCTCCTGATCTGTGGATACCCCAACGTCGGAAAGTCCAGCTTCCTGCGCAATATCACCCGCGCAGACGTCGATGTTCAGCCCTACGCTTTCACCACTAAGAGTTTGTTCGTCGGTCATTTCGATTACAAATACCTCCGTTTCCAGGCTATTGATACCCCCGGAATTCTGGACCACCCTCTGGAGGAGATGAACACGATTGAAATGCAATCGATCACCGCTGTTGCTCACCTGCGGTCCGCTATCCTCTACTTCATGGATCTTTCCGAGCAGTGTGGATACTCCGTCGGCGATCAGATCAAGCTTTTCCACAGCATCAAGCCCTTGTTCGCCAACAAGATTGTGTTTATTGTCGTTAACAAGATTGATGTTCGCCGTCCTGAGGACCTGGAGCCTGAGTACCAGGAGCAACTCCAGGAGATCCTCAAGGCCGAGGATGTCGAGTTGTTGCAGGCTTCCTGCACCACCACCGAAGGTGTGACTGCCGTAAAGAACGCCGCCTGCGACAAGCTCCTCGCTGAGCGAGTCTCCCAGAAGCTCAAGTCCGGCTCCAGCGCTGCCACTCCTGGCAGCCGTCTCGGCGACGTTTTGTCCCGTATCCACGTGGCCCAGCCTATGGGCGGTCTGCGCGAGACCTTCATTCCCGAGGCCGTCAAGGACCTCAAGAAGTACGACAAGAACGACCCCAACCGCCGGAAACTGGAGCGCGACATCGAAGAGGAGAATGGCGGTGCCGGTGTCTACAACTTCGACATGCAGCGCGACTACACCCTTGCCGACGAGGAGTGGAACCACGACAAGATCCCCGAGGTGTGGAAGGGCAAGAACATCTACGACTTTGTGGATCCGGATATCGAGAGCAAGCTCGCTGCCCTCGAGGAGGAAGAAGAGAAGCTCGAGGCAGATGGTTATTACGAGTCCGACGAGAGCGTGGAGGATGCCGAAGACGCCGACAACCGCTTGAAGGCCGATCTCATCCGCGAGAAGCGCGTGCTGATGCGCAACGAAGCCAAGATGCGCAAGTCGCTCAAGAACCGCGCCGCCATCCCCCGCAGCGCCAAGGCCAAGAAGCTGTCCGAGATGACCAGGGGTTTGGACTCCGCTGGCTACGACAATGGTGCCGCTGGTTCTCGTGCCCGCGCCGCCAACCAACCTCGCGGCCGCACTACTATCCGTGAGCCTACTGCCGACCCCGATGCTATGGACGTCGACGACAACCCACACAAGGCCCTTGCTCGCGCTAAGAGCCGTGCCCGCAGCACACCGGCAACTGATCGTCGTCACGACGGTGTCACCACCTTCAGCAACCGTGATAAGGCTGAGCGTATGGCTAAGCTGGGCCAGAAGAAGATGAACCGTATGGCTCGTGCTGGTGAGGCTGATCGTCACACAACTGCCTCTCTCGAGAAGCACTTGGTATGTTTTTCTACATTGTCTTTTTTCGTTCTTTATCAGTATTATTTGCTAACATTTTTTTTTTCCTTCCTTCAGTTCTCCGGAAAGCGTGGTATGGGCAAGACAGATCGTCGTTAGAAGCCCTGCTGATGCGGCTGAAACGAGACCCATTCTTAATCATTGTCCATTGGTTTCGATACCGGGTGCAAAATGGTGTTGGGCGTTTTATGTTTCATTTTTTCCCCTCCGAGTTTCCTCGTCCGAATGTTCATTTGACGCGCATTTTTTGGTTTCCACGACTGTTTACTGTGGATGGTTTCTAAGTTCATTTGACACAGTAATGATTTGTGGGAGTTTGTTCTCCTGGTCAATAGGGCGGAAAAGTTCTTGACTTGATGATCTTGCATATACCGCCAATACAGATGATGATTTTTGGTTTTATTTGGTACGACACTAAGGAACATTTATGTCTCTTCAGGGTTTTCATTATTAATCAGCCTTCCTCGTATACCCCAGATTGTAACCTTAGGACCCTTTGCCTAGCGGATACAGACCGGTGGATCCCTATGAGGGCCTCACCTGTATCTAGTTACGTAGAACGGGCGATTATGTCTACGGGTGCATTGGTCCGAAGGTGTTCGGATGAAATGCAACAATGGAGTGCATTGGTCAGTGCGCTAATAGTTAATCACAATGTTGCACCAATAATATGGTTCTTTTATGGGTTTGACACTTGTTAGGAGTAGCGTGGTATTGATATATGTAGCACAACTTGACACAAAGATAACCAATTAATACCTACATATGTATATGATAGAAAGAAAGATACGCGGATATCCAAACTAAAGTCTGAATGTAGGACCTCAGGTGGCACAGATGAATCAAACTTTCAAGCGTGTAAAAAACATAGTGCTTATCAAGGACATCCATGGATGTATGGATGGATGTAGGGCCTTCTAGGTATCGACGATATGGTAGTTCGACGGACTAGGATCTATTGTCAAATACAACGAAATGTAACTAACTACCTACCTAGGTAACTAAGCATGACTCGGGCCGTACATCGTACATAAGTACCCTGCCATGCCAGCTCGGGCGAGAAGGGCCGCTGATGCATGCACGCCATCAGTAATAAATATGGTATTATTTCAAAGGAATACAACCAATTAAATACAAACAAAAGGTGTGAGCTGCCTACTAGTAGTTGAATAATACTAATTATTAGTATTAGTATTACTTGCAAAGAAAAGCAAGTCAAGGCGTTCGCATTAGCGGCCCTTCTCGCCCGAGGAATAGGGTAAATCTTACTCCGGACTCCGTAGTAATAATGCCTATTATGGAAATCGGAGGCGGAATATACAGCCTGTCTCCAGATGTCGGATACTAACCGAGCATTGGGATACAAAATAATGTGGAAATCAGATATATGTTGTATGCTAACAAGAGCAAAGCGCGATTTTCCTCACTGGATCCCCTGCCCGACAAAACGCCGGATTGGAGACAAGCATTGTCACCTGTGCATTGGGGTAGTTGGTTTCATGGGGGGAGGCCGGGTTGTCTATGTGTGAGGTGGCATGCTGTACCTACCTAGGTAAGTACTCGTGCAACATAGTTATAACTACAGAGGACATAATGTAGACGTCATATAGTTAGTTGTTTGTGGGATCAGGTTGGCTTTGGAAGATAGATTAAATGTCTATGTGCGGATGCCGGAGTAGGTTGTTCTGGATCATTATTTGTTCATCTAATTTCAATGTTGGTTTTATCTAATGTTGTTTATTATTCTCACCAAAGTGTTGTGAAGATCTGTTACACTTATAGGAACTCTAAATCGTGGTCTTGGCCTTGGATTCTTAAATCAAACAGCATTAAGCATAAAACTTATTTGGTTCGCAGACATAAAAGACTAAAGAACCGTTACATTGTCCCACGTACAATATACACAAAGGTCTGCCGGGCTGACCCGAGAAAATCAGTCTAATCTAGCGTTGCATATGTTGTAAGAAAAATCAGCTCACACACAGGTTGATGCCAAGGTAAAATGGACGGGATGTCGTCTATTATTTCCCAGTCAGAGGCTAACCAGGGGAGGTTTAGAGTGTTCGCAGAGTTTTTACTGTTTTTGCTATTTTCAAAATTTTCTTTTTTTTCACTCTCTTAGTGGTCTGACACCCGAGTTACTAATAATATTAGTACTTGCAGGTCAGAGTTTTTTTATGGGTCTTGGGCCGAACAAGGGATGCCGAAAATGACAAGCCGAACATGCCACGCAAATCACTGGAAGGAAAACGGAATCGTGTTAGAGTTAAGCATTCATGAGTATGTCTTCGTGAATATTGATGAATTACTGGTGAAGGTTAAGTCTACATAGATATTTTATATATTATTATCGTACAAAGCACGGAGTACTCCGTACATGCGTGCTTTCGGCTAGGGCAGCTATCCCGACTCGGGATACCAATCGGCTCGGGATAAACAGCACATTCGGTGTGCCGATTGAGAAAAAGTGGGGACAAACATCAACAGATCGGAAATCTCTGCGCGCAAGTCGACCGAATCCTCACCGATTGTGGGTCCATGCTATTTTCTACGTCCAACCCAGGGGGTTTCTTATTAGCACGTTTCGAATAATTGCAACTTGTTCAAAGATAAAAATGGGACTCTCTCCCTCTATGTTCAGAGCTTCTCTTTCTTTTGTCCCTGGGTTAGCTATAAACTGCAATCCGATCTTTTTTTTTTGGAGCTCTTAGGTTTAACTATGATCAGCGCCCCTTTGACCGGGTAGGGAGCAGGAGTCCGCGCCGTATGACCCACTTCTCTCTCAGTCTTAACATTTCTTCTTAATTTTCTTTTTTCTTTTTTTTGTTTTCTTTTTTTTTTTGCTTTTTTCTAAACCCTGGTTTTCATTTTCTTTCTTGGAAAGTCCACCTGGTTTCAGTTGCCTTTCGTTCTCGTCTATACAATATAGTACTTTCTAGGGTAAATGCCATGCACAATTTTCAATCCATGTATACATACTCCAGTTCACCTCGGCACCAGGACCCGATCTGAAGGAGATCACCTGGGCATATACGTCACTTTAATAGACATGAGTGATTTATTCTTCGATTCTAGCCAGGAACCAGGACCAGAAGTCTCATGGTCACTGTTACGTCTCCATATCTACTCCGGTTCTGATTCGTGCATTCGTCCCGAGGACCCAGATATCTAACTGAATCCCGTATGTTTCTAGAAGGTGGCAAGAAGGCCGGATGATCTGGTGTTGGTGTTTACTGTTGACTGTTTACTCTTCATAACATTCATATATTCATATACTGTTTACGGTTGTACACATGCAGTGTATACTCCGTACTAACTGTTTATTCCATATGAACTTTGGACATATCAAGAATGGAATGATTCTAAGAATGAATATTAGGACAATATACAGATGTTTTCAGCTCACGTGCATTCCAGGTACCCTACCATTCCCCGTTCCTCCACCTTTTTCTCCACCAAAAGAAATTGAAAAAAAGAGGAACCCCAAACACGGAGTACATGGCGCTAGGGATTGAAAAAGACCAAAAGAGACTTTTTTACGGCCCGTGGAGTGAAATTTTACCACCTTACAACCCCATTTCACTCCTTCCTATTAAAAAAAACGTGGGACAATACAAAGTAAGATGCGGGCCCCCGTTTTTTTGTTGGTCATAGTACATCTCCATACTCCGTATACTCCGTACCCACGGTACCCCAAGGGAAAGAGCCACCCCCGAGACTTCCCATGCAACTCCAGGACTATTTAGTTCGCCTTCTCCCGTCCTCTCCCCTCTTTTCTTTTCCCATCTTCTATTTATTTTATCCATTGTGGGTCTGTTAAATATGGGTGTCTCTACCTTTATGGACAAGATAAAGCCTGGGAAGGCTGAATCCCAATTCTCCTCCCAGGCCGCAACTCCTGCTCGTGCGGATTCGACTACCGCTGAGAAGGACAGCCTCACTCTCGATGATAGCCCCGTCAAGTACCTGACCTGGCGGTCATTTATCCTTGGTCTGTGTGTATCAATGGGTGGTTTCATTTTCGGATACGCCACTGGTAAGTGTCACACAAACCCTCGTCACTATGGATGCAACGTTAATAACAGCCGAACCTCAGGTCAAATCTCGGGTTTCACTACCATGATCGACTTCAAACAACGCTTCGCTGAGTACGATGCCGCCACCGGAGTCTATGCTTTCAGTAACGTTCGCAACGGTCTGATTGTCGGCCTGGTACGTTGATATTTCTGCATTCCCACAATGCAAGCTCTGATACCCATACTAAACTTTATTCTAGCTCTCTATCGGAACTATGATTGGCGCCCTGGTGGCTGCCCCCATTGCGGACCGTATTGGCCGCAAGTACTCCATCTCCTTCTGGGCCCTCACCCACATTGTTGGTATCATTGTGCAGATTGCCACCACCGACAAATGGTACCAAATTGCTCTTGGCCGTTGGGTTGCTGGTCTGGGTGTCGGTGCCCTTTCCAGTGTCGTCCCCATGTACCAGTCTGAGTCTGCCCCTCGCCAGGTCCGTGGTGCTATGGTCAGTGCTTTCCAGCTGTTCGTTGCCTTCGGTATCTTCATCTCGTATATTGTCAACTTCGGCACTGAGACCCTCAAGAACGCCGCCTCGTGGCGCATCACCATGGGCATTGGCTTCGCCTGGCCCCTGATTCTTGGTATCGGTACCCTCTTCTTGCCCGAGTCTCCCCGTTTCGCCTACCGCCACGGTCGTACCGAAGAGGCCCACGATGTCATGTGCAAGCTGTACGGCGTCCCCCGCAACCACCGCGTCGTTGCCCAGGAGATGGCCGATATGAAGCAGAAGCTTGAGGAGGAGCTCGCCCACGGCAATGCTCCTTGGCAAGAGGTCTTCACCGGCCCTCGCATGTTGCACCGTATCTTGCTCGGCATTGCTCTGCAGTCTCTGCAACAGTTGACCGGTGCCAACTTCATCTTCTACTACGGAACCAGTATCTTCCAGGGTATCGGTCTGAGCAACTCTTACGTCACCTCCATCATTCTCGGTGCCGTCAACTTCGGTATGACCCTACCCGGTCTGTACATCGTCGAGCACTATGGTCGCCGCAAGTGTCTGATGTACGGTGCCACCTGGATGTTTGTCTGCTTCATGATCTGGGCCACCGTCGGCCACGAGATCCTGAACACCAACCCCTCCTCGCACCCTGCCGGTGTTGCCATGATTGTCTTCACCTGCTTCTTCATTGTCGGCTTCGCTACCACCTGGGGTCCTATCGTCTGGGCTATCTGTGGTGAGATGTACCCCTTCAAGTACCGCGCTGTCTGCATGGGTGTTGCTACCGCTGCCAACTGGACCTGGAACTTCTTGATCTCCTTCTTCACCCCCTTCATCTCCAACACCATCGACTTTCGCTACGGTTACGTCTTTGCCGCCTGCTGCTTCCTCGCCGTTCTCGTTGTCTTCTTCTTCGTCAACGAGACCCAGGGCCGCACCCTTGAGGAGGTCGACACCATGTACGTCCTCCACGTGAAGCCCTGGAAGTCATCTAGCTGGGTTCCCCCCGAGGGTATCGTTGCCGACCTGCACGGATCTTCCACTCAGGGCCGCAAGGAGGGTGAGGCTGGCACTAGTGAGCACCAGCACCACGACGACTCCCAGGAAATTCGCGAGGAGTAATGTGATAATGGCTGAACGGACTGCGCGCATCGCACATTGCTTGTGTGGCTGCTTTTTTAAGAAAATTCTGTGTTCATAATTAACTCTACTCCTTGATTAGTTTGAGTCTCCACCATATCTCTATGGAGACCATGATTTAATAGCATTACGAGCAAGGCTTGCTATAGCAATCTTATTTTTTTAATCAAATCCATGGATCTTCTCATAATCTCATAATCATACCTAATCCGACTCATCCAAGATCATTGATTCCCAAATTCCATCCCAGCTCCCTTTCTAACAGCCCCATAAACAGCAGCAACGTCTCCCTTGGCCCCCTTGACCTCCTTTACACTCTCCAGAAGCCCATCCATAACCTCGACATTCTTCATGCGCAGTCCTCCCTCCTTCGCAATCCCATAAGCATGACCCAGATCCTTCCTAGCAAGATCAACTGCGAAAAGCGGCTCCTCCCGGACACAATAATCCCCGCCCACCATCCTCTCCGCATAATTGGCAAATGGCCCTGGCGCAAAAAGCCCGAGCCATTCTTGCAATGGCTCAACTCCAAGCCCAGATGCCTCGGCGGCAACCAGCGCCTCAGCAAGAACACCAACAGTATTAAGAATGAATGTATTACCCAGTACTTTCAGCGTGGACGCCCGTCCAACATCTATATCACTTCCACTTCCAGATGAAAGGTCAATCGTTTTCTTGGACACGACACCGTCAAAGAACGGTCGCACTTTCTCAATTGCTGCACGCTTTCCAGCCGGAACGACAATAAGTTGTCCCGCATCTGCCATATTCGGTGCCCCGAACACAGGACATGCGACGAATCCTGCTCCCCGCTCGTTGAACGCTGCTTCGGTTCGTCGGGATGTATCCGGGTGCACGGTCGAGCAGTCGATGAAGGTCTTGCTAGACAAATCTTGCGGGATTGCGGGGTCCGATATGATTGCGGTGACGATTGAGTCGAGGGCGGCGTCATCGCCAACGCAGGTGAAGATCAGGTCGGACTGGTGTACTGCCTCGGTGAGGGTTGGTACGGCTTTGGCGTTTGTGAGCATTGAGGCGTGTGCTGTTGCGCGTGCGGCTGTGCGGTTATACAGGAGAATGGGGCCTGTTTGGGGACCTTTTTCGGCGATGTTCTGGCTCATGCCCTGGGATAGCGGTTAGATGAGGTTTCTTTGGATTGGAGGGCTGTTTGGGAGTTGAATTACACGGCCGATGTTGCCGAGGCCTATCCAAGCAACTCTAGGTCCTGTCATGTTTGTTTCGTAGATAGGGATGTGTATACAGAAGACTGTAAGAACGTTGGGCAAGTATCGGGACTTTATAAGTGTGGGGTGTGGGGTAACACGGTTCAAATATTAGCCGGTGGTCATAGCCCTGGAGCTACATGGATATTTATGTGCTAGATGTGTACCGATCCGTTCTATTTTAGCTTCATTAATATCTTTTGACGTGAAGCTATAATGTCCTATAGAACCAACCAAAATAGGGCCCCATCTTACGGGCGCAAGAGTCATATCCTCTAAGCCGCGCGCTAGTCATACTCCATTTTGGACTGCTGCATTAGCTTTTAAAGGGTCCAGGCTAGATATGGACATATGTACAAACGTTTAATTGTATCCTAGAAATTAGTCTCTTGGCATCCGCACATCACCAATAAGTCATTCGTGATACCCAAGAGCTGCCCTAGCTAGAAAAACGTAAGATGTCATATTCACCAAACATGATATCCAACCTAAAGCCTCGACTTCTCAACAATCGCAACATCCTGAAAAGGTAACCCGAGATACATCCACATGAATGCAAACCTATAACAATCAGCATCTATTTATCGTATAGAGATCCTTCCAGACCTACCGATCACTGCCGAAAAACGGCTCCTCCTTTCCGTCAGCATTCCGCACCCAAAACCACGGCGCACCATAGGCTCCCTTATCAAGAGCAGTCTGGGTATTAGCGGTTAAAGCCTGTTTGAATTCCGGGCTTGACGCCGCAGCTAGGATCTCCCTAACTTCCGAGTCCGAGTACCCGTTACTCTGGAATAGCTCAGCTAACTTCTCTGGCTTGCTGATGTCGATGCCTTTGTAGAACATCCACTCCCACAGCGATAGGAAGGTTGTTTCGTACTTCTCGCGTTGGAAGTGACCTTTGATGTAGACCATGCATCGTTGGGGCTGGCTTGTTAGTGAGGAAGAAAACGTTAGGAAGACGTGGAGATGATGATTACCATGATTGAGAGGATTGGGAAGAACTCGGGTGGTTGGATCTGCGGGACTCCAAAGTATTTGCACGCTCGCTCCGAGTCGAATTTGGAGTACGCTGCTTTGGCGGGAAGTGTCCAGGGGGGCTTATTTCCTGTTCAAAGTGTCAGTGACTGTTATATTAATTGATAACAATGTCCGACTGATATCTCGATAATGCATACCTGAGCCAACATTAATCCCGCCTAAGAAGACCGGGTGGAATCTGTTTTATTAATACACATACATCCTTGTAACTAGTTAACAAAGGGATGTGCTTACTCAACCTCGACCCCATGTGATTCTAGAGCTTTGCGATTCTTTCGTAGATAAAGTGTCGCATAGTATGAGTATGGTGACACTGTCCAAGCAGCAATTAGCAAATGGAATCCATCAATAAAGGGGGTGGAGCGGAAGGCTTGCATACCGCAGTCAACGTAGACGTCAATTTTGCCAGGCATGACGAGTATCGTGAATAGCAATACTCTATTTAATCCCAATATCACCAGTTAGCCAAGTTGAACCAGCGAAGACGGGTTGATTATAGCGTGGAGGTTGGGGGCCGAGGTGGAGATGGACCGAGGTTCCCCGACCATGATGAGGTGATCATTTTAATTTCAGCAAGTTGGCAACTATTTGTTACCGAGTGGTATATTATGTTGCATTTGGGAAAAGAAAATAGTGGAAAGCCAATAAGGTTAGTTAAATGCATTAAAATTGGGGTATTTAGGACATGGATAAAATAAATGCTAATGATTCTGTATCTCATGCCTCTACTCAATCCTTGCGGCTGATAGCCGACTGTTGAGTATTGACCAGATCCAAGTCATAGGGGTTCTCTTCATATGGCGCTGCAGTCGCAACGCGATGCAAAGACCGACCAGATTGCCGAGACGCGCGGGACGCATGACGCGCGATGGTACCGCGAGATGGAACAGTAGACAAAGTATCAGTTTCACTCAAGTCGGCATCATCGGATACCCGAGCCACTGAGTTTGTCTTCTCATCCTTCTCCGAACCAGGCTCCTCGCGGCGGATCGCCTGGTTTTTCTCAGCAAGGCGGCGCATAAAGGCATCCGCCTCTGATGCGTATGTGCACCGCTGTCTGATGCGGGCGCCATACTTGTAGAAGATGAACGGGAATGGCACACACGCAAGCGCCAAAAATGCCGGGATCGACGAGGCCCAATGAATGCCCAGGTTATGGTACATGTAGGTTGTGAAAAGTGGGAAGGCCATACCAAACAGTGAGCGGAGGGCGGAGTTTGCGGCGAGGACGGAGGCAGAGAAGATCGTGTATGAGTCGATAAGGTAGTTGAATACGCTGAGGAAGACGAGAACCATGCCGAAACCGAAGGGCGCCCCTGCAGCGACCGAAGCCATCCAGTGGATGTTAGGCGAGTTGGTCCAGGCGAACCAGAATAGGCCGATTGGTAATGCTATACCACCGACCATGCTTGGGGGTAGTCTCAGCTCGGGGGCGAGTCGGTCAGTGGTCTGGCTGCACTTTTTGGCGTAGCGGAAATTTTCGGGGAACGTGTATATCACGGCCATTACCATACCGACAAGGATGCCAAGGAAGGCAAGGCCGCCGATGCCTTCGCTCCAGCCGCGGACTTCTTGGAAGACGATTGGGTAGGCGGCGAAGAGCATATAGAGCGTACCGTAGATAATTGCCATATAAATGGAGAAAAGTAGCACAATTGGCTCACAGAAGAGCAGAATCCATGGGCGGGAAAGCGCGGTTTTCAACGTCTTGCCCAGAGGAGCGGGGCCACGGTCGATGTCGAGCTGACTGCGATACACTTTCCCAGTTAAAGTAGACATCTTTTCTGCGCGACGGCGCAGTAGAACAGGTGCATATGTCTCTGGTAACAAGAAGATGATACACAGCCAGAGCATACCCGAGAATGCAGCAAGAAGTCCCTCCACCCACCTCCAGCCGGCAGCGGCAGCTAGGAATCCTCCAATAACTGGACCTAGTGTCGGTCCTAGGAAGGGGGCAGCAGCAAAAAGACTAATAGCGATACCACGTTGAGAAGCTGGGAACATATCCGCAATAGTCCCACCTCCATTTCCGAACGGCGAAGATCCAAAGGAACCTGCCAAGAATCGCAATATAATAAGTGTTTCAATGTTCTTTGCACCCGCCGCGCCGGCATTGAACACAGTGAGAAACATAAAAGAGATGGTAAAGATATGTCTCCGGCCGAAGATCTCACTAAGGGGTGCCCAGATCAAGGGCCCAATAGCGAATCCGAGCACGAAAAGCGATACGCCTAGAATGACGATTTCCTGGGAGGCACCAAAATCCTCCATGATCTGGCGCATTCCGCCTGAAAATGCCGATGAGACCAATGACACTGCGAGAGTCACGAATGATACTAGGAGTGTAATAGACCACTTTTTAATCGGGCGGAAGTTCATGGGGTTGCGCGGGTCGGCAGGGATCCAGACGACGGCATATGGATCGTCTTCAGTGCCTGAGCCGGTGTATGGAAATTGCATGACTTCCTCGGTGACGACCTTTTGGTCGAAGATCAGGCGCCAGAAAGGAATTTTGGAAGGCAGCATGGCCTCAGCCCCATCATTGGGAGCTGTCATCTTGATGGGCTCAGGCCAGGAGCTATATAGTGATGTGGAGTAGTTATGTACCTATCAAAGGGGGATATGATGGTCAAAACAGCAAGATCAACAAGAATATTAAGATGTTCAAAAACCGAAAATGAGATAAGAAAAGAATGAGGATCAGATATATTCAAATATAACCGAAAGCAGCCTCGGCTCAATAATCGAATAATTAGAACCTCCCCCACTCTCCTTAACATATAATTTTACGTATATATATGTTGTTGAATGTCTCGGCAATTAAATGCCCATTGCAAAAATTTTCGGTGGAGACTATGAGAGCCCCGAACCAACCTGACTGGTCCAAATGTCGGCCCGAACGCCATTTTGACGGCTTCCCGAAAGCTTCAGCCTTCGATGGCTTGGCAGATATACAAGGGTTTCTTTTTTTTACGTAGTTATATATGTTGTATATGGTACATGTATGTAGGTATATATATACATATGTATCGATAATTACACTATAAAGACATAAGCATAGGAATGAGCATTGAATCAACAATATTATACGTAGAAGATAATGCTTTAAATCACCTTCCCAACATTCCTATACTTTATTTCATCATTTCATACTGTTGACCCGTGTAAAATCACATACAGATGGTCTATTACATATTCAATGAGAAATCAATTGCTATTTAACCTTCCCCAAGATCAACTCGGCGAGGGAGAAACTGTAACTCGTCAAACCTATGACATGGCGCGTAGGAGGCACTTAAAGAATTATCTACATAAATTTACCGGTGGTTGATAGCTAGTTATATGTAATTGTATTATATACTGCCGGGTACCAAAGATATCAACTTGTACTCAAGATACCGAGATTGGAGCAGCCCCAATCACCATTGCGTTGGTTTCATGGATTTTCTGCTCCTCCTTTGACTGCTCCACAGCCAGCAGCAAACGCGTGGAGCGAATATGGAGTTCTATCAAGTCAACTAGGGATCCCCTCCACAGAAGCAATGACTGACCTTGCAAAATCACCTCATACCCAACCCAGGAGTCATCATCCCGAGCATCTTGATGCACAAGGACTGGGAAAGATGGGTCCCACGCCTTTGGCCGCACGCGCATTTTTAACCCAACGGTTTTGCTCGTATCCACCCACAGTATATCGTTGTCAGAAGACATCCGCGCCTTTTCAGAGTCTTCTTCCCAGTCAGTCTCAGTGGTCCTTTTCATCGTCCCACTTTGGTCGCGCAACCACTCCCTCCACAACCGAACAAACCCATCCTCAATAGTCGATGCACTCAACAGCAACAACGTTCCCGGCTTAACTTGTACTAGATTGGCCACCACACATAACTGGGAGAAATCCTCATATCCGTCCAAAGTAACCTCACGTATCACTGCATCCTTTTCCTTGCCTTGTCGACCCGCATTCATGTCAGCCCGTATGAACCCCGCCACCTCCGACAATAGAAGCATCCTACCTGGCGAGAAACCGAACTTCGAGCCATATTTCCCCCATTTTTCTTCTTCTTCGTCGTTGCTTACCTCTGGACGGAAGCGCGAATATAGCCCCGTTACTCTACCGAGCTGGTGGGCGGTATTGACGTTCTCATATAACGAACCCGCGCCATCATGACGCTCGCTCAGGCCATCTGTTCCGAGGTATTTGCAGAAGACGTGTGGCTCGGTGAGCTTTGAGCTAGGGTGGAAGCATTCCAATAATAATTTGTATTCCTTGAGTGGTATGGTGAGAAGTAGGCGGTAGTGGAGGATTCTTAGAACTACAGCGTGGAATCGGTGGTTGACCGATGTGAGCGGGAGAAGTGCCCGGGTGGAGAAGTCAGACAAGATTTGAATAAAAACCTAAAGATATCATTAGAGCCATAGCCTATAGTCTTCCCTGTAGACATACCTCGTTGGGCAACGAGTCCAAGGTCACCGCGGGGTTGGCGGGGTTCATAGTGATTTGATTATTGTGTGTTAAGTAAAATGTAACCTGAGAAGAGAAGCCATTGATGAGAGTGAGTATACCACAATGGGTTAATTTATACAACAGAGAAGAAACAACAAGTCTATGTGAGTTGGAGTGTTGCTGTTGATCTAATTATGTTGTACATCGATGCACAACAGCACAACAGAAACTGTACAACACGTGAGGCGGACGATAAGCAATAAGTGACGTCATACTTGGCGGGCATAGATTTCCCTTTTCGGCCTTTTGGTCCCAGTCCACTTGTCAATCCACTCTCAATCAACTACCAGACCACTGCCAGCCCACATAGGCACCCATGTGGGACAACACCCGGGGATTCTCATCTTTTATCGGTTAGTTGCGGCGTTAAATTACCTCTTTTGACTACATTGAGGTCAAACAGTTCCCCCAAACGGGCGTGTTTCCCCAGAAAACTGCGGGATCCCGATTTCCCTGTACGGCTCACCGAGAGAAAGACGAGGTGATGCCAAGAAGTTGTATGCCAATGTATATGTCTCTACAACTTCGACTATATTAGCACATTATAGACATAAATAACACTTGGCCTCGCTTAACAGCTGCAACCTGACACATTCCTACTCCGGAGACCCCGCCTCCCCACCAGAAGTCCAATCCCGAGGCCCTTTTAAACATTTTCGGGGATTTTCTTTTCTTTTCCCTTCTTCTTCTCTTCTCATGGTATTCTTGTGATCATTCCAATATATAGCGCCATGGAAAACGTACTTGACGACATCTCCCACCGGAGATACAACCCCCTTCGTGGCTCCTCCATCTTGGTCTCCCCCCACCGAACCAAGCGGCCCTGGCAGTGAGCATTTATCGCGACAAAGGCACATTCCGAAACAACTTTGCTAATATTACCAATCTAGAGGAGCCCAGGAGAGCCCTTCCAAGACCACCCTGCCCAACTACGACCCCAAATGCTACCTCTGCCCCGGAAACGAGCGCGCCCAGGGCGATACCAACCCCAATTATGACAGCACTTTCGTATTCGTGAATGACTACAGCGCAGTAAAAGAAGAACAAGCGGCCTATGAGCCGTCCAACGAGGATGGTACGTCCAGCTGCCCAGCCCATCTGCACCACCCACACCAAGCTCACAAACCACAGAACTCGAATCGCGGTTCCTCAAAGCCGAGCCCGTAACCGGCAAGTGCTACGTGCTCACCTTCTCATCCGCGCACAACCTCACCCTCGCCGACCTGGCGCCTCGCGAGATCGTGCCCGTGATCGACGCCTGGACAGAAATTTACACAGCACACTTGTCCCCAACATCCCCGCTAGCGAAAAACGCCCCCGCAACAACACTGCCGCCCACCTCCCACTCAACAAGCGTCACCAAGCCAAAGGAGCAGTACCGGTACATGCAGATCTTCGAGAACAAGGGTGCAGCGATGGGGTGCTCAAACCCGCACCCGCACGGGCAGGTTTGGACGACCAGCTCAATGCCGGAAGAACCCGCCGCCGAAATGGATCAGTTGACCAAGTACCGCCAGCAGCACGGTGGTAGCCACCTGCTGGAGGACTATGCGGCGCTGGAGAGCCGCAAGCAGGAGCGCGTTGTGTTTGAGAACGAGGCGTTCCTGGTTGTCTGTCCGTGGTGGGCGACGTGGCCATTTGAAACGATGATTGTTAGCCGCACGCACAAGCGCGCGCTGGTGGATTTGTCAGAGGCCGAGAAAATGCTCCTTGCTGAGGCGATCGCTGAGACTACCCGTCGCTATGATAATCTCTTCGAGACGCACTTCCCTTACAGCATGGGTATTCATCAGGCTCCGCTGGATGGCACCGAGGAAGAGATTGAGGCATCTCACCTGCACTTGCACTTCTACCCACCTCTGCTGCGAAGCGCTACCGTGCGTAAGTTCTTGGTTGGTTATGAGCTTATGGCGGAGCCTCAACGTGATATCACCCCTGAACAAGCTGCTGCTAAGCTGCGGGCTTGCGGTGGTGAGCTGTACAGGAAGAAGATCGATTCGTGATGTGTCTCGGAATTAAAAGAAAAAAGAAAAGAAAAAGAAAACGAAAAGAAACGGCAGTGATGAAGTCTGGACAGGGTTATACCAGAGTTGAAGACATTTCCTCCTATATGCATATATATATTATTTTCCCTGCAAAAGCTTTTGTGCCGAAGCGTTAAGTTATACATAGTTTGTGGTCCAACATGCAATGCTCAGTTCCTCCATGGCGATCTGTTCCATGTGTTGCGCTGCGTCGAACTATTTCCCGAAGCCATCCTCTTTTCCAAAACCATGGATTTAACTCAGGTACGCCTCACGCTGGGTGAACATCCAAGCCAGCGAACCCGACGCAACAATCAAAGGGTTCAAGAACCGGCCCTTGAGCGAGGCATTGCCGAAGACGAGCTCACCAATAAAGTGTGACAGCGCAATGCCGTACGTCCACATGCCAAGGTCGTACGCGACAGAGTTTGTAATGTTGTAAGCAGCGGTCATGCGAATGACTGCAGAGAGGAAGGTCCAGGTTCCGAAGATGCGGCCGGAGAGCGGAGTTGCGGGGACCTTGCCATTACTGTAGAGTAGAGAGGTGTACTCCGGTGCAGTATAGGCTTGCAGGCTGTTAAGAGCGGAGACGACTGAAACCTATATAGAGAGGTGGTTAGTTCAGATTGGGATTGGTATCTAGGGGTGCAGAGTGGCAGTGGGAATGGGATTGGAAAGGATACGTAGGACTTACAAAGAAAAGCCATTTGGGCAGGAAGCCCTCGGATTGGGGGAGATAGGCGAGGTATTGGTCCATTTTTGAGTGAGTGTGTTGCTGTTTTTTGTTGGCTTGAAAGGATATTGGGGTTGTTTTTCTGCCTTGAAAGGCCGAGGATGTTCGGGGGAGTCTTGGCATTCACCTTCCCCAACAACCTTGGAAGCCTCGCATCGGTTTGCTCAACTTTTTTTTTACCTTCTATCAACTTCGCGTTATTCACGTTTTCTTTCCTCATTATGGATCTCTCGAAGCATATTGAGTGCCTATCTCAATGGCCAGCCCATATTACTCCTGGCTTACCTACTTATGGAGCTCTGTTCCTCCTGGCGACTGGTGGGCTGGTCATTGCCTGCAAGGTCTGGACGTTCGTGCGGGTGCTTCTCAGCCTGTTCGTGCTTCCGGGTAAACCGGTAAGAAATTCAATATTCAGTCCTTCGATTTTAGTAGGATGAAACTGATTAGAATCATTGAAAAGCTTCGCTCGTTCGGTCCCCCCGGTAGCTGGGCCGTGGTAACCGGCGCCTCAGACGGTCTGGGTAAAGAATTCGCACTGCAATTGGCCAAGTCGAAGTTCAACATTGTGCTCGTATCACGAACAGCCTCGAAACTGGCAATCCTGTCAGAGGATATCAGCAAGCAGTTCCCGCAGGTGCAGACCAAGACACTCGCAATGGATTTCTCACGCAACGCCGATGCCGACTACCAAGCGCTGGGTGAACTGGTCTCCGATCTGGACGTGTCCGTGCTAGTCAACAACGTTGGCCTGAGCCACTCGATCCCCGTTCCGTTTGCGCAGACCCCCGCCGCAGAGATGGCCGATATTGTGACTATCAACTGCACCGGCACGCTGCGCGTCACCCAGCTTGTCGTTCCGGGCATGATGCAGCGCCGCCGCGGTCTGATTCTGACCATGGGCTCTTTCGGCGGTCTCCTACCCACCCCGTTCCTCGCCACTTACTCCGGCAGCAAGGCATTCCTTCAGCATTGGTCTACTGCTCTTGGCGGCGAGTTGGCCCCTTACGGCATTGATGTGGAACTTGTCCAAGCCTACCTCATTACATCTGCCATGTCCAAGATCCGTCGTGCCTCGGCTTCCATCCCTACCCCGCGCGCTTTCGTTCGCTCCGTTCTCTCGAAGATTGGTCGCAGTGGTGGATCGCCTACCTACGCTTACAGCTCGTCGCCCTACTGGAGTCATGGTATCATGGCGTGGTTCTTGACTTCTGTTTCTGGGACTATGGGCAAGCTTGTTCTCGGGCAGAACAAGTCTATGCACGAGAGTATTCGGAAGCGCGCTCTCCGAAAGGCTGAGCGTGAGAATGCTAAGAAGAGCACTTGATTCGCTCGATTTGCTGTTGTTGCCGAGTACAGGGAAAATACGATGAGAGTTATGCTTTTCTTGGGCATGATACATATATTATTCGAAATGCATGATGGGTTCGAATGGGTGTATAAACAAAACACAAAACACAATCACACTAATAGGAATAATATCAGTTATATCACAGTAGTACCGACTTTATAGCCCTGAGGGTACATCCTACACGTATAAACCCGAAAGTGTCGAATTCTTATCGATAAGCTCTTATCACCCCGCTTCCAACTTTGGAAGGTTGGAAGTTCTGGAAGTTCTCTGACCGTGGACAGATCTCATGTATCATCTATAACGACGGGCTCGAAACTGCATGTTACAGACAGACTAACTTGACGTATTCGAGTGCTCTATATCCAAAGTCATCATGTCTCAAATGACCCACGGCAGTGGCGATGATGCCCTGAACAAAAATTCCACAGAATCAAAGACATCGATCTGTGACAATCGCATTCACCTCCTTCTTGCCGCAACTGGCTCAGTCGCGACCATCAAAATAGCCAATATCATCAGCGCCCTCTCCCATCATATCCACAAGCTCTCGATAAGAGTAATCCTCACCACCAAAGCCAAGCAATTCCTAGCCGGTCAGTCCGCCGAGCAGCCCACCGTCTCGTCCCTCATTTCCCTCCCTGGCGTGGAAGCCGTCTACGATGATGAGGCGGAATGGGGGCCAGAGCCGTGGCGCCGTGGTGTTGATATCCTGCACATCTCCCTCCGACGCTGGGCAGATATCCTTGTCATTGCTCCTCTTTCCGCAAACACCCTAGCCAAGCTCGCCAACGGACTTAGCGATAACCTATTGACCTCTGTATGTCGAGCCTGGGATACCGATGGCCATGTTGACGGGAAACGAAAACGGATCGTAGTTGCGCCGGCCATGAATACGGCTATGTGGCGACACCCAGTGACCTCTCAGCATATCCGGGTGCTAGAGGAGGAATGGGGCGTTAGAAAGGATGAGGACAATAGAGAGGAGGTGGGCTGGTTCGAGGTTCTACAACCGCAGTCATCCAAGGTGTTGGCTTGTGGGGACGTGGGGAGTGGCGCTATGTTGGAATGGACCGAAATAGTCAAGGCCATCGAAGACAGGTTAGGGTTGAGTGATCAGAATCCATCCTAGAGTCGTTAGGATCTGTCCTTTCCATTCCTCCTGGTTTCAAAGTTGCAATCATGATGGTCCCAAAAAACTGCCGTACAGAGCTTTCTTTGCTCCTTATGTGACAAAAATGAGGCCCAAATACCTACCAGACCGCACTATTTATTCAGTTTTGATTTGAACAAGGATTAGGATGAATATAAGGACAAGGGATAATAAGCCAAATTGAATTAATCAGAAATTCCACGTTCTATAAACCCAGCTGTCTCTTCAGTTGCAAATTCAAGGTCGGGGTAGCCCGGCCAAACAGATCTAAAGCAATCCATCCGCACTCTACTATCAGTCATGAGCCATAGTAAGGTACTTTTCTCCAATGTCTTGGCCCAGTGCGCGTGCACTGAACCGTATCACCCGATCGGTCATTGGAAAAGACACTTCAACCGAAACCTCCAAGTAGTAGACTGTCTGTCCGGCGATGGTTTGGTGAGGAAACCGCGAAAGGTCAAGGCCATTGAAGTGACATTCAATATAATCGACAGAACGCACATCTATGTCGAAGAATTCTCAGCATTTCTGATCATTTGCTTGAGACTATAAGCAGAAAGGTGCGGGAACTATAGACGTACCGGAGTTTCCAAATCGTTGTGGTGCAACTGGGAGATTGGACTTATAGATCTCCACAGGTTTGACAAGAAGATCATTCTCCCAATGAAGCAGCTGAATTGTACAGGATGACTGGAATCCCTTTGGGTATCTCTGGTCCTGTTTTCCGGAATTCGTCTGTTAGATAATGCCAGGTAGTGAATATTTACATCCTACACACCTTGCATAACACCCAATGGAGGAGGAGATTCACAGGCAATGTGTCAGTCCCATATTCAAGCCCCTGCAACTCGTTTCGATTGGAGAGAGCGAAAGGTTGAACCGACGCTAGACCGTAATTCCGCCAGCACTTGTAAGTCGGAAGAGAGCAACCTCGAAGGCCTTGAAGTGCTGCCCCGCGAACAATAGTCTCTCCCCTATGATGTACATGTTAGATTTCCCCCTAAGCTTGCACCATAAAAACAGGGATTTTACTCACGGCTCATCAGGAACAAGCACAGAAATGTTGCCAATCTGCTGCTTTAGGGCACGTTGTAGACTTTCCTGGAGATAGGGCGAGGCGCTAAATCCGCCAACCAAGACGACTTTCTAGAAAGACGCCAATGTTATTTTTACATGTAGCCCATGAAGCAAGAATGAAAGGCACTCACATTGATGACTTCGCGCCCACATCCTTTATTCGCAGCTCCGATCTGAGACCTAATGAGGCCGGAAATCGAGCCGAGAACATCCTTGTAGAAATCTCGAATATCTTGGGATCGAAGAACAAAACGCTTTCGTCTTTGATTAGAGGATGCGAGATGGGTGCCGGTGGCATTGAAGTTCAAATCAAAGTGCCAGGTGGCCTCTTCTTTGCCATCGAACGTTCTTTTGATAGTTTCAAATCTCTGCATGACCGAGCTCCCTGGTTGGATCTCGCTCATGGGCAGGTTATCGAACCCCCCTTCAAGTCGACTATATACTAGTTCATAGAATCGACTGTCAATAGCGGTTCCACCACATTTAGCTCCTGTTGCCTATTAGTTTCAAGGCCATGTCAATTGTGTCTTTTGTATATCATACCCATGGCGGCGGTGATCTGCTCAACAGATACTGTTGGAACAACATCTGTGACATAGTATGTTGTGATATCCTGATTATGATCTGAGATTATGAAGTACCAACAATACAATGGGGTATATCTCACCACTGTGCCACCTCCACAGTCACAGATTAGAACTCCATCATGAGCCTAGGGGTCCAGTGAGCAAAATGTTGAGTTAAAGGAGGGCAAGACACTGAGTTCGGTATCTTGACTTACCTGAAGGTTGAAAGTATTATCACCAAAAACGGCAAGAGCTGCAGCCTCAGGTTCCGTTGCGGTCCAGAACCGATCTAGAGGACCTCTTCCAAAGCCTGCCATTTCGATTGCTTGACTCATTAGGAGCTGTGTCTCTCCAGACCAGGTAGCTGGGATTGTGAACAAAAAGTCGATTGGGATTCCACTTAGGTCCTCTTTCTGGCCGCGAAGAACCCGTACAGCTTCGGGGATATGGTCTCGGATATGTGCGTGGATCCGAGAAAGATAATCTGCCACAGTGTCCACAGCTTTCTTTTGGTCGGGCAGCTTTAGGATCTCTGAACCGGTGACCGTCATCAGCATTTCGTCGTTGAACTCACTATGCTGAACATCTTTGTCCAGTAGCAGCTTTGTCCAGGCATACGATTGCATGCCTGGCTTAACCTCAAAGCCCCAGAGATGTGGTTCTCCATTGTGCGTGTATGAAAGCAGGGACGGAGTGTTTGTAATGCCAACAATATGCGGGGGCCAAGATTCCATCAAAAGAATGCTGTCAATATCCGTCTGACCACCTGTGTCATTCTTGATGGCAAAAGCAATCTCTATTTCCAAGAGGAAATCAAGTTCGTTAGTAAAAGAAATGAACTCGTTATTGACGGAAAACAGGCTTTCTCACTGGTGAGGGTGGTACCGTAGTCCACGGCCACAACTAGCTTGTAGCCACTCCCCACTTCCATAATGCTCTCGAATCAAAATATGTAATGTTGTGCTGGGGGAGAGATACCTCTGCAGGACAAGTTGAATTGAAAACTCAGCCTAGGTGCTTAGTGTTATACATTTGATGAAGCTCTAGTGATTCATTCCAGATGGGCTAATTCCAAGCCTATGTTTCTGTTTCAGTCGGTTTTTTAACATGACTATCGTATGTTTCATCACTTGCAAGAGTGCGCAATGAAGTAGATGAGAAACAGAACTGCCTAGTTCAGAGAGGGACAGAAAGACATATTGGGGATTTGATTTCTTCTTAATTGGCTCCCGGGTTTGTTCTTCTTCAAAATTCCCGTTGTACATTCATGAAAGTTGTGCTTGTTCGGAAGAAGAAATTGAAGCGTGTGTGGCTAGTCTTTCATAAGGGATCATGGTCTCTCCTAGTAGTTTCATCCAGCGTCAAAAAGCATATTTATTTATCTCTAATGCGGGTGTTCATACGGAGTACTCCGTACTGGTTTCACAAAAGAATAAATATATGGGTGTGGCTAGTCTCTTCTGCAGGTATTCAGGTCTCACCCAATTATTTGCCCCTGTTTCATTCACCCTTAGAGCATATGTTTCTTTATCTCTCACGTAGGTAAAGTAGAACTTGTACGGAGTACTCCGTACCGGTTCCAAGGAGGAAATTTCCAAAGAAGTAACAAAGAAATGTGTTTCTAGTGTCTCATACCGGTCTTGGTGAATGTCGAACCTGGTTTTAAAAGTAACAAAGAAATGTGTTTCTAGTCTCTCGTACCGGTCTTGGTGAATGTCGAACCTGGTTCTAAAAGTAACAAAGAAATGTATGTGGCAATGCTTCTACCTAATTCACGTAGACATAAAGTGGAACATGACCATACTTCTATTTTCTTATATTTCCCCTTCTCCCTGAATATATCATTTCTTCTGCTATGGATACTACGAAATCGAACCCGAAGAGACAGAAATCCCATGTAAGAACTTTCCCCCTTCCTACTATATGTTGGGTCTAACACACCCTAAAAGGAAGATCCTCCCCCTCCAGAACATCAGCAAAAGAAATCAAAGATGTCTGATTACAGAGGGGACCCCAGATATGAATATCCTCGGCATACACGCAATCAATATGTGGAAGAAATCATTGAGATAAAAAACATGCTCGAAGGGGGGATGTGTATTTGGGAGCGGGCCATCAAACAAAATAGATATGAAATATTCGCTCCTGTTCACCCCATATGTCCAGTCTTTCGCCATTGAACACGCAAAGTCCAACCCTGAGGATGTGGACCTTCTCTCCAAAAGCCAAAAACGGACCATCATCAGCAGTCTTGCGGGATACTGCGTGCAAGAGAAATGGGATGTTCTTATGAGACTTTTTCCAGACCTGGTTCGTGAGACGATCCTTGAGGTATTTCTGGAAACTCTTATTTACAAACAAATCTTTGATCGACTTTTCATGGCCCCTTTCTGGTACTTTGATGGGAAAATGTCTCCATCAGACGAAGGAGATGAGATGTTCAGTGCACGGCTGCAGCATCTGTATGACAGATTCTATGAAAGTATGTATGCAACTTCCCGTCCGAAGATATAATTCATTGACCATGGTCTTTCAACGCTATAGCCAACCCTCTGATGGCGGCAAACTGGAGATCAGAAACCAACCGCCTTGCAAACGGGATGAATCTGAATAGGGTATCGAGCATAGACCTTGGAACTCACCATCGGGACCGCCGCCAGTCTTTCATCGATCAATTTGTGAAGGAAACACTCTCCAGTGAACCTATCAAGTGGTTACTTAAAGACCCATCAAGCAAGGAGGAGGAGGACAAGCGCTATAGGCTCCTTTATAGAGTTTATCAGCTGGCAGTAGAAAGTGCTGCTGATTTGGGAAATATACGAGGGCACCTTGATTTCCATACGCTCGCGGCGTTACCTGAGACCTTCACCTCGGGTGAAGGTGACAGGATGAGGTCACATGAATACAACCTCCTCAATGCTGGTGATAGACTGGATGGCCATCGCATCTTGATGCTTGTTCACCCCGGAATTGTTCGCAGATATATCTGTGCTCGTGAGCGCCATTTCACTGAATACAGCTTCCCAGCATACGTTGTGGTTCAGGAGTGACCCCAGGGAGACAAACCCAAATGATCTGGATGAAATTGACATGTCAGTTCACTTTTTATTTTGTATTGTTTTGTGTTTGATTTCATAGTGTTACCTCCAGTCTCGCCTTCTCGCTTCTCGAACAATTCATCTACATTCACGTATTCCGTTGGCAATTAGGCATTAACTGTACTCGATACATTCTAGAAGGAGCATTGTAGGAACAAATACCACACACACACACACACACACACTACAATGACAGAAATTTACCACTCAGTGCCTGTGGGACTTATTTCTCAAGCAACAATAATTTCATCCAAGCTTAAACTGGTTTGCTCATGTAATTTCTCACCAGTGTTAACAAGCCTAGTTTTATAGGTGTGTACATACTCCATACTCCGTACGTCCCCACGCAGTTGGAGAATCTCCTAATAACATTGAGTTACCACCATATCTAAAAGTTCAATAGGATTATGTAGTCAGTAATGTACAATGATTGCATCCAATATCCGATATGGTGCAATCCAGGGGGACAGCGGAAAAAGCGAAGTTAAGGAGCCCCCTGTAAAACAGCAAGCAAACTAGCAAGCAGCATAGCAAGCAGCAGGGTTGATATCCCAACATTTCCTTCATTGCCAGCTCTCATCGTACAAACCTCTTATCGCCATCCTGATGCTCCAAACCACACCATGGGACTGAGACCTACAACGAGGTAAAGCCTGTAGAGACTGAAGCTACTGACTTATCCGATAAGAAACTTGAAGAGCCTTTGCAGCGCCCATTAGCGAAGGGATCAAAAGTCCACCGAATGCTTCACTCAAACGAATGGGACACTCTCCTCGTCTCCGCACACTGCCATGACCCCAGCGATCCTAGGCAACTACTAGTTTTCCATATGGTGCTTGGATTCTTTGCAGAGGCACATCCCGTGGAAAGAAACCAGTATGGCTCCGTAGCAGGAGGTCCAAAGTCCCGTGAGCAGAGAACATTCTGGCCTGGTCTTTTATTGCTGGCATGGGGAGTAGCATCTCACAACCTTGCAAGTTTGGAATACTTCTTATCGATGCCCTATGAGATGAATCAACACTTCGATGATTAGGCCATGCCTAAGAGCAGGCTTCTGCTACGGTCATCAAAGCACAAGATCACCCGATTGTAATGCCGCTGGCTGACCTTGCGGTAGTAGAGCTAGAGCAAAGACCTTCTAATCTGATTCGATACAGGGGAGCATTGTCCTATGAATATCCTCGGTTCTATGATATAATTTTGACGCTTCTATACCTCTACGCCATTGGAAACTCGGGGTATGAAACCGCATCTGCTCGATCTTGTCTACAAAACATAGAATGATGTATTTAGATTGAGCATATCGGGTGTGTACGTGGAGACCATAATATTAACATCCGCGAGGTTTGTTGATTTTGATATTCGTCCTGTGTATTAATATTGTCTAATGAGGTTAAAGCAGAAATGAAAGCAGGATGAATGAAGTCGTATGAAATGAAATGAAATAGAATGAGCGGGGATAGGATGAACCGAGCCGCAATGTAGTTCCATCAAGTGGAAAATTGAAGGGTTGAAAGTAGTGCGCTGAGAACGATCACCCACAAATCACTCAACGGGTGAGACAGGCTCTGGAGTTGTACAAGGGCGTGTAGGATCCCGGGCGACATCCGTCAACTTTCCGACGTACCGGCAATCTCGAACAACACGTTCAGCAAGGACCAGGTCCGTTTCCTCGACGTTGCCCCAGTCCCATTTCTTTATGAACTTGACACCTTCCTCCAACTTCGCCAATTCCTCTGCTGCTCGACGAGGCGATGGAGAAGCTCGGGATTGATATGTGCAGGCGGACCATGAAGAATGTAAGAAGATATGAAAGCCAAGAGGTCCTTTTCAACTCGCAGTCGGCTAGTGTCATCAATTCGGAGCTTTCAAAGATGGTGGATCAAGGAGAGCATGTATTGAGGGGGCTTTGGAGTGAGAATTTTGATTTCGGGGGCAAACATCGAGTAGACCTCAGATGTATCCTCAAGTGTCAAACCAACCAACGACAGCGGGGGAAGATGCACGCCCATCCAGCCTGCACCATCTAAGCCGTGTCGCAAGCATCCGGTCTCCCAGTACCCAAACCAAGATTTTGCTCCAGTGAAGAGGCGGGGAAAGCGGTTCTCGACAAGGATTTGCGAAGCTAGCGACAACTGCTCATTAGGCACTGCCCATTCGACGACCTATCAGACTTCCGGTAATAGAGTCGCCCCTTCATCATAGTAGAAGGATTCAATTCACTCACCACTGGGACCTCCTGGTAGCCACATCTGAACTGAACTTGAGCCCCGTATTCTACCAGACAGATATTGTTATCGGCAAGTGCTTTCAAAGCTGTCGTGATCCGAATATTGTAGGGACGCTGTGCTCTCTTATCATCCAGCAAAGGCTTCCGTACTTTGAGGGCGTCTGGATTGTGATGCTGTTTGGGGTCTTGGTGTCCGTTAGCTAGAAGTTTTGGGGCCTTAGGCTTGTCCGTCTCGTGATGATCCTCGGGTTCTTGAAGCTCATCAACTAGAAGATCTGCAGCCTCAAGCTCATGTTGGTTGTAAAGATGTTGGGCCTCTTGACGCCTGTTAACGTTCTGATAGCCTTTGTCAACTTCGGGCGCGCAGACTGCCATAGCCTCGACGACACTTGAGGAGGAAGTTGTGGGGCTACGAGCTCTTCAATAGCTGGAATCTCCATGGCCAAAGAGAAAATAGTGTCATAGAAGTTTCCGAAACGAATAGAGGACGACCTCTGATGTTGATAATCTCAAACGCTGCTTGGGTAGGGTAGAGTGAAGAGTTACAGTCAAGTTTGATTGTCGGTTCGCGTTTCAACTCTTCATCTGATCTCCACCTGCCCTCTGCTCCCTTCTCATCCTTTTTTATCCTTCCCAACTCATATCTCCCATTCCATCTCTCACTTCACATCTTTGCATCTTTCACCTCACATCGTTACATCTTTCGCATCACATCCTTCCCTTCTATCACCCTACATCTAACACAGCTGTTATTTCAATATCCTCAGCAATTTTCAGGATGGAGCCTCTTCCATCCGATTACGCCCACTTGGATGCTGCAGCTAGCCAGCTTGCACATATCCTGCGCGAGGCAGGTATCTCTCACGTATTCCCGGGTGGATACGCCGCCGGGCTCCTCGGGAGCCAGCGCATCACGAACGTCAGCGTTCCCTCACCTCCTTCTTAAATGCATTACAAGAAGCCAATAGCTCTAACAAAAAGTACAGAATATCAACATTGTGACAGAGAGATCGGCTGGACACGTGTTGAACGGGGTGCCTGAGTTTTCGTGGTCCAGTGAAGAAAATGCTGGAAGTATGGAGATGGTGACGTCGAGGTCAACATCACGACCTCGATACCGGGCTCCTCTCCCGGGAAGTTCCTGAGTCATCGGACGGCCGGAAGACATACGGTCAGCCCACAAGATCTACCAAAGCGGTCGATCTACGCGAAGAGTAATCTACCCACCGCCAAATACAAAGCCGTCGCTGACCTATTCTATAGTCGACATATTACACCCATCGGTCCTTGTTCTGACCAAGCTAAAGACTTGGTACGCGGCGGAAGTCTCCCAGGAGCCATCCCTACAGCGGCGCACCCGTGCGGACTTTGTCGATATAATCGCATCGCTTCAATGGCTCCCGATGAGCATGAGCGCATTAACCTTGAAGGTTATCCGGGGGTGCCAAAGAAAGAACTCCTGCACCTGCTATGCAGGCTGTACCAGGTGCACCATCAAGCGCGTCCATATCTGGCTTCTACACTTTCATACAAAGATATGAGAGATGTTCTCTGCTCTTAGAGCCTAGAGCCTCGGTAACGTGGGCGTGACCTTTCTACTGGTGACTGGACCTGGTCGCAGATAGTAGTCCCCATTTACTTGCCTCCAATTTCGCTGTCTATTGGATACCCATGCGGGAATCTCTCTCCATATTGATACATGCATATAGATATCGTGTAGATACTTTGTAGGCATCTCTCACCCACCCCTCGCCTGGATGCGAGCGTTAGATGGTCACTTTCGGGTGGAAATGAGGTCCAAAAATTCCATCACTTGTAGCTTTCTTGGATGGAAGGTATGCCCCTGAGAAAACATGCTCTTGTATAGTCACTATGACTTGTTGGAAGTTGACTTCGAAGTGAAACTTCTCCAATAGGAAATGCACTTTCTGGATTGGAATCTTCGACAGGAATCAAACACATGGAAACGGTTCATCGTGAGCGACATGACCAATATCTCCACGAAGAGATATAAATTTAATCCGGTTTGAGAGAACTTGAAACTTTTATACAATGAATGAGTTTCAAGATATTGGCCCATATCAATAAGGTTACTAACTTGTTGAGGCTCTGTGACAGGTCCAGAATATCTGTGACTCCTCATATATACAAACCCGATAATGATTGAACCGCCGGCAGTACGACTTGCAGTCCCCCATGCGAGAACCTAGTGCCAGCCACTGCAAAAAAAGAAATCTCAGGTTTGGTTTTTAGGAATAGCCGAACGCGGGGGTCGAACCCGCAGCCTTAAAATTAAGAGTCTTACGCTCTACCGATTGAGCTAGCCCGGCCGGGCTGTTGATTGGGCCGAGGCTGAGGCTGAGATCAGGCCATTTAGAACAGACCCATACTCCAGGGCTCTCTTCCCAGACTACGTAAACTCTCCAGCCCATCGGCACCGTTCAACAACACAAGTTCGATAAAACCAGTTACATCCAGCAGATATTTGCCTAAGGCGTTGACACGTCCTTCAATCACCTCGGTTCTGGGAAGATGTTGTTATTCCATCGCATTCCTAGACTTGACATTCGGTTAGTATAGTTGTCCGTCGAAAGTCTATAGCCAGTGATTATATATGCGGTTCGCATAATAATACGTACCACCAAATAGTCAGAAACAGCCAATCATTAGATCTCGATGATCCTAAACTGCTGGTTCTCCGTGTGCCTGTCTTCCCCACACACCACCGTTCTGTCCAAAGACCTCGATGATATACCGTCAATTCGAGCAATTTGCTCCCCGTCCATATTTCCTAGCAGTCGAGGGACTTTCAAAGTCCACGTGGGATGATGGCCTAGCAAAAATCTCTGACAGACTGGGTTGGGTATACGGACAAATAATGAATTGATTCCTTAACTGTTAGCTCTTGCCTTCTTTATATCTTTCGATTCTGTATATAGCTTTCACGACTGGTTCTATCGTCCGTCTCCTCGTCGACTTGTCTGCTTCTTCTGCTATTCTTTTCCCTCCCACCTCGGATCACAAATTGTCCGTACTACTGAATAATGCGTGATGGAAAGGGTTAACATACACCCGTAGGTCGTTATTTGCATATATGAATGAGTCGAGATTTACGATAGGCTCAATATATGTATGCATGTAAGGATTGAACTCCTGGGGGCTATCATTGAAGTAGCTTTCATATATCGGAGAAATGAGCAAGATGTTATAGCCCAGAATGTTGTAAATATCAACTAGGCTATATCAATAAGCATACGTTCACCAATATTCATAGGGTCAATATACTTTAAATCGTCATATATAGAGGCTTTTAGATATTCCGAGTGCGTCAGGATGAACTATTTCTGACTAACCGGCAGCCGAATTTAAATAGATGTTATGAGGAACATGAAACCCGTGGTCAGCCACGGTTTCTAGACCACAGTTTCGCAAGCCATAAGATTTCTCCTTAGTGGTCTATGAATAGCCAGCCCGTCGTATATATATTGTTGCTATGGATATTGAAGAGATTTATTATAAGGAAATTAATATCGTGTCAATGCATTATGTCTTACGAGATTTTGCGTACCCACTTAAATCAAAAATAAGCACCCGGAAGGGCGGGGTCGACCCGCTTGGGCGAACCGAAGTGGAGCGGCAAAGTATCGTCCCTGATCGTGGAGGCTCGATCAACGTCAACGACAAGATAGGTAGAGGAACCATAACCCTATTCTATTCTAGAAAAACAAAATCTTACGTATTTTCTGCGCGAACTGAAAATTTCTGTACAGGAAATCCCCACACAAGTAGCTACTCAGCAGAAAAGAAGCAGTCGGTTCACCGCCTTTTTTAGGTTATCGGCTCCCGTGCCCCCTGTTATCAGTTGGCTCGTGCGCCTAACTTATTCTTCCACTCCGAGACAAAGGGACTGCTCCCAGTCAATCCATCACAGATTATTATTATGTTTATGTATTCTGCAACCTGTCCGGCCCATTGTACGTCTTGAATGCGAAAGAATTGCGTATTCTTTTACTGACTTCAGTCTTTGATTAGTCCGATTCAATATGTTTCGCAGTGCTTTTCGCCCCCTCTCTTCCTTCCCCAGAAGAGCTTGTAACACGCGACTCCTTCATCTCGTCACAACAGATTTCATTAACTATAATACGAGTGGAAATCTGGTGACTAGAAAGGTGCCTGTTATGATTGGCGACCCGGGAGAAACTTACATGTTGATTGAGCAAGAGGTTGGTAGTGCACTCTGTGCTACCAGTCCCTTTATATAAGCAGCTGCAGCTAATGTTGAATATCGTTACAAACTTACATTTTTCCACGATTCTCAACACTTTGGATTTGGTATGTTGTTAGGATACAAGAGTCTTATTCAGCCAGCCTTAACAGTTTGTTTTCTCTGCTAGGATTAACAAGTTACCCCCGCCTCTATGCGCCTAGCCAAATTCCTCGTCAGACAGAGTTGAATACAAGCCCTGCAACTTTATTCATTGGCGGAAAGATGCACCACCTAGTTCTAGATGGAACACCCGATGGTAAACAGTCACAAATCCTACCCGTCTTACGTATACTGATCTATAGTACCTACCTAGCAATTTTTGCGGAGCACGCAAACGATACTGCACAGAACCTGGTAAGAGCATTATACCTGCTGAAGGATATGTGATGCCAAGCTTGTTTCCCCTACTGTCCGGCACACCGCAAACCGGATAGTTATTGTCTTCATATTTGTTTTCATCAGTTTCTGACAAAGGTCAACACGCGGAAGAGCGGACCAACATGGAGACAAACGCTACCTCTATCTCTAGTCCGCATGACCTATTCCTTGTCTTTCAACCTCGTTCTCTATGCCAATCGATTGTAAAGTCAATTAGTTCGACCATAAGGCGCCCTAATGATATAGATCTAGAAGGCGTAGATCTCTAAAATCGACTGGGCGATAGATTGGTATAGATTGAACACCATACCAATCTGCTTTTCTCTGTCTATCATAATTTCTCGAACAAAAATAACTTTACAAAATTGGATACCTGAAGCTTGCTTCTGTCCAGAGTGTAGTGCATTGTGGACGAGCGACTATGTCTACCTAACCCATGATCTCGATCCATGGAGCTTAGACTTCAATCCTATCGTATATTCCAACGAGGATCCAGCGTTTGCTTGAAAGATCTAGAGCCCAATAATGCTATTTTTAGCCTCTTTGGTGTTTTATTTCCATTTGTGTTGCAGTGCCTCCCATGCATGCATAAGGATCTCTGCTGCACTAATCAAGTGCTTCGTGTGGGCGTTCAGAGGTAGATTAACACTGATGATGTTGCTCTCCGCAAGCAACTTCCTGAATAAGACGTACTCAGCCCCAGCACTCTATTCAAACGGGAGAGGGTTACGGTTGTGGTAGACGGTCTTGAGACCGAAGGAATAGCAGCGGTGTATCCTTGAAAAACTTCTCCCTGCTTTTGCTTGTGATAACCTCCATGTGCGCGACCTCTTGCAGCTTTTGGAAGAAGGGCATGACATGTTGCACTGGGTTGAAGAAGAGAACGAAGGGCTTAGGTGACGACATTTCTTTTTTTGATCTGATGTCGACGATATGTGGCTGCTGCTATTTATGTTTAAGGCTTTTTGTGTTTTTATCATATGTGGTTTTCTGATCTAAACACTAATCTTCCTGCGAAGATTTCGAGGTAAAAAAGGCCGCCATCGGTATTAATATATTAATCCATCAGAACTAGATATCCTTCGGCCTGAAACTCCCGCCAAAGTTAGAGTAACAGGTTGTGGCGATGTAGAAAGCTTCGACATATCTTTCTAGCTGTCTTTCATTATTTTGAATCCACCTTGATCAAACTGAGTTTCTGGGTGTAGGCTGTCTCTCGTCTCTCGTCATCGCCGTATCCATCATTTATTTATCGCGTCTCCCCGTGTCCATCCCACTTCATGTGATAACTGGGAGCGGCGTTGTGGGTTTGTAGGTTTACCCCCGAATACAAAATTCTACTGAACTGGTATTCGCTGCTTCTTTTCGCTCAATTTGTGTAAACTATGCCTGATTTTGGCGTTTTGAGGGAACATTTGAAGGGTTCCAGCGTTTAGTCTCCTAAAAAGACACTATATTCCGTACTATCCACACATTCAATGTTGTGTACGAGACCAATCAAGAAGCTTTGGGGCCTGAGGCACTTTACCTTCCAAGGTTCTGTCTATGGCTAATCCATGGATAATGCGGTCACTATGAGATACATTCGGCTCGGACTAAGACTTTCATCATCTACTTGATCACGAAGTAACAAGATGTTCCATATCACTCGGGTTCACCCAGGATGTCAGAGACTACACCAGCGGCTAATGTCAAAACTCGATTTCTGGTTTTTTCCGACACACACGGACTTGATAGTCCACCAGACTTTGTCTTACGCCAATATGCGGATGTCGCGATTCACTGCGGGGACCTCACTACGGAATCGCAAATCGATGAGTACAAAGCCTCGATTCGCTTCTTACGGGCCATCAATTCTCCTCTTAAACTTGTGATCGCCGGCAACCATGACTTCACTATGGATATTCCAATTTTCCAGAGAAAGGCGGCAGAAGCCCAACCCTTGGATCCTCAACTAATTCAGAAATTTTATGGCAACTACCCAGAAGTTCGAGAGTTACTTAGTGAGGAGAAAAAAACGGGTATTACTTTCCTAGACGAAGGTATCCACTCGTTTCGCTTACAAAATGCTGCTCTATTGAATGTTTACGCTAGCCCATACACCCCATCATGTGGCGATTGGGGGTTTCAGTATCACCGAGATATAGGGCATGACTTTAGAATTGGGAATGTCGATATCGTGATGACACATGGCCCGCTTTCTCCAACTGCCTTTGATTAGACGGCCCGCTTTGACAGCATCGTCCAGAAATGACTGTAATCGACGTCCGTTGTATCGAGAGATCTTGAACCCATCACCCTCAGTCCACGTGAACTCGCCATAGGCCAGAAGTATTTTGAATGCCCTATTGACTAGACCGACGTTAGGGGCTGGCTTGCTAGTGTCTGTTGGTTTCACGATGTCTACCACGGATAGTTCGTTAGCTAAACAAGACAATAATCACTCCGAGTAATAATAACATTCTTACCGATAACAGAGTCCACGAACCGTATCAGATCCTTACTAGTGAAGAGAATAGTTGGATCCAGACGCAGAGTATATTGCCGATAGGTATTAAACTGCCTTACCTATAAGTCCTGACTACGACGGAAACTTGGAGCACCATAACCAAACTGAAGCTGCTTCACTATTTTCTTAGATGTACGACGATTTGCGGCCGAGTTCTGGATAATTTGATCGATTGATTCTTGTCCGACAGCATGACCTCGCTTGTTAGTATCAGGAGGCCCAAAGTCAATGTCAGACGAGTTGAAATCGTCATCCATGATGGCTATAGTGACTTCTTTAGAGAAAAGTTAATACTGAATGAAAGCTGGCTGAGAGGTGTAAGAAAGTTCAAAGGAGATCAATCGTCGACGAATGGATGAATGGATGAGGCTTATCGGCTGATGGCTATGTAGGTACCGTCGGTACCACTCTGAAGTCGTCGTCACGTAGAGGGATCATATGGTATATGGGAAAAGAAGGATCCGTATAAAGCGTATACTATAGGGCCTAGTAAGACAGGCGAAATCGCCGACGCCCTATCTCGGACCCGACTCGGACACGGACGGAGGACGACATAGAGCCTACTCGCTACCGTTCACGTCGTATAAAGCAAGTCTACGCAGATAAAATCTAGATTCTGCATACGTATATCCATCATAGTTTAAGAACAAGGTCTTGCCTTACAGGCTTACAACTCGGACAAGCGATAGGGCCGCGTCCGCGAGCAGCTACAATATGAATCGGCCGATCCGCTAACACCGAAACTCCCATACGTTAGGCATGATAGAGGACGGCTTCCTGTATTCAGTATAGTAGGCTGTTTCTCTTACTCCTTGCAAATACTTTCGCAACGTCGACGACCCGGTACATCATACCGATCCCCGAATAAATGGGTATGCTAGAAACTCGCGGAGAACTCAATGAAATAGCAGAACAACACCCAATGAGTACTGTTGGCGCTAGGAACGGCGGCTGGTACATGCTCGATCATGATGGCACCGTGCTGGCCGCTGCGTCGGATATCGTGTGTGCAGAACTGGATTCCTCGGTCAAGGAAGCACTGCGGCTGTATGGCCTCCTTCCAGAGCTTAACAGTGAAGTCAGCGAGAGTGTTGCACCCCAAAGTGGAGAGCAACTGGGGTCTGAACTATCAAACAGCTGCTCTCATCCACGTTGTTTTGCATCGTCCGCATGTCGAACACACAGTGGTTGCTACGTGTGCGAATGGGAGCTTAATATTTGTATTTGAGTGCCCGGCTTCAGGCAGAGAAGACTTGCTATTTCCCTGGTTGCTGCAAATCAGACATTCAACATTGACGGGCTTTTGGTACGCTGCATCAACTGCACCTGTACCTAGTGCCTTTTTTGTATTTCTGCTGTGACGGACTCATGTTCACTTCATCATCGTATTTATTCATTGCCTGTTACATTAGTCTAGTGCAATCAAAAGGGTATTTCATAAACCCTCGCCTGTATCAGCGGTAAAACTGGCTGGTTCCATATTGATATCGCACTATCACAGCCCTTCCCCGGCATCCCTGTCTCTTGTGCGGCTCTTCGTAAGGTACGTGTTCCACGGGGAGTGATATGGGGTATCTCGATTCAAGCCATCCATCATAACAAGATATGGTCCACGGTTGATCTCAAAAGAGTGAAGTTATCACTGGTAATAGATAGAAGATTGTATTCAATCCTATTTCTTTGAAAAGGCAATAAGCAAAAAAAGGAAATCACCTGGGAGATGGAGCAGTAGCCATCTGGACATGAGCCTCAGCACAAGCCTTAACGCAAGATGCGAAAGGTTTCCAGAGGACAGTAGTCGAAAATCTTCCCCCTCCTTTATCCATTTTGATGACAATTTCTCAGATTAAAAGTCGCTCCACCTTGTTCCTAATCCACTCGATCTGTGGAGCCAGGTCACTAGCATCGTTCGAGGTAATGGTGGCCGCAATAATCGGCCGGGCCGAACCGCATGCTCGACCAATCGCGGTCTTACTAGGCAAAAACACATATGGGACGGTCTTGTCTTCGCAAATCAATGGAAGATGCATCACGATCGCGAGAGGAGCAGTGTCGGCAGCGAGAACGACGATCTCGGATGTGCCTCGGTGCAAGGACTTCGTGACTGGGCAAATATTAGCTCTATGGGTAGCTCGAGAGTATTAAGAGCAGACATACCTTCATTTGCACCTTTCTTGAGCTGATTATAATGCGAAGCCTGTTGCAACAAGTCCAAGACTTGTTGTGCCAACGCAGGATCCGCGTTCGGCCACGCTGGGCATTGTGTTGGATTAGAGAATCAAAATGACAAACTTGACATAGACTTACCAACAGGTTGTTGAGAAGAGGGCATTTTTCCTTGCGAAGGGCCGTGAACAAGTTTCCCTCGACGGGGAATGAGAGACAGAAAGACTAATGTAATGTTGGAGAGACCAAGGTAGAGAGAAGAGTGTTGAGCAAATAAGCAAGATATGCAGAGCACCCATGGAAGATGTGAGACTGTGAAGAGAAGAGATGAGAAGGTGAGAAACAAGAAGGAGAGGTCCAGGTCCCATGAGCACTTTCCTTGCCAAAGATATGATGGTCACCTCACTTTCCACTTTCCATGTATCTTATCCATATATAACTATGTGCTGTTGAGATAAAAATAGGAGCCATCACCCAAACTTATAACATCTATAGATATAGAAATAGTATGATTCTTTGTTGATAGAATGTCAATTCATTTGAACATGATAACGCTATGCAAACAAGGCTCTGGATCCAACCTTGGAATTTTCTATAAGTTTACACTGGTCAATGGTATCTGAAGGTAAGAAAAGTCACAGAAGGACTCGAGGATCAGATATTCAAATTCTTATCCACTCACGAGAGGATCGGGCGTGAGATTGGTGGCTGTTATAGCAGCACCATCGCCTGGTGTGACAGTGCCCTCGGAAGGACTGTCAATCTCCTTGGACGTATTCTTCTCTTCGTTCTCACTCTTGCCCGGAGGCTTTGTACCCTTTTCACGCATCGCTCCGCTTTCAAATGCTTCTTCGGGGAGAGGGCGAACATGAGGCTGGCAGATCCACCAAGGCCTTCCATATTCCGCAATCACTGCTTTGGATCCCTTCAAACTCTCATAGGGTTGTGCTTCAAACTTCTCGGGAGAGGCCTCGTACTCCTGAAGTCCACCTTTGATGGCCTCCTCCAGGAGAACCAGGGTATGCTCAAAAGCGGCCATGTCACCTGGTTTCGATGTAGCAAGAGCATCTCGAACGTTTGTATGGGTTGCAACCATTGGCCGCAATACTTGGAAAAGGTGACCCTGCATGAAACCGAGGCTGGCAGAGTGACACTTCTTGCCCTTCTCGGCCTTGCTTCGCTTTTGCTTCTTCTTAAGCGGGCCATCCTGGTGGTCGTTATCTTCGGCATCATTGGTTTCTGCAAACTCATCGACTGGGTCGGATGGAAGATAAAGCGGCTTCCTTTCTGGAACCGGCTGTTCGAGAACGTATTTATAGATAATATCAAGGTATCGTCGCAGGACGGCGTCGATTCGGTAACCGCCCTTTCCATCCCGACCGCGCCAGTATTCTCTTCCTTCGGTACCAGCTGGAGGCGGCTTGCTGAATATGGATGGGTCTGATAAATTTCCTTCTGCGCTCATCACGGCGTCGGCCCCGGTTGCCTCGAGACAGGTTTCAATGTCACCGTAGTTAAGAATATTGCCATTGGCAAAAATCACCGTATCCGCAGGTAGATTGTCTCGTAGATAGCGGATGTAGCTCCAGTCCGCGACACCAGTGTTGTGACCCTTCTGTTCCCGTCTGCGTCCATGCACAGTGATGATGCTGGCCCCAGCGGAGATAATCATTTTAGCGTACTCCAAGGTCTTCTCCTTGGTCTCCTGGATACGGAATTTCACCGTGACAGGGATTGAGAGCTCGGTGTGTAACCGATGCACAAGTTTATAGATCAAGTCCCAGTCTTCTTGGAGGAAAGCTCCGTAGTGTCCCTTTTTCGCGATACCCTGTGGGCAGCCAAGATTCAAGTCCACAGCGTCGCAGTAAGGTGCGACATGGCGGGCAGCCTCCAAGAACTCATCTGGGTTATTTGTGCAAAATTGGACGAAAAGTGGCCGGTCAATTGCGGGATTTCCATCCAGAAACAACTCATCCTTGCTTCCTCCGACGGTTTTGCGAGTAGGTTGGAAATGTTTGGCCCGGACATTCTCTTGTTCGCCGAATAGACGTGCGTGGAACATTGGGGTGTATGCGAGTAAAGGCTTCGGGTCGTTTGGTGGCATGAAGGATCGAGTGAGCATGCGCCACGCCTTTGGAAAACATTAACGCTGGTCTGCAGATGTTACTACTTGAAAGGTGGACTTACGAATTCAGATCTGTCAACCATTGGGGCAACGACATATTTTGGGCTGCCAATACTTTCATAAAACTTTCTTCCAAAGAGCTTATCCTTGGCTTGAGGCGCGGCCGCGGAGGTCTGCTCAATGCTCTTCGGTGGGCTTGTTTCGGATGCCATTTTTGAGGGATGGAACTGGGAAAAGTGTCGGGAAAATCGGCCCAGCAAAGGGCTGAGAGGCTTGAAGATACCTATGTTGACGCCTGGAAGAAAAAAACGTGGTTATGGGTCAACGATCGCCTCCAGTCGCATCACAATGGAGAAACAACTTTTTGCGAAAAGCATCCTATCTCATCCGGAATTACTATTTCCCGGCTTATCTTATCGTCGCGGGGATTCCAATCTTCAGTGTTGGAAACTGCAAACGCGTTGAGCTCGTGGTGTTACATGAGAGATTGACCTTTGCATCTGATGTTTCTAAGGTCACCTTGTCATATTCCCTTTTTCTTATACACTCTAAGAGCTGCTTGATCAATCTCAATTGCCCAGGTGACCCTTGCCAAGTTGGATTCGCGTGTTGATTACATAATATGATATGAACCTTGTGCCCCGTCGCTGGCCAGAGACTAACCCAGTAAGTCCTGGAGTCCTGTGTGAATCCGGGCTCGAAAAAGAAAAAGGAAAATCTCATGCATATATGCAATGTTGTGTGGGAAGGGATTGATACTGTAAAGCTAATGTGGTGAGGTCCGGAATTTGATATAGTTCTTGAACGTTCACTACTATCATCTCTCAACTGCCAACAATGGACGCGTCAACAGGACCAGGAAGTAAGTCCCCGGTCCGCACAATCTTTTGTCTAAGCAATTCTAACTGTGTTTTAGCCCCTTTAAATCTCTGCTTGTCTGAACATGGGCTATATGCTGCCCACGTGAGTGGCAAGGGCCTGGTTGTTCACTCAAATGTAGCCTCGGAAAACAAGGAGGTACAGATCGCCAGAATCAAAGAGATTCCACTCAAATCACTGAAATACTTCAATGTGGAAAGCCCTCCTGGTTCATCAGATGATGAGGTCGTCTCCCAGCAGCGGCTCCTGTCCGCAAACGACAGCCGAATCTCGGTCTGGCAGCTCACTCCGCTTGAAACATTCGCCGAGATTGAAAGCATTGAGCCGGGGGCATTAGCTATTGATTTTGGTGCCGATGAGAATGAAGTTCTTGTGTTTCATGCGTGGAACACTAAACTCACTGTCCACTCATTAGAGACCGGGCGCAGCTCAGTCATTAAGACGCCAAAGTTTGCCCATCACCTCGGCTTTGGGTATCGGCCAAAAACCAGGCAACTCGCCATCCTGCTCAAACCGGAGACTTCGGACCTATTGACGGTCCACGAGCCCCGTTCTTACGAGCTCATCAACAGGACCGTGCTTCCAACCATTGACGCACAAGGGTTGAAATGGAGCCCAGATGGGAAATGGATTACCATCTGGGATGTCGCTAGTGCAGGCACAAAGGTTCTGGTATTCACAGCAGACGGTCAACTTTTCAGGACGTATTCTGGGCCATCTGGGGTAGATGATTCCTTCGACCTCGGAGTGAAACAAATTGAATGGAGCCCTGCTCCCGAGCAGGGCACTTCCGAAATATTGGCTGTGGGAAAGGTCAATGGGAATGTTGACTTGCTCCGAACCCGCACAGTGAGTTGTCTTCTCAGTATGTGCGGCATTATTTACTAATTCTATTCTGGTAGTTCTCTTCCGCAACAACACTCTCACATGTCTTCCAAACAGACCAGCAATGTTCACATATTTGGCGCGAGCGATATACCAGTGCCGCGGGAGATGCCGAATATGCCGAGGCATCCTCCTCGTCTGCATTGAGCATGAGCCCCGAGTCCTCAGGGCCGCCACGGGGCGTCTTAACAATGACCTTCAGCCCAAACGGTCGCCTCCTTGCGACTGTTGACACTGCACGGCAGAATGTCGTTTGGATTTGGTCACTAGAGGGCACTCCAACACTTGCATCAGCTCTAGTTCACGAGCAACCCGTTCGACAGATTGTTTGGCATCCCTCGTCACCACAACTTTTGATCAACACCATCACAAATACATTGCCTGCTATTCGATGGTGGTCCCCACATGATCATCCATTGATTGCCCGGGTTCCTATTCAGAGAAACGAGAATGGAAAATATGATGTGAGATGGGTCGCAGGGTCAAATGCGGACTCGCCGTTCTGGTTCAGCTCACCGGAAGAACATGTTATTGGATATTTGTCTACTTGTGATGGTGCTGTTGAGTTTGGGATGTTGAACTCAGTGAGCAGCAGGAGTTTGTCTTGATTGAGATAATATGCAAGTAAATGAACTTTTTTTTTTTTTGAAACAGGACCTAAATAAGTCAAATGCCTCTGATCAGTGGGATGAACTGGCTATCGCACTTGATAGTACAGAATTCACATTGGATTCGGTCGCTTATAATAGAATAAGAGAATGCTTTGGCCATGAGGTTGTTCACTGGCAGAATGGCGTAAATATATAGATAATCTGAAGCCATGAGCCCGTTCGATCGTTGGACAAATTGAGGACTCTGCACGGTGCAACGTCCTCCTCTCTAGCTGTTTGATCTCTTGCATCCATATTAATAAAGCCTTACCTGCTATGTATTCCATTGGCTTGGTTTTGTTTTCCACCCGCTGGTGTTGTGCTGTGTGCTTGTTTGTATATGTATACGAGTGTCTACTTATTTTGACGAACACCTAAGGCCCCAAGGCTAATACGTAGTTCATCTTTCTTTCTTTTTTCTTGGCTTCGAATTGCTATTCTGCTAGATTATACTCCGTACTTTGTTTGCTTTGTTTCGAAATCACATATTATCTCTTGGTTCAACCAAACGCTGCTATTAAGTGATTACAACATTCTCCTACTGACTGTCGTTTATCCTTCTCCAAAATATGGGTAGGTTATATACTCGGCCCAACACACCGCCCAATTCCCGCACCGGGAATTGGGCCGCACCAGTCTAATGCAAAAACCAGTCTAATGCAAAACTTCACCCACCCATCATTTTTAACCTCTATTTACTACCACTAAAAATGCCTTTTTCATCCCAAAATTTGGAAGATCGAATCTCTAGTGCTTTACAAGCCTACCATGAAAGCGATAAACCTATACTCTTAGTATTGGCGCGGGAATTCGATGTTCCGTACCATACTCTACGGGGTAGAATCTACGGTCGCGTTTCTCGAAGCAGTCGTATTGGCCCTAACAAAGCCCTAAAACCTGAGCAAGAGCAAGTATTGGTTTATTGGATTGATACATTGAATACTGTAAATGCTCCCCTAACTGCAGATATGATCCATAAATGTGTACGTCAAATTCTTCATCGGCATAATCCAGATCTAGGCCTCGGCCCAAACTGGGCCTACCGTTTTATTAAACGACTGCCTAATAAATACACCTATATTAAGCAAAAACCAATGGAAAAGGACCGCCTAGAAGCAGTTATACCTAGTCATCTTACTGCCTAGTATACTCGCCTAGGTGATACTATTTAGCGGTTAAAAATCGGATCGAAGAATATCTATAACTTTGACGAAAGCGGCTTTAAACTCGGCGAAGGCAAAGCACGAAAGGTTGTTTTAACTAAGGTAGGCCAATCTTCTAGTATTGGAACTAGCGGCCCTACCGAATCACTTACTTCAATTGAATGTATTGCTGCTGATAGGTAGGTAATGCTACCTTGGTTTTTGGTAAAGGGTGAATTCCATATAGAGAATTGGTATAGGACTACCAACCTCCCCGAGGACTATTGGATTACACCTACGCCTAATGGTTAGACTGATGATACTATAGCCTTTCAATGGCTTCAATCCTTCGAAGAAAGCACTAAAAATCGCTATACAAAAACGGGTTTTCGGCTTCTTCTTATGGATAATTATAGCTCCTACCTTACCTTCGAATTTATCAAATTCTGCGAGAATTACCAGATTATTCTATACTGTTTTATCCCTTATATAACGTATATATGTCAGCCGCTTGACGATGTGCCGTTTTAAGTGCTAAAGCATTATTTTCGTAAGAATAATAATGATATAGTACAGTAGGGTAGGTCAGTGAAGCAAAAATCGGACTTTTTTTCAAGTATCTACCGGGTTCGAAACTAAGCTTTTAAAAGCCGTACGATACGCTCTAGCTTTGAAAAATGCGGTATCTATCCTTTGGATATAGATGCTGCATTAGAAAAACTAGGTTGGAATAACGATCCTAGTCTTCCAGAGCAAGTATTAGAGATATAGGATAGTGATACCCCCTCTCTAGAGTCAAGCTCGATCCCAACTTCGCCAATTAAGGACGTTAAAACTATCCGGAAATACGCCGAAAAAATAAAAAAAAAAACTGACGATATTGGAGATCAGATCGATACTATTTCTCCAAAGCTCCGCCGTCAATTGGCTCTATTTTTGGCTGGTGCTCTTACTTTGGTAGAAGCAGGCGCTCAGTATGCGCATGACAATGCCAACATTTTAGATCTGAAACGCCGGAGAGAAGCTAGTAAAAGCAAGCGGAGAGTGAATATAGGTGGTCCCCTCACTTCATTAGATGCAAATAGGCATATAAAAGTGAGAGATGATATGGAGAGGAAGAAATTAATACAGCAGGCGAAGAAGAAGTGGATTGGAACTGCTACTGCAGAGGCGGCTGCCGCCGCCAGAAAGGCGAATTCGGAGGATTTGAATAATGCAGATGAAAGCGCGGGACTAGAGGATTCTGTAAATATTAAATTTACTATAGATACTATAGGGGAAGGTTGTTAAATGAGAGGTTTAAATTGGTGGGTTGATTGATTTTTGCATTAGACTGGTTTTTGCATTAGACTGGTGCGGCCCAACTCCCTCCGGGAGTTGGGCCGTGCGTTGGGCCGAGTACTAAGTTACGATTACAAGCAATTAAAAGACAATACTACTACTCTTGTGGCCAAGTCACATTTGATTTCACACGAAATAACCAAAGAAAATTCCTAAAAGACAAAAAAGACAAAAAGGAAACTCCGATAGGGGGAATCGAACCCCCGGCTGCCGTGTGAGAGACGGCGATGTTAGCCACTACACCATATCGGATATTGGATGGAAGAATTAAGCTAACATTGACTATATAAGCCTAACCCCTGCCACCATGTGTACCGTGCATGGTTCTATATAATCCCTGCCATCGCCCCTTCAACTTCTCGCTGTGCTTCGCCCGTAAAAGGGGCCACTGCGGTGCTAGAACAGCGCTATACCCGATGTAACGGACGCAGCAATCCCTTCCAAGTATAGAATAGCCAAATCTCGGACTAGTTATATTATGCCTAGCGTGTTTCTCTGTGTATCTTCCTAGAACTCCCGCGCCACGCGACGAAGGACAAAATGCCACTCCACTTTATTGAAAAGCATAACCCCCAGATACCTGCTTGGGGGAAGACTAGATTGGATATTTATTTGCTTTCCGAATGGGAAAACCCTCACCCAGACCCCTCAGTCTCTACTGAGTCCCCCGCCGACCGTCGCAAAAGGCTTTTACGCCAATTTCTCGCATTAGGATGCGAAGGAAGATAGGTGAATGCCCTCTATGTTTCGTAAAAGACCACAACATTGAACTAACTGAATATCAAATTATTAGCCTCATCGACTAGGCAATGCACCACCCTCTCCTACTCAAGCTCAAATAGATGATATTCTTCGGCCTGCAAGGCCTGAAGCACTACGTGTCTACAGTCATAATACCACTGCTGACGATGGCTGCTAGCTTCGTCTCTGCTACACGAATGAAGAGGGTTATCATACTCTATGGTCTGCCAATAAACTCGCAGAATAGGTAACTTATGATAGGGTTGTCCTTGACGATAAAAGTATCTTCGGTGGCCTGGATTTGGCAGCTGCTCTAGAAATATTTCCTAAGCATGTCGCAAATAAGCCGGTCAATTTCGAGATCAGAGAGGAGAGTCTCAGGTACGCGATAGAGCATACCGAAAAAGGCGACTAGGATGAAAACCCTCTTAAGCCCTACGCTCTGTATCAAGCAGAGAGTGTTGTTATCTATATGTATGTGGAGGATGATGTCGCGGTGAATAGCGGGGGTTTGTTGTATGTGTTTTTGGACGACCGTGGGAATGTGGTCAGGCAATAGCGGGTATAGGATGATGGATCGGAGGACAATTATGATGGCGCTTGGTTTGAGCGTGTTTGGAAAGGGGACTTTGAAGGTGAGCGTGGAGAAGTCGGTCCTGCTTATCAGGAGGGTGGAAGCCGAGGTCTCCCATACACTCTTTGAAGACGTGAGACTGTGATCTAGCACATGTATATATAAAGCCAGTCATTCTCGTCTGGTGAAGGATGATCCCTGAAAAATACTCCGCATGCTAGAGAAAAGAAATTGTATAAAATCAATTGGAAGAAACATTAGAGACATTATAAGGAAAGGTCAATTGTACGCAAGGAACTAGGTATTTTCAAGTTACTTGCAGAGACATGATATTACTCCAATACCCGGTTGAATTATGAAAAGAAAAGTATTGAGCCTATTCTAGGAAGTAGTTCCTTCACTACAGCCTCACGATATCCGAATAAACGAGGCAAGGTAGAATTGTAGTAGAAGCTATCTAGATATCAGCAGGCACTAGAAACATTGAAGTTACTTGTGAATATAAGCAAGATCAAGGGGGTGAAGCTGATAGCATTTGAGCCAGATTATCCGTAGGACATAAATATGGGCTGTGCGGTTGAACTATCAGCCGATACCTTGAAGCGCACTCTTATCCCGAGTGTGTGGAGACCGGATCGTAGCGATGACTGCTTAGCATTTGGAGATTAACGAAAAGGTCCCATTCTCCTCATTTGCATCAAGCCCAGTCCATCCATATATTCTACATTCAAGAGTTAAGCAAATCCATACTTATCGCTCGCCCCCTCTCAGCCCTAAAAATGATCAAGATTGCTCTGCTCGGTGCCGCTGGTCAGATCGGCACCCCACTCAGTCTTCTGTGCAAAGCAGTATGTCTTCCCTAACAAATTAGCCTTGGAAGCTATTACGCCGAGGCTAAGTGTCTGACAAATGGAAGAGTGATCTATTTGACGAGATCTCACTCTATGATGTTGTTCACGTACCCGGCATTGCCACCGATTTAAACCATATCGACACCAGGGCCAGGGTCAGTGGTCATCTTCCTGAGGACTCTGGTCTCAAGAAGGCCCTCAATGGCGCAGACTTTGTCGTAGTAACCGCCGGTATCGCTCGCAAGCCTGGTATGACCAGAGATGGTACGCAATGTATTCATGCCTTATCAAGGTAGATTACTGACCATGATTACTTAGATTTGTTCAGAGTGAATATTACCCACCAACAGTCGGAGCGCTGTAAAAGAAATGCGTGGGAAGCCAAGTGCTAACTACAACCTAGACCAACGCCAGCATTATTCGAGACATCTTCACTGAGATTGCGGCCACATGTCCACAAGCGATGTGTTGTGTTGTTACGAATCCGGTCAACTCGACTCTGCCAGTTGCCACTGAGGTACTGAAGAAAGCCGGTGTTTTTAATCCCATCCATATCTTCGGTGTGACGACCTTGGATGTTGTTCGTGCCTCTACATTTGCTGCCCACGCCTTGGGCGACAATGTTGATCCCAAGGACTTCAAGGTCCCGGTCATTGGTGGCCACAGCGGTGCTACCATTCTTCCCCTGTACAGTCAGGCTCAGCCCCCGGTCGACTTGGATGATGAAACTCTGACAACTGTGATTAAGCGTAAGTTTACCATGCCCTGAACGGTAAAAGTTACTTTACCAATCATACCAACAGGTGTTCAATTCGGTGGCGACGAAATTGTCAAGAGCAAGCAGGGAGCTGGAAGCGCCACAACGTGCATGGCATACGCTGGTTTCCGCTTCGTCAAGGCTCTTCTTGCAGGTAAAAGGGGAGACTCCATTACCGAGGAAGCCTTTGTCTACCTGCCGGGGATTCCTGGAGGCAAGGAGATTGCCGCTGATCTTGGAGTTGACTACTTCGCTGTCAAGATCCAGCTTGGAAAGGCGGGTGCTACCAAAGCCTTGCCTATTGGCAAAATATCGGAGCATGAGACTAAATTGCTCGAGGTGGCTCTCAAGGACCTTAAGGCAAATATCGCCACGGGCCTGTCTTTCATGGCATAATCGCTTTTAATCAGCCTACAGGAGGAAGGAGAACAGTCACAAACGGGAGTGAATAGACCAATATCTCAGACTGTTTAATCAAATTCACCCCTATTCCTTTAGAAAATAAAAGGAATCGGCGAGAATAAAGCAGTGGCATGTTAATCCCTACCACAGTATTCACACCCAAGAGCCCAGCCACGTAGGCAATGTCCTAAGCTTTTGACTCGGTCCAAGTGCCCGATTGCTCTCTGCAACAGCATGGATCAATGCACTTGCAAAGCCCTGGCGACTAGCATCCTCGGATGACCCCGACCTGAGAGTATATTCCTCCGATAAGACTCGATGAACCTCCCATCTTCCATCCTCTAGTCCCTCGGGGGACTCAACAATGTCTTCTTTCTGAAGCTCCCACCCTGCCTTTTGCGCCACTGCACAAATCATGGGTGGGGATATAATGGCTTGGACATTATCACCCCGGTCTAAGGCGCTGCCTCTAGAGTTAAACTCAGCTTGTGAGATTGCTGCTAGCAGATGTGGCAGAGCGGCGATATCGCCGCGGACATCGAGGGAGTACTCGGAAATGAGAAGATGTTTCGTTCTTCCACGGAGAGCTGCCAGCATCGACAGCAACGCGTCGGCAGATGGCAGGTACCAAACTGAATGCACAAATATAGCATAGTCATACACTTGCTCTGAAACACTTGAATCAAGGAACTCTTCAAGGGTTGATTGATAGAATGTCATTCGGTCGCCGATGGGATTCTGCTTTAGTTTCTCTTGTGTTTCTCCTAGAGTCATAGGTGCGCCTGGGGGATTATCAGCTCGACTCTTATGCCATTGATTCAAATGATACAAACCGTAGTCCAATGGTGCCGGGTCAATTCCTGTGACATGGCCCTGGTCGCCCACCATATAGGCCGCCACCAAGGTAAAATCTCCTTGTCCGCAACCAATCTCAAGGACCTTTGAGCCCAGTGGGATATTCCATTTGTTCAAAAGGTCGAGCCTATGTTGGATTTGAGGTTCCGATGACCAACCATCGGAAAGCTTCGCGATGTTGGTTAAGTCTGGAGACATTGCGGCTGGTTGTGTACAACATAGAAAACCTGAGGCGATTAATGATTCTATATGTGTGCCCACCTGCTGGAATGCCACCTTCTACTCTACTCCGTATGTTGTACTCCGTAGATTGAAGTGAGATCATTCCCAAGGACAATTGAGTCACATTTTAAAATGAGTCACATTATAAATTAAGGCTTTTAGTAATCTACGAGCACAACTAAGTCAGACACCATGTCGCATTTGTCTTAGTGCCGGGATAAGCCCGGAGTACCGGGGGCAACCCGTGGACGATAGGGGTTGGGTCTAAGGTTAGAATGAAAAGAAGTAAACAGATAATTGCAGCAGAGGTGGGGGGAAAGAGAGGAATAACAGGAAGTCCAGAGCAGGGAAATGCCCTTAGAAGGTGTATATAGCCTTCCAAGGTTGTTACCACCTGAACGTAGAGACTGACATTATACATACCACTTTATCATAGCAGAGAGCATCAAGGTTAGATTTTTCAACAACCAACCATGCACTGTGACATCTCCCTTTTAGCACACAGTTTTTTGACAGGTACAGTATGTTGTAAGGAGTATGTACGACCTTCAAAGCCTCTAAATTCATATCACTTCTCGATCGGCCAAGTAATGTTGTGATTCTCTAAAGGCCTATAAAAACGGGGCAGTGAAATCCGTTCTATAACTTTCCTCGATTCAAGAATCGCGCAGGGAGATCAACATGCCGAGCCCGCAAATATTCCGCCACATTCTTCCCCAGGAAATCGACCGTGGTTGTCACACCGACACCTCGGTCCAGTAGATTGCGAAACAGGAAATGCACCGCATGAAGGCTAGGTAACTCAAAGCGCTCAATTGCCAACTTCCGGTTCTCGTGGCCAATATCTCCCAACAGCTCTTGCGACTTGTCAACAGACAGCAAAGCCCGCAGCCATTGGTACTCGTCACGGTGACGCACCCAGAAGCCGCAGTTAGCGTCGGCACCCTTGTCCCCGGAGCGTGCATGAACGATCCAGCCTAGAGGGCCACGAATCGTCGGCCCAAAGTCGCGGGTAAGGTCGACCGGTCCGTCAGTGTGAGTGATGGGCTGCGAAGGTTGGCGTGATGGATATATCCTAGTGTTTGCCGGAGGTGAGATATCGAGAGTCTGCGTGGATGCCGCCGGCTTCCAGGGCATGTGAACGCGGTGCTGGATTGCGGATTGTGGCAGCAAGGTGACATAATACTCAAAAATGGCACGCGGGAATCCCTGGCGCATATCCAAGTGAAATGTAGCACCAGGGTAGCCCTGCATGATGTTATCGGTGATAGGTTTGAGGAACCGTGTTGGAGCAAGGTCCTCTGCATGTTGTGCCTGCACAACGACGCGCAGCGGCACAGTAGCACGGTCCTGGTTGTGCGGGTCAGAGAGGGAGGAGCCTAATAAATCAAAATTTAGCGATGTATATTTGTCCGAATAAGGTGACAACAATTGGCGAATCTGTGCCTCCAGCATGCGAGCTTTGGCTTCGATATCCAAACCGGTCAAAAACCACCATGTCTCTGCCTGGAACCCGCCTCGCGCAGTGATACCAACCTTAGTGGTAGGCGGAGGGGGACCGGATCGTACCCCATGAACAGCGACACGATTGACGCCACGCTGTGAGAAGTGTATACCATCGAGGACCGCAGTGACATCGGAGTTGAAGTACCAAGGCCCTTGTATCTCATAGAGCAGTTGGGATGTGCAAGTATCGACAGTTACAGCCCCACCGGTAGCATGCGCCTGCTTGGTGATCACAACGTCACCTTCGGCAGAGATCTCGGCGATGGGATATCCGATATTGGTCCAGCCATCTCCATCTGCGTGCTCTAGGGCTTTGAAGCCTGTAAAGTTACCACCGCAGACATAATTGCTGCACTCAATCAGATGGCCTGCCACAAACGCATTCGCCAGTTTGTCAAGCTCATCTCGCTGCCAGCCATGGTACCAGTAAGCAGCTCCGATGACAGGTGAAGCATCGGAGACCCGCCCACATAGTACGATGTCGGCACCATCTGCGAGTGCAGCCGCAATGCCGAGGCCACCAAGATAACATTGCGCATAGATAGGCTCGAATGACCAATCTGCCAATCGCTCCCCTGTGTAGACGTTGCGAAATTCAGACCCGGAAGTCAATCCTTTCTGGACAGTAGATAGCACTTCATCCCCGGAAACCCATGCGATCTAGGTCTCCATCAGCAACTTTTGATCAATTCTTAGCAAGACGCTGACTGACCTTCAAGTCCAACTTCTTTGCCTCAACCATACGCGTCACCACCTCGTAGAGGCCCTTTGTGTCGGTCACTCCAGCATTGACCGCGAGCTTTATCCCATGCTTGGCCAAGTCATCCAGAGCCGGCTCAAGTGCTTCGAGGAAGGAGAGCTCGTATGCCGGAGCTGTTGGTGTTTGGGAGGTTGCCTGGTCCACGCGCCGACCCGCGGCAGTGGCCATGTTAAACTCGCTCATGAAATCAGCAATGATCACATCGATAGGATCAGTTGGGTAGTGATGCGCAAATTCAGCAATAGCCTGACGCCGGTCTGAGGCAGAACCCGAGGCACCTAATAGGTCAGTTAGAGTACACCATGAATGCAAGTATACTAACCTGCAATGCGAATAGGACGGCCCTTGTATGTCATTGTGTTTTAACCAAATACTGTCCTGTATCCCTGTACACAGAGGTAGTAGAATATCATGCAATAAATGACCGAGCCTAGGTTTTCCCTCTTGTTTTCCTTCACATCGCTTGCGTCACACGGCCGAGGTGAGTGTGCTTCCTCGGCTGATAATGCGGGGTTGATGGAGCGAGGAGAGATCTAGTGTCTGGTCTTTGTGATGAAGTACGGGAAGATTTGTTAGATTCACATTTTGTTCATTCGAAAGGGGTCTCATTCAGGAATTGAGTTATTGAAGCCTCTGGGCCTGAGTGGTAAGGGGAAACTGCCCATGCGATATCAGATATCAGCTAAATTACCGTTTTGAGACTAGCGTGTTTGATATACTTCATCCCAAAGGGTGCCCCTGTTAATTCATTATTATTGAATATTATATATTTGATAGTTGGGAATCATATTTTGAGGATATCATTAAGAAATTGAAGATAAAAACGCTGATGTTAACACCCAAGTGGGTTTCGATAACTCCATACATGCATAAAGGCATAAACATCCATGGATGTCAATCGCAAATTACCTACGACGCCTCGAGGTGGTCGGCATTTCTTCAAAGGCGTCATCGTCATCGTCATCATCATCAATACCATCGCTGATAACACTCATGTTACGGGTGGAGCGGCTAGGTCGCGATGACTGAGGCGCGGTGGCCTGTGAAGCCGAGAAATTAAGCGTAGACTGAGCTGGCTTACCGCGCGCAGGGGCCCGACGAGAAGCGGTCCCACCAACAGTAACTGATGACGGAGCTGGCGAGGCAGCGGTACGTCCACCGCGGCGCTGAGTCGTCGTTGTCGTAGGAGCAGGTTTTCGTGGCTTCGCGGTAGTAGTAGAGCGAGGCTGCTTGACGAACAGTGCCTGGGAATCATCGTCCTCATCATCGGAAATGACATTGGCTATAACATCGTCGTCATCATCATCATCCAGCATAATCACGTCTGATTCTTCGTCTGAAACTGCTTGCTTTTTGCGACCCTTCGTAGTCTTTGTTTCCGGGGTAGGTTTGGACTTGTTGGTTCGCAGAACGGACGTCCCACCTCGACCACGACCTCTACCGCGACCGCGAGTAGAGGCTGCAGCACGACCACGAGCGGGCACTGTCCCATCTTCTCCAGCTTCGTCCTCTGCTGGATCCCCACCTTCATTGTCAGAATGAATAAGTGCACCAGGCTGGTCTTCCCACACGCCATCAAACTCGGAATCCCAACCATCGGGCTTTGGCTTAAAACGCTTCTTTCCGCGAGTTCGCTTCTTCACACCTTTTGAAAACATGGTTTCCATCTGACCGCGATATTTCTCCATGGCACTGACTAGCGAGCTTTGTTCTCTCTCCTCGTCATCCATTTCGTCCTCGCGATCCAAGGCCAACAAGTGTTTGACCTGGCTCTCGAGGGATTCATTGACAAACATCTCCATTGCATGCTTGTCATCCTTGTCAATGAACTGGGCAACAGCATCCCCAAAAGAATTCTGCGGTAGAATGCTTAATGACTGTGATGAGAGGAACTCGCGCACTAGCTGTTCGACTTTCACAGTGTCAAGGGCCGATAGATGAGAGACAGCCGATTCGTCAATAGATTTATCATCTTTGCGCAACGTAGAAGCGGTTTTTTTCTTGCGGTAGAATTGCACCACGTCATTCACGTTAGCTACCTTACCAATGAAGCGGTTGGAGAATCGCTGTGGGTTTTCACAATCGTAACTACCTCCTTCAGGTGTGGAAGTCTCCACACGGAGGCGAACGAGAGGAAGTGGAGCCTCCGGTGTATCTCCCTCGGCCTCATCAATACGGTCGCCTTGCATGTCTAGCCATTCTGCGTTGGCTTCTTCGATCAGCTCTTCGACAATGGACATAAGGAACCGAGTCACTTCAGTGCGATTGTTCTCCTTGCGTGCAAGCTTTTGGGCTCCCTTTTCTTCGGACAATACAATTTCCCGCATCACAAACGGTCGCACTGTCTTTAATCGGATAGGTTCATTTTTAAATTCTCGGCCAGTTACACTCAAAATCGAGACCTGTTTTGCGACGGCCTCTCCAGGTACCAGGGAGGTTGCGACGGACGATCCTGGTTGCATAACATGAAATTTGGTCTCTGGGTTGAGCTTAGGATGAATCAGGCACTCATGTTCATGGCCCCAGACGACCAAATCGAGAAATTCGGGAAGAAAATTCTCCGGCAGGTAACTGGTTTCCGTATGAGCATGGTGATTCTGATGCACAGACATCAAATTGAACCAGTCATTTTTCTGGACAGACGGTTGGAAGAATTTAACCTTGCCATCACGAAAGGTGCGAAACAGTCGCTCGTCTCGCACGTTGCTCATTCCGTACAACGCAAGCTTTGTCCGGCCTTTCTGTAGCAAGACAGGCTTAATTTGAATGTTGTCTGACTCCGGAGTCCGGCCATAGTAGTTGAGAAGGCCGGACACTTGCAATAGATCCAGTGCGGCCAGATGACCCTCTCCCGAGGGATCGTCGTGATTTCCGTGGATAGAGAAGATAGGTATCGCAACATTCATATCCAGGTCCTCATAATTGACATGGTTGAACGCCCCCTGGAAGTTCTCACTTGCATCGCTGAGCATCTCTAGCTCACAGGGCTTGTCCCCGAAACAGTTCATTCGAATTGACCGCATGACCTGGTACATGGATTTTCGCGATGGCTTATTTTCATGGAACAAGTCTCCGGCCAGGAGTACCATATCGACATCCCGTTCCTTGGCCAGGCACATTATTTCGTGGAAGCTCTTCCAGCTGTCGTCCCCACGGATCGGATCTCGCTCGTTGTAGCCAACATGATTATCGGTGGAGATGAGAATGCGAATAGTTTCCGCTTCTATAGATAGATCAGTAGGCTGAATAGCGATTCGGTGTCGAGAGCATCTTACCATTTGCTCCAGGCATTTTGGTTGACCGTAACTCACGTGTCTCATCCAGCACTGGCCTTTATGCGAGGGGGGATTGGGGTTGATGAGGTACCGAGGGGGGAATGACTGGAAAATTTCGTGTATCAATGAGCCATTCCACGTTAAATTCGTAGTTGATTCGTACTGAGAGAGTGGGTGATACTCCAGGGCTCGCTGATTAGGCTTCTGTCGCGCTGTCACGTGCTGAACGCGTTCTGGGTAGCGGCCATTCAGTATAATTAGGTTGTAGGAGCAATAACGTGGGAAATTTTCAAAAAAAAAAGATATAGCAATAGTTGATAAGAGATAATTTTCCAATGATTATCAAATAATACCTTTTTTTGCCGTATCGTATATAGCCCTAGTATCTAAAGTAGAACAGAGGCCGCAACGCGTACGAGTACCCAGCGGCCCTATTTGCTTTTATTGCCAGCAGAAAATTATCGGTTACTTGAGTAAAAGGCTTCTAGTCATGAATATATTATATATGAAAATTATGAAAAGCCCATTTATAGGAAATGCGCTCTACATCTATTCTCCAATTTACGATCCATTCGAATCTTGTCATAAACAGAAACCTAAAGAGAGACTAGAAAAGACCTTAGAAAAGTCATCATAGAGATTATCCAAGTCCTATATTGTTGAGAATAAAAGCCATACAAGCGGCTAACTAACCTACTCTTATATAAATAACACTATAAAATCTGGCGACAATTCTCATCAGATTAATTGAACTGTGTTAAAAGGCGGAAAGCCAAGCGGTGAACCCTAACAGCCAATGGGACCAAAGTATCCCCGATCGCTGTCCGCGATAGCCGCATCTGCTTAATGTGCGGGATGGCCACTTTGCCTCGCCTTCGGTATCTTTGCTCTCTCCCATTTCTCTCTCTTCAACACCGTCTCACTTTCCTATAACCCTTTTTTGTCGCATTTCTCGACTCGACTGACCCAGGCTTTTCGCTGGCTCAGTCGCTATCACCTCATCTTTCCGTCAAGACCTTTTTATGCAACCAGAGCCTACTGCCGTGTCTCAACATACGATCCCCGTTGACTCATACCCAGTCATTATCAGTCCCACCCAGCATGGACATGACCTCGACGACGCTCAAGTCTCTGATTTCCTCGCGCGAGAGGATATCAGGGACTCTGCAGACGTCCCGAGCATGTCGACACAAAACAAATCTCATGCGTCATTGAACGAGGTCGACGGTCGCCATACCCCGCCCTCGGCCGATCGAGTGAGCCAGCATGAGAAAGCTCGGGCTTCCGCCGGAGAAGCAGCGATTGCTGGATCTTGCTTGGTGGCTTCTATCGGACAGTCACAAACATCTCTTGACGCATTTCCAAATGGTAGGTGTCTTCCAATTCTACAGCGCAATTGTTCCTAACTGTGATTTCCAGAGGTTCTCACCCATATACTATCGCATCTACCACCTCAATCCTTGTCCGCCATCACATTGGTATCCCGCCGATTTCATGCGCTGGTGACCACTCCTCATGCTTGGAGAATCGCCTTCTCGCGATTCTTCCCAGGGCCCCATGCCGTTGAGGATGGTCGACATACCAATTCTGATGCGGCAGACCTACAGTCGGACAGGCGATTCTTTGCGAGGCTGACCGCCCTAGCCTCCTGGCGCAGCGAATACATCTTGCGCACTCGCTTGATGCACTCGTTAGCCCGGGGCAAACCGGCCCAGTTCAACCCGTCCAAGAAGCATGGAACTGTACGCGCGGCGAGTACTCGCCATGGTAGTGCCATAGCTACGTATACATCACAGCTCCTCTTTCCGGTCAGTCATATACATGCCTCTTTCAGGCCTGACAAGAACCCTCTCTTCATCCATGGAGCCGCAGAGCAAGGGATTGCATCTGCCAGTGACCCATCGACTGTAAAAGTCGGCACCTGGGGTGTCTCCGACCACCAAATGTTCCGCCACTTTGCAGATATGTTCCCTGGTGAAGCGCAATACGGCCTCGGATCGGGTGATATGGTCGGTGTGCCCAACTTGATGGACGTCAGCCAACCATATGGCATGGTCTATGGCGAAGGCTGTCCCCAGGGCCGCAGCTACTTTATCTCAGCGACGGAGCAGCGTGGGCGTTTCTTGGGAGCTTCCGATTTGGGTTCTCACCCACCACTCGGCATCCCCGCTGTGAACATGATCACACATGCTGTCTGTTCGGTGTGGATTGCTAAATCCTCTCACATCCTCAAGATGACCCAGGGGCTGGTGGGAATGCTGTCTGGATCGTCTTCGGGCGTGTTGACGGCGTATTCTATAGGCCCTCATCCGACCTACGAGAGGCGATACGACCCCGGTCAAGTGACTGCTAGATGGGTCATATCCCCTGGTGTTCCTATTATTGGCATTGCCGTGGATGATCAATATTCACCCAAGCGCCATTCAGGAAAACGAATTTGGGCTGTTGCTCTCAATGCTCTAGGGGAAATATTCTACCTCACAGAACTTCCTCGGGCACCTGAGATTCCACTCACAGCCAAACTTAACACCGAGCAGCTTGATGAGGTGGCTTGGAAGACTGGCAGAAGTGTTCATTGGGAGATGGTCGAAGCGAGCAGGCGTGTGGCACGCCCAGACCCCTTTAATCGTGAATTGGTCGATGGCAGCTACAGTCCGCGCTCGTCATCCGATTCCATGGGGCTCAATGCACACCAGATTGCCGCTGAAACGAAGGAGATTGAAAATTTTATCTCTTTCAAGCCCAAACACTTCCGCAAGGTCTGTGAAAGCTGGGACATGCAACGCGATCTTAAGGTGGACTTTGCTGGCGATGACGGGTGCGGGGCAGGCGAGTCAGTCATTGTCATTACTCGTGGCTCGGGCGAAGATGCGAAGGCATCGCTCCGACGGTTCATGCGCACTGCTTGTACGTCTGATTTCAGCTCGTCGGCCACTCCAGAGCCCTTATCGCGTACACCAGAAGCTCCGCCATCACTCTTCGGCGGCCCAGTGAACATACCAAGTCCGAATATCACTAGCAGTCTTCCCTCTTCTCGATCCTCCGGACGGATGGGCTCACATCCGACCAATTTCCGATGGCGTCTGTCGGATTTTGTTTTCGGTGATCGCAAATATACGGAAGTTAGCACTACTGCGTTGGATACATCAACTTTCGCGACTCTCACCGCCGAAGAGGATCCTCTTTTGGCTATGTCCGGGAGCTCTACTTCGTCTGCAACATCCTCCCCAATTTTACCACATATGGATCGGCCGCGGTCGGGCCTCGAAGTTCCTGGGCAACGCGCTCGATACCTAGCTGTTGGAACACGCACCGGGATGGTGTTTGTCTGGGATATCCGAGCCCCGGCGGCGAAGTCTACGGAGATGATCAATTCCATTTCCTCATTGCGCACCATTCAAACAGACTCGCCCCAGGTGTCTTCCTTGGCCATCACATCGTTGTATCTTGTTCATGGTGGTAACGATGGCCTTGTGCAAGCCTGGGATCCGCTAGCATCGTCTACCAAGCCAATCCGGACGATCAACTCGCGTTTTTCAACCCGGGCCCGGCGTAGGCTTGTGCAGGCTGAGGCATCTATTCTGGGTGTTGGAAACAATTACTATGCCACAGGCGCAATATGCCTTGATACAGACCCAACCGTTCTGCGTGGAATGGTCTCACTTGGAACCCACTTGCGGTACTGGTCTTACAGTTCTTCCGAGGCTGATCAGTACAAGAGTACCAAGCGCCGCCTCCGCCACTTAATGCGTGGCGGCAACGGGGCTGGCGAAGGCCAACGCTTCAACAACAGTGGTCGGGGTGCAACTGAGGACTTTATTGAGGATGAACGCGTTGATATGGAGCGTCAAAGGATAGCCGATGAGAAAGAACGAGCACATTTAAGCGCACGTTTCGGAATCGATCTTCTTGGGCCAGACATTGACGAGGAACAGCTTTTGCTGTATGCCCAACTCCTGAGCGAGGAGGCCTGCTCTGCCGATGCGACGAAGCCTACGGACGGCGCCGCAATCTCCAGCTCGGCCACAAGCACTTCATTCGACACTATTGGTCCTAGTTCGGTTGGCCCTGGCGAAATCTCGTCCTCTTCGTCTCCCAATCAAGATGCCGCGGAAGATAATGACGACGACGAACTGGCCGAGGCAATTCGTCTTAGCTTGCTTGACGAGCAAAGTATTGACCCGACGTTGTCTATCCCTATCAAGTATGCCAAGGGAGTATACCCGCCTCGACAGCCATCGCCTAGAGCTGAGGAGGCTGAGAGCAGTAGACAGCAAGAGATGGATGATCTGGAGTTTGCAATTCAGCTCAGCTTGGCCGAGGGCAAGAGTCGCGAGGAGGGTGTAGAGGAGTGGGAGGAATTTCCATCTCTCGCGCCGGGGCCAATGCCTGCTTCACCGTCAGGTAAGGGCAAGGGGAAAGCGAGGGCTGTTTAGAGTCGATTTTGAGTTGTGTTGCATTTTGCATTTTGCATTTTGATTTCCTGTCGTGTTTTTGTTCAATGTTTTCAAGTGTTTACATTAGTATCAATCGAAACATTCTTCTTGCGATATTGACCGAGTAGGACTGGATGCAACCTCATTACAACACCCGGTACAGAAACTGCAGAACTACGAGTATCTTGAGTTAATCCGAACTGACAGGAGCAAAGTCATTCCTTTGATACCATTCCTTGAAAGATCTGAACCTGGACTCCGCAGCCAATCCGCAACATCACAAGGGTTCAGTCAAGGTTATAAAATGTGTTAGCCGAATTGTGCATGTATAATATTTGAAAGAGACGTCAAAATATCCAAATATCAACTCCAAATTGTTTATAGGCAAAGATCGGGTGTGAGGAAGTTCTTGCGTCATGGCCTGGGGTCACCTATATATATGCACATAACTTGAACTCCGCCTCCATCCACAACCATGCAACAGATAGAGATCCCTCCACTTGATGTTTGGGATTGTCTCTTCGAAAGAAGAGAGAAACCTTTCCCAGATGACCACAGTACGTACATTTCGCCCCATATCAAAACCAGATACTAACAGGTATAGTCATCTTCAAATCGCCATCAGGCGAAGTCCGGACCTACAGCGACATCCGATCCCAAGCCCTAAGTTTTGGTGCCAATCTTCAAAGCCAGTGGGGGTGGCGAAAGGGTGATATTCTCTTAGTCTTTGCACCAAACGACATCGATATCCCCGCGTTATTTTGGGGATGCCATTGGGCCGGAGGGGTAGTCTCACCGGTAAACCCGACATACACTGCCGATGACTTGAAATACCAACTCAGTGATACTGGGGCAAAATCACTTGTTGTACACACCTCGCTCTTAGACACTGCAATTGCAGCTGCAAAGCGCGTCCACTTTCCTGTTGCTCACATGTTGGTTGTCGGTCCCGATTCTCCAGAAGCAGAGCTGCAACATGTCGAATCGATGTTAGGAGGTGGAGCGCCTGGAACAACACGCCCGAAGATAGACGCAGCCGTCGATGTAGCCTTTTTGGTATACTCTTCCGGGACTACGGGACGGCCCAAGGGGGCAAAGATCACCCATACCAATCTCGTAGCGCAGCTCATCATACAGGGACACGTTGACGGTGCACGCATAAACTGGAGACATGATCGGTTCCTCGCATTCTTACCAACATATCATATATTTGGTATGTCAACTTTGAACGGAGATAACCTGATTTACAGGCTAACCAGTCTATGTGCAGGACTTGTATGTTTAGTACATTTCCCTCTTTTGATGGGAATAGAAACAACAGTATTGGAGAAGTTCTCCGTCAAATCCTTCTTACACAACATCCAAACCGAATCAATCACCCATATCTATGTTGCCCCGCCTGTTGTTCTGTACCTTGCCAAAGATCCCGCAATGACGCGCGAACAACTATCATCATTGAGAATGGTAACCTCGGGTGGTGCACCACTAGCACCGGATCTGATCCGTGCTGTGTACGATCGTCTGAAGATTCCGGTGCGCCAGGGATTTGGATTGACCGAGTCGACAGCTGCCTCTCACATGCAGGTATTCTCCATCAGATCCATATAAATTATTCGGGGCCTTGAATAACTTATTCCAACAGAGATGGGACCGATGGGACCAAGCATTAGGGTCAAGTGGTCCTCCATTTCCCCAAGTCGAGACGAAGTTCATTGACGAGCAAGGCAACCCAGTAAGCAAAGGCGAAGGCGAGCTGTGTCTTCGAGGACCGACCATCTTCCCAGGCTATCAAAACAACCCAGATGCCACTGCGCAATCTATCACATCCGGTGGATGGTTCAAAACCGGTGATATCGGATTCGAAGATGAGGAGGGGAATCTCTTTATCACAGATCGCTTAAAGGATCTCATTAAATTCAAGGGCTTCCAAATCCACCCAACGGAGATAGAGAGCATCTTGCATGAACATCCACTTGTCCATGATGCCGCTGTGATTGGACTTGTTGTCCAGAAGATTGCGTCCGAGGTACCGGTTGCTTATGTGGTTCTTGGGAAGACGGATAAACCAACGAAGCAGGTCGCAGAGGAGTTGGTAGCCTATGTTGATGGGAAACTAGCTCCTCATAAAAGGCTTCGGGGTGGGATTATTCCGATCGGTGAGATTCCTAAGAGTGCCTCTGGCAAGATTTTGAAGCGGACCTTGAAGGCTAGGGCTGAAGGAGTCGATCAAGGGAAAGCTATTGGCGCTACAATCTATGAGGATCGTTCTTCCAAGCTGTGATTTTTACAAGAAAGGAGGAAATAAGAATATTATTAGTGACAAAAACACTAGCAGAAAGTAAAAGGATTCCTTGCCACCATATATTGTGTCTAATAACTCCTTCTATTCCAAAGGAATCATGTACAAATCGATAACTGAATCACAAGAAAGACGGAGAAATAAGTAGGAGTAACCCATACAGAAAATAGATCCTCGAGACCCGATATCAGCCTCTTGGTCATCTCAGTCCGAACTCTGAATCTCAGATATGAACTAATCAAAAGCCATCAGGGCAATTACATCAGTGCTGCAAGCAGCATGAAGAAACCACCTGCACCACCAAGAGCAATCGAGCGAGCGCCATTAGGAGAGGCGGCATTGGGGGTGGAAGTACCGGAGCTGGAGGAGGAGCTAGAGGAACCGGAGGAGGAACCGGAGGAGGAACCGGAGGAGCTTGATCCGGAGGAGGTCGACCCGGAGGAAGATGGGGTGTTAGCACCGCTCTTCACCTCAAACTTGACATCGGTAATCTCCTTGCCGGTGTAGTCATACACCTTCTGGGGGATGGTGGTGGATGAGACAGAGACCAACTTTCCAGTGGCAGCATCGGGCAGACCGTTCTTGATGTAGTCCGAGACCTTGGAAGGAACCTCAGGCAGATCCCAGGCATCGTAGAAGGACTTGCTCTTGATGAGTGAGGCACTGCATGCCTCGGCCTTAACATTGGCCTGTGTGGCGTTGCTTGACATGATGCGGTCCATGTCCAGCTTGTTGAGCTGTTTCTGGAAGTTATCATAGTCGATAAGAGTGGTCACGGTCTTGGAGTCGTTGACCTTGACCATGCCGTAGTCATTCTTCTCCTGTGTCCATTCGTAAACGAGACCACCAGAGAAAGCCTGGGTCATCTCAACGCCGTAGAGGGCCTGTACTTCGGTGAAGATACGGGGCTTGACATCGTTACAGCCGTACTCGGAGAAGAAAACGGGAATAGTGGCGTTGGTGAAGTCCTCGGTCAAATCATCGAAGCCGCTGGCCTTGTAAGAAGAGTCACCGCACCAAGAGTAAGAGTTGAGGCCGAAGAAGTCGGCGCGAGAAGAGGTCGAGTTCTTGAGTTCACACTCGAAGTAGTGAGTAGTGTCCTTCAAGATGTTACGGATGTCGGCAGCGGAGTATCCAACGGGAATGGCGCGCTTAGCATTCTTGGCGATGTAATCCTTCATATCACGAACGACGGCACGGATGTACTTGGGAGCCAGGTAATGGGCATCCTCGTTGATCACCTCATTTCCAGCGAAGAAGCCCAGGACGTTGTCGTAGTTCTTGAAGCCCTCGATGACACCGAACACCTGCTTGTAGTAGATGGCGCTGTAGGTGGTCCAGGGGGCGCTGCGGTCCAAGTAGCCACCGGCCAGAGGGTTGCTGACATCGAGAATCATGTAGATACCGGCGGCGTTGAAGATCGACGCGCACTCGTCGTGGTTAAGAGAGGGTTCCAGGTTGTACACACGGATGGTGTTGACCTATGGAAATTAAGTTGCTGTACGGTAAGGAACATGGGGTCTAGACCTACACCCAGGCGCTGCATCAGGGCAGCATCGCGCAGGCAGACATCTGCATCGCTCAAAGGGTCTAGCTTCGTGGTGAAGCCAGCTTCACCACCGGGCTGGTAACTATGGAGGGGTCAGCCACCGTAGAATGTGGGAAATCAATAGCCGTGGAGGCAAGGAAGTCTTACTCAACACCGATAATCTGGAAACGATCCTTGGTCTTGGAGTCAACAAAGTCCTTGCCGCTGACTTCGAGTGGGGTCAGGGCGGCCGCGGTGCTAGCAAGCGCACACACGGATGCGAAGAGACCGGTGTAAGACTAAAAGGTTAGCTTTGGGGTCATAATGATAGAGATGCGACAACACATACAATCATTGTGTAATCGAAGTAGAGAAAATTAACACAATATAGAGAGACCGTGGGGGGATATAATATGGATATAATAAGGCGATATAAGATGAGATAAGATGAATAACGAGTGACAGCGCAATGGCGCGAAAATGGAAGGAACGACTGAAACCAAAAAAGAAGAAGAAAAGGAAATCAAAGGAATTAAAGGTCTTAAATGATATTAAATGGGCTAAATTGGCTAAATGAGAATGACTTGGAAATAATTTCAGTCTGAAGAAACCCAATTGATCAGCGGTCTCAATTTAGTGGAGCGCCACAATCTCTGAACAAATAACAGGGGCCTTGGAGGGTCTCGGAGGGTTTTGCGTCCTTGGAGGTTTCACATCTGCGTTTCATTTAGTTATATCGGTATGCAGGACTCCGTAGTATATACACTAATTTCCTACTAACTATGCCATACACTAAACTACATTGATAACATCAAAAAGGTAGAGCTCCATTTCTTGTCTCTTGCCCAATTTCCTTCCGTTCCCCTCCTAAGACGAACTCGGCCAAGTACGGCCAAGAATTCCCGCTCAGGGCCAAGATGCCCTTCAATACTCCTTAGTGATGGCTCGGACGCCATGTCTGGGCAATCTGGGCTATTTGGGCTGTGTTGAAATGCTACATTCAGGGGTATAGGCAACAGAAACCTCCAAGTCCCTCGATGTTGTTATTCGAAATATTAGAAAGTTGGAGAGATGTATTATGGGTGTGATTAGGGCTGGGAGATGGTGGCCTTGTATTCCAGGTGTCGAACACCGACCTGCCTGATTTGGAACATCCCCGGCCTGTCTCACTCTATACTTGACCTCTTATTCACTCTTCTTCTTCTACTCTCATTCTACATATATAGATATTTATATATCTATATATACCCCTCCCATAATAACCATTTTCAATGAACTAGAATAAATTTGACTTATAGACCTCAAATTCATCCTAACCCAAAAAGCCTCGGAATCAATATCTCGGCAATAGATAGCACAGCGGAGAGCTCCACAGAGCAGGGACCAATCATTGTCGAGAATAACTGGCGTGGCTCTGTACCTAGGTAGGATGATGTTAGAACTCCTACCCTGCCTGTCTCTCTTACCTCTCTCACTCACCCTCATTCATTTACTTAGTCTTCTTCCTCTTCCTCGTCCCATCGCCCCAACCCACAAGGAAATAGCAACAGGGCACTAGTAAGTGCACTCGATTCTAAAACCCGTGAGCATTCCTCGTCTTACATGACCGCTACGGAGTGCACAAAATGGAAAAATCACGAAACTTCTTCTCATTGAACATATGGACTCCCCACTAGCCATATTACTTATTACCAAGGGATCATTCTATGATTGATGTTTGAACGTCTTGAAGCTAGGGTCCCGAATGAAAGAGGGTTTGATAGATGGTGCCCCCCCCCCCCCCCCGGGCTCCCAACCCTCAAGAATGGACCAGTCTATAATCGTCTTCCTGGACACAAGATGAAAAGGTGTATATACCTCATAGGAAAGAAGTCAAAAGAGAGAAGAGGTAGCTTTAGATTGGTGGTATCTCTTGTGCTCCATATAATCGAACTATTTGGCAATGAATCGCCATCAATCCGTCCAACTTACATGGTAGCCTTCATCCACACCCTTTTGTTTTCCGTATCCCCCACGGCTCCTGGGCAACGAACATACTAGTTCTCCGCGATATAAATTATGTGATACAAATTTGAGAATTCCATCTAAAATACAAGTTGTCGACAGGTCCGGTCCAGTCTTCTATTCGATGTTATCGTCGGTGCCAGTCTTGGCGCCGACAGATTGACCACCATCAAGTGCGATAAGTTCGGCGAGGATTTCAAGGGTTTCCTTGGGAACGGTCTTATCGTAAATTCCGATCAAATCCTGAGTAATTACAGCAGTTAGAATGATGAACAAAATGATCAAAAACGCAATAGGTAACATCAGGAATGGTTTGTACTTACCTGAGGCTGGGGGTAGACCTTCAATGCTTTCCAAAAGGCAATTGCTGCTTCGACTTGGGAGCCTGGGGATTCAGTTAGCCATCTGTTTATTGCGATTGCGACGTGTATCCGATATCTCGATCCCGTCACTCAGAAACGGGATAGGATGAGACGATGGATTCAATTTACCTTCCGAAGCACAAAGAGATTCGCCCAACGCGACTTGGCTCATAAAGAAGCTTTCCTTCTCTTCGAGATCTGTTGGAAGTTCACCGTTCCTCTTCACTTGTTCGAGCGCATTCTTGAGCTCTGCGACCCTGGCTGCGGCGCCGGCCTCTGCCTCCTGCTTCACGCTTTGTTCGACCTTCTTGTTGTTCTTCTTCAACGACTTGCGGAAGTTAGGGTCACTTTGACGCTTGTGATCGAAATAAACGGCGTAGGCTGGTAAACACGGTTAATAATTGAAAAACGCGGCGAGACGAATACTACATACCGAGAACTCCCGTCAGGATCGTGCCGGCGACGATAGCAGTGTTTCGGAAAGCCATAGTGAAAATGTGGGATGAGATCGAATTAGAGGTATGGGATTTGTCCCAGATTAGCAGTCTATGGGGACTTGGAGAGGCGATAATGGTTGAGTTGTGGTTGGGTGATAAAAATGTTTCAAGGATGTCGAGATGTCCGGGGCCTATTAAGGATTATATAATCATACCCGCAGCCCGAGCGTCATCCCCTTGACCTCCCGAGACGTTTCCATTCCTTGGTTATTGCTACGTTGCCAAGTGAAATCAACATGGAAGGCCGAGGATTGACTCTGAGGAGCAAGTCTCGTCGGCAGCGCCCTCAGATTAGCGCTCCCAAACCCATCTCCGGTCCTCTACCTCCCAATACCAGGTCTCCCGAATCAGGCCCAGCCGCAATCCCCACACGTGAGCGGGCACCCCAGAACGATGCGACCTCGGATTTGGTGAAACGGCGATACTCGACTCGATTCAATAGTGCACCTGAATTTGATGGCAATGCTCCTCCTGTTCCGGCACTTCCAACTCAGGTGCCCGGAGGACGTGGTGGATTAGCACCGACAGCTATTCCAAGACTACCATCACCAGCGGACCCGAACTCACCAGCACCAAAAGTCGACCTCAATGCTCTACGAGATCCTAGTCTTCCAGTCGATCGATGTTAGAGCTCCCTGGCCAGTCGCTGTGTATTTGAGAAAGCTAACCAAGAGTTTCCGATGCTAGATGTGGCCGGTCTTCTTGCCAACGCGTCCGAGGAAGATATCCGAAAATACCAAGAAAGCCTACGCAAAGTCAAAAACCGAACATCCACCGACCTCCAGCAAAATGTTTATCAGAATCGCACCCAATTCATCAAGATCAGTAAAGAGGCGGAGAAGCTCAAGGATGAAATGCGGACCCTCCGTACCCTCATGGCGGAGCTGACAACGGCGCTCGGACAAACAAGCGTAGGAAATTCACCTAATCCCATGTCACCGATGGAGGACTCTTTCCCCAAACGCAATGCCAATCGCAGCTCGGTCGCCAACCTTGAGAGCATGTGGAGCGTACAGCTACAAACGTTATGGAAAACAGTGGAGGGTTCGCAAAAGTGGCTTCCAGCTGCACCAGGACGGCATATTGTCCTGGAAACTGGCAATTGGGTTGAGCTAGACTCAGCCACCTGGAAACCAAGACGGCCCGTTCACATTGTGTTGTTAAACGATTACCTGCTCGTAGCTGCGAAGAAGCGGAAGCGGGTCGATCAAAGTCACCCCAACCACCGAGGACCTGTTCCAACGAGGCTAGTGGCAGAAGATTGCTGGCTTCTTAACGATATTGATATGATTGATCTCGGGGCCAATCTGGGAACGGGGCAAGCGCGTGAAGAAGCTTTGGATCGGGGCATTGGGAGATCGATCAGCATCCGCGTGGGATCCAAGCCCTTTACATATCGCCATGACGATGTCTCGGCGAAACAGGAACTTCTGGCAATTTTCCGCAAGACAGTTGAGGATCTGCGTCGAACCATGCGCTCGGAGACCGAAGCGGCCAGCAAGCCCTTGGAATCGTATGGATATATGGCTGGTCGGCACCTTTCCCATTCGAAAAAGCCAGAGTCCTTCGACCTCTCCGATACCCCAAGAGACAAATCTGATGTGCGCATTGATGTGGATGGGAAACAACAGAACCTCCGTTGGGTTGAAGGGCAAGTGGACGAGCTTGATATCGATATTGCGCTTCAGCGGTTCGAGGCATCTGTGTTCAGCATCGAGCGACTACGGAAATTGGCCAAGGGTCTCAAGGGTAACACTATTGCACAAGACGTCATCAATTTCAAGGTCGACGGGCGAGCGACTCGACTTGCTGGCATTCTCTCGCGGGCACTGGTCGACAAACACTCATTCCCGGTGGCTACCAAGACACACGTTACCTGGTTGACTCGGTTAGGGTTTGAGGATCAGGCACGTGAGACCTACCTGAAGGCACGCTCGGACGTGATCGGCCAACGCATCAGGTATGTTCTTAATCCTCTATCAGACAAGCGTATGTTTGCATGCTGACTTCTTTTCCTAGGGCTTGTATCTTCGAGGGTGATCTCCCTCTTTACATCTTCCAGATCTCCTACGTCTACTTTACCCTGATCAAGAACACCATCGGTATCTATCAACAATGTTTCCCTAGCGTAATGAGTAGCTCTTGCATTCGCTGGGCTAAGCATCACCTCGACGGGTTCAATGCTCTACTCAGCCGACAGCTTAGCAGCGTGCAGCGTGGCACATCGGTTTGGCAGAAATGCCTCGACATTGTGCATGATCATGCCGCTCTCTTGGTGGAAGTGGGTGTGGATTTCACAGACTTGGTAGCTCGCGGACTGGAAGAGAACGGCGAAGGATCGTTCGAGGGGCCACGCACCGTCCAACCGGGCGAGTTAGCACAGGCACCATCCGCGGTAGCCATGCTGTAGTTGATTTATTGTGAAATGTCGAATGTCGAATTAGCGACCTTGATTCGGAATTTATGCTGTGATTATGTTTAGAACAAATAATTATGTCCTAAAGTCCCGCCCTAACACCGATGCCGACGGGGATAAAATGCTATCCCCGGCTGCCGCTCCGCTCCCGCCTATAACCCTTGTTTCGCGTTTCCCTCATCGTCGACTCCCAGCAAACATTGTGTGAATGATGAAGGTCATCCTCACAGGTTCAACAGGCTTCGTCGGCGGCGAAGTCTTATCCCAATGTCTTGCACATCCTGCGATCACCTCAATTGTAGCGCTCAGCCGGCGAGACCTACCAGCACACAAAAAGCTCAAAGTGGCATTAATTGAGGATTTCATGACCTATCCTGACTCCATCCGGGATGACATTCGAGATGCCGAGGCATGTATCTGGTATAAATCCACTGCCCAAGAGTCTACATGATGCGATATTGACTTCTCTTCTATGTAGGACATTAGGCAAGGCCTACATGCCTGATAATGATATCGCTCGACGAGTGAGCTTGGACTATACTCTTGCCGCAGCGCAAGTCTTTAAGAGACGTGCCAGAAACCGTTCCGGTTCATATATTGTAGCGGTGCTGCCGTTGAGAGGGATCAGACTAAACCGCTCTGGTTTATGCAGGAGTATCGGCGCATTCGGGTACGAGAACATCGATCGGAACCATCAACATTTCACTGACCAGTAGTAGGGCCAAGTCGAGAACGGACTTCTGGAATTTGACAATGATCACCCTGGTTTCGAGGCTCATATCATGCGGCCGGCTATGATATTAGCGCAAGGTATGAGCCTACACAGCCTTGTGTTTAGTCTTGGGCCATCGGTGAAGGTGGGTGATTTAGCTGGAGCCATGCTTGACCTGGCTTTAAAGAGTGGAAAGAAGAATATATGGGAGAATGCTGATCTCAGCCATGTTCAGTGAAGATATAAGATTTGGCATACAAACATTATAGGTGAATATAGTTGGAGTAACTTATTTTTATTACTATTCTAGTATTAGCTACCTATTTTAACTGTCTCCTATCATGGTATAATATAGTATAATGTAGCATATTATCTCTATTTCCTATTTTGGTCTTTTCCAATACTCCACAAGTGGACATTGGCGTTTCTCTCCGCAATTCCGCAATCGGCTAAATACATGGGGCGTATGCTCCTCAAATTCTTCACCTTGACCCTCTTCAGGTTCTTATACTCTACATTGGCTACATGATTTATCTTTAGGGTCAAGGTTGCCAAACATTCCAAGATTCAAATTAATTATGCCGATCCCTTCTTTACCCCTCTTTGCTGCAGCGCAGCAACATGCACGCCAGAATCCCGAGAAGATCGCGGTCATTGACACCACCAAACAACAATCCTTCACATTCGTTCAATTGCTGGCCGATGCAGCAGCATTAAGAAAGCGCATACTTGAGCAATTGGTATTGACGGGCGATTTGCAAGAACGGCGCATTGCCTTTTTGGTCCCGAATGGATATGACTACGTTGCTACGCAATGGGCCGTGTGGGCGGCCGGAGGTGTATGCGTTCCACTTTGTAGGTGAAAGCGACGTCGCAGGAATGTGAGATTTTCTTGTATTTAACGCTGACATTGACTAGGCACAAGTCATCCAGTGAAGGAACTACTATACACCGTCGGTGATTCGGACCCCTCATTGATTATTGTGCATCCGGAATTCGAGAAGATCGCACCGTCGCTGCGCGAAGGATGCGCCACCGATATACCATTCATTGGACTGGAACCACTCTCTCGAAATGAGGCCCCGACCTTACCTTCTTTCTGCCCGCCGTTTGCGCTCACTCGCCGCGCCCTGATGATCTATACCTCTGGAACCACATCAAACCCCAAAGGCTGCGTGACAACACACGAGAACATCACTTTCCAAGCGAGCTGTCTAGTCAAGGCCTGGGAGTATACTCCCTCAGACCGTCTGATTCATGTACTGCCGCTCCACCACGTCCACGGGATCATCAATGGCCTGGCTGCCAGCTTCCTGAGTGGTACCACTGTGGAGATACATCCGAAGTTTGATCCGAAGGTGATCTGGGAGCGGTGGCAGGACCACGGTTCCTCGACCTTGTTCATGGCTGTGCCGACTATTTACTCGCGTCTGAATGACTACTTCGATGCTCATATCCGCGGCACGAAACAAGAAGATGCCGCGCGGGCTGGAGCTCGTGCTCTACGACTAGTCGTCAGTGGATCTGCGGCCCTCCCCACCCCCATCAAAGAAAAATTCGCCGAAATCACCGGGCAGGTTCTATTGGAGCGGTATGGAATGACCGAGATCGGCATGGCGATCAGTTGCGGGCTAGAGATTCAAAAGCGAATCGATGGCAGTGTTGGGTGGCCGTTGCCTGGCGTCGAGGTGCGACTGACCGAAAAGGAAACCGGTCGGATCGTGGATGAAGTAGATGAGGATGGGATGATCGAGATCAAGGGCGGTAATGTCTTCCGCGAGTACTGGCGGAAACCGGAGGCGACGGCGTCGGAGTTTACAGCGGATGGATGGTTCAAGACCGGCGACGTTGCCAAACGCGACTCAAGCGGTGCATACTTCATCCAAGGTCGTGCCTCTGTCGATCTAATCAAATCTGGTGGATATAAGATTTCGGCATTGGAAGTTGAGCGCAAGATGCTGGCCATTCATGCAATTCAAGAAGTTGCAGTGGTTGGATTGGCCGACCAAGAATGGGGCCAGCGAGTTGCTGCGGTTGTCAAGTTCCGTGAAGGGGTACGTTTGTGTTGTGTCCATGCAGGGGAAACCGTCTTTTTTGCATAACTAACAGTGATATAGACTACACCGCTGGAACTTCCTACTCTACGCGCTGAGCTCAAGAACGAGATGGCTCCTTATAAGATTCCAACTGTTCTGAAAGTTGTGGATGGGATCGAGCGCAATGCCATGGGCAAGGTCAATAAGAAGGTCATTATACAAAAGTACTGGCCTGATAAGGCATAAACTGATAGATGAAGGGCAAGAGATGTCTAGGTGTGTCAATTAGCGAACATATACTCTGATAGCATACGGAAAGTAAACGAATATACTAACTGTACAATAAAGCACATACTTTCTAACAGTATAAAATACTTTGATAATCATATCAACCTTCTAATGAAAAGGTTCTCCAGATTTATAGTAAGTTGGAATAATAATAGTTATACGATTTCTATACTCCACGATATAAAACTGGTAGAATACGCAATACTCACTATGTATGCAGCTTGCCGATCTTCCAGTGGAATCCGATCTCGTCATTTCAACCCCAATATTGCTCATTTCCTTCTTATATCCCCCATATCGGTGATTTTATTCGCTGTCTCTGAGGAACATGCTTTTGTTCGCGGGAAGAATGGATGGTGTGCTACATGTTACATATTTCCCCTATTCCCCCCCCCCCCCCTCTTCGTATATCATCGCCTTAATTGAAGCCTTCATTCAAGACAGATTCACTTGTGAGTCGCCATGGCTACGTTAGAAAAGCACGATGTGCACACTGGCACCGAGAGCGACGCAAGTGGTTCTTCAAGTTTCAAGGGCATCAACGAGAAGGCTTTGTTACGGAAATTGGACTATCGTCTTTTGCCGCCTCTCACATTACTCTATTTACTCTCCTTTTTAGATCGCAGCAATGTGGGAAATGCCCGTCTAGAAGGAATGACGGAAGACATCAACATGTGTACGTTTTAGTGTGTTTACATATCGGTCAAGGGCTAATTGGGACATCTGGAGAGATATATAGCAGGAAACCAATACCTTACAGGTCTGACACTGTACTTTATCGGCTATGTTCTTTTTGAGATTCCTTGCAATGTGAGCACTGCCTATTAATAGAAATGATTTATATACTAACAGTTCCATTCTTTCAGATCATCTTGAAGAAAACAACCCCGAGGATATGGCTTCCAACTCTCACTCTTGTTTGGGGAGTAGTCGCTACACTCTTGGGAGTAGTACAGAATTACTCTGGATATCTGTCTTCCCGATTCTTCCTGGGTGTTGCAGAGAGTGGATTATTTCCCGGGGTCGTATTTTACCTGTCCATGTGGTATAAGCGGAACGAGCAACATTATCGCGTGGCTCTGTTTTTCAGTGCTGCCTCGCTGGCAGGTGCCTTTGGTGGCGTCCTAGCTTGGGTTGGTTTTCTTCTCTCGATAGTTGTCCGCAGCTAACAGGGGTTTAGGCAATTTCTCACATGAGAGGCGTGGGGAACTTGAATGGTTGGAGATGGATCTTCATTCTAGTGCGTCCTGATCAACCATGCCATCTTGATATACACCAACACAAAGACACAAACTTATAATCATTTTAGGAAGGGCTGTTGACCATTGTCGTCTCGATTATCGCCTATTTCTGGGTGTATAACTACCCATCAACAGCCGAGTTTCTATCAAAGGAAGAACGGGAGTTCGTCCAACTCCGTCTGAAGAATGACAGCGATGCTACTCGGGATGAGGAATTCACCTGGTCGGCAGTACTGGATGCATTCAAAGACCCCAAAGTCTGGCTGTATGGACTTGGATTTCACACAATGTCCTTGCCACTATATACCTTATCGCTCTTCCTTCCGACGATCATCAAAGAACTCGGATACTCAGCCGCAAAGGCCCAGCTACTTTCCGTGCCACCGTACGCAGTGGCATTCTTCCTAACGATTGGGGTTGCAATTGCTTCTGAAAAGACACGCAGCCGTGCCCCATTTATCATGGGATCATCCGCCATTGGATGTATCGGATACATTCTCCTACTGTCACAGCATCGTGCGGGCGTGTCTTATGTTGGAACCATCTTCGCTGCGGCAGGCATCTACCCAGCTGTGGCTATCGTGCTGTCCTGGCCCGCCAATAATGTGTCTGGACAGACCAAACGTTGCATTTCCAACGCCATGCAGATCTCAATTGGTAATCTGGGTGCGGTCCTTGGAACACAGCTATACCGCACCGAGACTGCCCCGCGGTACTTCCTGGGTCATGGATTTGCCTTGGGATATCTAGTTGCCAACATTGTGGTTGTTAGGATCCTATGGGAGGTGCTCCGACGGGAGAACGCTGGAAAGCAGCATGTTAGGGAAGCCCAGGGACTAAGCCCATTGATGGGAGACGTGGGTGATGCGGGAGAATTCCAAGGGGACAAGGATCCTCGTTGGGTGTTCCAAACGTGAAAGAAGTTCGGGCATAGATGAATTAATGAATTATATTGTTCGAGTATATCAAATGCAAAAAGGCTCCCAGTGCCAAGTCCCAAGTCCCATGTCCCAAGTCCAAAAATGCCAAGACCCCAAAAAAGAAAAGAATCGCCCAAAATGGAAATGACCCCAAAATGACCCAAAAACGGAAAACACGCAAAACACGACACACACACATAACACGTAACACACATAACACACATAACACACATATAACACATCACACATAACACATAATATACACACATGGAAATATAGACATACACTGAACGGGACCGTCAAATGAAACGGAAATTCATCTAATCTATACAGCGATTTATTCACGCTGGTTACGGAGTATCGAAAAACATAACTTTTCAAACAACAAAAAGGAAAAATAAACGTCTCGCATGAATCCATGGCGCTTTTGGATTCCCCTTTCCCAAATAATTATAATGGCGAAAGAGTTTTATATTCATGGCGCCAAGACAAGAGCAAGGAGAGCCATGCGGCAGTAGAGGCCGTAGCGCATCTAGAATGTAGTTAGTATATTGTTCGAGAAATCAGGGGGAAATTCAAGACATACCTGGCGGAAGTAAGCAGCCCGCTGGTCGAAGTCGACTTCCTCAGAGATCTCGGCGTTACGAGGGAGGGGGTGCATGACAACCATGTGGCTCTTGGCGTACTTGAGCAGAGCATTGTCAATGACAAAGGTGTTCTTGAGACGCTCGTACTCGGAGAGGTCGGCGAAGCGCTCCTTCTGCACACGGGTGGAGTACAGAATGTCAGAGCTGGCGACAATCTCAGGAGTCAGCTCCTCGGACTCGAGGACCAGCTGGCCGGAAGCAACGATCTGCTGGCGGACATCCTCGGGGAGAGCGAGGGCCTTGGGGGCAACAAGCTGGATGCGGACATCGTAGAACTGGAGCAGCTTGATGAGGGAGTGCACGGGGCGGCCGAACTTGAGGTCGCCAGTGAAGGTGATGGTCAAGCCGGTGACAGTGCCCAGCTCCTCGCGAATGGTGAACAGGTCCAGGAAGGCCTGGGTGGGGTGCTCAAGGGCACCATTGCCACCGTTGATGACGGGGACCTGGGAGTACTTGGCCGAGATCTCGGTGCTGTTGGCGTCGGGGTGACGCAGGACAACAGCGTCGCCGTAGCATCCAAGAGTGCGGATGGTATCTTGGAGGGACTCACCCTTCTGGGTAGAAGAGTGCTCAGTTGAGATGGCGATGGTGCGTCCACCGAGGCGCTGCATGGCGGCGTCGAACGAGGCCGAGGTGCGGGTGGAGGGCTCGTAGAAGAGGGTGGTCAGGACACGGCCCTTCAGGAGGTCAAGAACACCGTGGCGCTGGACACCAAGACGCATCTCCTGGGCGACGGTGAACAGCAGGTGCAGGTCAGCGCGAGAGAACTGGTTCACAGACAGGATGTGCTTTCCACGGAAAGGAGAGCGGGAGAGCATGTCAGCCAACGAGGGGGAGATCTGCGAGGAGGCGACGTAAAGGGGAGGACCAAGTTCGCCAACGGCTGGCACGGCGCTGTCCAAAGCACGGAAGCGGCGGGCAGGAGTGCCAGAGATAGACACGTGTCTATCAAGGGAACTGTCCGGGCGGGCCATGGGGGTCACGGGCTTCTGCACGGGCGAGGTGGGGGTGATGCGGTGAGTGGACATGTCGGTACCCTTGACAGCATCCTTGGTGATCTCGCCATCAAGGCAAGTGGTCTTGCCCTGGAAGACAACACGCTGAACGGAGCCACGCATCGTCTTGCCGTTGAACGGAGACCAAGCCTGGGGGTTCTGGAAAACGTAGGGGCGGTCGACCTCGACCTCGAGCGAGCTGTCGACCTGGTCGTGCAGCTCAAAGATCTTCTTGGGGTTATCATAGAGACGAGCGGTGATGTCCTCAACGGTCAGGCGGCCCTCTGAGACAGCAGTGAACAGGAGAGGAATGGCCTCAGCGATACCGGACTCAGGGGTGGCCTCCTTGCCAGCAAGCTGGAAGGGAATGCTGCCAATGGCGAAGACATCGATGGTGCTCATGTGGTCCCACAGAGCCTTCTGGTCCTCGGCGGTGGGCAGGGAGCTGCAGGCCGGGAAGTCCTCGCGAGAGAGGAAGAGGGAGTAGATGGAAACATCACAGGTCACCTTGAGGCCCTTCTCCTTGCTCAGAGCAATAAGGCTGATATCCTCCTTGGAGGTAACACTCATGACGTGAATGTTACGGCTGTGAAGGCTGGCCAGCAACAGAATCGAGGCAAGATCAGTGCTCTTGGCATCAGTGATCAGAGGCTTGCTCGAGGGCCAAGAGCTGAAGTGGTTGGTGACAGTGGCCACTTTGTTGATGTTGCCCGACAAGTGGTTGAAGGGGACGAAGAGAGAGCCAACCTCACCAGTCATCTGGATGATTTGGTCAGAGTTGGTGGCAGTGGCAGCAACAGAGATGTTGAAGTCGCAGAGCGACTTGCCCTGAGCGTTCTTCTGGACAATCTTCAGGTCGCTGGACTCGGTGACCGAGCTGTCAACACCGACCGGCATCACACGGATCATGCTGAAACCGCCTGCAATCGAAGCCTTGGAAACGGACTCGAAGTCCTTGGAACCAGCGGAAACCAGGTTCGGGACGAATGCAGCAATGTTGACCAGACCGGGGAGGACTACTGTGCGGTGGCTAGTCTGGTAGTCAGCAGGGATGATGTTCAAGGGGAAGTGACGAGCAATAGCCTCAATCAGGATCTTCGCGTTCTTGACGTTAGTGACCAGAGGGGTCTGGTAGTCAACAGCCATACGACGAGTGCGGTAACCCTTGGACATGTAGTTGGCCGGGCGACGGAAGCGGTTGTTGGATGGCAAGTTGATGTACAGATCGATGAGGTTGTTGGACAAGTGCTGAGTGAGAGAGTACTCAGACTTCATGTCCTCCTCCTCGTGGTCCGGAAGATGCTCGAGGTACTTGACAGGCACACCGTTCTCCTTGAGGAAATCAGCGGTACCAGCAGTGGCGAACAGGTTGTAATCGAGATCGTGGAGCTTCTTGATCGAGGGCAGCATCTCAAGCTTCTCCTTGTAGGAACCAATGGAGAACAGGATGTTGCGGCGGGGAAGACGGAATCCAGTGGACAAGAGAGCCTTCAGGTAGGCCTCGTACTTGTCGCGACCGAAGGAGGCGACCTCACCAGTAGAGGCCATCTCGACACCCAGGACGGGGTCAGCACCGGACAGACGCGAGAACGAGAACTGGGGGACCTTGACACCGACGTAGTCCTTGGGGACTGACACAGGGGGGTACTCCTGGAATGGAATTCCAATCATGGCCTTGGTGGCCATCTCGATCAGGTCAACACCCATGACCTTGGACACGAAGGGGAACGAACGCGAGGCACGAACGTTGCACTCAATGACCTTGATGTCATTATCCTTGGCAATGAACTGGATGTTGTAAGGACCAGTAACGTTCAGGGCATTACCGATCTTGCGGGTAGCCTCCTCAATACGACGGACGGTCTCCGGGCTCAGATCCTGGGGAGGCAGGATCAGAGTAGCGTCACCAGAGTGAACACCAGCGTTTTCAACGTGCTCGGAAATGAAGTGGCCAACCATAACACCGTTACGGGCAACAGCGTCCATCTCAATCTCCTTGGCGTTTTCAATGTACTTGGTGATAACGACAGGGTGTTCACGCGAGACATCGACAGCCTGGTTCAGATAGCTGGCCAAATCGTGCTCGGAGTAGACAGTGTTCATAGCAGCACCAGAGAGCACGTATGAGGGACGAACCAGCACGGGGTACCCGACCTTGTCACAGAAATCGCGGGCCTCGTCAATGCTAGTCAGCTCCTTCCAAGCGGGCTGATCAACCTCGATGCGATCCAACATGCGGGAGAACTTGTAACGGTTCTCAGCACCATCAATCATCTCAGGAGAGGTACCCAGGATGTTGACATTGAGGCGGTGAAGAGGCAGAGCGATGTTGTTAGGGGTCTGACCACCCATAGACATGATCACACCGCTGGAAGTCTCTAGCTGGTAGATGTCCAAAACGGTCTCCAAGTTGATGTTCTCGAAGTAAAGGCGGTCAGCCTCATCGTAATCGGTACTGACAGTCTCCGGGTTGTAGTTGACCATGATAGTCTTGTGGCCCTGCTCGCGGAGCGTACGAATGGTACGCACGGAACACCAATCGAATTCGACGGAGGAACCGATACGGTAGACACCAGAACCCAAAACCATGATACCGTGATCGTCGAAAGTCAGGTCATGCTGAGAAGCATTGTAGGTAAGGTAGAGGTAGTTGGTCACGGCTGGGAACTCGGCGGCGACGGTATCAATTTGCTTGACAATGGGTGTGATGCCGGCCTCAACACGCATACGGCGCACAGCAAGCTCGTTGGAGTCTAAGAAGTTGGCGAGCTGGCGATCGGAGAAACCGAGCTGCTTGGCCTGGCGGATCATAGGCACAGGCACGGAGGTAGCATTGAAGGTGGACATAGACTTGCCGAAGTCGCTGAGGCCCTTGAGGCGGGTGAGGAACCACTTGTCAATGGCGGTGAGCTTCCAGATATCATCAACAGTGTAACCGGCGGCCATAGCATTGGCAATAGCAAACAGACGCTGGTCAGAGGGAGTCTGGAGCTCGCCCTTGATAGACATAAGGGCATCGGACTCGTTGAAACCGAGGTTGTGGAAATCAACCGAGCGAATGGCCTTCTGGATAGCTTCCTCAAAGGTTCGGCCAATGCTCATAACTTCACCCACACTCTTCATGGAGGAACCAAGCTGAGTAGACACGCGAGTGAACTTCTTCAGATCCCAGCGAGGGATCTTGACCACACAGTAGTCAAGCGAGGGTTCGAAGCAAGCGCAAGTGGACTTGGTAACGGAGTTCTTGATCTCGTTCAGGGGGATACCAAGACCCAACTTGGCAGCAATGAATGCAAGAGGGTATCCGGTAGCCTTAGAGGCGAGGGCGGAGGATCGAGACAGACGAGCGTTGACCTCAATGATGCAGTACTCCCTGGAGAAGGGGTTGAGGGCATACTGAATGTTACATTCACCGACAACGCCGAGGTGACGAATGACGTTGACTGCGGTGGTTCGGAGCATGTTGTAGTCCTCATCCGAGAGAGTCTGGGAAGGAGCCACGACAATGGAATCACCAGTGTGAATACCAAGGGGATCGAAGTTCTCCATGTTGCAGACAGTGATGCAGTTGTCCTGGGCATCACGGACAACCTCGTACTCGATCTCCTTCCAGCCCTTCATACTGCGCTCGATCAGAACCTGGGGGCTGACGGCAAGAGCCTTGGTGCAAAGATCCTTAAGCTGATCCATGTCCTCTGCGAAACCACTGCCCAGACCACCAAGAGCGTAGGCGGCACGAACAATGACGGGGAAACCGATGTCCTCGACAACACGCAGGGACTCCTCGAGGGTGGAAGCAGAAGCAGACTTAGCGCACTTCTCGTTGATAGAATCCATGCTGCGAGCGAAGAGCTCACGATCCTCGGTAGTAATGATAGTATCAATGGGGGTACCGAGAACCTTGACGCCGAGCTCTTCGAACTCGTCCTTGAGCTGGATACCAACCGAAAGGGCAGTCTGGCCACCGAAAGTGACGTAGATGGCATCAGGACGCTCGTGCTTGATGACCTTGCGGACGAACTCGGCGTTAACGGGCAGGAAGTAAACCTTGTCAGCCAGACCCTTGGAGGTCTGAATGGTGGCAATGTTGGGGTTGATCAAAATGGTGTAGATACCCTCTTCCTTCAAAGCCTTAATGGCTTGACTGCCAGAGTAATCGAACTCTCCAGCCTGACCAATGCTGAGACCACCGGAACCAAGAACCAGAACCTTCTTGACAGAGACTCTGGGGGCAGCCACGATGTTCTCGGCCTTGGTGCCGCCAGGGAAAGAGACAGGCAGGCTGAGGGCCGCGGGGGAGGCAATAGTAGACTGGATGCTCTGGATGAACACATCAAACAGGTACTCGGTATCCCGGGGGCCGGGTGTGCTCTCAGGGTGGAATTGAACACTGAAGAAGGGGCGGCTGGTGTGACGAATACCCTCGTTACTGCCGTCATTGGCGTTGACAAACAGCTCTTCCCATCCGTTCTTCAGGCTGCTAGCATCCACAGCATAACCGTGGTTCTGAGAAGTAATGTGGCACTTGCCAGAGAGCATGCTTGTGCAGGGAATGTTGTGACCGCGGTTACCGAACTTCATCTTGGTAGTCTGAGCACCGACAGCGCGAGCAATCAACTGGTGACCCAGACAGATACCGAACACGGGAGTACGGGCATCCTCGAACATCTTGGCCAAGTTCTTGGTGGTAACGGTCAGAGTCGCGGGATCACCAGGACCGTTCGACACGAACAGACCGTCGAAATCCTTTCCAGCAAGGGTGGGGAAATCGTAGTCCCAGGGCACAACCAGAACCTCCACACCGCGGGCAAGCAAGCAACGCAGCTGGTTGTACTTCATACCGACATCCAAGCAGAGCACGCGGACTGCACGGCCCGAGGGGTGTTTGAGGGCGACATCGGCGGGGGGTGTGAATAGGCGAGGTTCGCGAATTGAGACTATAAGGGAGAAAAAAATACTGTCAGAAACCAAATCCCCGTTTGCTTTCCCACTGTCATCAGCTTGGTAGATCACTCACCCTCAGCAACGAGGTTCTTTGTGTTGGGGTCCACCCATTCGGTCTCCTCAAAGTGTGACTTCCAGTCGACACCGGCGGTACCAGCAACATCGGGAGTGGAGCCGGACTTTTGCAGCAGCATACGACCCAGCATGCTACCGGTCTGACGAAGGCGCTTGGTCAAAGCACGAGTGTCGACACCGTGCATGGCCGGAATGCCCTCCGACTTGAGCCAATCGCCCAGGGAGGACTTGGCCAAGAAGTGTGAGAAATCCTCACCGGCGTAGGATGCCACCACCAGCGCCGAAATGTGAATCTGACTCGACTCGAAGTGCTTGGGCAAGTCCTTCAGGAGCTCACACATCTCATCATGCGAAGGGACACCGTAGTTACCCACGAGCGGGAAAGTGACGACCAGGATCTGGCCGCGGTATGAGGGATCGGTGATGGACTCGGGATAACCGACCATACCAGTCTGGAAGACCAATTCACCCGAGACGCTCTTTTCAGCACCAAAGTTGTAACCCTGGTAGATAGTGCCATCTGCGAGTTCGAGGGCAGCCAACCGGTCTGAGCCACCCCGGACTGGGATGGAGGCGGGCTTGATCACTCCACTGACAGAATCCATGTTGGGCAGGGTCTCTGGGTAACCAACTACACTACCAAGGTGTGGGCTGGTAGGCAGAGCTGGATCCTCGAGGGAATTGGGAGACATCGGGAATTGGTGTTGAGGGAACAAGTCCTCTCGAGGGACGATCTAGTGCAAGCGGGTCACTCTAGTTCATCTGCGAAAATTGGGATTGTTGCGAATTGGAAAAAGGACCGCAGAAAGGAGTATAGATATAAAATAGAATAAAATAAAAAAGGTAAAAAGAAACTGTTTGCTGCAACCAGCTGTGGAGGAGGAAGAGAGGGAAAAGAAATGAGTTCGGCAGAAAATATTTTCGTGCAAAAAGCTTTTTCGGGGCCCCACTCTTTCTGTTTTCGGTCAATCAGTTTCACCGCAGAGATTTTCCGAAGTTGCTATAATTCCTATTATGGATTATCATGTATGAGTCACTTTTTTTTCTAATTATATATGGTCAATTGATATGTTGTGAGGATTTCTATGATTCTGTTAAATCCCAACTTTCTATACATGCAGGCGTTACTGCATATGATGCAATGCACGGGCAGTGGGCCGATAACGGGATCATATATTGATGTGGGCAGTGGGCAGTGGGCAGTGGGCAGTCTATATGCCATCCATACGCACTAGAACAGTATTAGATACTTAGATTATTATATATTCTATCTCATCTTAAAAGATCAATATGTAGTACAATACTGGTGATCCCTTTTATGTTGCACATGTGGCAAATCTTTCTGACCTATCGAGTGTTATACGTACATATATAGGCTTTCTGTATGTACATTCCTTTGCATATTGTTAAAACAGGATTCATGACCGAAAAAACATCCATACCCCTTGAAGTTGATGGGTAGATATAATACCTAATAGTCTAAAGATTTAACTACTATCTAGTTATTGTAGATAAAGAATAGAATATCCAATAAGCTTACAACTTAACAAGGGGGAACCGGGGTAATCAGCACAATGACGTGGGGGTTAAACATGTGAGCTTGATTTTCCCCCTAGTACCTCTAATAGTACTAGTATTACCTTAGGTAGTACTATCTTTGGACTATCTTTCGATCTTTCGATCTTTGGACTAAATTAATCCCGCTTGGGCCTGGACTTTAACCTTGAACTTCGTTTGCTTTCCTGCTCTTTTCCTCTCCTTCATTTTCTCGCGTCTTCGCGTTTGGCTCCGCAATGATCTAACATTCTGCTTCCCAACAACCACAGTTATGGTGATTTAGATCCTGAAATTTCCTCACCATGTTCGCCTCGCTGCTTCGTCCAAAGCGCCAGCGCGGGCAGATGGAGCAGTCCCCATTCTCGACCCCCTCCCCGTTGTTTCGCGCTGCGCATAACAACTCGCGACGCGTCCCCCGAGCCGATGAAAGTAGCAACGATGCGCCAGAGCTTCGGGAAATCGACGAAGAGGATATGGAACAGGACTGGGATGAAGAGGAAGAGGATGGACCACTTGAGTCTACCCCTCTACTGCCCATGTTCTCTGCGTCGCATTTGGGTACGAAGAGATCTCTAAGGTACGACGTATACGGCGAACAATTGACCAACTGATTAGACGCGCTGCCTGTTTACAACATCACCCACGCCATTCGTCCCTTGATCGCTTCCCGCTGCGAAACCACCTTAACATGGGACCAATTACGCTCGCCGCAGGTCTCCCAGTTCCTGATCAAACCAATCCTGCAAAAGATAAAGTCGGCCCACTTTTCGCGCGCGACCCTCTATGCGTTGATGGCCAATTGTCTACAATTCGAGAGAGAAATACACCTAAGTCCGGGGAACAGCGGAGCAAATCAAACGCGGGCAATGGTCAGTGAGCTGTTGGCGATAAAGCTATTGCGGGAATACTCCACCCGCGAATTGATCGATGCGCTGTCCTACGAGTTCTATCCACTCCAGGGCCAGGACCAATCCACGGCGCTAGTCACTGGACCCCAGCGGAAACAGGTGGTTGCTGCCCGTGTCTCATGCTTGGAGGTCGCTATTCGCTCGCAGGCCAAACGGTTCTTGGCCCATCCCGTCGTGGTGCAACAATTGGAGGCTATCTGGGCGGGGACCGTCGTCTTTCACTCTGCCGCCGACAATCTCCATCGTCCTGTGAACATGAACCAAAGTGGAAACCTAGACTATGGGGCAACAATGGATCCCAATGGGGATATTGCAACCGAGTCCAGCAATAAGACACTCCGGCGATCAGTGACAATCTACAACCCCCGAGACGCATCTTTGTTCAAATTATCACGACTGAGAGTCCCGCGCTATCGACAGTTTCTTTCCACCTTGTCCTTTGCAGTACTCTTGGGCCTATTCCTGGCTGTTCTGGAACAGCGAAGCCGCAGGATCACATCCCTCGAGATTGTATTCTGGTTTTGGAGTGCCGGATTCATGCTTGACGAAGTTGTTGGGTTCAATGAGCAAGGCTTTAGTCTTTATCTGATGAGCTTCTGGAATCTGTTCGACGTCGGGATTCTGCTGTTGCTCTTCGCATACTATTGCTTGAGGATATACGGTACATTCCTGACCTACCCTAGAAGTCAGTTCATCGCCGACCAAGCCGTAAGTCTTTCTATCTTCACGAGGGTTCATTATCGGTACATGCTAATTCATTTCAGTTCGATGTTCTTACGGCTACAGCTCCCTTGTTATTTCCCAGGTTGTTCTCCATATTGGATCATTATCGCTACTTCTCCCAACTCCTCATTGCTTTCCGAATCATGGCATCAGATCTGATTGCCGTCTTCGTACTCATCGTCATTTCGTGCTCTGGCTTTTTTGTCTCTTTCTTATACTTTGGAGACAACAAGTCCCCCAAAGTGGTCGCTTATGGTTTGTTCCAGATGCTGATGGGATTCACGCCAACTGCATGGGCAATGTGGGATGAGTACAACTTTTTAGGGAAAACTATACTGACGGTCTTCCTCTTCATCTGTCACTTTGTCGTCGTTACTATCTTGATCACGGTTCTGACGAATTCCTTCATGAGAATTGTCCAGAACGCAAATCAGGAACATCAGTTCTTGTTCGCTGTCAATACCATTTCGATGGTCAAGTCTGACGCCTTGTTCTCCTACGTGGCGCCGACAAACGTCATTGCTTGGCTAGTGACACCATTCCGATACCTGATGCCGTTCCGTGAATTCATTCGGCTCAACCGGACCATTATCAAGATAACCCACCTACCCATACTGTTCACAATTTGCCTTTATGAGAAGACAATCCTCTGTTCCCGGGTCGTTCAGCCAATGGATCTAATTGAACCCACCTCACAAAATGAAGCTCCAGCTCATGACCATAAATGGCAGCCCAGTCGATTCCGTGGTTTCAGTACCAGTGCATCGGTCTTTAGGCGAGAGCCCTCTGTGGCAACATACCAGAAGGATAGAGCATTGGAGGAAGTGTTTCGACGTCCATACAGTGACGATCTAATGCGACGGCCACCAAGCACTGTACATGAACGCCAGACCAATAGCGTCATCAAAGACTGGATGCAGGAGATTGGCTCTGGGCCGGCCAATGGACCCGATGATGGGGATTCCCTAGATGTGGACCATCGTGGGGTGCACCGGCAACGACCCAGTTTTCCATTCCGGGCTAGATTGGCAAAGCAACCTCGAAACTTCACCGAAACGACCCGATCGGTAGCTTCGAATCCCGAGGACCGAACAAGTGTTGCAAGCCCAGTTATCCGGCCTCGGCGTACAAGACCCTCTGTCTCGCCCACTCAGAGACGACACCTCTCCCATCATACAGACATGGAGGGTGATGATGAACTTACCAGCAACGATGGTGACTCAAACGATGACAAGCCCTCGGTCCAAGGGTCTACGGGTGAGGCAGCTGACTCGGTTGGAGGCGCAGAGAAACCCTCGCCCAAGTTCTACAGCTCTCGCCCATCTACGGCAAGACTTATCTCGCGTCGCAACAGCCCTACACGTCGTGTCAGACATACGCGGAATGCTTCTGGGGTCACCATGCTGTACAATCCCGTTGGGTCTCCAAATGAAGAGACGGAAGGCCGAGTCACACCTACACGGCCAGATGCCGATTCCTCCGAGGGAGAATCACCCCCTGTCACCTCTACCTCGGTAGACCAAGGTACCATGAAGCGTCACATTCTAGACGGACCTCGTGCTCGGAACGCTCCGATTGGAATGAACCATATGTCCGTTCCCGAGTTGGACAGTGTCTACCTATCTGATCGGCCCACAGGGACACGGCGTCGATCATCCCTTCTCTTCGATCTGGGATCGGACCTAGGCGACAACAAGGCCGTGGCAGGTGGCTTTTCCGGTGCCCTTCCCTCTAGTTTCCAGACCCGACTAGGCTTTCCCCCACCCGCTATTCGTCGTGAAGCCCCAACCCAAACCCAAGACATGCTCAGCAAGTTGGTTCTAGCTCGCATGAACAACATCGAAGAAGGATTCCGTGAGGTGATCAAAGAATTCAAAGATCTCCGCCGCAGCGAGTCCAGTCGCAGTCCAAGCGGACCCGATGAGTCCCGGGGGGCTACACGTGAGAGAAGGAAGCGTGACAAGAAAGACTCGAAGAAGAAAAGCATCAATTCGCCCGTGAGCCGGGCTGGCAGTGGTGGAAACCCATTCAAAGGACATGGACCCGGTGATGATATCCCGCCATCTACCTAACTGTTCAGTGCCCTCTGCCTTTTGGTGGTAACACCGTGTAAAGTCTCCTGTAAATTGATTGGGGGGTTCTTTTGCTTTTCGGATATTTTTTCTTTGTCCTGGCGCGGTGGCTTTTGTTTTGCGGATACCAGATACCAATCTCATTCGGGGTACATAACGGCAAGGTTCAATGTTCATCAATCCACACATAAGTACAATGAAATCTTCATATTCTACACTTTCTGTCCAATTTAATGCTATATTTCCTCGTGTATTCCATGCTTCCAGACAGCATTTGCCCCTTAGACGCTTCCTCTGGGCACTTGTTATCCCTTTCGAGGCGGGCGGGCAGTGTGTCCAGTTGTTTCTCCTTGCTCTGCTCGATCGTACTCGCCACCCTGGAATGCCGTTATCTCTTCCTTCGTATTGAGCGTGCCACGCTGGGGAGCTAGGAGGCGGAACATCAGAAATGTACCACTAACGACCCCGAAAAAGCTTAGTAGAGCGATGTTGCGGGGTCTAATTTCTTTTGTGTTAGTACAGACGAATATCGACTCATCGGGCAGATACTGACTTCATCTGTTTCCGACCTTGATAAACGGCTTCTGTCATGGAAGCCATGATGGGGGTTGTGGATGGGGAGTTTTCTTTGATAGCGCAAGCTGCTTGAGGAGATTCAATTCAATTGCTCGGAAGTAAAATGAAACTTCCGCAGTAGATATCTGTAGAAGAAGAAGAAGAAGAATAAAAAAGAATGACATCGACATGAGCACATGGTGATTAATAGTATCCGCCACTTCTCGCGGGCATTCCCGAAGTCATCTTGAACTGCTCTCTCTTCTTCCTCAGTTATGTCTTGGATACTTTTCTTTTTACTAGACTCTCTTAGTCAGTTTGTTCTGAGCTCCAGATAATACCCAGAGCAGCTATCTTGATATTGGTGTCTATCGAGATATGCATGGCGTAGGCTCCGAAAGAAGACTTATACACGTTCTGTGGACCTAGGAACCACCATTGGCTTGTGATGCAAACTGGGGACAAGTCTATGCCAGTACTGCCAAATCATGACCGTGGCAATGGTTGTTGGAATGGCAACCACCCAATAAAGCCAAAACTTGTTTGACATGCCCCAGCCATTGTCCCCACCGTGGAAGAATGACATGCTAAAAATCGATGAGATAAAGGTAGGCGGGAGAAAGGCGAGTGTGACAAATGCGATCGTCTTCATGGCCGAACTGTCGCTCTGTGCGGCACGACCTATCTCTACAGAGGTTTCCGCATTAGCCTGGGCGACAGTATTGAAGGCTAATTGGATCTCGTTCTGAAGCCTTTTCTCGTTGGAGGTCGAGCGATGGCGTAGATTTGCGATGTAGCCTCGAAAGAATTCTAGTTGATTACGGATGTCTTCGTCTGCGCCAAAGTATGACTCTTCCCGTTTTGATCTCATGTACAGAGCGTAGTGGTTTAGGATAGTCTCGATATTCTGTACTGAGACATCCAGATTCTCGTTGACGTGTATCGCGTGGCGGGCAATGTCATGCATTTTCCTGTAATCTGGCCGTCGGGCTATACCTGGATTTATCTCCTTTTCAATCGCCCTCACTTGGTTCCGGATCGCCCAAACGGCGGACTCTTCGAGATGGGCTATAATCTCGAAGACGTGCGAGTAGGGCCAAAATGGAATCCTCAACTCAGAGTGAGAAAGAGGTGAATTCGATAGCGACTGGAGAATTAACTCCTGTGTGGACAGTGCGGGGTCGAAAAGAAGCAAAAATGTCTGATTAGCGGAGGCCACCCATCGGGTGAAGATATTCAGTTTAATCCAGTCGTAAGTCAAGTTGGCGTGGACATGTTTGATTTCAAAATATGCCCATGTATCTATATATCAAGTTGGTAAACTTTCGGTTCAGATCCACCTGGACAGCTGGTGTTACTTACTCAGGCCTGTGACAACCCCTGCTTGACGGGTTTTTTCACAACCAAAATACCCATTTGATGTTTTGTAGGGAGTAGACCACCATTTTTCGGGCATTTGAAAGGTTTGGATCAACGCATTGCGACATCGCTGGCATGTACGAATCTTGTTTGCACTTGCGAATCTGTTGCCATTAGCAGTGTGAAGAAAAATATGGAAATATGGAAATATGAAAATAGGAAAATATGAAGATATGAAAACATAACAGAGATATTCGACTAACATTAGGCATATCTGAGCATCTGGTGTGATGGAGGGGTTTCCGTGATGTGTGAGAGATTCAGGATAAGCTTGACTTGTTTGCCAAGTCCCATCTTGAAATAATTTCAGTTTTGTGGTCCGCGTATCCTTGGAAGAGATGTTGACACTAACCTTGTCCACACTGTGACAGTAGCAAGCTGGGACATGAGCAGCTAATTCCACTCATAGCAAAATATGTACTCGACAATGTGGTTGAATCGAAGAATTGCAAATCGAAAGTACTTGGAGCACAGCCCCCACGGATCCACCTACTACTACTTGTGTACTTGGTTAACTATGCAGGTATGCATCTGAGCCTGAAATTTATTCAGCCTAACTCTACTACCTTATAAAAGCAAAGAAGTCTGGTAAGGTATAGTAATATTATCATTTTAGACCATAAATTTCACATGTTATGTATGAAAAAGTTACGTATAGTCCATATTGTTAGAGCTAGGTAATTCTTCTAATCCTTCGAGGTAATCAGTAAAATAATATATCTACATACACACATATATACATATATACATATATATATATATATATATATATATAGGAAGGTGAAAGATAACCAAGACCTTGTTTGTTATACTGTCGACCCGGGCACGGGTATCTCCAGGCAGCAGAGCCTCATTCCCCATTTCTCCACTCCCCCACCTTCTTCTTCTTCTTCTTCCTCTTCCTCTCTACTACTTGGGTAGTGAGCTATGATTCTAACATTCTTACTCTTGACTTGACTATTACCTTATTCTCTAGTAATTTGCATCTTCATCCCATCTCCTCTTCATACTGACCTCTTGAACCTCGGTCCAAAATGGAGCTACCTCATCGCCCTCCAAACACACCTTGGGGAGAAACTGTAAATCTTCAGCTCTTACAGCAGCAAGAGGAACCGAATAATGACATTAAAAGAGAATCTGACACCATCTCAACCCTTACAAACACCCCCGGTACCCCCACAACGCTTCCATCAAGTCACTCCGGTTCTCAGGCATCACTTTTCAATACAACAATGCCATTTCTACTTCTTCTCCATGGCGCAGATACCATGGTGTTCATTGACCCTTCTCCGGAGATGATCCGATCCAAGTTGCCTCTTTCCCCACAAACAGTTCCCCATCGCATCCACAGTGAGAAATTATTGGCTACAGGCTCAGCCTACTTCAAACGACTCTTCAATCCGCAAATGCAGACCCGGGTCCGAAAGCGACGCGGGTTTACTGGCAAACTTCCAGATGGGATTCGATACATCTTAGACCTCACACCCCCAATCCTAGAAGAAGATGCAGTCATCTTCCTAACCGAGCTTTCCTGTCCCATGAGCATCAGGACATGGGCCTCGAAACAGCGTATGTGGGGCCTGCCAGGGTCGTGTGTTGGGGGGCACGATGACTTGGAACCCTTCGAGCAGCTTACACAATTCCCTACAGCATCGCCTGAGCCCGGGGCCGATGCCGATGTCGATGTCGACCACCTTGAATATTTGCAAAATGATCAGAATGAAGCTTCAGTCGACCCGCAGGAGCAATCTCCGGCATCACAGCCTGAAACAGTAGAGCAGGCAGGCTTGCCGGTGGAATACTCAGCCTCCCGTCATCGTGAAGGCATTGAGCACATTCTCCACGTTCTGGAAGGACTAAACCCTAGAATAGACACTCCTTGCAAGATGTGGACCTTTTTTGCTCTCGCCAAAATATTTGACGTGGCAACAGTGCCAGCAATCTGCGACCACATCATCTCGTGGTTCTACGAGCTCAACAACACTCGGTTCATCGAACTTCATCCCGACGTAACATATCAAGTGGCATGTGGTATCGAATCTCCCTGCCTCTGTCGAGACGCCTTTGTCGAAATGGTTGGGGATGAAGCCCTGCTGTACCTGATTCAGACCACACGATTCAAGCCAACCGGGACCATGGAAAGCTTGGTGCGGAGCCGAATTTCTGATGTTCTAGACGACACCGAAGTGCAGCGTATCGAGTATGCCAGCAAGAGTTTTGGCGACTATGTTGTTCGGTGCTTCTTACAGTTGACCGGGAATGAAATGCCCTGGTTGGCGCGCATTGTTGAGTTCCAGAAGCTTACCCGCCATGTTCAACTTTATCCTGCAGATCAAGGAATCATATGTCAACTAGTCACGACACTGAAGGAATTCATTCGAGGTCGCATCTACGGGGCTCTGATCAAGGGAAGAGACACAAATCGCTCATTCCATGTGGCGCCAAACTTGGTGAGATCCGAAAACCCATACCATCGATGGGGCATAGACAAGGGATTTGTCCTTCAGCGATTGATTGGGCGAAACTTCTGGGATGCGCTAGTATGGCTGGATCTCTATCAAGATGAAGCACCTCGTCTAGAGTCCCATTCTTCCATAGCGGAAATCGGCAATGGCTCCCTAGCTTTTGGTACCCAAACCGCAGCAAGGATTCGCCAGGTGTCTCCTGGTGAAATTCGCCAGATGAGCCATGTGTTCAACCAAGCGGTTAGGACCAGAGCTCAGGCTCGTCACGAGGAGGAGACTCTGGCTGCGCGACATGCAGGTGGGCATGTTAAGATGGAGATGACCATTAACGTGCGGAAGTCACAATCCGAAAATGATGTTGGCAGCACCTACAACAGCGGCCCTTTCCTCAATCCCATCCCAGCTCCCACCCCTACCCCGTGTCTTCCACCCGTATCTACAATGCCACCAAAGACAGACATTTCAGCAGAAATGTTTGACGAAAGGACATTCAAAAATGAGGTTAACTCTTTCTTGAGACGATACGCACTAGAGATGCTGCGGCGATCTAGCCCACCCACCTCTATGCGACAAGAAATCACTGATACCCTAACCTGCCTCACATACAATGAATTCCAATACCTACCTCTATGGGCGGGCGGCAATGACGATGAAACGGGTGGTGTTTTCACCGACTTGATCATTCCCTCCATGGACGTCAATGGATTCTCGGCTCCTGGACCCGCCGTGCACACTGGCAGTGTCGCCTCCACCAACGATTCTTTCAGCGATATCGAGGCTAGTGACGCCCAGAGTACCATTTACGGTGCATCTCACAATGCCACTTACAGTCACGCGTCGGATATCATGTCTGTGGACTCTACCGACTATTCCCAGTTTAGACTTAAACATGAGAATCATGAGAGCCAGGATGAGGCGCAGTCGGAGAATTACATGGAGGTTACCGAGGATGAGGATGAGGTATCATCCCTGGATTTTGGTCTGACTACCGACGATGGTGAATACGAAACACAGAGTGATGGCACCATTACCATGGAGATGGGGTCGCCTGAACCTTCTTTTACCGGTATCTCCGAGGATATCAAAATGGACAAGGTGGAGGACGAAAGTAATGAGACTGAGTTCGAATTCGTCGATGTCTAGAGCTATGTTTAAAATGCGCTGCTGGTTTAATTTTTCTCTTTTTTTTTTCTTTTTGGCTGCAGTTAGAAAAATATAATGTTTGCACGAGAAATGGCATCGCTCAGAATGGAATCTCAGTTACTTCTCTCTATTGCCTCTACACGAAATGCCCGGGCTATGTTGTAGACATCACTATGGTAAATCTATCTCCAGGTGTTTTCCTATCCTTCCACCACCTTCATACTTTTTTTTGTCTCCAATTGGTCCTTGAATAGACTGGCGAGAGATTGAGATGGAGCCTTGGAAAACTGATGAAACTAAGTTGTGCCAGGACACTAAGCGTCATGGCCAAGTGAGCGATCCTCCCTCTCAAACAACATCCAATTATGAAGTCATCTCTGACCTATGCGCAACAATAATAGCGCCTTCATCATCACGGGATTGGCTGGGGTTGAGTGTGTACGTTCTGTAGGTGGAGTGGGTATGGTTATGAAGCCCTAACAAGCCACTATGTTAGTGCCTTACATTATATTTGATCTTGTTGTGGACCGGATCATACCTTTCAGGTTTGAGGAATGAGAAGAAATATGGGGTTTTCGAAGGAAGAGAAAGAAGAAAGGAAGAGAGGACAAATAGGGAGCGTGTGAAATAAATAGCAATTACCCTGGGAGTGGGAAAGAGGACGGGTTTTCCATAGGAAAGGTGCGACTGCGATCTGTAGGCAACACTACACCTGCGCAGGTAATGTACCCTTACCAATTCATCGCAAGTGAGAAAGGCCGCATCGTATCAGGTCTACGGAATACCATCAAAGTCTTGTTCCTGCGTTCATTGGATTCCACAGTTGATTTCAATGGTCCCTTGATTCGGCACAGCTTCGAACCCCGAAATATGGACTACGTCTATATCCCAAAGTCTTCCAAGGCCCTGGTTGAATGCATCGATTCCAGGCCTATTTTCACTGGGGATCGTTCTCTTGGAGCTTTGGTACCGAGAAGTGTTTGAGAACCTAAATAAATGAGGCTGAAAGAAAGATGGTATGTATCATATAAGATTGCAAGCCTCATTTTCATAGAAACTAAGATACGCAAGAAATAATGATTCCAAATAGTATTTCAATAATTTTCATATGGAAGACCTCAACAACTCCCAGCCTACTATATAACCGGCGCGAGGTGGCTGACTCAGCGAAATTGCGCAGGCAAACTATCCCAATGCAAGGTCCTCCAGCTTTTAAGACCTTTCAAATTACTGAGCTTCTATATCTGAGTTCTACAAGCGCTTGAAAACGGCAGACTCTTCTGTCACTTTTACTTGGTCCTCTTTTCTGCGACGATCCTTCTATCTTTGAGGTCACGACCACTGACATCATATCACTATGGCTTCATCCTCCAAGACGAGCTCTTTGCTCTAGTAAGTCCTGCTGTCCAACATCTGAACGATCAAGGAAACTGTTCCCAGACTAACAACGTAATCAAACTTCAGCTCTTGCATCGCGCATCGCACTACCATTCTAGCCGAGCACTCTTCGCCGGGCAGTTCATCGACTGCCGCCTCGTCACTAGCCTCCATCATCCTCCCAAAGATCACACACGACAAGCCACAAAAGCTCACCTTCACCCATGAACGGCTCTTTGTCCATTACATTGCCGACTCTCCAACGGGCCACCAATCTGACGATGCCAACCTCGCAGAGCCCAACTCACACGCTCCCCTGAGTTTCGTGGTAGTTGCCTCGGCCGAGCAAGGCCGCCGCATCCCATTCGCCTACCTCCTAGAAATGAAGCGCAAGTTCCTGACCACCTACGAACCATCCACAACCGAGTTCGGCTCACTGCCCGCCTACGGCTGCGCTGCCTTCAACAATGAGCTGCGCTCTCTCCTACAAGCCTACAACACCGCCCCGCCAGCAGACTCGCTTGCGTCAGCCCGGCGCGAGATTGACAGCGTCCGGGATATAATGACTGAGAATATCGAGCGGGTCCTGGAGCGCGGCGAGCGTATCGATCTGCTGGTTGACAAGACTGATCGACTTGGCGGGAGTGCGCATGATTTCCGGATCCGTAGCCGGGGACTGCGGAGACGGATGTGGTGGAAGAATACTAAGTTGATGATTATGATGGTGGTCGTCGTTATCTTCTTGCTATATCTGTTCATTGGTATGGGATGTGGACTACCTGCATGGGGGAAGTGTGTTGGACACTAGCGCAGTTTCGAGGTGGCTAGTCGAACATTTCAGCGAGCGTGCGTTTCTTTGCTTCTCGAATAACCAGTTTCTGGGGTTGCTTCGGTTTCCGACTTTCTCATGAGACACGATGCGATGGTTGTCTGCTTTCCTACTTTTTCTGAGTTTGCTCTGTTTTTACTCGTTGGGTCGTTTTCCTCCTCAGATTTGTATATTAAAGCTATCTGTTTTGTATTCTTTATGGTATCCTAGCACGATATATTTTGGCATATATTTTATTCAACTTGTATGATAGGCATGACTTAGTGTCTAGCTAATGGGTTTGATACGTTTCACACATTTCGTCTTGTCAAGGCTTTAGCTATTGTAAATGATGACTTTCTTGTTTATTGGTGTAAAAGTGGCAGTTTATTAAACATTTCATGTGTTGGTTGGTTGTTTAGTTGGTTTTCAGTTCTGAGTGCACTGCGCAAATATATTTTGGATCCAGCCTTGGCATATATCTACACCTGTAGGGTTTGCACAAGTCAAATAACCAGAACTGATGTCCAAGTTGTTAAAAGCCCCATGATACTACCCCAGTGCACATACGGCCAGAGAGAAAAAAACTACTAGCATTGAGGGGCACATTTCAACGTTAATGTTGTTCATCTCCGTAGCCATTGTAATTTGCCACTCTGTACTCCGTACTATACACAGCCAACCGAAGGAAGGATATAACTGCCTAAGATAAATGTGAGGAGAACCCAGAGGAAATATTGAAACAAAGAAAAGTAAACCAATTGATTGATAGACAATATACGAATATCCAGATATCCACCCCCACACCGAAGACATAGAACCCCGATTCCTACAGTCTACAGCCTGTATATCCCCACCTTGGAGTAGGATATGTACCTCACCATCAAACCCACTTCGTCCTTGCCCGAAAGCATCAGAGTGAGTCTGCAGGTAAGACAGAAACTACCAGCTTCCCAGTAGCCCTGTAAATTGTCTACGCCAAGTGTTTACCTCTTCAACCATAGGGTCCGTCCTAAAAGGCGCGGGATTGACGAGGAGATATATAAGGCGACACCTCTAGTTTCCAATAGGGAAAAATTGGAAGTAGAAATGAGAGAAAGGTCGCTACAGAACCGAGCAAGCGAAGAAAAAGAAATGCGAGGCCGGACGAGCTGCAAACTGGACACAGAACGAAATGACCTGAAGATTGAGCTGTAGCATTCGACGGACGTGCCTATGTGCGCGGGAGACGTAAGGAAGAAGAACGCCGGCTTCGCAAAGTGAATTGCCTTGCGAGCACCGACTCCGGATAGAAGAAAAAGGAAATTTTGTTCATTTTTCATTCATCGCAATGCACCTGGTTTCAGAAACTTTACCCTGATCATAGCAGGCTGGAAACTCTGTTTCTCAGAGTCCTTCGAATGAACCCGCGCCGTCAACCGCCATTGCAACATGAACCTTTACCCCACACGTAAAAAAATCCCTTAAGCCGACTTGCTCTTGACAGCCTCACGACCCTTGGCGATGCGCTCGATGATCTGCTCACGGTCCTTGTCAAGGTGCAGCTTGGTGATGACGACCTTGGAAGGGTGGAGAGGAATGGGAACGCTCTGGCCGTTGCTCTTGTCGCGAACGATCTAAAACCGCAGTAAGTATCCGCCGCAGCAACTGTGATGTAAATTGAAATCGTACCTTCTCGACGAAGATGGAGAACTTGAGACGGTAGACGTTGGTGATCTTTCCCTCACGTCCTTTCTGGGAACCTCTGGCAACAACTGCATAGAATAATCAGTTTCAAGCTCTCGAGGTAATTTTCAGATTGCATCAAAAATGAAACTTACCGACTTCGTCGTCCTTGCGGATGGGAATGGAGCGGATCTGTCACAGAACGCTGGTTAGAATCGTCGTTTATCGTGTCATGCTGGCACCTGCATCGTCCGTAGTTTCCAATCCCGAAAACTCGACTCGAACAGACCCAGATTCGATTTTGGAGGGTTCATGTGGTACATACTCCGTACTTCTCCTTGAGTTCCTTGGAGACGGGGGCGCTGAGGATGACACGGCGCTCGCTGGAGGGGGCCTGGAAGTGTGCCTTGCGAGACTTGCTCCGCGAAGAGGCGATACCTGGAGACACCATCAGTATTGAAAGTTGAAGATTGGCGAAAATTCGTATCGATAGGGGTTTCGAGCAGTGGTAAATCAAATCGGCGCAAGGCGAGATGCGAGAGAGTACGCACCGTGGGTTCGGACAGCCATCTTAAAGGTCGTGAGTGGGAATTGAACGGGTGTCGTTGGCGTTGGTCGAAGAGAGGATCTTTTCTGGTGTAGCCGAATATTCCAAGTTGGAGCCGGATTGTGTGCTTACTAATTTCCCGCTAAGCCATCTCAGGGCTTGCAACTAGACACCTGATCCCCAAGGCAGAAAGAACCCGCGATATTATTGGTGGATGACGGGCTCCACATCCAACGCGCTTCTCAATGCGCCTCGACAACATCTGCGCCAGGGCCAGCTCTTTGGCCGCGCTTTGTTCAGGATTGAGGAATTCCCTTCCTTAAGTCTTCAACTTTGGTCTCAATTTATGCATAATAGTTTATTTGCCTCTATTTTGGTGTACCTGGCTTTTCCCTATTCGGCCGCGATACAACCCCTCCACGCGCAACGGATTACGACCAAGCCTTTTCTTCGCTCGGTCCTACAACATTTCCAGCCATGAGATCCTAGCTGCCAGACACCTTTAACACAATTTGAAATGTCTAGTGGAGGAGGCATGGACGGATTCGATTGGCTCCAGAGCTTTCTTCCAGCCGATGGTCAACCCGACCCCAACGCCAATCCCAACAATGAGGCTTATCAAACACATCCGGCATTCCACGATGCGGAGGAGGTAGCTAGAGCGGCCGTTATGTACCAGCAGGCACATAATTCATATTCGTTTATGAGGACAACCAATCCTGGGACGAATCATGCCTTGAATCCCTCCCAGGTGTCCTCACAGGCTTCGGGTGGACAATACGGAGGAAATAAACACCAGCAAACCAGCAATATCCAATTCAACAATCCTCCTTCTGGCCACTCTGCATACCCAGAAGTTCGCTCTCACAATACAAACCAACAGCCAAGTCCTCCCGTTCCGTCCCGACAGGATTTGAATGCTCAGCCACGTGAGGGTATGGATCCCGCTCCCTACGCATGGAGGACTGCCAACTCTACACCAAACTACTCAGATGCCTATCAAAGCAATCAGAGGGCTCATGAAACGGCAAGGCCGACAGTCAATGCACAGAGAACAAACCAACCCATGGCACGGGCTGTGCCGCCCACATCACAAAGCTCGTATCAAGGCTACTCGGCAACCCCAAATCAGAATTCCCAGATGTCAACGCAACCGTACATGGAACAAGCGATGACCGCAAAAGTTCAAAGAACATACCCGCCGGCTGCATCGCAAAGTAGTTCTTACAGCGACTCTACAATTCAATCCCACAATGCCCAGCGACCCCCTCATTCCGCTGCAGCGCAAATAACACAGCCCACGCCCCCGGTTCAAAGAACACATACACCGGTGTCAAGACCCCAAACATCGCAAAGCCCATACCAAAGCCACTCTACGATCTCAGCCCAGAATACCCAGCAGCAATCTATTCCAGCTGCCGCGCAAAGACGTTGGCCGGGGCCGCCAGTTAAAAGGAAACATACACCGGTGGCAAGGGCCCAAGCATCGCAGAGCCCGCATCAAAATCATTCCGCGGTTCCAGCCCAGAATGTCCAAAGATCATGTCGCCAAGATGCACCGCCAAGCTCCCACTCCTCGGTAGGCAGTGAGTCTTATACCCCTTTGGTCTCGCCGAAGGGTTTCAAAACTTCCGCAGCACGCAACACACTTGAACCCCGCCAGTCAATCGCACCAGCCAAAATCACCCAAGAGGCACGAACACATAATCCGGCTACAGATTCCACCAGTTCATTTCACATTCAGGATCATGTGCAGTCAACTGTGCCGACAGCCCCTCATAGAGTACACAGCCCTGCAACATCACAGCCTGTCTCAACCCACAGTCCTTCTCTCTCTATTGTCTCTTCTGCTCCTACCTCTGCCTCTGCTCCTCCAGCACCCCTCACACAGACAACTATTGTCGCACATCATTTAGACAAGGGCTGGACGCAGGAGAAAGAAGGGACTCGTGGTAACGCAGCACCTACTTCATCATACCAGGCACCGAATCCGGCAAGCCAACAGCCTCCGATCTCCCAACCAAATGAACAGAGCACACCGGTGGTTCCATCGGCCACCCCCCCTGCGGCCTCTCACCTGGGGCCTTCTTACAACGCTTCGCATACCTCAGGACCTCGACGAGGTACCTTCTCTGACTCGGCTGTGGCACGACAGCCTGCTGCGGGGAATACGCAGTCGCGAGAGTACCCACTACCGGGACCAATTGACCATCAGAAAAAGTGGTTGGTTCCAACCGAAGATAATTCGATGCCACCTGCAAAGATGCGGCGGTTGGATAATGGCCAAAGTCAAACATTGACCCTCGAAAACGACCCATCAGCAAGTAGCTCGGTACCAGGGGCCCAAGTTTCTACGGAATATGCTCGGCCTCGAGGCCCTGGTAAATCTCTTAAGAATCGTAACGATTTGGTCCAGCCGATAAGATGGAGCGATGCACTGGTCAAGGTCACTTATGATCCGGCCACGATCGCGCGGGATGTACTGATTGCTGCGGCAAAACACCCGACGGAAAAGCATTTAAATCATCATCTTGAACCACTACGTCGCAATTTCACCAAAATCGACTACCTTGCAAACCTGGCAACGTTTCGTTGGGACCTGGTGGATGTCGAGCAGCCTGAAGCGCATGTCGATCGCGTGCCTCCAGTTCCTACACCCCAAATGCCACCTCTTCAACCACCTCAGCATCATCATCCACCGCAGGCAGCTCGGCACCCAGTTGCACGTGACCCCGCTCTTGTGCCAAAGAACGTGACCACACGTGACACACCGCCAAATCGCCAGGTCGCAATGCCGGAAAGGAGGGACGCGCGCGCCCCTCCTAGCGGTTTGAGCCCTTGGGGTACTTTACCTTTCAAACCCCCGACTTACCATTCTCCTCAACGCATTTTCTCCTCATCAAACTTGCCTTCTGGACTTCCCAGGATTGACCCTGTTCCTGCACCCCCGAAGTTCTCATCCCACCAATCCGTCCCCCTCCCAACCCCCCCACCGCCGCCACCGCAACCCCGACCCCAACAACGACGCCCCTCGACCACGAAAAGCCCAGCTCCGCCCAAACCCCCGCCTGCCGCAAAACAACCGACCCCTAAATCTACCACAAAGCCTAAACCTCAAGGGCAGACGGTCAAGAGCCAGCCAAACTCTGGTCGGGCCGTCAAATCCCCAGAGGCGAGGCGTCTTCCCCAGCCACTGGTTGTCATTCCAAGCTCACCCGTCAAGATGACCACGAAGAGAAGACAAGGGCGATCTTCCAAGAATGTAACAACCAATATAGAAGTTGCTATCCACCGCGAACAACCAGTGCATTACCCAATCTTCCCATGCAAATGGGAGGGGTGCGCTGCAGAACTGCACAACATTGATTCGGTTCGAGCCCACCTCATCAAAGTTCATATCCCACACTCTCTCGTTTGCAAATGGCAAGACTGCGGCAATAAGACGCCAATGGCTGCGGCTGATATGTTTACGCATATATCGAACGAGCACGTCTCAAAAATTGCTTGGGAGCTTGGGGATGGACCCACGGTGCCAGTAACTGGTGAGAATCATAACTAGCTTGCGCTTGACGCCCCTTGGAGGGGCCGATCTACACACGAAGTTTGTTCTTGATTTGAAGGAAATATCTAATCGGATGAATATTCTAGCGGAAAACCAATCGAATGACCCTTCCGTTTTGGGTGACCGCAGTTCCCGCAAAGGGACCATGGTCTTGCCGGTGGATGAGCACCAGGTTAAGGCCTTTAGCAAGGCCCATGGGAAGTCGACGGAGAAGAACAAGGCACAAGCCCTGCTCGAAGCCGGTCAACATTGGAAGCAGCAGATCGGCCCTGAGATGGAGTGGAGTGACCGCCGCCTGTCGACACCGGCTCGACAGAGCAAGGTGCATTGTGGCGAAATGGCGTTCGTGGGGGAGAACTGATGCGTTGAATCGACTTTTGTAATACATTTGCTTTCCCTTTGCCGTTCCAGGATTAGGATTCGGGTTCATTGCATCGCAACTAACTGGCTTGCATGGGAATTGGCGTTGAAAAGCAGATCATAATATGCTATCTTTTTATGACAGGTAGCGCTCACGACATTTGGCTCACGATATTTTGCACCTGGATGACACCTGGAGAGATTCTGATTTATCTATGAGATCTATACGGTAAATTCTCCAGGCACCGCACAATATCAAATTACTCGAAGAGCATTGATGTATAAAGCCACGAGATTGGCAATGGTTTCCTTTCTCTCCAATTTATTGGACTGTAGTGTACAATTGGCTTGTGCCTGACTCGCTGGTAAAAGTAAAATCAAATGATGTAGGCACTGGTATCTTGGTTCTCTGTTGGATTCTTGCATTTCCTTCTCTCCCACGCGTTGTAAATCGGACTTTAATTCTTCTTCCCTGAAGCCGACACCTTATCCGTGGACACCACTGGCACAGTACTCTCCGCCTTGATCTGGCTTGCTGATTCGGCGGACTCAGGTTCCTCGTCGCTGGAATTGACATCGAGGAAGTGGTATAGGACAATCATCATCATGGCGCAGGAGCCGAGGAAGATGGCAAGGCGGTAGAGGTCGTCGTCGGAGATCATTGTGAAAGGAGGTCAGAGAGAAACGGTGTGAGTGGTCACAAATGAAATTCAGAGACAAAACGACCGTCGAGAGACAATGCGTTTAAGGGATGGACGATATAATCGGAGAAGACACGTCGGCCAGTAGTTCGAGTGACGCTACACAGTGTAGTTGTGTAATGGTGGGTGTTCCAAAATCAGGATTTGAGGTTTCTGTTTATGAATTGAGAGGTTTGAGAGGATTGAAGACAGGAAGAGGGTCAAGAGGAAGATGGGGACGAAGTAGTTGTTGATAAGGTGCTGGAACATGGAAATGAGCTATCAGGGTAATGCCAATACCCAGTCCACGTTACCGTGTAATGTACTCCGTATTTGGTACAAGGTAATGTAGTAAACGGCTTGCATCATCTCGATTTCTAATGTACTTGTACTTTACATACTTTACGTTATTTACGCACGGTACTTTTGTCTCTCTTACCTTCTTACCTCTCTACTCGTCTTCTCTTAGGAATATCCTTCTATACAACTCTTCCCTAAGAGAAAGAGAAGCCCAGTTCAAGTACCCCCTTTAAGTGCGTAATTCGAATTACCATTCCCCCCCGGGAACCTTGGAACATTGCAAACATCTTCAATTCTTCCCCCTCTTATCTTCCCCTCTATTCACCCTCTTCTCCTTTCTTCCTTTAGTCATTTCCTATATGCGTCTTTCTTCACCATGACCGGATTGCAGGCCACTTCTGGGCCTAAACCGGGTCCCGCATTATTGGCGTGTCTTCAGTGTCGTCACAAACACCTCAAATGCGATGGCAGGACTCCCGTCTGCAGCCGATGTGAACAGGCCCGATCCCCTTGTGAATATACCAAGTCTCGGAGAGGTTACAAGGGTCCATCGAAAAAGCGTCGCGCTAACTCGCCGGATTACTTGCCTATGGACCCCAACCCAGTAGACATGCTCGATGTCCCCGTGGATTGGACCTTGCAGGCTGGTTTCACTTATTCGCCAACCATACCATTACCCTCCTCCGCATCGACTAGTCCTGGACTGCAGGTTCTTTCGACACCAATTGTTCCATCCGCTCGCCTGGTCAGCGGACCGTTGACTCCCGATTCTTCCTCTGCTGCCGGCGGGGATGGCTACCTGCTCGATATCTACTATAATTATTTCCACGCCGCCCATCCAATCCTGCCACCCCACCGACTCCTATATCGCAACGTGTTCCCCGCATACCTGGAGCACGTAATGAAGTTCATCGGTGCCCACTTCACCCCGGCCGCCTCGAGTGACACGTACCGGCCTACGATTGTCGAAATGGTCCAAGAACAAAATGTGTCGGTGGAAAAGGTGCAGGCGCTGCTTCTGCTGGCGATTGTACTTCACTCAGACAATGAGCGCGGCGAGGCCGGCGTTTGTCTAGCCGCTGCAGTAGATTTGGCCTTCGAGCTTGGTATGCATCAAGGGACGTTTGCGATCCTTGCCAGCAATGGGGATCCAATCCGCGCAGAGTCTCTGCGGCGCACCTGGTGGGAGCTCTTCGTAATCGAGGGTCTCATGACTGCCCTTGGTGTGCAGCGCGTATACCGAACTAATCAAGTACCGCTCGAGGTCCCACTTCCATGTGAGGAGCGGATTTATCATGATGTCCTACCACCGCCACCATCCCCGACCATTGCGCAATTTGACGGGCGCGTGTTCGCCGAAGAAGAGCGTGACTTCTCCTCATACTGTTATCGTATTGAATCCATGCGGATTCTCGGTCGTGTTGTGGCGATCCAGGATATGAGCGAAGGCCAACAGGACCATGTGGAAGCTATTGATGCGCGCATTAGTAGTTGGGGTCTTCACTTGCCAGAGTCCAAGGAAGAGCTCTTGCGACCCGACGGGAGCGTGGATGAGATCATGTTCCAGGCAACCATGATGTTGAACGGCGCAGCCATCTACCTCAACTTCCCGCGGTCCGATCTTCTTTCATCTCCCGCTGTTGCCGCGGAAGTCATTTGTGGCCACCATGGTCCGATCAGTGTGCCTGCATTCTCCCACAACGAGCATGCCATGAAGGCCGCCAAGGCCGCCCGAGAGCTATCCCGCCTTGCTGCCTTCCGTCTGCCCGTTATTAAGCACACCCCATTTTTCATCTGTGCGCTCACTCTGAGCTCCATTGTCCAACTAGCCACCTGCTCTGTCAAAGCCGGTCAAATGCCGGACCCCAGCCGCGACCGTCTGTCGTTGACGATCGGTGTGTTCAAGTCGTTGGCTCGCACCTGGGCCATTTCCCAGTCGATCATGCGGCAAATCAAAGCCGTTGCACGAGATGTGATGGATTTGGGACTACGTCCAACGATGGACTCGCTAGATCTGACCACAGTGTTAGATAACAGTCAGTTTTGGGTGGATCAGGGCCCGAGCTGAGCAAAGAAGATATAGCTTACCTCTCCTGTCCCTTCTTCGCTCGACGTTTCATACTGTCTCCGATATTTGTGACTTTCGATCATCGTTGAACCAAGTCAAGAGCGTGCTTCCGGGCCCAGCGTGCTCCCCCTTTTGATCAAAGGGTTGTGTTCATCGCCTCCACCAACCCCTCCCCTCCTTGCAGGGCTCTGGCCCTTGTGAGGCTGAGCAGACCCAAGTTTGGGGTATAATAGTATAAATCTGTATCCGATTCCTGTCCGATTCTTGACCGGGATACCTGGAGGAAAATGGAATGGGGTTTTCCACCGGTACCTGGCTTTGTATATATAATACCATGTGATTTGTCTCTTTGCCTTTATAGACTCGTTAAGGTAGTCCAGATCGAGACCATGGGTTTATCTCTATTTCTCTACGAGATGAGGTCCAGCGCCTCTAGAAGACAGTCAGATGGAGTCATAGGTCTAGAAATTCCGTGGCTACGTAATATCTATACCATGGGCTTATATCTATATTATTCAGGTAAACAATGATAACATTACTGATTGAGATATGGAATATACTGAAAACATCAACGCCAGAAACCACATCCTCCCTGTCGATGAGTTTTACCAAACAGACTATTTGTACTCGCGGAGATATTTCAACCGCTTAATAGCAAGAGAAAAATCCTCATCGGTAGTGACTGTAGTTGCACCTCTGCCACCAGGAATAGCAGCCATCATTTCCTTTGCCTGCTTCAACTCCGAATTCAGAACTTGTTTGAGATTGAAGTGCTCATGTTCAATTGTACGTGCTTGCAGCGTACCTAAATTACAGACTTGATTAGCACCAATGATTACAAGGCAGAGGGCATATCCTTACGATCAACCTTGGCAAGGTGCTTATTGGCCTGGACAATTGCACCCCAGAGAGCACAGACTTCTGCCACTTTCCCAAAGGTGTCGTTGCGGACCCAGCCTAAAAGACCATTGAGGAGGTCGGCCTCTAATCATTTATTAGTTCTCGTGATAGGTTAGAGGAAAGGGAAATATAGAGGGAGAGAGAGGTATGACAGGTATGACTACCTTTGGACTCCCTAGATAGCCGGTAGAGAGTAGGAATCTCGGCTGCCATGCGCTCGTAATTCATTTTGTCAATATAATAGATAATAGGTCAAAGACACGATGGAAAGATGGTGTTATCAAAGGAAATAGGCAAGAGAAGAGAAAGCGTGTTATATAAGTTTGGCTTTCAAATGCAGATAGAGTGATTGACTATCCTGCATTATCTGGTCCAGTCAATCTGTTCAGAGACAGCCTTGGAATTTGGAACAAAGGCACCCCAAGTCGAAGTATAAGATCTATTTGGAGAACAAAGAAGTTACCCACAGAACGTTTCAACATCCGCCCGATTTCGATTTTCACATCAACGCCGAGGTATTTGACTTTCGAGAGCCTTGGAAATATGTGACGAGGACAAAGAAAAATTCATTCCTATCAGAATGGCTGTGGTTGCGATAGACCGGGGAAGAACAAAGAGAACGCCGACTCGGCTCTTCAAAGCTGATCACCGCAGGGGGAAAAAAAGAGAGAGAAAAGAAAAAAGAAAGAACCCCCCTCTTCTTCAACACCCATTCGATATCTTCTGAATCGTTCTTCCTAGTAATGTTGCTTGAAATGGCGTCTGAAGATACTCCCCCGGATTTCGTGAATCGCATGGAAAAGGTACCAGCTCCATATCTGAGTGAACAATATGGCTACAGCAAAGACGGTAAACTAAACATAATCTGGGATTCCCCCAAAGACAAGATGCTGACAGATATTGGCAGGACTGTCTTGCGCAATGATTGCATGGATGCTGGACCTTGATGTCAGAGCAGCCATCAAGAAGCGCGAGCTCCAACGCACATATCAGAGAATGTGCCTTTACATTAAGCATATGGAGCGTACGTCTGTTAGAATCTAGGATCTTGAAAAAAGCTAGAGAATCAAGACTGATATCAATCAATAGGCCTCATGGACCAAGCCAACATCAAATATGATCCCTACACCGGCGCGGAAGACGGTCGAAGAATGAAAATCGCCAGGGACACCTTCAAATCTCAGGTGAAGGCCAGATTCATGAGTACAGCGCCGTACCCAATCACAGCTCCTATCAGCACCGATGGAGAGCTCTGCAGAAGCGTTTCCGATGCGCAGACTTTTGAATACAAGCTTCACCAGTTGGAGATCCTTCGGTATATGGAGAGGGTTGATGGACCGGCATTGACTGATTTCGAGACGACTACGAGACAGCCCAGACCTGAGACAGGCTAAATGAGGGGACATGTTTGAGCAGCCGTTGATGATCCTCGGTTTGAATAGTTGGGGTGATTTGGATAGTGCTTCCCTTGGTGGTACCTTTTTGACATTGAAGTGCAATGCCGGCTGTTCTGCTTTTCGTATTCCTCATGAGGTACAGTTTCGTAGTGAAAATGAAAGAAATTTATTCAAATCAATTTTCTCTCCCTTGTATAATTTCGATTCTGTGGCTAGGATCGGAATCTGTAAAAGAATCTAGAGCCCTGGACTGAACCATGTTAGAGGACACTTCACGGTTGTAGGATTCATAATAATGGAAAAAGATTTTGATTTCATTCAAACAAGTCTAACGGTGCTGCCGCCCAAGTGTAAAATCCAGGGGTATCTCAAATGCTGGGTTGGTGGTGTATGAGACGGGCAACAAAAAACATCGCGGGCTATGTCAACAAGTGCTTTCACAAAAAATAACGAGGGAAATAGCGCCAGGCAATGGGGGAAAAAAGGAACAGAAAAAGCCAAAACTCCTTGCCTTATGCTCAGGTCGTATCGGCATTGCGTGAAAAAATGTAGGAGAAAATGAATGAAAGGCCATGAGGAGAAAATTGCAAATCAGGCAAAAGGGTCTACATGCCTGCACTGCTGCTCAATTCACGCATTTCTTGCAGGGCAACAGCACGACGTGCAACGACATCTTCGCGGCGGACCACATTGCGCAGTGCTTCACTCGCTTGAATCAGCCCGTCGATACTGATGGCGTGGTTGGTCATTTGGTGATTGATGTATGTGTAGAGTGCGGCCGGCGTTGAGCAGGTCGTCAGCAATTGCTGCTCGTTGAGCTTGAGCAGTGCGAGAGCGACTTGGAACAGGAATGTGCTTCCACCTCCGCTGCCAGAGGCAAGATTTTCGGCAACCTTGGCGGTCTTGTCATTGCCATCCTTAGTACCAGAGACAGACCCGGAGGCGTTGACTGCGCTGGTCACATTGAGACAGAGAACGACATCCCATACGCGATACAATGCCTCCGCGGAGAGACAGTCTGTAAAGACAGAGAGGAACCATTGGAAGGTGAGTGCCTCTAGTTCAATGCCCAGTTCTTCCAAGTGGGCAGAGAGCTTGGGAAGCAGCTCTGAGATATACTGGCGCAAGACCACCTGATCGGCACGAGAAGCAAGCAAGCCATGGTCGTAGTAATGCTGGGGCAAAATAATCTCGATCATTGAGGTCAGAATCCAAAACGCGTCCTCGGCAGTCGGCATGATGAGCAGCAAAGACCCTGCGATGAGGTTCATACCCTGACAGTAGCCTACTTCTGGGTTACGGCGCGAGTATGCAAGCAGAACCTCTTTCAGCTTGCTAACACCAGGCCCTTTGCGGAAGAAGACATTATCGGTAAGAGTGCGGCGTATATCCATGTCGATCTGTGCGACGACGGAAGGGTCGGGGTCCGATCCACCAACGCCATGCACAAGGTCATCATAGTAGCCAGGAATTCGCATTGCCGAAGCCCCGCTGCATTCCGACCAAGTTTTGGCGCGAAGAGCAACTGGGATGCCACCGAGTACGAGCAGCCGGAATTCTCGCCACTTCGCTCGGCCGACCTTGCCTTTGTTACCCAGACCCGCGATACCTACAACTTCGCCGTCGGCTAGCGAGACTTCTGGCGTGTCAACGGCAGCAAGAGATCGATCGGAAGTTGCTGCGGCAGCTGCCGCTTCGCCCTCCTTTCGGCGCTCGGCTCGCACTTTGCGAAGGAACTCATTCCATCTCACGGTTCGATCGCGTTGCAGTGTATCATGGAGGTCAGTCAACTGTTCCAATAACAGTTTCACGGGCTCCATCTCTGCGACAGTATATCTGGAGGCTGTGTCTTTGAGCTGATCCGATGACAAGCCAGCGAATTCGGGACTATCGGCCGTGATAGCTGATGTAGACGCCGATGGTTGTGCGCTGGAGCCGACGGCCAACGCCCCGTCCTTGTCATATGAAACAGACGAGCTATGAGAGCGATTTTCTCCTGCAGTGGTCAAAGAGACAATCGGGCCTGCGGAGGGCGTGTGGGACAATAGCTCTGTAGGACGGGACGGAATCCTCAGATAGTCCTGCCAGCGACGGATGGCAACCGCCCCGCTGTCAAGGTCATCTGGTGAGTCAGGCAGAGAATGCGAGGCCTCGGAAGCGCCCTGCCGAAGTTTTGTGATTTCGGGGTCATCCTCATGATCTGACGCATCAGTTCGAAGAGTACCGAGAGTTTCTGTTATACTCAAACGGTGAATGCTGCCCTTGGTAGTATTGGCTTCTCTCTGGCGCTTCTTTCTATGTTGATCATAGATAAAACCGAACCGGTCAGTGAGAAACTCACCCGGTTGGGAATTGTTATAAATAGGAGTGAGGGTCGGAGGCTTCGACTCCATGGGCAAAATAGCGTCCATCTCAACGGGCCCAAGATTTGTGGAGCTTTTATCCGTAGTCTCCGCTGCCACGCCCTGAGACACGCTTCCAGCTGCAGTCCGTCGCGAGGGGGGAGGGTTCATTTTGCCCTGAACGCTCGATCCACTGGCAGATCGTCCAGTGGTAGGCATACTAACATTGCTGTTAATCTTCTTCAGTGCGGCCACTGCCGACATTGAACCCTTAGAATTGCCAGACAGTGTTGACGAAGCACTTCTGTCTCCGTCCGGCCTTTTGGGTTGGGGTTTATTGTGGATAGACTCAGCGTCACTTGCATCTTTGCTCGACTGGGGATTGCCAGCAAATAACTTAACAGTCCAAGAGCCGAGAGATCGTGAAGATTTACGAGAATGAATGCTTGCATCGTCGCCGTTTGCAGACGTGCTAGCAATGCGCTTCGCCGGTCCATTTCGTGCTGGGTCATCCGGGGGCTGGAATAGCTGCTCGTCAAGCGCTTTGCGTCGCATTGTAGGATTGCTAGGCACTCGGGGACGCTCGGTGTTTTCTTCTCCAAGTTCACCAACGTCGCTCATAATGCTACTGGCGCGACTGGTTTTCCGGCTTGTATTAGTCGAGCCAAAAAGGTACTCCTGCCAGCCTCGAATCGAGCTTTGACGCTTTCGGTTGTCAGTAGCTCCGCTGCCTCGGGGATCAGTGTCTGACCGCTGGGCACGAATCGTGGCCTGGGTTTCTGCCGAGTCACCGTGAGCCCGAGAGCCAACGGTGTCTTCCATAGCTTGAGACATCAATCCATTCAGGCCGGAATAGGTTTGACCAGCATAATCGCTGCTATGAGAGCTTTCTGCATCTGAGACACGATCGCCCGGCGGATTCTCCAACTGATATAGACGGCGTTCAATGTCTTGGTTGGACACAGATACATCTCGTAGCATTCTCTTCAGCTCTCGCTCCCTTGCATCTGCGCGTTGGCGGAGGGCCGAGATCTCAGCATCCCGTTGAGCAAGATCGCGAGCGAACTGCCTCACCATCTTCACAGCCCCTGTCCCAGCGACCAACCGTTCAATGTGCGCATCATCGGCCAAGTGCAGGGCACCTGGTATATCATGCATGGGGACGGAATCGGCGAAAAGGGCGGCTCGGCCTGATTTGTGCGACGGCCCAGTCGTCAAATTTGCTAACGTAGCCTTCCTCCCACGGCGCGTCCCACCCCCATTTGATTGCGCTTCGTCTTCGCCGGAGAACAATGTATTCGTGAGTCCACGGGCGAGGGTGGGAGATTTGTCTGGCGGTGAAAGCGACGGGAACGAGGTCAGATCGGTTGTTGTATTGGAGGAGCCTGAATGGCGTTTTTGCATTTTGGCGCGAACGATTTTAGCATTCCGACTTCTACTCGAGGCGCTTGACGCTTGGGACGAAGAACGCCGCTGGGAGTGTATGTCGGAATCTGCCATGACTCAACAACCGGGTAATGGCGTGGACGGTGGAATCGTTGATTAATGGCTTCATGAAGGCTTTTCTTAAAGCTTTCGGAGCTGGGTGAATTGGAAACGGTGTCCGGACTAGGGAGACAAACAATCAACTAGATTATGTAGCTTCCGATACTTGGCTCGTCTTGTTGCGCGTGCTTGGTGATCCTTGCTGTAGTGGTCCGTGGATGGAATGAAGGGAGATCGACCGTGATTTTCAGGGGCGGGCATGGATTTCAACCCCTAGATATCCTATTTTAGGACCAACAAAGGCATCAGAAACAAAAAGCACAGATTAGAGTTGTTCTGAAACCCACAAAGACAGCTTTGATAACTACCCTACGGCACATGACGTGACCAGATAAGTGTCATGTGACCCAATGCTTATATGTATGTCATGTGATTATTCTGTTATGCTGGTCGCTACACCCTGCCGTAGCCTTGCTGTAGCCCTGGAGCCTCGGCTCTCCGCATAACCGACATAGTGGGGAAAGCTGATGAGCTGTTATAACTACACAGCTGCCGCAATTGAACCTGTTCTTCTAGCCCATTGAATTCGTTTTTTATTATTATTAAACCCCCTTTAAAATCACCCATAGCTTCACAATTATGTCTGCTGCAGCAAAGCAACGTCTTCAAGCCCTGAGCAAGCAGCTTGTTGAGGGTATTCCCTCCGAGGGCACGTTCGAGGATATCCCCAAGATCCGTCATGTTGCCCCTGATTCGGCAGGACCGTAAGTAGCCTTGAAAGGCTTATGGCTCTATTTTGGTTCAATCAGTTTCTCGCATTGTATACATTGCAGGATTAGGTGCATTACTAACGCCTGAATGTACAGCCGCGTCAAGGACAAGGTAGTAATCGTGACCGGTAAGTACTATTCCTCAACGCCATTTCAAAGGCACCATACCAATTGAAACCCAGGCGCAAACTCTCCCAATGGCATCGGCCGTGCTAGCGCGCACCAATTCGCCAACAATGGCGCCAAAGCAGTCTACATCTGCGACTTCAGCGACACCCATCTGGCAACGCACAAGCGGGAGCTAGAGTCCCTCTACCCAAACGTAGACATCCACGTGCGGTCATTCGACGCGGCCGACGAGAAAGCCCTGAGTGGAGTGATCGACGAAGCAGTCAGCACATACGGCCGACTAGACGTCTTCTTCGCGAACGCAGGCGTGGTAGGCCAACCGAAGTTGTTCACCGAGATCGACGGTGAGGGATTCCTAAACACGATGCGAGTAAATGCTCTCGGGTATGTACATCCAATCTCCGAAACAAGACAAACATAACTCCCCGAGGCGCAAACGAATCTAACCAACCCGGACAAACAGCGTCTTCCTAGCAGCCAAACACGCTGCCCCAGCAATGAAGATAACGTCCGCCGAAAAGCCATACCCAGGCGGCTCAATCATTGGCACAGCATCTGTAGCAGGCCTCCGCTCCAACGCCGGTTCAACCGACTACTCCGCCTCAAAGGCAGCGGTCGTATCGATCGCGCAGACGGTCTCGTACCAGCTCGCTGGGTCGGGTATCCGCATGAACGCAATCTGCCCCGGGCTAATTGAGACGGGGATGACGCAGTCGGTGTTTGATCGGGCGCGGGAGCGCGGCACGGAGCGCAAGGTCGGGCAATTGAACCCGTTGCAACGGGGAGCTGTTGCCGATGAGGTTGCGCGTGTTGCGCTGTTCCTTGGTAGTGACGAGAGTAGCTATGTTAATGGTCAGGCTTGGGCGGTTTGTGGTGGATTGAGTGCTGGGCATCCTGTTGTGCCGGGGAAGTTGGCTTGAAATGGGGTCCGAGGCATTGGGTTGCAGTCGAATAATGTACATAGTTCATGAATAACATATGAATCCTGAAAGGAGACGTACATAATTCCATAAGTCTTTCAAAAGACTTGGCTACGATGAGTGTAAGTGATGGCAATTGAAAAAAGTTCAAATTCACAGAATCCATTTTAAGAGGGCAGGGAACCATATAGACCCTGGGAGATTGGATCAATCCAGATCAAGGACTGTAGATAGACTGTAGATAAATAGGAAATATCATCCGCAGACAGTGCGGGTGGTGGTGCAAAGTGGAGGGCTCTCTCTTCGAGATGAGGGCAAATCAAACAAATCAAGCCGTTCCATCCCAGACGGCACGACACATAAATAAACGAATTCCTCGGGGGGGAGAGAACAGGGCAAAATGGAGGGGGAAAAACGAGAGAGAAAAAAATATAACAAGTCCCGGCAAGGCAACAAAATGACCATAAATTATTGGACAAGAAAACACAGATGGTCGGGTGGATATAATGAAGATCAAAAATAATCAACACGACGAGAAATGAGAAATACGCCAGACAACCAGAGCGTATGTGCGTATTCAGAATACTGCACAGATGAAGTAAAAAAAATTGGAAAAGGCCTCGCCAGACAGAAGGAGAAACAAGGAATGGACAGAGAAGAGAAGGAAAGAAAAAGAAAAAAAAACACAAACAAGATCGTCTCAGTCATCTAACCTGAAAAGCTGATGGAAAAGCTAGATCACTCGTGTGGCAGTGGGCCGCATGAGATCCTCGCTGTTCTGCTTGGACAGAGTTCCACGCTCAGTCTGCTGGTCGTCACCGTTCTCAGTCTCGTGAGCATGCTCATCATCATCCTCAACGATCCGGGTCGGGATATCGCCGGGGCCATACTGCTGACTTGACCGCTCGGGGAAAGTCGAGCTGCTGACCATGGACATAGATGTGCTGGAGCGGTTGTGGACCAGATCCGGGGTCGGGGGGATGCTGGAGTGGCGGTTATCCGGGTGGAGGGAGCTGTTGTCAGCGTCGCTCGTCTCGCTAGGGGTGCGGGCGGAGCGGGCGTCCGTGTTGTCGTAGTCGGAGCCAAGACGGTCGTTCTGGGTGGGTTTGGCGTTCTGGTAGAGCCTGGCGACCTCTTCATCGTCCTCGGCGTTCTGGGCCAGGTGCAGGCCTTCAACGGCGGCGGCGCACTGGTCGCTGATGCTGCGGATGATGTCGGCGATGGCATCGGTCTTGTCGCGCAGGTAGCGGTCTGCGACATCTGTGATGCTAAGACGCGCAAGGGTCTTGTGATCCTTGCCGAGGTTCAGCAAATGCTGCTCCAGCTCGGGCTTCATATCATTTACCAGAGTATTCTGACCATCGGCATCCCTAGCCGTCTTGACGGACTCCTTCGACTCAGCAACTGATATATCCTCCCTGGGCTCCTCGGGAGCATCTTCGTAGCCCTGCTCGACCATTTCAGTAATCTCCGATCTGCTACCAATGGAGCGGACGATGTGCTCCATGTGGTGGCTCTGGCCGTTGATGAGGCTGCGCAAGTGCATGACAACGCGCTGGGCATCTTCACGCTCGCGGGCGAGGGTCGCGTTAGTGTGCCAGAGGGCAGAGATCTCTTTCTGGTTGCGCTTGCGCTCACGCTCGAGTTCTTCGGCAATCTCTTGCTGGAGGACCAGTGCCTCGAGAGCATCGTCGCGCTGCTTCTCGGTACCAGACAGGCGCAGAGTAAGGCGAGCCACATCGTCCTTCTGTTGGTCAATAAGACCAGTGAGGCGACGGCTCTCGCGCTTGTGGGTCTCGATCTTGACCTTGAGCTCCGAGGTCTCCTTGGTGAGCTGCTCAGCAAAGGCCTGGAACTTGAGGAACTGCTGCTTCCAGGTCTCAAGCTCCTCGACCAAGAAGTTGTTGCGCTTGGTGACCTTGCTGAGCTCGGTGTCCATTCTACCCTTGAGATTGATGAAGTCTTGCCACGCTTCCATGGCATCCCGAGAGTACTGGTTGCGCTCACGAACAATCTCGTTGAGATGACGCATGGAAACCTTGGTCATGAGAGGCTTCTTGACGGAGCCACCGAAGATGGCCTTCATACCGGTGTTGCGGCCCTAATAGATATAACGTTAGTTTTGATTGTGGTTAGTGACATTGAGGCGAGTAAACGTACCAGCTTCTCGCACACATGGTCCATGACGCCCATGACAGCATCCTGGTTCCACCATTGTGGTTCTTCAATGCTTTCGACCTCTCCTCTCATGACGATGATCTGGCCAGCCGGGATGAGCTTACCGCCAGCGTAGGCAGTGCGCAGGTGCGGGGGCACACCGGAAGGCGAGACATCACCATTCAGGGATTGGGTCATGCGGTTGATGAACTTGGTACGCTGACCTTGGTTCAACACATTAGGAGGGCTGGAGGTGAGGACAAAGTTGCGATCGAGATCGACCACGAGGGCATCAGACGGGGCGTTGAACAGAGTCCGGCACTCGGCAGTGATACCCAGGATGTAGGGACCGGGCTCCTGGACCAGCTCCTTGACGTGGCGGGCGTGAACCACGGGCACGTACAGACCACTCCACTCGTAGACGCGAACGCAGTATCGGATGGTTTCCGCAGCTACAGTCAGCATCGCCGGGTAGTGGCTGACGAAGATGATACGGCGGGTAGGTGAGACAGCAGCCTCGATCACGCCGACAATGTTGGGGATCGACAGGCAAGTGAACAATGGCCACATGGCAAAGTTCTGGAAGCCGGTGGGCGATGAGGGGAACTGATAGCATAGGGCATAATCTTTCATATCAATGCGGACCAAGTCATTGAGACGCGGGGCCGGGAAGCTGAGGATGCGGGAGACCTCCTCGGCATGGAACAGGTTGGTGGCCTTGTTCCAATGGATCCACATACCACGGAGGTAGTCACCTAGTAGATCGTAGAGGGGATACCGGGAAAGGAAGCTCAAGCAATAAGGAATCCAGTAGGTCTCATCGGGGTTGTCGTAGAAGTCCGGCTCCGTCTTCTTGCGCAGCTCGCGGATGGTCTCCGCACGCTTCTCATCGGCACGGGACCAAACGCGCAGCGCGATACCGTATAGAGTGTGAGAAGAGTCCTGTTGCAATACAAAGGCGTGGTGTGCACAGTGAGGCTGGCTCTTGCCGGTGCAGATCTCCACATCGTGAGGGAAGCATGCTCGCATAGCCGAGTGTAGGGCTCGTGCGATCTCATTGTCTTGTTCTAGTCGAGGGCTGCTTCCCAGAATCTCGGGGAGCCAGAATTGACTGACGGCTCCCTTCATGTGGCCAATCTTGCCCTGGGCAGGGGCAGGCGCTTTGACCCATTGTGAAGGTTCGCGTCCGACACCACATACCATGTAAGCATGAGTGAGTGTTTTCGGTGTCCGCTGAGCGGGCTTGATGCTGAGTGTGGACGGAATAGGCTGAGTGATGCGCGAGTGCAACGACGACGTACGGCTAGGAACGACCAGCGAATTTTCACCTTCGCCGCGTGTCGTAGGGCGATCCCTGGTGGATGGGCGGACAAAAGACCCATGTTCTCGCAGAGAATGGACCATTGTTGCGATGTAGATTTATATAACGGGTTGAGTATGTCGAGTCGAAGAGTATGTAGCGGTAGCGTTTGAGAATCCGGGGTTGAAATTCCTTTGGAAATATAGGAATGTAGGAAGTTGAGGAAGCACTACTCCGTACTTGAGTGCAGTTCGAAATGAGGGTTTACCCAAGAATCAAGGACAGTCGGGGAGATATTAGAGAGAGTGTGAGAAGCCCGGGTGAAACTTCAATAATACTCAAGACTCGAGAACACACCCGCCATGTGCATACAACTGCAGTTAAAAAACAGAAACCCAAGAAAGAGGTTTAGGGGGAAGGACAAATAGGAGAAGAAGCAGAATCGAGGGAATTAAAGACTAAGGAGTTCTCTCCACTTTAATTTAACCGTACGGTATTTTGTTTACGGGGGTATTTATGGAGTGTATTTTAAATATTTGATTGCTTATTGTTTCATGTCTTTTTTTTTACTTTTTTTTTAATGTTTTCTTCGAGGTTTAATATAATACGATTATTTGAAGTAGTCAAAGAGATAGGAAAGATATATCCAACGCCTGTTGACAACGTTAGGTTTCGCCTATTCTTTCTGATTACCTTCATTTTCCCGTTTGATACTCAACTCATATCCTCTCCCTCGGTAATCTGTAGTGCGACCATATATACATGCAAGTTCCTATGTTTCACCTGCGAGCAGTTAGGAGACTCCAACCACTTCATCGCTTCTATTTTGTTCTGACAAATATCCAAATATCCCTACGATGCCGATCATCTGATTTCATTTGAGGCCAAATTGAAAGATCGTGAGCCATGGATATCCCGTCTGAGTACCCGTCCGAGCTGGATAAGAAGTTTATATGATTGGTTGGTTCCCCTGGCCCGTCTCCATCGGTTCGATCCTCCAACCTTGGTTATGCAATCTGACTCCCCTGAAATGTTAAAGATGTACCTTGTGTATTATAACCTTAGAATCTCATTTGACAGTTGGAAAGAGAAAGAAAAAAAAAACACAGATGGTACTATACTATGTGCAATATATACCTAGGAATATATATCCCATCTTCTCCCTATTTCCCCGTTTCTCGCAAACTCTACTCGATTCGTGTTAACCCGTCAAAGCGGGCAAGCTAAGCTACTAACCCTACCGAGCTACTCAGTCTGGCAGTTTCGGCGGAGATCTCATTTCCCGAATGAGCCCCTCACGCACGACTTCGCAAGGTTCTGGATTCCATGTGGTAAGGAACCACTCCGTACATGTATGTGCATGGTAGCAGAGATCTGGCGAAGGTTCGGGATCGCACATGGAAAGATCTCATGAATCCAGCCATTGGATACATATACGTTGTAGGGTTACTGGCGACCACCCTCATTATTTACAATGCCTCAATATATAAAGTACTTTGTACTCTGTATATATTACCAAGTGTACAAATATATAAATTCGGAGAGTTCTTATATCCGAGATTATAGAGCAAGTTCCTTTGTCCCAACTTAAATTTACAATCAGATTTGTTTTTAAATCTCTCCCTTCAAATTTATTCGTTATCTATTGTGATAGATTACAATCTTAATTATAGATAGCCAATGCCTTCCTCTCTTTCTCCCCGTGCATTGTACATTGAACATAGAAGCAAACCCAAAAACCTGAAGCTTAATTAATAGGGCTTATTCCATACGGAGTACTCCGTACTTCGTATCTTTTGGAATTCCTCCGAAGCCTTTCCAGAATCGTCCTTACTCTAAGCCTCATTGGGGTCTCTGGTTTGTCGATCCACAACCCGATCCACCCAGTGTTTCGCGCAATGACCCACAACACAGCTCTCCCCAGCAAAATATAAGTACCAATAGGCGTCGTACCCGGTACTTTAGTTCATGCAACTGGAACCCGCAGGCCCCGAGGTATCCGGTACACTGCGTCCAGGTACCCAGACACCTGGGCGAGGGTTTGATCTCAAGAATGGAGTTTACTATATCATTGAGGTAACTGGATGTTCTCGGATTGGTATATTGCACAATATAACTGAATCATGTGGGGGATCAATGGCCTCACTAGTTGTCATTTTTATCCATGATAGGGGTAGTAGGGGCGAGGTATGTACTAAGTACGGAGTGACAGCCATTAATATATATTTCCCTACTCCATTTTCAATCACGTATGTTGTATGTCTGAAGAAAATATCTATAAAAAGACATCGGATTCAATTCATTTCTTATGCCGAGTACTCCATAATCTGTACGAAGTACTCGCCTAAAATACAAATATGTCATGCTATGCCGAGTACGGAGTAGAATTCGAGATATTATTCAAGTTCCACCGAGGATATCATACATGGAATGTCCAAGAAAGCCTAAGAAAAGATGTACACCATACCAGCACGGTCCACGCTCACAACCATACCATACGGCACACGCAAAACCGCCACATCTTGAACAATATCCAGATGGCTCTTCAATAACATCTGCTGCTGCAGGCTGATGACCGTACTCCGTGGCGGCCTGGGGGTGGCTCCCTTCCTAGTATCCCGAGAACTGCCAGTGCCGGAAGAGCTAGGAAGGTGCTCGGTGGTAACCAGAAGACTAGGGCCGGGCTGGGACTGCTCATAGTGCGGCTTGCCACTAGCACTACCATCCGAGACGACGTCTACCCCACTGACTATCGAGGAGAGGTCCGGCCGAGCGAGATCCCAGAACCGGATCTTCCGGTCGCATCCTGTGGAGATGATGTACCCACACTTCGTGTTAGAGTCTTTATCTTCGCCAGGGGCATTGAGGCCGACCGCAAACGCCCAGATGCCGAGTCGATCGCCGGCCGGATTATTGGAAGATGGGGTACCCGGTTCCGGGCCGTTTGTTGCAAAGCGACTCAGCATCCCTTCTGGCCTGTCGCCATCGACCCGCCACGCTTCGTAATCACTCGGCGCGACAGGGGTCGGGTAGGTGTGAGGGGCGCGGGAACCATGATGAGTGCCATGGGGGCCATTGTTGCCAACGCCCAGTGGGGTCGCTCGGTAAACCTCGCGACAGCGGAACTTCTCGATATCCCACACCGTGATTTCATTACCGTGGCTGCCGCTGGTGGATACGCAAACCCAGCGTCCACGGGCCTTGACGGGATGTAGCTGGATCCGGTTGATGGCACCCCAGCCTGGAAGACCCCATGCCTTCAACCGGACGCGGAACCGGAGATCCCACAGGTCGAGGATCCCATGAGTTGTGCCGACCAGTAGCCAGTGGTGTCTGCGGTCGCAACAGAATGTAGTTAGAGTTCCATGGTGAACTGGATTTTCCAGGGTGTAGATCGGCAGCATGGTTTTCATATCCAACGCAATGATGCGGCAAGTGTTGGTCGCAATAATCAAAGTGGACTGCCCTTCGTCACGGAAGTGCTCCATCCAGACCGCGTATTCGGGCGATCCGTCTTCGGCTATAGGAAGCTGATATTCGCGAACAATTTGAAGCTTGCCATATCGGACGGCCGTCTGACTGACTTTCTGATAGTCGACTCGAACGGCATGAATGCTGCCATCGGTGGCCGCGCTGACAAAAGTGTAGGTATTCTCAACGAAGGTCAAAGCCTTCACACGTGAGCCTGTTGCATGACGGTGAGTTTGACGAGATCGAGGAGTTAAATTCCTTTCAAGACGAGTTGTATCCCAAATCTTCACCGTGCTATCATCGGATGCGGTAGCAAAGAAGGAGTGATCTGGTGCTACCACGACACGATTGATTGGGGCACTGTGTTCGCCAAAAGTCGCCACCAGATTCCCTTCGGGCTTCCAGATCTTACTTGGCTCTTGATCAGTGGCGCTGCGGATCGGTTGGCGGGAGTCGACTTCTTTGACATATGGCCCTAGGTCAAATAGGTCCGTCGGGTAGTTTTCCTCGAAGACGTTGTCTAGCAGTCGCAGAACCGCAGGGTCGTTGCCCCCATACGAATGGTGTGCACGATATTTCTGCGACGTTACTTGGGTTGTTTTGTGCTCGGTTGAGAGCAATGGTGTCAGTGGTCGGGGTGTGCCTCCTCTTTGGACCGGTGCGTCTACCTTTCCAAAGGCGTTCGCGGAGCTTGTGCCCGTTTCAGCGTAGGCTTTGGCGGTGTCTTTGCGACTCAACAAACTCATCGCGCTAGACTTTTTATGTACACGATCGGATAGACTGCGGGTGTCTGCGTTAGTTGATGGCAATGAGCCATCTTGTCCAGGGCTCGGTCGGCGACTGGAAAGCCTTTGGTCATTATCAAGGTTCGGCGGGGACAATGGACGAGACGAAGGTCCTGCGGCCGGCGATGACGCTACTGGAGACGACGACAAGGAAGAAGTGTCATTTCCGTCCAAGATAGGAACATGCGAGGTACGTCTTGTCTCTTTCGAGAGTTGGCTTTTTGACCGCAAGTGCTTGCGCTGAGCACTGGGCATTCGCTCAATGGTTGTAGAAGCATCGAGCAAAGCATCTGCGATTGTTCTCGGCCTTGGATCTTCGATGTTGCCGTCCAAGGAAATTGCTCGCGACTGATCTTTAATTTCCTTATCAAAGAACACAGTCTGGGGCTTGACTCCATGTTGTGTCAAACTGACCATGTCGTTCAAGGGCGGGGTTGAATGGACATCAGCTTCTCTCGATTGCCGCAATGAGACCCTCCAAATGTAGTCTTTGAGTGCAAGAAGTTTAAATTCGTCCTCGGGGCCCATCCCAAAGTTTCGCAACCGACCAAGCCATTGTTCGTCCTCGTCATTTTTTGATTGAGAAGCCATATTAAAGGAAGGATTCCGTTGACCCACGCGAGGACTGAATGATCCAGGCTCGGACAAGCTGAACATGCCATCGCGACTTGGCGACTTCCAGAAAACACCTTTATCTGATTTTGACGCCCATTGGAAGGCCATTTCGTACACACTTCTCGACATTGGCCGCTTGAGTGCATCGAGCATTTGGGTATCCGAAAACACCACAATTTTGATCTTGAGGAAAGGCCGGATAATGGGTGTCAGGATAGAATGAACATCCGCTATTGATAAAAACTTGGCGGAATTAACCACGAACTTGACTGCTGCCTCCCGAATCCAGATATTTGGATGCCCTAAAAATCCGACAGTCGTGTTTAGCAGATCCCACGTTGTTGATCGTTGAAACAAGCCCAAATCAGCCATAGCTGCCAGAGATCGAATCACCCTTTCAACAACGAATTCCTCAGGCTCAGTCATGGATTGAACCATCAGCGGCAATATGTATAGCTCGAGGTTCAGGCTCCCCACATAGGCGGCGATGCCTATGACAGCTTCGAAAAAGGCACATTTCAAAATCCAGTCTGGATCGTTCAAGTAAGTATTCAAATGGCTAAGGACAACCTCGTTTGTTCTGAGATTGCCGAAAAAGACACAGAGGCTGGACACAGAGCCCAGAAAGGCCCGCCGAACTGATGCATCCGTGTCTGTCAACAGCATCTTTGTGTGAACCTCGAAGTATTCCAGAAGATCGACTCGAGCCACATCATAGAGATTGTGATAAGTCGCATCCTCAGTCCATCGGGGCTCAAAGCCGACCGGGATCAACGCAGCCAGACGAGTATCGGAACGCAATGCTTGAATCATGTCCAAAAACCTCAAGGATGACTGAGCCAAAGACGCAATGCATGAGGCATATGCCGCACGCACCATGGCACTTGGCTTGCTGTTCGAAGTAGCAACGAATGGCTGAAGCCTTGGAAATATGTATTCGGAGAACAGATAGGCATTGACTGGAGAAACCACCTGGACCATTTTCAGTAATTGAGTTAAGGTACGGATCGCAGCGACCTTGACAGTATCGGTCCGATCAGTCAATAAGACCATGATATATGGAAGAATGCGATCCAATTTAGCTTCATCAGACAGCCTTTCCGCAAATGCAAGAAGAATATCGCAGGCCTTGATCCGAGCCGATGCCTTGGCTGTATTTCGCAAGTTGGATACCACAAGTGTAAGGAAAATCAGAGCACCCTCATCCGGCTGTGACTGCGGTGCTGAAATTTGATTATCACCGTTTGGTAGATCAAGCCTCACAGGGAGAGTGTTGCCTGTCAATTTGGAGACTGGGGCATTAGATAGAGCCCCAATGCCCCGGTTGTTGGAACCGAGGAAGTAAGATACTTTATCGAAGTCTACGTAAATTCGCTCAATCCGTTCGTCGGCCTCCCCTCGGTTGGCTGATTCTGGATCCACATCTGTTCGCCCGGAAGAAGGATCGGTCATGAGGGACATGTATTGGTGGAGAAAACTGTAGAAGTATTCCGGAAAGGCCTTGCCCTTCCAGAAATTCAGATATTCATCCGCCGAGTACCGAGATTCTGGCTCAAGTTGGATCATATGCAGGATCAACTCTCGAATGTCCGGATCATCGATTTTTGCTAGTTGACTGTGTTCTGGGCTGTATTCCCCTTTGCGATACTTGTACATTTGACTCAGGTTGAAGATCGGCGATTCAAGGAAGAGCTCTGCAATGACACAGCCAGCACTGAAGATATCCATTGCCCAGTTGACGCCACTTTCACTGGGCTCTTCCCCGGCAACAGAGAACCGCTCGGGGGCCAAGTAACAGGTTCGCCTCCCGGAGATGTCGAAGAAGAAAGAGAAATCTGCCGGGTTATCCTCGGGGAGAAATGTGGGCTTGAAAGATGATGAGAAGTCAGAAAGATACAGCCAATTCCAGGCTGTGACCAAAACATTTTCAGTTTTGATATCACCATGGTAGACGTCTAGTGAATGGCAATCTCGAAGAGCACACAGTAGCTGGAAGGCAATCCACTTTTTCTCAATATGCTCTAGAAAAGGCCGTGTGCTATATATTTATCAGGCTTCGTTCGCTGGAAACAGCGGCAACAGACATACCTCATTCGATCATAGAGAGAGCTGTGGATGTACTGGCGCACAAGGTATCCACTCGTGGCAGTCTCAAGAATCCTCTGGTAGCTTAGCGCATTTGGCACATCCGATAACAACCTTCGTTCCCCTGAAATGTACATGGACATTAGAAGGTTGAAATAAAAAAAAAGGATCTAACATACTCGTGATATTTTTGATATAGGGCTCCAGTTCCATGGTCGGGAACGGCTTCATGATAACCTTGATAAACACCAGACCATTTGGCTGCCTTGCGCGAATACTTTTCATGAACCTGCCACCCCCCATCGACTTCTCATACACCAGGTCCGATAATTCAGGCACATCGATCCCCGCCGACCCCGCGGACAGGGTTGTGAGGGAGTAGCCTTGTCCCATGGTGTCGACTGCCCCTCATCTCCCCGTTGGAGGGTTGATGATGGTTATTCAGAGTCAGAAATTGACTAGATTAGATGGAGATGACTTGAGAGAGCTATGCGATAAGGAGAGTCGTGTTGAGGCTGATGAAGTCACTGGACGCGTCGACACGTGCACAAGGCGGTCAGCAAGATGTCGTTGGCAACTTTCACCTCGTCACCTTTTCCTCTCGTAATTCTTCCTGTTTCATATTGAATATTGTTGATTATTTTTATCTTATATGTTGATAAAGGTCATTGTTACATTTTTATTTGTGGCCAACTGAACCCCTCACTGATTGAACAACATGGATTGTTTATTCATACCTCGGTCTTAGATACCTGCAGTTCTGCCCTATCCCCGAAGAGGAGATACGCTAGGTAAAAAAAAAGGAGAACAAAAACAAACAGCTAAATTTATTGGAAAAGAAATCCTGGATTCAAGCTTCAACATTCAACGTTCAGCCTCGGTATGTGACTGGTTCTGGCCGTGACCATGGGAGAGGAGACCCGCTAATCGAAGTAGAACTCCAGATGGATACACACTTGGATCATACGGAAATTCCGGTGATCGAAACCGATGAACCGTTATTCGATGTTCTTCCCAAGCTGTTCAAGTAAGTCTTGGCTGCCTTTTTAATTAAGCAGAATTAACGAAGCCCCCTGTAGCTTCATTAGCATGGCCGTGGGTGATATGGCTTACACGTTTGAGCAAATGCTGTACGGATCCCAAGGACACCGTCTCAGACAATTGGTCCATGCTTTAGCAGATGATACTCACAATCCCTTCATCATTGTAGCGCTGATGTAAGTTCACCATGAAAAGGACGCTGGAACTGGACTGGTCGATTAACGACTCCAGGATTCTGAAATGGGACTTCACCACTGCCACCGAGGATGACTGGGGACTCAATGAGAGCCGTGGTGCAGCCTGCGAGTTTGTTGCCTGGCAATTCCTGTGTCACCTGAACCAGCGCGAGACAATTGAGTTTCTGTTAGAAGAGCTACCAACACCGCGGCGCGGTTCGGCAAATAGCATTGAACCCGAAGCAGGTAATACTGGCCTGGCTTCTATCCGAGGTGGTGCAAGCCAAACTGAAAGCGAGACCAGTCCTCTCTTGCCAAACTCTTCTTTTTACCGTCTTTTTGGCAAGAGGACCACGGAGACTCAGTTATCTGGAACCTCACAAGATACACAACGGTATGAGGAAATCTATGCCGCCCAGAGATACTCCCAATTTTTTGGTTTGAATGCACTGGAGATTGCAACGATTGCTCATGCGAAGAGATTTCTGAGCCAACGAGTTGTTCAAAAGGTGGTCGATGGTATTTGGAACGGTGAAATCGTTTTCTGGGATTCCCTGACAGTCAATTCAACCAAGAAACCTCATATTTTTAACAGAAGGTTAGATAGGACAAACAATCGTCTTATGGAGATGCTGACAATGTCCTTCCATCAGAACGTCTGATCCATACTCACGCCTGAGAGTGCCTTTGTACCGGAAAATCTTTGAAGCAGCATTCTTCATGTCCTTCCTCTTCCTCTACTACGCAGTTCTAGTAGAGAGGAGACAAGAGGCGGTGGGCATCTTTGAAGCGGTGATGTATGTGTGGATCGTCGCTTTTGCATACGATGAATTGGGTGGAATCAGTGATGCCGGAGTCGTTTTTTACCAAATGGATTTCTGGAGTCTTTGGAACCTGAGCATAATTGGAGTTGGGCTGGCATTTGTCATAACAAGTGAGTCACTCTCCCTGCTCAATCTGCCTTGCGGCTCGTTGTTTGCAGGTCATCCGTATCAATGGGCCAACTAATGAGGACGCCACAGGGGTCATCGGGCTAGTGAAGGGTAACGACCCCATTATTGAGCTCTCATTCGACATCCTATCTCTAGAGGCTCTATTTCTTGTACCAAGGTATGGCAATTGGTGGAATTTAGCTGGGCGACAGGGCTGACACGGAATGAACAGGATCTGCTCGCTTGTGAGCTTGAATTCATACTTCGGCAGTCTAGTAAGTGGATCCTGCATGAACCACCAACTGTTCTAGAAAAGGACTGACTGATTGTGGCTATGAACAGATACCAGTATTGAAAGAGATGGTGCGATTTCCTGACCTTTTGCCCAAATAGGAAGTTGGGTTTAGGACCCAAGGCTGATTGACAATATGTTTCAGACGAAAGCATTCTTCAGGTTTTTCCCAGTGGTGGTAGTATTGTATGTTGGTAAGTGTGGCTAAGTAATGCGGCCCTATATTGGTGAAGTATGTCGGAGCTGAATCGCTGAATTGCTTCCACAGGGTTCTTGACCACCTTTACTATGCTTGCGCGTGACCGCTTGTCGCTCAGCACCATGTCACATTTATTAGTGAAAGTGTTCTTTGGGTACGGTGAAAGAATCCCTGTTATGCCCGCTCTTTTTCTTTTTCTTTTTCCTTTTTTCTCTTTTTGACTGACCATTGAGGTAGATCGAGTGTTCTTGGACTAGTGCGTTTTTCTTCTTTTTCTTTTTTTGGCACATGCACTGACAGTGGCTGAATCGATTGGATGATAGGACACCGCGTCTGAAGTAAGTCTTGCGCACCGGCTGTCCTGCAGCAAATGGCAATCCCGGAATATTGGCAAAATGGTTGGCTATCGTGTAAAGTTGAACTAACACGCTAATTTCTTAGATCTCCCCCATCTTCGGCTATGGCTTGATGTGAGTTCACTTGATTTGATTGAAAAAAGAGTCGCATGTGCTTTTGATCACGTTCCAATATGCAAGTGACCTCCAGTTGCATGACTTTTTTTTAAGAGGGGGCGTCATTAGCACACGGGGATTTACGACTACTTCCACACAATGGTTTCTGTTACAAGATGTATGCAAAAGATACTGACTGAAATGACTTACAGGCTTACTTTCGCCCTCATGACAAATACTCTCATTCTCTCATCCTTAATTAGTTTGATGAGCATGAGCCTTGAAGGGGTAAGTAAACACCATCTACTATTGTTGCGCGGCAGCCAATTAATTCCTTATTGTAATAGGTGATGCGGCATGCCCGAGAAGAATATCTTTTCCAGTAAGTATACAAACATCCCTGCGTTTCTGAAATTGGGCACTGCCCCATGGAAAATTCCATTTGGACTGACTAGCCAATCAGATTGGCGATTTACGTCCTAGAAAGCAGCAATTCTCGTCGACTGACATACTTTATGCCACCCCTGGTCAGTTAGCGTCGGATCCCTGGATTTGAATCTTTCTTTGTATATTCTGGAATATTTCCAAGCTAATATGCTCGGCAGAATCTTATCCCCCTCCTCTGTATCCGCCCCATGCGGCTTTTTCTCTCTGCCGGAACCGTTCGCCGTGTACGGATTGTCTTGCTTCGAGCCACTCATCTCCCGTTTGTTGCATTGATATGGGCGTACGAGTCTAAATGGCGACATTCCAAACGACAGAATAGCCTGCTTCCTCCAATGTCCGCACGTCAAGGAAGTTCTGAAAATCCGACTGGTCCCCGGTGCCAGGACCCACACCACCCCTCCGTAGTTGAAACAAATCGCCTCGGCCCTGGAAAATCACCCAGTGTGGATCAACAAGCCGCGCGTGAGCTAGACATGGGGCAGTTCGGGAAAGTACCGCAGCTTGCGGACCTGATCGACACGATAGAACGACTACGAACTCAAGTGGAGGCTATTGCGCAACATAAGTGACAGAGAATTATCATGTTTATCATGATTTCTTTTGGTGATTTGGCTTGTGATTGTGGAGTTGATGTGAGTTCAAAAAGCGCGGTAGAGAGGGGGTCACTTTCCCTGGCGCTTAGGGCCACGCACGCCTGCAGGACCGGTCTCGGCGCTAGTTGAGCCACGCCCTAACAACAAAAAAACCGTTCGATATTCTGAACAACCATATCGATGAACAGCCTAATCGAAATAGGCTTGGTGGTCTTTTTCGGGGTTCCTTTTTTTTATTTCCTCCAATTTTCCTTTCTTTTTTTTTTTTTTTCTGGCTTTTCCCCCCCTGTCCCTAGCGTTTCAAGATTGGTTCTCCTTTCCAACCAATTTCATGTTCGATCCACAAGAGGAGAAAATGAGTAAATAGATCACGGTGAAGCTTGAATTCGGATATTATCATATAGAGAGCTACAGTTTATCCGGGGACGCGTCAATTACCTGTGGAGTCGATGTGGAGTTTCCGCGCTATGGTATACATGAAGTCAAAAGGGTTCGAACGGTTCGGAAGGGCTGGCCCGCATACCACTGAAGTCACGATAATTAGTCGTGTCCGTGAGTTAATCAACTTCTCTCCTATTCTGGATTTCGTCAGAAAAAAAATACATTCCCCACCGTCTCAGCAATATGCGGGCTGTGCTCATGGTCAACAGGCCCTCGACACACCAATGCACCTCGCCAAGCCGATCCAGAGACTCGGGCTCTGCTGATGTTTCTGTATGGCTAACTACCTGCATGGGACACGTCTCGGTTGGGCAGACCAGCCCAACGGTGGTGAAAGGGATGGTTAGCCTTTTCCAGACAAACCCAACAGCCGCCGTTATGCATCGTCATAATCTTCTTATGTAGTAGGTTTCTTACAGGGTTATTACGATCTCTAAAAAAGTGCCCGAGACTAGGCTGGAAATGTAATGATTTGCCCCCAGATGGCTATGGCCATAGTATATCTGGAAGGGGGGTGCAAATATATGCCAGACCTGGACTGTCATCGATCTCTCTCGCCCGGATTACCCCCCGGCCCTTAATGCCCCCCCACCCGATTTTCTCTTCCACCGCAATTACAGACCCTTTCTTCTCCGAATCTGCCTTGTCTATTACGGCGTCAAGTCGTTGAATCTTCAACATCTGTCGGTGTCGATGCGGCGCAAGTTCTTCTCCAATGAATTCATACCCTATCCACTACCCTCCTCTCAGCCACCGATGTATGCTGCCGCTGTCAATCACCAACAGCGAAGCTGTTGATTCAAAAGCCTTTACTATATATACTTGGGTTTATCGCCATTCTATATTGACTTTGATATAGACTAGCCCTTTGGTTGGTTTGATGGGAATACACTTCTTATTCTTTTATTTGCATTTCTTCTACATCATGAATCGGAATTTAGTTCATCCCTCAGTCACATCCCCACGCAGAGAGGATAGACGGTCTCGCGACACTTCTTCGGTATACTCTTCTCCCATTTCTACCTCGTCCCAAGGAGGGGTCTCCCCTATTGGTCTGGGCATCTCCCGCTGCGAAATCGAGAATGCATTCGGTCAACTGAGAGTCTTCCCTCCTACGTCTACATTGCCATCACAACTAGTTCCTGGAGCGCCAAATCCCACCTTCGCATTATCCTATGACGATTATTCCAGCGGACCATGCTATCCACCAGTTTACAGCGGACTTGTCAACAGTGCCTCGGAGACTTCACTGGGATTCTACAGCCCCCCGGCGATGAGCGCATCCCCCAGTTACAACTCTACCATGGAGGTTGTCCCTGGCCAGAACGTCTTCCCGGCCCAAATGTCCGATATGTGGATGCACACGCCTTGCTCGGGACCGACAACGCCATCGGATGTTACTCCGGTCACTGTAGCGAACGGAGCCGCAGGACAATGGGACCAGAGTGTGTTTCCGGATGCGTGTATCACCTCGACAATGCCCCTATTGCCAGTCAACAATGTCTCCTACCTCGGAGCGATGGGCGAGGAGATTGGATACGGACACAGCATCAATACCGGGCAAGTCGTGCCGCAACCTCAAGTATCCGAAGGAACCGATAGTGCCACGAATTCAAGCAAAAGAGGGCGCAGCTCCTTAAACGACAGGCTGGTATCTGCCAGTGGCCTGGAATGTCCAATTTGTGGCGCCAAATTCACCCGACGCTCCAACTGTAAGGAGCACCAGAAGAAGCATAACCCTGAATGGAAGCACAACCATCCGTGCGAAGACTGCCACAAAACGTTTGGACGAAGCTCGGATCTCAAAAGACACATGAGTACCGTGAGTAGGGAGACCAAAACAGGTCAAGAAGCAGCCACTAATGGGACCTCTAGGTTCATCTCGGGCTTCGAAAGTACAGCTGTGACTCTTGCGACCGGCGTTTCAGTCGCCAGGATAGTCTGGCGAGGTAAGATCCCCAGAATATTTATTCTCGTTGAATGTGTACTTGTGTACTGATATGAGCAAATAGACATCATTGTGTAGAGAAGCATCGCAACGCTGCAAGGTCTACCAGCCACGCTGAGCCGTCTTCGCTCATGCCCAGGCAGCAGCAACGAGTGTCAAACAACCGCCGCTCAGCTAGTTAATGACAGAGGAATTCCATTCTGCGTGTCTAAATCAGTATCGGAGGGGGATATTGTCCTTTGGCTATGATTTTTACGGGATTGCATGGTTTTGCCATTACGGGATCTGCTGGTCAGAGCCACGTTGATTTTGCTCTTATTTGCTTTTATTTACAGGGCTTCATGGGATGCGATTCCTATTAGGATTCAAATCTTTCGCATAGCATGAATTCTCATTTCCTTGGCGTTGTTGGATTCTTATACGATGCATTTTGGTTGGAATTTTGAATTACTGTATTACAGGTGGTTATTTTGTTTTTGTTTTTTGTTTCTTTCGCATCGTTTCAATTCATTTTATTCTATATCTTCATATACTTTACCCCGTACATCTGTGCCATCATCATTTTGAATGTGATATCATTTGCATGCAACCGCATGAGCTGGCGCGCGGGTAACAGGAATGTCGGTTATGTACGGAGTACGGAGTACTAACATTCAATATCACCGCACTTCTACGAAGGTCAATTAAGATCTGGTCTTGAAAACAGGGATTGGACTGAATACCAGAGTCTTTTGGTTAAGTACACATACATATCTGTCTTGGTTATGAAGGTTGATTTTAGACCAACAGCGACTTGGAGCAAAAGGATATCGGCGTGGAAATTGCACTTATTTCCACTTCCAAAGAAGAGAAATTCATCAGGGAAGTTCAAAGACCTCAACTACCCCCCTTCTGCCCCCCTCTCCGACTCCCCGGGGGCCCGTTGGATCTCGACTCTTGCCGCGCTCCACCTTAAGAACGCCGAATCACACGCTAAAATCAGTAGGCATCTCCGACATTCAGTCGATCTTTGAAGGAAGTGAAACAACTCTAACTCTCTTAGTGCTCTTATTAACGCCATTACCTATTCTCCTCTCTTAATATGCAAACCCCGAAGGAAAAAAGCGCGAATCCAAAGAGTCAGGGTATCATAGGGTATGTCTCACTTCCCCAGCCCTGACCTCTTCCTGCAATCTATTAATCCTTGCTCGGTCACACTATCACGGGAAAAATAATATATTGGTCATCCATTCTGGTATGTTCAATTGCCCGTTAAACAAATAATCATATTATTATCCAAAGATCCTCAATTTCACCCCCGCTATCTCCACTGTTTCTTGAAGCTAGTCGTATTAAGTGGAGACGAAGGACAAGACTCGACCATTTGGAATTGTGCCTCCGGTGCAGCCGCGCAGGAGACATCGCGTCTGTTCGCCTATCTGGAAAATGGTCCGTGATCATCAACATCCGAATAGATACCCAATATACGAGTGTTGAGGTACTTCGGACCAACCGACTTGATCCTTGTCCCTGAGAATTTTTTTTTTTTTTTTTTTTAAAAAAAACAAGTGGGCCCAGTCATATTATCCAGGACGATAGGCTCTCGGTGCTGGAGTTAAGGCGTTTGTACTCCGTACATTATCGGCGACTTTTTATTTGTCCCGAAAGACGTGATGATCGTATTGAGCAAAACTAAAAAAAAGAAAAGAAAGAAAAAGGAGTACATTGATATACATTGACTACGGAGTACTCCGTAAGTCAATATAACTGATGGGAAGCTGTCTCGGCACAATATTGCTATGACTCTCAATTTTGCAGATCCCTATGATTTTCATGGAGCTATGACCCCAAACTAAAAAAAGAAGGGGGAAATAACAAAAACGCGGAAGCGTCCAAGCTCAACAATATTGCCTGAAAGGCTCAATGCCGATTTACGGAGTATACACTGTGCTCCGGATCCGCAATGAACTAGGGGCAAGCCTACCTAGGTAGGACTAGGTACTCCATACGGAGTAGGAAACAAAGGAATCCTTGTCCCACTCAATGTTTTTGTTGATGGGGCTCTCTCCTAATTTCCACAGGGCTATCACAATCTTGCAAATTTGTCGCTTTTACGGAGTACTCGGGACTCCATTCGGGGAATGTGCTCAGTTAATCCCCATCACTAGTATAGCGCCACTACCACGGTAGTATTCCATTACTGCCAACGGCCTTTGCAATCAGTACACGGGTGCCTAGCCTGACCTATCGATTTATTCGTATATTCGCATAATCTACCCCTGAGTTTAGATTTGATCATTAGAAATCCTGGGTATCTGCCAAGTTTGCTTGTAATGTGGTACTCTCATCCCTGTTAGCTTAGGATCTATGATGACGGAGTACTCCGTAGTATCGGGGGCGATATGCAAGGACGATCCCGATTATCAGTCAGATCTGTGAACCTCATCGGAAGGCTACACGATATGGGGTTGAATTACTGGGATTTGGTGTGAACATCTTGGAAGAACTGGATGTCCGATTGGGTGATCTTACGCCATGGATATTAATTAGCATGGGTATCGCTCAATCACATATCACACCTACTACTACGACTCATCACACTAAATAGTTCGAGCACTGAAGTGGTAGTTCTATAGTCTTTACAGGAACAAAGAAATGCTTGAAGAACATGCCTAACATGTCTGATGCACCTGTGAAAACGGGTTTAGAAAAGAAAGGAACAACAGCTGCTAGCTTAATCGAAACTCGGCGTCATATATCATAGACTAGTTTTCATTCTATTTCTCTATTCGAAATGTAGAAATTGTCGATGATTCGAAGGATCTTAGGCTTTTTCTTTTTTACTCGCTGGATCTGTCTGTCGTTCTATTCTCCATTTCCCTTAATAGCTGTCTTTCAGGAAGCACGGATCAACTGCGCCTATCTCAAGCCTTGATAGGCTTTGTCTCAATAGGGACCGTTTCTTGAGAATCCGAGGAACTATCTTCCGTCTCTGCCTCGTGTGTCTGATTCCTATATGCCACAATCTCAGTTAGCAACAGACACGAACCCAAAAGGCATAAAGATACTTACCCTTTTCTCAATTTCTCTCTTTTGTGGAGCAACCGAACAACAAAAGTACCAATAATCAAGATAACAGACAGAACGGTGAGAGTGATGAAGCCCTTTTGGTATTCCGGCCCATCGACCTGCTGCCATACGACAAGAGGCAGCCAGGCTTGGAACACATAAGCCATTTCGTTCATGCTTCCGATGACCAAGGACCGCTCCTCGTTATCTTCAGAGCATATCTCATGCGCCCATCTGGGGTAATCTTGTTAGGATATTTGCACGTTGATAGCCTCGGGAGTTCGTGAAACTTACGCCATTAACAGACCACTCAATCCGTATCCAGCCCCGCTGATAATGTAACAAGTCCATTTCCATCCTATCGGAATGTCCCAAACTGCGAGTGAGACGTAACTTATGATGTTGACGCACTGGCAACGTGTTAGGACTCTTCTATATTTCTTTACGGGGTGTTATACTCACAGCACCGAAGATGACAGGGGGCCAACGCCTGCCGTTCAGGATAGTATCCGATATCCACGCGTAAGCGAGGGTTGTCACGACTTGAACCGCTGGGGTGGTGGTCGGTATCGAATTGATCTGACTGATTGAATATACAGGATCTTTTGAGTTTTTGAGGAACCTGCCAGGTGTCAGAGTAAGTTTCCCGATGGTGGTGTCCAGATATGACTTACTGTTGGAAGATAGGCTGACTTCCAGCGGCACCGTTGTTGAAGCATCTAAGATCGGGTGAGTATTTTCGTTCTAGATTAATTAGGTATTCAACTCACATATAAAGCAAGGTCAGAAGATAGATGTGCCATGAGGTGAAGATTTTCTTCAGCTTTGACTTTGTGTATGGCTCTCTGTTCTGTCTCCCTTCTAATTTCATTCGCGTTTGGGCGAGATTGACCTCCTACTTCGATGTTAATATGTGCATAGAAGGCAAGGGTTTGAAATAGTAAAACTTGCCTCTTTACTCAAATACCATGGATTAGATATCTCAGGCACATCGGGGAGGATAAAGAATCCACTAATAGCCACGGGCAGGGAAATGACCCCATCAATAATAAATAACCTAAACATTAGTTAGTATATGACGAGGTGTCGAGACTCTGCCATTTTTCTTACCATTGCCAGCCCTTGAAGCCTCCTCGTCCTCCGAGGTGGTAAACCGCGTCCATCAGATAACCAGAAAACATACTGGCAATTCCGCTGCTCGTGTGGAAAATGCATGATCGTTTTGCCAACTCGTCTTTCCGGTACCATGAACCGATGATATATTGCATTCCCGGATAAAAAGTACTTTCAGCGAGGCCTATCGTAGGACAATGTCAATAACCCACTATATAGTAGAGTGAGTTCTTGTATAGGCTGTGCTTGCATACCAACGAAGAATCTAAGAACATAGAACTTAGTAGGCGTGTTACACCGAGACAGCGACATTGTGAGAACTGTCCAGAGAAGCTATTAGGGTGTAAGTATACAGCTCTTGTGCAGAAAAGCAAAACCTCTTACCTCCATAGCCGGAATCCAATATCGCGGCTTGATACGAGTGAGGAGTATATTGCTGGGAATTTCTCCAATAACGTAGCCGATAGTCCAGCATGTCTGCATGTAGTTAAGTTCATTGCCGTACATGCCCAAGTCTTCCTTCCTATAAGTTATCAATATAAAACTCTCGAGATTCGGACATGAATATAGTACCGTACATTCCAGAGACAAATGCATTGTTGATATTGATTTGATCCAGATACTTGATAAAATATCCTATAACTGTTTAATATTATGCGGGGAAATATTTTAATTGAACTTACCCAACGATGCAAACGTTAGAATGGCCGAATCCAACTTGAAAAGCAAGCGACGCTCCTCTGGTGACTTGTCGAATGTGTCCCAAATGTAGCTGACCCATTTACGCTTGGGTTGTTTCTGAACTATCTGCGTCACCGAATCGACATCCGCTTCGGCAGGGGATTTTGGCGACATGGTGATACCGTGGTAATGGTGAGAAAAAGAAATATCGAAGCCCAGAGCCCTCGGAACATTCTTATAGCGCAGGAACGCGATCAAGCCTAACGGCCGATCAATACTAGGGACGTACTAACTTGGCGAGGCCATCCTAGCGCTCACTTCTATAACAGCTCTTATCAGCATCAAAGTGGAGGACATATCCGGCTTAAAGCCGAGTGGATCCATGCTTCAAATTTCCAACGTTATACTCCGCACTGAGTAGACGATCTGCATAGCAGGTCGAATGACCGACTTGTTCGCGCAATTCCTGCAAGTATCTTCGACATAATCCTCCAAACATGTGTGAGATGCATAATCAAATCGGAACTTTGCCGACTTTGGGGATGATTTGTGTTGATGTTGATGTTGCCATACCACGCTAGGAACTCATCATCCGAACAGTGAAGCTCGTCATACACCTGATGGGAGGACCCCTTCAAAATAAAACACAATATTTTTATTACTGATTGGAACATGTTATATTACATATAAGCTTATTTTTAACCAAGAGATTTGGCCTTTCTAATATACGAGCGCAGGATATTGTATCAACTGGGAATATAGCACTTGGATAATTTGTTCCAGTTGACTCGATATGATGGATGTTATATCGAAGACTACAGCGGTGTGTTTTTACAATATCTTCATTCAATATATATCTTCTCAGATACCTCACGCAGTCACTCCCACCTCCAATGGGCTCTTGAGAATATCTGCCCGAGAAAGCTTCCCTGCTAGAATCAACTTAAGTCTCTCGCTCAAAGCCGCTCTCTCTGTAATCCAGGTCTGAGTATGACCCTCAATCGGAGACAACCCATGCTCAGCTCTTCCAGTATTGACCCATTTAATCAATTCCTCAACATATGGTTGTTCTTGGTCCTTGAGTGAATGGAAGCTCCGCCCAAGACCCTTCTCTTTCACGCGATTCTCATATTTCGTGCGGAGACTCGTAGTAGATGGAAGCTGCGCAACTCCAGACAGGAAGGCTGCCACCGCGATAGCTTGGAACTCGAATAAAGAGAAAGTCGCGGTGTAGAAAGGAATACCCACAAATGCGAGCGTGGGATCTGGGATGTAGAAAATGTCTTGATGCAAGTTATGGACTTGAGTACCATCCGTGACAAGCACCTTGTCATTTGCCTCGGCGGCAGACAGACTGTAGTCGTTATATTCGTCCAGGAATGGCAGTGCCATTTGGTATCCTGTACAAAGAATAATTGTATCTATATCGTGCAAAGTCTCCCCGGATTTGAGATGTACGGTTAAGGGCAAATGCTCGGCGTTTGGGGACGTCGATGTAGAAAGTTCGAATGCTTCAACCTCGGCAATTCTCGAGGCGTTTTTTGGAAGTGCACTCTCGGGCAAATCAAAGGCACCATTTCGGGTGCTTTGATACACGTGGTCTGCGGTTCCACTGATTTCAGTGGCTATGTCGAGGGAAGAGACGCCGCCACCAAGCAATAGTACATTCTGTAGTTTATTTAGCCCAGTGCCACTCAATGCTAGAATGTGTCCACTTGTACCTTTCCTTTGAATCCTTCTGACCTTCGGAAAGACTTTGAATGGAAGATCTTCTCGGGCCATTGCGCTTTTGCTTCGGGTAGACCCCGGATATTCGGGACGAGAGGTGTATGATAATGACCCGAGGCAACAATGACCGAGTCAAACGTCTATCCATGGATAATCCGGTCAAAACCACTTCTGAAAGAAAAAAAAAAAGAAAAGCGAAACCCGTATAGAGATGAGAACTTACTGCAGACTCCTCATTTTCAACGGGATCTTGGCCTTCGCTCAGAGTGCTCCAGTGAACTGTCCAAGTTGACCCATCCTTATGAACTCGGGTGACTCGGGCGCCAAACTTGGTTATATCATCAACGCCGGCCTTGTTCGACGTATCTTGGATATAATCCTTGAGTACATGATGCTTTACAAAAGGACCAGTCCCTTCTGGCCATGTGTTGAGTTTCGTTTGTAGTAAAGGAGTTGAGACATTATTGGTAAGACTTTCATAACAAGGCCTAGGTAATAGTGAGTACAACTGCCATATATAAAAAAAGAAAAGAAGAAATACTGAAAACGTACCCTGGAGGTGCATGAAGCAAGATCTTTCTTTCATTGCCTTCCCTCGCATCCTTCACATATTCCTGTGAAACAGATGGTCTTGGTGATGGGTACTGGGCTTCAATTGGAGTACGCTTGTCATAAAGCCTACAAAGTTTTAGTCCATTATTTCAGATCAAAAAAAGACGATTCATGATCTTACCACACTCCACCACTTGCATTGTTTCTCTCGAAAACAGTGACCTGAATTCCAGCAGCCAGAAGATGGCCAGCAGTGACCACTCCACTGATACCAGCCCCAATAACAGCAACTCGAACAGAATCACTCATGACGATTTCCACAGAAATGAAAAAAAGCAAAGAGATAATTTACCTATCCGTGTCTACATGGATTGTTCCCGCACTTATGGCCCCTCCAAACGACAATATGGGCTGATATATCGCAATGCTTACCGGGAAGAACGGCAGAGAATCAGATATTAGGAATCCTCGTGATTTTGATCGTGGATTGTGACATCGGGGGTTCCCCGCTTGGGAATTAATGTACACAACAAGTATAGATTGGACAATTTACATCGAATTCTGAAAGAGGGGTATGGGAATGGTAATCGGAGATAACTAAAAGTGACATTCGTGGTCCACAAAAGGCGTAATGGGTGATGACGATGATGTGCTCAAATCCTGGGGCAGTACAACGCTACAACGTTGATCAATAAGAGAATCAACATTTCTAAAATATGTATATAGTACAGGCTTGATATCGATTAGAACTCACAAGAATTATAAAGTTCCAAAGAAATCTATTACCATGGCTCCCGCTCCAATTGATTCACGTATCGTCGACGTCGCAGTGCCCAAGAAGGACACCCTCGGTCTTCCTGGGCCTGCACGAGAACGCTTAGAAAAGGCTGGAGTTGATCTCAGTAACGGCTACCCGTACCGACCATCTCGTCCCCTCTATATTGACGATGTTTACAACGTGCGGGATTATGATCGCGTCCATGTAGACCCCGGCAGCCGAGCCGATCCCGAGAAGAAAGCACTTCTATCCGCAGCCAAGGAAGTCATTCCATTGACTAGACACATCGGAACTGAAATCGTGGGATTGCAGCTGAAGGATCTGACAGACCAACAGAAGGATGAGCTAGGCTTATTGATTGCCGAACGAAGCGTTGTCTTCTTCCGGGACCAGGATATCACTCCTCAACAACAGAAGAAACTGGGAGAGTGGTTCGGAGAGGTTGAGATTCATGTATGTTTTGCCCAACCCAGCGAATCTATGTGTCAATTACCAATTGTGTTTCTCTTCTTTTTTTTAGCCTCAAGTGCCCCATGTCCCTGGCATCCCCGGCGTGACTGTAATGTGGCCAGCATTGCAGGAAACAGAGATCCCAGCGAGCTTCCGTCGGCCGGGAGGAGCGTCTCGGTGGCATAGTGATCTCGTGCACGAGAGACAGCCCGCTGGTGTGACCCATCTCCACAACGATACTGTACCAACAGTCGGAGGCGATACCCTCTGGGCGAGTGGATACGCGGCATACGAGAAGCTGTCGCCTTTATTCCGCAAGCTGATTGATGGAAGGACTGCCATCTACCGCTCAGCTCACCCATATCTCGATCGTAAGAACCCGGAAGCAGGCCCTCAACATATAGAGCGCGAGCACCCGATTGTCCGTGTCCACCCAGCTACAGGCTGGAAGGCACTGTGGGTGAACCGGGCGATGACAGACCGAATCGTTGGTCTTGACAAGGCCGAAAGTGATGTGATTCTCGGATACCTATACGACGTTTATGAGAAGAACCCTGATATCCAGGTTCGGTTTAAGTGGAGTCCACGCACGAGTGCATTGTGGGACAACCGGTTAGTCAATACCATAAGAAATCAAGCCCTTGAATTTGAAGCTTATTCTTCAATAGCATCACGATCCATAACGCCAGCTGGGATTATGAGGGATCGCAGCCTAGACACGGCACACGGGTGACTTCGCTCGCTGAAAAGCCTGTATTTGATCCGAATGCGCCAACTCGGCGGGAGAAGTTGGGCCTTTTGGGACCAGAGGAAGTTGCAGAATTGGAGAAGTTGACTAGTCTCCTTGAACTGAGGTGACCAAGGTGCTTATCTTGACGCCCACGATAATGTGGTAGTGTGAAGTGATGCAGCTTCTGATATTCGCATATCGATAGGTCTAGCCTTGAATGCAATTTTGATCATTATATAGCACTTTGCGTAATCCCATTGGTAGTTCCAAGGTTCTTGGTAGTGTATCAACCAGAAGTTCCCTTCCAAGGTTGGAATTTCCCGATGAAGGCAAACAACGGAGGGCCGCAAATTTGCCGATCTTTGCCGCCTTTAACCTAACGCCGCATTTCCTCCTGTGATTTCTTTCTATTGGGCCTCATTCCTTCCTTTCAACTTCCATTTTTTGGCCAAAATGAGCGCAACCACGACAATCACAAGTCCGCCTGAAATCACGGCGGACAATGTTGCCACTCTCTTCCCCGAGGTCGATACCTCGCTCGCCCGTGAAATCCTCCCCACAAGCCAAACAAACACTGCACGCGGCAGCGAGCTTGAGGGTTACGATGAAGAGCAGGTCCGTCTGATGGACGAGGTTTGCATTGTTTTGGATAACAATGACCGGCCAATTGGAAGCGCCAGCAAGAAGATCTGTACGTTTTACAACCCCATGATCACCTATTGATATACAGAATGGCGGGGTAGTGGCGCATAACATATGAGACAAATCACTAACAGTCGCATCCATAGGCCATTTGATGACCAACATCGACAAGGGTCTCCTTCACCGCGCCTTCTCGGTTTTCCTTTTCGACTCCAATAAGCGTCTTCTTCTCCAACAGCGCGCCACCGAGAAGATCACCTTCCCCGACATGTGGACCAACACCTGCTGCTCACACCCTCTTGGAATTCCTGGTGAGACTGGGGCTGAGCTGGATGCTGCCGTTATGGGCGTGAAGCGTGCTGCGCAGCGCAAGCTGGACCATGAACTGGGCATTAAGGCAGAACAAGTACCCCTGGACAAGTTTGAATTTTTCACGAGAATTCACTACAAGGCCCCCAGTGATGGAAAGTGGGGTGAACACGAGGGTATGTTACATGGCGCAATGCATATTTGATTGATAAATGGAAAACACTAACATTTCGCTAGTGGACTATATCCTCTTCATTCAGGCCGATGTTGATCTGAAGCCCAGCCCCAACGAGGTCCGAGACACCACCTACGTCTCAGCTGATGAGCTTAAGGCAATGTTCGAGCAGCCCGGTTTGAAATTCACCCCCTGGTTCAAGCTTATCTGCAACTCCATGCTGTTCGAGTGGTGGAGCCACCTTGGTACACCGGCCCTGGATAAGTACAAGAACGAGCAGGACATTCGTCGAATGTAAAAGACCCGATGCATAGTCTATCGCATATTTCGGTCTCATTTCGGTTCCATTTCGGTGTGCTCTGTTTCTTTTTGTCATCTTTGCATTCTTCGGGGCAAACCCGCCTCCTTTACGAGACTCATGGAAATATACCTCTGCACACGAGACGATTCTCACGACATCACTTCATTCTGATATTTTGGCCTCTCGGTTTATTTTAGGAAATTAAGAACATATTCAATGATAAGAATACTCCCACAGTAATCCCAAATGAGACCTGGTCGAGACATGAATACATTAATGCAATAATGAATGTAACAAGCAACCAAAAACGCCCAAGAATGATGCCAACGCCAGCGCTAATAAGATGAATCGAAAAATCCGAGCCCAGCATGACCATCACCGCGCTGGATCCGTGGACAAAAACAAAATGCAACTGCCCAAGATCACCGTCCCGACGACCGTAAAGACAACCTGGGTTTTCCAACCACTCTGCACCAGAGCCGCCTTGCGCGCATACTTCTTGACAGTACGCGAGTAATTCGCAAACCCATTAGCCAAACAGGCCAAACTCAGAAGCCAGAAAATGATCCCGAGGGGTAAGGCCATGCGTCTCTCTAGGCCGGTAGGTTGTTCACGGAAATGAAAGGAGATGATGATGGCCAGCGATACCACAGCCAGATACATGGACAGACGGAGCCATGAAAGGAAAGTGCGCTCGTTGGCGCAGTGGTCGCGGGCGTCGGAAGAGGTGTTTTCGAATAGAAGCGCGCCGAAGTAAGGACGTGAGAGGAAGATGTGGTGCTGGGACTCGATGTGTCTTTCAAAAATGTTAACCGGGCTGTCACGGGGCAGGATGTGGGGCATGTGGAAATCATGGCAATCATGGCAATCATGGAGAATGTCCGTCTTGAGTTTGAAGTACGCCATCATGTAAGGGATCAAGCCACTGGACAACATGTTTTGCTCTCCGGCCATTTCGCGCTCCGGCCATTTCTACAGAGCTGGACAGTTTGACTTACTCCTCCACAAGAACCGGCTTGGAATTTGCCGGGTTGATCAAAGGGTTGAAGGGGGCACGAACACCCCCAACTTGTGTCACCGTTGTAGACATGGTGAGAGGTTTGATACTCGAACCTCGATCATCTCCGAAAGCTGGAGAAAAACCTGGGGACAGCCCTGGTCTGCGGTCATGTGATGATCTATACTGTTTTAGGAATGATGTCATGGTCATTTTTTATTTCTTCGTGGTTGTACTCCGTACATATGATCTGATGATAGGCATCTTTAGGGTTCACCCAAATAATAGGATGCTCAGATTCAGGTTCCTGTAGTTATGCAGATCTATTCTTGTTTTTTTGTGGAGGACCTCACCTTGCTTATATATATAGGCACATGATTGCTATAAAAAAAACGAGGGCTAATATTCAGTATCCAGCTATACTCTGTACAGATAATCAATAAAAAAAAATAATAAGCCATGCGAGCTAGCCAGGTTGATGTAAGGCAGTGAAGGTGATTGGCTATATCAAGTCCAAATTAAGCCCGCAAAAACTGTCCCGCATCGAGCTTCCTACTGTGTCTTAGCGGGACTGATGTGTGTACTACCATAACATTGTGTAAGTGATAGCAAATCATACTCATACTCTGAATTAGCTTTTTGGAAGGCTGACTCACACCCCTTAGTGAAGTGTTATCTATATTATCTACATTATCATCTGCATTTCTGTAAATTACACAATATTAGCAATGTCTAAGCCCGGACCGGTCGTATTCATGGTATTACAAATACATCTCCGCATCCAGCTTTAGCCCGTCTTTTTCTCTCCAAGCTTTTGCCTTCTTTAAATATCTTCAAAGCTCCAAGCATCTAGAGTTACGATCCGAGGTAGCTCAATTTATCTTGCTGTAAATAATGCGGTGGCAGTAAAACACCCACAGCCTCATCTCCCACATCTTATCATGGCCCGGAACATCCGTTCGGTGGATGCCGCCGAGCATCAAAGCCCATTTGGCCGGTCTTTCACATCCAGCTCGCCCATTGCCGCCTCAGCAATTGCACGAGATCTTGCAGATTACAGTGATGAGGATCGAACACCCACCGATGAATCTTCTGACACCTCAACAGCTCGCCCGCTTGGCAGCTATACCAGCACCAACCCCCGCTCTTTAGCTAGTTCATATCGCCGCCCCAGTTGCTTCACATCTGTCAGTCATTCAACTGTAATTCCCTGGGCTGGGGAACAACAATCCCTATCCCAAAGCGAGCGCGAGCAAGTCATCGAAGAAGAACGGCGTCTATTGAGTGATAACAATGTTATCGCGCCCGAGCATGCGCATGGCAAGTCCCACGGACTGCAGCGTAAGATGAGTGGCTTGCTATCCGCTGCTATCGGTCAGGGATCCCAGTCTCGACGACCAAGTGGATCTTCTCGACGCTCTAGAAGCAGGGATCCCGAGACGGATAGGGCAAGCGAAATCACTGCTCTACTTGGAGAGCGACCGGCGGATGCCGAGGACAGTGAAATGGACATGGAAGATATTGACCGGAAATGGGAAGAAGCCGTCGCAGCCGGTTTGATCCAGACGACGTGGCAGCGTGAAGCAAAGGTTATTATGAAATACTCTTTGCCGCTCATGGTCACTTTCTTGCTGCAGTATTCTTTGACTGTGGCTAGTATCTTTACTATTGGCCATCTGGGGAAGGAAGAGCTTGGAGCTGTCAGTCTTGCGAGTATGACTGTGACTATTACTGGGAATGCGGTGTACTCGGGTCTGTCGACTAGTTTGGATACACTTTGTGCGCAGGCCTATGGTTCTGGGAAGAGAAAGCTGGTGGGCCTGCAGATGCTGCGCATGGTGTATTTCCTTTGGGTCATCACCATTCCAATTATGGTTCTCTGGTATTTCTCGGAGCATATCCTTGCCAAGATTGTACCGGAGAAGGAGGTCGCTGAGATGGCAGGTCTATATTTGAAGATTGCTCTCTTGGGAACCCCGGCATTCGCTCTCTTCGAGAGTGGCAAGCGATACCTTCAGGCCCAGGGTGTGTTTTCTGCCTCCCTATATGTCCTCATGATCTGCGCACCACTCAATGCCTTCCTGAACTGGTTCTTAGTCTGGGTGAGTACTTTCCAGACCTCGGACGAGGATGATACTGACTTGAATACCAGAAACTTCAATGGGGCTTCATTGGGGCTCCAATCGCCGTCGTGATCACCGAAAATCTCCTCCCGCTCTGCCTGTTCATCTACGTTTATTTCTTCGTCGGATCCGAGTGCTGGTGCGGATTTACCAGACGAGCATTCCAGAACTGGGGCCCAATGATCCGTCTCGCACTCCCAGGGCTGATCATGGTCGAGGCAGAGTGTCTGGCATTTGAAATTCTGACGCTGGCATCAAGCTACCTCGGCACGTCCGCACTCGCAGCGCAATCCATTCTCGCAACAATCTCCAGCATTACATGGCAGATTCCATTCCCCCTATCTATTGCGGGTAGCACGCGGATAGCAAATCTGATTGGGGCTACCTTGGTCGATTCCGCAAAGACCACTGCGAAAGTGAGCTTCTGGGGAGCAGCCATCGTTGGCATGTTCAACATGGTTCTTCTCTCCAGTTTGCGGTTGTACATCCCCAGGTTATTTAGCTCTGATCCCGAAGTCGTCGAAATTGTAGCGCAGGTGCTTCCGCTCTGTGCAGCCTTCCAGCTTTTCGATGCTCTCGCGGCAAACTGCAACGGTATTCTCCGTGGTCTGGGTCGCCAAGAAGTGGGCGGTTACATTCAACTATTTTGCTACTATGTGATTGCCATGCCTCTTAGTATGGGAACGACATTTTATTTGAATTGGGGTGTTATGGGCTTGTGGACTGGCGTTGCCCTTGCGCTTGCCCTTGTTTCCCTCATCGAGGCCCTCTTCATCAGTCGAGCTAATTGGAATCGCTCAGTTGAGGAAGCTCTAAAGAGGAATGAGTTGACTTAACTTGACCCCTGGTACATGCGAGGAGAAGCGTTGACATGACTTGATATCTAGTCGATGATATAAAGTGATCAAATCGCTCCAGCATATATCCTTTGTATTTCGTTCTGAATTAGCGGTGGCTTCAAGTGATTTCTGTTCCGGCCTCGGTTCAAACCCCGGCCCTGTTGTTCCAATTCTGTCTACATATTGCTAAAATAGAAAATACAGATAGAGAAATTAGGACTCTATCAGATGTTATACAAGACAAATCATGATATCATTGGATTCTGAATGTGACTTTTAACAAATAGCACAGACATGACCACTCACATCTCTCTAGTACTCCAAAATAGCCCATGTCTGTTCATCCATAGTGGAGAAGATCACACCAGCACCGAGCAACTCCTCACCAGCCCTGGCCACTTCAGTCGCAGGCATATTCAGCTTAGAAGCGATGACCTGCATGTGTAGGCCCGTATCATCCTGAGGCTCAGTCTTGAGCAAGTTATAAATCTTCTTCGCAACAAGTGACATCGAAGCAAGAGCCTTGTTCTGCCCACCACTGTAGTCATCCGCACCACCCATAACAGCATCAGCACCACCAGCATTGCCACCGGCAGCAGCACCACCGGGCGGGCCGCGAGTGAAGAACAAATGCACAGCAGTAGCCTCCAGCAGATGAGTATGCAGCGCATTGATATTCGACATGGGCCGGACAGAATGAGCACCGATGTACCGCTTGTTGTTGAAGGACTTCATAGAGCCGAAGACCCGTGCAAAGCCGTTGAGCTGAACCTCAGTCTTCCCATCACCGGGCGCCTTGCCATCGTCGGTGTCCATGTTGTCCGCGGTGGCTGAGTCAATCCATTTCTTGACTTCGACACCGCCCGTGCCGTCGTCGATTATGTATGTCACGTTTGTGCTCTGCGAGCTGATGTTGCGTACTTGGCCCATGATGAGGACATTGGCGACGTCGGCGCCGTCGATTTGGAATGGGGCTTCGGGGAAGGGCTGCGAGGCGTCGAGGACTTGCTTCACTGTCACGGGACGAAGGGTTTTGTTGTCCCGGTCGCCGGTCTGAGTTGTTATTAGTTGGTGTTCGCTGTATACAGAAGCCTAGGATCATGTGTATACCTTGCCTCCCGCGGGACTGTTCATCTCGCCCGGCATGAATCCTCCACCGCCGCCGCCGCCGAACGAGGAGTTATAATTGTTGTAATTGCCGTCTATCAGTATTGTTAGATAATTACTGGTTAACTGGCTAGACTTGGAGTGATACATACCCATGTTGTGTGTTGTGTTGTGAAGGGGAAAAGTCAAGGTACAGCCGTCTCTTCAACACCATTTTACTCAATTGGGAGCGTGTTGCACGCGTCGCGGGGACCGTGTTCTGCCAGTGAAGACCGCCTCCCAATTTGGACCTCATCTACTTCATACTCGCCTGCATTCCCAACTTCAACATTGATATATGCAATTTTTACTTTATACTAACCAGTTGCTCTCAATTGCGATTGTTTTCATTTCGAAAGTGGCCACTGCTTTGGAATATTCGAAACAACATGTCCAATGTGTCTTACTGCAGCTGAGCTGCGCATTAAGTAGCTGCTGAAATTTTTGAACCACAATCCGGGTACATATTCTGTCCAGAAATATTATAGGAATAGTATCTTATCTCCATGAATCTTTTAGCCTCGAAATACGTCAATGTTTCTACGATGATATTTCTAGATTCAGCGCAAATTGTATAGATTCTGTTTGCTTGGTTTGCACACGGGCGATGGTTGATCCGCTGTTCACCGCCTACCGTTCTTCAACTTTTTTTTTTGCGACAGAAAGACGGCGAGATAAGTGACTCGAGTTTTCTTCAGGTGTCTGAAGTTTGAGCAGTCGAGGATTTGTTTGCGTGATATAGTATTTAATCACTGCAAACCCTTCTGTGTTTTTACATTCCCCCGGCCATTGAAGAGCCGAGCGGTTTAACGCTTATCACTGCATTCCCATATCAGTGAAGCTTCACATCATACCGCAACAATGCCTCGCCGTGCCGCCTCTCCCGCAGAGTCGGAGGTCGAGTTCGACATTACGAAATCCCTTTTTGAAAATGACAGCGATTCCGATGGCGGCGCAAAGCCACCCCTCAAAAAGAAACCCCAGAAGCCCGATACCAACCAAGATCTCGACTTTTTAAACGAAGACGATGGCGATGCAGCTTTCATTGCGAACTCTCAGGCGTCCGCCAACCGAAAGGGCGCAAACCTCAAGGGCCGTACAGTGAAGAAGGGAGGTGGTTTCCAGGCAATGGGTCTCAGCATGACTCTACTGAAAGCGATTACCCGCAAAGGATTTTCCGTACCTACCCCGATTCAGCGAAAGACTATTCCCGTGATCATGGACGACAAGGATGTTGTTGGTATGGCTCGAACTGGTTCCGGAAAGACTGCCTCGTTCGTTATTCCTATGATTGAGAAGTTGAAGAGCCACAGCACCGCGTTCGGTGCACGTGCTCTCATCATGTCCCCGTCCCGTGAATTGGCTCTGCAAACCATGAAGGTCGTCAAGGAGATGGGCAAGGGAACGAATTTGACATCAGTGCTTCTCATTGGTGGTGACAGTCTGGAGGATCAGTTCGGCATGATGGCCAACAACCCCGATATCATCATCGCGACACCCGGTCGATTCCTGCACTTGAAGGTTGAGATGGACATGGATCTCTCTAGCATCAAGTATGTTGTCTTCGATGAAGCCGACAGACTGTTCGAAATGGGTTTCGCCGCACAGTTGACCGAGATTTTGCACGGCCTGCCCACCAACCGCCAGACTCTTCTATTCTCCGCTACGTTGCCTAAGTCACTTGTCGAATTTGCACGTGCTGGTCTGCAAGAGCCAAGTCTGATTCGTCTGGACACGGAAAACAAAGTCTCTCCCGATCTACAAAATGCCTTCTTTGCTATCAAGTCATCAGACAAAGAAGGTGCCCTACTACACATTCTGCACAACATTATCAAGATGCCTACTGGTGAGACATATATCGGCGGAAGATTACGCCAGGAAGCCGAGAACCCCACAAGAAAGCGCAAGAGATCGGATGTCCGCCTCCCAAGCGGCTTCAAGGAGTCGCCTACCGCGCACTCGACCATCGTGTTCGCTGCAACCAAGCACCACGTCGACTACCTCTATTCTCTTCTCGTTGAGGCAGGGTTTGCCACCTCTTACGCCTACGGTTCCCTAGATCAGACTGCTCGTAATCACCATGTCCAAAACTTCCGATCCGGCATCTCAAATATCCTGGTCGTCACCGATGTGGCCGCCAGAGGTATTGATATTCCTGTCCTTGCCAACGTTATCAACTACGACTTCCCCTCACAGCCCAAGATCTTCATTCACCGTGTCGGTCGTACTGCTCGTGCAGGCCAAAAGGGTTGGAGTTACAGTCTTGTTCGCGACAAAGATGCCCCATATCTTCTGGATCTCCAGCTGTTCTTGGGACGCAGGTTGGTTCTCGGTCGTCAATACGGCACTGAACTCAACTTTGCAGAGGATGTTGTTGTCGGAACGCTGCCGAGAGAGCCAGTCTCTCGCACTTGCGAATGGGTACAGAAGGTGCTCGACGATGATATAGATATTTATGGGCAGAAGCAAGTGTCTCAGAAGGGAGAGAAACTGTATCTGCGCACCCGAAATTCGGCTTCTGCCGAGAGTGCCAAGCGGTCGAAGGAGGTTGTTTCTTCTGATCACTGGGCTGAGATCCACCCGCTCTTCAACGATGCGACCAGTGAGAGGGAAGTAGAGCGAGAGAGTATGCTTGCCCGCATTGGTAATTACCGTCCCCATGAAACGATTTTCGAGGCGAACAACCGACGAGGCGGCAAGGTGGCTGATAACGAGGCCGTTGACACCATTCGCCGAATCCGCACTACTGTCCAGAACAAGAGAATGCGGGCGGATCTCAAGGCAGAGGCCGAGTTGGCAGCACTTGGAATGCCCACTCCCGGCGAGGATGGTGAAGTGCAGGACGAGGATATTCCCGAGCAAGCCGGCGAGAACATGTCAGAGGCATCCGACGATGAACTCGAGGTCACTTTCTCTGCCTACAACTCCAAGCCCAAGCAAGGAGAGAAGAAGGACGCAGCGGCAGCATTCCAGAACCCCGATTATTTCATGGGCTACACACCTCAACACAACGACATGGCCGAAGACAAGGCTTACGGTGTGCACTCGGGTACAAACTCGAACTTTGCTAGCGACTCCCGCAACGCGACCATGGACCTCAACGGCGACGAAGGCAAGCGTGGCTTCGGCGAAGCGCGTTCCATCATGCGTTGGGACAAGCGACACAAGAAGTACGTTGCTCGCCAGAACGACGAGGACGGTTCCAAGGGCAGCCGACTCGTGCGCGGTGAGAGTGGTGCCAAGATCGCCGCCAGTTTCCGTAGCGGTCGCTTCCAGGCCTGGAAGAAGGGCAAGCGCGTTGAGCGGATGCCTCGCGTTGGTGAGGCCGAGACGCCTGCTATGAACAACATCAACTCTCGCATGAGCAGTGGACGCTTCCGACACAACCAAGACCGGGCGCCTAAGCGTGCTGATCCTCTGCGTGGCGACTACGACAAGATGAAGAAGAAGAACGATGCGGCTCGCGAACGTCAGCACGATAAGCTGGGTGGAGCGGCATATGGAGGAAAGAGCGAACTTCGGTCTACAGAGGATATTCGCAAGGCGCGGAAACAGGTGCAACAGCGTCGCGATAAGAATGCTCGGCCGTCGAAGAGACGCTAGGATTAAAGGGATAGGGGGACAAAAAGCATTTACTGTAGAATAGATGTCTATATTGCAGAGATACCACAAATTTGTGTTCGGAGATTTTTTTTTACTTCAATTGTGATGTCCATATGAATACGGGATTTAGGAACTGGCTAGCTCACCACATGGGAAGAAGTTGTGTAGCCTAGACTCGATCCTACGGAGTATACGAAGACAGATTGGAAACTTGGCTAGCTCAAAATTGGAACTTCGCGATGCAGGCCATCACGTTTAAACCGTAGATCAACCTAGGCCGTGATCAAGGAAGATGTGATATCAAGCCCAATCACGCTCCTAGTGGACTCGGACCCCCCCCCCCCCCCCCTTAGTGTCCGTTAGAGGAGGTTCATCCCAACTATCCTCTGAAGGGTTCGCAGGATTGCCGATCCTGTTAAGTCGATTTTCGGAGACTATAGAGACTATAGAAACTAGAAACTAGAAACTATAGAAACTATAGAGACTATAGATATTGTCATATGTTTTAAACATTGAGACTAGGACAATTCCCCCCGAATAATCTCCGTATTAACCGGAACTATTTAACGCTAAAAACCAATGATTCGGCGATTTTTGATCTGATCAGGAAATCAAATTAAAAGAAATCAAAGAATTAATAGTTCTGGTCCTAGTTCTCGTCACTATTTACTCCACTTGGCAAATTAATAGCGCCTAGACTTTTGGCGGCTAAAGAGGTAGGAGTTAGCACATATAGTAGCAAATAATCGGTGAAGCTGATTATGATTGGTAGACGAAAAAGATTCAGAAAACAACCAACCGTATAATTGTATATAATTGTACAGACTATTTAATCCTGCATGAACGGGGTGACAGACCCCTTGCTGCTCCGCGTGCCGCATGTTCCACACCCCTTTTCCCTTGATCGGATCCTGCCGAGCCTACATGTATGAATTATTGATATTATACTATTCTATACTATTATACTACTATACTATTATACCATTCTACCATTCTTATTATGTTATACATACTATATACAGAATATTGAATATGCAGGGTAGCTCTGTACTTATATACGTAGTTATCAATGAATATATCCCAACATATTCCCTTCTCATGACGTGAGATCACTCTGGAATCCTGCAGTTCTGAAGCCAGGGATGGGTGATCGACAGTGATGCACACGCGCAGAGGCAAAGGGCAATGTGATCGAATGTGATCGACCCAGGCGGTAGAAAGCTGCAGCCACATCTCTATTGGGGTCCCCGGAAAATAAAGTAGAAGGATTCCTTAGAGAGGGGTATTTTTTTTTTTTTTGAGATCTTTTGAGAATCCTGTGAACTCTTCGAGACCCTTTTTAAGACCCTTGCCCCTGTATCTTCAGATATCAAACCACTCAAGTGAAAGGTCCGAATCCAACAGTGACAGAGGAAAAGAGAGGGAAAATAATAAATAATAAAAAACCACTCAACGGTGGGTATCACAGAGAAAACTGATTATTGCGAGAGACTCGTATCACACCCGCAAGCTATTTCCAGAAAATACCTAAAAAGAAAAAAGGAGGGGGGAAAGGTGGAAAAAGGGGACAATTACGGTGCCTGCAGTTGTCCGACTCACGAACTTATCATCCAAAACCCTGTGAGACCTTTACATCTCTGATCTGCGGTTGACTGTAACAGTAACCCCTAGACGGAACATAAAAGGATTCGGTCATACAATGATTTGCCCGGATGGGTCGGAGAATAAGGGAATTTATGTTTTAACAGAGTTTCCAGGGTAGGATTTAAAGGGCTTATAAGTGGGAGATCATTAAATTGCCGGGACGATTTTTTGTGGAGTCAAGATTCTTCTCCAATCTATATTAATTCACCTAGAAATAGGAAGTAGGTAATAAGAAATAGGAAAGTTCAATGGAAATTCAATACAGATATAAAAAGTCCCAAGGTCCAAGGAACATTGACCTTATAAAGTCCTAAAAAGAAAAAAAGGTGGTCGCTCCCGATTGCAACCCTAAGAGAAGGAACAATTTAGGTTACTATCTTACCCAGGTACTGTCTTATATATTATATATATATATATATAAAAGAATATATTGAATCTAGATAATTAAATGTGTAAAAAAAATAAATAAGTACATGTACTCCCGTACTCGGAATGCACATAGTCCACGCCGAGGTTGACTATTGGCAATGGCTGCGGGCACCGACGTCGATCCGTCAATCATCCACCTTGCTTAGTCCTGATTGGTATACGCTGCCACCCCTCTCCGGGAAAAAAGGAAAAAAAAAAAAGAAAAGAAAGGTTTAAAAAAAAAGGAAGAGTCTCCTTTCACTAGTGGAATCCAATCCCTTTCCTTTCTAGCCGCCCTGCGGGGGTGTCACTGACAGTGCTCTGTTTTAAGACCAAAGTCCCAGATAGGAGACGGGGGGAGGGGGAAGAGAAGAGGGGGGGCAATAGAGGGTGAGAGGTATTCTGTATTCTGTATTCTGTATTCTATATTCTATATTCTATATTCTATATTCTGTATATTCTCCTTTTCGGTTCTCGGGAGTGTTAAAGGAGGGGCAACTGTTAAAATGGCATTAATTCTCCAATGATCTACCATGATGAAGATCAAGTCTATCAGTTACTAGCGTCTGCATTGACCACTACTCTTTCCTATGTTGTATGTGATCAAGTTCAAGACTATCGAACGCCTTAAGATCAAGTGGGGGTGTACTTTTGATGTTTCTCTACTTTGGGCGACATTTCACCACCGGTAGACTTCACCGTTTTCTCCCCTTTTGACCACACGGAACGTGGGACGTGTGATCAAGAGGTAAGGCGTGGGGGCTTTGACATTTCCCTGCACCTTGATCCTAGCTCAATGATCGACCGCCATCCTGCAATAAGTTGCCCTGGGAAGACATGCGTATGAGTAACCCTGTGCCCTGCTGTCATCTAGAGATCTCCCAGTCTATTTTCTGACTCCTCCAATAGCGGATCTCTCCATATTGATTATAAGCTTGCGTCCTCGGCATTGGACCTTTTGGTGATTCTTGTTCTTTTCGATTCTTACACCGCGCTTTTGTTTTCTTCGAGGTACACTCCCAGATCCATCACTCAGACATGCTGCCCCAAAGTACCGCGAAATTCAGCGGTCCCGGCTTGTGAATTTGAACAAAAGATCTACCAGGGAAGAAAGCAAAAAAAAGAGGTGAAAAAAAAAAAGCAAAAGAACCAACAAAAAGAAACCCCCCAAAAAATACCAAAAGAAGCATTTGCCCCGTGGGCCTTTTCCCTTTCCTGCCCGACACCCGATGCAATCACTCGTGCTTCACCCCCCGAGCCTCACTATCCCCCAGTTCGGAAAATCCCGATTCAAGGGCCCAGAGCGGCTGCCGTTGAATCGATCTTGGTCCCCCAATGCTCGAGGGTGTAGTCCCCGGGCTCCTATACCCCAACAATCTATGTCTGGATCCCCTCCAGCAAAACCCTCGGAGCCATCCGCAGAGATCAAGCCTCGGGGATATCCTTCCTCTCCTGTAGTCACGGCTGAGCGGTCCGCTGTGTCTGCACTGGAGCTATCGCAAGGACCAGTTAATGAGCCACTACCACGGCTGGGATATAACGAACAGGGACCGGTATATGCTGGATCTCCACTACCAGGAGCACCACCATGTCCACTCCCAACACGGGACCCAACACATCCCACGGGTCGCCCGCTGGCACAAAAATCAACCCGACGTACAAAAGCGCATGTGGCATCGGCGTGTGTCAATTGCAAGAAAAAGCACCTTGGATGTGACCCAGCTCGTCCATGTCGAAGATGTGTGCTTGCTGGAAAAGCCGTACGTGTGAAGAAATCCCCCCATGAACTGTGGAATCGCAACTAACGAGCGCGGAAAAAGTCAACGTGCGTGGATGTCACGCACAAAAAGCGAGGACGACCCCCGTTGAAGGCAGATGATTCGTCTCTCAGGTCCTATACCACACATTTGGATAACCCGGCCATCCCAGCGGAGGCCCACCCAACCATGCCCCCGCGGCGGACCACTATGCATCGAGCCACATCTTCACGAGAACTACGGCCCATGACGGACCTACAGGGATTGGGAGATGTAAGCTCGGGAGTACGGACACCACATCGGTGGTCCGCTTCAGTATTTCCTCTGACGCGACCTATGGACCATTCCCCCACGATCCCGGGGGGTATGATTCGACGCCCATTCTCTTCATCTGGACCGCCATCGCATTCAATACCGACGCATCCACATGCACTTTCACCATACATGCCAATGGCAGGGTTTAATCCCGTGTTAAAAGTCAACACCATATCTGGTGGTATGGAGCGGCTATCTGGTGGTATGGAGCGGCGATTTCCAACATATGGCGTCCCAGCATTACCACCCCCAACATCACCTCCCCAACATCAGCCACCGCCAGTTGGTGCATCCTTTCTACCGTATACCGAGACGCCTGGAAATCCTATCCGCCCAGTAAGTGATCCACGAGTATCGCTATCACCTCGGGACCCATACAACATTGAATCACCAGTCCGGCTCCCTCCAATCCATCAGGCCACAGCCGGGCCACCACCTCCTCCTCACCATGTCCATCGCCTGAGCGACCCGTACCCGATGAATTGGACTTTCCCAGGCCGAGAAGAATCTCTTCAGGACCCCCGCGCTCTTCCTCTCCACAGATCTGCAGGCCCGGTCTTCAATTACTCCCTTCCCCACCAACGCTCCTCCTCCATAACAAGCCCAACCATGGATCCCGTACCCCGCCATCTTGGACCAGTGGAATTGCCGTCCTCGATCCAGATGACATCGAGCAACTCGCCTTCCATGCCGAGAACTGAACCACCCAGCACAGAAGCTGAAGGTCAAGATAACAGACCTATTAAACGCCGCAAGATGGCTTTGGATGACATGGTCAATGGCTAATTTTGACACTGCTCTCAATCCCATCACCAACCTGATACTGATACTGATACCAATCGGAGGCTGGAGTTCCTCCTTGTACTGTATAATCATACTTGAATCCCCTGTAGCAGGGTCTACGGGAAATAATTATTGCACCGTTTGCGGGTCTTTGCCGGTGCGAGCACCGAGCAAATGATTCTCAATGGACAGTTTTGGTTTCATTTCGACTCGGCTTAACCCCATTTTCCACGTCTCGTTTTATTTTGTTTTTCAAATATGCAGGACATGAAAAAAGCATATGTTCTCATTTCCCGGTGTTTTCCTTTTTTTTCCCTTTTTTTCCTATGTCTACGCGCCAGGATATCCCATCCGCATTGTTTCAGTTGCATTATCATACCCCATCTCACGACAGCATTCTCGGATTTGCTTGTCTCTCTACTCTGCTGGACAAAATGGAAGGTGGCTGGTTGAGGGTCTCTTTTGTCTGCCATCTCATTTGTCGTCTTTTTTGTCTCTTTTGTCACTCGCATCTCATTTGTCTATCTCCCTTGGCTGATTCCCCTTCTCGCGAGTACCCCCTACAGTTGATGCGCGATTTTTTGTCCTCAAGATATCATGGCATGGCGTTTCGCGAATATTGGGGTGGTCTTGCATTGGTTTTTGTTCTATTTTATTTTTATTTTCTTGCTCTTGGGCGTATATGAAATGTCATTGTCAACTGAGTTTGGCTGTTTACCTTGACGTTATCTCTGATCGCTTGTACTTTGGAGTCTGTACGTGTATGCGTACATAACTAACTGTGTATATACACGTGTAGGGACTAAGGACCACTCATCCATGTCAGTCTTGGACATGATGTAGATAGGATATAATTTCCATTTAATCGCTTGCTTCAGTTGCGGTCCTTTTCAGCGAGTAATAACCTCCTTCCTATATTGCCGGCTTTGCACAGGCATTTTAGGCGCGGTCTTTAAAATTAACCAAAGTTTAACGACAGATAAATAAAAATTCTTCTAATAATAGTAGGGATAGTAGAAAAAGAACATCAAAAATATCAAAAAATGCACTAAGAGGGAATCGAACCCCCGGCACAACATAACTCAGTAGTCAGGTGACTACTTGGAAGTGTTATATGTTACCACTACACCATTAGTGCTGCTTATGATAATCGGTCATTTCTTTGATTTATATCGTATTAATTTCTATTTACAAGCAGTAACTATAGTATCAAGATCCAGAGAGTTAAAAGGAATTCGCTACCATAAATGTCACGATGAGCAATGATAGGGGAGTAAGTGTATTGGAAGCCCCTAAGATGGCAATTATTGATGACGAAAAGTGGTCGGAAACAACCTTGGAATAGTGTGGGTAGAGAATATATATAGTTGACATTTCCCCCCCCCCCATTGTTTGATCGAACAACATATTAAATACGGACAAAGGAACAAAACTCAAATTCATACCAAAGCAGAAAATAATAATTAAAAGAGTAGGATAGCCCTTTATAATTATCGACGAGATGTACATAGCAAGTTTACCAGCAAATACGCTTGGTGAGACAAAGAGTGCGTCAGAGATAACCACACATTCTTTTTCTACAACCATCTCCATTTCACCCCCATTACCCGCCGTTATCATTTATATAATTAAGGCTGTGGCAACAGTCATAAAGTACGCCCCTTCCATCACTCTCTAGTATTAGCAAGTCATACTAACCTTCACTTCTCCAGGCTACAATGACGGCCCTGAAGTGTCTATCAGTATAAGCCAGAAGGAGGAAGCCAGAAGGAGGATGACGACGCAATTTTGGAATCGAGCTGCTAGTCCTCACCAGTAACCATATAAGCAGTTATCCTGATACAAATTCCCTAGTCCTAGACTGGCGGAGATTGAAGTTTGATAATGCGGATTTTCTACGACCCCGATGACCCACAGCCAATACTCGCAGGTATCAGGTATCAGACATGAGATCGCGGGGAAAAATTACCGCCAGATCGGAGAAACATTAAGGCACAAGCGACTATACGTGTTGACCGGCTTTCTCAATATGGTATTTTCCAACCTTGGAAGTTTGAAGTTGGAGGGGCAAGACCTATGAACAGTACAAGCGCTACCCGGTCAGTGCATTCGAACGAAAGGCACCTGAGGGCAGAAATATGACCAGTGCAAGGGCAAAAGATGGAGGGTCGATCTGTTCATCATTCTCACTATCCCCTATCTGCCGAACAGCTCTATGTTGTCTCTCTGATCACCGTCTCCCATCTCTCCTCTGATCCAAGGTTTGCCTTTCTCGAAATTAGAGATTGTATATGTATGAAATCCCAGAACTAGGCGTGTTTTATGGTTTGTTCATTTTAAATGGTTCGGGTTTGGTAGCTTAGCTACACCATGTAGTCACAAGAAAGTCGGCGTTACCGGACAAGTGATAATACTCTTGCAGCCGGGGCAGTTGAGTATCAGGCCCAGGACTCGAGGGTTTAGCTCTTGTCTTTCACAGCGCGTCTCTTTTTCAAAGTCTTCCCTCTCTTTCCCCCTCATGTTCCACCTTCTTCCCACCTCTGCTGATCTACCTTTTGTTGCAGGATATCGTCGTCAGTAATAATGACCGGGCATGGTGTTCCACCCGTGCCAACTGTTGCACTCTACTGCTGAACAAGTTGGATCAACTGGCCCTTGATAATTGTTTCGCCGTCGTTAAACCTGGGATATGAGTGAAATAATCTGGCATCCAAGTGTGTGGGAATACTGCAGCGCTCTGAAAACATTCTTATTTTATCGTCCAGATTGGATCCCATAAAGCTTGTACAATAATTGTTGAGTTCACCTTCGGCTTTGGCTTTCTCGTCAGTGGCCAATGTCAAAATTTGCCTAGAAGAGAAGGCAAAGAAAAACCATCATCCAGGCCTAGGCCCATTGAAACCCAGGAACGCAGGGGTAATCGCTTGCTGGCACAATGGGGTGACATGTGCGCTTTGCTAACTAACTAGTTAATAAAAGAATCTTGGAAGGATTCTTTGAGTCCATAGAGATGTTCCAAATCCGGAACAGGTTTTGTCCCCCAAAAGGAATGGCAGAATTGTGAATATATACCAGGATAAGAAGGCGGTGAATAAACGAACGACAAAAATCGACAGTTGCAGGGTTCGAACCTGCGCCCTCGAAAGGACTAGATAGCATGAATGAGTATTCAAGTCTAGCGCGTTAGACCACTCCGCCAAACTGCCTAATTGGGTAAGAATTGGGTAAGAATTAAGTAAGTGCTGCCTCCCACTAACATTCAATCAGGTGAAGGACCTCAAGCGTACCTATATTGTAGGTAGCAAAGTAGCAAACAAGGCGTGTTAGAACCTCCGCTGGATACTACCGCGCACCTGAGTGCGGTGGAACACGAGGTGAAGTTAGATTCGCCGGTGAGGGTGGGGACGAGCTCTGAGAGCTTTGGCTCTGCGAAGCTGGTGAAAACATTTTAAAGGTGTGCGTTGAATAGAGAGGCACTTGGCCGCGTGGCTAGCGGATTGTGGAGTGCGTCGTAGGAGAGGCACGTTTGTTGCGTGGGATGAAAACTCTGTGCAAGAAATCCTCGGTTAGGGTATGTTGAGATCGTTTGTATGTAGGTAGGTGACACCGTTTGTCGGTGTTTGTGGGGGTGGCCTGGCCGGTGATGTCGATGGTGATGATAGTGATGATGGCGGCGTCGATGGAGGGTCCGATGGAGGATGGAGGCTGACGATGATGAGGAAGGGTGAATAGAGCTTCCAGGGGCTCATAACCTGTAGGAGAGGTCTGCGTGGTGGACGTCGAAGTGCATGGTGCAATGTGAGATTGGATTGTTGAGTAGTTGTTGAAGACGTTAAGCTACAGAAGCTAAGAAGGAGACTAAGAAATCTGACAACCATATTTATTAGTTTTGCTATTCTGCGGCTATGCCGCTATTCCACTCGCCGAGCCTTGCATCCACGAAACCGTCTCTATATAGTTGCGGAAAATATCTAACCCTCAATTTTTGGTTCTACACTATTTAGGAATATTTCAGAACCCCGATTGGATAGTTTGTAAATTAAGTTTATTGTTTTGTTCGGATTTTTCTTTTCGCTTGAATTAACAACGGATTATCGCTCTTACTACTTACTGCTTGCTCCTAGGAATACGCCTTCAGCCCTAGCAATAGACACCCGCAAAAATATCTACTAGATGATCCAGCCGCCTATATCGAAATTTGCGGCCCCTTATTTGCCGAATATATTCTAACTAGCAATTAGAAAATACCTTATTCTAGCTAAAGTCTACTAGGATTAGTGAGATGATATCGATTTTAGGAGCCTAAGTGCTAGTACCTATTCGTAACAGCTATGACTACTAACGCTAAGAGTTAAATTAGATGAAAAAAAAAGGAAAGGAAAAAGATGTTGTCCTAAGACTAGTGCCCTAAAACTAGTGGTTTCTGTATTAAACCCATTGCAAATTTCAAACCAGTGATTCTTTCAACAGTATAGAAAAGCCCATTATAATTCCAAATAAGCGATTATTTCAACTCTATAAAACCCCATATCTTGACAAACTTTCGGCGCCTTTCTTCGCTCATCTAAAGATCAACAGAAAACTTGGTTCGGAGATAGCCTCCGTAGTGGTAGAAAAGCCACGGGACAGGTGTAAAGGCCAGAGTGATGAAGCCAAGCACGCTGTTTCCCCATCCCAAACCGAGCTTGTTGTATAGGGGCGTGGCAGTCAGGCCGAGAAAGGCGCCAAAAGGCGAACGAACGAGCAAGTTGGCTGCGATTGCCGATGCTGCAGCCGTAGCCCCGAACGAATCAACAAGGTAAATCTGGCCAGGGATGACGACAAAGAGGCAGCCTATACCAATAATGGCTGTTCCAATAATGGGCACAATCCAGTGTGTGTGGTAGTAGGCGCTCCAACCGTACATGAAGCAGCCCAACGGGGTGATGGGCCCAAACCACTTCATGAGAATGAGACGCTGTTCAGGTGCCGCAATGGCACCACCCTGCTTCTGACCAAGAAGCTTGTCGCTAAGCACGGAGAAGAGGACGAGCCCGCTAAACATGCCAATGCCCAGACCAAGGTATGCGAGACCGGAAATGCCTTCGTCGAAGCCGTAGACGCCGTGGAAGACGGCGGGGAACGTGGTAAAGAGGAGGAAGACGATACCAAACATGAGACCTGTGTAGAGGGAGATGAGCAGAACAATGGGCGAGAAGATGAGCAGCTTGAGGGGGCGAATGATGGCGCGCAGTAGCATCTGCTTGGGAGTGAGGTTGGAAGCGCCGGCGGCAACAAGATCCAGGTTGCCTGTTTCCTTTCGCAGCTGTTCCACCCTTCTGCCCAGAAGGATCGTAGCATTTGTCTCGCGCATCAGAGCAAACGTGGCAGCAGTAATTATACCAGACTTTCCCCGAATTAGCCAAAATTCTATGTCACTAATTATAAAGGGTACCTACCGAGATGAGAATAATTCTAAACGTCCAGCGCCAGCCGAGGTGCTGAGATACGAAGCCCCCAATAAGGGGTCCGAGGATCTATTTGAAGTATAAGCAAGCGAAAAATAAACGCCAATTAAGACAACCTACCGGTCCGAGGATAGGACCCATGGCGAAAAGAGCCATGGCCTTGCCTCGCTTCTCCAGCACAGTAACGTCGGCAACGGTACCGCCACCAATACTCATGGGGCCAGAGGCGGCGCTGCCAGCGATGAATCGAAAGACGAGAAACATTGCCGTGTCGGTGCTAAAGGCGCATCCAAAGGTAAAGGCGAGGTAGACGAGGTTGCAAAAGTTGTAGACGATCAGGCGGCCGTAGAGCTCGGACAGAGGGGCGAGGATGAGAGGGCCAATAGCGAAGCCAAGCACGTAGAGACTCACGGTCATGGTTTCGAGGGTGCTGTCGGTGATGCCAAATTCGTCTGCTAGTTCCGCTGCCCCTGGCGCAAACATTGTCGCGGCGAGATTTCTGTGTGTCTGTCAGTTTACGATTTCCATCAAGGGCTATCAATAATTTTGATATTACATACGCTGTCAGGGTGAAAATACTGACAATAGCCACATGAATGTTCTTGCGAGACGCGGGCCAGTTGAGCGGGTTAGCAGGGTCATCGGGGCCATCCCAATCGACCACGTTGGGGTCTTTGAGCTCGATAGGCTTGCTGAGGTCGGTGCCGGCGACACTAGCTTCGATCTCGGAGTCGGTTTCGTTGGATACTGCCATGGCCAAAATGTCGTTGATACTGCGCGGCTAGTACTAGGATATGCTTGTTTCGTGGTTTGAATGGACAACAAGGCACGGTTTGGCTTTGGTGTCACGCAGATACAACATACTTAAGTAGTCATTTCACCTTTACTTCCCCTGACTCTTCACTCAGTTGGATGTGGCTGTTATATCCTTCTCCGACCCCATATCTCCATTCTCGGATCCGTCAGACAATCTGCCCCAACCCAAAACAACAAATATTGGCCGATATTCCCATTGTTTCCTATCAACAGGGGCCAGCATAGCCAAGTAAAATAAGATGAGCGTAGTCTTCGTGGTGGCTGCTGCCAACCCGCGTACAGAACAGAAGCACTATGGCGTGGAGTATCGGAGCGGAGCATCGGAGCGGAGAACCGGAGTGGAGAACAGCAGCGTATCGGGGGGACACGATCAGTGCTTACACTGCGATCCATATCGGCTTCTATTTTTGGAGATATTTCCCTTCTAATGTATTGTGAAACGTCCAACGCTGTATTTCTCAGACACAATACGCTACTTGACTTGTCCTTCTTCACGCTCACCTCATCACTTCGCCATGCTCTCCTCTTGGCCCGACGCCACATTACATTCCCGCACACAACAAGTGGACCGGGTCTTATCCGCGCGCCGTAGGGAGGCTTCTACTGAAACGGACCAGAACCTTGCGTCTTAATGTCGACAGACACGTTTGAGCCCGGCGACGACGACGACTCGCCGCTCCCGGTATGGGGGCCAGGCAAAACCGCCATTGGGAGAGCGCGGCTGCCATCCAGTCGCCGAAGGGACAGAGTTCAGCTATCCTGCAATCTCTGCCGCAGGAGAAAGTGAGTCCGCCCGTATGACCCATGCAACGTGCTTCGTTCGCACCCCGCTTTGCCCACCCCGCCCATCCACACTTAGTCTCGTTTCTCACGCTGACACGTCTTAGGCTGCGCTGTGACCGGCAGCAACCGTGTGCAACTTGCACGCAGAGAGGACTCGGCTTGTCCTGCGCGTACAGCCCCAGCCCCCAAGCGCTGCGAGACGGCAACGCGCAGCCTGTTCGCCCCGTAGCTACAGTGCAGGAGCGCATTAAGCAGCTCGAGGAGCTAGTGGTCGACCTTATGCAAAAGACGTCAGCGACGAATGTGCCACCGCTAGCTTCGTCGAACCCGTCTCCAAGCGCCAACACGCCACTGGCCGCCAACCATGCCTCCCCGAGGGTATCGTTGTCGGCCACGCCAGCCGCAGACGGTGCTCACCGAGTCAACTCACCAGACTCGGATCACGGCAGCATGCGGCTGACAAAATCCGGGGCAAGCTATGTCCACGGAACGCATTGGGCCGCCGTGTTGGGTGGCATCGCGGAGCTCAAAGATCACTTTGACAGGGACGACGAGGCGCGTGCAGATCCCCTCGGCACTGCGCAGCCACCGCAGGTAAACCTGAGCGGGCCGCACCTTATACACGGCTTTATAAAGGTCACTACCAGAGACGAGATATTGGCGTCGATACCGCCTCGCCATATTGTGGACAGGCTGGTCTCGCGGTATTTTAATTCGTTTGAAATGTCGCCAGGTACGCAAAAAGTAACCCGCCATGTAGATCAGAAGGCTTACACTGTGAACTTCATACAGCTGTATTGCATAGTGTCCAATTCTTGCGCGAAGTGTGTTGCCATGCTGATGTTGTATTATTGCTTAGAAGCGGCAGATTCTGACCGATAAACCTTAGTACCGCGAATTCTGGACAGATAACTCGGAAACACCAATCATCTGGATAGGCCTCTTGTTCAGTATCATGTGCCTCGCAACCTTGTTTGAGCAGTTCCAGCAAGGCCCACAGGATCAGGTTCCTGGAACGCCTTCCAAAAACGAACTCCAAGACATGGTGAGCAATTTCAGGCTCCGCATCGTGCAATGTCTTATCCTCGGAGACTACACCCAAGGGGGCGTGTATGTGTTAGAGACCCTCTTGCTATACATGGCCGTCGAACTATTTCTTCGAAGAGACGCCGAGATTGGCATCTGGATCCTTCTCGGCATCATTGTCCAGCTGTCCATGCATATGGGCTACCACCGGGACCCGAAGAACTTTCACGACATCTCTCCCTTTGACGGCGAGATGCGCAAGCGAGTCTGGGCCACAATGTTGGAGGTGCAACTGGGCATCTCGATGCAAATGGGCCTTCCGCGGCTGATTGCGCAGTGGCAGACCAACACCACGGAGCCATCTAACTTGCAAGACAACGACTTCAACAAGGACACAGTCAATATGCCTGCGTCGCGACCAGAAACAGATCTTACGCCCATGGTCTTTCGCATCGTCAAAGCTAGGATGATGACAGCCATTGGCTACATTTGGGACTTTGCCACCGACACAAGAGCATGCAGTCGTAAAGAAACGGAACGCATGGAAAAGAACCTCCGAGACGCGCGCACCTCGATTCCCGAGTGTCTCCAGTGGCGGTCCATGGAAGACTGCATCATGGACTCCCCGCACGTCATCATGCAGAAGATTTGCCTCGAGATCATGTTTTACCGCGCCAAGCTCGTCCTCCATCGCAAATACCTGCACCTCTCGCAGTCTAGCGCCGACTACCACCAATCCCAGAAGGCATGCCTCAACGCGGCGCTAAAGCTACTCGCGTACCAGCAAATTCTCGAGGAAGAGACGCAGCCGTTCTGCCAATTGCACCACGAGCGGTGGAAGGTGTCTTCGCTTGTCAATCATGATTTCCTGCTAGCGACCAGCGTTCTCTGTCTCTATCTGAAGCAGTCGGCGGGCGATGCTAATGTGCAAGCAGAGTTCCCAACTGTGGACGACATTCGCACGGCGCTGAACCAGGCATATGGCATTTGGCTGCAGTCAAGCGATACCTCGCGAGAGGCGTGGAAGGCAGCGAAAGCTCTGAGCATTGTCTTGTCGCAGCCAGGACCAGGCGATGTGCGCCACGACGAGCAGCCGATCTCCTCTTTAGATGTATGGGGCGATTATTTTGAACGTAGGTTTTCACTCTCCTCTACCATGTCAACTTTTGGCTATGAAGCGTGTTTTGCATCTGTACTAACACTGGCCTACGCAGAATTTATTCTTCAGTTCCCTCCGCTGGACGGCTCTGTTCTGATGGATTGGCCCTTGGCGAACAACGACGCCATGTACACTGCTGGCATCCAGGCTACGTCGCAAAATCTCGACTGGCCAATGACGGGTAGTAAGTAAGCCATCTTACTCTCCGGCAGCCTCAACTAATAATGAATAGTTGATGGGGATGCCATGCACTTGGAGCAGTAGAAGCACGTTCATGCAGAATGATGCCTTGTCTTCATCGCCGGGGTCTTGTTCCTGGCTTGTTGTGGCCCACCCCTCAGTGTGCGTTTCCCCGATAGATTTCTAAGACTTTGTGTGTTCTGGATCCTCTTGAAACCTGTTCCACAGCACTGCTATCCGGACATTTGGATATCTCGATATATCAGCCTCCCCTTCATCTGACGAAAGGTGCTGTGAGACATGACCCTGCTCTCTTTGTCCACGGTACCACCAAGCGCCCTCGACTGCCCAGAAGTAGTAAACAGAATTCGAACTGGCCAATCCGCATTCCTGGAATGTGCAAAGAGCAAGTCCACAAACTCCTGGCACATGTCCCGTGCGCTTCCTTCGAGAAGATTGATCCCAGAGATGATGCAGTACTGCAGGGTAGGTGTATTCTCCAGCAGGTATTTAAGCAGCGTTAAACCTGTTGTCCAACGCTCCCCTGGCTGCGTGAGTCGATCCAGCATCGCCGGCTGTAGATGCACTTTGTCATCAGGCGGTTGGAATTGTAGCAGCTGGCAGATTAAGCTGTAAACCATTGCCATCACGCCAGCTTTGTCTTCGACGTTGTAAATCTCGGGGATACTCCCGTACTGGGGTCGTTGGCAGATGTAAGATATAAACTGGGCTCGAGCTCGGATTGCCGTCCGAATAACCCCGAGAGCAGCGAGTTGGGCACTGGTTTGTGGGCCTGTTTCGAAGGGGCTGATAATCCAAAGTTTGAGAGTATTGCCCGATGTAGCTTGTGCCCAATTCCCGAGGATTTGGACGATGGTAGGCTCAGCGACAAATCGTCCGGTTTGGAGGGCGAGACTGATTCCATCAAAGCCTCCTGTTTGATCAATCTTTGGCTGAAGGTGTTGGCAGACCCATTTAGCCTCGGACCGGCTGAGACCCGGAGGAATATCGACGATTTCGGCAATTTCTTTTTCGTTTATTGATGAAGTACCTTGTGCTATTGCTCTTCCGGTCTCGTGTTGTCCTGGCAGCTGCATGCGTTCGAAGCGTTCTTCCCATAGACCCACTAGAAAAATTGCAGGACTTTTAGCGAGGCATCGAGGTAGGATTTAGATACAAGGGGACGTTACGTACTGCGTTCAGTCATCTGCAGCATCAGAGTTGCCATTGTTCCCCCAGCCTCGTTCTTCTCGTTTCGAATCTCATTCACCCAGGTAGCGAGCCTCTTTTCAAAGGACGTAAATGACTGATCGAGCTTATTTAGTTGCCATGCGTTCTCGACTAAGGCTTGGTCACGGATGAGTCGAATGGACCGTTTGATCGTTTCTGTTGTGGCCTCGTAGCCCGTCGTAAAGTTTGTGTTGAACGAATCGAGCCATTTTGAAGGTTTTGGTTTCAAATACCAGGTGGCCACCTTGATGAAGAAATGGAAGTATTGCGTATAGATATCGGACAGTCGCTCTTGCATTGCCGGGTTGTCATAAAGGTTGAGCCACTGTGTACAAACAGCGATGCTCTCCGACAGCTCTACTATATAGCCCGACAGCTTTTCCGCAATAGTCGAGTAATTAACCGAAGCCTGTTAAATCACAAATAAGACCAAACTCTGTTACGTGACCTGAAACTCTTACCTGGACGACCATGGTGATAGCACCACATAGAGCAGATGTGTAGGAGGTTTGACTTGGGAAACATTGAAAGATTTGCTTATGCGCGTCAAACTTTTGGCATATCTTTACGAAGTTTGTCGCCGCCTAAAAGATAATTCTTTAGTTAAGCCGTTTAGACGTTTGGACTCCCGCCACTGTTGTACTTACCTTGCTGTTTGATTCTGTCCATTGAGTCTCGACCTCATTGATGATTGAAGTGACTTGACTCACTGTGAGCTCCCCTCGTTGGCGGATGTAACTAGCCAGTTTCGGTTCGGTCGCGTTTCGATGCATGAATCGTGAGAGTCCTGATTTGCTCTTTTCTGCTTCTACCTTCTCCAAAGATTTGAAGAATTCATCGCATTTGGATTGGAGCGTTTGACGGGCTAGTTCGAGTCCTTTAAAAGAACTGGATGAGAAAGGTCAGCCTCTCTAGCTCCATTGATTCCTCAATATTCCTTTACTCCCTCCGACATACCTCTCTATTGATGGTTGACCATAATAAATACGATCCGTTCGCAGTTTCTCTTGCGTATTGATCTCTGCGTCCAAGTCCTCTTGGTACGACTTGACCTGAGAAGCTAGATCTGAATCCTCTTGGAGTTCAGCAGTGAACCGACGCACCAAATCGGGCCGTGAGAACTCTTGTGTTGTATTCATAGTGTTTGTCTGCTGTGCACCAAAAAAAGCAATATCAGCGGAAAAAATAGTGCCAGTTTACATACCCGTAACCGGCATGAAGTTCGGACGGGAAAGGTCTAGCGATATGCTGACCCCAATTAATGCATTAGTCGAGGTATATATACTCCGTACAAAGGTTCCCCCTAGCTCAAAGTGTTATTCGACCCACTTTGGCTAGTATGACCTCTGATTCGACATGGAAAAGACCCCCCGCTTCAGCCGTGTCCGTGATCACATCCCGCTACATTTGCATGGTGAAACCAAGTGTAAAACCAACACAGACTCGTTATTTGTTGTTAGAATGCGAGAATTTTCGAGACCGCTTCCACGTGTCGGCACGAGATACATACATATGTATGTAGGAAGTCTCTTTATGAAGGAAACTCGGTTGGGAATTGGACGAGACTTGTGGGGGTGGTTGGGCTTACATGCATGAGTTAGTATCTGCAATCAGCAGAGCACCAATCAAGTGGATTTTGCTACTATGGACAAATGAAATATGCCATAGGAATTTAGATTAAGAGTTTTCAGCCCCCAAATTACGTCTGAAATCGCTGCCGATATAAATAGCCAGATACGAGCCGGGCCTGGAGAGTGAGGCATGGTGAAATTCCCAAAAATTGCCGCTAAAATTCCCAGAGTCTCTTTTTACCTTTTCTTTAGCAACTGTTGCGAGCAATGGAAATTCTCACAGAGCCAAGCACTCACATTTCTGAACCTAAGGCTCACGAGGTGCAGTCTACCATGGCAGACAGTGCACCTGCTAATTTAGCGACTGGTAAGTTTAAATAAAGCCAAGCGCTGCAGAGCTCTATCAGCTGATTAGACAACAAGCGAGCCAAAGCGCTACAAATGTAGACAAAGCACAGAAAATTTTACGTGAGACAGAAACGCCTAACGCAATAGAGACCCCGGATCTCAAAGATACCACCGAGGTCAATCCAGAGCCGTCCTTGGCCGAGGAGAGTGGCGCAGACAAGACCTCTTGTAGCAACGCTGAAGCCGACGGAATCGTTGCCACAGCAATCCCGGCTGCTACGAAGAGTCCAGAGAGTATCGTTTTTGTTGATCCTTTTGGCACGCGTTGGACCTTTCCATACGAGAATTCTAAAACTTGGGACGTAAGTCATGCGGGCTTGCTCTTCTGGTTGTCTCTGCTGAATCTTTGCAGGACACCAAGAAACTGGTCAAAGCAGTCTTTGACACATACTCCACTGAATGGCTCACGCATTACCTGGATGAAGAAGATGACCTTGGTGAAACATTTTCCATTACCAAAATTAAACCTGAACACTCAAGTATCCTACCCAATCATTGGGAAAGTTTGGTCTCACCCGGATGGGAATTCAAGCTTGAGTTCACATTCGATGTGCTCTCCTCGATTCGCAGACAGAAAAAGCTTGCAGAAGAAGAAGCTGCGGAAAAGGCCGACAAAGAGGCTAAAGAATCTGACGTGGTGGTCGAAGAATTGAGTAAGGTGTCTTATGTCGCAACATATTTGGCCCCGGACAGCGATGGTGATTACCAACGCCGTAATACGAAGCGACTCAACGACAACACAATCTTTACAAAGGTTTCCGATACTCAGATCCCCAAATCCGTGATCGAGGAGCATAGGGAGGTCTACTGCAGCAACAAATATGCCACTGATCCCGAGGATGCCATGTTCGACACAATTAGCAGTCCGGTACTCTACGTTCATTCGCCGATTCTTCTCAATGCCCTCAATGCTATCATTGACTGCCAATCACGTCCAGACAGGATCGCTCGAGTCGAATATCGTATCGAAGGAATCGAAAGTGATCTCGGACAGGGTCGGTTAGTGTACCCTTTCACTGATCTTCATTACTATAGGGAGAGATTGCTCCAGTATCGAGAGGAAGTAGGTGAAACCCACGACACCGAGTACACCACAACATGTCAAGAACATATTGACATTCTGATTGGCTATCTGGATGGGCTAACAACAATTGGCGTGAGAGACGCCGAATTTCTCTGGAACAGCGAAGTCCCAAAGACAACTTTCAGCTCTCTCTGGCTCTTGTTAAAGCCTGGGACAGACGTCTTTGTTCACGAGCACGGAAAACTGAATGCGTATGTTATCGAATCGTTTTCGGGAGGAGTGTCATGGGGTTCCCCTAATGCTCGTTCGCGGCCATACATTGTGAATGTTTGGAATCTCAACTTTGACGGCCAAATTCTAAGTCGTTCCGTCAAAGAAGTCAGCATTTCTATTTTTGACGGCCAACGTGAAATTACCTCTCTGCCTCTATTTCCCATCAAGTTTCATGTGGACGAGGACCCGCAGAATCCTCTACGTCAGCAATTGGTGGAGCGAGGGAAAAGATTTGTCGATATGGTGAAGACACCTACATTCCAGGAGTACAGCGGCCCAAGTAGACTGCAAGGCAATCGAACGGTGAGTTAAGCATGGGATGCATATACACCCATTATTTTATTCCCAGGCGTCCTCCAATTCTCACACCTATATAGTTTAAACAAACGCGAGTCGTCGTTGACCACACTAGTCAACCATGGAAACTGGGCGAGATCGTCAGTGAAAAACGCGCCCGTTTGCCGATTCAAGAAATCTACGACGTCGAGCTGGGCCAAAGAACAAGGGAGCCAAAATGTCTATGCAAAACATGCCAAGCGAACAGTCTGCGCGAACACGGCATTCAACGTCGTGTTTTCGACGACTACGATAGTATTGATTTGAGTTCAGTTTCAACCCTAACTGATCATCAATATCTACTCTGTTGGTCGCACGTATATGCATACGTGTTGAAAGACCGCGTCTGGGGTATGGATTAACATGTTTCTGCTGGTTGGGGCGCCGCTGATTACGGGAAATAGATTTATTGGAGGTATTCAGTCTGAAGGACCCAAAGATACATAAAGGTATCATTGACACGCTGGTCTTGAAGCCTGAAAGCAACAAGCAAATGATCAAGGCCGTCTGCGAGATATTTGGTGGAACGTACAAGCAAGCTTTCTCTTCAGACTTTATCCAGGGCAAAGGAGAAGGACAGATCTTGCTACTTCATGGTCCTCCAGGAACAGGAAAGACTCTCACAGCTGGTATTAAAAATCCCTAGACTGAAGAAAATCCCGATATGACTTGTTACTAACCATCACGGTACCAGAGTCTGTTGCAGAGTATACAGGTCGACCTCTTCTTAACATTACTGCTGCAGATTTAGGTCATGAACCAGTGCCACTGGAACAAAATCTGCTTCGTTTCTTCAGAAATGCAAGACATTGGAACGCAATCGTTCTTCTTGATGAAGCGGATGTTTATCTCGAAACTCGGTCTGCCCAGGATCTTCGACGGAATAGTATTGTTTCTAGTAAGTTCGCGTGGTGCACTAGTGCAAAAATAGCGGCTAAGCAAGATTTACCTGCACCAGTTTTCCTGCGCGCCCTAGACTACTTCCAGGGTATTCTTTTCCTAACGACCAATCGCGTGGGAAGTTTCGATGAAGCAGTCATGTCACGAATCCACGTGCAGATCGGATATGACCCACTCGATGAGGACTCAAGGAAGCAAATCTGGGACGGTTATTTCAAGAAGCTCTCCAAAAATCATAACAATGATGGCCGGGAGATTCGTTGCTCATATGATGCCAAAGAATTCGTTCGGAAGTCAGATGATCTCCGGGCACTCAAATGGAACGGCCGCGAGATACGAAACGGTAAGTAGCCCGCAACAATCTCACTTTCTCTCGACTTGATGCTCACACTATCCAAGCATTCCAAACTGCTGTGGCTCTTGCATGCTTCCAGGCAAAGCAGGAAGGGAGTCCTATTCCAGAGTTGACAGATGACCATCTTCGTCAAGTAGTGAACATGTCTCATAATTTCAAGAGCTATGTGAAGGCGGTTCGCGGAAAAGAAGAGGATTATGCCTATGCGGCAGGAGTTAGAAACGATACCACAAGATCCTCTGGGGGAAGTGACGAACGATTGAGAAGCATGGATATTCCTAACTTCTAATCAAACCGGAGGCATTTCTCTTGAATATAAACGCATTCAATTATGATCACCGCGTAAGCTCAGCTGAGGCAGTCACATGTGGTAGGGTCTGTCACTTTTTCCATTTCTCTTTTTGTCGGTTGTTCTTTCTTTGATCTAAATGCACAAAGAACATTTCCCTCTTAGCTGCGGCTAAGATAGAATTGGACACTATAATGTCTCGTTATACCACTAGACCATGGCACCTATTTGATGGAAGGTCGAACATATTTAATCGCAAGATGATAGAACCAGAAAAATGCCCCGAGAGTATAGCTGTTTGGTTCTTGGTTGAAAATGTCGCGGAGGAGCCGGTATAAACTATAAGAGGATTCTCGCCACAGCTCTGATTAGATGGAAGAGTGGGACAGTAACAGGAATGGATAGTGAACTTAGGAAAATTACGATATCTTAGATCTCGATGTATATGTCGCACTGTCTGCGAAGGTGTATAGCGGCCTCTGTTCAGTTTCAATTAAAATATGCATGGCTGCCTTGAGATGCCTGAATTATGCCTGAACTGCGCTCTATAGTTATAGTGTATTGTAAATTGAAGCTATTCCCACCACATAAATCATCAAATTGAGTATATCCCTTACGGCAGGTTTTAGATATCATCGCGCCAACCGGGTTTTGGCCAGGCAGAAAATTAAAAGGTTATATACAGAAAAGTCTCGCAGAATATGCATATACCTAAAAAGAGTATCTAAAAAGAGCATCCAAAAAAGGATCGAAAGCCACCCATGAGATAGTAATATACAGAACAGTTGTACTGCCAAGCCTTAGAATACCCAAATCCATTTTTACAGCTTGACTTTGAATAAAAAAAGCGACCAAATCGCTTATGCCGGCACACGGTGCCCGACACTTCGCCAGAATTTACAGCGCTTGCCACGGCCACCTTCCCACTTCGATGCATCTGCCAGGCTAAAATCATTGGTGACACCAGGTCCTTCTTGAACCCAATATGAGAGATGATCGGTAACTTTCTCGTAGACCATTGTTCCACCCGTGGTGTTGAGGTTCATTAAGAGAGGGGAGCTGCGATTCCACCTTGGCCAGGAGATATCTCCATTTGCACCCTCAGGTACGGTAGAATTGTCTGCACCACCCTTTGCGTCAACTATAGAAATGACTGGAGTATTATTGATGATAAAATTGCCCCAAATTTTCTGGAATGCATAGATCAAACCGCGAGTGGGCGTAGTTGCCCCAATAGAGAAGTATGCGGTCAAGTCCGCTCCGTGGTATGCAGGGGTGACGGAGTACTGATATTTCCAACTCTCCTTGGTATAACCTCCAGCGAAAGCATCCGCAAGCCAGTAAGAGGGACAGTCGAAGACTGATTCGGCATAGATGTCAAAGACTGTCTGCTGAAGACCAGTTGCCATTTGTGATTGGTTCAGAGCGGTTGGACCGCGATCACCTAGTGTATCGTATCGGGGAGCATTGTTTTGAGGAGAGTTGTTCCGGAACCCGTAGAGATTCAGTAGGCGGGAATAATCACTGCGGGAGAACAAAGGGAAAGTAGAGCGGACATAACAAAGGAAACCGGCAGCGGTATTCACAAATGGCAAACTAAGTGGAACACCCTCATTGGCATTGTTCTGGAGGAGTTAAGTTAGAATGGGAAAAAGCACTACTACATGTTGGTACGAGGATTTGACACAATGAACTTACACCAGATAAAACGCGCTTGCCGCTCACTTTCTTCTTGAGCAATTGCTTGGACGGCAGCTCCTGAATGAAGTCCCCATCGACCACAGGTTGGAAAGCCCAAGTACCCCATGCTCCTGAAATGGAGACATTTGCACTGGCGTATTGCAAAGTATTGGTGTCAGCATTGACAAGGCAGTCAAATACGGCTGCCTCGGATATATTACCCCCATGGTAACACCCTGCTCGCGCCGCAAAATGCTGATAGTGATTTGTCGGCTCTTCACCATCGTACTGATACAAGGACGTGGTATACGGGCTGGCGGCAATAACCTATGCAAGTTAGCTGTGCTGTCTCGGATGTCATGGCGCTATAACTTACGTTATTAAATAAGTGGTCCTCACGACCACCATAAGCCATTGCTTGTAGGACAGCCGATCCTGCTCCAGAAGATTCACCGGCGATAGTGACGCGGGAGGAATTACCGCCAAATTTTCCGATATGCTCCTGGACCCATTCGAGGGCGAAACGCATATCAAGCAGACCTGCATTGGTCTTCCCGTGCTTGTGTACGTCTTCTGATGACAAGAAGCCAAAGGCTCCCAGTCTGTACTGGATCATAACTGCAATGAACCCGTTGTCGTTTGTGTTGATCCACTCACTGGGGTCGTATTCGGCTCCGAAAAGCCCATATCCACCACCATCTGTGTGAGTGTTTAGAACATATTTCCCTTTCGGTCGAATCATTTGATGCTCGAATTTTGCATAGACTTACGGATCCAAAGGAGAACAGGGAGATCTTTGGCCCCGGGCGGAACATACAAATTTAAGAACAAGCAGTCCTCATTGCCCAGGGCTGAATTGAAGCCGTATATTTCTGGAAGCTTCGCAGCGCCGGATTGTGGGCAAAGTGGAGGCTGTTCAACGGCAGATTGAATAGAAGTCCTATTCACCGGAGGAGCCTGTGGTGCTTGCCATCGCAGCTTTCCAACGGGAGGGGCCGCATATCGAATACTGAAACAATAAGTAAAAAACAGAACGCCTCGGCAAACCCAATGCGGTATTTTTCTCACCCTTTGAAGATATTGAGGTCAAAGGTGTTGTTATAGTACCCCTGGTAAGTGGCGTAGCCCAAATCAACCACTGGGCTGGATGCTTGAACATAAGCAGCCAGACCAGGTGGGACAGCGGTGAGAGCCAGAAGAACAAGGCGGCTTATTCCAGCTGCGAACCCCATACTAACTACCCACAGCCGATAGGATCGGAGAATTAGAAAGAAAGAAACAGGTACTTCAATTTGAGAAAGTGATTGGTGAACATGCTCCCAGCCCCTTATGTACACCTGGGCAGTTCCTGCAGGGCTAGCGTAAGCCGTAATCCGTAAGCGAGCCATACGAGTGGGCGTCTCCGTAAGTTCAGATGGCATACTTAGTCCGTAATAGTGGACCATGTAACATTCCAAGCTTTGGGAAGTGGGCCGAAACTCGTTTTCTTGATCCACCTACCAACACGTGCCCGGTGTTGGCCTCACAAGATTACAAATTATCAATTAACAATGCATTTAAACCACTATTTATAAATAACCACCATAACTATCTATATACCTATTTCGACCATTACTATCTCTTGCCGCTATTGAAGCTTCATGCTTACTTTCTCATAAATCCCTCGCCGCCTAGGCCTACTATCCTACTTCTAAATTCTCGGCATACCGAGCCTATAGCCGGTACTTTCTTAGAATCAGTATCTAGCCTTTTTACTATCTTTCTATTTACCGAATTGCCTTTAGTCCTAAGAAGCGGTTTCCTATTTTTTAGTATATTTGCAGTTGATTTGTAGGACCAAGACTTCTTTAAAGAGGTATAGTTTATCTCTAGAGGTAGTGTTTTTATATAAAGTAGTATACCTAGCTTTCGCTAACTACCCGATCTTTTAGGTGATTAGCGATACGTTCTACAGTCTCTAGTATAGGATAGCTATATATATTATATGGAGTATTGTTCTAGGATATTAATACTCGCTCTTACATTGGATTTAATGTCTTTCTTTAGCTACTAATAGCCGTGTAGCCGACTATACAGAACCCTAAATTCCTAGGTCAATTTAGTGTTTATTACTCTGATAGTAGGCTTCGATATTATTTAGGGTTTGGATGTCGATGTTTTCAATTGATTTTGACATCGTGGGGTGGTATAAAATAGGTATAAGATAGGTAACAAATTGATGAGAAGGGGGAAAATTTTAATCTTGTGGAACTTTGCAATCTTGTGAGGTCCACCAACACCGGGTACGTGTTGGTAGGCTAGGTACGGTTATATGACATTGTAAAAGAAGATGTATGAATGGTTTGGTATCCAATCTACCCATATCATTCAGGGCTCCCATAAAATCTTGCTATTTAAGTTGCAGATAGTGCTGATTGATCCATCAGCTTTTATATACATATACATCATTCAAAATCGAATACGGAGTATGCATTGTTCAAATGTGTATCCGTAACAAAGCACTAGTAATATGCATGCATGTAATATGGGGGCCAAAGTAAGCCCTAGTAATGGAGGCGCGTCGATACTGACCTGGGCATCTGCAGGTAGGCACCTGGGCATATCACCCATATCGCATATGGTCGGAGTTCTTTTGGGAACACTTCCCCTTGGTTTTTTTTTTTCCTATTACCAACTTCCTTGATTTCTCTCCATGGACTCGCTCCTTCAGTAGACTTTCACACCTCAATGGCAGGTAAAGTCGATTTGAGTGCATCGCGCGTCACGACCGTGACCATATGTTATGCGGTTCCCATTCCATTTATGATTTTGTTCACCGGGCTCCGGCTTTTCGTGGTATTACGACCCTCATCCAAACATCATATACACTTCGATGATTATGTGATCACTATCTCCACGGTCCGAGCCAGCTCTTCCTTTTATTTCCTTTATATTTTGTTCATTTTCTCTTTGAGACATCCGATTTTCTAATACTGCTACTTGTCGTAGGCAATATCGGTTGGGTTATGCATAAGTGGCTTGGTTTATGGTAGGTCCCTATAAAAAGACATTTATTGAATGGACTTGAGGCTCATATTGAACTTCGTTTTATACAGGTCCACCCTATGGCTTTGGTAGACACCAACCTGCTCTCTCTACCCATGAAGTCGAGGGTTTCTTGCGGGTAATTTCCAACAGATTCACCATATTTCTTTACGTACTGACCATTCTGGATTCATAGGGCGACTATGTCTTCAGCCACTTCTACGACTGGGCTATCGCAACCATTAAGCTTTCGATTCTTGGACTTTACTATCGCATTTTCAGCACGGTTGTCTTTCGCCGAGTTGTCATTGGTACCGCAGTCTTTATCCTTTGCTGGCTCGCAGCCATGGAGATTGGCCTAGGGCTGGAGTGTACCCCCATTGAAAGGATTTGGAATTCGGATGTTAAGGGGACCTGTATAAATCTGGTGGCATTCTCCTACTTCACCAACATTACGAACCTGGTCACCGACATATGGGTGTTTATTCTTCCACTGCCGATTATCTTCGGACTGCACATCAATCGAAGGCAAAAATTAGAGGTCGCAGGTGTTTTCGCCATTGGTCTATTGTAAGTTATGTTCCCCGCTCTTTGAAAGTTTCTTCTGACATATATAGCACCTGCGGCGTTACTCTTGCCCGCTTAACCGTTGTTGTCTCACAAGGGTCGTCAGACTTCACTTGTATGTCCAAACAAAATGTCCTCACGATTTTAACATTCAAATACTGATAGAAAGAAAAATAGGGGCTGGTGTTCCACTTGGAATTCTATCTATATACGAGCCACTTTGTGGAATCGCTTGCGCGAATCTGCCCTTTCTATACAAACTAGCAAGCGGGCCTTTCAAGAAATCTTCGTCCTGCAATCCCTCACCTGCAGGGGAGTCAGCTCCTGGAGCAGGATATAGAGCTAGGCAAGATAACCTAAGGAGGCATAGAATATCACTGAGTAGGCACAGTGACGGGATGATGCTATCAGGAAATGGGAATGATTCTACAACATTGATTGCGATACCATCCAAGCCAGGCCCTGAGATAGAGCTATCGACGGTGGAACGGTCGTATTTCTTATCTCAATCAGATAGCCAAGAAATATTAAGGGGTTAAATCACCAATTAATAGATTTCGAAATGATAAAATTACCCCGAGGTTAATTGCCAGTGAATGGGTAATGGAAAGTTTGATAGACGATTCTGATTTCTTCCGGTTGACATCAAGGAGGTGGTTTTCAAAAGGGAAAAGGTCAAGCAGAAGTAATTGGGCCTTGTCGCCGAGGTCTATACATGCAATGTCTCTGCTCTACATAAATCAAGCAAGCTGGGAAATCGGAACCTTTGACCACCAAAATTCTGTCTCCTTTCTCGCCCAGTCATCCGCAACACATTTTGCGGGAGGAGCAACGTTACCTCCGATCAATTCGTCATTTCCGTCTCCAAAGATCATAACCTTTGTATCCGTCGGCTGGAAGGGCTTCCACTCTGGTCTTTGTCCATATTGACCAGATATAGCATTGGGATCGCCAGTTGTAATGAAACTAGTCAAGTAGGCATGAAGTGTGCCGGACAGCTCTTTCTGGGATTCCGAAATCCCCGTAATGGCACTGTTATAGGTCTCGTAGTACATATTATCGGCATGGTTTGCTCGACCGACAATTGTTCTAGGTAGAGCCCAGTGGTAAAGGTAAACTGGAGCACCTTGGGATGATGCAAATTGTGCTGTCTGGCGGACCGGTGCCACATACGCATAGTGTCCGTAAGCAGCTTCAATACGCTTATATTGAGGTCCGAGACCCTCGCCCTGCCTGGTTTCAACATAGGGTGATGTGGGATCAGCGGCGGGATCAGGATACAGCTTTTCGATTGTGTCGAGATCAGACGATGAGAGCTCGGGCAGAAGATTGTGCCAGAACTCGCGGAACTGGGAGGCGTCCGACATATTTTTGTCGACGTACATTGTTCCCTCGTTGCCATTGAACCCGGTCATGATGGGTACTTTATTCCATACTTTTGACTCCCATGCCTCGAGGGGTTTGCGGGAAATAATGTCTCCATCAATCACGGGCTGGAAAGCCCACCGAAGGGAAGGGTTGTACTTGTCGAAAACAGCCGTTTGGGCATTTGTAACAGTCAAGCTGGGGAGTGAACGTAGGAATGGGAAGATTTCGGCTTCTGCTAGATCGGCTGGGCAACCGACTTCTTTGAGGAAGTCTGCAAATTGGTCCTCGTGAACCTTAGCGTTATATGGGCGAACAGCGCGGGAAGTTGGTGCTCCCGACTCGATAATGACACGATGGAACAATGGCAATTTATGTTGATCGTAATCGAGGAGGTGGTGACCAATCTAGAATTTGGTCAGAATGAAAACTTTGAAAAATTTAGTGGGGAGAATTACTGAATGCGCCCCGGCAGAAAGACCAAACAAAGTGACGTTGGCAGGATCACCACCAAAATTGGCGATGTTCTCTTGGACCCACTGCAACAAATGCACCTGATCACGCAATCCGAGATTCAACAACTCCTCCTTCTGCGACAGACTCGAAGGCAGGAATCCAAGAGCTCCAATGCGATAACCAAAGCTCACGGCAACGAAGGGCTGTTCTGACCACGCCACCATGGACGCAGTATTGTGCATAGTTGCCGACCCGCGATTGAAAGCACCACCGTGGATATAGACTGCGACAGGGAGCTTGCCTGTATCCTTGCTACCAGCCGGTCGAAAAATGTTCGCTGTCAAGCAGTCCTCACTCTGCACGAGCTTCGGTCCTCCAGAGAGAAGTGCCTTTCCAGGAGCTGCAGGGCCATACTTGGACGCATCAATGGTCTCTGATGAGCTCGAAACCTTGACAGCTGGTCTGAAACGTCGATCCCCTACAGGAGGAAGGGCATACGGGACTCCCAAGAAGGCGTCGACGGGTTGGGGAAAAGAGTCATTGAGCTGGGTCCCCACCACGTGGCCTTGCACCAGGGTGATGGAAGGAGGCTTGGTATCAACAGTCATGATGTATCAACTTATCACGGTTCAATGGTAAATCAAGGGGAACAAGACAAAAGTTGGGGGGTCGGGGGTAAGATATAGCACCGTGACGGTCGCTATCTTTCCGGCGTTCAAAAGTAGCGCCTAAGTTCTACCGTGCGGGGGAAACTATCTTGGGTGGAGCCGGGAGTAAGATAACCATAGGGTGAGTATAGCCTGGACATCGCTATCTCTCCGCTCAAATGTCGCGAAGTCATATCGTGCGGGGGCGGCACCTATCTTGGCGGAGTAAAACCCTAAAGATAACGGGAAAATGTCTTAAAAGGCTTTGAGGGGTATCTGGTTCCCTATATGGGGATCATTCCCATCTTCTGGTTTACTATTCACTATTACTCATAGGATTATCAACATGAAGATCGACAAGAAAGCACCCGTGGACGATATCATCAACGAGAAAGATGTGCAAATTGGCACTATAACGGATCTCGATGAAGGAGAGGTCTTCCTCCGCCAAAATGGATTCAATCAAGAGGCTATCCAAGCGCTCCTGGATGACGAGCCACGCAACAAGGCGCTGGTCCGGAAAGTAGATCTTGTTTTGTTGCCTTTACTTTCCGGGACATATATGCTTCAATATATCGACAAATCAGCACTCGCCTACTCTGCGGTGTTCGACCTTCTCTCTTCCACGCATATGTCAAGCGACCAATACAGCTGGCTTGCCAGTATCTTTTATTTCGCATATCTTGTCGCTGAATACCCATGGAATATCCTCGCACAGAAAACAAAGCTTGCCAAAGTCGTTTCTGGAAACATTATTGCCTGGGGAGCGATGCTTATGATTACTGCCGCCTGCTCGTCCTTTACCGGAATGGCTATCTGCCGCTTCCTTCTGGGAGTCTTTGAAGCCCCTATCACACCTTGCTTCATGCTTATGATCGGAATGTGGTACACACGTGCTCAGCAACCTTTCCGTGCTGGTGTGTTCTACAGCTGCAACGGGCTGGGGGCTATGGTGGGTGGCATTCTCACCTATGGCATTGGACAAATCGACACCATCGCCGTCTGGAGAGCTATCTATCTCATTCTGGGCGGCATTACTCTCGTCTGGGGAGTTGTGATGCTTCTCTTCCTCCCAGATGACGTTATCTCATCCAAGCGTTTCACCCTGGACGAAAAGGCCCTTCTCATTGGCCGCGGTCGACTCGGTCAGACCGGTATCATCAATCACAAGATCAAATGGTATCAGATCCGTGAAGCTTTGATAGATCCACAAGTTTGGATCTTGTTCTTGTTCACTCTTTTTAACGAGGTTGTGAATGGTGGGATTGCGAGCTTCGGTAAACTAATTATCAAGGGGTTGACCGATGACTCGGCCACTGCTGTCGCTTTGGGTATTCCTTTTGGAGGATTCCAGATCTTCTATATCCTAGGAGGAACATATCTCGCATCGCGAATCAAAAACTTCCGAACTGTCGTCATGTTCGTTTACTTGATACCAACTATACTCGGTGCTAGCCTCTTATGGAAGTTGGACCATGAAACGTACAAGGTCGGCGTTTTGTTTGGTTATTATATTATTGGCGCCTACGTCTGCTCTTTGGTACTGGCTTTGCAGATGCCAGCGACAAACCTGGGTGGTTATACAAAACGTACAACCAGTGTTGCCTTCGTGTTTTTTGCATACTGTGCTGGCAATATCATCGGACCCCACGCGTTTCTGGCAAAAGAAGCGCCCATATACCAGACTGGAGTCAAGCTCATCCTGTCATGCTCATCTGCGCAAGCAGCTTTGGCTGTTTTGCTGCGTTTTGTGCTGGCTCGCAGAAATAAGCAGCGAGATGCCGCGGCTGCTGCTGTGGGACAGATAGAGTCATCTATTGATCAGAGCGCTGGGGCAGATCTGACCGATTTCGAGGTTAGTGACTATCGTTTATTCTTTTCTAAGGTCGGTTTACTAACCAGTTGGCAGAACCCAAACTTCAGATACGTTCTCTGAGATATACCTTTCAGATCATTGTTCCTAATTATACGCTTTCATCGTGCTGTAAACACTTTCGTTTTAGTTATCCCTAGGCTGTTTCGTAGGAGTCGCAGCACCATGCTGAGCCATTGTTTTTGAAAGCTGGTGCCTTTGACTTGATTGATCTTGTAGCAAGAAAATGCAACGGCTTCACTCTGTTTCTTCAGTCTTGGCTGATCAACTAACGACATAACGATACCTATCTGAGATCTACTACCGGCCATTCCCGTAGATAAATATCTCGTATTCATCTTGCCAATTATCCTTACTTTTAGTCTATACCACGTTCATTCAAAATTTCGGAACCGGACGAGGCTTAGCAACCTTTTCGTACACTGCCATGAATCGCAATAGTGTCTCCTCTTCGTCCGCTCTGGCCACTAGACATAGACCGAACGGCCGGCCATTGTAGCGGAGTTGTCCTATTGGAACTGTGGCGACAGGATACCCTGATTCTATCAGCAACGGCGATTCACAAGTGTAATTGATGAGTGTTACCTGCAGCAGAAGCATGAACACATAACGGGGAGTCTCCCGGAGCTGCCAGAATATTGATTTTTTCCTTATCAAATAGGTCATCCAGAATAGTTCTCGCGGCCCTGCGAAGGCTCTGTTTCAGTTCATCTATTTGTTCCTTTTCTTCAGTGGCGGCCATTGCCCCTTGTAGATCATTCTGCTCGACGAATGCTGCGTTGTGTTAGTAGCTCTTCACTGTAAAATCTTGGGAGCGTGTCCTTCTGTCAACCTACGAGCTGGAAGAGCTTTTTCGCTGTTCTTTTCATTGAACTCGATGATATCTGCAACGCTTGTTACAGAGCACTCGTGAAAAGAGCGAATAAATCTAGGGATGCAGAGATTCCTAAAATCCCAATCTAGTAGTGGTTAGTCATCCTAATTTCATATGATACCCGGACTACAGCGACTTACATGCGATTGGCAATATAGTAGCTGGTAAGACTGAGGGATCCTTGCAATGGATTGGGTATTTCAGAGTACAGCCTCCGCTTCGTAGAGCGGAAACTGTCTCTTCGTACTCGTCTATCTAAAATCAACTGTTAGAGCTGTGAAAGTTTTGACGAAATGAGAGTGACGTACCATTTGCTCTGCTGTCCCCTCAAATTGCGTACAAAGGTCTACTGATAAGGTCCAAATATTTGGGTCCAGGAAGCCCACCGAAAGACCTTCCCAGGAACCCAATTTGGGGGAGGTAAACAGGCGACCGAGTAGAATTTCGGAAAGAACGCGAACATCAGCTGCTGACTTTGCCATAGGGCCCGGACTGTCGAAGAATTCCGTCATGGTGTATAACCCAGTAGTATCCTGGGCCCCGGTAGTAGGCTTGAGTGCATAAAGGCCGGCCCGTGTTGACGGGGTCACGATAGAACCTATGGTCTCAGTGGCCATGGCAAGAGGGCTAAATCCGGCGGCTACAGCGACCGCAGAACCAGTGGATGAGCCCCCAGGAGCCTGCTTAGTATCAGTACAAATGAACAATATCTGTAATTTTATGCCCTCACCGAGTGGCCAAGTATCTTCTCATTATCCTCTATCTTTTCAACGTACGGCGACAGAGTTTGACCGCCGTGAGCAGACCAACCGGGCATCATCATGGTCATTTTCATGCCAGCGAATTCCTAGAACAATGGTCAATCCAATAAAATCCCCTAAAAAACCGAACGTCCACTCACAGTCATATTAGCCTTTCCCAAGATAACCATGCCAGCGTCAATCAGCCGCTGAGTGATAGCTCCGTTCTTTGACGCCTTGGCTCCAATGAACGCATATGATCCGGCTGTGGTGCTCATGCCCAGCTCCGACGCTGTGACAAAGCTGTCTTTCAAAATTATGGGAATTCCATGTAATGGGCCCCGGATTTGCCCTTTCTGGCGCTCCTCATCCCGAGCCTTGGCGATCTCGAGGACCTGGTCCCGCGGGGCAGGCGAAATCAGTGCATGGAGGGTAGTTTCATAGCGATCGATTTGTGCCAAGTAATCATCCACGATATGAGCACTCGTTGTCTTTTTCTCTTCGAGTAGCTGCTGCAGGTCAACCGCGTTGGCCGTGAGAACGTTGATCATTTCTGCACTGAAGGTTGGGATTTGGGCGAGTAGCTAGGGGGAAATTTGAAATTAGTGCCTCTGGTAAAATGCGTTTTAGTGCAGTGCGAGCACGTGCTCAAAAACTGGACCTTGCTGCCTGGTCTCCCAGTATCCATTCTCATGGCCCAAGCCCTGGAGAGTAGTTAGGATGACACATGATTACTTCGAGATTCGAGCCTTGAAGTGTACAAAAAGCGATCGCCCATCCATTACTGGGCATTGTCTGGAATTTTCATTTAGCTCCCCATCCTTGTAATAACTGAAGCTACCTCGCTCTGGTTACAAGTAGCATTTTGAAACGAAGGGGCGGTGGAAAAGGGCGGTTAATCTGATTTCTAGAGCGGCCCCCCTGCACGGAAGACCGACGGAGACACCAGATGTCTACGACGGATATCATAGTTTATTTCTGGATCATAATGAGTTTCCTTTTCGGGAACACATAAAGATAGAAAGAAGAAACAAAAGTTGGTACATAATCAAATAACCCAGTTTTAGATCTATCTCCGATAACAGCGTATCAATCTTGTACCGACTAAATTAGGTACCTCGACTACTCGACACAGGCCTCCTCATTAAGTTCCCCTTCAGCGAATTCAAACAAAGAATCAATGAGACTGCTCTTCGCCTTTCCATGCTCTACTACAGCTTGGATCTCGTCATCGACATTTTGGAGGAATCGTTCCTTATTCCACATCGGTCTCCACCCGATCTTGTACGGAATCTCAGCAATGATGTTATCGCTGCATTCCGAATCAGATAAAGATGTCTTAACATGGGATGGGTGCAACACCTACCCCGAATTCCACAAGGGTCGCACAAATGGCACGGGAGTGCCTAGGGAGCTTGCGGCAGCCTCATCATTGAGATAAATCTTTGTCTTTGAATCTCTTATCAAACCACGAGCCTTTAGCTGTATAGCTAAGTGGTCTAGGACTTCTCCTAAATGGAGATAATGGGCCAGTGCGAAGTAATATCCTTCTCTGCCAGTTGGAAGCGGCTTTCCCTGGAGGATGTTCTCGATAATACGTCCGTAGAGGGCTGTCAAATCAGAAATGTGCACGCTTGAGACTTTCTGTAATTTTTGTTAGTCAGTCTCATGGACAACCCGAGAGCTTCCGGAAAGCCCATCTCCTACCGTATCTTCGGGGAATTTATAAACGGCCTGACCCGAGATGCTGGCCTTGACATAGACAGGCAATACTACGGACAGCTTATTCCATTCGCCACTTCCCTTCCCATCTAACAAGAATTGTCAGCGTTGGTCTTTTCTGGGGTTAATATGATTGTTTGACCTGTAGTACTCACAAACTAGGGAAGGTACAACAACAAAACAGCCTACTCCTCGTGTTTCGGCATGCTCGATAACAGCCACATCAGTCTGTCGAGTGTAAGAACCAACGTTTTTCAGAATATTCTCCATGTAGGCAGACCATATCCTTACCTTTCGGAGAGGGGAGGAGTCGGCCAATTCCTTCTCAGTCTCGAACACGGCATCTGTGTCTTTAAACGGTCCTGCTGGCCAACCGGTATTTTCGAAGAATGCACCTAATCCCGAGGTCTATCTCCGGGTCATTCGATTTATTCACGGGTCATGTGGGTAGCAGTATATATAGTACTTACGTGGATGAAATATGTTTTTTTTCCACTCACCTCACCCTGTTTGCTCAACGCGGTGATTAAGTGTAGCGCCAGGCTTGGATTTATAGAGCTTGCCGTATGAATAACGATGCTGACTAGGAAACTATTAGTGAATTGCTCTCGGGCATAAAGACAGTTAAAGAGGGTTCATACTGTTATGTGATAGCACGGTTTTGACCACAGTATCTTCATCTGTCAGATCCAACTGAATAACACGGATGCCCAAATTCGATAAGGAATCAGCTTGATCTTCGGATCTAACCGCAGCAATAAGCCGATCCACATCAATTGATGTGGTCTTTCTTGCCAGAAAGTCTGCGACTATGGAACCTCCGCTATGAAAAGAAAAGGTCAGATGTATATAGTTACTCCCGTAAGATAAACCTTACATGTAGCCGGCGGCACCGGTGATCAAAATATTCGAGGACATAGTTGTGTGGTGATTGATGAAAACTAATCTGATAAGATATTTCCTGAGTATATCAATTATCTATAGTCCAATTTAAATAGGAAGGCCTCACCCTGGTAAATACGGAGGTTACCAACCCGATTGACTATCTACGTCATTACTCGCCGAGCCATAAGCGCTATGCCTGGGCAGCCCTGGAGGTGAACCGGAACGATTACCAACCGTCGGGGGTTCGGGGAGATTTATCATCTGCAATTTGTCATCGATGTTGATTGGTCCTTATACTATATGGTGGTATCAACACACGCGCCACATACTACCTGCATATGATGCAAACACAACTAATTCGCTCGGGCACAGGGTCAGCTCCAAAGGCGGATCATAATAAAGTTCAAACAAACTAGGGAGCAAACACAAGCAAACACAAGCAAACACGCGGATTGATAATACACAGGGAGCTGCTGTTTGATCATTGAAGCTCATAGTTATAAGGAGACTCATGTCTTCCTGAATATTAGTTGTTTTTATCAATTCATACAAAGTCAAGTATGGCTAACACATCTCCAGTTATTCTCATTCTTGGATCTGGTCCGAATATCGGGCAGCATGTGGCTCGGGCCTTTGCCGCAAAGGGCTACAAAGTTGCCCTTGCATCTAGAAGCCTCAAGGAAGAAGATAGCAATGATGACCAAGTCCATATTTCCGCCGATCTGTCCGATCCTCATTCCGTGAAGGACATATTTTCGAAGGTCAAAGGATCCCTTGGTCTGCCGAGTGTTGTTGTTTACAATGGTAAGCATATGCTTCATGGAAGCCATTTACTGAAAACTCGCTGACATCCTGGAAGCTGCTGCGACGACTTCAAACAATCCAGAGAACCCCCTCTCTCTTCCATTGGCTGACTTCAATCGAGACTTTCAAATCAACACGACCAGTGCATTTGTCGCTGCACAACAGGCGGCTTTAAGCTTCGAGCAACTCCCTGACCACCGGTCTAAGACATTCATCTACACTGGTAATATACTCAACTCGACCCCTATTGCAAGCCTTCTAGATCTTGGTGTGGGTAAATCTGCAACGGCCCACATCATCCGCTCTGCTGCTGCCGCGTACTCTAATCGAGGCTTCAAGTAAGTGTTTCCTTCTTCAGCTAGAACGGGTTCGGAATTGACGCAAGGCAGATTCTATTATGCAGATGAGCGAAAGGCTGATGGGGCTCCTGCATACTCTGAGCTCAATGGAGAGGCACATGGGAGATTTTATGCCGAGCTTGCTGAGCACAAGGTCCAGGGTCCTTGGCAACAGACCTTTGTCAAGGACATAGGATACAAGCACTTCTCAGCTTGATGCTTGTTCTTGAAATAGCTAATGCTTTTTTGAGCTTGGGTCCCTTTTAAACTCTGCTTTTGTATTTTCATCAAATGTTTCTCTTTTGATAACTTTACGGAATAACACATATTCGGATCAAGTCCACCCGAACTCACTTTCACCACTCTACATGTTGTCTTCCGATTTGTTCTCGGAATAACTTTTTGCGTAATTAATTGTGTGCCTATTATAGCTCATGTCCCGATCAAGCCTTTACTAGAGCGGATGTGGACTAGTGGATGAAATCCGGCCCCAGGGCCCGACACCTGGCAGCTCCCGTTTCAGGCGGTACTGTATCCCCTATATTTCCATCAAATGCATCCCAACAACGCAAATGACTACAGGATTCTATACTCAATGACGATGAGAAGGTTTATTACTAGGCTTTCGCTTGCCCATCTACTTCCCGCTCGCCCATTTCTTTCTGTGCACTCCAATCCACGCGCTATTTCGTCCCAAAGCAGATTAGGCCTCCCCAAATTTCCTCTCCCCTCAACATCACGACGAAGCTTTCATTCCTCGCCTACTCTCAGATATAAATGGATTTCATCGGAAGCCATACTGTACGAGCTTAAAGATCGAAAGATCGAAAAATGGGGCTGGGTTTTCTACCGGACCACATACAAAGACGACGAAGCCTGGGATATTTTTAAGCAAAAGGTCGCTATTTCAGTTCGCTCAATCATCAACCCTGATCCCCGATCAGAAATCAATGAAGCCATGTTCGACAAACTCAAATTTATCTTCATCGAAGACAAGACAAAGTTCGATGGAGCTTCCAAGGAGGATCTACGGGCCCACTTCCAAGAATGGGTGGCTGATAGCTTCTCGGCTGAGAACCCACGCGCTGATCAGAAGCTCCTATATGACAATGAGCCCGTTGCAAGATACCGATTCTTCTTCGAAATTGACGAGGATGCATTGCGCAGCTGTGGTTCTGAAAGTTCAGGTCATGCCAACTTTGTCGATGGCTTTTCGTCGAGTCAAGACCGATCTGGAAATCTCAACCTTGCCGCACAAAAGAATCCCGAACAGCCGCAGAATCAAGTGGAGGCTATTGAAGGCTGCACGGATGTTGGCTGGATGAGAATGGACATGTCATTTTTCATGGACCCTCATTTCTACGCAGGCATGAGCATGCCGGTAGAGTATATGTGGCATTTCCTTTACGAGCGCCCTCCTGCTATTGTACCGAACAGCAAGCTTATGCTTTTGATGCAATTCCAGTATTGGGCTCGTAGGAAGTGAGTGTTGCCTACAAGGCGGCGGAGCTGTGTGGGAGCATATGAGAAAATTGCAACCCAGTGTATGCACACATTAGACGTCCACAGTCAGAATGATTCCCCATATCACCTGCTCTATTAAGTCTCTATGAATAAGACCCCCACAGCCATTCTACCACATTCTTTCATATATGTGGGTAACCCCTGGCTTCTGCTTGGAGGACAATGACGTCACGTCATTCAAGCAGGCTAGTTCCAATTCACATGCGACCTACGTAATTATGTGGAGGGTCCGCTATGGATTCTAAAAGCGCTAAAATGCATAAATACAGGCTGATTCCATATTATGAATCATATTAGTTTTACTGATTATCTCTATAAAATCGTCATGCCCGAACCAACCACACATACCATAAAAGCCCGCGAGAGAAAGCCATATATCAAGGCTGCAGAAGAGAACAATGAGACGGTGATAATTGCTGATCAGAGCTACATCACCAGCGAGCGGCTCCCAGCAGTCTTCCTTGCTAACGCCATAGAAAACCCTGGTGTTGCGCGAGCCAACGCAGCGGTATCTGTGGAAAAACCGGAGGGTGACCTTGAATGGGCTAGAAAATGTGACGGTTATGTATGTATGAGATCTATGGTGCTATTAAGGTCCATCGCCCTCGTGCTAATGCTGATGATTTATAGTCGCCCCTTCAGCAGCACATCCTCTTCTGGGATCGCGATGGCGACGGGATGATTTACCCCTGGAATACTTACAATGGGTTTCGTGAGCTAGGATTCAACCTTTTCTTCTCAATACTTGCGACCTTCATCATCAACGTCAACTTCTCCTACCCCACACGCTTAGCATATTCGTGGTTGCCTGACCCATGGTTCCGTGTTTATATACCAAGCATTCACAAAGCTAAGGTGAGTTACCTTTAAAGCTGCAGCAGACAGAAACGGTGGAACTAAAAACATCTATCAGCATGGTTCGGATAGTGGCGTTTACGATCCCGAGGGCCGTTTTGTACCGCAACTTTTCGAAAATTTGTTCTCGAAATGGGACAAAGATGGCGATGGAGCTCTGTCACTTCGAGAGCTTTTCCAGCTAATGCATGGTCACAGGTGCGTTGCTGATCCTTTCGGGGTAAGTCTTCAATATGGCTAGTAAATCTCGACTCGAACGCTGACAATTATGCAGTGGTTTGCAGCCTTATTTGAATGGGGATCAACTTGGCTTTTGATCCAAAAGGAGAGTAAAGTACACAGAGAAGATGTACGAGCGGTATATGATGTATTGAAACCTGTCTGAACTGATGAGGGGTTCTGCTAGGCTAACAATTCCTAGGGTTCGCTGTTCTGGAAAATCCGAGAAGCAAGGAAGGCCCCAGGTGGTTGGACTCAGGGTTGGGGCTTGGGAGGCGATGGATTTATCGGAGGAAAAAAGATGTTCTAATCATCGCTAGTGAACTTGGAAGGGTTTGATTGTTTTTATTGAGGGAAGGTGATTAGAAAGGGATTTTGCCACAACTTTGAATGCTCTCTTCACAATTCTTCGCTAAATTGAATTTCGACCTTGAGAAACAGGTAAGAAGGGAGCACCTTTCTAAAATACAAGATTAATATGTAGAAGATGACATACAGATGACGAAAGTAGCCGTATCACGACAAAAATATAAAAATCGATGCATTCACTTTTTATACAAGACCTGCGATAATCATTCAGAATAATTGTTCAACATCAAAGACCTTTATCCGCTTTCTTTCATATCATATTAAACAGCCCTAAAATGGCATCAATCACATCCACCTCAGTCCAGAGAATTCCCCTAGCCTATGCATCCTGCTCAATTGGCTGCAGCCCCAGTGATATCCTCCCCCGCAAACTTGAAGCACTTAGCAAAGCTGGGTTCACGTCGATCGAGCTTTCATTTCCCGACATATTAGACTATGCGGCACATCTACAAGGCCAACCAATTTCATCAAACAATTTTTCCGAACTTGTCATAGTTGCCCACAGAATCCGGGAGCTCTGCGAAGCCAATTCATTAACTATCATGATGCTGCAACCGTTCGCCAACTTTGAGGGCTGGCCTAAAGGGTCACCGGAAAGGGGAGATGCTTTTGCGAGAGCAAGGGGTTGGATAGAGATTATGGAAGCTCTCGGGACAGATTTGCTGCAGGTATAAATTAATCCGCGTCGCGATATAAATTATGGACTAACCAGTTCATCAGGTCGGAGCTACAGATACACCACCTGATAAAATATCAACCACCCGTGAAGCAATTGTTTCCGATCTTCGTGAACTAGCCGACTTGCTGGCAGAGCATAATTTCGGTCTGGCCTATGAGAACTGGTGTTGGTCAACCCATGCGCCAGGCTGGAAAGAAGTATGGAAGATCGTCTCAGCCATCGACCGCCCAAATGTTGGATTGTGTTTAGACACCTTCCAGACAGCAGGCAGTGAGTGGGCAGATCCAACCACGGGATCCGGTCTTATCGAGGAGGTACCATATGATGTTTTGCAAAAGAATTTCTCCGCTAGCATGGATGAGCTCGCTCGCACCGTACCGCCTGAGAAAATATATCTGCTGCAGATCTCGGATGCGTACAAGGTTTCGCCACCGCTGAAGAATGAGACTATTGAAGGACTCAGACCACGTGGTCGCTGGAGTCATGATTATAGGCCTATGCCGTATGATGGCGGCTACCTGCCCATTGAAGATGTGGCGAAAGCAGTGTTGAAGACTGGATTTCGTGGGTGGTTCTCTATGGAAATCTTCGATGGCGGGCCCGAAGGGAAGGGGAAGAAGTATGAGTTAGAAGCTTATGCAAAGAGCGTGATGCAGAGTATGCAGAAGTTATTAATAAATTGCACGGATGAGTGATGGTAACATGGACGAATGTATAATTCATTATTTGAAACCAAATTAACTGAAGTAACGAGTACCTGTGCCGAAAAGAATCGCTAGAGGAGAAAACTATTCACATCATGATATCATAAAGTACAAAGCAATTGAGTAAGAAAACTTCCAGGAGTAGACCTACGATTGGGAGACTACATTGTCATTGTAGGCACTCACGGAGTTTGACTTCAATGTATAAATAGGCTTACCAGGTCTTTCATTTTATTGAATATTAATTGTAGTAATTCTACACTTCTACATCAACGAAAAATCTGGTAGCGTCACTTAATGTCACGTCGTAAGCATACGGTCGACCAGGTCTATGAGATTGAAGATGTTCCAGGGATATCATATTTCCATATAGCGCTATAGGAAATCAAATCACATCAGAACGTGGCATATGCTCGATACAATGTCAACTCCTTCTTTGTTGAAAATTCCAACTCAGCGTCCTTTGCCGCAAAATAGACATGCCCCTCCCCAATATCATGGACTGCTCCATCACCCACACTCATCTTTCCAGAGCCCTGAGTCACAACTAAAATACTAGGACTTTCAAGTACCCGGTGTTTTTCAGCCTGCGTGGGAGACAAGGTCACACCCAGGACATTGAACTCGCTAAATGGAGGGGCATATTCATTGGATCTTCCTTTCAGCCCAATCGGGCTCTTTTTCCGCTCGAGGAGAGATTCTTCTGGGCCATGTGGTTTGAATGTAAGGGCCTGTGCAAACAACTCGACATCATCACGGTCGGCGCGTGGGCAGAAGCCCGTGTTCAGAACGTTGTCAGAGCGCGCCATGCACTCGATAATGTCACCCGAAAACCACGCGTGGATGCCGTCAGCTGGAACACAGACAGCTTCTCCAGGCTCCAGAACCATGTAGTTCATTAGAAGAGCGGCGATCAAGTTTCCGTTGTCGAGTGTGGAATATTGCTTGCTGAGTCGATCAAGGAGTGATGGAACAATCTCATTGTCTCCAAACTCAGACAAAGATACATCCTGTATTTTTGTGATAATCTCTGATACGGTGTCCGGAGGCAAGCTCAACAAGGTTTCGCATAGTTGTCGTAGAGCTCCGTCATCAAAGGTCTTATCTGCTGGCACAAGATGCTTCAATGGCTCCAATCGCATGAGCTCTGCAATTTTGTCTAGGGGTTTGAATCCAACAAAAAGCTCGAATCGTGATAGAGCGATAGCGATCTCAGGCTTATGATTGGTGTCGCCAAACTTTTGGGGGTCCCTCGCATGCAAACGCTCGGCAAGGCTTTTGTCTGGATGGATTTGAAGTGGAAGCGCTTTAGCAAAGGAGAGCACCTAGTCCTAGTTAGTGTCATTGTCACATTGATTACATTGTCTTTCATATTTCACCTTGGGCAGAAATGGAATGTCCGGCCCGTATCTATCGCAAACTGACTGTCCAACAAGGTCGGGATTATCCTTAAGATGCTCAGAGAGGAGCTTCCCAGTAGAACGGAGCCTAGATGGCACAGAAGGATATGTACCCATCCACATCTGCATGATATTAACGCCATTGGATCACTGGGTACATATGGAAGGAAAATCACTCACTTCAGAGTATGTCTCTGAGGCGTCGAGCTTTCCCGCATCAGGCATATGTGACCAAAGCCGCCCAGCGAGTGAGCGTTCGCCTTGTTTACCCCAGGGGTCGTGCTAGAATCGAATGTTTAGATTTTTCCAGCATATTCATACCGAGGTATGTTGCAGTGCCTTACTTTGCATTCGCAAACGAGTTGCAATACTCCGTCCGCCATCGTAGAAAGTGTATGTAATTAAGTTGTTCGTAATATATATATATTAGGTGGTTCAATCGTCGAATATTCCACAGCATTTAGCTAGGCCAGTGGTGAGTGGTGATATACAAACCCATTACGTTGATCTTCCGTCATCCATGTTGGTATAAACAGGATCTCACATTATGCCAAGATTCATATTACAATATATATATCAGAACTCCGGAATAGTGATATTTTTTAAAACTTGATTCTGCAGCCTAGTTTTTGGAGTTAGTCCGGTCATGATCAGTCCAGAATGATGATCCCGTCATACTCCTAAATTTAGCTTTGCTTTCTACGCGTACGTACATATTCAACCATATGACGATGGGTGTTTTTATATCAAGCCAATTGAATAGAAATTTATGGAACCCAATCCTAATGATCCTAGACAATAGAGAAGGGCAATCACTTAAGAATATAAACAATTTCTTAAATGAAACAAGCAAGCAATCTTATCAGAGCCCCAATTGGCGATCTTGCGACCGCAATCTTTATATATCAGCCCAACACCTGGGCACTGCCATAAAATATAATGAAGATTGCGATCACTACCACCATATCCACAAATTATTCCTTGGCTGGCCGCCATTCGTAGTGATGAGGTCCTTTCCCAACGGGCCCTGGATCCTCTCCAGGCACCCCAGGCTTATTGTACCCGTGGGCTCCAAAGAAATCCATTTGCCCTTCCATAAATTTGGTTGGTAGTACTGTGCCACCTGCATATTTCAAATACTCGAGAGAAGCAGAGATCGCGGGAAGATATTGGTCAGACAAGGTTCCCTGTACCACGATCTCTTTTAAGGAGCGGAAAGTGCGGTGCAGCTCCCCTGCAACTTCATTGGCATGCTTCAAGTTTGTCCAGTGATGATCCGCTGATAACACAGGCTCCAATAGATCGGCTATTCCATCTGCTTGGATGATGCAGCCTCCACGCCAAACTCGAAGGCATTGGCGTAGGTCGATGCCCCAACCCTCGTCATCGGAAGCTCGTACAATCATTTCTAGGCCCTGACAGAACGAGGCTAGAAAACAGCAGTATATGGCACAGCGCAAGTGCTCGATAATAGTGCCTTTGTCCACGATCCCCTGGATTGGCTTGGGGCCTGGAATTTGAAGCTTCTTAGCCGCCAGCAGCCTTTCTGCTCGGTTCCCGCTTGCAATGCGCAGGTAGTGTGCTGTGGCAAGTGTAGGTGTCGATATATGCCGAGAAGCTGACTCCATGATGTTCCAATATGGTGTACCTTCCGTATCATCGTCATCCTGGACAACTTTATCAAGTACTTCATCGAGGACATAATGTTGTTTCCGGTCATTTCCTCCATTTGACCCGCCAGAAGCGGTCTTGGCGCGTAGCATGTCGACCGCTATATCGAGGAGGTAGGTGCCTCGTAATTCGCCATCGCCATTCCACCGGCTAAAGATATTTGCGATGGTGTCGTAGTCGAGCTCCAAGCCATAGTGGAGGAAAGACCACGCCTCAGCCAAAGCTGATAGCATGCCCCCCTCAATCCCATTGTGAACCATCTTCACATAGTGGCCTGAGCCACCGGGACCAATTCGAGCCACGCATGGATTGCCTTGGTGGTCTTTCGCTGCGTAAAGCTCTAGTAATGGCATCACACTCTCTATTGCTTGTGCATCCCCGCCTGGAGACAGACTTGGACCGCGACGAGCTGCCTGGTAGCCGCCTGAAACCCCCATGCCGATCCAGTGAACGCCGATTTTGTCACATTCTTCCTGTCTTCTCTGTGTTCGTCGATAATCTTCATTGCCGCCATCAAGGACAATATCTCCATCTTTGAGGGTACTCTTGATCATACCCAACACAGACTCCGCCGGGTTACCGTGCGAAATGGAGAAGAGGAACAATTTGCGTTCTTGTTTCTCCAAGCTTCTGACAAAATGATTGATCTCGTAAAATCCCGTGATTTCACCATTGCTTTGATTGTTTCTCGACCAGTCCTGGAGCTCGTCGATGTTTCGTTGATTGACATCCCAGGCAGAAACGTTAAGACCCAATTCTGAGAAAGCGATGGCCATCTGGGTGCCCATATTCCCAGCACCAACTATTCCGATGCATTGGAAATGCCTCAACACATTGTCTCGGTCGGAGGTTGCCATGGCTCGAGCCGTTCGGAATGGCCGACCAGAAAGAAAATGAGAGAAGTGTCGTTTGATGCGATCTTGATCAATAATTAAATCCGTCCTAACAGTAATAGATCCCTAGATTTTAGCTGGAATAATTCAATACGTAGGCATCACGGGTTGGGGTTCTTACATCATAGAGAACAAGAAAAGATACGGGAGCAGAATTTTGGAAGAGAGTGCAAGGTTTGGAACTGAAATTCTAAATATTTTCCGGTTTAGACCTGACTAGGTAATAGTTCGTCATACCTACAGTGATACCGCAATTTTCCCTTTCTCTCCACGTCTCCCTACATCTGAAATCAAGTATCTCATTCTCGATCGATATGAGTGACATGGTCGATTTTGTTTCTCCAAATGCCCCAGACCTGCCTAGCAAAAAGCAAGTTGAAAGGCTTTGCACTAAACGAGGTCGGGACAATCATTTCATGCACATCCACAATGGCGAAACGTTTTTCATCAAATATGACGTCCCTCGTTGCGAATGGAAAAATCAACAATTTTTGTTTGATCGGATTAGGGCAAGTGCGGCTAGTATCCGTATTCCTGAAATTTATGCCGTGTTCGGTGCAGATAGACTATATTTGATTATGGAATTTATTCAAACCGACCATATTGCATCCGATACACAGAGAGCAAGAGCTATTTCTGATTTTGTTTCTATCGAGGTCCCCCCTGATATAGCACCGGGTCCCGTCGGCGGGGGGCGTATCCATATGAGAATCTTTTGGGATGATGAGATATCGGACGTTGACTACCCTTCTATCCAGGATCTAGAGGGTCATCTTAATCGTGTTTGTATCCCCAAGCTTTAAGACTAAATCGTTTTAGAACTAACATGATTTATCTTTTAGGTCCTGAGGGCCTATAAAATGCCTAACCGAGAGCTAGACTATATTGATTTCAGCCACAAGAGAATGGTATACTGTTATACAGATCTTACAAAAGCACATTTTCTAGTTGATACAGACGGCCAGCTCTGGGTTACCGCGTTTCGTCAAGTCAATTTTCTTCCTGAGACTTTTATGTACTTTGCTCTAGGCAAGCAATTAGGGGGAGATCCACTCCCCCCAGAGTACTATGGTATGATTCCAATCACACCTACTCAAAACCTGAAAGCACTTGCTGTGGCGAGACGATGGTTTCTGCACGGTACCAGTCGGTATTGTGGGTAGAATCCCCCTTTGCTTAGAGGATTCTCTTGCTAACAGTTTTTGCCCAATAGATGTCAGAGATTTGGATACTTCAAATGTTGGCCAAGCATAACCACTTATAGGGAATGAGCATTGTTGGGTATCAGATGATCTGAGGTGACAGACCTCTTCCCTTAGATAGCTTCTCTTCCTCGTTCTACTATGTTTTCGCTTTCAGCATCTGAATTTAGTAGTATCTGCACTATATTTTTATCACCTTTGATCAACACGGCTACGAGTGCACCCGTATTCTCTGCCTCGGGAGTTGACATCAGCACCTTGATCTCGGTATACAGATGTTAATTGTAAAGAGTGCGGAATCAGCCCATTCCTATAACCCGTAATCCATAAATCCAACCCCATATATAAGAAATTGTCACATAATGATTGTTGTGGAGTGCAAACCACCCCACCTTCCATCTCTCACTTCTCTCTCACTTCTCTCTCACTTCTATCTCACTTCACTCTCTCTCCGCACCCTCCTTTGCCTCAGTTTCAATTGATGGTGACGTTGTTACAGCCAGTTGTTGATTGGCATGTTGGTCGACTGTGGCTGAGTTTCTCGTTTCCTGCATCATTTATCGTCATTGGCTAATACCCATCGTCTTCCACACCTAGATCCATTGCCGCGAGGCCTGTCGGTCCGTCGTCGTCGTCCTCGGGTGTCACATACTGGAACTGTTGGAGGAGACCTGTTCGGTGCATGAAGTTGACCACGTAGCGGGTGGCCTGCCGGTTTCACTGTGACTTCGTCGCCTTCACTGCTCTCAATGATCTCGATGGTTTGGATGTCAACCCGCGAACTGAATTTCCCAGATTAACTGGGCAATCTCCTTGAGCTCCTGCTCATCAATGAGTATGTCGTCCTCCCTAGGAGGTTCTGCAGGTCTGAGGGAAAAAAGGTGGAAGGGAATGAGGAGTGGGCCACCGATCACTGTGACTTTGTCACCTTCACTGCTTTCGATCAGCTCGATGGTTTGGACATTTTCGATCTCTGCCTTGGTGCTATCATACTGCCATCTTTGGATGGTAATCTTGGGCTGCCATCGGTCTGCTTTTATGGTTAGTACGACCTTCGCGAGAACATAGATTGGGTCGAGCCACCGGCTAGCATCACGAAGCAACTTGGCGTGCGTCTCGGTGATTGTTCAATGGGCGAAGATCCACTACCGCACGACCTTTACGCTCGGGCTCACGCCCTGGGCGTTGCACTGTTCGCCATACGACGAACACGGGAAAGCTAGTGGCCGTGTGTTCAGTTATGCAGGTCATCTTGCCTTGGTCATGGAGCGGATGGAACGTTTGATCAATAACGGCGCGGTCCTTGGGACCGATGGGCTAGATCTTGGTTTTTGGGAGTCGAGACTCCCATCCAGGCTTCAGCGGGATCGTCATCCATCTTTCTTCAGGGATTTTGACGACACCGGGGTGTTCACCCCAAAATTCCGTAACTGGACTCCCCCGAAGCAAAAAAGGCTTCGATGCCGTGGCCATTTACACCTGCAAATTGATAAAGCGCATCGGATCTACGCCCGGGAAGAAAACCTGGAAGGGATACGACTGGGCAACTGCCATCCTCCACGATCTTCAAAAGAGGGACTGGGGAGTGCCGGTTGTGTGGATTTCAGATCGCGACAAGCGCTTCGTTGAGGGCTTCTGGAAGGGTCTGTTCACGGCGCTCCGCACAAAGCTCCTTTATACCGCCGCGTACCATCCTTCGGCAAATGGGCAACCCGAACGCTCCAACCAAATAGCGGAGATATGGCTCCGCCATTGGCAGAATCTACACCAAAATGTAGATTGGAATGAAGGCCTGGCACCTATGCAGGCATCCCTGAATTTCTGCACAAACGCAGCCCAACTACCACAGTTGGTCTTCGCGGGCTTCCAGGTGGTGGTCTTCTTGGGCCCCACGCCGTATCTGGTTCCTTAGAGCCGTTGGCCATAGTAAACGTGGTGCTGCGGTAGCGGTAGATTGATTTTTTGAGCCCCATCGGATCCAACACATCCCCAATAGCCATATCGAAAGCAGCAGACAGCTCTTCATGTTCGTGAAACACCATTTTGACGGCTAGTGAATCAATGTTTTGATCGAATGTAGTGCGGATAGAAAGATTGGGTTCGATATTCGGATCTAGGAAGTCGCGATCGTGCGTAGCCTTAGCACTTGTTAATTCAACCTGCCACTAGTTACAAGAATAGTCGGCCGCTCTCAGCATAGTCAAGACCGCCTCTAATCACCGCCAGCTCACTACACCGAGTCAACATAATATCTTTCTTCGCCAAAGCACATACAACGTCCCTCTTCCCTGCGAACCAATCGTATGGGACGAAAAAGTGCTCGAAGACCTCGACCGTTATAGAATCTTTGCGTTGCGCGATCTCTAATCCGCTCTCGCTGAGATCAACTGAGCACACCCAAAAGGACCGGTTGAGGAATACAAGTTTCCTTGATTCGTCAATTCCGATGATATGCGCAACGTTTAGTTCGAATGCCGTTATCTGCGAACGGAACGGGGCGGTCGAACTCAATGTCGTGACCATTTTTCCCCCGTTTTTATTAGTAGCAAGTTGATCGAACGCCGCCACAGCAACCAGTTGCTTCTCTCGCAAGATGCTACTACCTTTCTTTTCGACGGCAAGGCGGTCTGCATTAATCATCACAAGCTTGTTTATGTCTACGGAGCTGTTCGGATATGATAAGTAGAGAATGATTCTTTGTTTTTGGCCGAGCGAATAGAGGGTCGCGCTTTTAAGCTCTGCCGTATCGTTGTATAACGACAATGTAATAGATAAAACTTTAGACCAGTCACTCCAGCAGTAGGCGCAGACTTTAACGTTTTCGATACAGACAATATATAGAGAGGACTTTGGATGAGGGAGCCATTTGCGGATTCCGGGCATTCGTAGATATATCCGCTCTCTCTTACACTTACCGCTGTCCAAGTTGAAGAGGTGATCAGACTCGCGAGTCGATACCAGGAACTTCGCCACCATTTCTCCTACTAGTACATCTATAATTACCTTCTCGGAGTCGAGACAGGTTTTTAAAAGTACCGTAGGATTTGTTAGTCAACATTCATCTGCTGACTTCCGGATTCTGTGTAGGAATATCCTATTGGAGGCATCAACACTAAGGAGGGAGTCTCTCCGTTCAATCTAGGCCAATAGGCGAACCGGTGACTTGTGGCTGTAGAGAGTCCCCAAGATAGCTGCCATTTTCCCCTCGTAGAGTACAACTGATCCATCATCCTTTCCGCAAAAGATAACTTCGGAGGTATAATAGACCACCATGGCAGTAATTTTCGCTTTGGCTTCCACGGAAACCGTCTCAACCACTGTAGTGAAGGTAGCTCCGCTGCTTTCATCGTTCAGGGATTCCCGTAATAGAGGTTTAGGTTCCCAGACATTCCACTGGGCGCCTCGTATATCGGCAAGAAGTATGCTATCCCTGGTAAAGGCAAGCTACTTGATATAGGAGTTGGATGACTTGACCTGATAAAGGAGCTTAAATGTATCAAATTCGTAAACTTAGATAATCCCATTTGCACTACCCGCTGCGAGGAGACGCCCATTAGGACTTAGGGCGAGGGTTTAGCAGTTAGCACGAAAACATTCCAGCTATCGATCGGCAAAGGGGTCAAGGAGGGCAAGATCACCATCGAGGTATACGACTACGAGAAGGCTAATATCAGGATTGGGGTCAAAAGCAAGCGCGACGACAACATATGTGCTGGTCTCTCCGCTAGAGAGTTTCTTGCCACATTTACCAGCATAGGCGTCCTCTTTTATATCCTATAGGGTAATAGGTTACCCGCTATAAGCGACAGCAAGCATTCCGTGGCTAGTAGAGAGAGTCAGTGCGTATGGGGTCCCACGAGGGGGCGTTTAGTTCGTCTCTAGCGTATCAATATCGCTCCATAGTCTCTGTACCAACTCCGGCTAGGCGCCGTGTCCCAAATCCCAAGTCGCAACGTAGTTATTACGACTCGCAATTAAAAGCGTATTCCCATCGAATTCCATCCCTAGCGGATACAGAGGGCTGCTCGTAAGGCTATACACCACTTGCCCACTTCTAATGTCCCAGACCTTAGCCAACTTCATACCACAAGTTACTACGAGGTCACTTTTAGTTTTGAAAGCAATAAAGTTAACTACTTCACCGTGCTCCAAGGTTTTGTACTCCTAGTAGGATGTGGCGTAGTACAATAAGACAGTTCCTGAACTGAGACCGATAGCCAGGAACTCGTCTCCATAGCGTAAAGCCCTAGGTTAACCCTGGCGGAAATCAATGCACAGCAGCCTATCATCCCATTGTGTGTTATGTGTGTTAGACGTTGGGATACTAAGGCCTTTATTGCCCTATATAATATTCTAAATTGCTTTCCTAGCTACTACTCGCGGGATATTTTACTGTCCAAAGGTAATATAGGCTGTTATATTTAAAACGCGACCTCGAGATATTTTATCGTAAGGCTTATAGATCTTAGCAAATACAAGATTGGTTAGCGTACTGAGCGATTTTATATCTACTAGGGACGAGGAAACGATATAGCCGTACCAAATTAGGGCTATAAATGCTTTTCTAAAATAGGATTTACCGAGCGAGGACTAGTCCTATCGAGCGATAGTAGTATATTAGCTGGATAAACTACCGGATAAATAAGATTGCTAAGGCTTACGGCTTATACCGATAACCGAAGTTCGTTCTCTACTAGCCGACGGCTAGGCTCTAGATAACTTTACGAGTTTCGGCTTCGGCTAGAGCTAAATCGGCTTATTGCTTTGCTTTATATCGCGTCCCTTCGGTATGACTCTTACCGGCGTTCCTATGTCTAGGAGTTATAGGGTTTGCTCCGCGTTACTGTCTCCTTGTTAGAGCTGGATTTCAAATACGACGTAGTATATTTTAGTCGATAATAAAGTCGCTACGCTTTTAACCTCAGAGGCTGGAATTATATCGAAAGTATAATCGCGATTGAATTGGTGATCATATCGACGCTTATTTGTAGCAACTTCCCGTAATAGCCTAATAGATCTGATTGCTTGATACTCGCGTTTATTGATAAAGGTGATATATTTATCCGTGTTAAGGCTAGGTATTTTAAACTTATCGGTAAAGCAATAGCCCTTTGCGGTAATGTAAGACCACTGTCGCTCTCGTCTTCGATAGTGAATTTGGATACGGAGGTCATTAATATTAGGGATTTCTTCTATTCTCTCAAATCTCTTCGCCTAGATATACCAACGGCAATCATAGAGTGGAAACGGCGGGTAGGTTAGCCTCGGCATAGACTTAAGGGTATTCCAGTTTTCATAAAGAGTAGCAGCGCGGACCCGCGTGTATAGCTTGAAACGATCCCCGTATACAGCGTTGATGAAGAGTTCGATGGATTTCTTCTGTGCCTCATTGAACTATTCCAGCGATGACTTGGCTACATCAAACCCATAGACGTAGGGGACAACCTTGGATGCCCAGCGAGCCTGGTATCCATCTGCGCCGGCATTTCCTTGGCAAGAGCTGGCCTGCGTTTCCGTGAGGCTTATTGGTGTGAGACTAACTTGACGTAGTCTGGCGGAGAAGGTATGGTCCTCTGTTCCGGAGTGGTTGTTATCTCTCTCTGATGCAGGTCACTTCCGTCCCACGCGGTCCATATGATGGCAAGTTTCAGATACTGATCTTTTTTCGATTTCGGATCGTCTTTGTATCTCAGACGCAAATTGAGTCCCAAATGGGGAATCTCCACACCACCAGAGATAAAAAAGTTCAGTTGCGCATCGGGACGAGAATGAATGTGGGTGGGCTTCTCCCTGCCAGCACACCAGAACATGAGTCCACAGACAACATCCTGGGAGAAAGTCTGGTACTGGTAAAGTGTCCAGGCACGAGCTCGAAGCTGTAACATACTCTTCCGTTTGAGGGAAGATAAGTCCACTTTATGTGGCTCGAAGCCATCATACCAACCCTCATCTCCCTCCAGTTTGTTAGAAAAGTTGTATGTGGTGGTCATCATGAAAGCAAGCTCCCTTAAGCTGCGTTGAAGAGATTGGATCGAGAGTTATTTGGACGGAAATTGAAATAGGATGGGAGGTGTTGAGGTTTGTTGAGAGTCGTCCTTCACGGACGACTGCAGATCACGGAGGGTGGAGGAGTGTATTGCGATGCTCAGGTGACAAGAGCTGAAACCTAGACGAAACGTGTCAGAGCTGGATCCAGACTCTCGTTGTGAGAATGTGGAATTGATATGGGGTGAGATGGTCTGGAATGAAGCCGTGGTCCTTGAGATGCGCTCCACTGCAGCTGTCGTTGTGCAGCTTCACCGAAGGCAGGGAGACAAGTGAGTCACAAGAGTTGAAGTGTCCATGAGTCCAGGGTAGACAAGAAGGAATGAGTATGTACATACAAGGTGTGTCAGTTGAGTTGAAGAGTTGAGTTGAAGAGTTGATGAAGAAGAAGAAGAAGAAGAAGAAGAAGTAGAGAGGAAGGATGGTGGGAGTGGGGCTTTTATAGACTGAGTCCAAGGCACCCAAAGTTATCAACGATGAATGGCAGGCTGCGAACAATGGGGAATGAATACAAAGCCATGAATGAGAGGTGAGAGGTAACTTAATAGAGGTCAGTCTCTGATAGGGAGTGAATATAATATTAAAAATGAGAAGTGAGAGGTAACTCAATAGAGATCAGCCACTAATAGGGTGTGAATAAAATCCCCTGTCATGAATGAGAAGTGAGAGAATGCCTGAATAGGTGGTGAATAGCATCTTGAATGCTGTTCACTTCCTTTGTCTTCTCTGAATACTTATTCTATTCACAACATTCTACCATTTATAATGTTACCTGGAGCCGAAGAGGTTAAGATAGAGTTTCATCGATTCCATCGGAGGTAAAGGCAAAACCTGTCTGGTTGCATGATGTCTCTAGTGGAGCCAGATAAAGGATTATACAATGGTATGGAAGATGTGCGAGGGTAGCGAGGGATCCGAAAGAAGGAATCGTGAGAGCAAATATCCAGAAAATCAATTGCCACAAATCCTTGGAACATTTGCAACGGTGTTTCCTTGTGGAAAAGGCCATGCCCATTTTAGAAGCAAGTTCAACTTCTCCAGAAAGTCTTTTCTGTCAACCATATCAAAGTATTTTCCCCCGTAAGCAGGCACGGCAATCATATGTCCTAGATCTAGGAGCTCCGAGAATTGAACATGAAGCTTGCCATCAAAATAGGACTGGAACATACGGCATCCGCCAAATTTGTCCATCAGAAATACTAAATGCTAATGATATATTAGTAAAAGCCTAACGATACCTAAGAAGGAAAGACAAACCGGGAAAGTAAAGTAGCACTCGTCCGACCGATCCTCATTCGACCGACTCTCATCCCACCGATTCTTATACGACCTTTGCCGATCAACGTTGGTCATTTCTTTGTGGGTTAATACGGCGATCGCAAAGAGCTCCATCGAGGAAGGCCGTTTATCACCACATTTCTCCTGGTTGCAGAACCCGACTATTGAGCGCTGGTGGCCCTTGTGCTTATGGCAGCTCAGTGAATCTAGAGGAAACTCCAGCTTCTCGGTATTTGTACATTCAAAGTCGAGAAACTCTCGGCGGCCTGATAATAGTGAATGCGTATCACTGGAGTATAAGTTAGTATTTGAGAGAGATAAGATACTTTATCCACTAACCGGTCTACTACCCATCCCCAATTAGGGATCCTAGAAGACTATTAGTAATAAGTTTATGAAGGTTAGGACGTATACAAACCCGTCACGGTCAAATTCCTTGAATGAGTAACCACTCCCTATAAAGGTAAAATAGTTATATTGTTCGGTCATCATATCTGGAAACATAGCCATCTTGATTGACTCAAGATTCCATGGGTAGCAGCGAGAACCTGGCACTTCAGACCAGCTTGCAACCTCTAGGAAGGGTGAAGCTGCTAGATCTGAATCGAGAACATCTCGAAAATCAACCCGAGGTAGGAAGTGGCTTGTAACCGATGGCGAAGAAATTGTACCAGTGCGGATATCAAACTGATGAAAATCGACTCCGAGGTCTGAAAGCTGCTCGTCTGTCATAGGAAGCTTCCTATTCTCGCGAAGGGTGTTGCAGATCCGTTCCATTGTTTGAAACTAGATCTTGGAGTGCAAGAGAAGTAGAGTAGAGGGGAGTGTAAGAAGATATATGTAACGATGGACATAGTAATGGATGTTTGCCTTCTAAATAGGTTATGTGAAATTCGGCTATCCAATCACGTTTTCCCGACCGATCCTTTCTGAAAAGTTCAATTGGTATTGATGACGTTTTGGCCCGGAACGAACAGATGTATCGTAGATTGCTGCGTTGCTGCGTTGAGTGATTACCAAATCCACCTTAAAAGTCCTGGAGGTGTCGGAGCTGCTGTGTCCAGCCCCGGTGCCGCTTGTATACTATTCCCTAAGAGTTTACGAGTCTTACTTTTGTGCATTTGTCCTTCTTTTCCCATGCATCGTCGGTATCTTCTTGCACCTGTACTTATCCATACACGATTACTCGATCACTCTAAGAAAATGAACACGCTGTTAAGAATCCTTCTTTCTTGATGGCTAACATATTATACCTGTCACCTAAGTACCAGTAATTGCATTGAACAAAGTCGGTAATGTAGCTGAGAAAGATACAGTGGTGTCGAGGATAAATTGCCTATGAACTGCCTAGGTGGATGGTGGGCGAGATCCACGGACTAGTTTCTCGGGTTGACATATAAGTTTGTGATTTCTTTGCGGAAGTTGGATAACCGCCAGTTTGTCCCGTGATAATAACTAGCCGCCTGAGCGGAGGTGTGCCGTGGTCACGTCTTGAAAGACTTAATGATCTCCTTGGTGGCTCATGCGTCACCCAGGCGTTGACTTAGCTAGGCCGTCAATTTTGTCCCTGGGATAAGGGTCATGGGTTGCCACTGTCTCCCATGATGATGCTGGGCAGAAAGAGGAATTGAATATCACTTCTAGTGTCCCAAGAAGAGCCCAATAGTACTAGAACCGTGGCGCGGTCGTTCGTCAGTGACTTCCGGTGCATCTGCGACCCCCAAAGCACCACAACCGGAACTCCAAAAGCCATTAACGTCCATACCGCCGATTTCCAGCCCTTGACAAAACGAACCCTTCGACGATATCGGCTGTTTGAGATCTTCATTCACCGTTTCTCTTCGTCGGACATTTGGACATTTACTGGCCAAGCCAACCTGAGTGCTCCTCGCATACAATCCTACATTTTCCGTGCTGTGATACACACTTTAGTGCTCTTCGCATTGTTGACCCCGTGTCAGCCTTCTTCTTTTCTTTTATATCCACTACAAGGTCATCGTCCTCCAGTTTCAAAGAGCCCTCGATCTCTGCTTTCGTTCCTGCGCTAGCTGGCGCGGATAACTTTCACTCGATGTCAACCAGCCTCAAGTAGGCCCTCAACACTCGCGGGACTCAACTCTTCGATCTGCTTGCCGGCTCTCATGCGAAGCCTTCCGCTAAGGTTCCCAAAAGTCTCACCATGGTGGATATTAGCCCGACCAGCAAGTGGAATAACAATCTAATATTCTTCTTCTTCTGTGGCTCGTCGCCATTATCGATGACGCTCTTAAGTCGTACATCAACAACGTATCCGACACTCGTCACGCGTACAACAATCTTGATTAGATCTTCGTCCTTCGTACTTACAATACCGGCAGCTCTATAGCTCTACCAATGACCTACATATTCATACTGTGTACTTCCCGAGGCTCCACAGGGCTTACAGTCTCGGGGTTGTGGGTTTTGTGACTGCCTTATCGCCGCAAATCATCTTCTATGCATCGCAGCACAACTCGCGGTCAGTACCGTATCTCTCACAGTGAACGTGAAAGCAGCTCTTCACTCGGTCATATTGCTCTCTATCTTACGCGCAGTGTTTATATGTCGAGCACACCGCATCTACTTTCGTGAGATTCAACTGTTCTAGTCTTCTAGCCGACGAAGCACATCGCGTTGAGCTTCGCCAGCTTGATCCACAGAGCCTACTGCGCCTTCGCCTTTCAGTTCCCTTTCTCGCTCTCGCTACAACATCTTGCCCGGCTTCTACTATTCCGTTCTCAAACACTTGGACGCAGATAACGTCATATGCGGGAGTCTCCAGGAGTCGATGCATTGCTTGCCGGGACCGCGGAAGCACGCATGCTAGCCGATGGTTTACTCACACAAATTAGGGGAATATGTATCTTTGATTTCATAGTCCAGGAGTCTATGTTAGGAAGAATATATCTTTCATTTTCTATCTAATCCTCCTTACTCTTCTTCCAATCCCGGTGCTGGACAATGGTAAGCGTGACAACAAGAAAACCAAAGGCCCGCATCTCTTCAGCGGAATAAATGCTGAAAGGTCCCAGTAGCCGCATTGTTAGATATGCGGTACTATCGAAGGGATTCCTGGAGCGCGTGCCTTTAAGCAAGTACTCGATATACTCTTCATGCAGCTCAGCGACAATGAAGTATATCTGCGTCGCGTATTGCGCTAACATCACCCATCTATAGACAACTGATTAGCGATGTTCTTGGGCATTGGTATAGTGATCATGATCAACCCTACCTTCTGATGGGTGAATCGAGTACTTGAACTCTTGGTCCCTTTGATCCTTGAATACCGAGCGTGGTAGTGATCCACGCCAGCATTTCAAGTCCCTGTTGCATCAGGGCTTCCTTTACCGAATTCGCTGACAGATGCATAGCCTTGACTTCAAGTAAGACCTGCATTTTCCCATCGGGATCTACGAGACCACCGTCGACAATTGCTGTGTATTCAGCCTCACCGACATGTAAGTTGAGATGATGCTGGATACTGTCCCACTTTAACTCGGTCGGCAGTAATAAGCAGATTGTGTAAAGCAAATTGACGAAGCTCATGTTGATTTTCGCTTCATGCGTTCGCCTCTTGGCTTCGGAATTGCCAAACGGCTGCTTTACTCCAATGGAAGTCACCAGCGCCGTGAAACCTCCAGTGTTGTCCGTTTCCCTACTCTCTAGAGTCAGGTTTTGCAACCTCCTTGTGATCCGCTCCAGGTTTTCCGCGGTAAAGGGGGTTGTAGTGCCGCTCGTCATGCGCTGGCTGGGGGAGGCGTTTGGAGTGCCGCTCGTCATGAGCTGGCCGGGGGAGACATGTTGGTGAGTCTTCTGCCCTTTTTGGCAATCGGGGAGGGTGGTCTGTCTCCAAGCAACTCAACACAAGCTCCTTCTATTCGCGACTGCTGATCTCGAATACTCGAGAATGCTCCAATGAGAATGGGGTTTTCAGGCTTTGCGATCGGGTATTTGGCGATGTGATCGATATACCGACTCCAATCTCCATAACCGGAGAGATACTCCTGAGCCGTCGCTTTTGCCCAATTAGGGAGGTCCAGAGCCTCGCAGACCGCAGTATTCATGTATGCCAGGTCTTCAACCTGGGAATGCTTCCAGAGGATCCTGGTGGTGAGGAAATGGCCGTACTGGCTCCCGATTTTCGAAGCCGAATTCCAGCCCGACAGCTCTCGTAATGGAACTTTCAGCGGTTGCTCCCAAAGGGGCAGGCTACGACCATGCGGTTTGCTGGGGATCGGCTTAGTAATTGCTCCCCTGGTTGCTTCTCTCTCCCATTCATAGGGTTTGGCAGGTACTCCCAACTCCATCTCATCCTCCCTGGGCTTGGGCGGTCGCAGAGCATGGGACGACCGACGATGCTTGCAACCAGTGGACTGATCCATACTGGGCGTGGATGTCGGGTCTGTTGGTGGGTGTTTCAATGAACCGCCCGTCATGGGCTGGTTCTGAGAGAGATCAGAGGAAACACGAGATAGGTAGGTTGGGTCTTTTGGTGGGTGTTTCGATGAACCGCCCGTCATGGGCTGGTTCTGAGGGAGATCAGAGGAAGCACGAGACATTACGAGACAGCACGAGACAGGTATGTTGTTGGGGGCTCAATCGAGATCATGAAGTGTGGCGGAAGGAAGAAGAAAGGAAGAGGAAGAAGGTAAACAAAGTAAAAGGTGAGGAAGGCTCCATCACTAATCAGGCAGGTGCTCAAATGCGGCAGTAACTGACTACCTAGGTACCTGCCATTATAGGAGAGGGTCTGACTGGTACGAATCATAGTAGAAATCCCTTATCCTCGCCCTGTCTCGCCTCTGCCACCTCGGTCTCCAGAATTCACAGCTATATCGCACTCATCCTAAAATGCCGCTGGTGAGACGCAAAAAAGGAACTAAAAAGTAAAAACATACTGTTGACATACATGGGGTGTCTTTGTCTCTTTGTGTAGACTGAGCCTTTGCTAGTTTGCCATTTCTTTGTTAGTACAGGCTTCATATACAGCCTTCCTCCCATAGATTCACTATCACCTCTCTTCTTCCCGATTTTCCCATGCCAGCATTCACTAGTAGTTCTCCAGTATCGTAGCACATACAACAGTGAGGATTCGCTGGTGGTCACCCACCCAACTATTAACTCACCGGTGTGGCTCAAGTACGGCTGAGCGGACGGGCAGCCCTGTTTTCCACACCCTATGCTCGTATGTGTTAGATTAACTGTGGAAAAGAAAGATGGTGTGCTAGGGATCCAGATCGATTGGTTGTTAGGGTAAGAATTAGGATGGGAATCACTGAGAATCACCTCCGTCGCGATTCCGGCTGTCTCCCTTCTGACTCCACGGGTTTCAACGACCATCGATGGAGCTCCAGCGGACAGTACATATCGTAAGAGCCCACGTCAGGACGGCCTGTTCATTGTCAGCAATGCCGACAATCGCGACTATTACTGCAACCACACCAGCCAGACCAACCGGACCAACCGGAATGGCCTTTGCGATATCATAATACGCTAGATCCCCAGGAGCTCTTGGTCAGGGAAACTGCACAACTTTGAAATTCAGATCCGACATACGGCGATTTAGGATATTTCTAGCGCCAGCAAATTAACATGTTACACGTAGCGATTTTGCAGTACAGTGGTACCACGTACCAAATCACTATTGTTGGAGAATCACGTGACCAATCACATGCATGTCACATGTATGGCACGTGACTCGGTTTTCCCCAGGACTTCCAGATAGCCAGTCGAGGGAGCTTCTCTCTCTCTCCTTCTCTCCTCTCCAGAGTCAGTTAGTCATACCTGTAGTGACGCAGCAAATTTCCCTTTCCCTCCCCTCACGTCTCCATCTCATTCTCGATCGCCGATATGAGTGACATTGTCGATTTTGTTTCTCCAAATGCCCCAGACCTGCCTAGTAAAGAGCAAGTTAGATTGCTTTGCACTAAACAAGGTCGGAGGGACAACCATTTCATCCACGTCCATAATAGCGAAAAGCTTTTCATCAAATATAAGGTCCCTCGTTGCGAATGGAAAAATCAACAATTTTTGTTTGATCGGATTGGGGCAAGCACCGCTATTTATATTCCTAAAATTTATACCGTGTTCGGTATATCAGATAGACTATATCTGATTATAGAATTCATTCAAACCGACTATATTGCGTCCGATATACAGAGAGTAAGAGCTATTTCTGATCTTATTTCTATCGAGGTCCCCCTTAATATAATACTAGGTCCCGTCGGCGGGGGGTATATCTATATAAGAATCTTTTGGGATAATTAGATATCGGATATTGCCTACCCTTCTATCTAGGACCTAGAGGGTTATCTTAATCGTATTTGTATCCTAAGCTTTAAGACTAAATAGTTTTAGAACTAATATGATTTATTTTAGGTTTTGAAGGTCTTTAAACTACCTAACTAAGAGATAGACTATATTGATTTCAGCTATAAGAGAATAATCTACTATTATATAGATCTTAAAAAAGCATATTTTCTAGTTAATGTAGATAGCTAGCTCTAGGTTTCCGCGTTTTGTTAAGTCAATTTTCTTCCTAAGACTTTTATATACTTTGCTCTAGGCAAACAATTAGGGGGAGACCTACTCCCCCCTAAGTACTACAGTATAATTCCAATTATACCTACTTAAAACCTAAAAGGACTTACTATAGTAAGACAATAGTTTCTATATAGTAGTAGTCGGTATTATAAGTAGAACCCCCCCCCCCCGCTTTTTTTTTTTTAGAGGATTATCTTACTAATAAGTTTTTCCTAATAGATATTTTAAATATTAGCTAGATATAATCATTTATAGGAAATATCTATTAGATATTAGATAATCTAAAGTAATAGACTTCTTCCCTTAGATAGCTTCTCTTCGTCTCTTTCTTCTTTATCTCTTCTTTCCCCTAGTTTCGTTAGACTAATACTAGATAATCAGTTAGAGTATCTATTATTCTTACTCTTTTATACAATTGTCTACTTCTAAAATACCTAGTTTAGTAAAAAGACCTTTACTCGGACTTTTAGTCTTTATTCCTATATCTAAATATATTATCTATCTATATAGACCTAACGATATAACCTATTTAGATTAACAGCGATAGTATCTATAGGCTCTTAATATTTAAGGGTCGCTTTATATATATATATATATCTAGTAAAAGTAGTAAATAGAACGAAAATCAAATCGTAGATTTAGCTTTCAGAGCTCGATATAGTTAGACTATAGTATTTCGATACCTATATACTTATACTAAGTCCTTAGTAACTAGTAGATTATATTAGTCAGAACGATATAGGAGTAAGTATCCAAAAAATCACTATGTAAAATAGAATTCAACTATATTATACCCTCTTTACTATAATATATATTGAAATACCGATAAAAAGCTATACTATCTTCTTCTCTTAAAAAGGTAATAACCTTAGTATCTTCTAAATAACAGAGGAATTACGATCTAATATTTAAGTTAGTATACTATAGTAAAGAGTCGGTTTGAAGGAATTACGACTTATATAAAGTCCCTATAGCCTATATATCTATTCCTATCAAATATAAATATAAATAGTAGGATTTTAGACAAATTGATAGGTTTCAGAAAGACTTTAATAGTCTTACCCGGGGCAATTAATATATCGATCGATTTTAGGGTACGCTAGTAAGGTCCTTAGTAGCTAAGTATTTTAACAACTAATTTACTACCCGTATTATAGGAGTCGGGGATATTGCTATAAATATCAATACTAATTAAAATACCGGTTGTCAAAGGAGTATATATAGTATAGCTTTTATAATAGTATACTTAAACGCGAGTCTAAGGACGATATAGTTCTTCTTCTTATCGTCGGTGTTACCAGCCAGTTCTTCAAAGTAAAAGAGTGCATTAAACGAGAATACTAAGTACAGAGGGGGAAAGGGAGAAGAAGAGAGGAAACCTGCCTGGCAGGACCTTTGTGGGTCCTGTCCTGTCTCCTCATGCAAACCATGCAAACATCTACGAGGCGAGGCGAGGTCACGTGACGGAAGACTAAGGCGGCCAGTCGCGGCAGAAAGTACAGTCCAGTCTGGATCGTCACATAACCCCCGACTAAAACTACATTCAGTCCCTGAATGCGGGCTTGTCGTCATCAATATGATCCTCGAGGACTCGATCTTCTTCGTCAGCATCCAACCATTCCTGTAAGCGTATTGGGGGGCCAGGCTTCGTAGGATATTGTGCATAGAATTCCTGTAATTTCTTCGGCGCATACTTCATATTACCAGTAGGATACCATTGTAAATCGAGGTTATATCCAACCCATTGTACTCTGTACTGCAGCTTCCGGTAATGCGTCCTGATATCTAGGACTTTCTCGACTTCCTATTTATCTGCCTCCCTAACCTATATTGGCGGAGAAGGGTCTATATACTGTCCAGTTAGGGGCTCTGTCGTCGCTACTCTCCGTAATTTGCTTAGGTAGAAGATAGGGTATACCCGAATAGCCTTAGGAAGATCCAATTTATAGGAATTACCTACTTTCTCGATAATCCTATACGGTCCGCTAGCTAGGTACGAAAGCTTCCTACTTAATCGATCTTAAAGCTAGTCCCTTATCGTAATAAATACTAAGTCACCGACTCCGAAATCCTCCTTATAATGATACCTATTCGCCTATCGAATCTATAATTCCTATGACTTCGCAATTTGTTCCTTCGTCTAAGTCTAGATCTCTTATAGATCTGAGAGTATCTAGATCGCCTCTCGTTTATTCGGTATTAATGTTCCCTAATCCTTCTAGTCGAATATTATTACTAGCTCGTAGCCCCGCTCTACGAAGAACGGAGACTTCTTTGTTATATCTTAGAGAAAGATTAAGGCTATAAAGTTAACTATTGGTAATAACTTAGACTAGTTATCTTAGTTCTATTCGACGTATAGACGCAGTCTTTAGGCTATATATTAGTTCGTAATCTTACTCTGTCTGTCTGTTTACAGATAATACGCAGTCGAAAGTTTCTGTTTAATCCCTAGGATCCTACAGAACTTAGTCCAGAATTCTAAGATAAACTATCCTCCGCGATCTGATACGATCGTCTCTAGGATCCCTAAGATACGCATAATATAATTAATAAATAACTAGGCTATCTACTTAGCCTTTATTTCCTTCTAATATAGAATAGAGATTAGTTGCTTACTTAGACAATTAACAACCACAAATACTGCATCGTATCTATAACGATCTCTCGGGAACGAGCGGAAATCTATTAAAAGATACTACTAAGGACGCTCTGGAATCGGTAGAGGTCGCAATAGTCTAGGCGTATAATCTCTCTAAGCCTTCGTACGTTTACAGATTAAGCAATTGTCGATATATCGCTTTACGTCAGTTATCTATCTATACCAATAGTATCTTATCGCGACTAGCTTTTTTATTTTCTCGATTCCTAGATACGCTGTTAAGGGCTATCAGTATATCTTATCGAGCAGACAAGTACGCAAATCTCTGTTATCCGGTACCTCGAGTTGTCCTTTATAAAGAAGCAATCTGTTCTATATCGTCTATCAAGAACTCTCTCCTATCTAAGCTATCTATCGGAACCTATCTAGCTCTAGACTTTAACGATTAGACTTATAGACTCTTTTAACAATCTTAACTATCTTGTCAGCAGTAACTGTCTTGTCAGCAGTCTCTTCTAGTATTAAAGGAGCTAAGTAAGCTAGTAGTACTCCTTTATCTAGGCAAGCTATCGGCAATATTATAAGCCTATAACTCTCGTCTACGCAAAGAGTCTCCTTCCTTAACAAAGCGTCCGCAATAATATTCCTTTTTCCGGGCCAGTACTTAATTACAAAGTAGAATTATAATAGGAATTTACTCTATCTTACTTATCGCTGATTTATCTGCCGAGTCGTTATAAAGTATTCTAATAACTAATAATTAGTAAAGATCTTAAAGCGATCCTTCTATAACAGTTCTTTAAGCTTAGGTCTCTATTCCTGCAATATATAGATAATTGCTAGGAGTTTTTTGTCTCGGACTTTATAATTCAATTCTGCTAGCTATATTAACTTCGAGTAGAACGCTACTAGATGCTAGAAATCATCTTATTTATAGTACTAAGTAAGCAATACTCTAAGAACTCTATCTAATATATCTGTCTTAACTCTAGTCCTCCGTACTAGATTATAATATCGGAGAATTAGTACGTTAACTAGATTCTACTTTAGGCGTAGGAAAGCTTTTTTATACTATATTGACCACTCAAAGGGAACGTTTTGTCTTATTAACCGATGTAATAGCTTCGAGATTATACTGTATACCTTAATAAATCGTCGGTAGAAGTTACAGAATCTAAGGAATAACTATACTCCTTTTACTATAGTTGGCATTGACTATAACTAGATTACTTCGATCTTTGCTAGATCTATAGTAATACCATTAGTGCTTATAATAAAACCTAAGAACTTGGTCTTTTTAACTAAGAATTTAGATTTTAGTAAAGCAATCTATAGTCCTGCTTCTTGTAGACGATAGAATACTCCCTTAACTTGTTGTTTATAATCTTTGATATTCTCACTATAGATTAAGATGTTATCTACGAAAGCGACTGTATATTTATCTAAATACTCTCGGAGTATATTATTTATAAATCTCTAGAATATAGCTAGGCTATTTGTCAGTCTAAATGGTATTACTTTATACTTAAAAGATCTATATCGTATACAGAATATAGTAAGATCTTTAGCTTCTAGTGTTAGTCGAATCCGGTAGAATCTTTGCTGGATATTAAGCTTCGTATAGATCTTTGCTTTACTTGTTCGTTAGATCACTTCGTCAATTAGTGGCAGAGGGTAGCAGTCTTTCTTCGTGATTATATTTAACCTTCTGAAATCGATATAAAAACATAGTCCTCTACCTAGCTTCTTAGCTATTAAGATCGGCGAGGTATATAGAGAGGAACTTAGAACAATAAAACCCTTCTGTAGATTTTTAAGAATATATTTCTTTGCTGCTTTTAGCTCTTCTAATAATAGCTTATAGAGAGAACAGTATCCCGGTTAGGCTTTAGCTTTAAGTACAATTTTATAGTCGACTCCGGGTCTGTAAGGTGGCAATTCGTCTAACTTCTTCTTCGAGAAAACTTCTGTAAGCTTATAATACTCTCTTAGCAGTATCCTCTTAATCTCTTCGATCTCTATATCCTGGATTTGAGAGCTCTTAATATCAATAATATGGTCAATCTCGTAAAGCGAGGTAGAGAAGGTTTCGGTCTCTTTATTAACCTTTCTACGCTGATATAATCGGTTAAACCCTATACTACCAATAGCACTAATATCAATTATTAGTAGTGTCTCCTCTGGATGTTAAGTCTTTAAAATCATTATCTTGCTTTTATCGTTTAGGTTCCGGCTTATCTTTCTTTGTTTCTCGACTTACTAGTGTCCGTACTAGTGTGATCCCAGGAGCCCCTTTCTTTACATAAACTGCACTAAAGGTGCCTTTGGGCTACCGCACGTACCCGTGCGGGACCATTCTGCACTAATATGTATTATACGCAACCGTACTATATAGTATTTAGTTAGTTGGAACCCCAAGCTAATAAAATCATGCGATCTTCTCAGAATCACATCTGGTAGCATGTCGGTATAGGCTATCTCCCACGATAGGCCTAGGGAGGCATAAGATGGCTCTATTATACGCCCGCGCGGACGTGAATAGCACCAAACCTCTCTTATGCCATCCCGACAACGATCCAGCGGACCTACGATGCCAGGTATAAAAGAAGCCTTCTCGTCGTACACCCCTTTCCTTCTTCCTTGTCCCCCCAAGCGGACAAATACGGCCGCCGCGGCGGCCGGAAAAACGGCCGACCCTCCCGTCACTCTGCGGACTCGCAAGTTCATCCGCAGACGGGCGGGCGGGGACGTCCTCCACCCCAACGGGGCGAAGATCATCCGAGACACGGGATGGAAAAGGGGGATTCGGAACCCGACGGGACTCAGCCGTCCCCCTAGACCGCTTATCAGAAGAGAAAGGCAACAGAGCCCGGCTACACGGGACCCACCCAAAGACAAGCGGTCCCGTAAAGGCCTGCCCGGCTCAACACGCTCCCGGGCGGCCGCCGATACCGGACTACCTGGCAGGATCCGCATCCAGGCGCTGTTATAAAAGCAATAACAGCCTCCTGACCCAACAAGAGGAAAAGAAACACGATCAAAACCACTTCCTCTAAGAAAAATCAAACCCGCCTAAACCCAATCATGTCCGAACAGACCACTCACGGATCGGCCGAGGCCCAATTTAGGGCTAACCTCCCGGCAGAGGTTAACACGGCCCTCGACCTCCTGGACGTGGAAGAACGGAACATCTTCCTCCACATGTACTCCAACATGGATCCCCAGCAGGTCAACCCCTTAGTCGAACGGGCTGCCACCAGAGTTCAGGCCCTCTAGGCGGAACGAACCGAGTCGGCACGACTCGCAGCGGCCCTAGCCGCAACCGCCAGCGAGGAGAGAACCCTCCAGGAAATACCTGCCTAGCCCCAAACGGCGGTGTCCGGCAGTTTCTAAGCCATGGATAAGGACACCCGCAAGCGTTTCCTGAACGACCTCCGAGCTATCGCTAGCTACGATAGCACAATCCTCAACGACGCCGCCCGCAAGTGGACGCGCGATTGTGATCGGTACTTCTCGGAGCTATCAAAGCTCACAGGACACAACTCCCCCGACGAAGCGAAGGTACTATACGCCTCGGGGAAGCTCGTGAAGACCGCCCGGCAGCGGTTGGAACAACGCGAGAAGCATCACAACCTACTCGGGACCGAGAACTTCCCTATATAGACAGCCTTCAAGGAATGGCTCGAGTGGGAATTCGCAGAGCACCTCTCCACTGAGAAACTCTACGAACGCTACGAAACGCTTAAGCAGGGCAACCAGTCAATCCAGGAGTACGCCGCCAACCTCCAACAGGTCATCTCCGACCTTGACTGGGACATTCCGGACCCGATGCTTATCCAACGCTTTGTCACGGGCACGAAAGCCACCTACCGTGCTAAGTGGGCCGAGGAAAGAGATCAACCTAAGACGATTAAAGACGTTATCTTCCGTTTCGCTCAATACGAACAAGGACGGGCGATCGCCCGGAAACACGAAGGGCCGTCGGCACGACACCCTGACGCTATAGATATCGACACTACCATCAATGTAATAGAGAAACGACCCCCACGGCCCTTTATAGGCCCAAAAGAAACCCGCGATTGCTATAACTGTAAGAAACGGGGCCACCTCGCTCGCGCTTGCCGAAAACCAAAAACGGGAGAGACAAAACAGAAGCAAAAAGCCGCGTTCGAACAATCCCGGCACCAATCAAAAAACTAGTGCGGCCGCACGACGTAGAAGCCCTCGTCGGCCGCCTTTAAGAGGCTCCCGAGATGCCAGATTTCGAGGTAGATAACGTCCTCGACCCCTATCACTCTACGAACGCGCCCGCAACCACTCGGCTAGAGCCCCCTCCGCAAGATCGAAGGCGGAGGGAACCCGCACATCTATCAGCCTCCCTAAACGTATTGAACGACTCATTAACGTTCTATCGAGGAAAGATTCACACGGGAAACAGTAACCCCATACATGTCCGTATACTCCTCGACAGCGGCGCAAGTAACACCTTTGTCTCACCACATACCCTCCAGAGGCTCAACAGACAGGTACAAGTTCGGAAACCTAAGATACCCTTACTAGTCACTATCGCAAACGGCGAGCGGCTAGAAACGGATAGTTTCGTATCCCTCCTAGTCAAAATCGGCGACTAGGCGGGAAGGATCAGAGCCTAGATCCTCCCGACGGAATACGATATAATCCTCGGTCGTGACTTCCTTCAAGCTAAGAATCCGCAAATTGACTAGCGCACGTCCGTTATGACTCTCACAGACCATAACCACCGACTGTGCACCATCCACCCCACGAACAATTCTCGTATAGTCACGCGAGGAAGCGCATATATCAACTTGATCTCGGCACAGCAAGTACGCCGGATCTTGCGTAAGAAACAGAGCGAAGCCTACCTCTTCACAGTCCGGCCAACAGTGGACGGATCCGGACAGGAAGAACTAGGGCTACCTAGGCACGACGACCCTCAAATTCAACAGATCCTCACGAAGTACAAGGATCTATTTCGAGCGGAACTACCAACAGCACTTCCCCTAGAACGCAACGTAGCGCATAAGATCGATACGGGAGCGCACAAACCCGTCAACATCAATGCCTACGGACTCTCCGCCGAAAAGCTCGACGAACAAGCCTGACAAGTCGAGGAACTCGTCCAGAAGGGCCTAATCCACCAATCCAATAGCGTATAGGGCTTCCCAGTGGTATTTGTACGGAAACCCCATAGGAAGTGACGTATATATATCGATTACCGAGCCCTAAACAGCCTAACGGGAAAGAATGGATACCCCCTCCCAAGAATTCAAGAACTCTTAGATATTATCAGGAACGCGCGGTTCCTTTCGAAGATTAACCTTACGGCCGGATACTAGTAGATCCGGATAGGGGAGGGCTCCGTCGAAAAAACCGCGTTTAATACTATCTAGGGCAAGTATAAGTGGCTTACAATACCGTTCGGGCTATACAACGCTCCCGCAACCTTCCAATCGATCGTAAACAATATATTGCGCCCCTTGCTAGGCTGTAATATCGTGGTCTACCTCGATGATATCCTGATCTTCTCCGAATCACTCGAAGAGCACGGAAAGCATATTGAGGAAGTCCTCGTACTCTTGAAGGAACAAGAATTATACACATCACCCACGAAATATATATTCGCAACTGATAAATTGGAATTCTGCGGTCATATCGTCGGGAACGGGAGCATACGGCCCCTCCCCGCCAAAATCGAAGCCGTCTAGGGGTGGCCACGGCCCAAAACTATCTACGACGTACGCTAGTTTCTAGGGCTAGCCACCTACTACCGCAGATTCATCCACGATTTCTCGAAAGTCTGCGTACCGCTCCACAAACTCCTAAAAGAAAGCGATAGTACTCTCCGAAAACAACGTTTCCGACCAATCATATAGACAGAGGCCTACGAGAGCGCCTTTCGGAAGGTCAAAGACCTCCTCGCCTCCGCACCAGTTTTAAAACAACCCGACCGGAACAAACCATACGTCATTAAGACCGACGCCTCCGAATAGGCCCTCGGTATAGTCCTTATATAAGAAGATAACGACGGAAAGTTACACCCAGTTGCATACAATAGTCGCAAACTCCATAGCGCGGAGCTGAACTACCCCGTACACGAGAAGGAGCTCCTGGCCATTAAGGAAGCAATCCGTACGTGGGATAGATATATCGACGGAGACCGTTTCGAGACCATTGTCATTACCGACAGTGCGTGCTTATAGTACTTAAACACCACGAGAGAGTACAGCAAGCGCCTTACGCGATAGGTCGCCGAGTTTCAGCAATACCGGCTGTCCATCCGATACCGCAAGGGCTCAGAAAACATTGTAGCGGATACAATTAGTCGCCGCCCGGACCTGATCGGAACCACCCCTACAAATATAAGCCTCGAACGGCCTATAGGGGATAGTTACCTCGCAACTGTAACAATAGTCCAAGGAATCTCTGAGGAAAAGTGGCTGGCGGCCACAATCCAATTCCTGGAGAACGGCACAGAACCGGACGATAACATCACCAAAAAGGCCGTGAAGAAATACGCCGACCGACTTAGTTTCCAAAGCACGTACACGTTCACACGGGCGTCCCTAGATAAAAATCGACAACTTATCTTTACACACGAAGATGGGGTTGTATCTCTATACCTAGAAGCACTATTTCGGACCGAATTGCTCCAGAAGACTTACTACGAGTTTGGACACCTTAGCTTCCCGGGCCTTAACGGCATTATTCGATCCCGAGGATAGTGGCCATCAATCCGCACAGATATAGAAGAATCTGTGCGAGACTGCCCAAACTGCTAGGTATCACAAGGATCCCGCAAGAGCCTCGAGAGAGAGGCAGCTCAGCATATAGTAACAAGCAACATCCGCCCGTTTGAACGGTAGGGGATCGACCTTATTGGCGCCCTCCCAGCCACGCCAAACGGAAACCGGTAGATTATCACAGCGATCGACTACGCAATAGGCTGGCCGGTCGTACGAGTAGTCCCGGACGCCACCGAGGAAACCCTCGCGGAATTCTTGTTCCGCGATATTTACGCACATTACGGAGCGTTCAACGAATTGATCTCCGACAATGGCCCAAACCTCCTATCAGGAGCCGTACGGCATTTTGTGGGCCTACTCAGAGCTCGCTATAGGACTACCACTCCGTACCACCCCCGTACGAACAGGAAAGTGGAAAATTTCAACGGATTGATCGGTCGTATGCTCACAAAGTACCTTATAGGCAAACCTACAAGGTTGTGGGACGAATACCTCACGAAAGCACTCTTCGCTGCCCGTGTACGGGAACACACCGTTACGAGGAAGAGCCCGTATTTCCTGGTCTACGGCGTACAGCCCCGTATCGTCACGGACGAAGATAGTCTAGCAGCGGACCAAGCGAAAACGGATAGAGATGAACAGATCCAACAGCTCGCAGACGCCCGTTCGAAGGCGAACGAGCTCCTATTGGTCCACGCAGTCAAAAAACAGAAGATTCGGGACTCAACGGTCACGAGGACAAGCTTTAAGCCAGATGACTGGGTCCTAGTACGAAACGAATCGAAAAAGAAGTTCGAGAGCACGTGGTTCGGCCCGTATAAGGTCGTACAGAGTCATCCGCTCGGTATATACGCCCTTATAGAACCGAGCGGGCGTATTCTACGAAACCTCATTAACGGTGCGAGACTTACGGACGCAAACGTCGGCGAGGATCCCAGCTTGTGGGCCTCGCCGGCTGGCCGATCAGCTTTGCGGAAAGCAGGACAGAAAATTGGCCGCCCGGAAGAACTACGCAAAATCCTCGATAAGGTCGAGCCCCCTCCGCCGACATACGCGGACCTCTCCACGTTTACACGGGAAGAATAGCAAGAATTCAGGCGTTTAGGAGCCCGTACAGAATTCTTAGGGGAGGAAGTTATGGCTGAACGCGTCATTGCGAAGACACGAGCAGCCGCGCGCAAGAGACGGAAGAGAGAAACCGTCAACGAGGTACCCGAGCAGGGCCCGCCCGGTGCCGACGAGTGGGACTCGGAAGCAAATGACTACGAATCAGAGGACTCACAACCGCACGAGTCCGAGGGATATGAATCGGCAGAGGACGCTCATCAAGAGCCTAAACAGGGCTCAGCCCGATCACCACGCCTATTCGCAGTCGTTATTCCACCCCCGTTAAGAGAAATCCAGAAGCTTACAGCCACACAAAGCTAAGATTAGAAGAACAGAATCGCATTTCCTGCCACAACGTAGCAGAAGGAGCCGCCCAGAAGGGGCAAAGGCTCAAAAGACATCGCTCGAACGCGAACGAATAGGCGCAAGGGCCTAAAAGAAACTAATTCACAGCATTGAAGGGCCGAGAGCCCAGAAAAGGGACCGAAAAGGTCCGCATAAGATCGAAACCCTTACTTTCCTTAGTAAAGAAGGTCATCCGAATCCGAACTGCCATCGACAGACCCCTCCTCTTCCTCCTCAGTCGTGCAATCCTCCTTCGTCCACCAGCCCTTAGCAATCGCATTGTCACGCATCACCTCATAGTCATGTTGGACCCGAATACGCACGTCACGGAGCCCCTCGAAAACGTCCATGAACCAATCCTCATCCGCACGCCGGTAAATCATCGGCTAGTCCAGAGGTGTTTGGTATATCTCGGAATCATAGACTGGACCAACACAGGGCTTAGCGTCCACACGAATAGGAGGCTCAGGAGTATCCTTCGTCTTCTTCTTCTTCTTAAAGGAAGTCGCACCCTTCGCCACGGAAGCATTATCAGCCGAACGCTTCGTTGCGCCCCTGATCGGAGTCCCAGAGATCTTACCAGCCTTACCACGATCCTTTCCCTTCAGCGGGGTTGTAGGAGTAACAGGGGACGGGACCTCGGCGCTAACAACAGCCTTGCCCTTCTTCGTAGACTTCCGTGCGGCCCCAAAACGGGACAAACTGGGCTCCTTGAGGAGAAGACTACCCGGCTGGAAGCGACGCATAAGGTCGAACACCCAGCGGGGAGTTTGGGAAGCCTTACCTAAGGCACCTATACCCGTTAGCAACGACAACCAGCACATACAGGCCCGAAGGGACACTTACGGAGAGTACACTTGTTAGCAGCACCCGAATACTGGCAGCACGCGCACGCTAGCGACCATTGGAAACCCGCTCCGTCGAGGAAAACGACCCGACAAGAGTTGAACGGACCATTTCCCTTACGGTAGGGATCACAGGCCTCACTATCAGGCGCCTTATAACCGACGAACTGACCCAATGTCGCACGAATGTTCACGAGCGAAGAGACACGAGGAGTCCTATTAGGACGCCAATCCGCTGCATCCCGTTGAGGATCAATACGGGACCACAACTGATCAGTCACGCTCCCCGAGAGCCGAGTCAAGATAGGAAAACCAGTGGCATCAAGGCCGTTTCCTAACACACGAACACAGTTAGCCCCGTACGGATCCAACAAGGACAAAAACGACACTCACCAGTGTCAACCTAAGTGCTGGCGCGGGTTGCTGCATCCGTAGGAGTCACAAGCACATGGGACCAACTGTCAGAACCACTATGCTGGCTGGCAGCTGGGGGAGAGACAGGCCCGGCCGGAGCCATAGGGACAGGAACGGAAGACAGAACAGCCGGTCCTTCACCCGCAGAGACCTCATCGGCCTCGTCATCATCTACGACTTGTGTCAGAACGCCCGAAGAGAATTCATACCGAGTCGCAGGGGGAGCGCCAGTCGTCATGAGACCTCGCACGATCCCGGCCAAGTCATCACCAAGGGGAGAACGGGCGGATTTACCTCGCGCTATCGCGACACTGCACAACACGAAGAAGTCAGCCTCAGTTCAGGACCATACAGACCTTTATGAAGGTATTCATACCTTGTCAATGATAGAAAAGGACGTTCCCGGTTCCAAGCTTGATAGAATTGATGAAAAAGGGTAAGAAAGGTGATGAGAAGGAGTGGTGAGAAAGGAAGAGAGGCGAAGAAACAAACCCTGGGGACCTGCTCTCAATTATGCCCCCAGAAGTGAGAGTTTGGACGACAACTCGAAGACCCAAACTGGCCAATTTCGCACCTTAAAGGGCCTTTTCGTGTCCACCCTTGGTCGTCACACCTCTCAGTTCTCTCTTGACGAACTACCTCTGTCACTTCGCCACCTGTTTCAACCCTGTCACACCCGAAACGAGATCTTACGAAGACAAAAAGAGCTTCGAGGACCCTTATAAAGCTGTTCTTGGAAGCTTCACTAAACGATTTCCTTTGTTTTTACTTTTGCACATCCGTACTATTCCGTACGGACTCGATTGTGCGCTACACTCGCTGAAAATGCACTCCTGGGACCTTGGATTCACTCACGTGAGAACTTCGGGAAACGGAGGACCGATTTCCGCTTAGTGGGGGAGGATGTGATCCCAGGAGCCCCTTTCTTTACATAAACTGCACTAAAGGTGCCTTTGGGCTACCGCACGTACCCGTGCGGGACCATTCTGCACTAATATGTATTATACGCAACCGTACTATATAGTATTTAGTTAGTTGGAACCCCAAGCTAATAAAATCATGCGATCTTCTCAGAATCACACTAGTAGTCGCCGATTTGTAGGGGTGGTTCAGTCTCGTTATAGTAGTCTTCTTCGAGAATTGAATTGGCTGCAATAGCAATTTGGCGGCGGTATATTGAAGCTCCGACCGCGTCAAAGTAATCAATATATTCACATAAAGCCCCTTCTTATGCAGGATTGAGCTTCCTGCTATTGGGTTGTCGTTGAAAAAGCGTTTTTCCACCTTTCTATCGCCGTCTTAGTCGGCTCTCGTTGACCGCGAATTCTCGCGCAGTTTTCGCGATATTAGGTTTAGATTGTTTAGAGAGAGAGTCAATTGCTTTTTGAATCTCGATCTCAATTTCTTTATTGGATTTAGGCATGGTGGATGGGGTGGTTAAGGATCAAAGTGAAAATGGTAAATTTAAAAAAAATCCTCCGTTTGGGTGATCCCCTCCGTTTGGGTGGCGGACCCTCGCTATGCGAGGGTCTGTAATTTTGGTAAAAAATGTAAGGGCCGGTTAGTGAGCAAGGTATCTAAGTTCGCCAACATCAAACCTTGGAAGTCATTCAGACTATATAATTCTCCGTGTCTGATATAACTACAGTAGGCTAACGGAGTTTGTATTAAAAGAATGCATAAATGAATAAATGAATAAATCAGTAATTGATTGATTCTAAGATGTATTCATCGATTGGCATTCAATCCGATAGAAAAGGTCGAATCTAATAGCTCTCCAATTAAATTGCATTTAGCTACTTTTTTCGGATAAAAGACAGTGTTGTATCCTTTCGAAACGAAGTTAGTTTCTGCTAAGTAACTGCAGAATACAAAAGCAAGGTAAGTAGCTTTTACATTGGTTTTCTCGGTCAAGATAACGACTTATACTAATAAGAATAGATAGCTAATACTCGAGTCTATCGCTCGGGGTCCACTTTCTAGCTACTTACGACTAGACTGTCAGTAGTAACACAATCTCAATCTTACGAGTACGATAAAATACCCTTGCTATTATTGAGAAAACAAGTTTCGGCCTATACGCTTGAGTTTTTGAATAAAGGCGAGACTGTTAATAGGGCCGACTGTGACGATCCAGACTGGACTGTACTTTCTGCCGCGACTGGCCGCCTTAGTCTTCCGTCACGTGACCTCGCCTCGCCTCGTAGATGTTTGCATGGTTTGCATGAGGAGACAGGACAGGACCCACAAAGGTCCTGCCAGGCAGGTTTCCTCTCTTCTTCTCCCTTTCCCCCTCTGTACTTAGTATTCTCGTTTAATGCACTCTTTTACTTTGAAGAACTGGCTGGTAACATAATACTAAGTACATTTCTCAATTTCCACGAAGCAGTACGACTGTACAGACCATCATTGCGATTGGTCCCGGTCCCGCTTTACCCCACTTCCCGTTCCTTAGCACCGTATAAGCCAAGACTCGAACCGAACCGAAGTAAGTCTGACTAATCACGATAGTTGAGACTCGACGAAACCCGACGAACCGTGGCAAGCAGCCGGTTGCTGCTATGCCTAATAATAAAGAAATTCCCGAATATAAGACAGATATTTAGGAACCGAAGACCCCGATAAGATCAGTTAAGACTGATAAACACGAACACGAACATAATGAGAATGAGGATGAAGATAACGCTAGAGAAGGATCGTCCTCTCTACGCGAACGACTGTTAAACACTCCGTCGAAGGAGAGATTCTAGGAACTTGCTCGCTAGTATAAGCGACTAGAGCAGAAGTGCTAAGAGCTTAAGGACAAAGTTACAGTCCTTCTAGCTAAGAGAGTTGATTTCGATCCTATAATCAAGAACCTTAAGATCGAGCGTAATAAAGCAATCGCTCACTGTAACTTGGTAATTAGAGATCGAGGAGATCTCGTATTCCGACTCCTAAACCGAAGCAATAGCTCTAGCATACCGATTGTAGAGGCTATTGCTAATAGGAAGACTACGAAGATACCAGATACTCTAATACTTAGTAATAGCAAGGAGGTCCGATTTGAGACTTAGGAAACAGTTATACGCTAGAAGCTGGAGGCCAATACGGACTATTACCCGTTACCTATATACTATAAGCTTTATATACAGAGTCGCTACGAGGGTAAGGCCTAGTTATATATTGCGCCGCGGATAAGTTCCGATTCTAGCAATCTATATATAGACGCCGAGGACATAATCACCTACCTAAAGACCGTTTTCGCTAATCCGAACTAACACGCTGAAGTATATACCACGTACCACAAGTTGATAATAAAGCCGAAGGATAGCTTTACCGATTTCCTTACCGAGTTTATACAGCTTACTAAAGAAGCTGTTATGATCGAAGAAAACTATAAGCGTGATTTATACTCGAAGCTCCTATACCTATTGCAGAGTTAGGTAATATAGGCTATCAACCAGGATACTATAACCTTTGAATCTTTTACTAAGACCTACTAAAGTATATCTTACGAGATCAATCTTTAGCAAGAAGCAAAGATTACCTCCTATATACGATCTACTATCACTACCAGCAGTAGCGTAGGTATAGGAGTAGGAATAAGCGTAAAGCCGATATCAATATCGATATACACTCCCTATGTAAAACGCGAAGAAAGTATTAACCTCGGAAGACTCTCGAATACCGAACGAGACATCTTAATAAAGGAAGGTCGATACTTTAACTATAAGGAGTAAGGATATATAACCCGCGACTGCCCGAAGAAGAAGCTAGCTAGCACTATTGCTATAGCTCGCCCTTCTCCCCGTATTATTGAACTTAACAATAAAGATAACAACCAGGGAAAAGCCGATACCTAGGCTAAGTCTCCTATCTAGGTAGACAGAAGGTATTATTATACTTACTAGATTTATACAAGTTGATTAGCGGTCCTAGAGATAGTTTAGTTTTCAATACTAGACTGATATATAATAGACACTCTTTCTCTATTTTAGTGCTTAGTAATACTAGAGCAGATAGATATATATTCTTAAATCGAGGATTAAGTATACTCCTCGGTAAACGATTTAGATTAAAAGCAGAAAGTATAGGATAAGAGTATCCTATTCGAGGATTTAACGGAAAGCTTAGTAAACCGATTACGTATATTACTTTTCTTACGATATACATAGATAGCAGAGTACAGCAGTAGGTCCCAATATTAATCGCTGACCTCGGGAAATATAATATGATTCTTGGAAGGAAATGGTTTATAGATCATGACGTCCTTCTAGACTATTGTTAGTACCGAATAATCTAGCCAGATAAGAAGACGCTCTTTAACAATATATTAAATAAGATAGTAGTACTAACGCCCACTACTATCCTTTAGAAACCGAAGCCAAATCCTAATTATCAAGTTAATACTGATCGACAAGACTGTCTTTTCGGTCGAAAAGAATTAAAGACAAAGGACAGTTATAAGTATATACATAAGTACTAGTGTGATTCTGAGAAGATCGCATGATTTTATTAGCTTGGGGTTCCAACTAACTAAATACTATATAGTACGGTTGCGTATAATACATATTAGTGCAGAATGGTCCCGCACGGGTACGTGCGGTAGCCCAAAGGCACCTTTAGTGCAGTTTATGTAAAGAAAGGGGCTCCTGGGATCACATCCTCCCCCACTAAGCGGAAATCGGTCCTCCGTTTCCCGAAGTTCTCACGTGAGTGAATCCAAGGTCCCAGGAGTGCATTTTCAGCGAGTGTAGCGCACAATCGAGTCCGTACGGAATAGTACGGATGTGCAAAAGTAAAAACAAAGGAAATCGTTTAGTGAAGCTTCCAAGAACAGCTTTATAAGGGTCCTCGAAGCTCTTTTTGTCTTCGTAAGATCTCGTTTCGGGTGTGACAGGGTTGAAACAGGTGGCGAAGTGACAGAGGTAGTTCGTCAAGAGAGAACTGAGAGGTGTGACGACCAAGGGTGGACACGAAAAGGCCCTTTAAGGTGCGAAATTGGCCAGTTTGGGTCTTCGAGTTGTCGTCCAAACTCTCACTTCTGGGGGCATAATTGAGAGCAGGTCCCCAGGGTTTGTTTCTTCGCCTCTCTTCCTTTCTCACCACTCCTTCTCATCACCTTTCTTACCCTTTTTCATCAATTCTATCAAGCTTGGAACCGGGAACGTCCTTTTCTATCATTGACAAGGTATGAATACCTTCATAAAGGTCTGTATGGTCCTGAACTGAGGCTGACTTCTTCGTGTTGTGCAGTGTCGCGATGGCGCGAGGTAAATCCGCCCGTTCTCCCCTTGGTGATGACTTGGCCGGGATCGTGCGAGGTCTCATGACGACTGGCGCTCCCCCTGCGACTCGGTATAAATTCTCTTCGGGCGTTCTGACACAAGTCGTAGATGATGACGAGGCCGATGAGGTCTCTGCGGGTGAAGGACCGGCTGTTCTGTCTTCCGTTCCTGTCCCTATGGCTCCGGCCGGGCCTGTCTCTCCCCCAGCTGCCAGCCAGCATAGTGGTTCTGACAGTTGGTCCCATGTGCTTGTGACTCCTGCGGATGCAGCAACCCGCGCCAGCACTCAGGTTGACACTGGTGAGTGTCGTTTTTGTCCTTGTTGGATCCGTACGGGGCTAACTGTGTTCGTATATTAGGAAACGGCCTTGATGCCACTGGTTTTCCTATCTTGACTCGGCTCTCGGGGAGCGTGACTGATTAGTTGTGGTCCCGTATTGATCCTCAACGGGATGCAGCGGATTGGCGTCCTAATAGGACTCCTCGTGTCTCTTCGCTCGTGAACATTCGTGCGATATTGGGTCAGTTCGTCGGTCATAAGGCGCCTGATAGTGAGGCCTGTGATCCCTGCCGTAAGGGAAATGGTCCGTTCAACTCTTGTCGGGTCGTTTTCCTCGACGGAGCGGGTTTCCAATGGTCGCTAGCGTGCGCGTGCTGCCAGTATTCGGGTGCTGCCAACAAGTGTACTCTCTGTGAGTGTCCCTTCGGGCCTGTATGTGCTGGTTGTCGTTGCTAACGGGTGTAGGTGCCTTAGGTGAGGCTTCCCAAACTCCCCGCTGGGTGTTCGACCTTATACGTCGCTTCCAGCCGGGTAGTCTTCTCCTTAAGGAGCCCAGTTTGTCCCGTTTTGGGGCCGCACGGAAGTCTGCGAAGAAGGGCAAGGCCGTTGTTAGCGCCGAGGTCCCGTCCCCTGTTACTCCCACAACCCCGCTGAAGGGAAAGGATCGTGGTAAGGCTGGTGAGATCTCTGGGACTCCGATCAGGGGCGCAACGAAGCGTTCGGCTGATAATGCTTCCGTGGCGAAGGGTGCGACTTCCTTTAAGAAGAAGAAGAAGACGAAGGATACTCCTGAGCCTCCTATTCGTGTGGACGCTAAGCCCCGTGTTGGTCCAGTCTATGATTCCGAGATATACCAAACACCTCTGGACTGGCCGATGATTTACCGGCGTACGGATGAGGATTGGTTTATGGACGTTTTCGAGGGGCTCCGTGACGTGCGTATTCGGGTCCAACATGACTATAAAGTGATGCGTAACAATGCGATTGCCAAGGGCTGGTAGACGAAGGAGGATTGCACGACTGAGGAGGAAGAGGAGGGGTCTATCGATGGTAGTTCGGATTCGGATGACCTTCTTTACTAAGGAAAGTAAGGGTTTCGATCTTGTGCGGACCTTTTCGGTCCCTTTTCTGGGCTCTCGGCCCTTCAATGCTGTGAATTAGTTTCTTTTAGGCCCTTACGCCTATTCGTTCGCGTTCGAGCGATGTCTTTTGAGCCTTTGCCCCTTCTGGGCGGCTCCTTCTGCTATATTGTGGCAGGAAATGCGATTCTATTCTTCCAATCTTAGCTTTGTGTGGCTATAAGCTTCTGGATTTCTCTTAACGGGGGTGGAATAACGACTGCGAATAGGCGTGGTGATCGGGCTAAGCCCTATTTAGGCTCTTGATGAGCGTCCTCTGCCGATTCATATCCCTCGGACTCGTGCGGTTGTGAGTCCTCTGATTCGTAGTCATTTGCTTCCGAGTCCCACTCGTCGGCACCGGGCGGGCCCTACTCGGGTGCCTCGTTGACGGTTTCTCTCTTCCGTCTCTTACACGCGGCTGCTCGTGTCTTCGCAATAACGCGTTTAGCTATAACTTCCTCCCCTAAGAATTCTGTACGGGCTCCTAAACGCCTAAATTCTTACCATTCTTCCCGTATAAACGTAGAGAGGTCCGCGTATGTCAGCGGAGGGGGCTCGACCTCATCGAGGATTTTGCGTAGTTCTTCCGGGCGGCCAATTTTCTGTCCTACTTTCCGCAAAGCTGATCGGCCAGCCGGCGAGGCCCACAAGCTAGGATCCTCGCCGACGTTTGCGTCCGTAAGTCTCGCACCGTTGATGAGGTTTCGTAGAACACGCCCGCTCGGTTCTGTAAGGGCGTATGTACCGAGCGGATGACTCTGTACGACCTTATACGGGCCGAACCACGTGCTCTCGAACTTCTTTTTCGATTCGTTTCGTACCAGGACCTAGTCATCTGGCTTGAAGCTTATCCTCGTAACCGTTAAGTCCCGAATCTTCTGTTTTTTGACTGCGTAGACCAATAGGAGCTCGTTCGCCTTCGAACGGGCGTCTGCGAGCTGTTGGATCTGTTCATCTCTATCTGTTTTCGCTTAGTCCGCTGCTAGACTATCTTCGTCCGTAACGATACGGGGCTATACGCCGTAGACTAGGAAATACGGGCTCTTCCTCGTAACGGTGTGTTCCCGTACACGGGCAGCGAAGAGTGCTTTCGTGAGGTATTCGTCCCACAACCTTGTGGGTTTGCCTATAAGGTACTTTGTGAGCATACGACCGATCAATCCGTTAAAATTTTCTACTTTCCCGTTCGTACGGGGGTGGTACGGAGTAGTAGTCCTATAGCGAGCTCTGAGTAGGCCCACAAAATGCCATACGGCTCCTAATAGGAGGTTTAGGCCATTGTCGGAGATCAATTCGTTAAACGCTCCGTAATATGTGTAAATATCGCGGAACAAGAATTCCGCGAGGGTTTCCTCGGTGGCGTCCGGGACTGCTCATGCGACCGGCCAGCCTATTGCGTAGTCGATCGCTGTGATAATCCACCGGTTTCCGTTTGGCGTGGCTAGGAGGGCGCCAATAAGGTCGATCCCCTACCGTTCAAACGGGCGGATATTGCTCGTTACCATATACTGAGCTGCCTCTCTCTCGAGGCTCTTACAGGATCCTTATAATACCTAGCAGTTTGGGCAGTCTCGCACAGATTCTTCTATATCTATACGGATTGATAGCCACCATCCTCGGGATCGAATGATGCCGTTGAGGCCCGGGAAGCCAAAGTGTCCAAACTCGTGGTAAGTCTTCTGGAGCAATTCGGTCCGAAATAGTGCTTCTAGGTATGGAGATACAACCCCATCTTCGTGTGTAAAGATAAGTTGTCGATTTTCATCTGGGGACGCCCGTATAAACGTATACGTGCTTTGGAAACTGAGTCGGTCGGCGTATTTCTTCACGGCCTTTTTGGTGATGTTGTCGTCCGGTTCCGTGCCGTTCTCTAGGAATTGGATCGTGGCCGCCAGCCACTTTTCCTCAGAGATTCCTTGGACCATTATCACAGTTGCGAGGTAACCATCCCCTATAGGCCGTTCGAGGCTTATATTCGTAGGGGTGGTTCCGATCAGGTCCGGGCGGCGACTGATTGCATCCGCCACAATGTTTTCTGAGCCCTTACGGTATCGGATAGACAGCCGGTATTGCTGAAACTCGGCGACCTATCGCGTAAGGCGCTTGCTGTACTCTCTTGTGGTGTTTAAGTACTGTAAGCACATACTATCGGTGATAACAATAGTCTCGAAACGGTCTCCGTCGATATATCTATCCCACGTACGGATTGCTTCCTTAATGGCCAGGAGCTCCTTCTCGTATACGGGGTAGTTCAGCTCCGCGCTATAGAGTTTGCGACTATCGTATACAACTAGGTGTAACTTTCCGTCGTTATCTTCTTGCATAAGGACCATACCGAGGGCCCATTCGGAGGCGTCGGTCTCAATGACGTATAGTTTGTTCCGGTCGGGTTGTTTCAAAACTAGTGCGGAGGCGAGGAGGTCTTTGACCTTCCGAAAGGCGCTCTCGCAGGCCTCTATCTATATGATTAGTCGGAAACGTTGTTTTCGGAGAGTACTATCGCTTTCTTTTAGGAGTTCGTAGAGCGGTACGTAGACTTTCGAGAAATCGTGGATAAATCTGCGGTAGTAGGTAGCTAGCCCCAGAAACTGGCGTATATCGTGGACAGTTTTGGGCCGTAGCTACCCCTGGACGGCTTCGATTTTGGCGGGGAGGGGCCGTATACTCCCGTTCCCGACAATATAACCGCAGAATTCCAATTCATTAGTTGCGAACGTATATTTCGTGGGTGATGCGTATAATTCTTGTTCCTTCAAGAGTGCGAGGACTTCCTCAATATGCTTTCCGTGCTCTTCGAGTGATTCGGAGAAGATCAGGATATCATCGAGGTAGACCACAACATTACGGCCTAGCAAGGGGCGCAATATATTATTCACGATCGATTGGAAGGTTACGGGAGCGTTGTATAGCCCGAACGGCATTGCAAGCCACTTATACTTGCCCTAGATAGTGTTGAACACGGTTTTTTCGACGGAGCCCTCCCCTATCCGGATCTGCCAGTATCCGGCCGTAAGGTCAATCTTCGAAAGGAACCGCGCGTTCCCGACAATATCTAAGAGTTCTTGAATTCTTAGGAGGGGGTATCCATTCTTTCCCGTTAGGCTGTTCAGGGCTCGGTAATCGATGCATATACGCCACTTCCCATAGGGTTTCCGTACAAATACCACTAGGAAGCCCTATACGCTATTGGATTAGCGGATCAGGCCCTTCCGGACAAGTTCCTCGACTTATCGGGCTTATTCGTCGAGCTTTTCGGCGGAGAGTCCGTAGGTATTGATATTGACGGGTTTGTGCGCTCCCGTATCGATCTCATACGCTATATTGCGTTCTAGGGGAAGTGCTGTTAGTAGTTCCGCTCAAAATAGATCCTTATACTTCGTAAGGATCTGTTGAATTTAAGGGTCGTCGTGCCTAGGTGGCCCTAGTTCTTCCTATCCGGATCCGTCTACTATTAGCCGGACTGTGAAGAGGTAGGCTTCGCTCTGTTTCTTGCGCAAGATCCGGCGTACTTACCGTGCCGAGATCAAGTTAACATATACGCTTCCTCGCGTGACTATGCGAGAATTGTTCGTAGGGTGGATGGTACACAGTCGGTGGTTATAGTCTGTAAGAGTCATAATAGACGTGCGCCAGTCAATTTGCGGATTCTTAGCTTGAAGGAAGTCACGACCGAGGATTATATCATATTCTATCGGGAGGATCCAGGCTCTGATCCTTCCCGCCTAGTCGCCAATTTTGACTAGGAGGGATACAAAACCATCCGTTTCTAGCCGCTCGCCGTTTGCGATAGTGACTAGTAAGGGTATCTTAGGTTTCCGAACTTGTACCCGTCTGTCGAGCCTCTAGAGGGTATATAGTAAGACAAAGGTGTTGCTTGCGCCGCTGTCGAGGAGCATACGGATATACACGGGGTCACTGTTTCCCGTATAAATCTTTCCTCGATAGAACGTTAATAAGTCGTTCAATACGTTCAGGGAGGCTGACAGATATACAGGTTCCCTCCGCCTTCGATCTTACGGAGGGGGCTCTAGCCGAGTGGTTACGGGCGCGTTCGTAGAGTGATAGGGGTCGAGGACGTTATCTACCTCGAAATCTGGCATCTCGGGAGCCTCTTGAAGGCGGCCGACGAGGGCTTCCACGTCGTACGGCCGCACTAGTTTTTTGATTAGTACCGGGATTGTTCGAACGCGGCCTTTTGCTTCTATTTTGTCTCTCCCGTTTTTAGTTTTCGGCAAGCGCGAGCGAGGTAGCCCCGTTTCCCACAGTTATAGCAATCGCGGGTTTCTTTTGGGCCCATAAAGGGCCGTAGGGGTCGTTTCTCTATCACATTGATGGTGGTATCGACATCCATAGCGTCAGGGTATCGTGCCGACGGCCCTTCGTGTTTCCGGGCGATCGCCCGTCCTTGTTCGTATTGAGCGAAACGGAAGATAACGTCTTTGATCGTCTTAGGTTAATCTCTTTCCTCGGCCCACTTAGCACGGTAGGTAGCTTTCGTGCCCGTGATAAAGCGTTAGATAAGCATCGGGTCCGGAATGTCCTAGTCAAGGTCGGAGATGACCTATTGGAGGTTAGCGGCGTACTCCTAGATTGACTGGTTGCCCTGCTTAAGCGTTTCATAGCGTTCGTAGAGTTTCTCAGTAGAGAGGTACTCTGCGAATTCCCACTCGAGCCATTCCTTAAAGGCTGTCTATATAGGGAAGTTCTCGGTCCCGAGTAGGTTGTGATACTTCTCGCGTTGTTCCAACCGCTACCGGGCGGTCTTCACGAGCTTCCCCGAGGCGTATAGTACCTTCGCTTCGTCGGGGGAGTTGTATCCTATGAGCTTTGATAGCTCCGAGAAGTACCGATCACAATCGCGCGTCCACTTGCGGGCGGCGTCGTTGAGGATTGTGCCATCGTAGCTAGCGATAGCTCGGAGGTCGTTCAGGAAACGCTTGCGGGTGTCCTTATCCATGGCTTGGAAACTGCCGGACACCGCCGTTTAGGGCTAGGTAGGTATTTCCTAGAGGGTTCTCTCCTCGCTAGCGGTTGCGGCTAGGGCCGCTGCGAGTCGTGCCGACTCGGTTCGTTCCGCCTAGAGGGCCTGAACTCTAGTGGCAGCCCGTTCGACTAAGGGGTTGACCTACTGGGGATCCATATTGGAGTACATATGGAGGAAGATATTCCGTTCTTCCACGTCTAGGAGGTCGAGGGCCGTGTTAACCTCTGCCGGGAGGTTAGCCCTAAATTGGGCCTCGGCCGATCCGTGAGTGGTCTGTTCGGACATGATTGGGTTCAGGCGGGTTTGATTTTTCTTAGAGGAAGTGGTTTTGATCGTGTTTCTTTTCCTCTTGTTGGGTCAGGAGGCTGTTATTGCTTTTATAACAGCGCCTGGATACGGATCCTGCTAGGTAGTCCGGTATCGGCGGCCGCCCGGGAGCGTGTTGAGCCGGGCAGGCCTTTACGGGACCGCTTGTCTTTGGGTGGGTCCCGTGTAGCCGGGCTCTGTTGCCTTTCTCTTCTGATAAGCGGTCTAGGGGGACGGCTGAGTCCCGTCGGGTTCCGAATCCCCCTTTTCCATCCCGTGTCTCGGATGATCTTCGCCCCGTTGGGGTGGAGGACGTCCCCGCCCGCCCGTCTGCGGATGAACTTGCGAGTCCGCAGAGTGACGGGAGGGTCGGCCGTTTTTCCGGCCGCCGCGGCGGCCGTATTTGTCCGCTTGGGGGGACAAGGAAGAAGGAAAGGGGTGTACGACGAGAAGGCTTCTTTTATACCTGGCATCGTAGGTCCGCTGGATCGTTGTCGGGATAGCATAAGAGAGGTTTGGTGCTATTCACGTCCGCGCGGGCGTATAATAGAGCCATCTTATGCCTCCCTAGGCCTATCGTGGGAGATAGCCTATACCGACATGCTACCAGATGTGATTCTGAGAAGATCGCATGATTTTATTAGCTTGGGGTTCCAACTAACTAAATACTATATAGTACGGTTGCGTATAATACATATTAGTGCAGAATGGTCCCGCACGGGTACGTGCGGTAGCCCAAAGGCACCTTTAGTGCAGTTTATGTAAAGAAAGGGGCTCCTGGGATCACACTAGCTAAAACGTTTCTTTAAACGTTATCCCGAGTACTACGTACGACACCGGCGAGCTCTCGACGTAGAGAGGAGCGCTGCACTTGATAAATCAGTCGTCGAGAGGTGGTTTCAAGACTATTAACAGGTAGTAACTAAGTACGGGATATACTAGCAAGATATCTACAATTTTGACGAAACTGGCTTCTAAATTAGTGTCGGACGTAATCAATTTATTATTACTAGGTACCCAAAAAAGAAGCCATTTAATAGATCTGTCACAAATCGTGAATCTGTTACTGTTTTAGAGGCTATTTCGGCCGATGGTTTTGTCTGCCCGCCGCTTATTATTTTAAGCGCAAAGCAAGCTTTACTACGCTGGTTTGATACTATTGAAGAGGATAAGTATCTAGCTATAACTAATACTGGCTATATCAATGATACCTTAGCCTATCAGTAGATTCAGCTATTTTATAAGTAGACGATTAATCGTACGCTTAGTAGAAAAAGGCTGGTTTTATATAATCGTTTTGGATCTTATTTAACACGTCAATTTGTCCAATTTTGTGAGAAGAATAATATCATTTTATTCTTTTTACTCTCGTATACTAGTCATATTCTACAGCCTCTTGATATCGGGGTATTTAGTATCTATAAATACTAGTATAGTAAGGCTATAGAAGTAGTAACAATAACTAGATACCGCAAATTCTCAAAGGACGACTTCCTATATTCTATCAGCGAAATCCGCCAAAAAACCTTTCGGCCTTATACAATTAAGCTTAGGTTTCAATTAATAGGCCTTTAGCCTATTAATCCTAAGCTTATTACTGATAAATTAGAGTTATATAACCCTTATTTATCCCGGTCGAATACGCCGTCAACTACATCACAAAACACCGAGTTTAGTACACTAAAAACCGCTGAAAAAGTAAGAAGAATTAGCCTACGGCTAAATCAGTACGATCCTATAACCCAGCGCTTCAAAGAGGGGTTAGCAAAGCTTGCAAAGGGTGCTAAGGCATAGGCTACTTTAGCTCGCTAGCTACAGATAGAATTTGACCGGACGCAAGCGATTAGGGGTGCCCGCGACGCCCGGTATAACGCTTCTCGTTGTTATATACAAATCACCGGTATTATATCTTCACGCTAGGTCAAAGAAATGAAGCGAAAAGAATATAAATTGAGCGAAAAAGCCGATCAAGAAAAAACGAGGCGGAAATGGAAGAAGGTCTTGGTTGAAATTAGGAAGCATGGAAGGGCCAAAAAACGCAGGGGGGATCTATAATTTTGTATTCTAGTAGTAAATTGGCTAATTAATATATATCTTATTTTAAACTAATTAATTTACTATATGGTGGTGTAGTAAATGGAGGTTGAAGTAAATCTATAGAAAAATCCTCCGTTTGGGTGATCCCCTCCGTTTGGGTGGCGGACCCTCGCTATGCGAGGGTCTGTAATTTTGGTAAAAAATGTAAGGGCCGGTTATGTTATGGAGCCTGTTATAGTAATTCAAGTATTTTAGTTTTCTGCCGCTAGTATGACATACCGCTTAAGGGTAAGAAACCACGAATATATAGGGCGATAAGGAAGGTTTTATAGAACTACACACAGAGACGTACAAATAGCGCTAGACCAAAATTGATATGGCTAAACCTAACAAAGTAATTTGTCATTCCTATCCGATATGGTGTAGTGGCTAACATCGCCGTCTCTCACACGGCAGCCGGGGGTTCGATTCCCCCTATCGGAGTTTTCCTTTTTGTCTTTTTCCTCAGTTTTATCAGTCTATGCTCCCAGTAACTACTCCATTCCGTCCCGAAATATGTAGTCGATGCTGCTGTCTTTCCATAGAGTCAGGAGTCAACTACGATATTACGGAAAATTGCCATGAAAATTGAAAAATTGGTATCACGTAGGAATGGCTGAGCCCCATGTCTGTAAAAGTGCGTTAACCCAGGGATCTCACAGTTAAAAACTTTGGGTTTACATCATATCCATCTGATTTAGCCTACAATGAAACTGCCATATCATGCTATTCCAAGTGGCATCGGCGCGAATGCCAACTGAAAGATCCATAGATCGGTGACATAAGCTACGGCAGAACGGAGGATTGCTTTCAAGGTTAGCGTTGCGGTGTTATGAAGCAAATAGCTAATACAAAGGTGAGACCTGTATGAACCATCTAGGCGATGGCTTGCACTCTAAGGTCATTCGATGCAAATTGCGGGGCGGGATTGCCGGAAAATAAATGTGAAGTAATAGTATCGGGACAATAGGGCCAAAGAATTGAGCCCCTATGGTTCCGAGTCCTACGTTACAGATTGTGGAGGCGAATATATATATTTTCACTGGGTAGCCTGGTCCTGGGTGTACAACTCCTGATGTGGAAGATGTACATCCAACGAGAATTCGAAATGTCAATTACTTTAAAAAGGATGGTCGAGAGACATCCCACTGCATAGACCCTGTGATTGAAATAATAACAAGGATATTCGTTTTTTTCGGCTTAAATCTGACATCGGGACCACTATCGAGCCAAGAAGAATTGGGAAACACTGTTCAGAGATTTACTTCACATGTACGAGATAGATCTGAATGACGACAAAAGAGCCATGGAAGTGCATTTTTCTTTAACCGGGAAACGCCCGCTTCACCAACATAGCCGATTCCCTGTGTTGAGCAATGGCGGGTTATAAAAAGCCAATATACTGCGGATCATTTCTACCTTCACCCAACCTTCCATCCCATTGACCTGGAAACAACACATTTATAACACTTTATATCTTTAATCCATTATTTTAACAACCATGAAGGTCTTTGTGACAGTCTCCACCGTTTTCGCCTTCGTCGGCCTTTCAATTTGCCAGAACACATGCACCGCAGACGATGTTCTCAACTCACTAACTGCAGTCGAGCATTATGCAGACAAGATGCAGTCCGTAACCGATTCTTCAAGTGATAACATTGATCCTTCTGCGGTGAGTTTGAACCTATGTTTAGAGCTATATCTTCTATGACGACCCCAGAAAACTAATTACGCTGAGCCAGCCTATCTTCAAGAACTTCGAAAGCCAAACTAAGCATCTCAATGAGGATTTGCAGTGCACTTTTAATACGACCCCGGAAGAGCAGACTGCTATTTGCAGTGCTTATGAAAAGGTTAGTTGAACTCTGACCTTCTGTGTGGGGCATCGCTTAACATATATTCTCTTTCTACACATTCAGTTCGCGATATCCCAGCTGGGTTACCTCCACGTAGCCGATGGACGCACTTTCTACGAGAAAAATGGACACGGCGATAATGCTGTCAAGATGCATGGGTATATCTTACAGGCGCAGTACTCTTTAGAGGTAATAAATAAATAAATGCTTCTCGGTTATGCTCTAACAAGGAATACAGAACTACACCACTCAAGTCAAAGCAGCAGCTGGATCGTGTGTGGACCGCATTGAAACAGTTTATACACCGCTGGGTACGCAGCTTCAAAAGTTGCTAGAGGCTTACCCCGGAACGGCTTAGTCGAATAGAAGAGGTGTTATACCTAGCCCAGGAAGGGAAAGAAACGAGATTTCAAGTTTGATGAATTGGTGTTCCAGAATGTCTTCGCTAGTGGCAGATGTGGAGCTCCCTGTTAATCTAGTCGTATTATTTGGAGGAATAGTTTGGAAAGGTAGTTTCATTGATCGAAAGTTTTACTTAATTGCTGTCAACAAGGTAGCCTGGAAATTAAGTGTTGAATGCAGCTCCATGCCCCGTAACCCACGATTATAGTGGCCAGACGATAACTATCTAACGTTGCCGTAAAATAAAGCGAAAACAAGACAGAGTATGCCACGAGAGAAACAGTAAATATATATTGGGTATGGTAATAGGTATTATGGAACATGAGGTATCATAAGAAAACAAAGAAATAGCAAAACTAGAAGAACAACCACTGCCCAAACTGTTGAGCTTTACCCCAAGCACCCGTCTTCTTCTCCGTAACCAGACCCTCAGGCCCATCCTCCTGAGAAGGATCATAGCGATCCGTCCTCAAATCCATATTAGACTTCCTCACAAAGCTAGTTCTCTTAATCAACTTCCAAGCCAGGAACATGAAAATCATTACCGGAATTTCAATATAGAACGAGACAAAATCGACCCTCTTGAAGTGCGGACTGAAGCACTTCCACCCTTGAACAAGAACAAGAACAATATTAAGCCCAACAGCAAAGATTGGACCATACGGATAGGTCCAGTTCTTGAAAGGAAGAAGATGCTCAATACCCTGAGCCCGGATCGCCGAGCGGAATCGCAGAGAAGCAAGACCAATACAAATCCACGAGAGCTGGTTTGAGACACCGACGATATTCTGCAGCCAAGACCACAACTGTCCAGCACCGATATAGCTGGCACCGAAGCAGAGACCGCTGATCACGGATGTCGCGAGGACAGCCACCCACGGAACATGGAAACGGTTGAGCTGACCGAAGAACTTGGGCGCATAACCATCGACAGCAAGAGTGAATAGAAGCCGAGACCCGGCAAAGAGGGCATGGTTCGCAGCAGAAATGACGGAAGTCATGATGACCGCGTTGATGAAGCTGCCAGCGACAGCGGAACCGGCTTGCTGGAAGACGATTGTGAAGGGGCTGGTCTTTGTGTCACCATCTGAGAGACCGGGGTAGTCATATGGTACATTGAGGCCGACGATGAGGATTGACAGGAGGTAGAATAGAAGAATACGCCAGAAGACGTTGCGGACGACTTTTGGCATTGTTTTCGCAGGACTTTTGGTTTCACCGGCTGTGATGGCAATGGATTCGGTACCGCCGCTGTTTTAAGGTTAGAATAAAGCTCATTTAACAGATGCAATAATGAGATGGGGTTACATACTATGCGAAGGAGGCTGTAACGAATACTGATGCAAAGCCACCGATTCCACCGACGAAGGGTGCATCGCCTTTATGCCAATTTTTGCCGCCGATGTATTCGTGGTCTGTATTTCCACCACAGTTCACAGCAATACCAAGAATGATGAAGATCTAAAAAGCGAATTAGCTAGTCGTGCAAATGTTTTATAAGAGATGACACTCACAACAATGGTGATGACTTTGAGTAAACTCAACCAATATTCAACCTAGATAGGAACGGTCAGATCAAGTGCAATAGAGTAGAACTCATCTACACATACCTCGCCATAAACCTTCACAGATAAGACGTTCAATGCAATGACAACAACCAAGAAGATTAGACTGATTGCCCAACCGGGGAAATTATCAGTCCAATACTGCAACAAAAGCTGTAAAGCAATGATATCCGATGCAGTAGAAACAGCATCATTAAACCAATAATTCCAAGTCAATGCAAATCCAAGCGCATCATCGACGAAGCGACTATAAAACAAGTCAGTAACCATCCGGTCGAAAGAAAAACTCAAGTAATACTCACCCAGCATAAGTACAGAAAGATCCAGCAACAGGCATAAAAGCTGCCATCTCACCAAGACACAGCATAGTGATAAAGACGATACCACCACAGATAGCGTATGCAATAAGCGTTGAAGCAGGCCCACCCTTAGCGAGTGACGATCCCGTTCCAAGGAACAAACCAGTACCGATAGTACCGCCAATAGCGATCATCTGCACCTGACGCCCAGACAAGCGGCGAGCCAGCTTGTCTGCGTTGACAAATGGGTTTGTCTGGTGATCATCGCCTGTTGTGCCTGAAGCCTTGGAGGGCTCTGCTCCCGGCTGTTTCTCGATATCGGCCATGATGCGGAGATCGAGATGGATACGAAAGTATCCTCTAACTTTGTGTTAGTACAATATATCATAGATACATAAAAAAAAAGAACAAAAGCTGTTCATGCAATGTCACCACTCACCTGTTCCTGGTATGTACTACTAAGATGTTCCAGCCCTAAGTCGCGTGACCCACACTTGGTAACTAGTTGCACCAAATTAGATTTGATACATGGACCCTGAACAGTCAAAATAAAGATACAACATAGACACAAAGAAGGGGGGAAAAAAGCCCACAAGAAGACTTTGATTCCCCGATGGCGTGATTGAAGCCATCGATGAGTGGATGGGGCCGAGCCGTGCGAATGCTACATTGATGTGTCAAGGAAATCTCCGCTCTCCACATGCCAATTTGGGGTTGTGCCGATTTTTATTTTGATAGGTGCACATGTGGCTAAGACACATGGCTTGTAGAGCTTATTTAGACATCTATGTTCCCATATGTGTAAAATGCTATATGCTATACATGTCTGAAAATTATCGCTTTCATATTCACTATGCTTTTAAACCTCGCCAAGAAAGAGATTTTTTTGGTTGGAAAATATACGCCATACAAGACCTCACCAACCCATGAAACAATCCATGAAATATACATTAACCAAGCAATCCACTGGCCAAAGCCTCCAGATCTCCCAGAGTCTCGATAGGCTTGACAGAAGCCTGGCTCTTCTTGCTCTTGGGCTTGTCGTCGTCGCTGTCCGGCTCGGCAAAAGAAACACGCTGCTTCTTGCTGGGCCGGGGCTCGTCGCGCTCGGAAGCAGAGTCTGAATCGGATCCAGGGATCTCGAAAGGCACATGGGGGAGATGCGAGAGACCGCCTTCCTCCTCCGACATATCGGCCTCGGCCTCGGCCTCGGCACGCTCGCGCGCCTTGCGCTTCTCCTTCTTCTCGCGGCGCTTCTCGCGCATAACCTCCTTGTCCTCGATATCGGCCTGGCGTGTGCGCTCCGTCTCGCCCTCGAGGAACTTCTCGCGCTGGGCGTTGGCGTCGCCGCGGGCCTTGAACGCGTCTTCGTCTTCCATTTCGTACACCTCGTGGGCATTGCCCTCGTCGTCGTAGACCAATTTTGTACCCTTGCCCTTGAACTTCAGGAGCTTCTTCTTCGACTTGAGCAGCTTCTCGCGTCGCTTCGAGTCGATGAGTAGTGGGTCCTGGCCGTCCAAGTGGACCATCTTGACGCCTTTGGCGTCTTTGGTCTTTGGCTCGGCATCGGAATCCTCCGAGTCGGAAGAATCGCTGTCCTCGCCGAGCTCTGCGTCGCCTGCGGCGAAGCGGCGCTTGACTGAGAGGAAGTCGGCATCCTCGTCGGCCTCGTCGTCGATCTCTGCACCGGCATCCTTGGGGGCGTCGGTGGCCACCATCGTGCCATCGTCGTTGATGAGCTTTGAGTAGTGCTCTGCCAGCACGCCCTGGTTGCGTCGCTCGAACATACGATCGTACCGTGTCCGCACCTCCTTCTCGTCCTTCTTCTTCTCTGTTTCTGAGTCGTCATCGCCGGACATGTGTGCCATTCTCCAGGATTCGTTCTTGCGCTCCTTCGCATCGTCACCCTTGATAAACTTAATACGCGGAGCACCGGGAAGACCCAGACTGGCTGCATACTCTTCCAAGGGAAGTTCCTTGATCTTAAAGGTCTCCTTGTCCTTTTGCACGTAAATCGACTTGACGTAGGAGATGAAAGCTTTCTGGCCCAGATACTTCAGCTCTGGATCCTTGAAGCACATGTTTTGCAGCTGATTCTTTACACTCTGCTGCTTGTTCGATTTGATGTTGATCTTCTCAATGGGTACCTTCTTGTGCTCAAGCTGCTTAAGGAATCCCTTCTCCTCGCTAGGGTCTAGGAAGAGCACAGCACGACCAACACGCTCATAACGGGCCGTCCGTCCGACACGATGAATGTAGGTATCGGCGTCTTCGGGGCAGTCCATCTGGATAACCCAATCGACAGCAGGGAAATCCAGACCACGAGCAACAACATCCGTCGCGAAAAGAACAGCATGTTGGGCCTGAGAGAACTTCGTGGTGATATCCAGTCGTCCTCCCTGTTTCTGTCGCCCGTGCAGATGGAGCAAAGAAATACCAGGTTGCAATTGTCTTAGTGATTCGTATACGTAGCGAACTTGCTTGCCCGATGACAAGAAGACCACTGTCTTAGATTTGAGGTTGCTGCGAATGAAACTCCAAAGGGTATCAAGCTTCTGCGGGAGTGGAGTAACGGTGTAGTGTTGTTGGAGAGTTGAGGGAGTGGCGGAGGCGGCTGCTTCGTGGACTGAGACATATTCGGGTTCCTGCAGACTCAACCGAGCCAAATCGCCGACCTTCTTGGTCTGTGTGGCACTGAATAGCATAGTCTGGCGCTGTTTGGGGAGATGGTCGAGGATAGCATCCACGGTCTTCTGGAAACCCATGTCCATGATACGATCGGCTTCGTCCAGCACCAGCATCTGCAAGTTATTTGTCTCAAACATAGCCGTCTGATCCAAATGTTGCAACATGCGACCAGGGGTGCAAACCAGGATGTTCATACGTCCCAGACGATCTTGTTCCTCGCGCAGACTCTTTCCGCCGATAATCAATCCAGCAGAGAAATTGTGGTATCTTCCAATCTTGCGAAGCACCTCAAAGATTTGAATCGCGAGTTCACGTGTAGGTGAAAGGACGAGTGCGCCGAGGCCATCCAACTCGGTCCACTTCTTGCGATAGAGATTCTCGAGAATGGGTACTAGAAAGGCGAGGGTCTTTCCGCTACCGGTTTTGGCGGCACCAAGAATATCGCGCCCCTTGAATGCATGGTTGATAGCACGCGATTGAATATCGGTCAGGGTTTTGAAATGAGAGGCTGAAAGACCCTTGGCTGTTGGTTCGGAGAGTGGGAGATCGGAGAAGTTTTTGACGGGAGCTTTGAGATCGAGGTCCTCGACCTGTTTGACGAGGGTAGCTAAGCTATCCTCACCACGCTTTCTTTTCAAGACTCGCCCTGTATCCTGGTGAGTCTTTGACTTCCCTTTAACTGCTCGCGGCGCCATGATGTGGTTTGAGTTGAATCTTGAATGTTAGCGGGCGGTGAAAACATCTTTTTTTTCTTCTTGGGGACGAAAAACGAAGGCGGTAGGTAAAGCGGTGAGGAACTAACCAGGTACATATGAGATCTATAGATCTTTTGATATCTTCAGCTTATTGGTAGTCCTGTCTTACATGGAATATCTGATATTCTTTTGGGCCCACTACATGTGTTCTAATAAAATCTCATCAAGGAGAGACATAAGCGGACGACTATTGTTATGTGTTCCTAACTGCGAGCTTAATCCCCCTGCGCGCGATTTTGCGCTGACTCAGCGGCTGATAAGCCCGCAGTCTTATCTTATTTGAGGTCTCAATCTCATGAGCGCCAGGAACATTTCCACATCAAAAGAATCCGTGGAAGGCAACATGTCGGACGACGACCGGGATTTCCTCGACTCTCTAGAAAAAGAGGCCACCGAGTATAACAAGGTATGTCCCCCTCTACAAGGTATACATATATACTTCGACTGACACGCGACACAGGATGTCGAGATCGACCGCATTCGCAAGGCATTCAGCCTCGATTCGTAAGTCCAATCTTCCAGAAGCTCTGCAATAGACTACCGCCCTTCTATATTCTCTGCGGATATTAACCCATTACAGTTACGCCGTCCTGGACCTCCAACCCGGTGTTACGGAAAAAGACATAAAAGTCCAATACCGCAAGATCTCGCTACTGATTCACCCCGATAAAACCAAGAACCCCGCTGCTCCAGATGCCTTCGATCGACTCAATAAAGCACAGGCAGCTCTCCTAGACGAGAAGAAACGCGAATACCTGGACGAATGTATCTCCGATGCGCGCCGCCTGTTGATCCGCGATCACAAGTATACACTCGACTCCCCCGAGCTGAAGACCGAAGAATTCAAGGTCGAGTGGCGGAAGATGACGGTCAAAGTGCTATTGGAAGAAGAAGCGCGACGCCGGCGACAACTCAAGGCGCGCTTACAGGAGGAAGGTCGTGAGCAACGGAAGGAAGAGGAAGAGCTTGAGGCGCGCAAGCGGAAGCGCGATAATGACAAGAAGTGGGAGGATACGCGAGAAGAGCGCATTGGGAGCTGGCGAGATTTCCAGAAGGGGCGCAAACCTGGTAGTGATGAGAAGAAGAAAAAGAAGAAGATGAAAGTATTGGGCTGATTTGACGTTCTTTTTTTTCTTTCTTCTGAGCGTTGCTGGCGTTTGGGGATATACTCGTATGAATTGTCACGGCCACGGCCGCAATCAAAGGATTTTTCAAGGTGCATTCAATAAATTGTATTAAGAATTATACATGCGCATGTGTATCCGCGATATCCAAATCCACGAGAATCTACCGAGTTCCACCGAGGAACTACGGGGAGACGCGGGGGTTCCGAGAAGATTCCAATTTTGTTACGTCTGGCGAGGTTGAACACTGCCTAAATAGGCGTACAGATATATCTACACACATATGCACACATATACTTGACATGCGTTGATATCCCCGCAGTGGATTAAATTGTGTCTCCGAGAAACCCACACCCCGCTCCGAACCTCGCTCTGTCAACCTCACCCCAACACAAGCATGACTGAACCGACAGCAAAGAATGCGCCTTACCGGCCGCAAGATCATCTCAAGCCATTCCCACCACTGTCACCAGAAACATCCGAACCATTGAAACCATCAAGCCCCTCCAATCAAGAAGCCGAGCCGAACCAGAATGGAACAGCCCACACGAACAAACAATCCCCCAATGACTCAACCAGCGACGAAACAATCCCCCCTCTCCCAACCGTCATTGCACGAATCCACGCCCGCGTACAAGCCTTCCTAAATGAACCCCATGCCCCGGACACGCTGCTAGCCTCTGTGCAAGCACAAACGCGCATTTCGCTAGAAGTAGTCAGCACCGCGCTGCAGCGATACAAGCTCTCCGAACTCTCCGTCTCCTACAATGGCGGCAAGGACTGTCTAGTCCTGCTAATTCTGTTTCTGGCCGGGTTGCACCCAACCGGCGCCCGCAATGATACAAACCCCTCCCCCGCAGACCTCGAAGCCGAGGCCCAAATAGCCGCTGCGACGGTCATCCCGGCGATCTATGCGCTCCCGCCTGATCCCTTTGATGCAGTCGAAGACTTCGTCGTCTCTTCTGCTGAAGCTTATCATCTCGCTATTACAAAGTACACGACTGCACCGCCGGATTCGACGCTCCGGTCGAGCTTTGAGGATTATCTGGCGCGTCACCCTGGGATTCGAGCGATATTTGTTGGTACACGACGGACGGATCCTCACGGTGCGCAGCTGACGCACTTTGATCGGACGGATGGGGGCTGGCCTGATTTTTTTCGCGTGCATCCCGTGATTGATTGGCATTATGCGGAGATTTGGGCGTTCATTCGACATCTGGATCTGAAGTATTGTTCGCTCTATGATGAGGGATATACTAGTCTTGGTGGCACATCTGATACCCATCCTAATCCGAGATTGCGGACTGGGGCTCAGGCTGACGGACAGTATCTTCCTGCTTATCAGCTCACGGAGGATCTAGAGGAGAGACTTGGGCGGAATTGATTTGAATAGTGTGGATTGTCTTACCTGTGTATAGATTGGGATTCATATCTCATTGGCCTCTGCGGATAGATTGCTTTGCACGCTACAGTTGTGCTCACGCACCTTGGATCTTGAACATGGACACTTGCAAGGAGTAGTTTTGGTCTTAATAATATCATATTAGACTGCGCAACCCATTAAGGTGCGATAGCGTTCTTTGAACGAAGTCTTGAAACATGCATCTTGTCTGTCACATATGCTGAAACATGCAAAGTCCATATAACTGCGAAAGAAAAAGAGCATTTCCCATCCTCCCATCAAACTCCATAAGAATGCAAACCGAACTCCATAATGATATCGTGTAGAGTCGTCTAAAAATGCCGTGAAGTGTCGAAACAGAAAAACAACCGAATATCATAGTGAATCATGAATCGTGAATCGTGGAACAATCATAAAAGAAATGCAAGGCTGAGCCATACATCGTCAATACATTCTGCGAATGGTAACAGATGCTGCGCATTTGGATATTCGAGAGCACCCTGGAGCGGGGCTGATCATCTTATCCCGTGTGGATAAGATGTTGTAAAGCATCCCATGCAAATATAGGTATGCGTGGGAGCATTTTACACAACATGTTTAAGTGCACGAGCGAGCCGGGGAGAGAATGATCATGGGAGAAGAAGAAGCGGGGGATACAGATCCCGCTCTGATATTCTCTTTACGAGACCCCATAGTCGGCGAGTCCGGCATGACTGTCTTGGAAGAACCACCGGAGAGATCAGTGTAAGAGCGACGGCTTAGGGACAAGGCTCGACTGCGATAGGCAGGGGTGTGGTCAAGGGCGTTGAGGCTCCGAGTCGACAAGGAACTGCTTCGTGCACTGCTGGAAGGATTTTTCATGTGTGGGTGGCTATGAGATCAATTAGAATGGGTTGAATTACGACGCAATATGAGTATCCGGCACATACCAAGGAGAGATCGAGGTTGCCGGGGTCCAGTTAGAGCCCACTCCAGCTGGAGAGGTGTAGCTGACTTGAGAATTTGGGGTAAGATGAGAGCCACGTTTCATCCCAGGAGATGGAGTAGATCCCTGAACCACTTCAACCGAGTAGTTGTACTCTCCGGCGCGGTACGCACGACGTTCGTTGCTTTGTTGCTTTAGAATCTTTTGGGCCTTGGTGTCAGCAAAGCGCAGAAGCAGCTTCACCCCATCGTCCTTGGTGACATTGTGAAATTCAATCAGGACCTTTTCGGCAACATCACGGCTTTCGAATCTACAAATCAAGTTTCAGTCTTCAGTCAGAACAAGTCATGAGATTCAAGCAATTTGGGCTATGTTACCGTGCGAAGCCCACTTCCTTGCTCACACCTGTCTTCTCATCGCGACTGATTTTCTCCGAAACAACACGCCACGGCTCGAAATGACGACGCAGGTCCTAACAAGCTTATTAGAATTCAGCTAGACAGGCCAAGGGTGGGGTTTGTATAACTCACAGCTTCAGTCCAATCGATTGGAATGTTGGTGCAGTATATATTGGTAGAAGACCTATCCTCCAGGTCCTTCAGGCGAGAGTTGCGAGATTTCTGGGCGAAGCTAGCTTGGTAGCCGAGGTAAAAGAAACCGCGAATACAGTTCTCGCAGGATTCGAAGCTGTAATACTGCACAAAACCGAATCTGCAAAAGAATCAGAATAAGCCATCGGAAAGAAAGTTCGTGGTGCATACCCTTTGCAGAGACTGGTGTCCAGGTCCACGATCGCCTTGCAACGCTCAATCTTTCCGAAACGGGCTGCGTAGGCATGCAACATCTCATCGGTGGTCTCGGGCAAGAATCCCCTGATGTAGACATTGGTTATACCCTCGCGGTTCTCCAGACACTTGGCGAGTGTCAACTCAGACGGGTTAGTCCACATGGCAGGCACCGCACGTGGAATGGCAGGCTCTTGTTGGGTCAGAGCCTCTAGATCTTGAATGACGTATCCGTTCGGAGTCTTCATCATCTGAAGGGGAAGCGAGAGCGACCCAAGCTGCGAGGGAACCATACCTCCATAAGAGTAACCAGACATGGAACCGCCATCCATGCCAGAAACAAGGGCCGAGGGATAGTAATGAATTTGACCAGTATTTTCCGCCTGGACTCCCTTCTGGCCATCAGGCACATTCCATGTAGCTTGCTTGTTGGTTGTTCCATCATTCATGTCGTAGTTCATCATGTACGGCCATGACGAATATCCACCAGCCACCACAGGGTTGACGTTCGGATAAACCCCCGTTGGAAGATAAGAGAACTGACCTATCTGATCATTCTGACCAGAGACACCGTTGGGAACAAAGGATGAGACGGTCGGAACGCCATTGAAAACGGTGGAATTAGGAACCAGGATGAATGGGCTGTTGTATGCACGATTCGTATTTGACCAATCCACGTTTGTGTTCACTTGGACGGGCGCGGTGCCCTTTGGGCCGTTGAACTTGGCACGAGGGTTCTGCAGATTCAATCCTCTGAAAAGATTGGTCAGGCCTGCAACGCTGCTATCACGGGAACTCGGATTGGTGGAGTGCTGGTACCTGGGGCCATAGGGTGTACGAGGCTCATTTTGATGGTAGTGTCCAGACTGGGAACTTGATGTCTGACCAGATCCAGAGCCAGAGCCAGAGGAGCTCGTGTGCTGGGAGCCCTGGGCATGCATGATGAAGGGCGTATACTAGAGATCGATTTTGTCAGCTGGCTCTTCGGTGTTAACAAACAGACAAAGGATAAGGGCTTAAATGGGCAGTCCCTTTGGCCTCCATTTGGCAAAACGCCCTAATTAAATGGGCTCAAAAGCATGAAACTCACCTGGGCGAGCTCCTGCACCAAATTATATAGACAGTTCTGACAAGAAAGTCTGGCTGCTGTTCAAGCATGCCAGGGTCAGCCAAAACGGAGACTGGAAGGATAGTCGAACATGACCAAAATTGAGGGGATGACTTACCTGTTGTCGAGGATACAACCAGCCGTCTGTTCTCTCAGGCTGTAAGGCGTCTGATTATAACTCGAAGCGAAGACAAGGTACGTGGGGATGAGGTATACGGCAACGAATGTCTGGACGGTATTGGGATCGAAAATTGGGATAAATGAGCCAGGACGAAACCGATGGCAAAAGAAATGGGGGGATAGGGGGATAGGGGGATAGGATGGGGATGGAAGGATGAGATGGAGGGAAAACTCCTAAGAAGAAAGAATGGCAGATCTTCTAAGGAAAGAGCGTAATAATAGGAAGAAGGAAGAGAAGGAGCTATGGGGGAGACTTGGGTGTGTTTGGGGGGGGGGGGGGGGGGAAGGGAAAGGGAAGTCACGGGGAGAGACAATCATATACGTGTACCTAGAAAGTGTATAATATCAACGACTGATATTGGAGTATTGTCTATGATCTGAAGACCTAGGAACACAAATTGGAAACCCTAGACTTGCTCCCATCGAGAAGGAGAATGCTAAATTGCAATTTTATGTCCTGAAATCCACATCTATGAGAAAGAGCAGTAGGTACAGAGTTGAGGGAGATATCCAAAGAAAGGGAAGCACTCAGGGGACTTCACTCAAAATGGAAAGAACTTATTGAGACTTCTCCTGCAACCACTTGTAAACGACAGAGAAATCCTTACCACGGTGCTCCTCCTCAACAGCCTTATACACCTCACGAGCCTGTGCACCCAGGGCGAGAGGAGTATTAGACTGCTCGGCAGCCGCAAGAGCCAAGCGGAGATCCTTGTGCATGAGACTCACCCCGAATCCGCCCTCATAGCCGCGCGATGCTGGAGCTGTCTCAACGACACCAGGAACGGGGTTGTTAACCTCGGAGGGCCAGCAACGACCAGTAGACGAATTGATCATTTCCGCCAAGGCCTTGGGCTCGAGTCCCCAGCGAACACCGAGGTTCATAGCCTCGGCAGTAGCGATATTATTCAGAGCCAAAATGTAGTTATTGGCGAGTTTGCCGGAAACACCAGCACCAGGCTCACCAAGATGCCAGGCCTTCTTACCCATCAAAGCGAGTACACCACGGATACGCTCAAGCAGTTCGTCTGACTGTGAAGAGGCGCCGAACATGAATGACAGCGTTCCTGCGCGAGCACCAACCACACCTCCTGATACGGGGGCGTCAACGAAGCGGCCGGTTTGCGTGGTGTGGATTGCGTTTGCGATATCCTTGGATGTGACGGGGTCAATAGTGGATGCATCGATGAAGAGACGCTCCTGCTCGAGCGGTGGCAGCGGCCCATGTTTAAGGATAGAGTGGAACACGTCAACGACATGCTGAGACTCCGGGAGACTGGTAACCATGACTATCTAAACGGCAGACAGAAATTAAGCACAGTCCATGCAGAAAAGCCACTAGCTCAGCCGCAGGCTAGACCCGCACGGCAGATAACCACTTACCGATTTCTCGGCGACCTCGCGCGCACTCTGAGCGATCTCGACTTGGCCGTCATTGGCGCCTGCGCCATTGCTTTGTGCGGTCTCCTGGGTCTCTGCAACGAATTGTTTCATAACATCTTCATTGACATCGCGCACAATCAAGGTATCAGATGCGGGAATCTTGGCGCGTAGGTTTTTGGCCATGTGGTAACCTGGGGTAATTAGCTAATGCAAATGCAATACAAACAACCCACGGTCCATCGTATAGCCGAGGTTGTATGTCCGAGGTCCTCGCTGTAGATCCCATAACATACCCATTTGCCCCAGTCCGACAAAGCCCCATGTCGCGTCACGGTGCATAGTTGTGGAGAAAGCTCGGGCCTGGCTGGACGGCCAGCGTCGGGGATCCACTGCGGACGCATGGAAGCAAGTCGCCCTCCGTGGGAGGGACATGGCCGTTCGGAGACTCATTTTTTTGATAAATGTGAAGTGCTGTCTGATTTTGAAAGGAAATAGTAAGTGATAAGTGTTAATACGTGTAGACAGTGATGGTTGATGGGTCAACAATGCCGAGACCAAGGGGGCAGAGCAAATGTTTGATTGTTTGAATCTAAGAAAGCTGAAATGGGGAGAAGGGGGTATTTAAAAGAGCTAGGATGCACCATGCCAGCTCCGCATAGCCCTTAACCGTGGCTATCCGAAATGTTCGGGAGCGAGATGGATACCTAGGTATGCATCGCAGCAGACTGAAATGCGGGGAAGACCGGATTAGGAAAGCCGTGGGGAAGCGCGTCACGTGCTATATATGGGGTGGTAAGTACTCAAATTTTGGTCTGATCTAGATAGTACTAGGTATCTATTTCCATGGATGTTGAACTTTGAATGAAAGGTAGTCTCTAGAGAAAGATACCGAAGAGCAGTTCCAATTCCCGACTAGAGTGCTGCCTTTGTAAAGATGACTGAACTTTAGCATAAATGCAAATATATAGACTTTGATTTTGAAATGCAAAACACCTAATATGTAAGTCCATCAACTTCCAGGATCTATATGGACTGTACATGATGCAGAGGCGCGAATCAACGCTAGATAGACAAGACCAATGGCGAAGTAGATGGACAAGTAAAGGGTATGTATGTAAAGTGATCCAAACTCCCAAGAAATGCCCAGGCAGCCTGGAAAAGGACTGACCACAGAAAAGAACAAGCAAGGCGATGAAGCAGAAACGTATGATGGGGTTCGGGGAAATGCAGCAATTTCACCTCGGTGATGTCGGGTGACTGGTAGGTGCTGAGAGATATTCCTCGGGTACCTTTGGAACACGGGGTGAGTTGGCTGTTTGCACAATGGCGCGGTGTTGTGCGCGGAGGTGGTCCCGCTGTCGTTCCTTTTCTCTGTTGGCTGCGCCACCAGTAAGCCTCCTCATACCGCTGCGAATCATTGATTCTAGGGAGTGTGGTCCATCGGTTGCACTGCGGATCATGGGCGCAGGCGGAGTGATGGCTTTCTTGGTCACCGGGCGCTCCTCTAGATCGGAATGCACCTCGTCAGGATCCTCGTCGGACAGAAAAGCGGAATCGCTGAATCCAGCGGGGAGTGTGGCACTGGGTGCATTGGAAGCGGTGTGAACATAGAGATTGTTGGCAGGGGAGGTGACAGAACGGGTATGAGAACCGGATCGTAGTATCTGTGAGCCGTTTGGAGGTATCGCCGTTACCGGGGAGTACACACCCGGACCATCGAAGCGGAAATTTGGCGGGCGAGACTCAGCGAGCCCATTATGGAAGGATGATGTAGAGCCTGTCCGAGCGAGTGATTCCCGCAAGATTGGGGCGGTCTGCTGGTCGTACAGATGTGCGTTGGTATCCACATAGTTACCAGTGAATCCTCGCAGCATCGGAGGAGCTATAGGGTTCAGCACAGGGGTGATTGTATCGGTATCCTCAAAGAAGTCATCTAGGCTGTCCAGCTTCTGCACGATATCTCCCATATTGCCATCAATCTGTGTATCGATTGATTTCATGGTATCAGCTCTCATTGGGAAGAACGAGTCGCTGTATTCGTCCGTATGGAAGGCCACACCGGGTGTCATGCCACCTTCCTGTTGTCTGTCTTCGGCCTCAACACACGTGTAGAAGACAGCGTGGACGTTGTGCCGAGTCATGTTTGACTGAGTTGCAGGCATAGGGACTGACCATCCCGTCGGTTCTGGAATTCCGTATAGACTCTGGATTCGCTCGTACTCCTTGCGGATAGCACGAGAAGAGGCTGCTGACGCCATACTCATCCGAAGATGTTGGCGCTCCATTGGGTTTCCTGAGACAGTGATGATATGGTCTAGAACCTCCAGAGCCTGGGGGCACAGATCGGTTTGTAGAAGCCGGAGTAGTGGAGAGATCAGATCTGGGCCATGGCAGGTGACCTCATTGCGCCGCATGTCCACCTCGGGAATCAAGACACAGAGGATCCTCATCGTTTTGATGCGGAACCAATCCGTAGTATTAGTGAGAAGTCCCATGAGGAAGATGAGACATTGGAAGTCCAGCTGGGGGAAGTAGTATGACTTGATCTCGGTGATGATGTGGTCGAGGAATACCCCAGCGGTCTTGTACTGCTGGTTGGCAAACCCAAACAACGATGCTGCAAGGCGAGGACATCGCTCATTCTCAGCCACTCGGGCAAGTATGCTGGCACGAGCGATAGGTTTGGGGTCACTGAACCCTTCCTTGAAGCATTGAAGGAAGTGGGGTAGGTTAGCCAGCACAGTGAATAGATGTCGAGTTCCATCTCCAATAAGATCATTGTTTGGAAGACCACTGAGAGTATGGAGTAGATCGAGTGTACGATCAAAGGACTCAGACGATTTCATTCCCTTGAAGACAAGGTCCTGGAGACTATCAAAGCCGCCTTCCCAGTTGGGTGGTTGGCCCTCGATAAGGTTGGCCACCACAACCGGATCACTGAGATCAACCCGGTCAAGGAATTTCTCAAGCATGCCAATACTCTCGATAAACTCAGTCTCGTGGATGGTGTTGAGACAAGCACATGTCGTCCAGAATAGCTGAGGATAATCCAGAAGGTCTGATGGTGCTAGTGAGCTGATGATGATCTTCAACGTAGTCAGAATCTCCATCGAGAATGTCTGGTAATCCGTTTCCTCGTCTGCAATAGTGTTTGAAAGCCGGGCGAGCATATCAGCCAGCATTCGCGAGTCCAATGATGTCGAGATACAGCGGAAGATCTGGAACGAGCGACATGCTAAATGCCGCACTGGACACGAGGTGGCCCAGTTCAATGCCTCCTTGGCCCATAGGTCGCCAACGCCTTCATAAGCGAAGCTAAAGAACTTGACGACATCACGGGTGACTGAGGCCATAGATGCAGGCACCCGGCGATCATCGATCTCTTCCTCTTTGCCATGATTCTCTTCATATTCCCAAACAACTGCGGGATCGCTCTTACGTATTGATTCCACGAAATCTTCAACAGATTGCCGGGCACCCACCGGGGCGTCGTCCTCAAGCTTCGCCGCTATCAATTCATGGATAAGATGTACCAGCATCTCACGAGCTTGCTCCTGCACAGTTACTGTATAATGGTCCCAGAGAATGAGAACGATGTGGATCAGCTTGACAACATCACCCAGAGCGAGAGTCACCGGAGCAACCATCAGATCAACGAGGAATATCAGGGCAACCTGTCCAAGGGATAGACCAGCTTGTTTGTTTCCGACAGGGAGCACTGTACCAAGGTCTGCAACATATGGCAGACTTTTGATATCGGGAGGAGGTGGAGTGAGTTCTTTCCGCTCTTGCACCATGTTCTTTGGCGCAACCTGCAACAAGAAAAATTCGATGACCTTTGATCCTGCTGGAGTCCCAGACAAGAATACCACCATTTGCTTAGCATACTCAACAAAGTTTTGCTCTTTCCGTTCTAGGCAGATACTGATGATAAAGTCAAGGACCAACTGCACGTTGCCACCGTGAGGGCCTGTTGCCAAGGCCTGCCATAGTGCTTGCACTTGGTTGGGCAGGATTGTACTGCAACGAATGGTTATCTCAAAGAGGTTTGCGAGCAACATGTATGACTTGGCTGTAGGGCCGCCATTCGGGTCAACCTGTAGCTCCATTGTTTGAACCCACGGTAGGATGGCAGCAACCATATTTCGCTGGCTATCGGGTCGAAGACTGCGGAAATGCAAAGAAAACTCCGAAAAAATAGTGAATGCCAAGTCAGAGTGCTGACTAGCTAATCTTTTCGAGATTTCGAACTGGGCCAACTTGTATACCGCGGTAGTCTTGTCCGAGATACTAATATCGAAGTCTTGCAGCCTGGAGTTCTTCTGCTGACGCTCCTCGAGTTTTCGGAGAAGCTTAGCAGACTTCATTCGGATCTCACGCTTTTCGTTGCCTAGTGTCACCAAGACTGCCCCTAGGACTCTCCAGAATTCGAGCGGATAGTCTGGATATTCGAAAAGCACCTGTGTCACCACCTCGAAGTAGCTCTCGATAGTCTTGGGCCGCTCAGTAACGTAGCACATCTCTATTGATCGCTCCATCAGATAGGAATGTTCCTGGTTGTGAATGATGAGGTTCTTGAGAGCCCGGCGGCCGATGGCATGCCATTTATCACTGACGGTGTTGAAGATCATTTCAACCCATGAAAGCATCCGGGTAACATCAAATTGGAGCACAGAACCGCTTTCAGTGGTGATGCTGATGGGGCCAGCACACAGAAAAGCCATTGCACTCAAGGCTGCTGCGCGTAGATTCTTCTTCTCAATCTCCATAGCAGCAGCGGTATTTTTCATTTCGCCTGTCTCATGTGGTCGGGCCATGGAAAACTTGCGCATATTCTCTTCTCTTTCGGAGATTTGAGACTGGTTTGGCGAGTATCCACACCAGTCCTCCATAAGAGAGAAAGCAGACTTCCGCGACTCGAAGGGCATCCAGCGAGCAGGATCCTTGGTACGATTGATGCCTTCAAATATTTCCTCCATCAGTCCACAAAAATGGAATCGCAAGCCCTGGAATTCCCAGTCGTTCTGTACCTCAGCATCACTAAGGAAAATACGAATATCTTTTGCGTATGTGACAAGGTTGTTGACGATCCAGTCGTCATTGTAAACCTCGGGTTCTTGAAGGAAGTGAGAGGTGAGTTTGTAAACATTTGTGACCTCGGTGCGCAGGCGATCAGTCTTCCTGTTTCGACGGGGGCTGCTGGGGCTGCGGTAGTGGTTGCCAATTCTCATCTTAGCCTCCTCGTTGCATGTAGTGACGGCGTACTGCAAAGATTCAAGAAGCGTGCGGTAAAGGTTTTTATGAATCGATCCCAAAGCAACAACAATAGCGTTGCGAATGGAATCTCGTTCAGCAGAAAGGAGAGGAATAACAAATGCGAAGAGACTTCGAGCGGAGCTGATCTTATCTTGAGACTGGTGGGCTCCCTTGGACGCTTTGCGTGCATGCTGGGCATTTGCCAGCTGGCTTTGAGATTGAGCCCCAACACTAGTGACGGTAGTGCAGGCCATGACCAAGTAAAGCTTCCATTGCTCGATGAGAATCTCAGATGTGGGATGGTTTCTTCCCATGGGGCGACTCTGGTACGCATCCATGGGAGCATATTGGGGGAATCTTGTACTCTCAGCGAGAGATGTGATGATCTTGTGCATCTGAACAAGACGTGCACATACAATCTCCCTTCCTAGGGTTACAGCGAATGGACAAGTCTCAAAGCTGACGCGGATGATGTTGGGAAATACTTTGGCCCACAATGTTGAATCATAAGAGACTTCACTGCTACACAGTTCGATAAGGGTATTTTGAGAGGCGCTTCTTCTTTTACCCTTTTGGATCCGGCTCCGCTCTGCCACAGTCAAATGCTCATCATTCACATCTAGGATTTGCTGAGAATCAGCCTCAAGAATCCGGATGATTCTTGTGTTTTCCTTCCCAAGAGCGCTGTCAAATTCGGTGATCAACCGCAAAACAGTGATGGCAAAGGCTCGAACACGTCTTGACTGAGAACACAAGAAAAAGAGCCCATGTGACTCAATCTCCTCCACGTGGGCGAGGACACTCGACAAATCGAGGTGCAGGGCTCGGCTACCAGAAATGGATCTCTCCAATTGATCCATCGCTGCCGCGCCTTTCGTTTTTTGCTTGATCTCGTCAATCCAGATCTGCAGTAGCTCGACGTATAGTCTAAGAGTGGACTCGATATGGCCCGGTCCAAGCATTCCTTCGTCTGACATGGTGGAATAACGCTCGTCAAAATTGAAGATGAACCTAGCAAAGCCGATTGTAACTTGTTGGGCGTGCAATTGCCGGGCAATGGCCTTCAACGACTCCGCTGAAGAAGTAGCGATATTTGACTGGACATGAGCAGTTCCCGTGCACAGGAGATTGATCAGCGAATTGAATGGGATGTGGTCGGAGAGGCAGCGAGGAAGGGCCTGGACTGCCACATGGAGCAGATCGTAGAATCCTTGCTTCTGGTCCAGGGTTGTGACATGGTCATCACCACGACGACCAAAGCTGAAAGCTTCTGAGATTGGAGTTTTGGGCGTAGTTCCACCGAACTTCTCGTCCAGAACTGCCTGTCCACCGAATGTGTTATCACAGAGCAAAGTGATCTTGCCTAAAACTTCACAAAATCGGAAATAGTATTCCTTCACATTATCACTTAGTCTCGCGGTATTAACAGGTTGCCATAAAGTTGGGTCTTGCTTCTGAGAAGCACTAGGCACTTTGTACTCTTTAAGCAGCTGGGGTCGATGGAAATACACGGGGGTTGAAACGTCGGTGAAAGGATTTGGGAGCGAGCCAGTCGGGATCGGAGGGCAGAGTTGGTCACTTGTCTCCAGATCAGACATTGTAGCCAGGAAAGCGCGGATTCCAATGACCATTTTCTCCGGCTCCATCTGTTCTATCTTCAACTCTCTGCCAGATAGGAACAGATCCGAGTTGATCAAAGGGAAAATAATGCTACGGAAACAGACATCCGGATGCTTGAAACCGATGATTTGAATCAGCTGGATCAACGGATCGGCAAAGACCGGCTCTGCGCTCATGTACGTTCTCCTGCCGGTCGGCAGGGCAATCTTTGCCACTTCTTCAACCTTGCGAAGAGTGGTTGTGGGGGAGTCGGAAAAGCGGAAGAAATAGGTCCAGACCAGACGACAGATGGCGTGGAGGGCGGGTGCACGAGTAGGGCGGTCCTTCAGACGTGCAGGCAAGCTCGAAATCATCGAGAGCCACTGGGAAGAGAAAGTCTCTTTGTTGGAGATGCAAAGCAACAGCACATTCAACGAGAAGGAAGATGTCCAATGACGAGGCTTGATAAGAAGCTGTGTCAGGCGCGGTTGGATCAGGTCCACGAATTCCTTCCACCGAGGCAGTGAAAGATCACAGTTCGGGTTGGCAGCGACAGGGAGAAGAAGTTTCTCGATCACATAGCAGTATGCCTGTTTGATACGCTGCCCGTGGGCATTGACAAACAAGCGTGCCAACGATCGCATGAAATCACAAGACTTGGGCCATCCTTCCGAAGTCATAGGCAAACGTAGGTAGCGCATGCAGAGGATCAGCAACTCCGACTTTGAATCACCCTCGCGAGATGGCCCCCGGGCAACTTCCTCCTTCTGATAGCGCTCGAGTTCCGTCAAGTAACGACCAGCGACTCCGGAGAAATTGGATTCACTCATGATACCCAGCAATTGACCATATATTCTCCAATTAGCCATCCGCAGGGGTGATGCCGAAATCTGATCCGGGTCGGAGGTCTTCACCTGGCCAAACACGATGTCTTCTAGGCGATCTGCCATGTCGAAAGTGATTGAAGCCAGGCTACTCTGGTTGAAGATCTCAATCAATACTCTACATACTAAGTATACCGAGACCGTTGCACGTCGCTCTATCAAAGCGACTTCGTCGGGACGACCGACAAAGGGCGTCGATTGCTGTGTCCGTTCGGCGGTAGCAGTTGGGTCGCCAGGCTGTGTCGGTTCGGTATTGCGGCGCAAGATGGGGCCATTCTCTGTAGCAGCGGGCGAGGATCTTTGCTCATTCAACATCTGCCTCGCCGTAATAGCAGCATCTCCTTTAGCCTTGCGCCAGAACATAATTGTATCAATCAGAGGTTTCGGTTTCTGTCGAGCGATATGTCCTAAAGCCGATATCAATTGATCAAATGTCGGGTCTGCTCCAGGACCGCAAACCTCTTCCACGGGAGAATCGGATTCCCCCAGCTTCATGATGGCCTGATTGATCTTGTTGTCTGCCTGTCCAACAAAGGAGTTAAACAAATGATGCAATGCATATTCCCCAACAGTCTTTGATTCCGAGTGATGTTTGGACTGTGACCGACTATCTGACCGCTCGCGTCTTGGTTTTCCTCCAGAGTTCATTCGGTTGTGAAGTATGGCGGCGGGGCTCACATCTCTCAGTGCTGTGTCATTGTCTTGGATCGTACTCAATGTTGGCGGCAATCCATGACTAGCGGGTACCCCGGATGGTGTCGAATAACCCGAGTGTGTTTCCAGAGGGTCGAATTTGGCAGGAAGGGTGGCCTCGTCAAACGCACCGCGACCGAGGGAGGCAATGAGCTCTGGGCTCAAAGGGCTCGTGGAAGCGGTTGATCCGGCCATGCTCGTATTTCGTGAATGCTGCATACCATGTACGATGGAAGTCTGCCGGTGGTGGCCATACGAGTTGGAAGGCCGTCTTTCTAATCCCACTTCATATCCTGGGGGGCGTACGCTCGATACGTCGGGGCTCTTGGAGCCGGAGTGACCGCGTCGGGGTTGGATAGGGGCGAGAGTGGAGGGATCAACTGGTCTTCCTCGGACGGTAGAGGATTCGCGACTGTGCAAAGGAGTGGACTGGGCGGTCCTGGTCCCTTGGCGTTCTGGTGGGGATGCGAGAGTATGGTGTGATGCAGACTTAATCTCGTCGGGAATGAGGGGCAGGATTGTCTGGCCTGGGCCAGCTTTGGCAGGGTGTGAAGCCACTAGAGATTCAAATGTCAGACCGAGTCCGTTTGCTCCGATAGCGATAGTGTTTGCAAGACGTACTATTAGAGATTATGATAACCTCATTGCTCAAACCTGCACGCAGCTCCAATAATCAAAGGTTGTAAGCTACACATAGCCAATTCAAGAAGCCAAGGGGTGTGAAGACTTAGGGTGAGAGAGCTTGATGTTTTTATCGGGCGCACGGGTACATGTTTTTGGGGGGGGGGTTTATTATTAAGCCTCATATTACATGGATAGATAATATTTTGGGATATATATGTCTAGTAATTTCAAATTTGACAATTCAAGACTCGTTATAGTCTCCTAGATGTTTCCTTATTCTTTTATGATATATACATACATCAATTCATCTGATTCCTTGAAGTCCCGTCGGGCACTTCAGGGCTGCCCTGCTTAGCCTTGGCTCTTACGTCTCCCCACAGAGCCTCACTAGCCTTTTAACTGGACTTTTTCTGTTTTGACTCCTTTTTCATTGGATTTTTTTAAAAAATTGGTGGGGATTAGAATTTATTCAAGGAAAATCATCTCGTCTCTTTTCCTCTAATATACTATATATCATATGTCATAGTCAAAGAGCCGTTTGGCGTATAAAGTAAGGAACAAAGAAAGATCTCAGGGGAACGTTCAGATCGAACTGTTTCAAATGCCGAGCGGGGTACGGAGACTACAGAGAATAGGTTGTGAGGCTATTTTTTGGAAAACTTGAAACCAATGTGTGGAGAGAAGGCTACAGACCTCAATATAAGTAATTGGGTGGGTTGGATTCGTATATATATACCTCTATTTTTGGGCTTTCGTATTTTTGGGCTTTCGATCCTTACGGGATCTACGTACATATATATATGAGGCCGAGGTATCAGGGGCATCGGCACATAATCCGTCCAATAGGACAAAGTGAAGTGTTTAGAGTAATAAATGCTTAAATATTTTATCTCGAATATATCGAATCTCTCGAATGTGTTCAATGTTACCTATAATAGGTGAAGTCTATGTATTTAGGGAGGTGCATACGGTATATAAAGAAAAACATGCCTACAAGAGTTTGAGTACGGGTATAATAATCTACGATCTTTCCCCACATGTGAGGGATGGCAAAGCCGGGATCCGAAAGCCCAGAAAGGCAATTCGCCACGTTGGGGGAAACAAGCCTCAGGTTCTATGTACCTATGTATGTGGTACTGAAGAGAAGAAGAGCAAAATAGGGAAGCGGAAACCATTCCGCACCTGCGAGACAGTCTTAGACAGTCTACACGGGGGACTCTTATCTCCCGAGCGGGCTTGCCGCATGCCTTTCTTACCCGAGCTCCGCCTTTCCTTCTAACTTTGGCCGGGGAATGTCTCTATTGACACTTTTGAAGGAAAACTGCCGTGAAGAACGGTTAGAAGGTACTTGGCCGATAATTGCTTCCGATAAATTTACCCACGGCCAATTCCCCCACATTAGTCCACAGTATTCACATTCATATAAAAGTCTATACGTCTACTCAGGGCTTGGGTGGTCTGAGTGTCTTTCTTAATTTGTTTCCCCTACATTTTCTTCTTTATATATATTCTATTTTCTCCAGAGTTTTGCTCCGGTACAGTACTTTATATATGTACTTCAGTCGCGGACTTCCCAACGTAAGGAGACAGCGGTGAGATTTACTCGTGAAGATCCACAGCTCGGAGACCGCAGTACCGGGTGGATCAGACCACCTGTTGGCTTCTCTCTTCTTCTTTCTATCTTGTACAACATACAACATACAACTCCCATTCTAGGGCTCTCTCTTGGGGGGCATACTTGCCTAAGTTTTACTTTTCTTCCTTGAATACTTTTGTGTTTGTTATCCCGGCCTTGGAACACATTCAACCAATTTTCCCCTCCCGGCGGGAATTCGCGCCACAACAAACCCCCCTGTTCCCGCGAGATAGCGAGTTACGCACCACGTACCAAAATGGCCCAACTGGATACACTCGATTTGGTCGTCTTGGTGGCCCTCTTGGTGGGTAGTGTTGCCTACTTCACCAAGGGTAGCTACTGGGCCGTCCCCAAAGACCCATATGCCTCCTCGGCCAGCACCCTCAATGGAGCCGCTAAGAGCGGCAAAACCCGCGACATCGTGGAGAAGATGGATGAGACAAACAAGAACTGTGTTATCTTCTACGGCTCCCAGACTGGTACTGCAGAGGATTACGCATCTCGACTCGCCAAGGAAGGCTCGCAGCGCTTCGGACTGAAGACCATGGTCGCTGATATTGAGGATTATGACTACGAGAACCTGGACAAATTCCCCGACGACAAGGTCGCATTCTTCGTGCTGGCTACCTACGGCGAGGGTGAGCCCACCGACAACGCCGTGGAGTTCTACCAATTTTTCACCGGTGAGGACGTCGCCTTCGAGAGTGGCGCCTCTGCCGATGACAAGCCTCTGTCCTCGTTGAAGTATGTCACATTCGGCCTCGGAAACAACACTTATGAACACTACAACGCGATGGTCCGCCAGGTTGATAGCGCTCTGACCAAACTTGGTGCGCAGCGCATTGGAACTGCTGGTGAGGGTGACGATGGCGCCGGAACCATGGAAGAGGATTTCCTGGCCTGGAAGGAGCCCATGTGGGCTGCTCTGTCGGACGCTATGAATCTCCAGGAACGTGAAGCTGTCTACGAAGCCGTATTCTCCGTTGTCGAGGATGATGAGAAATCCCCCGAGGAGGAGTCTGTCTACCTGGGTGAGCCCACTGCGTCCCACCGCGAAGGTCGCGCTAAGGGCCCCTTCTCCGCGCATAACCCTTACATTGCCCCGATTGTCGAATCCTCGGAACTGTTTACTGTCAAGGACCGTAACTGTCTGCACATGGAAATCAGCATCGCTGGTAGCAATCTCAGTTACCAGACTGGTGATCACATCGCCATCTGGCCCACCAACGCTGGCGCCGAAGTCGATCGTTTCCTTCAGGTCTTTGGTATTGAGGAGAAGCGCCACTCGGTGATCAACGTCAAGGGTATCGATGTCACCGCCAAGGTCCCTATTCCCACCCCGACCACCTATGATGCCGCTGTCCGCTACTACATGGAAGTGTGTGCCCCCGTCTCCCGTCAGTTTGTTTCGACTCTTGCTGCTTTCGCTCCGGATGAGGAGAGTAAAACCGAGATTGTCCGCTTGGGTAACGACAAGGATTACTTCCACGAGAAGATCACCAACCAGTGCTTCACGATTGCCCAAGCGCTCCAAAGCATCACTTCTAAGCCGTTCACTGCCGTTCCTTTCTCGCTGCTCATTGAAGGTCTCAACAAGCTTCAGCCCCGGTACTACTCTATCTCTTCATCATCTCTGGTTCAAAAGGATAAGATCAGCATCACCGCTGTTGTCGAGTCTGTTCGTCTGCCGGGTGCTTCGCACATTGTCAAGGGTGTCACCACCAACTACCTCTTGGCTCTTAAGCAGAAGCAGAACGGTGACCCATCTCCCGATCCCCACGGCCTGACTTACTCGATCAACGGTCCTCGCAACAAGTACAATGGTATCCACGTGCCTATCCACGTTCGTCACTCTAACTTCAAATTGCCTTCCGACCCGTCCAAGCCTATCATCATGGTTGGCCCTGGTACTGGTGTGGCACCCTTCCGTGGTTTCATCCAGGAACGTGCTGCTCTTGTTGCCAAGGGAGAGAAGGTTGGCACAACGCTTTTGTTCTTTGGATGCCGCAAGAGCAACGAGGACTTCATCTACAAAGATGAATTCAAGGTATGAACAACAACCCCCTTACGCTTCACATACGAACCTTTAGACTGACATGATTTCCTAAGACCTTCCAAGATCAAATGGGTGACTCCCTGAAGATTATTACTGCTTTCTCCCGCGAGGGATCCGAGAAGGTTTACGTCCAGCACCGTCTGAAGGAGAACGCCGAGCTCGTCAGCGAGCTGCTCAAGCAAAAGGCCAACTTTTACGTCTGTGGTGATGCTGCCAACATGGCCCGTGAGGTCAACCTGGTCCTTGGCCACATTATTGCCCAACAACGGGGTTTGCCCGCTGAGAAGGGCGAGGAGATGGTCAAGCACATGCGTAGCAGCGGCAGCTACCAGGAGGACGTCTGGTCATGATTTCATGATTGATGAACACTTCTTTGCACTTGCAACAATACTTAGATGATCTTGACTATATATTATCATTGTTTGTTCGATACGATACGCCTTTTGTTTCCATCGCGCTGCATGTTTCCCTAGCATGGGCCTCCTGTTTGAGGACCTTGAGTTTGTTAGCTATGGGCTGCGGCCTGGGCGGGGGTTTAGACCTGCGAATTTAAAAAGAATTTAAAATATCTTCTTTTTTTCAAATTGGAAGCCTTGTATTTATGTATATGACTATTTATTCAATTGGAACTATGAATGCCTGTATGGATGCTTTCGGCTGTAAGCGCGGACTTTAGACGTCATTTGCACGGGAACCTCGACTTCTCCCATATCTTCCCCCCCACACCGACCGAGCAATCCCTCCCTCAACAAGAGTTGATTTAGAGATATGTGCAGCTCATAATCCAGCGCCATCAGCCTTCGCCATATCAATCCCCTGTACCCCTTACTCTCGGACATATCCCATCCCCGCAGGGTGGTGCGACAAACCTCAAGCCCAACCAGCTCCGCGCTGTCCGATACCGCGGGCTATTGAACTACGATGGCCTATGTCGTGCCCATCCACCGGGCAAGCAGTATTCGCCATGCAGTCAAGCTCAACTTTTTCTCTCCGGACGAAGAGTGCCTAGTAGCAGCGTGAGTCCCACCCTCCCGCGAATCTACGGAACCCAAGCCGACCTCTCCCCCGGTGACGACGAAGACGATAGCTAACCCTCTTACGAACTCACAGAAAAGCCAGTCGTCTCGAGTTCTATACACTCACCCCGGATGGAATCGTCCTGACCGCGACTCGTGCTCTGAATGCGCGGGTTACTATGCTCGCGCGCCTACCCGCACCAACAAACTCGCCAACCGATCACCTCTTTGTCGGCACAGACCAATACAATTATTTTACGATAACATGGGACCGCGAATCAAACGATATCAAAACTGCGCGCACCTGCGTCGACATCGCCGAGCCCTCGTCTCGGGAGTCCCAATGTGCACCACGATGTCTAATGGATCCCACGGGACGGTTCATGACGCTGGAAGTATACGAGGGCGTGATTGTTGTCGTGCCGATTGTGCAGCCCACGAAGAAAAGAGGCCGGATGTCGATGGCAGGGTCCCAGGCTGACCAGCCGCTGCAGGTGGGAGAACTCGATAAGCCGACTACATCCCGCATCGACGAGCTTTTCGTTCGATCCTCCGCTTTCTTGCATTCGGAATCTAATCCCTGGTTAGCTCTGCTCTACGAAGATAACCAACAGAAGGTGCGGCTTCGAATCCGCGAGTTGGATTTCACGCCGGGCACTTCGGGGACTTTGGCAGATGCTACTTTCACGGAGGTGCAGAAGTTGGAGGGGGGTGAATTTGGACAGGAGCTTGATCTTGGATCATCGCATCTTATCCCTATCCCGGCTCCGTTGGGCGGTCTTATTGTGCTTGGGGAGACGTCGATCAAGTACATCGACGATAATGCCAATGATGTGATTACGCGGCATTTAGAGGAGGCAACAGTCTTCGTGGCCTGGGAGAAGGTTGATAGCCAGCGGTGGCTGTTGGCTGATGACTATGGGAGGTTATTCTTCTTATCTTTCATCCTGAACAACTCAGGCGGAATCGATGACTGGAAGCTCGAGGATCTGGGCAAGACGGCTCGTGCATCGGTGCTGGTCTATCTCGGTGGAGGCATGGTGTTTGTTGGCTCGCATCATGGCGACTCACAAGTCCTCCGGCTCGATGGAAGTTCGTTTGAGGTCATTCAGACATTGTCTAACATCGCACCGATCCTCGACTTCACTATTATGGACCTTGGGAACCGTACAAATGAGAGCCAAACGCATGAGTTTTCATCCGGGCAGGCTCGAATTGTGACGGGTTCTGGTGCCTTCGACGACGGGACGTTACGCAGTGTGCGCAGTGGTGTTGGCATGGAAGAGTTAGGTGTGTTGGGAGAAATGGAACACATCACTGATCTCTGGGGACTGCAGACTCGAAGCAATGACGACTTTTTGGATACGCTCATTGTTCCATTTGTTGACGAAACGCGTGTGTTCCAGTTTAGTCCTGACGGCGAAGTTGAAGAGTTAGATAACTTCCTGGGGCTTTCACTCACGGAATGTACTCTTCTCGCCACAAAACTCCAAGGTGGCCGTATTCTTCAGGTTACAGAACAACGAGTGTTGGTGGCTGATCTAGAAAGTGGAATGGTAACATTTGAATGGGCACCTCGGGACCGGAAGCTGATCACTGCCGCGTCGGCTAATGAGGACAACCTAGTTCTCGTTATTAGTGGCCAAATTGTGGCATCCTTTGATATCAGGGACAATGTCCAAATCATCGCGCAGAAGGATCTCGGCGCTGACCAGCAAATTTCTGGTCTGACTGTCCCATCGACGCCAACGGGTGTATTCATCGCAGGCTTCCCCCAATCAGCCAAGGTGTCAATCCTGGATATTAAGGACTGCACTGTTCTTCAAACAAAATCTCTGGGCCCTACCGGAGAGAGCTTCCCTCGATCAGTTCTTGTAGCCGAAGTGCTCGCAGACAGCCAGCCTACCCTCTTCATCTCCATGGCTGATGGCTGCGTCATTACATTCTCACTAAACCCAGAAGACTACTCGCTAAGTGAGATGAACAAGCTGATCCTTGGCTCCGAGCAGCCCACATTCAAGAAACTCCCCAAGGGTGATGGCCTACACAATGTCTTCGCTACCTGCGAGAATCCGAGCCTGATCTACGGCTCGGAGGGCCGGATCATCTACTCTGCAGTGAATTCCGAGGGCGCATCACGAGTATGCCATTTGAACGCAGAGGCATTCCCAGATTCCATCGCTGTCGCAACTGAGAAAGAGTTGAAGATCGCGCTGGTGGACAGAGAGCGCACAACCCAAATTCAAACGTTACCAATGGGCTCGACTGTCCGTCGTGTTGCATACTCCCCTTCAGAGAAGGCATTTGGAATTGGCACGATTGATCGAAAGCTCGAGAATGGCGCCGAGATTGTCAAGAGCCACTTTGTCCTTGCTGATGAGATCATGTTCCGGCGTCTTGATGCGTTAGAACTGGGCCCCGACGAACTGGTGGAGAGTGTAGTTCGCGCTGAGCTCCCGGCAGGGAAAGATGAAAATGGAAAGGAGATCACGAAGGACCGATTTGTTGTCGGCACGGCATTCGCAGATGAAGACCAGGAGGAATCGATCCGCGGGCGGATCCTCATTCTGGAAGTCGATCACGGCCGCAAGCTGAGCCAGGTCGCCGAGCTGCCGGTTATGGGCGCCTGTCGGGCTCTCGCTATGATGGGTGATTGTGTTGTTGCGGCACTTGTTAAGACCGTGAGTACAAACTGACTGTATGTTCGAACACTCTACTAACAATAACCAGGTCGTCGTGTATAGAATCAAAATCAATAACGTTGGACCGATGAAGCTCGAGAAGCTCGCTGCATACCGGACCTCCACCGCACCAGTGGACGTAACAGTCGTCGACAACCTAATCGCAGTGGCAGATCTCATGAAGAGTCTTTGCCTTGTCAGATATACACCGGGCCATGCTGGGGAACCCGCCAAGCTGACCGAAGTCGGTCGTCACTATCAAACTGTCTGGAGTACAGCAATTGCCTGTGTCGGTGACGAGACATTCCTCCAAAGCGACGCCGAGGGAAACCTTATCGTTCTCTCACGGAATGAGAATGGTGTCACCGCGCAGGACAAACACAGGCTGATTCCGACTAGTGAAATCTCACTAGGGGAGATGGTCAATCGTATCCGACCAGTCAATATCCCACAGCTTTCTAGTATTACGGTGACACCGCGGGCGTTCATGGCAACAGTAAGTTCATCCCAATTGACCGGCGTGAAAGGCTCATTTACTAACCTACTCATAGGTCGAGGGCTCAATTTTCCTCTTCGCCGTTATTAACCCCGAACATCAAGATTTCCTCATGACCCTGCAAGCTTCTCTTTCCAAAAAAATTAACTCATTGGGTGACTTGTCATTCGACAAGTTCCGCAGCTTCAGAACCATGGTGCGCAGTGCTGAGGCACCGTACCGGTTCGTGGACGGCGAGCTTATTGAGCAGTTTTTGAACTGCACCCCAAGCATGCAAGAGGAGATTGTGGAGGACATTGGCTCCTCAGACGTTGGGGAGGTTAAGATGATGATTGAGGCCTTGCGGAGACTTCACTGATCTCTTGTGAGGTACCTATTTCTTCTGGGGCATTGGCGACATGTTACGAACTGTTCATGAATACAGATAAGATGCAGGGATGGCTGGTTTTTAGAAGAGACCAGGATAAAAGTTCTGGCTCGGATATGACTGGATTGGATGCATGTTTTAGGTGCAATTAGTAGATTCATGACTTCCAAGTATACCTTACTGTGCAAGATAGAGAGTTCTTAATAGCGGATGCTACGAGTAATTCATAAAATTCACTTAAAAGCTAGAGGGGCCGTGAAGGTCCTATTAAATTGGAATCTACTAATAAAAGTTACAAGAAGCAAAAAGCCCACCGACCATGCAATGCACACCCACAAGAACAACGCAAGACCCAAGACGACTCAAATCTCATAGATCCTTCTTGACCTTCGCATCAACTTCCTCCTCCTCACTCCAATCCAACAACTCCATAATCTGATCCCGACTCAAATCCTCCGCGCGCTGATCCTTCTTCACACGCTTAATATAATTCTTCTGACGCTTGCGGGCCATATCATTCCACTCAGGAACACCACTAGCAGCAGCCATAAGATCCTCCTCATCCTCAAGCTCATCATCCGTGTTATCGACTTCACCAAGGACCTTCCCCTTTCCGCTATCGCCACCAGCACGCAGCGAGTTCGGCGACACCTTCACTTTGCCGAACTGCGCCTTTTCCTTCTCGCGCTTCTCCTTCTCCTTGCGACGGTCGCGGTCGTGCATCCATTTAAAAGTCTTCTCGATGTACGGCCGGATGAGTAGGTAGAAGATAACACTGCCGATGACCTTGGTCCAGCGCTTGCCGCTCATTTGCGCGATGGAGGCGTAGCCATTTTTGAAGAAGCGGGTGACAACCAACTCGAAGAAGGCGTACAACTGGGCGAAGAAATCACTGGCGGCCTCTGCGGCCTTTTCGCTCAGATCTGACTGGGGCGTGGACATGATGGATGATTTAACCAGGTTGGTTTTTTTTTGGGGGGTTGTGGAGGGTTTAAAGGGGAGAGGCGGGAGCTCGGTGGCTACCCGCGGAATGGGTGGGAGGTTGTAAAAGAGGACAGTCAGAAGTAGATAAGAGTAAAGTAGAGAGAAAGGTTTTGTAAAAGATTAGGAATTGAGGGATTAATTGACGGGATCTGCGATTGCTTTGCGCTTCTTCGATATTCCGCGGCTCCCGCAACGAGAAATGTCTTGTTTGGGCTTAGCGTTGCCTGTGTGCCGGATTAGCCGTTAATCCGCGGAACGCGTCGTTGGCCAATCAGATCTCGTTGGTTTTATATAGGGAGCGCGCTCGGCTTGTTGTGTCTTGCACTATCTTACCACCATGGAGCAGACTGAAGAGGCTAGTTTGGAGGAGGTCAGTGTTAGTAGGATACTGTCTTATGCTTGGCTAACTCTCTTTTGTAGCGCTTGAAATCTGCGCTGTGGTTGTCCATCGGCAAGATCGTCGATGAGGAGACTATCAAGCTAGGCGTCAATGCCACTCCGCAGTTCATCGGTGCGTTGACAGAGATGGTTTGGGCTCAAATAGGTATGTTTCACTATTTTACGTCAAATCCCCAGCTTTTTGTCCTTGTAACTAACTATTCGCAGAGACGATTAGCCAGGATCTAGAATCCTTTGCGAAGTAAGTAGGCACTATTGCTGCGAATGAGTAGGAAATTGTTCCTATTATTTCCGTGGGCTAGTACATCTAACAAGAAGTGTACTAACCTCATTTTTGATCTAGACACGCAGGGAGATCTACCGTCAATGTGTCTGACGTGATGCTACTCGCTCGCCGTAATGAAGGACTGGATTCGATTCTCCGTGCTTTTGTTGAACAAGAAAAAGAAAAGCAACGCCAGGAAGACTCTTGAAGGGTGGGCTGCCAGCCGGCCTCGATACGAAGATGCCGTTCACTACCATGCAGCCTTACAGGCCATAGCCGAGGATTGCATCGCTTTTAATCCCAGGATTCTCAAATGAAGTAAAATGTGAGTCGAAACGTGAGATCCCAATTGGATTCATTGTCAAAAGATATCCCTGGACGGTCAGCGTCTTATATTGACGATCACATTTCTGACTTTCCCCTAGAAGCTTCCTCGCTTTGTACAACCTGTTGCGCAGATGCCCAACCTTCTGTACTGTGGCGGTGATGCCACACTACGGCCTTCATTGGTTCAATATGCCTTGTCTACTGAGGTCCTCCTCGTCCGGGCCGATACCAGCCTCTTTATCCAGATCAGGATCACCCGTGGACGAATATCCTCGTGAGTAAAGCTGTGGTTCGGCCGTCAGCGGCACCTTGTCCTTGAAATTATGTGGGAGACACGCGCTAGCCCGGGGTTATGCCAGATCACAGCCTAAGATCTGAGCAGATAATTGTTTCAATCCCTCTCCTCCCTGTTGGATCCCGCCTCGTTCTGATTACGCCCACAAATTCCATCTCACCAAGATGATGATATACCATTCCATATGCAGCAGACCCAATTTTAATCTCAAATATTTCCCCATTGTATCTCGAATGTTTGTAATGTTTGTACCCACAGCAAACGTGGCGCGGGAGACCCAGTGGAGTGGGCGTAGACGTCATTTTTAACGCGGCGGGTTCGTATATTGTACAATGGACTCCAGCCGCCATACTTTGTACGTACCATAGTCAATCTGCCTACAGCGGTACAACACAGCCACCTGTACGGGCCAATGATAGGTAAGTTACATAGGTTACTTGAAGGGTCTGGGAAGTAGCCCGTGTGGGTGAACGAGATGATACTAGCAGTGGTATATGGAAGGCATATCACGCATAGAAGAATATTAAACTACCTCACACTATTGCTTAAGCAGCGCTAGTTTCAGTTTATTATATCTTTTTTTAACTCCATGTCAACTGAAAACTTCGATAAATAGGTCGCATCGGTGGAGTTCAACGAGGGTCGCTCAGCAACAGTTGATAATGCGAAGGTTGGGATACACGAAAATAGACAGCAAGAATTTCCAGTAATAGTACACTGCGGAATAAACAATCTATGGGTAGTTTAAAGTGTAAGGGTCATTGTAGATAGATGCAGTGTTGAAATTGTCTTGGCAGTGTGGCTGGGACAGCTATTTATTTTTATTTATTTTCTTCACATGACAGGGTGGCAAATGCTCTAACCGGAGACAGCTAGATGGAACCTTCGAAGTCACCCAACCCATGGAACTGACATCACCGAGCGGGTCTTCTGGGGTCATTTAGAGTGTGGCGCAGATGCTGGACCATTGAGCTGAGAGCTTTTCCCAGGATCGACGTGCAACAGTGCCGCCATCCACTGATCGTCAATTTGACTTGCTCCCTTATAACTCGCTCAAATCCTGTTGCCTGAGTTTCTTTCTTATATTCTCCCCTTGACCTCACGGTCGTTACAGTCACCTTTATACCCACAAAACAAACCACTACTTCTTATACAATATGGGAACCGGCGGGGTAATCCTCCGGTTTTTCAACCTCGGTCTGCGTGTTCTGCAGTTCCTTGATGCTGCCGTCATCCTCGGGATTTTCTCGTATTTCTTGGCGGTCTTGACCAGGAACGACCACTCCATTGCGACATGGATCAAGGCCGTTGAAGGCTTAGCAGGTGCAGCAACCGCCTACAGCCTGCTAGGCATCATTTTCACCTGCTGCCTGGGCGGTGTAGCCTTCTTTGCATTCCTGGGTGTTGCCCTGGACGTGTGCTTTGTGGGTGCGATGGTCGCCATCGCCATCCTAACTCGCGATGGTGTTGGCCAATGTACCGGAACAGTGGACACACCAATGGGCACTGGCAACGCCGACGATGACACTGTTTCCAAGGGTCTGAAGTTCGGCATGTCTTGCAAACTGGAAAAGGTCGTTTTCGCAGTGGCGATTATCGGAATGTGAGTTGATCATGGATTACTGATAATCAGTGTTATCTGAACTATATTGTATACTAACCCTATCATCTAGCTTCTTCTACTTGACCTCCATCCTCTTCCAAATCCTTCTCGCCCGCCACCACAAGCGCGAGAAGCGTTTCGGTCCCTCCCCCACCAACGGATACACCCACGGTAGCCGCAAAGCTTTCTGGCGCCGTAACAAGAACAACCCCGAAGCTACTGCCGTCGGCGGCGCCGATGCCCTGCCCGGCCACCCAACCCCATATGACGTCGAGATGGGTGCCGAGCCCAAGATCGAGAAGGGATGGTTCAACTCTTGGGGCAAAAACAAGAACACCACCAATGCTCCGGCTGCAGCCCCGGCTGCTGGTGGTTATGGATATGGTAGCTCGGCGTACACCGGCAACATCTAGGTTGCTGGCGTAGGATACTTGCTGTTCCGAGTATCTTCGTCTGACTAGACCAGTGCTCATGCACTGGTCGATGATTCTATGCCCCTTTTGTGTTATTTGAGAGCCAAGATACCACTGCAATGTTTGTGATTAGATTGGATTGTACAATATGATGGAGGATATCTGGCGAGCATACTTGGGTCTTTCGAGACTAGCTAGTCACATTTTTAATATTAATCAACACACTGCTTTATCAATATTTTTCTACACCCCGCAGCCTCGTCGAGGGCTAGTCTAGAATTGAGTTTAATGTTCCTAGACATAATGCGACAATGGCATTCTGCCTCACTTTCCGCATGCGTCGATATATGGCAACGTACCGGATTCGATCATGTGGGCAACAAATATGTTGCTAATCATACCTTGAAAATACGTCAAAAAGACATGAAAGGAAGCTCATATGAAGGACAATAAATTGAATGATATAAAATGGCCAATGCAAAACATGAGAAAGTAATAACTAGAGCCTAAGATCCCAAGTCTGACACGAGAGGAGGCCGATACGGACTTAGACAAGACAAGAGGAGCTTAAGCGGGCTCGAACGAGACAGGCCGCGGAACTCTGTGTCAGGACCTAACTAGGACCTTTGGATATCATGGAGCAGTCTCCTGGAGTATCGCTAACGGCTCGACCAGACTCGACAATATCAGCTGTACCATAGAGCGATGCTAGAATATACCCGACATGCAGACTGCCGACCTCGTCTAGGGACCCTTGGCCCAGCATGCCTCGAGTGATTTCTTCTCCGGAAACACCATGTAAAAGATCGACCATTCTGACTGGTTCTGGAAGATGAATATCATGCTATAGTAGCGATACAACATCTCGGAAGTATGGTATCTGTCGCTTGAGTCTGGGCTGACCCGAAAGGCTGTCGATGTAACATTAATGGCTGGCGTTCTCGCATATCTAGTCTCGTTTGCACTGTGAGCTTTGCTTACCTGCCAGCAGGGCTCCATCATTGTCGCAAATCCGGACGTTGTGATCGGGAGTCAAGAGTACTTTTGCGCCGGCGGAACCAGGGAAGACATCACGCTGGGGTGGCAAAAAGGCCCGGGGGTCAATAGACTTGATAGTGGTATCAAACGCTTCGCAATGCAAAAGCTGTTGTTTTGCCTCCAAATACATCATCTATCTCCCATTTGATTTTTCCGGTTCACTAACGAGCTCGTTCAGCATATTGTAATTTGGAGTCTAGATGTTTTCAATCTCCATCTCTAGTGAATTGGGACCTGGTGTGTAACAGTTCCCTTGAAAGAACCTCTTATCTGCGCGGAAATTTTGAGCGACACTGGCAATGTCTTTTCTATCTTCAACGGGTATCACTGGTGTGGAGAGCAGACACCACTAGAACCCAGGATCACAAAATTTGTCCTCCGGTACTCTTTCTCTGCCCCGTGAGGGGAATGAAGTCCCCAGGACTTGGAACAGACCCCATAGGCACAGGGCTTCCTGGTTGTTGGGATGAGATAGGCAAGCACCTCGAGAACCCAGGATACCAGGATTCAGGAACCGTGAGAACCCAGGATCATTATGGTCTCCCGCATTGTTCAACCTTCATATCCTGTTCCATTTCCTCAGAATCTCGCAGCATGCGCCACTTCTCTCACGGAGACATGAGTGGTGTAAATAGACCGGCGGTCGCCTGCAGATCAGGCGGTGGGAATGCCATTCTTGTGGTACTGTTGTGTGAGTGAATTGCTTGTCGGGGTATCACTCGGCCCGAAGAGGGAAAGGAAGAAAGATGAAAAGGGAGGAGACAAAGTGTCCATGGCTTGGAGCAAATGCCATGGGCACAATGTCCCCTGATTGTTCCCGGAATTCTGAATTGGAAACGAGAGAAGACCGAGAAAGCGCATATATCCGACCAGAGGAAGAACCCAGATCATTCCTTGGCCCCGGGATTCTATACCATGACTCGAGGTAAGAACTGGCAGCATTCCTAGGCCCCAAGATCTTATAATTTGTCTGCAGAACTCTGTACCGAAAGAGTATGGAGCGCTCAAGTCACCATTTCTCGCGCTTCATAAGCTTTCAAATCGTGTTTAGTATATAGTGTGTCCGATGTAGATAACGTTTAGTGACACCGCGGAATTATGAAAGGCTCATTGTCGAAGTAGTATTCAAAAAGATCGTTTGTAACATGCGCGCAGGAAGTTGAAGGGAGCGAATCTGGTTGCCTGCTTCAACCATGAAAAGCGCTGTAACAACTGTCCTCTGTGTCTCTCCTACACACAAGAGGACATAGGCTGAAAACTGGCGTGAGTCAGGCACTCTTCGTGGAGGTAGTCAAGAACTTGACAAAGGCGGACGCTGGTCTGGGCTGAGCCAGACGAGGGCCGCGACGAGCAGGTTTTCAATTCGTCTGAGCGTCGAATCATAATCTTCGCTATTGTGTTCGTTGTTTCTAGCTTGGTGGCTGGCGAGGGCACTGCCATGTCGTCTGAGCATCCGTCGGTGACGCTCTCTCGACTAGGCAACTGGCGAATCTGACATTCTGGCGAGCAAGGCCCAGGCCACCATGGCGACTGGCCAATTCATGATTTCTGCGATGGCGCGATCGGAAGTACTATCGAATGTGCATCCACATCACAGCATCCATCTCAATGGTTTGAATGAATGTGATACAGAACTCTCCGGGGTTTCTCTGGAGTGTAAGTTGGAAGAAATCCCGCACGAGGGTTACACAGCCGACAAAAATAGCGGTGCAAATCTCTAGCAAGCTGTACTGCTGGTCTACCCGAAAGAGCACAGCTGTGGTTGTCACACCATCTCGTCAGTCATTTGGAAGGTAGTAGCGTCCAGTAATGACTGGAGGGCGTTTGGCGTATTGTTCGCGAGATTGGCATAGTATCCCATCAATTTTAACGGCAACCGGAAGATATGATGTATGATGCGGTTTATAATTTTCAAGGCGGCCACCGCTGCGAGGATCCAATGCCTCGTACGATCCGAATCGCGGTTTAGATATACATATCTGGTCACTTTGTTGAAAAAGAAAACCAAAGGACTTTGTCGACTGCAAGCGATTGTAGCTGGTCTGTCTGATGAACACTTGTTCTGTGTCCAGGTGTACCCGAGGATCATTGCTCAGCTCCATTGCTCAGCTCATCTTGAAGAATGCTGCTGGCAATTTCCCACAGAGGGCTTGAAGGAGCGGATCTTGTTCTCTGCTCCAAATATGGGAGGCAAGGTAAGATGACATAGATCGAGATGTGTCGCGACAGGAGTAATTTGGATGCTATTGAATTCCTTCTCCCAGAAGCATAGGCCTCGATGTTGACATACTGAGCGCCGCGTGCCATCTGGATCGGGTGTGGGACTGATTCGCCGGGGAAAACGGAGACTTGGGAGAAAAAACGGAAAGATTGCAGAGCGTATGCGAGACATAGTTGATCTTGCCGAAATTGTAGCGCGAGCCATCCATGTTGTATCGCACGAGATTACCTGTCTTATACAGAGTATCTGCGTTAGTATCTTGAAATTTTGTAATCACAAGAGACTGCTAAATTGACCCTGCACTTACAGTTGGACATTTGATTCACTGGAATCATGATTCATGAATCTATGAGATGACAGAGATCGAGGTAAGCAAATAAGAGAGAAGTAAACAGAGTCGCGCTTTTAACTGAAGGGCGGGAGGCGCGTATCTCCGGGTATCTCCGTGCCGATGCCGCCCCGGAAGGCCGGTACGACCCGCCTAACAACTGAACTCTATATGTTCATCTACGTGGAATTGACACCTCCTCTCTTGTCACATAATTAGACGCTTGGGTGAAACTGTGACACCGAGACTCTGTATGATGTGCTTGGTTATTGAATTAAGTCTTTGGAACTAGTTGAGTTATGACTTGACACTTTATGGATATATGTATCTAGGTAGTTGAACGAACATGAACGAACAACTATCAATCAATCAATCAATCAATCAAAGTTCAATTAACCTGTTGCAGTCTAACTAGTTGCGTATGACTATGCAGGCGCTTCATCCAACTGAAGCAAGAACTCGAAGCCCAACGCCGAGCGGGATCTCTCCCAGAGAATATACAGATAGATGCTAATTGTAAAGAGTGGAATCAGCGAGCGAACAACTAACTAGGGGTGTATTCCGTGGGACCGCCGATGGCTATAGAGCCTAAATGCTCAGCCATGACTTTATCAAAGGGCTCGCACGAGAACTGGTATTCGATCTTGGTGGGCATCGAGTGTATGGTATGACTTTCAGCAACTGGGTAATGCTGATGTCGCTCCATAGGTGTGCACGAACCATCTGTTACGGGACCCTGCTGCTGCGCTGTCTCGTGGGGGCTACGGTGAGATGGCGGTCGAGAGGGTTCCAAGGTTGGGGAGAGGAAGAAGAGAAGAAGAAGAGAAGAGGTGGAAGAGGAGTGGGTGCCTATTTATACCCCTAAGAACATGCGTACCTTCCCAAAATGGACAGTCCCATTGCACCTTCCCTGTCAATGTCACATGCATCCATCGCACCTTCCCAATCGGTACACTGATATTTGTTTACACGGTCTTTTAGCTTTTAGGAAGGAGCCTTGGAGCCAGTGTCTTTGACTACATACTACATGTATACACGAACAATTCAAAGGAATAGATTTTGTAGCTCAATTTCAAATCTTGTAATGCTATTCAAGAATCTCGACAGGAAGCGAATGGAGTCTATAAGAGAATTATATCATTGCTCGCGGATTGTTGGAATAAAGAGGTGTACAGCATAACCAAGGTTCAGGATTGGAATTAACGCACGAATTCATTAGATAGCTTGGCATGACAATACCGTCAACATAGGGACATTAACTAACTCATCGCTTAACAGGTCATGGATAAAAAAAAATCAAAGAACAATACAAAGTGTCCAATAGCCGGGCTGGAAGGAAACATAAACTGTCGAAGTCCGAAGACCAAATGTAGCAAGCGAAGTTTACTCAACTAATTCGGTATATGGACTGGTAGAACTAGAAATATCCACTGGGATGTATCCAAAAAAAAGTAATCAGGAAGATAAAGGAAAAGTAGACAAATGATTTACTGGCGGGCAGTGATAGCTCCCCAGCGGCAAATAGTACCAGCAGCGACGGGACCCATGAAGATGGGTTTTCCGTTAGTGCAAATGGCAAAGGAAAATCCATCGGGAGAGCAGATGATATCCCCAGAGTGGCAAGACCATTGGCCAACGTAGTCGACGAACTGGTTGTTGGATGAGGCCTCGGTGGAGAGCACACGAGAGTCAGCGGTAGCGGAGGGAGTACTGACGGCCTGGGCGATCTTGGATGCAGCCTTGGTGGAGAAAGAGGAGCTGCTGGTAGTAGCGGGCTTTTTCTCGGATTTGGAGCTGCTGCTTGTGGCAGGCTTGGTCTCGGACTTGTTGGGGCCATTGAGGAAGGGAGCACTGCCGGAGCATTTGTAGCCTGGGCCGGCAGCTTTGCCAATGAGCTTAGGACCGGGCTTGGGGAAGTGAACGGCCTCGCCCTCGATTGTCACGCAGTCGCCAGCCTGACCAGCGTTGGCGACGAAGAGAGCAGGGAGACTATCGAAGCTGCTCGCGGCATTTGTGGTCTGGGTGTTGGCCTTGTTGTTGGGGCCCTTCTCGGTGGTCTTCTCGTCGAGAGTCTGCTTGGGGGACTCCTTGGCCTCACGGGGCTCGGAATCGTGAGTAGCGTTGCGGTTGCTGGAGCCACCAATTGTGATCATAGCGCAGTTCATGTACATCTCGCGGTTGCCAACCTTGTTGAACCACGTCCAAGCGAAGAGAGCATTACCGCTTGGTGCGTCCGAGGGTACATCGAATTGGTACTTCTTAGCAATAGGGCAGTCACCCTCCATCGACTGAATGACCTTGAAGGTCTTGCCCTGGTCATAGGTCAGGGAAAGTTGACATGAGCCGCCGTCATGCACAGCACTCCCTTCCAGTGACATCTCCTGGGTCGAGCCTGGCGCCCACGTATCCACGGCCTCGAAGTCATCATTGGCGTAGCCTTTGCACGGGTAGTCGCTACCAGAGGTGGATAGGGGGTTGGTGTAAGAATAATCCTTCTCGCCCTTGCTTTCCTTGTTGAGGGGACTGCGGATTGGGTATGGCTTGTTCAACTGCATGTGAGCCGAGACAGTGCTAGCCAAAAGGCCAGACAGGATCAATGTGCCCTTCATTATGATTGAGATGTTTCTATACTGCTTGTTAGTCTCAACATGATAATTGGTAACATTGAGAGGAAAGAACAAGGCAGTTCCCAGCGCTTCACTTACAGCGTCTTTTTGAGAACTTTTGTATAGACTTTCGATCTCTTGATATGATGCTAAACACTTAGCCACCAAGGTCAATTATGAGGGTATAGAGGCTGGGGAGAAGAGAATAAATTCTAGGTTGTCGACAGCAATTAGTATAAATATATGGCCAGCGGTCCATAACATTCCACATAACTCCACGGAGGAATGGCAGATACCATCGTGTTGCGGCCTTTGCCCATGCGATGATGTAACGCAAAGAATGTCAACAACCGTTGTCCTCCACCATCATACTATTCTTCCCATAAGAAGTCAACAGCAAATCATTGATATTTCACACAATTAATGAACCCGTATTCTACCTTGGTACATAAATTAGATAAGCCATACAACTATCCATGGATCATCTCGATTTTGTTTTGTTTAGATACCCAGATCGCCAGCAAAGCATCTAGGAGAACCCCACTGTTTGGTGGCAACGACTTGAGGGGCAATTTGGATTGTATACACATTGAGCGCCCAGGAATCAAATGTAAAAATGGAAGACAAGACTTCCTTCATTCCAAGCTGCATTAATCTCCGTGGGCTAGGAATCTTGACATGATTTCAGGAAGGCAAAACGGGACGCGTCACAATTATTTATGGCTGTCAAATGCCCGGCAATGAGGTGCCGGAATAAACGCAAACTTCATTCTGCGTAGCTCCTTTCTTCCCATCGTGGGCTGTGCAATACAGCCAGTTTGGGGCTTGACCTAGAGTCTGGGGCAAGCCCTAAGGGGCCGTCGAACCCCTGTCTTCCTCCCCCTGCATGCCTACCCGGGGCAACAATCATGATTTCCGAAGCCAAGGGATTTGTTTACATCCATGTCAATCTATGAAGGTTTCTTCTAAGGACAAAAGCTTAATGCTGCGCGATCTGCATGTGCATGGTGCTCTTCGAGGTACACACTGCGCATCGCTCTATTAATTGAACATGTTCTGAATGAATTTCAAACATCGACAGTTCCAACACTCCAAGTATACTAACTAGTAGTTAAATATTTAAGTTCTGTCCATTGATTCGAAATGTATATATTGGTTCACAGATATATATTCACAGCCAAAACATCCGACTGCTATTATTCCAAGCGGCCTCTACCACTTCTTCCATAGCAACCCCCTTCAAACCCGCCACAACTAATCCCACATGCTCCATAAAACAACTCTCATTCCGTGTCTTCACCATTTGCCCCAGTATAAACTTGTTATGTTTCCGACTCGCCGGCAAAGGCCTCGCAGTTTCTAGATAACCCGCGATTTTGGGATCATTAGACAAGACCTCACACCACGGGGCATCAGTTTCCAGTTGCAATTTGTCCAATGGGATGCTTCTAACCATTTCCAACTGTTCATCTATCCGGAATGAGACGCCATTGACACTAATCTCAAGGCCTAGTTCCACGAGCTGGAGCATCTCCCCCTTCGTCCCCGCAAAAGAATGCACCAGGCCACCACGCGGCAGTCTTGGCAGAAAAGGCTTAATGATGGAAATAAAGTCCTCAGCTGATTCACGAACATGCAAGAACAGCGGTAATTGGAATTGCACGGCCAGCTCTAATTGCTCGCGGAATGCGCGTTGCTGCGTCTCCTTATCGGCCCGGTCCAGGTACTCGTAGTCCAGCCCGATTTCCCCAAACGCAGCCAGAGGCGAGGGGTTCACGGCTAGAAGTGTTTCGCCCAGTTCGCGCAACTCGTTGAGATATTTCGATTCTGGCTGTTCATAGATTTCGGCGGCATGGTAAGGATGCACGCCTAAGGTCATTTTGCACATCGTGGGGAACTCCCTCACCGCCTGCAGATTTTGTTTCGCGCCTTCCAGTGTCATGGTGGTGAGCATGATCTTTTCACATCCATGGTCCCGGGCTCTCTTTAGGACTTCCGCAAAATCTGGTTCGTGATATTGCTTTCCTCGGTAGATGCCTTGGAATTGGTCTGCAGTGAACGTGACGGCAACCTGTCGCGAGTGTTAGTACAAATTTGAGAAAAACGAAAGGAGTTTGCTCACATCGAAGAATTTCATTGTGCTTATTCGTGTTTGGTGGAATATTGCAATTGGAAAAAGGAGAAATCTTGCGTTCAGCGTTCTTCGGCGGGTTCCAACCAAATAAGGGCTGATGTATATTGACAATCACAATACTTGAGGCTCGGCAATAAAATTCTAAGTAGCAGGATCGACACAATTCTTGAAGAGAGATACTAATTGCGTGGTCCTACAACATGTTGTAGATCAAAAAAACGTGTTTTCATATTGTAGCTAACTTAGTATGTCGCTAGCGTCGACACTATACCTATTTAGGATTTAGCAAACGGACGGGACGAGGTGATTGGCCACAGTCTATAGAGTCGTACCTAGTACTTCTATCGGTATAAGGGAACATAACCATGTACATACTAAGGGTGTCTATCCCTATAGAGTAGAGTTTGAGGTCTAATTGTTTGGCCTCCGATTCCCATCCAGTCTTTTCACCCAACATTTTCCCTTTCACTCCCTTTCTACCCACCTCGATCCAGTTTATCACCTACTATTACTTTCTAAGCTCTCATCCTTTTCTTTTCCCACTTTATCAACTGTCAGCCCATCATGGCCGAGTTCCTCTCCGGACTCGAAGTCACTGAGGTTACCCTTAACTCACCGCCAGAACCGCCGTTTTACTTTGCCTCCGAGACCTATTGTCGAGAAGCTTGACGAGTGCGCATATGCCTCGACCGAGGAAGACATTGCGGATGGTTTTGGCCCTGGATACGTTGCTGGAAAATTTCTTTGCCTCCCCGCCGGTTCCAATGCTCAAGAGAAGGCCGCGTTTATGCGGATTTACAAGCAGATTCCTACCGCTGGGACTGAGTTCCACAATCCGAGCTGCCCAGGCCGCCGGGCCACGTGAACATACAGAGCTGATCGCCTTAAAGACTTTTATGGAGAAAGGCTGTGATGTTGTACCTGAGCTGCTTGGATATCAGTTAGGGAAGCAAGATGAAGACGATATCGTCCCCGGGGGCTATATCACGTATGTGGTGTGGGAAATAGTTCGCGGAGACTCCCTTGATAGTGAAATGTTCTGGAATTGCCCCTTCTCCCAGCGATAGGAGATTCGAGCAAAGTTTCGCCAGGTTTACGAGTATGTTGTTCGGCCATCTTGATTGCGATAACGTACCTAGATCTAATACCTACGAATCAGAAAGCTTCTACAGTTCGGATGCCGGCCAGGACTTCCCGCGCCGTCTAAGATCATATACGATTGGGCCACCGGAAAGATGTATGCCCGATGCTATGATTTCCAATGTTAAACGAGCTAATAGTCTTCAGGCATATATCCGGATTCAGCAGCGTGATTCATGTCGATACGAACACGAAGTGGGATGATCGAATTTACGCCAGTTACGGCCTCATCCTAAAATCTATGGGAAATGGATCATATATATCTCGTCAGCAGCACCGATGTGTACCGCGACGACAAGGATTGGAGGTGGTGGAGTAGGAAGTGAGTAGTCTTTTCTCTGGCGAGGCTCTGAGGGGGAAAATGCGAGTTATATTTTATAAGCATCTGGATGACTACCAAGTGGGGAAAATTGATGATATCTAATTACGAGTAATCTTGATTTCGCCAATTTCCCCCGACGCCGTTCCTGCAAGGACACCAGTTCCGATGATCCCGCCATCACTGGCCTCCCGTAAGAAGACGCTTTTTCCTCCTACTTGAGGACCAGCCCGAAGTAGCAGTCGATCAATATATCTCTGTACAGTTTCTTTATAGTGGGGATAGTGTTGGATCACTCCACCTGAGAAAGCCACGGCGAGCTCCTCGGGCCCGCTATTCCAACCTGGCGTCGACGACGAGACTGACTCGGGGTCCGTTTGTTTAGAACCTCCAGCTTCCGTTTTGACATTTTCTCCATTGGTACAATTGGGTGCCGTGTTGCCTAGTTGGACTTCATTGGTGCAGGCTAGCAGACCAACAACCGCAGATGCCACCAACGAGGCCGCTCGATCCTGTACAGCCGAGGAAATGGCTCGAATATCACGGGCGTATTCAGGCGACCAGGTCCAATCACTCTCAGGGGATGGTTGAAGTGTCTTGGACAACTCGCTTGCAAGGCGTTCATCGGACAGAGAAGAGGCAACAACAAGGGAGAGGTAGTCTGTCGAGAGAGAATACTCCTCAACCAACTTCAGCGGTAATTTGGAGCGCTGTATTCCCAGAACTTCATGGAACCAATCATAACAGACGATGCGGACCAGCTCGCCAGTGTATCCGCCGCCGATCATATATTCCATTGGCTGGAAACCAGGTCTTTTGCAATTTCTATCCAACTGAAGGTCCCACTTAGTTCGAATACCAAGCTCATCGAAAGAAGCCGCTGCAGTGGAGAGAGTCCATTCAGTCGAGATGAGCGTTTCTTGTGCATCGGGATGTTTTTCAAGAATGCTTTTAGTTTTGGATTCGTGCAAATCGGCAAGTTTCATGGGAACCGTCGTGTTGCATCCCGCGCCCACGATTAGACCCATAACAACACGGGTGTTGGGCAAGGAAGGGATGGAGTACGCTAGTGAAGCAAGGGTCGCTGTCGTATCATTGATCATGACTGTGACTTTCAATTTAGGAAGAGAGAATAGCCTGCGACGTTTAGCAGGCATGTTCATTTCATCTCCATGAGTTGAATATGTGTGGCGTTCATATCCGTTCAATAAGGCTTGGCGAAGATTGAGGTCTGAGTTTAGAGAAAAGCCTTTCCCTGTCGGCATCAAGATGGCTTCATCGAGGGAATCTTGTCTACAATGGGTTAGTCATAGAAGCGCATGGCCGAGTCTGGGGTGGGGGGGGGGGGGGGGGGGGGGGGATAGCTATACTTTATGGGCAGACAAAATGAAATGCCTGTCGTTATTTGATCAATTCGCTCTTCACTTGGGTTGGCCAGTCTGTCTGCCACCACCTCGGCGATACAGTCTCCAATCCATGTGAACAGGTCAATAGAATGATCCTTTCGTAGATGTTCTTCAATAGGCCATGCTTTCTCTAATGTGCGCCGTACGCGTGTATGTCCTTCGACATGTTGATCTCCTAAGAGGTCGATGAAGGCCACCCGAAGGTAAGATAGACCAAAATAGACAGCAAGATAGCGGCCTGTTTCATGACCCGTTGGAAGACAGGTAAGAGCCGTTGGAATAAAGTGTTCTGAAGATTCCGCAGCCAACTTTTTATACGACGATGACAGCCGACAGGATAAATCATATAAGGTCTCGAGCTCAACCCGGAAAGGCTGAAGGAACTCCTGTAGATTAGGCTTTTTTGAGGAGATCTGCGAATTTGTGGCCATTTCAACTAGAAAATTGTGATGTGACGTGGCTTTTTCCCAAGATGGAAAGGTTGAAGACTTAGGAGACATCCCGAGGTCGCGGATAAACACGCGCTGATGGAGAGAATACCACCACGTGACCGGCATTTATTATAATGCTACATTACTTTTTATGATTGATACAATTCGATGATTGACAGGGCTGTGGTATATACTATTGCTTCAATCTTGGCGCTTTTGGTAGCTTTTTATATCATCATTCGGCCTCTAGGGTTCCATGTTAGCTTCGGAATACTACCCTTGAACTTGCAATAGTTAATGGGCGTTTGAATTAGAAGTGAAAAATACACTCAATAAACTTGAGAAAGGGTAGTGAAACTGGAACTAGATAGAACTTATAAATCCTCTTAGCTCTATAAATCCGCACATATAGAATATCGGGGTTACATTCGCCAGTTGTTTCCCCCGCAGATTGGATGTCTCGTATAGCCCCTCAATCTCACGCTTATCACTGCCACCTTCAACTTTTCAACCTTCGAATTGACACCATCAGAAATGAGCAGAAGTGAGAGTTCGAGCCCGTCATCTCGGCCACCAAGGCCAGACGAACCTGGACACCAATATACGCCCGAAGCTACGCCTTCAGAGACCGACGAGACTCCACCTTTGCATGCAGTGAACGTCGCACCAAGATGGAACGAGTCGAAAACAACCATATGGAAAGTGACTGCCACATTTTGGTGTGCATTTGTGATGGGATCCAATGATGCTGCATATGGAGCAATCATTCCCTACGTTTGTGTCACCAACTCAGCTTTGACCTGATCGTGCTGTATTAATTAGCTGACCATCTTACTTGAATCTTTCAGTTAGAGGTTTACTATCAAAAAAACTACACGGTCGTTTCCCTGGTGTTCCTTTCGCCTTTTGTGGGATATAGTATATCCGCTATCCTAAGCAATTTAATTCATCAGACTCTCGGCCGACGAGGAATCACAATAATTGCCCCGACTTGCCATGTGATTGCATTTGCAGTCATATCTGCCCACCCACCCTTTCCAGTCCTGGTGATTATGTATATTCTGGTTGGCTTGGGGAGTGGATTTCACAATGCGGCGTGGAATGTATGGATCGGGAACATGGCGAACTCGCATGAAGTACTCGGGTTTTTCCATGGGTTCTATGGCGTGGGGGCCACGATCAGCCCTCTCGTTGCTACGAGTCTAATTATCAAAGCTGGATGGGAATGGTACTCTTATTACTACCTGATGGTATCTCGGTCCTCTCTACAACCATTGGATATCGACAAACTAACGATCAAATATAGACTGGAGCAGCTGTTATCGCCCTCATTTACTCCACTAGCGCTTTTTGGGCTGAAACTGGGAGTAAGTATCAAGAAGAGAATCCCAGCTTCCCTGGCAGAGGAGGAGTATTCGCTCAAACACGCCTTGCTCTCACATATAAGGTCACCTGGATATGCGCCGTCTTCCTCTTTCTCTATGGTGGAATTGAGGTAGCAATCGGTGGTTGGATTGTTGTCTTTATGACGAACGTCCGACACGGCGACCCATTTGAATCCGGAATGGCAGAGACAGGCTTCTGGCTTGGCATCACAGTCGGTCGATTCGTGCTAGGGTTTGTATCACCACGAATCGGAGAGAAGTTGTCTATTGCTATATACATTTTGTTTGCAATTGCCCTTGAGCTGATCTTCTGGCTGGTGCCTGAGTTTATCGTGTCCGCGGTTGCGGTTGCATTTGTTGGATTCTTTATGGGGACTATCTTCCCGGGAGTTGTGATTGTGGCGACACGATTGCTACCAAGGAATCTTCATGTTGCCGCTATTGGATTTGCGGCTGCATTTTCTATGGGTGGTGGTTCTGTTTTCCCATTCATGGTTGGCGCCATTGCCCAGGCTAAGGGGGTGACGGTGCTGCAGCCGATCTTACTTGCCATGCTGGCTGTCTCATTGGGAATTTGGGCAATGATTTTCCGACTTCCCCAACACGAGGTATCACATCAAGTCTAAACAGAAGTGAATAATTAGAAACGGTTGATGCAGTATAGTTTATATTCCTGGGCTGTTGCTTCTAAGCTACAGGGGTATGAGATTTCAAGGGAGCATACAGTGTGGGAATTGGCGAGAATTTGCTGTTGTATGCCGTCATTTGCTTTTATATCCTTGATTTGTTCTGTTTATACATATCAAAGTATCACTTACATTTGGAGTCAATTCCAACCACATGGTGCTCAATCGGCTTGCTCTTGTACACCATGGAACAATTTAAGCATGCCATGAGCATATTGAGGGTGCCCATTCCCATCAATTCGAGGACACTGATATCAAACTCGAATGTCGCTTTCCACCTCAGTTTCACCTCAATTCCTACTTCCTACTATGATAATATAATAATACTGAAGATATAGGTTGGTATATGCGTAAAATACAGCCATTAACCAGCTACTTTATGTATGTTAAGACTATATTTGTGCACAGAAATGGGCTATGGAGAAATGGGCTATGCAGCGGTCTAGCCAGAAGTAGAGGTCAAGGTGGTACCAACCTTGGAACCTTGGAAGTGCTCCAGTATTATGAAATACCGAAATTCGTACGTCCTTCTTCCAGATCAAACGGTTTCTTTGATCGGCCAGAGGCATGTTGGGGCGAATCTCAACGCAACTAACATAGTAATATATCAAAATCAGCAGTTATTTGTGTCTGCTGTACAACGTACAAACATGGCTGCAGAAAAGGGCTGTTGCACGATCGAATTTAGGGTTTACAATGACATTGTGACGTGTGCTATATAAATTAACCAACTACAGTTATAGCGGAGCACATGTGCCGATGGGTTATTTCCAAGGTTGCACTATATATCATAGATCCAGGAAGTGATTGTAGATATGATCATATCAAGTTGGTGGTGATGGGATTAACGAGGTTGACAGGTCCAGCGCGGTGAACGGTGAGTCGCGTTGATTAGCGCGTTATACAACATCCCACCCTCACGAACTCCTCCAAACCCCAACACTCCTTGACCTACCTCCAAAAGTCCGCTGAATGTGTCGGTCTTTTCCTCGGCTGCTGCAGGGTCTGTCTATCCGTGTCAATTCCTTGGAAGCTACCCAACAGGGTCGACATACGTCATTGAGTATCCCTGAATTCGTGCCCGTGGCGAGAACCAGATCGCTCGCCCCAATCCACAATGGCCACCATGCGGCTCACTATGCTCTGCGCTTCTCGTCATTCTTGTCTAAAAGTGTTGCGCATCCCCTAAACGTATCGAGGTCTGCATCATCACGTGCATATTCGCAAGGTCCTGGCCGAAAACCCAGAGCTCAGGATCCAGAAGATATGGTCAGAGCGACCGAGACGCCTGGGCCTGAGGCGAAGCCGGCGGATATCCTTAATGGAGATATACCCTTAACTGCTGGTCAGGCAGAGGCTGCATTGGACCCAGAGTCAGATGAGGACATCCCCGTTGATGCGGAAGAGCTAAAAGAGGCTCTCGGCCGACCACCTCCAGTGAATAGTAGTTACCTTCCTCTTCCCTGGAAAGGCCGATTAGGATATGTGAGTTGCGCTGTGTTGGACACGATATCGCTCTCGTCGGTGACCCTGGATTCTGACTCGAACAGGCTTGTCTAAACACGTACCTTCGCTATTCAACCCCTTCCGTATTCTGTTCTCGAACATGTCGAATCGCCTCTATACTCGAAAATCGACATCCGCTCCAAGACCCCGACCAGCCCACACACCCGATTAAGAATCGTCCAGATCGCGACCAACCAGCCGATGTTGCACGCGGACAAGCCTTCGTCGAGGGGCTGGCATTGGCGAATGTACGCGATTTGGTGAAAATCATTCGGTGGAATGACAAATATGGCATTAAGTTCATGCGACTCAGCAGTGAGATGTTCCCATTTGCCAGTCACAAGGAATATGGCTATAAGCTGGCGCCGTTCGCCTCGGAGGAGCTGGCAGATGTAGGGCGTGTGGTTGCAGAACTTGGACATCGAGTGTCGGTTCACCCCGGCCAATTCACTCAATTTGGATCACCGAGGAAAGAAGTTATCGAAAACTCCGTTCGGGATCTCGAGTATCACTCGGAGATGCTCCAGCTACTCAAGCTTCCCCCACAGCAGGACCGCGATGCGGTCATGATCCTTCATATGGGTGGAGTGTTTGGTGATAAGGCCGCCACACTAGATCGGTTCCGAGCGAACTACGCTATGTTGTCACAGGACATCAAAAACCGGTTGGTTCTGGAGAATGACGACGTGAGTTGGTCTGTTCACGATCTACTGCCTATTTGCGAGGAGCTCAACATCCCTCTTGTTCTCGACTATCACCATCATAATATCATCTTTGACGCCAATGAGGTCCGAGAAGGAACTGAGGACATCATCCCTCTCTACGATCGTATATCAGCAACATGGTCTCGGAAGAATATCACTCAAAAGATGCATTATTCCGAACAAACTTCACCCGCCATCACCCCACGCCAACGGCGCAAACACAGTGCTCGCGTTACTACTTTGCCCCCTTGTGCGCCTACCATGGACCTGATGATTGAGGCCAAGGACAAAGAACAAGCCGTATTTGAGTTGATGAGAAACTTCAAACTCCCAGGCTACAATCTTGTTAACGAAATTATACCCTTCATGCGCCTTGACGAAAACCAACCCTTCAAACCACCCAAAAAGTCCAAGAAGAACGGGGGCTTCGTGGACCTCGAAGGCTTAATACCACCGCCTCGCACCATCCCAGACGAAGAAGTCGGAATGGGTGGACCGGATGGTCGAGTCTACTGGCCCGAGGGCATGGAAGAATGGCTCCGACCGGCAAAGAAAATCGTGAAGCCTAAAGCCAGATCAAGTCCCAAGAAAAGCGCCACCAAAAAGGCTAAGATTGAGTCTGTCGCAGACGATTACCCCCTAGATATACCCATCGAGATAGAAACGCCAGTAAAGAAACCCGCCCGGGCCACAAAACGCACGCCTCCTTCGAGCAGGTCTCGGAAGCGCAAGGCTCCGGTGATTGAGTCCACCCCAGAGTCTGAAGAGACTGAAAACACAGAAGGGATATCAGTGGAACTCGACAGTGCTCCGGCTCCGATATCACTTTCTCGGAGTTCACGTGCGAAGAAAGTGAACTACACCGAGGACAGTGCATAATTGGCGCCTGGTAGTTCTTGTATATTAGTATACGGTTTCTTTTATCAGATCCCAAAGAGCAAGAGGATTTCTGGCTAGATTATAGATCATCGATCAAAAATATATTCCATCAATGCAAAGCACTTGGGTATCTGCTTCTGCTTCCATATAGGCTCATATTTACGCATAAAGCCACCCTTCTACAACCAACATGTTATATAGACATGAATATCGTGCTTAATGATTTGATAGATGAGTATTTCTAGTAGTTTAAACACCAAAAAAAAAAGAAAAAATAGTATACCTCAATATAATATCAGAATGTTCGGTCGCAACGCGGTGAGACCATCCGAATAATCATCGTCATGGCCGATCTCTTCCCCGCAGCGAATCAACTTTCTACAGCCTTACTCCATACTCTACTTGGCTTTTTTTTCTCTCGGAATACTCTTACCCTGATCGTACATCATACCACACGAGATCCTGGCGCCTAAATCACGTTTCCGTTGGCCAATCCTCCGGTCGAGGCCCTCTCTCTTCAGGCGCCCGCCTACCACCCTTTTCCCTTCCTTCCCCCGCGAACCTCGACCCAGTAGGCTCTCACGTATACTCCGTCTGATCATTGGCGCACACGGAACCAGACGAGCCCAAACCCGTCTCTGGGGCATCCGGCACGAAACCCTACCCGCGCTCCGACACCGAGCCCAATCGCGAGTCTACCGAGCGATTGTCCAGCGACAAGCGCGACTCGCTACACGCGATAGCAGACTTGGCGGACGCCTTGTGACTTATCTTCTCGGAACCCGGCGACAGTCAAGGCCGTGGAAATCTACTACAGTAGCCGGTAACAAGCCAGCTACAAGATACCTGAAGTCGATCCGAGAGCCCCGCCACGGACCGAAGGACACAACCATAGACTCGATGTCGCAATCTGGACTTTCATCAACATGGGGGCCAGGTAGCGGCGACGGTGCTTCTGCCCCTGGTAGCCGCCGAAAGAAGGTCTACGAATATTTCAAAGCGGCCAATGAGCTACGCCAGACCTATACCTCACAATGGTCGGGGCAGAGGAATGAACATGATGAGGACTACTACAATACCCCTGGCGCATTCCCGGATGTCGAAATTGCACGGTCAGGCGATGAGGAGATGGTGGTCTTCCCCAGTTATGCCAGGAAATTGACAGAGAAGAAGAGCACCGGCACCAGCACCCGTCCGCGACGTGACTCGTGGTCGGAAACTATCGATGATTACCGGGGTGCAACGCATGAGGATGATGATCTTTCCTCGCCTAATTGGGATGCATCAGAGACTGAAGATGCAGTCGTGGCCGTTGATGTGCGTGGCTGGATCTATTCTCCTGGTCGGGGACCGATGAGCCGAAAGCACCGGTTGATGATTGCTCTGGCCAGGAAGCTGAGCGGGATCTCTGCACCAACTGGAACTGCAAACGATGAAAGCAACGACAAGGCTTCTGGGAAGGGAGATGATGAATACATCGACAAGGAAATCCAAACATTAGTCGCCAAGGCTGAAAAGGAAGCAGACCCGACTTGGAAAGGCTCGAATGCGGAGCAGACACACCAACCTACTGCACCATTGAGTAAAGATGAATTATCTATAGCGAATGCGCATCTAATGGAAAGACTTCGTCCGTTCTTGACGAATCCCGTTGGCAGCATGCCAGTGACAGTGTTCTTCTTCAACGACGATGAAAGCAAGTCTCGAAATATCTTGACGGATGAATCAGGCCATTTTACTCTTCGCGCTACACTGCCATTTGTGCCAACTCATATTCGTGTCTTGGCATCCGAGGACCTGTCTGTTGCAAGGCCGATTGAGGTCATTGATCCGGTTGGAATCAGTTTGATCAGTGACATCGATGATACAGTCAAGCACTCAGCCATTGCCAGCGGGGCGAAAGAGATGTTCCGCAACACCTTCGTCCGTGAATTAGACGAACTTACAGTCGAAGGAGTCAGCGACTGGTACTGCAAACTGGCCAATGAAGGTGTGCAAATTCACTATGTGTCGAACGCTCCCTGGCAGTTGTATCCTCTCCTTGAGCGGTACTTCAAAATGGTGGGATTACCTCCGGGCTCATTCCATCTCAAACAGTACTCGGGCATGCTTCAAGGGATCTTTGAGCCCACTGCAGAGAGGAAACGGGGTTCATTAGAACAAATTCTCCGCGACTTCCCAGAACGCAAATTCATTCTTGTCGGTGACAGCGGTGAAGCTGATCTGGAGGTTTACACTGAGATTGTGTTGGCAAATCCTGGCCAGATCCTTGGCATCTTCATTCGTGATGTTACGACCTCAGAAACGCAGAAGTTCTTCGACAAATCCGTGGGGCATCTTGACCAGTCTAACCGCAGTCGCAGTTCACCAAATGTAGTGGACCACTCAGATGCCGCTACCAACAGACCGACACTACCGCCTCGTGGTGGCACGACTGTTGACTCTACAGTGCCCGTAGGCCATCATGAACCAGATCCAAAGGACCTTGATCTTGAAGACCTGATTGATCTCACAGATCTCATCATCGGCGATCAGCCACCTCCAGCGGGGCTTACACACCCCGCAACTCCACGACCACGTCCAGCGAAGCCAATCAAACCATCTGCATTGCGCATGGTTTCTACGCCAGCTGATTTGGCGAAGAGTTCCAGGCCTTCCTCTCTGCGCAACGTTGCTACACCTTCCAATGGGCCAGAAAAAGAACAAAACCCGGCGGCAGCACAAGAGGCCCCCAAGCGCAAACCAGTCCCGCCTGTGCCACCCAGACGCGGAGTGCCCAAGACAGATTCATTAATTGATCTGGATCCCTCACCTTCAACCCCTCAGAGCAGCGCTGAGACATCAACAGATGAAGTTCCTTCTTCGTGGCTTAAAGGTGTCGATGATGGTTCTGCAGGTGCTCAGAGTCAATCGCAAGCTACACGCGCCAAGCCACCACCGCCTCGCCCCCCTCCGCGTCGCACAAACACTGGGTCATCAACAACCAGTTCAGATCCCAGTGTATCAACTACATCAACTACGCCGGCTCGAACTCCGGCTCCTGCCAGTGGCATTCAATCATACCCAGCGGCAGCCGCCCAGGCCGCATACCAGGGCTTCCAGTATGCAAGCGACCGGCTCAACTTCTCGGGATCCGCCTCTGGGCCACGAAATTCCCCATCCAACCAATCACTTAGGAGAGTAGGGTCTAATGAGTCGGGAGTGCTGCCTGCGCCCCTCCCAAATAAGCGCGAAGAGCTTTGGCGTCGTCGTTGGGATCGCGCGAGCGAAGTGCTTGAACAGCACGGTGTTGTGCTAGGCAGCTGGCGGGTTGGAAACGATGCGCAGCCTGTTTGTGCGTGGTTAATGGAGCAGGCAATGAAAGATATCAAGGCTGGTCGTTCGAAGGGAGATTATTGATGGGGTGTAAACGTAGGATATGTCAAGATGTGCTCATGAATACACTCCCAATTGATTTGAGATATATATATTTTAGAAACAAAGTTGGTCCAACCGTCATGATAGCCTCTGGTACATTGAAAGAAGCATTTTCACTTTGATCTTTCTCAGCCTAAAACGATGTACACCGTATCTAGTAACGCTATGTTGTGTTCCTCCTTACAGAAAGCTAAAACTGACACAACCGATGATACCTATAGGTGGGCATGTCCACAGGTGGGTCGTGCGAGTTACAAACGCCCTTGGTGATTTCAATTCAACAACCTGCTATTGGCGAAAATGTTCAATTATACATCGTACAGTTGGCCGATCGGTAATCGGAAGCTGATCCCGAGGTCCTCGTTGGTAGATTGTTGGGGTTATAGCCAAGAGACCCGAGGACGCTGACATCATATTTCTCGGGCCTCGGCTCAATTTGAAACAACAGTTGTATGATTGGCGACTTATAAATCTGGGGTATTTACTCCTAACCCCTCCCATCCTTTTCCCTCTTCATTCATACTAAAACATGCCATCAGAAACCCTCACACGTGCGGAGATCGCAAAGCACAACACCGAGGATTCCCTCTGGTGCATCATCGACCACCAAGTCTATGATCTAACCGATTTTGTCGACGCCCACCCCGGTGGTGCCGTTGTGCTTGCTCAGGTTGCTGGCCAGGATGCAACATCCGATTTCTACAACCTGCACCGCCAGGAGGTGCTGGAGAAATACCGTGACCAGCTTTGCATCGGTGTTGTCGAAGGCGAAAAGCCCGAGGTCATCCTGCCCTTCCCCGGAGCTTTGAGCCCTGTGCCCTACGCAGAACCCCTATGGCTGCGACCCCAGTTCAAGTCCCCCTACTATACAGAGAGCCACCGACGCCTACAGAAGGCCATCCGGGAGTTCACGGATAAATATGTGACGCCCGAAGCGCAGGAGAAGGAGCAGGATGGCACCTACATCAGCCAAGAGCTAATCAACCGCATGGCCGAGACGAACATTCTGGCTATGCGACTGGGTCCCGGAAAGCATCTGCACAACCGTACCTTGCTCGGTGGGGTTGTGGATGGAAAAGAGTTTGATTATATCCACGATATGATCATAGTACAGGAGTTAGTCCGTGCCAATGCCAGAGGCTTCCAGGATGGCAATATGGCCGGTATGGCTATTAGTTTGACAGCTGTCCAACAATGGCTGCATGATCCTGTACTCAAGGAGCGCCTCAATGACGAGGTCTTGTCGGGCCGGAAGAAGATGTGTTTGGCTATCACCGAGGCCTTTGCTGGTAGCGATGTGGCGGGTCTGAAGACCACTGCAGAGAAGACCCCTGATGGGAAACATTATATTGTCAATGGAACAAAGTCAGTCGCATCAAATTTGTTGGTTGAATTAAGAGATTTGCGCTAACACGGCCTAGGAAATGGATCACAAATGGCATGTTCGCCGACTACTTTGTAACTGGCTGTCGTACCGAGAAGGGCTTCTCGGTGCTCTTGATTCCTCGCGGTGAGGGTGTGGAGACCAAGCAAATCAAGACCTCATATTCAACTGCCGCTGCCACTGCTTTCGTGCAGTTTGAGAATGTCAAGGTTCCGGTTGGGAATCTCCTAGGCGAGGAGCACAAAGGTTTCGTTGTTATCATGAGCAACTTCAACCATGAGCGGTTTATGATGGTCGCCGCCGTGGTACGCATGTCGATGATGGTTGTGGAAGAGACAATGAAATGGTCCAACCAGCGCATCGTCTTTGGCAAGAAGTTGATTGAACAACCGGTTATTCGTCAAAAGTGAGTCTCTAGGATGATTTGTTGCCGATATTTCTCTTCTAACACTCGACAGGATCGCTCGCATGATCTCCCTAGCTGAATCTAACCAGGCATGGCTTGAATCCATCGCCTACCAGATGTGCAACATGACATACACCCAGCAAGCGAAGCATCTGGGTGGACCTATCGGACTGCTCAAGTCACACTGTACCCAAGCCGCAGGTGAGATTGCCAGTCTCGCCACGAACATCTTTGGTGGTCGTGGTATCACTCAGTCAGGAATGGGCAAGGTCATCGAGATGTTCCATCGCACATATAAGTTCGATGCCATCCTGGGTGGAACTGAGGAGATTTTGGCAGATTTGGGAGTAAGACAGGCAATGAAGAATTTCCCGAAGTCGATGTTATAGAGGGGAAGCTTCTTGTCAATCAAATTATTCTTTTCATGAACCTAAGAATGCTTGTATGTTTTGTATGCGCTCTCCGCTTGGCCATAAATAGAAAAGGCAAGTGGGGCAGATAGCTGCAACGGGGGATCCTTATTCCGACGCCACACCTTTCCTAAGGCAGCTAGCTCCAGGTGAGGTCACCTTGGGCATCAGTGAGCCGCATCATCACCCCCATCTCCTAATAATTTCTAGATTCTCTGCCATCTAGTATTACACGTCGGAAATATACAAAATCTGTCAAAAATGGCCCCAGCGGATGCCCTTAACCAGGATAATATCCTCGACCTTGCTGTCAGAGCTATCCAACCGGCAGGGGACGGACAGCCGAGTCTCAAAACACCATATGAGGCTGTGGCTCTGATCGGCCATGCATGCATGGTAGCAGTTGATTTCAGACTAGTCGGTCTCGGTGAAGACCACAACTTAGGTATGTCAGGTATCTTCTGATCGCATCGGTGTACTCTTATTAACTTTTCCAGAAACATCTACAGATACACCTTCCCTCCCCGCAGAATGGAACGCTAACGATACATTTGCCTTTCGGTACGCACATGCGCAGTCTTCGATGCAGTATCTACTCAAAGTGAGTCGGCTGGGAAATAATGCAGTGATCTTTGCACTGGCCTTGGGCGATGACCGGACCAGCTCGTTCGACATCCCCCACAAAGACTACATCTCCGCCTCCGCGCTCCCTCTATCTTCCTCAGACAACACAACTGCATCCTTGCGAGATGTGTTCATCTCGCCAGCTCGACTAGGCGACTTGGTCGGTTTGTTCAAAATCAATGTGATCCAGAAACTCGCGCCCGGTTTGTACAAAGAGGGGTATGAAGATCCAAGCCAGCCGCCCAGAGCAAGGCCACAAGAAGAAAGGCAACCAGATATTCCCCAGGATGGCTCACTCCCCGAGCCTGCCCGTCCACGTCCGTTTGATGATCCCCTAGCGGCAGCTCCTCGCCGCTCCAACCCACCAGACTTTGCCCCGCCCGGGTTCGAAGATGAGTTTGAGATCAACCGGCCCCCGCGAGGATATCCAGGAGGACCTGAAGGCAGAAGTCCGTACAACATTGGTGAACGAGATCTCTATCCAGCAGGACTTGGTCCCAATGATCCTTTGCGCGGATCTATGGGCCCTGGCTTCGGTCCAGGTGGTGGGGGTATGCATCCTACCTTTGATGATCCCCTCTTCGCTGGAAGAGGTGGTAATGGTGGATATGACCCCCGTGTACCACCCGGTGCAAGATATGATCCCGTAGGACCTGGGGAGCCACCTGTTGGTCGTAATCGAGGACCTTTCGGTAATAATGGACGAGGTGGGGGCGGCTTTGGTGGGTTTGGTGGTGGATTTGGCGGGGACATTATCTAACGAGTGACGAGAAAGTGAGACTGGAACAAAGAAGAAGAAGAAGAAGAAGAAGAAGAAGAAGAAGAAGAAGATTCTTTGTTCTTAAAAGACTTAAATCTATTTCAACATTGACCAGGGATAACAGGAAGCTACAGTCATATCTCAATGGCCCTTTTTGATGTCTTTCCTGCCGTACGTTTTTTGGTTGCATTGTGTGGAACATCTTCCTATACACATATTTTATTGTCTTTTCAGAGGTCTTACACAAACCACAACCAAGATATAAACCCCGTATGTCGTTCTGTACAATAGTGTAGTTGATAACTTTGAATTACGTAGGGAAGTCCTGGAGAAAGCGGTGTGTGGCTGAAGTGTGGCGCATCTGTTCACCACTCTCAACTTGACCTTCCCGAACTCCCATCTCTTCTCCCTTTCTCGCGTTCCCAAATCCCATCCCCTTATCACTTGAATCAATCTTGGGAAGTTGTCTTTTAATTGAATTTCCATCTGGAGCGTAATTATTCCACATATTTCCCAACCCCTACAATACCTGCGCCCATCCACGAATTCCGTCGTTTTCTCACGAGACCGCCCCTCCCCAGCTGGCCCCTCCTTTTCAGCCAGCTGAGCACACCGACGCAATGGATAACAACATGGAAATCGATACTGCGCGGTCCCCCGAGCCACACCACCTGTCGCCAACAAGCGACCCGGGGTCCATACCGACTCTGGACGGCTGGATCGAGAGTTTGATGACTTGCAAGCAATTAGCGGAGGAAGATGTGCGAAGGCTGTGCGATCGGGTTGGTTCCTTATTTTGACAGATTGATAATGATGAGCTCAAGTTGATCATTTATGTGTCTTCCAGGCAAGAGAGGTATTGCAGGAGGAATCCAATGTGCAGCCAGTGGTATGTTTCTCGGTCGGGTTGTTGTTTTGCCCGCCCCAGCCCACTGACCTATTTGAACAGAAATGCCCAGTGACAGTCTGCGGTGACATACACGGACAGTTCCACGACCTAATGGAACTTTTCCGCATTGGTGGTCCTAACCCGGATACAAACTACCTCTTCATGGGTGAGTGGGCGACGGTCGGATGAACGCGTTGTGGGGTAACGTTTTTAATTTTTTCTTGATATAGGTGACTACGTCGACCGTGGTTACTACTCAGTTGAGACAGTGACCCTCCTGGTCTCCCTGAAGATCCGTTACCCTCAGCGTATTACCATCCTCCGTGGAAACCACGAGTCCCGACAGATCACACAGGTCTACGGATTCTATGACGAATGTCTCCGCAAATACGGCAATGCCAATGTGTGGAAATACTTCACCGACCTCTTCGACTACCTTCCCCTCACTGCTCTCATCGAAAACCAGATTTTCTGTCTTCACGGTGGACTGAGTCCGTCCATTGACACTCTCGACAACATCCGGTCACTTGATCGCATCCAAGAAGTTCCCCACGAGGGTCCCATGTGTGATTTGCTCTGGAGTGATCCCGATGACCGATGCGGATGGGGAATCTCTCCCCGTGGTGCAGGATACACGTTCGGACAGGACATTTCCGAAGCCTTCAACCACAACAATGGCTTGACTCTTGTGGCACGTGCCCATCAATTGGTGATGGAAGGATATAACTGGTCGCAGGATCGAAACGTGGTCACTATTTTCTCAGGTATGTTTTGCGTCGCTGGACTTGATAGATTCAAAGCACTAACCAAACTATAGCACCAAATTACTGTTACCGCTGCGGCAACCAGGCCGCTATTATGGAGATTGACGAGCATTTGAAATACACATTGTGAGCACCTCTGTACAGTTTATCACTCATTGGATATCTTACTGACATTATCCAGCCTACAATTCGACCCTTGCCCCCGGGCGGGAGAACCTATGGTATCGAGGCGCACACCTGACTATTTCCTTTGATAGATTTCATTTTTGTCCTTCGAGAGGCAATTGGACTGGCGGGGAAGGGGGGTTGCAATCGAACAGGGCTCTTGCCTACTTAATTCTGTATGGTTCGATGCCTGGCCACTTGTTGATACCAATCATGAAAATAAAAGACCATTTGCAAGACCCAGTTCCATGAGACAATAGGGATATGCTGGAGGCAGGGTATATTCCGGATTGGGCGTTAGTACCTTCCAAGGTTCGTCTAGTTAATTGAGGTAACAGGGCTCTATCGTTGGTATCGCTAGCAGCTCAGATATACGCCTTATGGGCTCAAATCCAATATTCTTTTTGCTAATAACTGGCGCTAGATGATTGATGACAGCTTGCAGCTTTATAAATGTCCGAATTTCCATCGAGATCAGGCGTCCCATCATTGCTAGTACGGGTCTTCTCAACATTGCTCGGTGTCCTCTGCTATGAACAAGTCCACATAATTTGAGAGCAGACGTTTCCGAAACTACTTATCAGTATCAGCAACTCCACGGCAGCAAATGGCCGCCTGACCCTTGTCGAAACAAGGTACTGATTCACCGGGCTTGAACGGGCCAAGGGATAATTCAAAGCTTTGCCGATCTAGGGCTGATAGCCCAATGCCCGAGCCCTGGGGAATCTAAGTATATGTACATCAACCTCTTCCGCGCCCTGACAAGTCCTTCGTCGGGCTTTTCTAGGGAGGATAAAGTGACAGTACTCTTGCCGAAATATTGCGCACCGCCACGCTATGATTGAGCTCAAATCGTCCATGAGAAACCCCTCCAATTACGAACCTGCTCTACTCTACCTTACGAAGTTTGAATTTTACATTACCGAATATCTATTACAGGATAATCAGAGTCACGCCCAGTGCCCCCGCAACAGCCAAACCCCCGATAATCGCACCAAACCCATCCAGCGCTCTCCTACCGACTCTATACGCAGCGTTCGACGTAAAGCAGCAGTCACCGTAGCCTCGGAGCTAGCAGTACCAGTTCCAGCCTCAGTCCCAGTAGATTTGGCATCAGTAGACACAACCGTAACCTCGGCTGCCTCCAGATCAGACCGATGATGCACCATGGTAATCATAGGAACAAAAGAGATAGCCGTCAGCACACTCTCGGCTCCGTGAGGAAAGGATGTAGACGAAGTCGACGTAGTAGCGCTCACAAATGAGTGCACATCGTAGGTGTCAGTCTTCGTGATGTCGGAATACACATGTGTCCATGTTGCCATCTCCCAGCTGTAATCACTATCCATATAGACCTCGCAACCAACGCTGGGCTTGTAGGTTGGGACTTGAGCGATACATTGGCCGAGACCATTTGGGGTCATGGAGCTAGAGGATGAATTAGCCCCAAATCCAAGTCCGTTGTAATCAAAGCGATGCCCGACTTACCTGGGACAGCAAAGCGCTATCGTCTGACTCGGCTCCAACAAACTCGCCAAAAGTGTCACAGGCTCCTCATAAGACGGAATCTTATCCTCCGAGGTGGTCAAGAATCCTGAAGTACTCAGCGACTCATCGTGGCGCGCAGCCATACCAATCGTCTCCCAGCCGGAAGGACAGTACAATCCCGGCGAGTAGTATCCAGCAGAAGCGACCCATTTTTTCTCATCGTACCAAGTTGCCGACGTGGTTGTGCCCGGCGGCATACAGTCCCAGTCGCTCATTGGTGTAGGACAGGCGACTTGGAATTGGGCTTGAGTTCTATCGTCATCGATTAGGGCTAGGGAGGGCCGATATCTGTCGCGGTACAGCTGGGCGACGGGGTGAATGTTGTTGTTATAGGGCCGTAGTTTTCCAAGGTCCAGTATCCGCCAGCGGCGGCTGCGGTAGTCATAACGGTGAAAGTTATACAACATACAATCCCAACGTTTGTTGAGCTCCTGGTAGGAAAATATGTGATCTCTTAAAAAGGAAGATTCGTGGACTCAACTCGCATGTTAGGGCAGGGTCCTGTGGTACTTTAGCCACAGACTAAAAGTTGGATAGTTAAATTACCATCACTAACTACCACTCCGTAGCACTCTGTAGTGCTCTTCGAAATGATCGAATGAAGCCTAACGTGCTTGGCTTTTACGTTCCTAGCGGGGGCGAATTGCCGGTTTGGCCGATTGGGTAAGCACCGAGTCCACTTAGATCTTTAGGCTGGGGCTCACTTGGGTTAGTGGTGTCTTACAAGGTCGTAGTTATAGAAGGGGAGAGACGTGGTATTTATTACCCCTGACTTTAAAGCTTTTAAGGGCCTGGGGTTAAGCGGAGGTGTTAGACTAGTGATTCTCAGTCTTGACAAGGCCGCTGTAGTTATTTCCCTTCGCATGTGGGATTTATACTTGGAACACACTAACTACATCTCCGCAAAAAGCAAAAACAAAAGCAAAAACATACAACAGCATGTTTATAAATTATACCTCTATCCTTAACTTTATTGGATTATATCTATAGGCCGTTATTCCGCCGGATATTAGAACTTGTAGGGCTTTTCTCGAGTAGGTTATAAGAGGAATAGTCGATCGGATCGAGGAAAGGCCTATAGTCGAGAAGATTTAGGGAATTTTTATGACATTTTTATGAAATTCGCCACTGGTATAGGGTGAATATATTTCTAAAGAGATTCCTTGATTTATTTAGAATTTATATGAATGTAACGATTCAATGACATTAACTAGTATGAGTCTACAACTTAGAAACAATCAACTGACTCAACTGACATGGTCCATGTTGTGACCACAGATCCAAGGATTCTTCAGCTGTCGAACCAAAATACACCATTAGCCGTTTGCGGAAACAGTGAGACACATCCAGACAGTCAATGACTAGACCCTTTGGGGAAGTGAGATAGTTGCCATCAAACTATAAAGTCTCTTTAATGATTCGACCTGACGCTAAACTGGAGGCTTTAGAATCTGTCTAACGGCAGGTATCGGCATGGGCCCAGTTTCATACTAGGCTAGGTATTGAGCCAGGTCGCACTGCTGACTTGGCTCAAAGGAAGCACTGGAGGTCACAATCAAGCGGACCGTGGCGAAATCCTGATGATTGGTTGAAAGGCTTGATATGATCCGGAACTCCCTATGCGGGTAATTCTAGTCTTACTACACACTACCTGCCGTCTGTCACTGCTAGACCTTGAAATATGATTGGAGTTTAGACCAAATAAATAAAATTCATCACTATTGTCCCATTCGGCATCATGCATCCACAAAGACTTCCCAGTGAGGAGCTGGACTGTTGATAATTGGTCAGTACACGTGCAAAGAAAGGTGATGATATATTTACTCCGAAGTGAAAAGAAAGTTTGATGTCCTATTTCACGCATGGCCCCATGCCCAGGTGATTAATGCAGCTTACCGGTCGGGTTGCATCCAGAGGTCCAGTTGTGTATAAAAACCTTGGAAATGAGGTCACGGCGTGGAGCCGAGAATACCGTCCCCGTTGATCAACCCAATTACTCATGGCGGGCTTCCAAAGCCAATACATCTTTAGTTACTCGTGGTTGGCTGATATTCGAAGCCAGTTCGAAGCCTCAATTTTTCGGTTCGGTTCATTCTGGATCGGGTCGGGACCCGCTATAGCATCCATCACCTTTTACCTTGGTTTTATTGGATTGCCTGCCGCAATGGACTTGTGAACAGATATTCCCTGAAGCATAATGGAGCAATAGTCGTGAATGATTCTGAGCTGAGCCGAAAACATCACTTGGCTTAGCGTGTTTTTAACCTTATACTTCACCCCTGGGAAGGACGAATGACAGAATTTTCGCTTGGTTCAGACTAGATGCTTCAGCATTGATTATTTGATGTACTTAGGTATTACCTTTGTCGGTGATTCCGAATGTCTATACCATGGGTGCATGTAGATACCCATACCTTACGGCACCATGGCTATCTGGACATCACATCCTTCCAAGGTTGCTTTATGCCGTTGGTTTTCAACCAAAACAAGGTAACCTTGTGAACTTCCCGGATAAATTAACTACTTCATTTCCGTTTGCTGAAAACGGCCCGGAAACCTTGATTCTGACCAGAGAAATGCTCTCGGTTGCATTTAACCTTTGTCACACTCACAATTTCATGTAAGGCTTCCAGTGATACCTACGGAGTTGCGTGGTTAGTAACAAACAATGTCATTATCAGTGGCGAAAAATACGATCTTCCCATGGAAATGCTATAGCTCTCAGCCCGGCTAGACCATACTGAAGTTGCAGCTACTTCATATTGACGTCGTGGTCTTTGTAGCATAGTATGGCACTGTATCATGAAGGAGAGAGAGGGAAGGATACAAAGAAAGAAGCTCCTTCTCCAGGCCGGACTTAAAAAGGCATCCGATGGACCTTGGTTCCTATCATAATTCCTATGTCTGTACTACAGACAAAAAGAAAACACACAGACATGGCTTCAGCATTGTCTCTGGCTTCCACTTCCCTTCTCGGTCTGCGGCCGACTTTGGATGTGCCAGAGCAGGACGCGACCATGACCAAGGAGAAAAGCTTCAGTCAAAAACACCAGAAAGTCACTAGGAAGTCTACAGGAGAAGACACCACACTCGCTGATCTAGTCCACTCACTTGCGCGTCGGGGCAGCGACGACCTCGCAGCATCTCGGGTATCTGATACCGACTATGCTAGCCTGCTAGAGTGGATTCGGTCCGAGAGGATGAGGAAGCTGCCGCCCGAAGGGAGCGGCTACGACAAGGCCCTTGTGTGGGCGGCCTTGTTCATCGAGCGTGTGCATTCGTTTGATTTAGGGATTGAGCAATTTGCGGGAGACAGCCACCTCGCTGCCCAATTATCTTATGGTCACTGTATGAGTCTGTTGGAGGTGAGCAAAAGTCGCTGCTTCGAGGCCATTTAAGTCGTTTCACTGACCGCAAACGCGTAGCTGGGAGAGGAAAACGCCCGTGCCCTTATGGACTTATTTGGATTTTTCTACTGCTGCTCTGACGGCCTCGGCAACCTGCTCGATCGCGCAGAGCTCTTTGTGGTCTCTTCAGATATCAAGGACCAGCTCATTCTTGCGTTAGCCGACCTGGTCACTCTCGTTGTCTGTGTGGCCAGGCACTTCCATCGGTCGCTACTTGCATCAGAATTGGTATCAATCGATATCTATAGCACATTCCCCGGTCCGATCGACAGTTTCCGAGGTCGTTGTGAGCACGTTTCAGAACTGATGTGGCGCCATCAATTGACGCGAGAGGGGTTTGATGGTGATAAAGGTAAAGTCGCTTCCCAGCCATCAAACGCATCTAATCAATTCTGATAATATCGACATAGCCGTCGGAATCAATATCCTGAAAAGATGGTTGCAGCCCGAAGACCCGGTGGTTGCCGATGCCAGTGAAGCCACGGTTCCCTCGGCTCAAGAGCGCGAGGAGGCTACTTGTATGTGGGTGAAGCCATACCTGACGCGCTTTTTGAAAGGCGACGAGCAGGTGCTCTCTGTCACCGGCAAGCCGGGCTCTGGTAAGACAGTTTTATCGACTGTGATCGACGATTATCTACAATATCCCGTAGGAGGGACAAGATATATGCCCATATTTGCATCCATCAGTCAGTTTATGTTATTCTTAACTGCACCCTTTTACCTCCCTAACCAGCCGTGCAGATGGTCGGATCCCCGCCAACACCACCCCGAGCGCCGTAGCCAAGACTATTATGTCGCAAATGTTTAGCAAGTGCATTGGTAACTTGCAGCTGTACCAAATCTTGGCCGATGCTTACAACCAGAGCAAGCGGACTGTAGATGAAGAGGCATATGACGGTCTCCTATGGAATGCCCTGGGGAGTGTTCTCCAGATCAGTACGGCGGGCGGTAGAGAGCTAGTCCTGATCGTCGACGGCGTTGATGAGGCCAGCTGTGGGGAGAAAGTCCTGTTGCACCGACTCCGGGAGGTGGCATCCAAGGCCCCTAGGGTGAAACTGATCATACTCGCATCCCAGGCAATAGACTCGGCCATCTCCCAGGTGGTGGTGCGCGTCACGCTGGGCCTCATCTTCGATGACATTGCTGCAGTCGTCCGCAAAATCCTTGACCAAAGCCATGCGTACAACAATATGTCTAACGAGGACAAAGAGGTGGCCGTGACTCGGATCACGGAAGCATCCGATGGCTCCTTCGTTTGGGCAAAGCTGGCCGCCAAGCGTGTGCGCGATGAGCACTTGCCAAATGAGGCCGCGCTTTCCAAATCTGTGGAAAGTATCTCCCAGAAAGGATACAAGATCTTCGATCTTATATCCCATACCTTGCAGTCCAAGCTAGGTGAGGATACGAAGAAGATTCTGGTTTGGCTGGCCACCGCGAACCGCCCTCTCGCGCAGCAGGAACTGGCTGCTCTTCTCGCCATTCAGCCTGACAAGGCCGTGGTCACCGAGCAACGCAACGTTGACCTCCCTCACCTTTTGAAACCGGTCGCTTCGCTCATTTTCTTCTACAACAGCTTTGTCTACCTTAGACACGCAATGGTGCGCATCGCTATCATCGATATCTTTTCGAAAGGCAAATTTCTGCTCGAGATCAAGGACAGACATGTGGATCTTACACAGAGACTCCTACTTTACGTAAAACAGACTGCTACCGACAACCATGAACCCTCCTTGGATTCCTTGAATGGGCGGGCGACGGAACACTTGTTCGAGAAACATCCTCTGTTGGACTTTGCGCTTCGTTACTGGCCAGGCCATGCTAAGATCGCGTTTGGGTGCACCCGCGATCAAGAGCTTACTACTGCAAGCAAGAGTTTGCGATCTGTATTCCCTACAAGCTCCTCTGTGCCACTCCTGGAGATGACTGTGTGGGCCAGCAAGGCGACTCCGTTGCTTCGGTCCATTCATGGAATTCAGACAACCCTGTACCGCCAAATATTGAGCATTGATCACTCGGCCACTTTGCAGGCCATTATCTGCCAGGCACTATTTTACCGACAGATCTGTGATATCGTGCCTGCCGAGAGCAGTCAGATCTTCTACGAGGCGGCAAAAATCAGCCAGAAGGTGCTATCTGTACGACATCTTATCACTATGCAGATGGCCCAGTTCTTCCTGGAGGCCACTGTTGATCATATCACTGAGTCCAAGACGGATGTCATGACCCGGCGCATTGAAATTCTCCAGCTACTGGTGGAATGCCAGAAGGTCCACCACGGAGCGACAAGTGATATAGTCAAAGTGACGTTGACGCAGTTGTCTGAGCATTACACTCTCGTCAAGGAGAACCGCAGAGCGCAGGAGATCAATGCCTCTCTAGAGGAGTTCTTCGTTGATAGTACTACCCAGCGGAGTGGATCCCGACGGATAGACGAGTCATTGCTGGTTCACCTCCACGGCCGGAAGCACCCCACAGAGACAAGCACTATCCTGGAATTGGATGGGATAGAAGAGGACGAGTTGATTACATTATCTTTTGATATGAAGACTCTCCTGAACCAAGCGGAACGGCAGAGAGCAGAGGGTCACTTAGCGGACGCCGAATGCACATATGTCGAGCTATGGCAGCAAGCTAGCCAGGCATATCGGCTCAATCACTCCACTGAGCAGAAGGTCTCTATGCTGCGGACCGTCCTCGAGTATGCTCAATACCTCAAAAGCCGGGAGAGAGATAATGAAGCAGCCTCTATCCTTGCCGGGTTTTGGGAAGAGTACGAGAAAACGACCCCCAGCGCCGAATCCTTGGTGCCCCACTTGCTTGAGATTGCTCAGGTCATGAAGTCTGTGGGACTGTCTGTGTTGGCCCTGGAAGTCTTCAAACACTGCGCACAAAGTACTAGCCGCCAGAGTGCCACCCACAAGGAAGTGGAAAAGCACATCAAGTCCACCTCCCGGGAAGTGATGCGCTCATCGTCCACAAACTCCCTTTTGACGGAGTCAACCCTCAAAGAGATGATTTATAATAGGGCACAGGATTCCACCACAGCGACCACAACGCTGGTCGAAATGTATCTGTCTCAACACCGGTGGCATGACGCTACAAGCGTGTTGAAACGAGTGCTGCGAGATGTGTGGCCAGCGATGTTTGCACCATCGATCGAAAAGGTTGTCCTGCCATCAGTCCATGTTCAGTACTGCGTTGAGCTCGCAGAGCGCCTTGCCAGCTGCTACCGTTACCGCTGTCAACCGTTCAAGGAAGAGGATATCCGGGCGCGGCTCTATAGTGCAGTTTGGCGCGATCGGTCAGCGTGTGGTGATCAAATTTTGGAGCGAGTCACATTGAATCTTCTTCGTCTGTACGAGCGTACTTCACAGACCGACAAAGCCATCAAGATCCACCAGGATATACTGCATGATTATACCATGCGGCTCGGGGGGGAGCATCCCACTGTGATACAAAAGCTCTGGATCCTGGCCGATCTGACGAGCCCGCAACCCATCGCAGTGGATTACTATTGCCGGATTATCCAGTTCCTGAACAAGGGCTCGGAAACCTGTCACCCAGCTGCCTTCGAGCCACTCATAATCGTGGCGACGGAGCTCTTGAAGCAAAATCGACACGCGGATGCACTGAAGCCCTGCCAGATGTTGTTCGCCGCCCTGAAGACCCCCCAGATTAGCCAGAAATTGTCTGATCCGGGATTTGTCCAGACCGTCTACAAACACTATGTTCATTGTCTGCGCGAGACTCACAGTGACATCTCTACCATTCATGATGTGACGGTGCAATATCGCAAATCGTGCATTAGCCTTTTCGGCGCAAGCGCGTCGATCACCATACAGGCAACCAACACACTGGCCAACATTTGCCAAGAGTCCAAGCAATTCGAAGCGGAAGCGGTCCAGCTCTACGAAGAACTATTACAGATCAAATCCAGTGAAGTTGAAATTGATCGCCAAGACATCCGCGCCACCTTGGATACTATCTACGAGCAGCAGAGTGCCTCCTTAACTGCTTCGAAAGTGGATAGCATGTCGGCAACAGAGCTACAGAAGGTGTTGTCCATTCGCACCCAACGGCTGACATCCATCCGGTCCAGCTACGGATGGGCCCACGAGGAAGCCCTATCACAGATGGAAGAGGTCGTCTCAGTCTATACCCAGCAAGGAAAGTCACAGGCAGCTGTTTCGTTGTTACATGAAGCAGCAACGCATGTGCTATCGACCGAAACGTCCTCTATCAAGCTGACTGCGGCGGCCAAGAGTATTGCATCCGGGTATATCGCAGCCGGTCAAATTCAAAAGGCCAAGGAGCTCGCAAACGAGATTTATCTTCATGTTATCGTCAAGGACACCATGAATACCAGTGCCTTTGGCTTTGATCATAGTTCGAAAGGGCGGTTAAGCCTCATTTTTCTGGCTCAGCTTGAATACAGCATCCGGGAACCCGAAGGCAACTCTGCTACGTTGAACGAAGTCTATGCCACCCTCACCACGGAGTACATATACTTTGAACAATTCCGTGAAGCTCTCGGCTCAAAAACTGGGAAGTTTCAGGATACGACAGCAACGGTGGCTCGCCTGCACACGTTCTTACTTAGCCGCGGTCGTCATTCGGCTGCTACTCAGGTGGTGGACCGGTATACCAACTTCTTCCTGGCGAGCGAGGGCACCCGCTTGGATATCGACCATAATCAGGCTAAGGTATTCATCGAGACGATGCTAGAATATTTCAGCACCCATGTTTCACAAGGCTTTGTTCGTTCAGTGGCTATCGCTAGTTACAGCCGCGCAAGCCAGCTGCTTCAATCCGAAGATTACCAGTCTGCCTGTCAGCTCGCATTGGCAGCAGCGAAATACATTAGTGCCAGCCATGGCTACTCGTCCCAGGCGACACTCAAGCTAGTGTTCAAGCTGGGCCTTTTGATTGCCGGTCGAGAGAATGACGTACGTCCAACAGTATCGGCCAAGAAGTACATGGCGAAAGTGTCGGCGACTATTCTGCGTGATACCTTGAGATATCTCAAAGAGCACAATGTTGACCTCGCACAACTGGATGTGGAAAATGTCAATAGCTTGATCAAGGTTCTCGATAAGCAACATGACTACCACACCTTGGCGTGGGTTCTCACCTCCCTCTGGAACAGCCGGGAGACCCACACTTCGTCACAGCCGCAACATGCATATACGCTTGCCCTCGGGCGCATGCTGGTTATTACCCGCTATCTCATCAGCGATTACACTGCAGCTGTCAGACTCGCGGAGGATCTTGTCTACAACTGTGCTCGTGTCCATGGACCCCGCCACCCGAGTACCGTCGAGATGACCGTCCTCCTATCACAGATGTATACCAGCATGGCTCAAGGTTATCAAAACCAGAAGGGTCGGCGCGAGCTGGCCTACAGGTACTATCGAAAAGCAGCCGCGCTGCACGAGAATGCATTGCGTGTGTTCATTGGCCCGTCCTCGGATGATGCGGACATGGAGGTAATCTCAGGCATTTCATCCCCTTCGTCCGCCTCCAGCCCAGGCGAAAAACAGGAAGAAGGGAAACATGTCCGACAACATTTGCATATGCTCAAACTTGCCGTTGAGCGCCTTGGAGAGTGGCCCAAGGAATATTCTGAGTATGAGCGGCTTAATCATGATATCTTCAGCACATTCGCGAATGACCTGGAGGGAGTTGATGGTGTTGACAAATGGAATGTGCAGTCGTTTGGGGCCGGCAAGGCTGAGGCCAGTGATGACCTTATCTTCTTTAGTCACGAGCACCTGGCAATTCCTGTTTGAGAATGAACTGATCTACCTTCAAAAAGTTAGTGTCTTGTGTTTATTTTTGTCTTGGTTTTCTGCGTACATATGTATGTATTTTTGTATCGTGGTATGCAATCTACCGCTTGGGAACAAGGCATTACTTCTGATTTTAAATGGTCCCTCGATATCAGTCAACAGCAAATTCGCACCAAAACTCATAGTTAAAGTATAATCTAACTAATACTACTAGGCTCCGTTAAATATAGAGAAAGCTAGATAGAGGGTTAAAAAGGAATACCGGTATCGATAAGTAGTTATTAAACTAGGAGATAGTTTAAGTAAGGTATAAGAGAGTAGGAATACCGGAAATAGAGGATACTCCGACTTAGTTCCTTATGGTAGTCGAAATAGGACTCGAAGGTTACCTTATATGAAACACTAGGAGAGACAGAGAACTAATTCCCGCTTAATAGGGGAGGATAAGATCCTAGAAGCCCCTTTTCCTATATAATTTACATAGTGAAGAGGGGAACGCTCAAGGCTGTATGCTCTCTGGCATACGGGTCGATTCAGCACTCGTAATTAGGCTTCATGCTCAATCTTGCATACAAAAAGGGTCCTGGAGCGCTGTCCAAGAAGTGAATTCAGAGAGGTGTAGGAGTGTGTCTTCTCAATCTGTATCTATCTGCTACTTGTAACCTCAAAATCACAATGCTCGCTTACATAACTTATGAACAACATAAAACAACACAAGGCAAACAGGAGCACTGGTGGTAGTGAGGAGCCTATCTCCCCACTACAATAGTTAGCCTCTATATATAGCCCTACGACCCCGTACGGGACTAAACTGACAAAAATATTGGTTGTTAAAACAAGGCGATTTTCAAGTGTCGATAGACTTTGCTACCCTATATAATGTGAGGTTTTGCATAAGAGCTCAAAAACCTCAGGAGTTTGCATACCTTGAGCAGCATTTTTATCTAGTTAAATCAACAAATTTCTCTACCTGCCTTCAGACAACTGTTGCTCTAGCTCACTGTCAGAATCTTCCCATGTGTGCTTTCTTCGGTCTGCACGATTAACTGAGGCAATATGTTCGATTTGCCGTGGGTATTGTCGCCATAGAAACCTTGTTCCTTCCTCCCATGAACCAAAGGGAATAACAAGCTCATCTCCTGCTATTTTTGAAGTTTGCCGCAATTGAGTACTTGGGAAATATGGAGTTGGCTTTGTACCATTTTGCCTAGCTATGAGCCTGGCCAAATCAGACGTGGTTTGATAATTACCCCAAGGCTTATGCTGCAGCATGAGTGAAGCTTCGTGTTCTGAGTGGCCGATACTTAAAAGGAACATAAAGCTTTGGCTGTGCTCCCACTCCGAATATAAGATATCCTGTCTAGAAGATCGGACATGACCTCTCAATTCAAGAACCCAGTCCGTGATTCGCAATCTTTCTTTGTCGGAAATGAAACGATATGGCAGGGGCAAATTGCGTTTAATCTCATCTGGGTAACATTGAAAATGCTCGGGGTTCCATTTAATGGTGTGGAATATGAGGGACTCGGGTTGTGTCATTTCTTCAATCATTGAAGCAATAGAGTGGTTGTCTCGAATACCACTAAGTTCGCCTAATCCGAAAACGCATATATCGGCGCCCACAAAAGACTTAGGCGGATTGTTGTTTTCCAATGAGACTAGAATGACCGTTTTGTGGGCTGAGATCACGGGTAGATTCCGCCTATCCAAATATCCATGACCAAATTGTGATTTGTGTTCTTCAAGGCTCAGAATGCATCTAGCACAGTGCTCATGCAAATGGCCTTCAGCCTCCACAATATGTTTCTGACATTCTGATATACGCTTGAACGACATGTCTGTATGTCTGGGACGTCGATCCCGTTTCGAGGCGAAAACCTCCTCGGCTGTCATCCCGCTCTGCAGAGCAGCCCTCATTTCTCGACGTGAGACAGTTACATGCTTCTTCGGAGCCCACATCTTTCGAGACAAAATTCGTTGAATAAAGGGCTGTACTCTTGCCTCTCGAATGTACCCAAACCCGAGAGCCTCCAGTGCAGGAGTGAAATCATGTCTTTTCCGCAATGGAAATGGATAGATTGTGACAAGAGTGCAAGAAATAGCAGCAAGCAGAACCTGCCATGAAGATGCGGATGTCAGGCAGTCGACCAAATCTCGTATTGCCTTTTCGTGACAAATCCGTTCAGACCGCGCAAGTTTGTCGATACCTTTATGTTTGACTCTAAAGTTGGCGGTCTTTTTCAACACATCGAAAGCTGTTCTGGAGATCGCCAAGCATGAGATTTCTCGCTTGATATCCCAAGAAGTACTAAAGTACCAACTCGTCTCCATGATAACAAAGAATTCCTCGGGATAAGCCTCGGTGCTCGAATGACTGACTCCAGTCCAGAGCATCTCAAGCAACTCAAGATCCCTCCCCGACATCACCAACACCTCGTCAAACTGTGTAACGAAATTTATCAGCCGTCGAGCAACCGATTCGATGTTGGCTCTGGTCTCATATTTGCCTCCGATCATTTCCAGTAGACTTGGAACCAAATCAGATGTGATGTAAAGACAAACAAAGCGAAAATTCGAAATAAAGGCAGAGCGAAGAGATCCAAGCTCCGTATTTGGAATCGGGGCATTTAGCGTTGCTTCATGGGTAGACAAACTCGATTCAAATTGATCCCGGTTCGCTGTGAAACTTGATTCTGCAATGTCCTCCCCAGCTGCGATACTTCGCGGAGGTGGGATCCAGTTGAAGACATTTCCGCATGTAGAAAATATATCGCTATCTTGGAAGCTCATTTGGTCTGAGATTTGTCCAGTGACAATGGATTTGAGATGTCTCAAAATCTCAAGGCGGTAGATATCGCGGGCCCAATCCATAATGTAGTCAACAATCAGCACAAGTTGCAGAGCTTGATCTTTATGTAACAACGAGCCAGACCATAGCAGGGATATTTCCTTTAAGAGTTAGTCTTTAATTAGGCTATTCACCCGCTGTACTCACATAGAAGGTAGGGCTTTCGTTTTGTCCAGGGGCTAGGTAAGCCCCATAGACCCTCCATGCATCACCCCGACATGCAAGGAACCAGATTAGCGGAGCCATTGCGGGATCGGATATAGGGGAACTAGATTGTAAATCCTCTTGCAACTTCAAGAGGGCCCGAATTGGAAACGCAGACTGTATTTGTATGGCATCAAATCCGCTGTTGCTAGATTCGGACTTCGCCTCAAGGACTAAAAAAGGAAAAAGCAGAGGTTCAACATCCGAGCTGAATGGAGTGTGTTTTATCACGTCAGCAACAGTATCACCAGGCTCGTTTGCAAGTTCCGGCGGTGCTAGGCTGGAGAGCAGAGAGTCAAGATTCCTTGTATTCTTCAGCCCGTAGACACGGTCCGGGCCTTGTTTCTTCAGTTCTGATCGCAGGATCCCTTCATAAAGAATGAATTCTTCGGCCCGATCCTCAAACAGATTGTTCGTTCCGGTCTCATAGCTAGGAAAAAGAGCAGATATTAGCAGATTGATCAATGACTGTCACTCAAGAGGCAGCGTAAAGTTTTTTTCTCACAAGTCATAGAGATGTTTTCCGTAAGAGCACTCGCAAGGCTTCCGTGAGTTCTGACGTTCTTCAAGCCGCTTTGAATAGAGTTCGTTATTTTTTATTGTTGCCTGAATTTCCGATTTCCAAATTCTAGCTCTACACTTTGGGCTATTTCTTGTCAGCCAATTCGCGTTGAGTGTGACAGGTCGCAATGAGAGATTGCAATGATGAAGCAGAATTTCATGGCCCGGAAAATTAATGGAGTGCCTACCATGCTACTTCAATAGCAAACCTTCGCAATACATCGTTCTCTAGTCCAAAACGCCAACCTGCTTCATTGCGATTTTGCTTGAACAACCTCGCAGCTCGATGAGCCAGCCATTCGGCTCGAGATTTGGTTTGCCGAGCCCAGGGCTCTTCAGCAGACCTAATGCTGGCATTTTCAGCATATGTCTCGAATCTATAACTTCCCAGCTCTTCGATGTTCTTGAATGTGTCAGCGTGACAGTCGGGAAATGGTTCGGAGGGAAGGCGAAAACGGATGTTGTATTTCTTCGCCAACCGTCTCAAATTCTTTAAATTGTTTTCTGCCATGAGAGACAGAGAGGTTGTTCTTGAGGGGAAGACTTAGGCGTGTGTGGGAAACTCAAATTAAAATACAGTTCAGAATATTCTGGGGAAGGGGGAGTTTTTTGTTCCTATAGGTATATATGTCTCGGTGAATTGCTCATGTGTCGCAGTTAGCGCCGACGCTATTTTAGGGGATTTTTCTCCTTCCGAGATTAGCTTAGAGGGATAGGGGGGGGAAGGACACGTCAGTGGTTCAGGGGCGTGCAGGATATTCAGGTATAGAATAGTGGTGTTCAGGGCATTTAGGTGAAGGGGCTGAGTGGGAGTAGGGGGGCAAATGAGACTTTCCAAATGAACCAAAATAATTTTTAAAAAAAACATACAACAGTGAGGATTCGCTGGTAGTCACCCACCTAACTACTAACTCACCGGCGTGTGGCTTATATATGGCCGATAGTTCGGTGGGTGTCGCCCGGGTGAGAAATTGGTGAGAGCCGCTTTAGCGTCGTGCGACCGGGGGTGAGAAGGGTAAGTGCACTATAAACGGGGTGAGAATCACCCAAGTCGCGCGACCACTGCATTGACCCCTTCAGAGTCACACGACCGGGCAGCAGGTAAGTTAGCTATACCAATCTAACTAATTGGTTAATCTACTCAAAAAGCGATCTCAAAATTGAGCTGACCATATGATTGGACTAAATGATGATTATGTAATGAATTATTTTCGAGTCTCCGGGAGTTGAGGGAGACTGGAAAATAATAAATTATGTAAGCGATTTTGACAAGTCTCCCGGAACTTTTTTCGAGTCTCCCTGAGCTGAGTGCCTACGGAGATGCCTAGATCGATAGCGAGGATTGCCTCTAAATGATGAAACTGAATCAAGGCAGAGATGAAGCAGTTGATGAAGTTGATGAACATGAAAATAAATAAAAATAATAGGGGGAAAAAAAAGATGGTTCCCCAATGGGGGATGAACCGAAGAATGCTGCCCGACGGGGGGGTCGAACCCCCAACCTTGTGATAAACCAATACTGAGAGTCTGTTAGTGAATTGATCTGAATTGAGGAGTGAAAGGGGAAGGCTCACAAAGTCACACGCTCTGCCAATTGAGCTAGCCGGGCTGATTTGTTGATAACGAAGTATCTTGCTGAAACATGAAGCATTTGGAACTTTGAAATTTGTTTCTTTTCTATAGTTATTTATTTTTTAATTCCCACAGTACAATTATTCTATACGTATCAAGGGGAGTAGGCTAATAAATAATATATATAAAAAAAATAAAAAATAAAAAAACCTTATTTAGGAAACATATATGATTAGATTATTTCTCTTTTTTCATGCACATGTGTGGTGTTATATATCTCCACTTCGGGTACATGATATCTCTTATATATATACGACTTGATGTCAGTTAATTCACCATAACTTGACATCATCGCTATGCATTTCTGACATGCCAAGAATATTGAGCTCCTACACAACCGCGATCAACGCCTTTGATGCAGTCTGACCGCTGCACCATGTGTATGGCGTGTAGGCATTTCAACCCAGGCTGTTTTCAGTTAATGGAATCCAGGAATATCTGGGGTTATTATAGTTATCATAGTTTCTTTCTGAAGCTATTACAAATGTACGACGAGGGTACAGGGGTGGGAGAGAAGTCCATACATGTATGTAAATATTCCCTCCTATTCCAAGTATGAAGGGATTAAACAGTTCTACAATTCCAATTTTATGCTTCTGTAACAACATGATATTTATCCCAACACACGTTGTATAGTCCTGATTGCACCACTCAACAATAAGCTGGTTATATTCTACCGGAGTACCAATTGTACCTTTCTATTTGTTGAAATTCCTTTCCATTCTGACTACACGCATATTGTCATACTCACTGTGACAAGGGGGTGCTGCTACAAGCCACGAGCCTTTTAGGCCTCAAATACCTGAAACCCGACGTTTCAACTTTGTTTATCTCTCTATAGCTGGGAACTCCTTAAGCTGTCAAGAAGACACACTCCATCACAATGAAAACTTTCCATCTTGCCCTTCCTCTTCCAATTTTCTTTTCTCCGTAGAGATTTCACACCCTACGTAGGCGTATAGTGGCCAGGGGTCGGATGAGGTTTGTAATGGTATTGCTGCCTGAAGATGTTTGATTTTCTACCGCCTTTTTACACCGGTCTATACAGTGTTATTGTAAATGAAGCTCCCCCGGTAATATTGAAGCTATCCCCACCATACTGTTACGTGCCAGGTCAATCAATGAAGGAAGAGTGCATTCCAACTAAAAAAGCAAAGATAGGAAAGAGAGAGAGAGAGAGAGAGATCCTGGGGGTTCTTATAGTAAGAAGATCTCTGCAAGCAAACAACCTCTTCTTCCTAATCAGGCTTAGTAGCAGTTACCCGATTAGGCATAATAGCAATCTGGAGAACAAGAAAGAAGATAAACAAAGGAAACAAAGAAAGAAGCAAACTATCAAACGACCTAGTGTGGCATGTGATCAACATGCAGATCGTGACACATACAAATCTCCGAAATCGCCAATCGCCCATCGCCTATCGCCCATTTCTAGCCGTTGAAGCCCCCTCCCCCGACCGAGCATATCGCCTTATCTGACGATAGTGAGGCTATTTATACTCGAGGGGAGCTTCGAACCGCAGCTAGAGCAAGTGTGTGAGAGTAGGTAGTGGGAAGGCTTCAATGCCAGAAATTCGGGAATCATGGGATTCGTATGGGTGTGAATAACGTCACATTTGATGTCCATTTTCTAAGGTGTTGATCTTGTCGGCCTGAGGAATTGAAGAATTCAAGTACTTTGCTTACCAAGGGCTGCGTTATGGTAATTCAGGTACTTTTATTTTCTGCCAGCTTTAATTCAGGTATCTGCCGAAACTTTCAGACACCAATACTGAAATATAAACTTTGTAAAATAAGATTTTCATTACTAAATTATGATTATATCATTCATGGATCTCCATGGCTTTTTCTATACCTCCAGGGCTTGCTTCTCCCATCGACTTACATCTCGACACCCTTCTCGTCCTGTTTACCATGTCAAAACTACCACCCCACCCCGTCCCTTCAATAACTCAGGCCAGACCGAGGAAGTATATGACCTTGGGTCTGAGGCGGACAATGCTCTGGCTGTGAATCAAATCCTAGAACACATTGTCTGGGAAGATCTAGAAGACCTTGAGGATGAAGAACTTCACTCCCCAAGACACTCCAAGAAGCAAGCGTCTGATGAGCAGCGTGGGATGCTTGAAGAAGTTACGGAAAGTATCTGGGCCTCACTTGAGACGATTTACTTAACAGACTTGGATTCTATCCGGATTCCTTGCGTCAATACCCATGAAAAGCAGGAAGCTATGAGATCAGCTATTGAGAATGGCAAACTAAACAGGAAATTCCTAGGAATATTCATACTACGCACCTGGGAGGCAATACAAGACGAACGAAAGAAGAACAACAAGCGTCGAAAATCTTCAACATCTAATTTCCTCGGAGCTCAAAAAAGGCATGGACCCGACCTAGATACTTGCAAGTGGATGTTACAAACACAACCTAGTACAGGGAACACAACCACAGATGTTAGTATACCCAGTTGAAGCCCGTTAGCAAGGGGGTTTCTAACACGTAAAAACAACAGCTGGAACCCCACCGAGTGACATTCTCTTCTCTCAAAACTCTCGCCGACGATCTAGTTGAGAAGCTAGCTCAGCCTGATTTCGAGGTGCATCGTTTCAAATTCTATCAGAATGAGATTCAGTGATTTGGATCTCTACAAAACCTCAAAGATAGGATTGGCAAGTGTATACTACCCGAGCTACGACAGCTAGAAGGGCAGAGAATCACTCGTCAAATGTAAGTCTATACCACTCTATATATACGAATGATATAAGAGGCTCTTATTTACATTTATACGTATATATTAGGCTAGACGATATCCACAGCCTCCAAGACCCTCTCTCCAAGTGGCCCGCTAATGGTGGATACCTATTATATATCACTTCTAGTGAGGCTACCAGTGAGGCCGAAGAGTATTGGAGGCCGTATATTGGGCAGGCAAGCTTGCTGATTCGCCGGATTCCACAACATATCACGGAAGTCCTACAAGGACACATTCACACACTTTGCTACTGGGTCGCGTCTAAACCAGGGCGACAACTCAATTTTATTAGGCTCTGGGAGATTATAGAAGAGGAGAAAGAAGACACGTACCAATCCCTTGAACTCCTCAACACCCTCCTCGAGATGATTTTTTGTCTTGGCTTTCAATCATTACCACTACCAACACTTAACCGCTTTCTTGGCCCTCAAGAATTTTCGCTCCGCGGGCTTAATGTTGTCTCTCCACTCTTACAAAACATCACGTTATCCCCGAACGAAAGAGCAGAGTGCCGTCATTGGCTTCGATTATCACCTAGTCTCGAAACCCAACATTTGCAGAGGCCAGGGCAAAAGAACTACAGCAAAGACAGAATTTATCGCTACAGCCATCCTCCCAGAGACCTACTTATAAGGATATCCAGCGAGAATTTCGCGATCAAATAGCCCCTTATTCTTGTCCCTTTCTCACACATAAGGATGAAGTGATAGGGAAAACATCAAGTATTCTACGGCAGCCTACCGATAATACCATAACCGAATAAAAATGTGGCTATCTATCTAAAGCAGCAAGGTGTCGAGGAGTGCCTACAGGCATTTCCATTTAGCTCAAACGAGGCTCCTATTGGATTCATCCTAGATTTTGATATTCCCTCCCTTAAATATGACGGAGAGAATGCGAGTGCCTTGCCAGCACACTTTCCGTCAGCTTTGAGATCTATTGGTTTCCACGAGCAAAACTGCCTTACTTGGCCATTTAATTTCCAGGCCCCTTTTGTCCCTAGAAGGCTCAAGCTAGCTGGATCTAGAGATGGAGACACGTACCTAAGGGAAGTCAATCGCCAAATTATCGATAATTCCAACCTACAGGTGATCATCTTATGTGGAATCAATGCAGAGAGAATGGCAATTCTATCTTCTCCTTCCTTTAAGAAAATCATACTTACTATTGGAAAAATGTCGTTAGAGGCCTTCTTACAGATAGAGCAATCTATGGTCATACGGGTATATTTGAAATCTTCAGTACCTTTATCAGCACTTTATTCAAGCGACTGGAGGGGTGCTACGATGGTTTCCCTTATAATCAAAGTTGCGGCTTGCCTTACGCAAACTAAGGGGATCCAGCCGTTCTATTTCAGATCACGGGTAGCATTATCCGAGTTAGTGCTTATAAGGTACCGCGAAAAAAGGGGCGAGACGAAGATGACAATTGACTCAATCACGGATAGTATCTGGTCCTGGCTCTATAGGCGAGGCTTTGAAGAATCCGACATAGCTCGCCTAGAGAGTATTGGTGGATCTGTTAGTAGGGGCATCCTACTCGCAATGATCACTAGCCCTAGGCGCCCTAAGGACAATCGAACTCCTACACCAAGGATAATTCCGAACAAGAACTCTATTTTTTCTCACAAATTCACCGAGTCACAGCTCCAAGAAATGAGGGAAATTCACAATCAAAGGACAGTGGAATGGAACTCAGAGCATACGGACTCTATGAAAGATCTTTCCGAGGAGGAGGATCTATTACAAGCGGATGAGTTCTTAGAAGTGTTACCAGCCAGTTCTTCAAAGTAAAAGAGTGTATTAAACGAGAATACTAAGTACAGAGGGGGAAAGGGAGAAGAAGAGAGGAAACCTGCCTGGCAGGACCTTTGTGGGTCCTGTCCTGTCTCCTTATGCAAACCATGCAAACATCTACGAGGCGAGGCGAGGTCACGTGACGGAAAACTAAGGCGGCCAGTCGCGGCAGAAAGTACAGTCTAGTCTGGATCGTCACATAACCCCCGACTAAAACTACATTCAGTCCCTAAATACAGGCTTGTCGTTATCAATATGATCCTCGAGGACTCGATCTTCTTCGTCAGCATCCAACCATTCCTATAAGCGTATTGGGGGACTAGGCTTCGCAGGATATTGTGCATAGAATTCCTATAATTTCTTCGGCGTATGCTTCATATTACCAGTAGGATACTATTGTAAATCGAGGTTATATCCAACCTATTGTACTCTGTACTACAGCTTCCGGTAATACGTCCTAATATCTAGGACTTTTTCGACTTCCTATTTATCTGCCTCCCTAACCTATATTAGCGGAGAAGGGTCTATATGCTGTCTAGTTAGGGGCTCTGTCGTCGCTGCTCTCCGTAATTTGCTTAGGTAGAAGATAGGGTATACCCGAATAGCCTTAGGAAGATCTAATTTATAGGAATTACCCACTTTCTCGATAATCCTATACGGTCCGCTAGCTAGGTACGAAAGCTTCCTGCTTAGTCGATCTTAAAGCTAGTCCCTTATTGTAACAAATACTGAGTTACCGACTCCGAAATCCTCTTTACGACGATGCCTATTCGCCTATCGAATCTATAATTCCTATAACTTCGCAATTTGTTCCTTCGTCTGAGTCTAGATCTCTTATAGATCCGAGAGTATCTAGATCGCCTCTCGTTTATTCGGTATTAATATTCCCTAATCCTTCTAGTCGAATATTATTACTAGCTCGTAGCCCCGCTCTATAAAGAACAGAGACTTCTTTGTCGTATTTTAGGGAAGGATTAAGGCTATAAAGTCAACTATTAGTAATAACTTATACTAGTTATCTTAGTTCTATTCGACGTATAGACGTAGTCTTTAGGCTATATATTAGTTCGCGATCTTACTCTGTCTATCTGTTTACGGATAATACGCAGTCGAAAGTTTCCGTTTGATCCCTAGGATCCTATAGAACTTAGTCTAGAATTCTAAGATAAACTATCCTCTGCGATCCGATACGATCGTCTCTAGGATCCCTAAGATACGTATAATATAATTAATAAATAACTAGGCTATCTACTTAGCCTTTGTTTCTTTCTAATATAGAATAGAGATTGGTCGCTTGCTTAGACGATTAATAACTATAAATACTATATTATATCTATAACGATCTCTCGGGAATAAGCGGAAATCTATTGAAAGATACTACTAAAGACGCTCTAGAATCAGTAGAGGTCGTAATAGTCTAGGCGTACGATCTCTCTAAGCCTTTATATATTTACAGATTAAGCAATTGTCGATATATCGCTTTACGTTAGTTACCTATCTATACTAATAGTATCTTATTATAACTAGCTTCTTTATTTTCTCGATTCCTAGATACGCTGTTAAGGGCTGTCGGTATATCTTATCGAGTAGATAAGCACGCAAATCTCCGTTATCCGGTACCTCGAGTCGTCCTTTATAAAGGAGCAATCTGTCCTATATCGTCTATCGAGAACTCTCTCCTACCTAAGCTATCTATCGGAACCTATCTAGCTCTAGACTTTGACGATTAGACTTATAGACTCTTTTAACAATCTTAACTGTCTTGTTAGTAGTCTCTTCTAGCGTTAAAGGAGCTAAGTAAGCTGGTAGTACTCCTTTATCTAGGTAAGCTATTAGCAATATTATAAGCCTATAACTCTCGTCTATATAAGGAGTCTCCTTCTTTAATAAGGCGTCCGTAATAATATTCCTTTTTCCGGGCCGGTACTTAATTACAAAGTGGAATTGCGATAGGAATTTACTTTATCTTACTTATTGCTAATTTATCTGCCGAGTTGTTATAAAGTATTCTAATAACTAATAATTAGTAAGGATCTTAAAGCGATCCTTCTATAATAGTCCTTTAAGCTCGGGTCTCTATTCCTATAATATACGGATAATTGCTAGGAGTTCTTTGTCTCGGACTTCGTAATTCAATTCTACTAGCTATATTGACTTCGAGTAGAACGCTACCGGATACTAGAAATTATCTTATTTGTAGTACTAAGTAAGTACTACTCTAAGAACTCTATCTGATACGTCTATCTTAACTCTAGTCCTTTATACTAGATTATAATATCAGAGAATCGGTATATTAACTAGATTCTGCTTTAGGTGTAGGAAAGCTTCTTTATACTATATCAACTACTTAAAGGGAATGTCCTATCTTATTAACCGATATAGTAGCTTCGAGATTATATTGTATACCTTAATAAATCGTCGGTAGAAGTTATAGAATCTAAGGAATAACTATACTCCTTTTACTATAGTTAGCGCTAACTATAACTAGATCACTTCAATATTTGCTAGATCTATAGCAATACTATTAGTGCTTACAATAAAACCTAAGAACTTAGTCTTTTTAACTAAGAATTTAGATTTTAGTAAAGCAATCTATAGTCCTACTTCCTATAGATAACGGAGCACTCCCTTAACTTATTGTTTATAATCTTCGATATTCTCGCTATAGATTAAGATATTATCTACGAAAGCGACTATATATTTATCTAAATACTCTTAGAGTATATTATTTATAAATCTCTAGAACGTAGCTAGGCTATTTGTTAGTCTAAATAGTGTTACTTTATACTTAAAAGATCTATATTGTATATAGAATATAGTAAGATCTTTAGCTTCTGGTATCAGTCGAATCCGGTAGAATCCTTACTAGATATTAAGCTTCGTATAGATCTTCGCTTTACTTATTTGTTAGATCACTTCGTTAATCAGTGGCAGAGGGTAGTAGTCTTTCTTCGTGATTATATTTAACCTTCTAAAATTGATATAAAAACGTAGTCCTTTACCTAGCTTCTTAGCTATTAAGATTAGCGAGGTATATAGAGAGGAACTTAGAATAATAAAACCCTTCTATAGGTTTTTAAGAATATATTTCTTTGCTACTTTTAGCTCTTCTAATAACAGCTTATAGAGAGAATAGTATCCCGGTTAGGCTTTAGCTTTAAGTACAATTTTATAGTCGACTCCGGGTCTATAAGATAGCAATTCGTCTGACTTCTTCTTCGAGAAAACTTCTATAAGTTTATAATACTCTCTTAGTAGTGTCCTCTTAATCTCTTTAATCTCTATATCCTAGATTTAAGAGCTCTTAACGTTAATAATATAGTCAATCTCGTAAAGCGAGGTAGAGAAGGTTTCGGTCTCTTTATTAACCTTTCTATACTAATATAATCGGTTAAACCCTATACTACTAATAGTACTGATATCAATTGTCGGCAATATCTCCTCTAGATATTAAGTCTTTAAAATTATTGTCTTACTTTTATTATTTAGGTTCCGGCTTATCTTTCTTTGTTCCTCGACTTACTAGTATCCGTACTAGTACTTATATATATACTTATAACTATCCTTTGTCTTTAATTCTTTTCGACCGAAAAGATAGTCTCGTCGATTAGTATCAATTTGATAATTAGGATTTAGCTTCGGTTTCTAGAGGATAGTAGTAGGTGTTGGTACTACTATCTTGCTTAATATATTATTAAAGAGTATCTTCTTATCTAGCTAGATTATTCGGTACCGATGATAGTCTAGAAGGACGTTATAATCTGCAAACTATTTCCTTCTAAGAATCATATTATATTTCCCGAGGTCAGTAATTAATATCGGGACTTACTACTATACTCTGCTATCTATATATATTGTAAGAAAAGTGATATATATAATCGGCTTGCTAAGCTTTCTATTAAATCCTTAAATAGGATACTCTTATCCTATACTTTCTACTTTCAATCTAAATCGTTTACCGAGGAGTATACTTAATCCTCGATTTAAGAATATATATCTATCTGCTCTAGTATTACTAAGCACTAAAATAGAGAAAGAGTGTCTATTATATATCAGTCTAGTATTAAAAACTAAACTATCTCTAGGACCGCTAATTAACTTATATAAATCTAGCGAGTACAATAATACCTTCTGTCTATCTAGGTAGGAGACTTAGCCTAGGTATCGGCTTTTCCCTAGTTATTATCTTTATCGTTAAGTTTAATAATACAGAGAGAAGGGCGAGCTATAGTAACAGTACTAGCTAGCTTCTTCTTTAGGCAGTCGCGGGTTATATATCCTTACTTCTTATAGTTAAAGTATCGACCTTCCTTTATTAAAGTATCTCGTTCGGTATTCGAGAGTCTTCCGAGGTTAATACTTTCTTCGTATTTTATACAGAGAGTATATATCGATATTAATATCGGCTTTATGCTTATTCCTACTCCTATACCTATACTACTACTAGTAGTAATAGTAGATTGTATATAGGAGGTAATCTTTACTTCTTACTAAAGATTAATCTCGTAAGATATACTTTAGTAGGTCTTAGTAAAAGATTTAAAGGTTACAGTATCCTAGTTAATAGCTTATATTACCTAACTCTGTAATAGGTATAGGAGCTTCGAGTATAAATCACGCTTACAGTTTTCTTTGATTATAACAGCTTCTTCAGTAAGCTATATAAACTCAGTAAAGAAATCGGTAAAGCTATCCTTCGGCTTTATTATTAACTTATAGTATATAATATATACTTCAGTGTATCGGTTCGGATTAGCGAAAACGGTCTTTAGGTAGATAATTATATCCTCGGCGTCTACGTATAGATTGCTAGAATCGGAACTTATCCGCGGTACAATATATAACTAGGCCTTACCCTTACAGTGACTCTATATATAAAGCTTACAGTATATAGGCAACGGGTAATAGTCTATATTAACCTCTAGCTTCTAGCGTATAACTGTTTCCTAAGTCTTAAATCGGACCTCCTTACTATCACTAAGTATTGGAGTATCTAGTATCTTCGTAGTCTTCCTATTAGCAATAGCCTCTACAATCGGTACGCTAGAGCTATTACTTCGGTTTAGGAGTCGGAATACGAGATCTCCTCGATCTCTAATTGCCAAGTTACAGTAAGCGATTGCTTTATCACGCTCGATCTTAAGGTTCTTAATTATAGGATCGAAATCAACTCTCTTAGCTAGAAGGACTATAACTTCGTCCTTAAGCTCTTAGCACTTCTACTCTAGTCGCTTATACTAGCGAGCAAGTTCCTAGAATCTCTCCTTCGACGGAGTATTTAATAGTCATTCACGCAGAGAGGACGATCCTTCCCCAGTGTTATCTTTATCCTCATTCTTATTATATTCGTATTCGTATTTATCAGTCTCAACTGATCTCATCGGGGTCTTCGGTTCCTAAACATCTATCTTATATTCGGGAATTTCTTTATTATCAGGTATAGCAGCAACCGGCTGTTTACCACAGTTCGTCGGGTTTCGTCGAGTCTCAACTATCGTGATTAGTTAGACTTACTTCGGTTCGGTTCGAGTCTTAGCTTATACAGTACTAAGGAACGGGAAGTAGGGTAAAGCGGGACCGGAACCAATCACAATAATAGTCCGTACAGTCGTACTGCTTCGTAGAAATTGAGAATAGTACTTAGTATTATATTACCAGCCAGTTCTTCAAAGTAAAAGAGTATATTAAACAAGAATACTAAGTACAGAGGGGGAAAGGGAGAAGAAGAGAGGAAACCTGCCTAGCAGGACCTTTGTGGGTCCTGTCCTATCTCCTTATGCAAACCATGCAAACATCTACGAGGCGAGGCGAGGTCACATGACGGAAAACTAAGGCGGCCAGTCGCGGCAGAAAGTACAGTCCAGTCTGGATCGTCACAAGAAGATCAAAAGGGTATTATTCTTCATAGACTTGCCCTCGAGTCAGTTATGAACCCCATGATCAAGTGTGCAAATATGAAGATGGCTGAAGACAGCCTGACAACAGAGTCCTCTATAAGGCTTTCCCAACCAAGAACAAAAGATACAGCTCCTCTTGAAAGAAAGGGAAAAGATCTTCATTGTCATTGGTGTAAAATTCCTACCTATGGAGAGAGAACACAGTCTTGCTGGTGTGAAATTTTGCAGGGATCACTTTGCCAGCAGTGCTCTATGCTTCTCAGCAATCAGTCCTATCTACCGATATGTAGATCTCAAATATCACACTTAGAGATCTTCTGTGGATTTTGTGATTCGCTATCTGGCCCTAACTGGAGATGGGTACGTGGCTTTGGCTTGCCAGCATGCAGCACTCAATGTTATACGGGTATCAGGCAACATGTTAAAAAACCCGAGGTCACTCGGCATATAAATCGGGGAGAGCCACACCAAAACTGGGTCAAGTATCAAGATCAAATGCCAGAGAAGCTACCGATGTGGGAGGACCTGAGACAGTATTTCAAAGATGAATTCGGCCTTGATACTAGCAGGGAAGGTCTTAAGGGCTATGACAACACAAAGAAATTTGCTAGTAGCCGAGCCCTAGAGTCAGGACCACGCATGGCCATGAATGATCGATCTTCTAGTTTGTCAGGCGACGGCATTGACATCCACATCCACTCTATTTGCACCATCGGTCAGGTCTTTCTTAGCGATTAAGAACGATACAGCGCTGTGCAAGACAATTTTGCTTCCAGGTTTTAGAACACCTGATCATTAATCTCTATCTAGTTAGCTATCAAACTGTCTGTTGTCGAGTGTCTCCATAATTAGACACTGAGAAGATTGCTTTCCTCCTAAACCTACCGCTGTCTTAGCAATGTTAGTATACCCCGTTGTTGGCGTAAAGGAGATATTACGTACGGTCTTCGTCCGTAGTAGCATGAGAACCGTCCCCGTTAGCGTAAACGGGCTATTTAAAGGGTCGTATTCCACTAATAACTGAAAAATAAAACAAAAAACATACAACAGTGAGGATTCGCTGGTGGTCACCCACCCAACTACTAACTCACCGGCGTGTGGCTTAAGTACGGCTGAGCGGACGGGAAGCCCTGTTGTCCACACCCTATGGTCGTATGTATCAGGTTACATGTTGAACAGGGTGATAGAGTGCAATCAACTAGGTTGTTGAAAGGAGAGTAAGTTGCCAACTAGAGGCGACAAGGTACGCTATAGACAGGGGGATAGATAGGATGAGTGAGAATCACCGTCACCCCCCGCACTGACGACCTTCCTAGCCGACTTGACAATCATTGGACCGTAACGTTCGTTCTGAAACAACTCCTCTGACATCTGCAGCCATAATTGCCAGCTCTGCCAAATATTAAACCCTATCCCTGTGATATGAAATGCCCTTCCGTTGACGAATAGGCTGCGCCAAAACCCGCGCCAACCCGAACCCAACCCATTCAGGTAGGTCCTCACATTTGCATAATTTATATAGTAATAGTCTGTATTTTTGGGTATCTGCCTTACAATAAGAAAGGCCTCTTCTTATAATCTCTATTTCGAACGTACGTTTAATAAGTTCTTCTAGCTGTTACGTGCCAGGTCGATCAATAAAGAAAGAGTGCATTCCAACGAGAATAACAAAGCTAGTAAAGGAAGAGAGAGAGAGAAGGAAAGAGAGAGCTGGCAGAGCATGGGGTTTAAATAGTAGAGCGCTCCCCCATGCTAGCAAACAATCAAACAATGCAAACAATCCCTCCTTCCTAATTAGGCTTAATAGCACTTCTTTAAACAAAGGAAAGAAAGCAAACGAATGTAAAGCATGCAAACATGCAAACAAAGGAAGCATGTGACAAAGGAAAGAATAAGCGAGCGTAATGCATACAGAGTATGCAGATCGTGACACGAGGTATAAGATACTATCTGTTTCATTATAGAGTAATAAGAGAAATATATCAGAATACTGACTCTAAGATATTATCTCGCGAAATAAGTAAAAAGTAAAAAAGGAAAAGTGGAAGAGAAGTAAGACTTACTAATACTACTTATAAAAGTTGAGTAGTTAGTAGATATAGTAGACTAATTATTTTATTATTATTAGACTAAGATAATCCGGTTATATAATTAGTAGGCACTAGATAAATTAAGTAGGTATAACCTGTAGAACCTATTAGAAACCCGCAAATAACCCGTAGAACCTATTAAAAACCCGTAGAACCTATCAATAACCTGCTAATAACCCGCAAAACCTATTAAAAACCTGTAGATAACCTATACCTATCCCGCAAAAGCATTTTCGGCCCTCAAAATTTTCTAACTCGATTCTTAATCAATATATTTAATCGTTTTCTACAGCTACTACATTTTATTATACTATTATTTAAGAAAAGTGTAAGATATGTTACCAGCCAGTTCTTCAAAGTAAAAGAGTGCATTAAACGAGAATACTAAGTACAGAGGGGGAAAGGGAGAAGAAGAGAGGAAACCTGCCTGGCAGGACCTTTGTGGGTCCTGTCCTGTCTCCTCATGCAAACCATACAAATATCTACGAGGCGAGGCGAGGTCACGTGACGGAAAACTAAGGCGGCCAGTCGCGGCAGAAAGTACAGTCTAGTCTAGATCGTCATATAACCCCCGACTAAAACTACATTCAGTCCCTAAATGCGGGCTTATCGTTATCAATATAATCCTCGAGGACTCGATCTTCTTCGTCAGTATCCAACCATTCCTATAAGCGTATTGGGGGACTAGGCTTCGCAGGATATTGTGTATAGAATTCCTGTAATTTCTTCGGCGTATGCTTTATATTACCAGCAGGATACTATTGTAAATCGAGGTTATATCTAACCTATTGTACTCTATACTACAGCTTCCGGTAATACGTCCTAATATCTAGGACTTTTTCGACTTCCTATTTATCTGCCTCCCTAACCTATATTGGCGGAGAAGGGTCTATATACTGTCTAGTTAGGGGCTCTGTCGTCGCTGCTTTCCGTAATTTGCTTAGGTAGAAGATAGGGTATACCCGAATAGCCTTAAGAAGATCCAATTTGTAGGAATTACCTACTTTCTCGATAATCCTATACGGTCTGCTAGCTAGGTACGAAAGCTTCCTACTTAGTCGATCTTAAAGCTAGTCCCTTATCGTAACAAATACTAAGTCACTGACTCCGAAATCCTCCTTATAATAATACCTATTCGCCTATCGAATCTGTAATTCCTATAACTTCGCAATTTGTTCCTTCGTCTAAGTCTAGATCTCTTATAGATCCGAGAGTATCTAGATCGCCTCTCGTTTATTCAGTATTGATATTCCCTAATCCTTCTAGTCGAATATTATTACTAGCTTATAGCCCCGCTCTACAAAGAACAAAGACTTCTTCGTCGTATCTTAGGGAAGGATTAAGGCTATAAAGTTAACTATTAGTAATAACTTAGACTAGTTATCTTAGTTCTGTTCGATATATAGACGTAGTCTTTAGGCTATATATTAGTTCGCGATCTTACTCTGTCTATCTATTTGCGGATAATATACAGTCGAAAGTTTCCGTTTAATCCCTAGGATCCTACAGAACTTAGTCTAGAATTCTAAGATAAACTATCCTCCGCGATCCGATACGATTGTCTCTAGGATCCCTAAAATATATATAATATAATTAATGAATAACTAGGCTATCTACTTAGCCTTTATTTCCTTCTGATATAGAATAGAGATTATTCGCTTACTTAGACGATCAATAACTATAAATACTATATCGTATCTATAACAATCTCTCGGGAACAAGTAGAAATCTATTAAAAGATACTGCTAAGGACGCTCTAGAATCGGTAGAGGTCGTAATAGTCTAGGCGTACAATCTCTCTAAGCCTTTATATATTTACAGATTAAGCAATTGTCGATATATCGCTTTATATTAGTTACCTATCTATACTAATAGTATCTTATCGCGACTAGCTTCTTTATTTTCTCGATTCCTAGATACGCTATTAAGGGCTGTCGGTGTATCTTATCGAGCAGACGAGTACACAAATCTCCGTTATCCGGCACCTCGAGTCGTCCTTTATAAAGGAGCAATCTATCCTATATTATTTATCGAGAACTCTCTCCTACCTAAGCTATCTATCGGAACCTATCTAGCTCTAGACTTTAACGATTAGACTTATAGACTCTTTTAATAATCTCAACTATTTTGTTAGCAGTCTCTTCTGGTATTAAAGGAGCTAAGTAAGCTAGTAGCACTTCTTTATCTAGGTAAGCTATCAGCAATATTGTAAGCCTACGACTCTTATCTACGTAAGAAGTCTCCTTCTTTAACAAGGCGTCCGCAATAATATTCCTTTTTCTGGGCTAGTACTTAATCACAAAGTAGAATTGCGACAGGAATTTACTCTATCTTACTTATCGCTAATTTATCTGCCGAGTCGTTATAAAGTATTCTAATAACTGATAATTAGTAAGGATCTTAAAGTGATCCTTCTATAATAGTCCTTTAAGCTTAGGTCTCTATTCCTATAATATACGGATAATTGCTAGGAGTTCTTTATCTCGGACTTTGTAATTTAATTCTACTAGCTATATTGACTTCGAGTAGAACGCTACTAGATACTAGAAATCATCTTATTCGTAGTACTAAGCAAGTACTACTCTAAGAACTCTATCTAATATATCTATCTTAACTCTAGTCCTCCGTACTGGATTATAATATCGGAGAATCGGTATATTAACTAGATTCTGCTTTAGGTATAGAAAAGCTTCTTTATACTGTATTGACTACTTAAAGGGAACGTCCTATCTTATCAACTAATATAATGACTTCGAGATTATACTGTATACCTTAATAAATCGTCGGTAGAAGTTATAGAATCTAAGGAATAACTATACTCCTTTTACTATAGTCGGCGCTAACTATAACTAGATTACTTTAATCTTTACTAGATCTACAGCAATACTATCAGTACTTACAATAAAACCTAAGAACTTAGTCTTCTTAACTAAGAATTCAGATTTTAGTAAAGCAACCTATAGTCCTACTTCCTATAGACGACAGAGTACTCCCTTGACTTATTATTTATAATCTTCAATATTCTCGCTATAGATCAAGATATTATCTATAAAAGCGACTATATATTTATCTAAATACTCTCGGAGTATATTATTTATAAATCTCTAGAATATAGGAGATCTTCGCTTTACTTATTCGTTAGATTACTTCGTCAATCAGTAGCAGAGGGTAGTAGTCTTTCTTCGTGATTGTATTCAACCTTCTAAAATCGATATAAAAACATAGTCCTCTACCTAGCTTCTTAGCTATTAAGATCGGCGAGGTATATAGAGAGGAACTTAGAATAATAAAACCCTTCTGTAGGTTTTTAAGAATATATTTCTTTACTATTTTTAGCTCTTCTAATAATAGCTTATAAAGAGGATAGTATCTTGGTTAGGCTTTAGCTTTAAGTACAATTTTATAGTCGACTCTAGGTCTATAAGATAGCAATTCGTCTGACTTCTTCTTCGAGAAAACTTCTGTAAGCTTATAATACTCTCTTAGCAGTATCCTCTTAATCTCTTCGATCTCTATATCCTAGATTTAAGAGCTCTTAATATTAATAATATAGTTAATCTTGTAAAGCGAGATAGAGAAGGTTTCGGTCTCTTTATTAACCTTTCTATACTGATATAATTAGTTAAACCCTATACTACTAATAGTACTAATATTAATTGTTAGCAGTATCTCCTCTAGATATTAAGTCTTTAAAATTATCGTCTTACTTTTATCGTTTAGGTTCTAGCTTATCTTTCTTTATTCCTCGACTTACTAGTATCTATACTAGTACTTATATATATACTTATAACTGTCTTTTATCTTTAATTCTTTTCGACCGAAAAGACAGTCTCGTCGATTAGTATCAACTTAATGATTAGGATTTAGCTTTAGTTTCTAGAGGATAGTAGTAGGTATTAGTACTGCTATCTTATTTAATATATTATCAAAGAGCGTCTTCTTATCTAGCTAGATTATTTAGTACTAATAATAGTCTAGAAGGACGTTATAATCTACAAACTATTTCCTTCTAAGAATTATATTATATTTCCCGAGGTTAGCGATCAATATTAGGACCTACTGCTATATTCTACTATCTACGTATATCGTAAGAAAAGTGATATATATAATTGGCTTACTAAGCTTTCTATTAAATCCTCGAATAGGATACTCTTATCCTATACTTTCTACTTTCAATCTAAATCGTTTACTAAGGAGTATACTTAATCCTCGATTTAAGAATACGTATCTATCTACTCTAGTATTACTAAGCGCTAAAATAGAGAAAGAGTATCTATTATATATCAGTCTAGTATTAAAAACTAAACTATCTCTAGGACCGCTAATTAACTTATATAAATCTAGCGAGTATAATAATACCTTCTATCTACTTAGGCAGGAGACTTAGCCTAGGTATCGGCTTTTCCCTAGTTATTATCTTTATTGTTAAGTTCAATAATACAGAGAGAAGGGCGAGCTATAGCAATAGTGCTAGCTAGCTTCTTTTTTAGATAGTCGCGGGTTATATATCCTTACTTCTTATAGTTAAAGTATCGACCTTCCTTTATTAAGGTATCTTATTCGGTATTCGAGAGTCTTCCGAGGTTGATACTTTCTTCGTATTTTATATAGGGAGTATATATCGATATTAATATCGGCTTTACGCTTATTCCTACTCCTATACCTATACTACTGCTGGTAGTGATAGTAGATCGTATATAGAAGGTAATCTTTGCTTCTTACTAAAGATTAATCTTATAAGATATACTTTAGTAGGTCTTAGTAAAAGATTTAAAGGTTATAGTATCCTGGTTAACAGTCTATATTACCTAACTCTGCAATAGGTATAGGAGCTTTAAGTATAAATCACGCTTACGGTTTTCTTTAATCACAATAGCTTCTTTAGCAAGCTATATAAACTCGGTAAGGAAATTGGTAAAGCTATCCTTTAGCTTTATTATTAACTTATAATATACGGTATATACTTTAGCGTATTAGTTCGGATTAGCGAAAACGGTCTTTAGGTAGGTAATTATATCCTTAGCGTCTATATATAGATTACTAGAATCGGAACTTATCCGCGGTGCAATATATAACTAGGCCTTACCCTCGCAGCGACTTTGTACATAAAGCTTACAGTATATAGGCAACAGGTAATAGTCCGCATTAGCCTCTAGCTTCTAGCGTATAACTATTTCCTAAGTCTCAAATCGGACCTCCTTGCTATTACTAAGTATTAGAGTATCTAGCATCTTCGTAGTCTTCCTATTAGTAATAGCCTCTATAATCGGTATACCAGAGCTATTACTTCGGTTTAGGAGTCGGAATACAAGATCTCCTCGATCTCTGATTGCTAAGTTACGGTAAGCGATTGCTTTATCACACTCGATCTTAAGGTTCTTAATTATAGGATCGAAATTAACTCCCTTAGCTAGAAGGACTATAACTTCGTCCTTAAGCTCTTAGTACTTCTGCTCTAGTCACTTATACTAGTAAGTAAGTTCCTAGAATCTCTCCTTCGACAGAGTGTTCAACAGTCATTCGCGTAGAGAGGACGATCCTTCCCTAATATTATCTTCATCCTTATTCTTATTATATTCGTGTTTGTATTTATTAGTCTCAACTAATCTTATCGGGGTCTTCGGTTCCTAAATATCTATCTTATATTCGGGAATTTCTTTATTATTAGGCATAGTAGTAACCGGCTGCTTGCCACAGTTCGTCGGGTTTCGTCGAGTCTTAACTATCGTGATTGGTTAGACTTACTTCGGTTCGGTTCGAGTCTTAGCTTATACAGTACTAAGGAACAGGAAGTAGGGTAAAGCGGGACCGGGACCAATCGCAATAATGGTCCGTATAGTCGTACTGCTTCGTAGAAATTGAGAATAGTACTTAGTATTATGTTACTAGCCAGTTCTTCAAAGTAAAAGAGTGTATTAAACGAGAATACTAAGTACAGAGGAGGAAAGGGAGAAGAAGAGAGGAAACCTGCCTAGCAGGACCTTTATAGGTCCTGTCCTATCTCCTTATACAAACCATGCAAACATCTACGAGGCGAGGCGAGGTCACGTGACGGAAAACTAAGGCGGCCAGTCGCGGCAGAAAGTACAGTCCAGTCTGGATCGTCACAAGATATATAGTATATAAGGAATCATTTAATATTAGTAAATTTGATATAGAGATATTAGAAGATAAATTTGTAAAAGAAAAATGTTTTCTTAATATAGATACACTACCTTTAGTAAGTATCAAAGATATATTTTTATATTAGACTAACCTATTTTCTATATTTTTATATTTTCACTATAACACTATAGCTATATTGATATAAAAATATATAAATAAGTAATAGAAACTACTTACGAATTAGTATACAGAAGAGTTTCTTAATATTTCAAATGAAATCAATAGAACTTGATAATTAAAGCAAATTTCAAACCAGAATATACGTAAATAACAGTAATTAATACAGATAAATCAGCTGAATTATATACGCCAAGACCTACATTTTATATAAATTCGGGTTGAGATGGGTTATTTGCGGGTTTTCAAATCTAGAATCATAACCCGCCGGGTTGGGTTCGGGTGCGGGTTGGAGGTCTTGACCCGCATTGCGGGTTTTGGCGAAGACTAGCTTAGTTAGCCGCTATAGCAATCACGATTGCTTAGAACTATAAGACCTATATAATAAAGAACGACAGTTATAGTTACTATATCATTAATACTATAGAAAAGGCTAGGTATCGGGAGTCTATTATATATATTACTTAAGATGGGAATCAACAGAGGAATATATTATTATAGCCACTTATATTTTCCTTAAAGCGATAAATATCTAGAGAATATAGAGGCAAATATACTAGCTTTACGCTAGCGTCCGAGTATATCTATTCAATTCGGGCCGAGTAATAAAAGCGTATATTATCTATAAGTTGTATTATCTATAACTAGCATAGGCTTCAGTTCGGGCCATTTCTCACAGTATTAGATAAGCTGCTTAATATAAAGACAGTCAATTTAGTTGATCCCTAGAGTACTCGTGACAAAAGAATGCTATCTTGTATATATATATATATAGTATATAAGAACGTTCATTACGATAGAATTTAGACTAGTACGGTACCTAGTAGGAACTAATATATTCGATAGAAGCCAATTCATTTATTACATCCAGACTTACTTATATAGATAAAATAGTAAGGTAAGCCTTGAAGTCTGAGATAAAATGATGGTATTCGTCCCGAGAGTCAAGGTTACGTTCTCGGTCTTAACCCGCGCAGTGTCGTAGGAGCCACGGTGAATCTATTTTCCGAGGTCAGCTCCGATGGGACTAGGACACGACCAGGAAGAAGGGTGCGAGGGGACTTTCCAAACAACAAAAACAACAAAAAGCAAATGCAAAAACATACAACAGTGAGGATTCGCTGGTGGTCACCCACCCAACTACTAACTCACCCGTGTGTGGCTTAAGTACGCGGGGGTCTGGGCCCATTGATGGGCTATATAGAGGTCTAACCCTGATCGATACGGCTACGTCAATGTGTTGTGTTCATGGGCCGGTAGTATGGGGTTAGCCCACGTTTGATATTCTTTTTCCTGATAATTACGGCTAGGAGTTCATAACCTGTTGGACAGATACTCCAGTAGGACTACTAAGAATAATAGAGTGCACTGGAAAATGTCGTATTGCGCTAAGGGAGAGGAAGAAACTACTCGACCTAACGCACGGCCCAATTCCCGGCAGGAAATGGGCCGTACGGGTTGAATGCAAAAACGGGTTGAATGCAAAAATCAGTTAACCCGCCAATTTAAACCTCATATTTAACAACCTTCTCCTACGGTATCTATAGTAAATTTAACATTGACAGAATCCTCTGGTCCCGCCCTTTCATCTGCACTTTTTAAATCCTCCAATTTTGACTCGCGGGCGGCAAGAGCCGCTTCTGCAGTTGCAAATGCAATCCCCTTTCTTCTCGCTTACTAGATCAATTTCTTCCTCTCCGTCTCATCTCTTGTTTTTATATGCCTTTTTGCATCGTATACAGAGAGAGGACCACCTATATTTACCCTGCGCTTGCTTTTACCTGATTCCCGCCGGCCTTTTAGGTCCAAAATAGTAGCATTGTCATATACATACTGAGCGCCCGCTTCCACTAAGGTAAGCGCACCAGCCAAAAATAGAGCTAATTGACGGCGTAGCTTTAGAGAAATAGTATCAATCTCATCTCTAATCTCATCGGTTTTTTTTTAATTTTTTCAGTATATTTCCGGAAGGTTTTAACGTCTTTTACCGGCGAATTTGGTATAGAGCTTAAATCTAGAGGGGGGGTATCGCTATCCTATATTTCCAATATTTGCTTAGGAAGATCAGGATCATCATTCCAACCTAGCTTTTCTAAAGCAGTATCTATATTTAAAGGATAGATACCGCATTTTTCAAAGCCAGAGCGTATTGTACGGCTTTTAAAAGCTTAGTTTCGAACCTAGTAGATACTCGAGAAAAAGTCCGATTTTTGCTTTACTGATCTACCCTACTATACTATATCATTATTATTCTTATGAAAATAATATTTTAGTACTTAAAACGGTATATCGTTAAGCGGCTAGCATATATACGTTATATATAGGATAAAACAGTAAGGTATAATCTAATTATCCTTACAGAATTTGACGAATTTAAAGGTAAGATAAGAGCCGTGATTATCTATAAAAAGAAGCCGAAAACCCGTCTTTATATAGCGATTTTTAGTGATTTCTTCAAATAATTGAAGCCATTGAAAGGCTATTATATTATCGGTCCAACTATTAGATATAGGAGTAACCCAATAGTCATTAGGGAGATTAGTAGTCCTATACCAATTCTCTATATAGAATTCACCTTTAACCAAAAACTAAGGTGATATTACCTAGCTATCAGTGGTAATACATTCAATTGAAGTAAGCGATTTAGTAGGCCCGCCAGTTCCAATACTAGTAGATTAACCAGCCTTAGTTAAAACGACTTTTCGAGGCTTTCCCTCGCCGAGTTTAAAGCCGCTTTCGTCAAAGTTATAGATATTCTTTAGTCCGATTTTTAACCGCTGAATAGTCTAGCCTAGGCGAGTATACTAGGTAGCAAGATAACCTAGGGTAACTGCTTCTAGGCGGTCCTTTTCCATTGGTTTTTGCTTAATATATAAGTATTTATCAGGTAGACGTTTAATAAAACAATAGGCCCAATTTATACCAATACTAAGATCTAGATCATGCCGATAAAGAATTTGCATTGCGCACTTCTAGATCATATCTGCAGTAGGGGGTACATTAGCAGCATTTAAAGTATCGATCCAATAAATCAATGCCTACTCTTGCTCAGTCCTTAGCACTTTGTTGGCGCTAGGGTGGCCGGTTTTAGATTTGCGACCGTTGATTCTACCCCTCAGGGTATAGTACGGAACGTCGAATTCCCGCGCCAATTTTGAAATTATAGGCTTATCTCTCTCATGGTAGGCTTGTAAAGCACTACAGATCCGATCTTCCAAAATTTGAGATAAAAAAGGCATTTTTGTGGGTAGTAAATAGAGGTTAAAGATGGTGGGTAGGTGAGATTTTGCATTCAACCCGTTTTTGCATTCAACCCGTGCAGCCCAACTCCCTCCGCGGGAGTTGGGCCGTGCGTTGGGCCGAGTATCTAGTTAACACGTGTGAGACCAAAATACTGGGAGATAAGGTCACGTGACGAGGCTTCTGACAATATGTTGAGGCCTAATCTACTATGTAGGGCCGGAAAGGAGAGGAGGGAGAGAGTTGATTGCTAAGGGAGAGCGATCTGCCGACTATCTACCTACAGAGGGGTTGATGCCTGAGGCACCAACATGGTGGCCTAAGGCCACTACCACATGTCGGCGTGGGCCGTATTGTAAAATGTAGGGTCCAATCAATGGTATTCAACTCTCTGTATTGCTGTATCGACTTTCCTAACAATTTATATGGACCGTCGATTACTAATCTAAAATTACAGAATGCATAGGATCAATGGATCCTCCGGTATGCCGGTATGCCAATGCATCTATTCCGACACACCCCCTCAGCGGTCCCAGTATGCATACTAAGATTGCTGCACTTTATACATTGGCATGCTGCATGATCTATTCTCTTCCCCAATTCCTAGGCTATAAGATAGCCTATATCCACCATCCGAAGCAGTCGTACAAAGTTCTTATGCTTCTGCCGGGATAGCAGCTTTGTGAGGCTATCGGCAACTATGCTCGCCGTCGCCACCCAGCGTACCATGATACGTCCTGCTCTGACTTCCTGTCTCAGCCAGTGGTGGTGTATATCCATATATCGTAGCTTCGTTTCGAAGGCTATATCCTCGCTTATCAAGAGGCTGATCGTCCTCTTATTATCATAGTCAATGGTTAGGTAATAAGACGGGGTAAAAGCTAGGTTATTAAGCAACCTCCGCCACCATTAAACTTGCTTCCCGGCCTCGGATAGGCCTAGCAGTTCTGCTTCTGTGGTTGACGTTGTCACAGTGGGTTGCTTGCTAGCTTTCCAGTCGACTGGACCGCCGTATACCTAGCAGATATATCCAGCTGAACTCCTTCTATCAGGGTGGTCCCCGTACGAAGTATCGCTTGCAAATTGCACCGAGTCTATCCCTATACTGGCTGCTCCGGCACTATATTCAATAGCTAGATTCCGGGTAGTGTAGAGATAGGTGATAACTCGATCAGCTGCCTACTAGTGCTAGGGACCTAGATTTATAAGGAACTGCGTAAGCCGAGCGGTGGCTTTTGCAGCGTCTGGTCTAGTAATTGTAGTAGTATATCCTGCAGATCCAACCTTCTGCTAGTATAAATGGATCTCTCTCGGCGTAGCTATACCCTGGTAGGGTATCAATTCGTTAACTGGCAGTAGTATATAGATAGGTAGACAGTCTGTTAGATTGTATCGGGTAGCAATACTCGTTATATAGCTATCCTAACAGAGCTAAAGCTTCTTCTGCTGTCTATCTCGGACGATCCGGATATTAAGAAACCATATTACTTCTCCATAATCTGTTAGCTCCTAGTATACTTCTAGGTCTCGCTCCAGCTACTATACTTACGCTTTAGTAGTACTGTAACTAGCGATTAGGATATCGTCCATATAGAAGAAGACTAGTAAGCCCTATCCTATAAAGATATAGGGGTCTTCCGGTATCTGTTATAACCCTAGCTTATATAGTATACTTGCTACTTCTTGTTACTATAGTCTCGGTGAGATATATAGTCCGTATAAAATATAGCGTAGCTTCTAGTACTTGCCTAGGATCTAGAACCCTTCTAGTATATAGATATACGTCTCCTTCTTATCTAGCCTACTATTTAGGAATGTAGTAACAGTATCCTACTGTCACAAATCTAGATCAAAAGTAGCCACTAGTGCGAAGATTATCCTTGCTGTCTTTACTGCTAGTATAGCAGCCCTTTTCTCTTTGTAAGAAATGGTTTCAAGATCTCCTTATATATAGATACGAGCCTTCAGTTTTAACAGGTAACCGTCCTAGTCAAATTTGTATAAGAAAACCTATAGTAGAGAGAGGATCTGCTTCCCTCTGTCCCTTGGTCTATTGATGATTTCAAAAGTCTCCTTTTCAGATAGCGAATTGATCTCTTTCTTTATTGCTACGAGGAAGCCTTCCTGAAATAGGTGATTTATAATATCCTTCTAATACTTCAGCGGTAGAGGAAGATTATCTCGATAACGATGACTGTCCGGTTTCTCTATATATAAACCAGCGGCAAAGGTATAGAGTAGAGCCGGGGGCTCTTTATCCCGTACTGTAGTGATTATTATATATACAAAATCACTATCTCTTCTTACTCTATATATTCGTCTTCTACTTAGTATATTGCCGGTATTAATATCACTAACTATCTCTCTGTTTGGTACTAGTAGCTCAGACTGTAGCTGCCTTTCTAGCTCATCTTCTATAGGATTAGGAGTAGGTTCGTGCTAAGCCTAATCTTCGTGCTAAGCCTGATCTTTGTACTGGGTCTGGTCTTAATATACTAGATCTTCTTGATTAGCCTATATATCTACCCCCTGACTAAAGCTAGTATTCGCTTCTTCTTCCTATAGCGGTGTGATTGGCAATAGCGGTAGATCCTAATCCTCCGGAAATGTACCTAGTAGTGCTATATATATCGGTGGATGACTAGGTATTGGCTAGTATACTTCTTCTCTTACTCCCTGACTTAGGGTAGTCTCTTATTAAGTACTTGCTTTACTAGTTACTTCTTAAATTACTTCCTAAGAGGTATCTTACGCTTATTAAGGATTCTCCTGTGCTTACTAAGGATTATCGTACTAGACATTATACTGCTAGGGATTATCCCGATCCTATATACCCTGACTTTCCTCCATCGTACTAGTCTATTGACCAGTGATTTTATAGTTAATCACTTTAGTAATCTCTTCAGTAGTAAGTTCTTACGGTTGTCTCACTAGCGGTAGTAGAATCGGCTTATACTAGTCGTACTTAGGTATATACTTCCGGGTTTCATCAATAACTGTATCTCTTATATACTTCACCTTTCTACTATACAGAAACTAGATCTTCTAGATATTCGAGGCACAATATCCTACCAAGAAGCTAATCTCTGCTCGAGGGTATATCTTATTAGACTGTACTTGATTCTCAATCCTACAGTATACTATACTTCTGTATAGCCTAATATTTGATAGGTTAGTCTTCGGTATTACCAGTACAAATTCCTTCCTGACTTCTTCCTATAGAACTACCCAGCAATTTTTAGTAGCGATATACGATAGCGTACGATTTAATAACCATACAGCTACGCTTACAAATTCTAGCTATAGGTCCTTAGGAAGCTTCCCTTTAAAAGCAAGTATACGTATATAGGTAATAATCATCCCGCCAGATCTCTCAGTATATCTATTTATTTCTGAGTGTCCAGATAGAGTATAATATATTAAGATACTATTAGCTGTTAGGCTGTACTCCGCTGCTCTGCCTATTATAGCTTTATTATCGTAGTAGAAAGCTTTGATCGGTAGCTTTTACTGATTCCTTACTAGCTATACGAACTCCTTTATTGTAAGCTAGTATTCCGGTTTGACTTCATAAATTATAATCCAATAGAACCTCGGTCCTTCTAGGTAGAAGTAAGATATCTAGCAATATCTATTGTACGCCGGTGGCAGTTGAATTAGATTAAAGTATACCCTTCTAAATCGTCTAAAGGATCTTCCGGCTAGCTGTCGTAATATCTACCTTGGAGTACTTCCTATCTTACAGATTTAACATAGAGATTGCTGCTCCGTCGACTTTTTATCTTTAAGAATAACACCGTCTACCATACTAGCAAGCTTTGCTATAGTATGTGGTTCAATATAGGCTAGGCGCTGATACCATAATTCGGAGGAAGCCTTTAATTCCTACAGCTTTACTAAGTTCTGTACGCCTACCTAGGTGGTATATACCTGCTATAAAGGAGCTTCGCCAGGCTTATCAAAAAGCCAAAGGTTAAAGTGATCCCAAAAGTATACACTAACAATAGGCCTATCATTAGGATCCCGTATACAATTCGTCTTTTAGCACCAAAGGCCACCTTTCTTCCTTAGTATCGCATATAATACTAGATTTATATAGAATCTAGGTAAGTATAGAGTATCACTTAATATAATCTCTATCCTTCCCTTCACTAGGTATCTTCCTACCAAGCGAACTGTACCCCTACCGAGTATCTTTGTAGTGCTATCTCTAGTTAAAACTTCCATATCATCCGGGGTAAAGTTAACAAACAAGCTCCTATTATTACAGATATACGTACTCGATCTAGTATCGAGAATCTATCAATCATAGAGAGAGGGCTTATTATTTTTTGCTACAGATAGTATATACTTGCTGATCTGTACGGCTTCATACTTTTGGTAGGTAGTAGCAAAGCTAACCTAGTTAGCATATTCCGCCTTTAGCTAAGCTTCAGCAACCACTTTGTCAACCCATTGCTTCCAAACAAGGTCCTTTACTAACTTCTTCTTCGCTTTCTCCAGCGTACGCTCATTAAGAGTATATCCCTCCGGTCGAATTGCTTCATTCATAATATAGCAAGTAGCAACCTTATACCTTAGGTAAGTGCTATTATACGGACAGCGTCTCTTCTCAAATAGGAGCTTCTCTTACTTCACTTCCGGCTTCGCTTCTTAGTGTCCTTACCAGGTTGAAAATATACCTTTTGGAGCATTGGTTAAGGTCACAGTTTAAACACCTATCTCACGATTCATAACGCGGAATGATTCGAGAAGATCTCGAGTATCGTACACCTTCTTGTCTATAACAATCTCCTAGTATTTCCCTTGCCACTAGATAGGGAGTACCTCTTTTACAGCGTATAAGAAGTCCCTATTTGCATCTCTATTATTAATGCTAAGACTGACAGCTTGCTCTCTAAGTGTATTCTACTATTAAAGCTATTCCTCGATGTCTCCTATCGGCTTCTGTATTGCAAAGACCTTCCACTTTATACGGATTTCTTCTTCGTACGCGGTCGATCGGGCAAAGCGAGACTTTAGATACACAAGCCTATCATACGGAGTACGATATGCAACTAGAGAGAGATAGTGGATTGGATTAAGGTATATAAGGATATATTTATTTATATCGCTCAGTCCCTTTGCCTGCTTCTCCCATCTTGTGTACTTCACTTTGTACACATCCATACGGTCTCGCCAGATCCTTCGGTCCTTCTCATCGCCTTCCTCGGGGTATTCGGGTTCCGCCGGTTCTCGGAGAGGCTTAGGTCGTTTATTAGCGAGATCGGTTGTCGACGAGGTGAGATCTGGATTACAGAGATCCCATACATTCTTTTGTACGGCATATGGCTGCACCTTTGCAAACCAGGTGAGCCACTGCGGCGAGTCCTTCAGTTTTTCGCCCTTTATGGCGGAGAGGATTGATGCTGCCTCCATTACTGGATTCAGGGGTAGCTTTGTACAGCTTCAGAATGCTTCAGGGGTCGCGAGACACTTCTAGCAGCGGGCTAGATACTGTATTCCAACTACAGTAGTCTCATTCAGTGCGAACCGGGCTCATAACTGTCGGCGTGGGCCGTATTGTAAAATGTAGGGTCCAATCAATGGTATTCAACTCTCTGTATTGCTGTATCGACTTTCCTAACAATTTATATGGACCGTCGATTACTAATCTAAAATTACAGAATGCATAGGATCAATGGATCCTCCGGTATGCCGGTATGCCAATGCATCTATTCCGACACCACAACACAATATCGGCTTCCAAAGACCTCGTAAATGCAACGTCATGCTCATGAGACCTTGATTGCCAAACTCCTCCGATGAAGAGTTTTCCGACACAAGCTTCGCACATATCTTACCCTCAAGCTGGAACCCAACCCTTTTGAGTACCATTATCCCGGTTAAGATTCAAAGATGCAGCGACGCCGAAATTTGTCTAGCATACTACCTCGCCTAGGCCAGAGTCATCCTGATGACGATGAGGAATCTCGTTGTCTATTAGGAGGTAGAGAGAAGACACATCGGGGACATGGTTGGGGACTGGCTATCGCTTCTCAGAACAACCAAAATGAGAAGCAACAAATGTGGAGAGATATACAGCGAGCCTGGAGTTTCTGCAGGAAAATATTCTCCCGCTTATCTATTATTCCCCGGAGAAAAGGTCCTGGAATACTTTCTCTACAAGGGAGTGTGCTATGCAATATCTATAGACACCTTCCTCTGGTCGATAAAGCATGTCTATCGCTCAGCTGCAAACGACTTTTTGACCTCTTCGGCACGATTTTAAAAGAAAGGGAAATTGAGTCCTCACCACTTTCACAATATCGGGTCAATCTACTATGTCTGACGAGTTATAAGGTGGCACGAACCCAACTACTTATTCGACTTCAGAGCCGCTCCTGGATATATTGCGGAAGGTGTTTAATGCTCCATCCACGAAAGAGATTTAGGAAGAATTCACTTGCAATTCCAGCTTTACAGCGGACTTGCAAAAGGCATTGGAATTCTCTTTACAAATGTCCGTGTGCTTCCTTAACGATTCGAGAACTTGCACATATTGTGGAACTTCTTAAATCACCCACTACGCCGTCTCAAACTAAAGTTGGCCCTTTCACATTTGACCTTACTAGTGGAACTCAGCCAAGAGGCTATGATTTGCTGGTTTTCACTTGATTAGGGGTCATTCAAGCCACTGTTACTCGTTGCCTACTATATCCGACTACGAGGTCCGAGTTGAGATGATCCGAATATCTATCGACTCATCTAACACTCTGCATATATTTGCTCACTATACAGTATGTTGGTCTTCCATTGTTTGTCGTTTCAAAGACTCTGCCCATATTTCGTTGTCCTCCCCACCGGGATCCTACATCTTTGATGGGTTGGAAGGATGCTGCCCAAGTGTGTCCCAGGTGTCGGACCATGCGGAATCTGGGAAGCAAACGAGCATCAAGTCTTCGTTGGCTTGATAACTATCGTAACTATCGCCTGACTAGGCCTAAGCCCTTTTGAAATGGTGCAGTGAGAACTATACTTCATGTAACAAATGGGATATCTATTGAGTGCTTGGGGAATTAGGGAATGGGGGGGTCGTCAGGTTGTCAGGTTGTCAGGTTGTCAGGTGGTATTTTACCAGTTGCTCCTAGTAGGTTATAGTAGGAGGGTAGTAGTAGGTTGTAATTACTAGTGGTTAGTAGAAAAAATAAATTACGGCTAAAAACGCTGTCAGGTTGTCAAGCTTTTTTTACTAGTAAGGACCTGAGAGTTACTAGTAGACTGGGAGCTACTAGTAGAAAGTGCCTAACACAGCCTCGCTCGTAATCTATCGCACACCTGACGAGCCTTAGGTATAAAAAATATAATACAATACAAGTTATAGATATTACTAGTTATTACTAGTAATGTGATTGTAATTCAAATACATAATCAGTACCAAAATACTAGTTACTACTAGTAATACCTAATCAACCATAGCTGTCAGGTGTGTATTTGGTATTAAGATTGAAACTATCTAGAGGCCTTTTATAGGTAACTCTCTATTACTAGCTACTGCTAGTAGCTCCCATTGTATTTCAAATACAATGTAATGAAGATCTTAGTGGGAGTTACTAGTAAAAATTTTCATATTAAAAAATGAAGTTAGTAGTAAGTATATACCTAGTAAGAGTATAGTTATTACTAGTAATAGCTAGTACTATCTATACTACTACTAGCTTTTTAATATAACTAGTAATTACTAGTCCTATATAAAAAATAAGATTATAAAAGATAGTTTAATATATAAAGTATAGCTATAAACCTTTTAATATATCTTATATTTACTGTTACCAGCCAGTTCTTTAAGCAAAAGAGTGCATTTCAACGAGAATACTAAGTACAGAGAGAGAAAGGAAAAGAGAGAAAGAAACCTGCGAGACAGGATCCTTTGTGGGGTCCTATCACAATCAATCAAACAATGCAAACTGTGACGATCCAGACTGGACTGTACTTTCTGCCGCGACTGGCCGCCTTAGTTCTCCGTCACGTGACCTCGCCTCGCCTCGTAGATGTTTGCATGGTTTGTATGAGGAGACAGGACAGGACCTACAAAGGTCCTGCCAGGCAGGTTTCCTCTCTTCTTCTCCCTTTCCCCCTCTGTACTTAGTATTCTCGTTTAATGCACTCTTTTACTTTGAAGAACTGGCTGGTAACATAATACTAAGTACCATTCTCAATTTCCACGAAGCAGTACGACTGTACGGACCATTATTGCGATTGGTCCCGGTCCCGCTTTACCCTACTTCCTGTTCCTTGGCACCGTATAAGCTAAGACTCGAACCGAACCGAAGTAAGTCTGACCAATCACGATAGTTGAGACTCGATGAAACCCGACGAACCGTGGTAAGCAGCCGGTTGCTGCTATGCCTGATGATGAAGAAATTCCCGAATATGAGACAGATGTTTAGGAACCGAAGACCCCGATGAGATTAGTTGAGACTAATGAACACGAATACGAATATAATGAGAATGAGGATGAAGATAACGTTGAAGAAGGATTGTCCTCTCTGCGCAAACGACTGTTGAATACTCCGTCGAAGGAGAGATTCTAGGAACTTGCTCGCTAGTATAAGCGACTGGAGTAGAAGTGCTAAGAGCTTAAGGACGAAGTTATAGTCCTTCTAGCTGAGAGAGTTGATTTCGATCCTGTGATTAAGAACCTTGAGATTGAGCGTAATGAAGCAATCGCTTACCGTGACTTAGTAATCAGAGATCGAGGAGATCTCGTATTCCGACTCCTGAACCGAAGCAATAGCTCTGGCGTACCGATTGTAGAGGCTATTGCTAATAGGAAGACTACGAAGATACTAGATACTCTAATGCTTAGTGATAGTAAGGAGATCTGATTTGAGACTTAGGAAATAGTTATACGCTAGAAGCTGGAGGTTAATACGGACTATTACCTATTGCCTATATACCGTAAGCTTTACGTATAGAGTCGCTGCGAGGGTAAGGCCTAGTTATATATTGCGCCGCGGATAAGTTCTAATTCTAGTAATCTATATATAGACGCCGAGGATATGATTACCTACCTAAAGACCGTTTTCGCTAATCTAAACCGATACGCTGAAGTATATACCGCGTACTATAAGTTAATGATAAAGCCGAAGGATAGCTTTACCGATTTCCTTACCGAGTTTATACAGCTTGCTGAAGAAGCTGTTATGATCGAAGAAAACCGTAAGCGTGATTTGTACTCGAAGCTCCTATACCTGTTATAGAGTTAGGTGATATGGGCTGTTAACTAGGATACTATGATCTTTGAATCTTTTACTAAGACCTACTAAAGTATATCTTATAAGATCAATCTTTAGTAAGAAGCAAAGATTACCTTCTGTATACGATCTACTGTTACTACCAGCAGTAGCGTAGGTATAGGAGTAGGAATAAGCGTGAAGCCGACGTCAATGTTGATATATACTCCTTGTGTGAAACGCGAAGAAAGTGTTAACCTCGGAAGACTCTCGAACGCCGAACGAGATACCTTAATAAAGGAAGGTCGATGCTTTAACTGTAAGGAGTAAGGATATATAATCTGCGACTGCCCGAAGAAGAAGCTAGCTGGTACTGTTGCTATAGCTCGCCCTTCTCTCTGTATTATTGAATTTGATGATGAAGATGATAACTAGGGAAAAGCTGATACCTAGGCTAAGTCTCCTGCCTAGGTGGACAGAAGGTATTATTGTACTCGCTAGATTTATATAAGTTGATTAGCGGTCTTAGAGATAGTTTAGTTTTTAATACTAGACTAATATATAATAGACACTCTTTCTCTATTTTAGTGCTTAGTGATACTAGAGTAGATGGATATATATTCTTGAATCGAGGATTAAGTGTACTTCTTAGTAAACGATTTGGATTAAAAGCAGAAAGTATAGGATAAAAGTGTCCTATTCGAGGATTTAACGGAAAGCTTAGTAAGCCGATTATATATGTCACTTTTCTTACGATATACGTAGATAGTAGAGTGTAGCAGTAGGTCCCGATATTGATCGCTGACCTCGGGAAATATGATATGATTCTTAGAAGGAAATGGTTTATAGATTATGATATCCTTCTAGACTATTATCGGTACCGAATGATTTAGCTAGATAAGAAGACGCTCTTTGACAATATATTAAGTAAGATAGTAGTATTAATACTTACTACTATCCTCTAGAAACTGAAGCTAAATCCTGATTATTAAGTTAATACTGATCGACGAGACTGTCTTTTCGGTCGAAAAGAATCAAAGACAAAGGATAGTTATAAGTATATATGTGAGTACTAGTACGGATACTAGCAAGTCGAGGAACAAAGAAAGATAAGCCGGAACCTAAACAATAAAAGCAAGACGATGATTTTAAAGACTTAATGTCTAGAGGAGATACTGCCGATAATTAATATTAGTGCTATTAGTAGTATAGGGTTTAACCGATTGTATTAGCGTAGAAAGGTTGATAAAGAGACCGAAACCTTTTCTACCTCGCTTTACGAGATTAACTATATTATTAACGTTAAGAGCTCTTAAATCTAGGATATAGAGATCGAAGAGATTAAAAGGACACTGCTAAGAGAGTATTATAAGTTTACAGAAGTTTTCTCGAAGAAGAAGTTAGACGAATTGCCACCTTATAGACCCAGAGTCGACTATAAAATTGTGCTTAAAGCTAAAGCCTAACCGGGATACTGTCCTCTCTATAAGCTGTTATTAGAAGAGCTAAAAGCAGTAAAGAAATATATTCTTAAAAACCTATAGAAGGGTTTTATTGTTCTAAGTTCCTCTCTATATACCTTACCGATCTTAATAGCTAAGAAGCTAGGTAGAGGACTATATTTTTGTGTCGATTTCAGAAGGTTAAATACAATCACGAAGAAAGACTGCTACCCTCTGCCACTGATTGATAAAGTGATCTAACGAATAAGTAAAGCGAAGATCTATACGAAGCTTAATATCTAGTAAGGATTCTACCGGATTCGACTAATACTAGAAGCTAAAGATCTTACTATATTCTATATACAATATAGATCTTTTAAGTATAAAGTGATACTATTTAGACTAACAAATAGCCTAGCTACGTTTTAGAGATTTATGAATAATATACTCCGAGAGTATTTGGATGAATATGCAGTCGCTTTCGTAGATAATATCTTAATCTATAGCGAGAATGTCGAAGATTATAAATAATAAGTTAAGGGAGTGCTTTATTATCTATAGGAAGTAGGACTATAGGTTACTTTACTAAAATCTAAATTCTTAGTTAAGAAGACTAAGTTCTTAGGTTTTATTGTGAGTACTGATAGTATTGCTATGGATCTAGCAAAGATTGAAGTGATCTAGTTATGGTTAGCGCCGACTACAGTGAAAGGAGTATAGTTATTCCTTAGATTCTGTAACTTCTACCGACAATTTATTAAGGTATATAGTATAATCTTAAAGCCATTATATCGGTTAATAAGATAGGATATTCCTTTTAAGTGGTTAATACAGTGTAAAGAAGCTTTCCTATACCTAAAGCAGAATCTAGTTAACGCACCGATTCTCTGATATTATAATCTAGTACAGAGGACTAGAGTTGAGACGGACGTATTAGATAGAGTTCTTAGGGCAGTACTTACTTAGTACTACGAATAAGATGATTTCTAGTATCCGGTAGCGTTCTACTCGAAGTCAATGTAGCTAGCAGAATTGAATTACGAAGTCCGAGATAAAGAACTCCTAGTAATTATCTGTATATTGTAGGAATAGAGACCCGAGCTTAAAGGACTATTATAGAAGGATCGCTTTAAGATCCTTACTGATTATTAGTTATTAGAATACTTTATAATAACTCGGTAGATAAATTAGCGATAAGTAAGATAGAGTGAATTCCTATCATAATTCTACTTTGTGATTAAGTACCGGCCCGGAAAAAGGAATATTATTGCGGACGCCTTATTAAGGAAGGAGACTCTTTATATAGACGAGAGTTGTAGGCTTATAATATTGCCGATAGCTTGCCTAGATAAAGGAGTGCTACTAGCTTACTTAGCTCCTTTAACGCTAGAAGAGACTGCTAATAAGACAGTTGAGATTATTAAAAGAGTCTGTAAGTCTATTCGTCAAAGTCTAGAGCTAGATAGGTTCTGATAGATAACTTAGGTAGGAGAGAGTTCTTAATAGACAATATAGGACGGATTACTCCTTTATAAAGGACGACTCGAGGTACCGGATGACGGAGATTTATATACTTGTCTGCTTAATAAGATATACCGATAGCCCTTAATAGCGTATCTAGGAATCGAGAAAATAAAGAAGCTAGTCACGATAAGATACTATTGGTATAGATAGGTGACTAATATAAAGCGATATATTGACAATTGCTTAATCTGTAAACGTACGAAGGCTTAGAGAGATTGTACGCCTAGACTATTACGACCTCTACCGATTCTAGAGTATCTTTGGTAGTATCTTTTAATAGATTTCCGCTTATTCCCGAGAGATCGTTATAGATACGATACAGTATTTATAGTTGTTGATCGTCTAAGTAAGCGACCAATCTCTATTCTATATCAGAAGGAAACAAAGGCTAAGTAGATAGCCCGGTTATTTATTAATTATATTATACGTATCTTAGGGATCCTAGAGACGATCGTATCAGATCGCGGAGGACAGTTTATCTTAGAATTCTAGACTGAGTTCTGTAGGATCCTAGGGATTAAACAGAAACTTTCGACTACGTATTATCCGCAAATAGACGGATAGAGTAAGATCGCGAACTAATATATAGCCTAAAGACTATATCTATATATCGAACAGAACTAAGATAACTGGTCTAAGCTGTTACTAATAGTTGACTTTGCAGCCTTAATCCTTCCCTAAGATACGACGAAGAAGTCTCCGTTCTTTATAGAGCGGGGTTACGAGCTAGTAATAACATTTGACTGGAAGGATCAGGGAACATTAATACCGAATAAACGAGAGGCGATCCAGATACTCTCGGATCTATAAGAGATCTGGACTCAGACGAAGGAACAAATTGCGAAGTTATAGGAATTACAGATTCGATAGGCGAATAGGTATTGTTATAAGGAGGATTTCGGAGTTAGTAACTTAGTGTTTATTACGACAAGGGACTAGCTTCAAGATCGACTAAGTAGGAAGCTTTCGTACCTAGCTAGCAGGCTATATAGGATTATCGAGAAAGTGGGTAATTCCTACAAATTAGATCTTCCTAAGGCTATTCGGGTATACCCTATCTTCTACCTAAGCAAATTACGGAGAGCAGCGACGACAGAGCCCCTGACTAGACAGTATATAGACCCTTCTCCGCCAATATAGGTTAGGGAGGCAGATAAATAGGAAGTCGAAAAAGTCCTAGATATTAGGACGCATTACCGGAAGCTGCAGTACAGAGTACAATAGGTTGGATATGACCTCGATTTACAATAGTATCCTGCTAGTAATATAAAGTATACGCCGAAGAAATTACAGGAATTCTATGCACAATATCCTACAAAGCCTAGTCCCCCAATACGCTTATAGGAATGGTTGGATACTGACAAAGAAGATCGAGTCCTCGAGGATTATATTGATAACGACAAGCCCGCATTTAGGGACTGAATGTAGTTTTAGTCGGGGGTTATATAACGATCCAGACTGGACTATACTTTCTGCCGCGACTAGCCGCCTTAGTTCTCCGTCACGTGACCTCGCCTCGCCTCGTAGATATTTGCATGGTTTGCATGAGGAGACAGGACAGGACCCACAAAGGTCCTACCAGGCAGGTTTCCTCTCTTCTTCTCCCTTTCCCCCTCTATACTTAGTATTCTCGTTTAATGCACTCTTTTACTTTGAAGAACTGGCTGGTAACACAAACTGTTTCGTCGAAAAGATCCCTATAGGCGGTATATGATGGCAGAAATTACTCGGTCGAAGAAATCCCTAAAGCTCAGATCGTCACATAACCCCCAACTAAAAATGCATTCAGTCCCTGAATACTGGCTTCTCGTCATCAACGTAGTCCTTAAGGACTCGATCTTCTTTATCGGCATCAAGCCACTCCTATAGGCGTATAGGAGGACCGGGTTTTATAGGATACTATACATAAAATTCCTATACCTTCTTTGGTATATACTTTATATCACCGGCAGGATACTACTATAGATCGAGGTTATACCCTAACCACTATACCCGGTACTATAGCTTCCGGTAATACATTCTAGTATCTAGGATCTTCTCAACTTCCTACTCGGCTGTCTCTCTAACCTATACTAGTAGAGGTGGATCTATATATTGTCCTGCTAAGGGCTCTGTTATAGCTACCTTTCGCAACTTACTTAGGTAAAAGACAGGGTACACTTAAATCGCTTCTAGCAGATCTATCTTATAGGAATAACCTATCTTCTTAATAATCTTATATAGTCTACTTGCTAGGTACAAAAGCTTCCTACTAGGTCGATCTAGAAGCCAATCCTTTGTTATAACAAATACTAAGTTGCTAACTCCGAAATCCTCTTCTCGACGATACTTATTCGCTTAACGAATCTACAATTACTATGATTTCGTGATCTATTCCTTTATCTAGGTCTAAATCTCTTACAAATCGGAGAGTATACGAACTACTTCCTCCTTATTTAGTATCGATATTGATAATCCTCGATCTTTCTAGTCAAATATTATTGCTAGCTCGTAACCTCATTCTATAAAAAATAGAGATTTCTTCGTCGTATCCTAGGGAAGGATTAATACTACAAAGTTAACTATCGGTAGGAGCTTAGACCAGTTATCTTAATTCTACTCGATATATAGACGTAATCTCTATACTATATATTGATTCGCGATCTTACTCTGTCTATCAGTCTAAGGGTAGTATAAAGTTAATAGTTTCCTTTAAATCCCGAGGATCCTATAGAATTCTATCCAGAATTTAGAGATAAACTAACCTCTATAGTCGGATACAATCGTTTCTAGAATTCCTATAATTCGAATAATATAATCAATAAATAGACAAACTGTCTGTTTAGCCTTTGTCTCCTTATAATATAGAATCGATATCGGTCTTTTGCTTAATCGATCTACAATTATAAATACTATATTATATCCGTAATAATCCTTTAGGAATAAACGAAAATCTATAGAGAGATACTACTAAGGCCTCTTAGGAATCGGTAGAGGATATAACAATCCAAACACACAATCTCTCTAAGCCTTTATATATTTACAAATTAGACAGTTATCGATATATCGCTTTATATTAGTAACCTAGCCGGACTAATAGTATCTTATCGCGACTAGCTTCTTTAATTTTTCGATTCCTAGGTAAGCTGTTAAAGGTTATTGGTATATCTTATTAAGTAGCCAAGTATATAAATCTCCGTTATCCGGCACCTCGAGTTGTCCTTTATAAAGGAGCAATCCGTCTTATATTGTCTATCGAGAATTGGCTCCTACTTATACTATCTATCAGAACTCTTCTAGTTCTAGGCTCTAATGATTTAACTCATAGACTCTTTTAACAATCTCAATAGTCTTATTAACTATATCTTCTAGTATTATAGGAGCTAAGTAAGCTAGAAGTACTCCTTTATCTAGATAAGCTTTCGGCAGTATTATAAGCTTACAGCTCTCGTCTATATAAGAGGTCTCTTTTCTTAACAAAGCGTCCGCAATAATATTTCTCTTTCTAGGCCGGTACTTAATCATAAAGTAGAATTATAATAGGAATTCACTCTATCTTATCTATCACTGATTTATCTACTAGATCATTATAAAGTATTCTAGTGACTAGTAATCAATAAAGATCTCAAAACAATCCTTTTATAATAGTCCTTTAAGCTCGGGTCTCTATTCCTTTAATACGCGAATAATTGCTAGAAGTTCTTTATCTCGAACTTCGTAATTCAATTTAGCTAGTTATATCGTCTTTAAGTAGAACGCTATAGGATACCAGAAATCATCTTATTTATAGTACTAGGTAAGTACTACTCTAAGAACTCTATTTAATATATCTATCTTAACTCTAGTCTATCAGGCCGGGTTATAATAATAGAGAATCGGCGTACTAACCAGATCCTACTTTAGATACTAGAAACTCTCCTTATATTTTATAGACTATTCAAAGGGGATATCTTATCTTATCAGTCAATATAACAGTTTCGAGATTACGCTATATCCTTAAATAAACCGTCAATAAAAATTGCAGAATCCAAGGAACAACTACACTCCTTTTATAGTAGTCGGTACTAACTATAACCGGACTACATCGATCTTTGCTAGGTCTATAGTAATACTATCAATACTTACAATAAAGCCTAAGAACCTAGTTTTCTTAACCGAGAACTTAGATTTCGGTAAAGCAACTTATAGTCCTACTTTCTATAGACAACAGAGCACTTCTTTAACTTATCGCTCATAATCCTCGATATTCTCGCTATAGATTAAGATATCATCTATAAAGACAATTGCATATTTATCTAGATACTCCCGGAGTATATTATTTATAAATCTCTAGAATATAGTAAGGCTATTTATCAGTCCGAATAGTATTACTTTATACTTAAAAGATCTATATTATATATAGAATATAGTAAGATCTTTAGCTTCTAGTATTAGTCAAATCCGGTAGAATCCTTACTATATATCAAGCTTCGTATAGATCTTCGCTTTGCTTATTTATTAGATTACTTTATCAATTAATAGTAAAGGGTAGCAGTCTTTTTTCGTAATTACATTTAGCCTTCTGAAATCGACGCAAAAGTGTAATCCTCTACTAGGCTTCTTAACTATCAGGATCGGCAAAGCGTATAGAGATAAGCTTAGGACAATAAAACCCTTTTATAGAGTCTTAAGAATATATTTCTTTACTACTTTCAGCTCCTCTAATAACAGCTTATAAAGAGAACAGTATCTAGACTATACTTCTACTTCAAGCACAATATTATAGTCGACTCCGGGTCAATATAGTAGTAGCTTATCTAATTTCTTCTTTAAAAAGACTTCTATAAGCTTATAGTACTCATTTAGGAGCATTTTCTTAATCTCCTCAATTTCGATATCTACAATCTAAGCGCTTTTTATATCAATAATATAGTCAATCTTATAAAGTAAGGTAGAGAAGGTTTCAATCCTCTTATTAACCTTCCCTTACTTATACAGTCGATTAAACCCAACTCCACTAATCGTATAGATATCAATTGTTAGTAGTATATCCACCAAATACCAAATTTTTTAAGTTATTATCTTACTTTTATTATTTAGGTTCTGACTTATCTTTCTTTAATCCTCGACTTACCAGTATCTATACTAGTACTTATATATATACTTATAACTATCCTCTATCTTTAATTCTTTTCAGCTAAAAAGACAGTCTCGTCGATCAGTATCAGCTTAATAATTAGGATTTAGCTTTAGTTTCTAGAGGATAGCAGTAAGTATTAGTACTACTATCTTACTTAATATATTATTAAAGAGCGTCTTCTTATCTAGCCAGATCATTCGGTACCAACAGCAGTCTAGAAAGATATTATAATCTACAAACCATTTTCTTCTAAGAATCATATTATATTTCCCGAGATCAGCGATCAATATTAGGACCTACTACTATACTCTACTATCTATATATATTATAAGGAAAGTAATATATATAATCGGCTTACTAAGTTTTCTGTTAAATCCTCGAATAAGACACTCTTATCCTATACTTTCTTCTTTCAATCCAAATCGTTTACCAAAGAGCACACTTAATCCTTAGTTTAAGAATATATATCTATCTACTCCAGTATTACTAAACGCTAAAATAGAGAAAGAGCGTCTATTATATATTAGTCTAGTATTAAAAACTAAACTATCTCTAGGACTACCAATCAACTTATATAAATCTAGTAAGTATAGTAATACCTTCTATCTACCTAGATAGAAGACTTAGCCTAGATATCGGCTTTTCCCTAGTCGTCCTCTTTATCATCAAGTTTAATAATATAGGAAGAAGGGTAAGCTATAGTAACAGTATTAACTAGCTTCTTCTTTAGATATTTATAGGTTATATATCCTTACTCCTTATAATTAAAGTATTGTCCTTCTCTTATTAATATATCTCGCTTAGAGTTTAAGAGTCTTCTAGAGTTAGAGCTTTCTTCGCGTTTTATACAGAGAATATATATCAGCTTCGTAGTTATTCCTATACTACTACTAGAAATAGTAATAGATCACATATAGAACATAGTCTTTACCTCCTACTAGAGACTAATCTCGTAAGATATACTCTAATAAGTCTTAGAGAACAATTCGAATACTATAGTATCCTAGTTAACTACCTATATTACCTAGCTTTGTAGTAGGTATAGTAGCTTCGAGTACAAATCATATTTACAGTTTTCTTTAATCACAGTAGCCTCTTTAGCAAGCTATATAAATTCAGTAAGGAAGTCAGTAAAGTTATCCTTAGGCTTTATTATCAATTTGTAGTATATAGTATATACCTCAGTATATCGGTTCGGGTTCGCAAAAACAGTTTTTAAGTAAACAATTATATCCTCTATATCTCCGTACGGGTTACTAGAATCGGAACTTATTTAGGGTATAATATATAGCTAGGCCTTACCCTCGCAACGACTCTATATATAAAGCTTACGGTATATAGGTAGCGGGTAGTAATCAGTATTTGCCTCAAGCTTCTATCGTATTATAGTCTCCTAGGTCTTAAATCGGACTACTTTACCGTCGCTAAGTATCAGAGTATCTAGTATCTTTGTAGTCTTCCGGCTAGCCTCTATAATCGGTACACTAGTACGATTTACGAGCTAGTATATAAGACTATTATAAGCTCTAATTGCATATTTATAATAAGCAATCGCTTTGTTACGCTCGATCTTAAGGTCCTTTATTATATTATCGATATTAACTCTCTTAGCTATAAGGACTATCACTTCGTCTTTAAGCTTCTAGTTCTCCTACTCTAGTCGCTTATACTGCTAAGCAAGCTCTTAGAATCTCTCCTTCGATAGAGTCTTTATCAGTCGTTTATATAGGGAAGACGATCCTTCGCTAGTATTATCTTTATCTTTATTATCAGTATCAACTAATCTTATCGGTTCAGTGATCGGGGTTAGACCTGGCAGTGACCCGCGGGTGACCCTCACGACCCTCGAACCGCCCCGCCACTAGGGCGGTTCGAGGGTCCAACCTTCCGACCCTAAGGGTTGTCTACCTAGAGGTTGGACCCTCGGAGGGTCACCCGCGGGTGACCCTGAGGGTCGTCAAACGAGACAAACAGGCAAATCTCGTGATATGTATAATTTATGTAGATTTGCCCTGTATTTTTGAGTATCCTGATTATATATCCGAAGTTCTTTAATATTAATTTTTAGTGATATATTATTATAAAAACTTGTGTTATATTCTTAAATCTAGTTCCTATCTACTAGACTACTATATATCTATTGAGCCTTTTTGAAACCTTCCGAACTCTTCTAGACGATCGAGGGAGAGGAATTTCGCCCTCTTTATCTATACTATCCTTAGCACTAGATTGTATCTTATTGCCTTCGCTTAGTAAGCCACTTCTTTGTCTCCTCCTAAGTATAACATTGGGTAATAGTTGTAAAGTAGGCAGTGACTGACTTTCTTCAACTATGTCTTCCTCAGTATCACTAATTGGTTTAAACGAGGTAGTAACTGTACTACTTGCCTCTATTGAAGCTGCGATCTCCTAGGAAGATAGGTACTCCTAGAGAATCAGCCGCTGACTCTCCTGTAGATCAAATCTTATTGTATATATAAATATTATAATATCCTAGATTGTCTTCGGCTTTAGTAAGCCTCGCCGGTAATAATAAATATTACGCGCAGAGTTAAACAGTCGCTCTACGCCTACACTAGTAGCTAGGATAGATATAATATTACGGGCAATGCTTGTAAGAATCGGCTATTTGTGTTGGTTTTCTTTCTAGAATATACGAGGTAATAAACGCTGCGGGGCTAGATATTTATTAATATTAGTTAGATATAAAGGATAAGGATAGATTATTAGACTTACTAGAATCAAGATATTGAGTTAGCTTATCCTTCTGTAGAGCGATAGACTGCTAGGAGTTATTTAACTCTAATATAGATTCAAGCTCGGATATTCTAACCCTAGATAATAGACCACTTGGCGATAACTGACTATCCCTAATATCAAGCCGCTCTTTGTAGCGCTTAACCTAAGTCTTAAGACTACCTCGGTAAATGTCCTTCTAGCTAGCTTCGCTAGGATTATCTGATTCCTATTCCTTTGATGAGAAGAATTGAAGCTTTTGGGATAGAGACAAAATTGTACTAATAGTATAAAGATGTCTATTGATACTATCTATATCCTTGTAGTATTTTGAAAGCTTTTCTGATGTAGCTTTAAGGGCAGATTGTATAAGCTATTTCTATAGAACCTTCTTCCGCCGAAGTGCAGCGATCGCCTTCTTAAGATAGTTAAAAAGGCGGTTGTATATACTAAAGATAAGGTGGATACTTAAGTCTTTAGTCCTAGAAATAAGACTTATAAATTTATAGAATGGTTTAAGAATAAAGAGTAGATATTCAATCTACCTCTATTCTCCTAGGCTTAATACAAAGTGAGGCTGCTCGTACTACGAGCAGAAGGTATCGAATACTAGTTGTAGTCTCTTTACTCGCCGGAGTATTAGGAAAGTTGAATTCTACCGTGTCCTAATATCTTAGATTAGAACAAGCTTAGGCTCTTTATCCTAGAGAGCATAAAATGCATCCCGCTGCTATAGGCTTACGTTAATATAAATAGTAAGGTTGCGAACCTAAAAGAGATATTAGTATATAGAAGTAATACTTAGAATATAGCATACCTTGTTGAGTATATCTACGATCTTATGCTTTCTTTGGTGTGTACGTAATACCCTTATACGATTATTAGACTAGTTTAACTTAGCAGTATTATTACTTGGGGATGCCTTTATCTTCCTAAGCAAATCCGTAAGACTGATTTGGATAATATAAGCAATACAAGGAATACGAATAATTGTAGAATTAGTACTTAGTTGGATAGTCTTTGCTGAGTCGTTTACAGCCTAAACTAGTATTGTATTGTTTGAGGTATTGTCGGTAGTGATTGTAAGCACTTGATTAAGAATGTTATGTTTTTGTAATATCCGAGTAACAACCTTATTAAGATTCGACCTAGAGTGTATACTAGAGAGTGGCTCGAAGCTAAGGAGAACCTTATAGTACTTCTAATCTTCGTCTAGAAAGTAGCCTGTTACTGCTATAAACACCTGCTGAAATAGCGATATCTAACAGTCTAGCGTAAGGGAGAGCTTTGTCTTTAGTGGTAGACTCTGGAGGAGTCTTTCTTGGTATTTATGGACAAATGCCTTTAACCGCTTACGGATAGTTCGTCGTAAGGGAATAGTTGGTGTAGTTGGAGTAAGGCGTATGTATTTGATAATATCGGCAAACTCCTAGTGTTTAAGGAACAAAAATGGGAGATGTGAAACAGTGATGAGACTTAGTAGCTTTTGCTCCCAAATATCCTATAAGAAGACAAGAGCTAGTTTATTTGATGTCTATAGATAATTTAGTAACGAAGATAATATAAGGGGATATAATATATAGCTGTCTTAAGTAAATTCTTGATATTCGGTCTTCTTGACGCGAATTTGGTATAGTTAACCCCCTTTCTATACTTGTTTATAGATAATATGCCTATATAAGCAGCTGCTGGATGATTAAGAACCTTCTGACATTGCTTATATATTATACCTAGCTTCCTATCTTTAGTATTCGCTACTTAGTCGAAATTGTTCTAGTATTCTGCTTAATAGCGCGTATTTTAGTTTACGCGCTTAGACTTCCCGAATTCTGTCTAAAGCTACTATTTAACGAATTCCTTACTTATTGTATCACAGTATAAGGCGAAGGAATTGATATGGTCGGGATTTAGTATCGTAAGATAAGGAGGTAAAGGTATATATTGCGAAGAGCTAAGAGGGGCGAATTGATGACTATCGCGTGCCGATGTTAAGGTTTGTTGACTTCCTAATACGTAAGGGGTTATAAATAGTGTATTGTTAGGGAGAAGGTATTAAAGAGTGTCTAATAAAGCCCCCTCGTAGTTTAAGGAAGTATAAGTGTCAGAAAATTGTGATATATTTAATATAGGTAAATATAAATATAGTAAGGAGTAGATAACTTACAGTAAATTGTTTTCTATAATTAAAGTGCAAAGGACTAAAATTTACTATTTTTACTAAGTAGATCTATTAAACTATTTAATAAACTATTACTATTGGTTAGTTTATAAGGGTTACCTGTAATAAACCTCGTAGACCCTTAACGAACCTTGTGGACCCTCGACGAACCTCGTTTAGACCCTCAATAAATCTCGTTTAGACCCTTAATAAACCTCGTCCGGACCCTCTAACCCTCGTCCGGACCCTTAATGAACCTTATATTTCTGACCTCGGTCAGAAAATAGATAGTGTAGTCTAGTTATTGTATAAAGCCTTCTAAACCCTATGTTTCTGACCTTAGTCAGAAAATAGACAGTGTGTCTAGTTATTGTATAAAGCCTTCTAAAACCTATGTTTCTGACCTCGGTCAGAAAATAGATAGTGTATCTAGTTATTGTACAAAGCCTTCTAAACCCTATATTTCTGACCTCGGTCAGAAAGTAGATAGTATATCTAGTTATTGTATAAAGCCTTCTAAACCCTATATTTCTGACCGAGGTCAGAAAATAGATAATATATCCAGTTATTGTATAAAGCCTTCTAAACTGGTTTGGATATAATTCTCTTATATCTAAAGGGTAGAAATAAAATATATTTCTTTTAAGTAATATTATATATATAGATATATATCTTTAATATATATTTCTACTACAATATAGACTGATCACTTCTACCTTACTAAGTACTGCTTCCCTATGGTTGTATAGTATAAAAAAAGCACAGAACTAAGAGAACCATACTTAAAATATAAGATGATTAAATAACTTTACAATATTTAACAACTTAAATGGTTATAAATTGGTGATTATAATCTAGTGGACAAAACAGATGTAAATAACTGTATTTTATTAAGAGATGTAAGCAGTTTTATCTACCTTAATTAGGCTTAGCGCTCGAAATTTATGTATCCGAGGGTCGCTGCGGGTCGTGGAGGGTCACCCGCGAGCGACCCTTGGAGGGTCAGGGTCAGGGTCAGGGTCGCTTATGAGCGACCCTGACCCTCGGAGGGTCGGGTGGAGGGTCCAAGATCATGGACCACCCGGAGGGTCACTGCCAGGTCTAATCGGGGTCTTCGGTTCGGGAGTATCTACTATATACTCCGGGGTATCTTTATTATTAGGCACAGTAGCAACTGGCTGCTTGCCGCGGTTTATCGGGTTTCGTCGAGTCTCGACTATTTTGATTGGCCAGACTTACTTCGGTTTAGTTCGGTTCGAGTCTTAACTTATACGATGCTAAGAAACGGGAAGTAGGGTAAAGTGTAACCGGAACCAATCACAATGTAGTGGTCTATATAGTCGTACTACTTCGTGAAGTTTGAGAATGGTACTTAGTATTATATTACCAGCTAGTTCTTTAAGCAAAAGAGTGCATTTTAACGAGAATACTAAGTACAGAGAGAGAAAGGAAAAGAGAGAAAGAAACCTGCGAGACAGGATCCTTTGTGGGGTCCTATCACAATCAATCAAACAATGCAAACTGTTTCGTCGAAAAGATCCCTGTAGGCGGTACATGATGGCAGAAATTACTCGGTCGAAGAAATCCCTAAAGCTCAGATCGTCACATTTACTAGTAACTACTACTATTACTAGTAACTACTACTATTACTAGTAACTACTACTATTACTAGTAACTACTACTATTACTAGTAACTACTACTATTACTAGTAACTACTACTATTACTAGTAACTACTACTATTACTAGTAATAACTATACTCTTACTAGGTATATACTAATATTGCTAGTAAATACTAATATTGCCAGTAATTACTAATATTACTAGTAAATACTATATAACTATATATAATAAAACTATATATATATATATATATATATACCTTCTCTCTCTTATAGAACTACAATTTATATAGATGGTACTAGCTATTACTAGTAATAACTATACTCTTAGTCTCTTACTAGGTATATTATATATACTTACTACTAATATTATTACTAGTAGTAAGATATTACTTCTAGATATTATTTATAACTACTTATTACTACTAATTACTAGTACTACTAGTAACCTCTAGTAGTATCTTAAAATTATATATTATTATTAGGAACTACTACTTCTAATGTTCATGACATTAGCTTGTAAATATCATTTTTTTGATATGAAAACTTTTACTAGTAACTCCCACTAAGATCTTCATTACATTGTATTTGAAATACAATGGGAGCTACTAGCAGTAGCTAGTAATAGAGAGTTACCTATAAAAGGCCTCTAGATAGTTTCAATCTTAATACCAAATACACACCTGACAGCTATGGTTGATTAGGTATTACTAGTAATAACTAGTATTTTGGTACTGATTATGTATTTGAATTACAATCACATTACTAGTAATAACTAGTAATATCTATAACTTGTATTGTATTATATTTTTTATACCTAAGGCTCGTCAGGTGTGCGATAGATTACGAGCGAGGCTGTGTTAGGCACTTTCTACTAGTAGCTCCCAGTCTACTAGTAACTCTCAGGTCCTTACTAGTAAAAAAAGCTTGACAACCTGACAGCGTTTTTAGCCGTAATTTATTTTTTCTACTAACCACTAGTAATTACAACCTACTACTACCCTCCTACTATAACCTACTAGGAGCAACTGGTAAAATACCACCTGACAACCTGACAACCTGACAACCTGACGACTACCGGGCCGGGAATTAGGCACCATATGGGAGAGATCCCGTTTGTAGATAGCTAGTTTGCTCTGTAACCCCCTTCTCTCTTCTTCTTCTCTTTGTCCCTTTGCTCCAATTCGAATCATACAGCATTGCTTCTCCGTTTCGGATCTTCACTGTAGTAGATTCTCATCAATATCTCTTGCAAGATGAAGACTTGAAAGCGTCAAACGCAAATTAAAACTGTCTACTATCTTCATACAAATGTTTATAGGCTTCTTCTTCTTCCTCCCCTGTACATCCAGGAACCCCTCAGCTGGCTAATATGAATTTGTAATAGAATCAGAGAGAGCAAATCAGAAAGAAGAAGGTAATGAGCGGTGACAGCACGGAGTGCTGGGTTCTCCCAGATTCCATTGACTAAATGCTGTCCAAATTGAAATGGACTTCCTTCGATACAAAATTCTGGCTGTTGTATGCAGGAACTGGTGGTGTAGGTGTCAAACTGCATCAACGGCACTGGTCTTAATTCTGCGGGAGTTCGAAATTTATGGTATGCAAGAATCGCATTGTTATTCACAGTCCATAAGGCACTTTGAATTAGGGCTAGCATTGAGATCCTAATTCTACATAAATTGCTAGGAATTAACTGGAATTCTAAACATTTACGACAGAAGAAACGACGTCATTTTAGGGACAGGCTCTATAAGACTTCAAAATCCGCAGGAAGGAACAGAAGAAAGAGCGTACACAAAGTAATAAGATAGCGATAGATAGTAAACGAAGCCTCTGCATCACTACAAGCTTCGCGCCTAGGATTCCTCCGATCTGGTGCTTTACCAACCCTAGCAGGGTACTTTGATTACTAAGGCATATGTAATAGCAATTCAGGTATTTTAATTTTTCTGCTTCTAAAATTAAGGCATTCAGGCATCAAATCCCCCTACTGGGGGGGTTTTGAACCCGGGCACCGGATCTGACCCGACCCCGCCCGACCCTTTTGAGGGTTTCGATCCCAAAGCTCGAAGGGGGGGGGGGCCGTCCGAGCCCCCCCTATAAATCACATGGTTTATGAAAAATACAGCGTGTTTTAGTTTTTAACCCTTAAATAAATGTAATATTTAGTTTTCATTATAATAAAAGAGTATATAGATAGTGTAGTGGGGAGATAGGCTCCCCACTACCACCAGTGCTCCTGTTTGCCTTATGTTGCTTTATGTTGTTCATACGTTATGTAAGCGAGCATTGTGATTTTGAGGTTACAAGTAGCAGATAGATACAGATTGAGAATACACACTCCTACACCTCTCTGAATCCACTTCTTGGACAGTGCTTCAGGACCCTTTTGTATGCAAGATTGAGCATGAAGCCTAATTACGAGTGCTGAATCGACCCGTATGCCAAAGAGCATACAGCCTTATTATGACATCTGGACGGCGGCAGATGCTCTGTGACGTGGTAGCACTAGCCGCATCCAAATCGGGAAGTTCTATGATTCATCTATAGGATGTACCTACCGCTCCATTTGTCCAGACAAACTCCTCTCCTCCGTTTCTTGGTGGGACGATTGTCATTAGGATCACTGAAATCAGTTATTTCATCGTTTGAGGCACGGTTCTATCCATATTTCATCCGGACTAATCTCTCCTGATCGCGTCAACCTCTCGGAGCTATCACCAAGTGCATTCTGACCAGAAGGGCTCCACAGTGAGAGTGGACGGGATCCGGTCCAACAAAATACTCCTCCCATAATTTAGATAAGGATGTGGAGGAGGTTGACAGACGGGACTCTGACCACTTTTCCAGGGGAGAAGATCCTTCTGACCAGATACACTTGGTGGCTGTCTGCGAGGTGCAGCTTATCTCTACCTGATCAGAAAGATCGTTCTGGCTAAAAAGTGATGAAAAATAATAGGAAAAATGATAAAAAATCAGTTCAACTCGATGATTCCTGGTGATACTGCTAAACTCCGAAAGAATAAGTACTATTCCATTGGCAGAATCCTCCAGAAGGTGGACTTCACTCCCGTCCCCACAGCTCCCCTTTATCAAGAAGAAAAACCTCCATTCCACAGTTTCTCGTGGATAGTTCCTATCAGAGGTAACGGGGGTGGGGGTAGGGAGGCCGTTGGGTCTTCGGAGGTATGAGACTAGAAAAGCACAAATCCATGGTCATTGCTACTTTGAGTGAAGCGTGAGACTTCGGAGGACAAGACACAGGAGGGTTATTTTCGGAGTAGCCGGTCTAGCTTGGGGCATGGCGAGGTGGAATATCATGCGGATGGTGGGCCAGTTCGTGGTCGATGGCCTATCAGCGGATGCGGCCGACGAAGGGGAGGCTGCCAAGGCCCGAGCAGGAGGGCCATACAGCATATTTGCCAGGAAAGTGAAGGGAGCTATGGATCGCCGTGATACACTAGGTGAATTCCCGCTCGAGGAAAGTGACGGACTGGTGCTGACGTCTGAGGGGCAGACTGGCATGGGACGAATGATGACATGAATTGCTCGTCACGTAGATGGTCTTGAAGAGCGAGGACATTCTCAAGGGTTAGCCGTGCCCAATTCAGTTGCGCGCAGTGCTTGGTTGTAGGATACGTGCGGAGAGGTTTATCACAAGGTCCTGACATTGGGGCTCCGATAGAACGGTCTTCGTGTGCCGGTGTTGCTTTCCTCGTTGGCTTTTGCGTAAAGCATCAGGACGTCTAGAAGGGCATGGGCGTCGGTATCTGATTCGGTAGACGTGGTATTGTGGCGCGTTGTGAGATCTGACACCGTCACGTGGTGGTCAAGGAGGTAGATGTCGCGAGTTCGGGTTTTGCTGCAGGTCTGACCATATATTTCCTCGCGAGTGGGCCGCAGGGTCTGGGGCCTTGACAATATGTCTACTGAAGTAGACTGGGGGGCTTCCAGACAAACAAGCGTTTCTTATGGGGAGTCCTCGGAGAGAAGTAGGTGGCTCCAAGAGTCTAGAAGAAGAAGGAACGCGAACCGAGAAAGACAAATAAAAAATCCATTGAACTATGCAATCTGATGTTTTCTCTGATCCCTGATACACCTTCAAGATTGAAACCAAAAAAAAAATCCTACAATAAAATTGAAGTTCAAATAAGCTTATCTGTTGAAAAGAAACGGGCCAATCATAGTAAAATAGTAGTGAAACAGCAAAGATCAATCAAGATCAATCAACTCCGGGCATCAGTTTATGATTATTGGCCAATACTAACAGCCTCATCCATGGTTCAATCAATACAGCTCAACGTTTGATCAAAACAGCTTCAATCTACACTTATTGATCTTTCAACTCTAGAGAGGGATTATACTAATTAAAACTGAAATTTAAAATCCTCACTAACTACTAGCTATATAACTAGACCTAACATCTATAGAAATTAACTAGATGTATAAGGATCTATCCATTTGACAGAAAAGCGGGATCATACGAAGCTATACATACCTATAAAATTAAGCGAAGTTACCCGTGATCTAGAGAGTGCCCGTAACCTGCTCATAGGTATATAAATAGAGTCCTTCCCGCAACCGCGCGTGTTGTTCCGGTCTGTAAGCTTCATACATACTGTACTATGTTCATCCTAGAGAAAAGGAATTCATCATGCCACCACCAATACTTCCCCGCAAAGACACAAAGACCAATCCACAAGATTGGCAGACTGCGCTAGTCGGAGCTGTTACCGCTGTCATAATCCTAGTTCTCATTATCGGCTCCGTGTTTCTCTGGCGTTAGTATGTTAACACTGCTTTTTTTTCTCTTAGATTGTGTGTTGTGCTAATGAAGGGATATATACAGCCTAAACAAGCGAGACACCCGTAGGGATATCCCTCAGGGGCTGTTAACTCACCGTTGGGAAGAGGCGGAAAAGCAGCGTAAGAAGGTGGAGAATATATCAAAGAAGAAGTGGTACGCCTGGCCCTTCTTTCACCGATGTCCCCAACCAAGTGAGTTTTGCGAAAAGTACTTTTAGGAAGGGTGATATACTAACCATGAGGGTCGGCATATAGGCACTGAGCTAACCGCAATCTCCCCCCCCCCCCCCCCCCCCCCCCGCAACGCGCCCAGCGAGCCCAGCGAGCCCACAGACCCCCACAGGCCCCCACGTCTCTCGGTTTATGTGGAGTGGGGAGATTCTGTCCAAGTCCCAGAACAAGCTCGGGCCCAGGTGTCCTACTAGGACTGGGATTATGGGGGTATCCCAATGCGATACTTCGCGCCGCCAGCAGGAACTCACATGCCTGGCCCCCCAAAAGCAAAGGAAGTGTCAAACTTCCTAGATATGCTCCGAGGGACCAAGGGATAGATATCCTACAGCCGCATCCGTTCTACTTCTTGTTTCAACCACTTAAATAGTGAATTCGCCCGTCCCCTTTCCTGTGCAGGCCGTCCTCCCTGCACTTTTATTTTCCTTTGGATCTGACCGCAGGGGTCTTTCGGTTGGGACTGTTTTTGGTTTTTCTTTTCTCTTCGATATTATTCTGTTGTCTGGTGTTGGTCGTATGGTGTTGGTTGTTTGATGTTTTTATTCTTATGGTGCGTGGGGTTGTATATTATTCTTCTTTCTTGGAATGAGATGTCCCGGGCGACCCATTCCTCAGTACCAAGCTCTATCTATGCCATGGTCATTGTATACAGCCTTCTAAACCTCGCTTTTCTGACGCCCGTTAGAAAGGTGGTATAGTACGTCAAGTCATTGGATATATCCTTCTAAACCTCACTTCTCTGACGCCCGTCAGAAAGGTGGTAGTATATTAAGGTCTTATACTTATAAACTCCTCCTATTACTATATAACTAGTCTTCCGCACGACCCATTTTGGGTCGAAGGTCTTGACCCAGAACCCAACCCGGTCTAGGTCTAGGTCGAAAGCTCATAACCCACCAGACCTAGTGACTAGGGACCCAGAAAACCCAGTATAGGCCCAGTTCGACCCAGTTTTCGCATAAATTATGGCATAAATATTTAAATAATATACCGTCATTTTGCTCTGTTATGGTTCCCATATCAAAATACTACAATCTCTACCATCAAGGCAAAGGATATATTAAGAGATGTTCTCGTTATTAAAAGAGGTATATCTAGTTTAGGATTAATTACGTCTTAAAGTACTTTGTTTTATATAGAAAAGTGATGTATGTTAACTATTAATTTCTTTAAGTATATAAGTGCATTCCAGACCCGAGTTGCAGATATATATATTCAACTAACATAGTATATATCACTCCACTAGTTACTAGTTTTCTAACGGCTGTCAGAGTTCTAGGGTTATTTACCTATAGAATTGGGCTTTTTTTGACAGTCGTCAGAATTCTGAATGAAATATTTTAGGAAGGCTTAATGAAACTGGGGTGGGAATTGGGGTTTGACTGGGTTATCCACTGAAGATATAGAAATGATATATCGTAGGGACTAGAAGTGTGAGGAGTCAGGGGGTAGAAATGCTACTAAGAGTCTTCGTGGCTGGTTTCTGACCGCGGTCAGAAATTGTATACGATAGGCTCAAGCGGAGATATAGAAATGATATATCGAAGGGCATAGGTTAGAGTTATAGATATTAATGGCATGTTAAATCATAGGAGCGAAGCTTCTGTTTCAGTTCGAGCAACTTGTCGAGACCAAACTTCTCAGCTTCCAGGGAGTGCAAAAATGGGTTCCAGTAGAGCTTTTGGGTGCTGAGCATAATGACGCCAGAGCTAGGATCCGCTTTAACAATCCGCGGAGCATGGTCGACGAGGGCGGGGATCCTGGAGACAGCTGTTATGACGGAAAGTTCGCGCTCATAAGAAGTAAGGTCATCCAGGGGATGCTAGATGTAGAGTCGAAGGTAAGGATATATGACGAGTAGATTGGGGCGAGGGAGGACGGACCGTGTGAATCAGCAGATGCTCAGGATTTTCCTTTCTAGCTCGTACTGCTGTTTGGCCAACTTTAGACTCATGGGTAGGGGCCTTTACCATGGCTCCCGTTAATACAGCTCCACGCCCCATGGTTGATTTGTGGCGATGGCGATCCGGCTTCTGTCGCTGTGACAGGTTTTCCTTTTGTTCAGACAGCCGCAACTGCCGGAGCGCCTGTGACGGAGGGTTTGGCATTGTTAATTTATTGATAAAATAAGAGGCGGACAAGGCGGGTTCAGTGGACGTTGGACATTAATGGCAGATTTGTTGTAAAAGCAGAATGTATGTGATGTTCTTGTTTACATACTGTTCTTGTTTACATACTGGTTGCTGGGGTCAGATCAGGTGGCATCGGGTGACCCGTCACTTTTGATGCACTCCGATGCTGGTAACTAGTCAGTTACATCACACGAGCTAGATAACACGGCGCTAAAAGAACAAGGGTAGTGTTGGGTAGTGTTACCGCGTTGGTCAGTGCAGTGATAGTGCGACCCGTGGACGGAGGGTGAGAATCACCCGCTTCTACGCAGCTTCTTACCGCTGTCTATTGCGCACGCTAAAGCTGCGCTTACCCTAAACCCACCTAGTACCCATCCAACTACTAACCGCAATATAAGTTCGTTAAACACCAGCGAATCAATATCTACCAGATCCCGGTGGGGGACAGTATGGGAGCTCACGACCCAACAAGCTCAGGAGCGTAGATCCTTTTCTGGCATAAAATGGTCGCCAGTTCAATTTAGTTTTAATTAGTGAAATACCCCGTGTGTCCGGCCACAGGAGAGCTCTTCAATTATAGTTATTTCTATAGGAGCGAGCCATCCATCTATTTCTGCACCTCTTCTTTGGTCAGAACCTTCACTGCGTCCCAGAGAAGAGATAACCAAGAAGACCAGACGGTTGTAAATTAATAGCCACGGTGGGTCTATTTTCCGCTGTCAGCTTCGATAGGACGTGTCCAAACAACAAAAAGAAAAAACATACAACAGTGAGGATTCGCTGGTGGTCACCCACCCAACTACTAACTCACCGGCGTGTGGCTTAAGTACGGCTGAGCGGACGGGAAGCCCTGTTTTCCACACCCTATGGTCGTATGTACCGGAATATGTGTAGGTTGGTATGATAATCTGCGACTTACTAATAAATCAAGTAGTCAAATATAAACCAGCGGAGGTCAACAGGGTGACGGCGATATAGACGGGGTTGGCAGAAAGTCGATGGATTCTGGATTCGGAGCTAAGGTATAGGTGGATGTGTTGAGGGCTATGAAGCTCAGCTGGGAAAAATAAGGAAGAAGAAACTGCTGCATTCGATCTACCAAAAGAAAGCTCTCTATAAAATTCTAACTAACAAAGGACGAACAATTACAAAGGGCTCAGTCTGCCTAGAACAAAGACATATCATCTATAGGAGATGGGATGATACAACAGGAGGGGAAATAATGTACAAATATGCCGAAATAGCGACTCCTGGCACAATCACTGGGAAATTGCCAATCTGTGTAAGAGCTCTTCTCTCCACCCCCAGCCAAGAGCAAACGCACTTCCAGGACCAAAGACAAACGTGGTTGCCATCAGCGCACCAATAGCTTTCCACCAGGAGAGGGAAACCCCAGATCGCTTGATCTCACGGAATCTCAACGCCAGCCAGAAAATCCCACTGCCCATGGATATTACGTGATCATACTGCAAGAATCTTGCAATGCCTTCCTGGAAAGATGTCACAGGGAGAAGATGACCGCGAAGACCGGGCCAAAAGATACTGAGTAGCGATGCATCTGCAGGTGCCGAATGTCTCACGTAGACGAAAGTAAGTGCAGAGATCAAAGCAAACCCTCCGTACACGGTCCGAGTGCTAGTCATGCTGGCTTCGCCTTTTTCTTCGGGGGATGCTTTAGTTGAGGACAAGAGTCTTTTTGCAAGCAGGGCAAGTGGCACCTGGATCAGTGGAACGGTTATGGGGAATATTTGCCACATTGCATTCCACCAGCGCCGGCTTTCCAGTGTAGGGGCCACGAAGCTGGCAATAGTGGGCAAATAGTGACCAATTGACATGGCAGCTAGAAGGGATATCGATTCAGTCCGGTCCACTTCATGCAGATTGTTAGGCAACAGTTTGGACAGAGGTGCGCGCATGTACTCCTGCATGTAGTAGATAGGCGCCAATAGACCGATTCCCTTCAGTTGGAAGGCCGAGCAGATACCAATTGGGCTATAAAAAGGCCAGTGTCAGTATAAACATTGTAACAACGGCAGCGCTAGGATTCGGAATCACTCACACTGCCACTTCTGACCAACCGTTCGCTTTGCGATAGCTTTCCAAAAGCCAAACACCGTAAATTGCACCTACATCGGCGAGGAAAGACATCATCTGGGATCGAGATTGTAAATCGGATCCACTAATCGACGGAAGAAAGCATGTAATCAGCGGCTGTAGCAGATTATCCAGGAAGGGGATGTGGTAGACAGGCTTGCTTATATCAACCACCTCCCCGTTGTTAGAACTCCACGTTCCTTGAATGAAATATGGGAGCATCAATGGTCGGACCTGGTTTATTATAGTCCCCATTGTAGCCCCTGCGATAGCGACGCAACACACGAAAGGCATGCCCCAAAGGGCACGCTCCCATATATTCTCTGCGGTCACAGACGCAGGCAGCTTGGGTCCGTAAGGAATCGAGCACTGTGATGCTTTCGGAGTCTCAGCAACACAATCAAGCTTTGGTGATGCAACGAGGATTGCAGATGTCCTGTTAACCATCCTTCCCCTCATGTATGGAGCCAGATGAACCTTCAATTTGTCCTTCGCGGATGCAATAGCCTCAAGCCTGGTGAGGTTGTATGCAGCGCGAAAGATTCTATCGACCCGCTCCCGGCGACTGGCTTGCCAGGCTTGCGTACAGCGATGTATATCATCGGTCCGGCAAGGAGAGGAGCGTTGAACCAACTTCGCAAGGTGGTTTGCTAGTGTGGCAGCGTCTTCGATAGCGCTGTTACCACCCTGGCCCAGGTTCGGAGTCATCTACGTTGAACAAAGATTAGAACTAGACCCGCTGGTAAGTGTCTGATTTCCACAGTGGACGAACCTTGTGGATTGAGTCTCCAATACAAGCAAATCGGTCAATGCACCAATGATTGAAGTTTGCTTCCTCCAACGCCACGAAGGTTCGAATAGTGCTGCGTTTGTACAGTTCCGAAAAAAGAACCGAGCCGGTGACTGGCTTGTCCAAGTATGGAGCAACGTGTTCGTCAACATTAGCCTTGCTTAGGCGAGGAATATCGGAGCCGTAGTAGGTCCGGTCCAACTTGTTGTATAAAAACCAGTAAGACAGGTCACCCTTCCCTCCAATCGTAAGGAAGGACCAGTCCTTGGCAAATGTTCGGTGAATAACCCTTGGATCTACTCCAGCGGTTGCAGTGGATATTCCAAACACGCAGTTGTATTCTGAGCTCATGGCTAGGAAACGGCATCAGCGTCTTGATTTACCATCCGAGAAACCGAAAGTACTCACTAGACCGCTCTTTCTGGACTTCGCTTTTGAGACCTTGCCTCTCCATGTAGTCCCACATCGAGTGTCTCACCGCACTTCTGACACCATCGGCGCCAACAACCATATCTCCCTCATATGAGGATCCATCCGCGCAATGAACGATGACATGGCTTGGGTGATGTGCGATACGGATAACCTTCTTGCTGGGCAATACAGTATCTTGCCGATCCCCAAGGTGTTTAAGGAGGAGTTCCAAAAGCGTTCGGCGCTGCAAGAATACAATGGGGTAGCCGTGTCTGCGTCGTGTTAGCCACGTCTATAATCAGCCGAGGGGGCCAAAATATGCGAGAAGCTCTTACCGTTCATTGAGCTGATCAGGGTAGTCCGAGTTCAGGATGAGACTTCCGTCTGCAGCCCAAAAATACGCGTCCATAAGGGATACAACTTCCTCTTGGACGTCATCAAATACCCCGAGCTGATCAAGGATACGCGCACCATTGGGAAGGAGACCAAGTGAAGCTCCAATCTCTGGAGCAATTTCAGGGCTGGCCTCTAGCACAATGAAATCGATGTTGTTTTTGAGCAAGCAGTGAGCTAGAGTGAGACCAGCTACTGAGCCACCCGCAATGATGACTCGGAATTTGGGCGCTGGCTGCATGATGCCTGAGATATCTGAACCGATATTGGTAGCGATGTGAATGAACTACCATATTGCCTGGGAATAAGCGCATCTTTATAAATACTGCAGTAGTTGAATCTAACCCGTAATTTGTCTCACGTGCTTGCATATATTGTTTATGAAAGACTCACTATAATTATACAACCTAAGAAGCTGCTTCATTGGCTATCATGGCAGTAGTGTGGGTCTCCCCCTTCTTCCCGCCCGAGAAACCCGAGTAATCCGGACTTTGGTCGTGGAAACCCGAAAACACTCAACTTCCAACGGGATTCTGGTATCCATGCCCATTTGATGATATATGGTATTCTTCTCATGGAAAGGAGTTGTATCCCCCCACCGGGTGACCGGAAAAGACGGAACTAAAAGCCACGAGTCTTGTTTTCCTGCAAACCGTGCAGAGATAAAAAGTACGTTGAGGATATGCATAAACTGAACCCACGTTTTGTTCGTATTGTGGACACGTTGAGGTTACTGTAGATTGATAATTGTTTAGACTGAAGTGCAATCGGAAACAGCCTTGTGAAAGCTGCCTAAAGCAAAACCCGGACGAGCTCTGTCGGTACACGACGGAAGATTCACCTCATGACGAGTCACAAATTCTTAAATTCTTCAAAGCAGACTGGCCCTTGTCGAACAGAGACTGCAATACTTGGAAACTGCTTTTCAGAGCCAGCATGCTCTACATGCGTATAGTGAATCCCCTTCCACCGGCCCCAATAACAGCCGGCAGGTGACCTGTCCGAACAATCTTATACGTCAGCACGTTCTAGACGCACAACCAAGCTCCAACAATCTGACCACCGAAACTCCCGCTATTCGTTTTGTCAACCCATGCCATTGGCGATCAATCATGAACAATGCAGTATGTGACATCCTCTGTAAACTTTGACTCACACAAGTGTCCTAATCTTGGCAGACAAGAGAACTTGGAAGAAGTAATTACGATGCATCCACTGAAGATGGCACTATCGATGTAGAGCCAAGATCTCGTATTCCGATTCTTTTAGGTTCCATCCAGGAGGCAGGGATCAATGATCTTCTTGCAGCATTACCACCGCGCAAGGATGCCGACGCACTAGTATCGTTTTGTTTGGACTCTGGCGAACCATCACTGAGTATGAAAGCATTTAGGTTTTACCTTGAGATCTTACCTTGAGATCTTACCTTCTCCGAACTAACCCGTATTTAGTCCACATTCATGGCCCTACATTCAAAGCAGAAGTATGCATCTCTGCTCTATCTCGTTAGCTTGAAAGACTCTGACAACCGCATCAAGTATGAGGAGTTCTGGAAAAGCCCCTCAACAGTATCCCTATCATGGCTTGCGTTGCTATTCGGCCTCTTTTCATGTGGGATTTTCATCCAACATAGCGTGACTCCGGGAACAGCTGAGACGGTATTACCCAAGATTTTTGACTTCTACCGGACAAAATGCGCAACAGCTTTGACCAACTCAAACTATGCCATTCCTGGACGTCACAAAGTGGAAGCTGCTGTCACGTATTTGGGGGTCGAATACCTACAGAGCGATGAGTTGAGGACAGGCATGTCTGTCTTGATTGGTGTTATTTCCCGCGTGGCGACTGTGATGGGGTACCATCGAGATCCGGATATATACCCGGAGCTTTCGGTTTTCGAACGTGAGATGAGGCGCAGAACTTGGCTTGTATTGGTGGTTTTAGACCATGCCATCGCCTTGGACACAGGGCTCCTTCCAGTTACCCAAAAAAGACCGGGTAATGCCACCCGTCCCCGTAACCTTCTGGACGATGATTTAGGGCCCACAGTCACTATTCTCCCCCCGGAACGGCCTAATACCGAAACCACCAACATCTCGTTCATGGTTGCAATGGAGGAAATGCTCTCCATGGCTAGTGAGATCTCAGATGCCGCATCGGGATTGACTCTCACGATCAAAAAAACGATGGAATTGAACGAGCAATTGGAAGCAACGTGGAATCAGGTCCCTGCTCCCTGGAACATGAGTTCTGTGAATGAAGTGGCAGGAGGTGATAACGCTACTATTCAGCGACTTTCTCTCGGGATGACATATCAGCGAGCTCGTTGTATTCTGCATCGTCAGCATTTGGTCACCCAGAACGGAGGTCCCGACTTCAACGATTTCCACCGTGTATGTGTCGATGCGGCGAGACGGATTCTTCAATACCAGTCAGAGCTCTTCCAAGGGGTATTTTCTTTACCAAAATATCGGTGTCGGGTGTGGTTTGGTATGTCACGTTCGATTTCTGATTGCATGACCGCTGCCATGGTGATTTGTCTCGAGGTGATAAACCAGTCCAAACTTGACATTACTGCGGAGTCCTGGAATCGGGAAGAGCTTATAGGGTTGCTCACAACCTCACACGCAACTTGGAAATTCTCGTCGAGACCGTCTCCGGAAACGGCAAGGGCTGCTGAGATAGTAGCAATGATGCTCCACCTTCTGGAATCTTATCACAAGAATGGTGCACAAGGTTTCCAAGTGCCGACGACAAATAATATGCCTATCTTCGAGCCACTTTCGTCTTTCCCATTCTACGATGCGCGAAATAGCCTTTCTACCATTGATATGTTTGATTGGGTATTATTCCGTCAAAACCTATTTCAATGTGACTGACCAGCTAATTTTTCTCTAGGCTCTATGGGATCGCGAAGTGAAACAATTAGATGATATCGCCCGTGGGTACTAAGGTGTGTTCCTTTAGAATCAGAGTTCGAATCTATTTGACTCGGCTAGATGTTATTCAATATTTTGAAAACACGACATGGCATCTTATCGTCCTGACTTAAGTAGATGTGCGGAGGTCATTCATTGTCGTGTTACCCCTTCTCACGTTTATCACCTCGGTCTCCAGAATTCTCACCCATATCACCCACACTCACCCTAAGACATTTTCCCTCCCTATTTTAATATTCAAGGCGCCTCGACTGGCCGCATAGATTAATAGGCTTAAGTACGGCTGAGCGAACGGGAAGCCCTGTTTTCCACACCCTATGGTCGTATGTCTTATGTTGCGTGTCGAAGACAAGGATAGAATAAAGTTAATTGGGTTGTTGAGAGGAGAGCGTCGCCGGCTAGAGGTGAGAAGGGTGAGTGCGCTATAGATAGGGTGAGAACCGGGTGAGAACCTGAGAACCTGAGATTTGGATCATCCGCGTAGACACTGCTTCATACTCGATCTCCATGTGAGGTACACTGTGCACGAACAAGCATTCGTAGAAATAAGGGTTGAACCGTTAGAATCTGCATCGCTCGATAGAAAACTAGAGTTTCAGATTTGATAAAAAGTCACACTAAGCAACATTACGGCAGGTTTTAGGTCGCCATCGCGCCAACCCATATAATTTGTTTACTCAACCCTAGGGATATGATTCCTCGGCTTAGGTATAGATTATCAATTTATTATAAACAATAATATAGTCGGTCGCTTATGCGGCCTTGTTATGTCTTTTGGATGCTCTTTTGGATGCTCTTTTGGATGCTCTTTTTTGATACTCTTTTTTTGATACTCTTTTTTTGATACTCTTTTTTTGATACTCTTTTTTTGATACTCTTTTTTTGATACTCTTTTGGATTCTCTTGAAGAAATCTAATCGATAGAAAGTTCGAAGAGTAAGGCAAGTCACTAGCCAATATTAATATATTCAGAAGATCGCTCTATCCGCGAATGTTATAACGCATTAACACAGCCTGTCCGCTCCAATAATGTACACCTTGAAAATGCAATGGTCTTCTCTCGGGGTTATTTTGTTTCTTCGGCCAGATCCTGGGAAAAACTGCTACCCTTACTCTCGATATCACGTTCATCATAAGCTGTAAGAGGACTTCCATTCTCATCTCGCCTGTAGTGGCGCACTTTCGAGCTTCCATTCGGAACCCAGAATCGCTGGTCAACACGACCGACGAACAAGATAGCCACGACCAAAATATCAATAGTGAAATCAAAGATATAGAAGCAGGCCTTGCTGTGATACCAAGCTGGGTCGATGTTAGGACGAGGTGGCATCCAAGAGGTACCGGCACGGAATGATGCGCCCAGGCAGAGCAACGAGCCGACAAGTCCGACGATGAAGACTTTGGCGACTGAGCTACCAGAACCAACCTGTTGGATTTGCTTTCTGTTGGGAGACAGGAGGACAAGCAAGAGAAGAGGAAGCGGTAGGAACGAGACGATGGCGAAGAAGGTCTGACCGTAAAGCTGGATATCGCGATCGATGCGATGGATGTTGGGGTTGAGAGTGTACGAACTCTGAATAACACAAGTGATGACCATAAGAATCGTCACCACGATAAGAGCATACAGTGCTTTGAACGCTAACGAGAATGGTCGGGACCATCCGACGACTGGGTAGACAGCTCGGAACATACGCTGTACGTATAGCAAGTTCAAGACGAAAAGCAGCAACACGCCTGCTGCAACGAAGATCTGTGCTGCAATCGCGATGCTGGCGTTGGTCGGGTAACAGGCCCAGGCGATTCGCATGATATTTGCGATAACACACGAGATGCAAAACCCAAATGTTGGGGCCGATGGAATGAATTTGTGGCCTCTTGCGAGGTTGCGGCGAAATAGAGTCATGTGGCAGGCGCCACCGGCGATGAAAAGGACGACGAAGACGGCGCATATTGGGACATCAATGGGGATTGTTGGTCGACCTCCCACTGAGGCTATTCTAGACATATAGGGTCCAGCCATCTTCTAATCTTCTAGGGGGATGGTTAGACTTGGCTGTAGGGAATAGGGGGGTCGTCAGGTTGTCAGGTTGTCAAATAAGTCTCCCTCTCTCTATATTATCTTATACCTATTCTTATCCCTTACTAGCACTTTTATTACTTTATAGAATGTCTAGTCTTATATAGATTAGCTTCGATTCCAGCTTCGATTTCGGTAGACTTAGAGGATTCGTAGGAAAACCGTAATACTCTAGTAAGCGATATATACAGCCCGAATAGCGGGGAATTAACTATTCCGGTAAAACCGATCCTATCTCGGTAATAGAATTATTAGTACTAATTATTATAATAGAAGATTCTTAAATTGTTATCGGTTCGGGTATATTTATAATCTTATTATAATTAATTATAAGATAATTAGGCTTAATTAGTAGTAGGTTCTATTTAATTTCGATTGTAGGTAAGATATAAGAAGTCTCTTCCTATTCTATAGAGACCGCTTATAGAGTCTCTTTTTTAAAAGCTCTTAGTAAGTAGTAAGGAGAATTAGAGACTACTAGTATAGGATCTTCTATATTATAAGTAGCTTACTATACCTACTACTCTTCCTTTCGAGCTAGTAAACTCTCTTATTATTTCTCTATTTATAATTGTCGAATTAGTAAAGGTACCTATAGTAAAATAACTCTCTATAAGAATAGTATACATTATCGTAACTATATCTCCTAAGAAACAATATTATCTTATTTAACTAATTAGTAAATAACTAGTAATTTAGGAATTAGCTCTAGTACTATAGGCTTTAGTGCCTATTTTCTTAGCTATAGAGGAACCGGAGGAAGAACTAATGCTTTAGTACTAATCTGATTTATATACTATTTAATTAATTTATAAGCTTACGGCTAGAGAATAGGATGTCGCTTAGCCTATTGCTATTATAATAGCTAGCGAAAAATAGGTTATCGAATCGGAGATTTGTCTTTAATCTCCTAGATCCTTAACAATATTTTTAGTATAGGCGGTATAGTCTATACTCTTCCCGGTATATCTAGTCTAACTAACGCCTATCTTTGTTAAATTATAGGTCTTATTATAACTACTAGCTCTAGTCGCTTACTAGCAATAATAACCTAAGGTACCTCTCTTAGCCTCTAAAAAGGCAATTTGCCTTTCTCTAATCTCTATACCGGCCCTCTATCTTTATAAAGAGCTCTAGTATTGTTATTATCTAAATTAGGGTCCTTTAATACTAGGTTTCTAGCTAGTATAATACCTCTCTTCTAATTGTTATCTCTATTCTTATTAAGCTTATTAGGAAAAGTAATATCCCGAGAGCGAACAATCTCCTTTATAACTAGATTCTATACTTTAAAAATATAGCTATTTTCTCCTTTATATCTAACTAAGTAACCTCGGAATACGCGAGCTTTTAACTTCTCCGATTAGATATAGGTCTCCTTCGGAATATAGGTAAATATAATAGATCCCTATATACGAAGATATCTTAAATTGACCTTTATCTCTCCTAAACTAAGCTCTTCTTACTAAGGAATAATTAGAGTCTTTCCTATCTTTAGGTTAACTAATCTATTATCAATATAAATTGCGATATTAATACAAAAGGGTTAAAGTATATCTAGAAGCTTAGTATCTATATTTATTATATATTAAGTTTAGTTAATATAACCTCCTATACGCTCTATAATACTATTTACTTTTAGTATATAGATAGCTATAAGCTTAAAAATTATACCTTTACTCTCTACCTATATCTTAAATTTATAGAATTTAGTATCGCTGTCAATCTATTAGATAGTAGGATATTAACTATAAATAAGCTTCTAATACTTATAAAATCTAATTATATAATCGGTAATCTTATCTTTATTACGAAAATAGGGTCCCTCGGTATACCGAGTATAGTTATTAACAATTAGTACCTAATATTTCTTACTATAAAGACTAGAGGGATTTATTATTTATATATTAGTATAAAATTTTATACTAACCTTCCTAATATATTATTATTTGTCTTTAGAAATCCTCTTCTTTACCTTACTAAATTAATAAGCTTTATAGTCAAAATTATAAAGCTTAACTTAATCCTCTTTATCTAGAAGGATTATATTAGCTAGAGAAGCCTTAATTAGTAGCTTACTGATATAGCCTAGATATCTATAAATTTTATAGGTTAAGACTAATTTATTAACTCTATTAATCTCTTTCTTACTATCTAAATCTATATCTAAACCTAAATTAGGCTTATAAAAATATATCTTTTATATATAAATATAAACTTTATCTTTAGCTTCGCTCTTTATACTATAATAGAGTAGTCTATCGATCTATAGAAGTCCGCTAACCTTCTTAACTAGACTAACTTTATTATAGTTCTTATATATAAGTAATAATATAATTAGATTGTAGAAAATACTATAATCTACCTTAAGAGTATTTATTAAGAGTAGTCTATCTCTAGTTATAGTATTATAATAGTTAGCAATAAGAATTGTTCTTACTTTACTTAATAAAGTATTAATCTAAATTAGGGCTTTTCTATATATAATTGTAAATTAGAGATTACTATTAGCGTTTATATAGCTATATAGTTCCTCCCTAGGCTTATACTTACAATACTTATAAAAATCCTTATAATAACTAGTAATAGTCTTTAAAGTACTACTATTAAGTATCTATATATTGTCTATAAAGTAAGTAGTATTTATATAAGTAATACTAGCTTTGTCTTTGTCTTTATTATCCTTATTATCTTTAAAAGGTAACCACTTCGCTAGTATATAGCTCTAAATATTGTTATAAGGCTTCTAGCCTTTAAAAACAATATTATCTATAAGATAGTAGTATATCTTTATAGGATATCTATTAAGCCTATAGTAGGAATATTCGCTCCTATTAATATACTAAGGCTACTTCTTTCTTTGCTATTTAGCCTATTCGTTAATTAACTTGCCTTTAGGTAGACTATTCTTATAATAAGATTGATCCTTTTAGTCTAACTTCTTATTTAATTAAGAACTATAAGATTAAGAACTATATAATCCTCCTCTATAGCCTCGACCGCTATATTTACGACCTCTGCCTCTATATTAATTATTATTATATTTATAAGATATATTAGTTAAATTATTTATCGTTATAGACAAAAACGAAAACGAAGTAGGTATATCTTATACTTTAATAATAAGTTTCTTATATAAGCTATTAAAAACGTCTTTTATAATATTATTAGGAATAGTATCCTTTATTGCCTAATATATAAATTTGACTAAATCTAGCTCTTCTTTAAGATTATAAAGTATAATAAATGTAGCTCTAAAAGTATATAGTTTAACTTTATAGAGACTAAGCTAGTTATACTAGGTCTAGTATACTATAATATATATATTAGTACTACTAAAGTCTAAATGTTTTATCTTATAGAATTTAATAACTTTACGTCTAATATTATCTATAATCTTAGCTTCGCGGATAAGAGTCTCTACTTCGTATATTATATTATTAGTACGATATAGGAAGGCTTTAATACTACCTTTAAGAATTATAATAATCTCCTAATTAAGTAGACTCTTAATCTAACTATAGGCATCTTTAACTAGTACTCCTAGATATTATAGTTTAGATCTTCTTTATTTAGTTGCGGTAATTTGTAGTCGGCGATCTTATTAATACGGACTATACTAAGTCCGTTCTCGATTTATTTTTTCTATAGAGTAAGATTGCTCCTATTAAAAAGCAACTTAATACCTTTATTTAACTTAATTTCCTTCTCTTCTAGAAGGTTTATTACCTATATACGCGGTCTTCTTATCTAAGTAGACCGTTACTGCTCCGTTCGAGCGGGGTTTTGTAGGTTCTAGTAACGAGAAGTAGGGAGAGATCGTAATAAGCCCTTACTAGCATTATTTCTATCGTCGAAATTAGCTATAATAGCTAGCTATATATATCGAGAGTCGAATTACGTCGAGTCTCGGGGACTGTTTGTTTATACGGTCCGATTTCGGTCGTAGGCAGAGTTTTCAACTATCGTATGATAACGATATAAGAATACTAGAGAATAAGAATAACTGTTAGCGATATTCTTCAAAAGTCACGCTAATAGAACTTGTTTATTGTTAATAAAATCAGTTGATCCGATCTCGATAAAGTAGGGCTACTGCGGGACGGGCCGATATAGGTCCTACAAATGCAGTGAAAAATCTGATTTGTCAAGAAAATTTGTTTATCTGAGTGCTCGGAGTCCTCGAGCAAAGGGCCTTATAATCTGTCAGCGAAGAAGAAGGTTATATAGGAATGAATATTGAATTGTGGACTCTGGAGAGGAGAGAAGAAGAGAGAGAGAAGCTCCCTCGACTGGCTATCTGGAAGTCCTGGGAGCGGAGTCACGTGACAGGCATGTGATATGCATGTGATTGATCACGTGATTCTCCAACACTAATAATAAAGAAACTCCTAAATATAAGATAGATATTTAGGAACTAAAGACCCCGATAAGATTAGTTAAGACTAATAAATACGAATACGAATATAATAAGAATAAAGATAAAGATAATACTAGTAAAGGATCGTCCTCCCTATATAAATAACTAATAAAGACTCTGTCGAAGGAGAGATTCTAAGAACTTGCTTACTAATATAAGTAGCTAGAGTAGAAGTATTAAAAGCTTAAGGACGAAGTTATAGTCCTTTTAGCTAAGAGAGTTAATTTCGATCTTATAATTAAGAACGTTAAGATTAAGCGTAATAAAGCAATCGCTTACTGTGACTTAGCAATTAGAGATCGAGAAGATCTCGTATTCCGACTCCTAAACCGAACTAGTAGCTCTAGCGTACCGATTATAGAGGCTATTACTAATAAGAAGACTACGAAGATACTAGATACTCCGATACTTAGTAATAGTAAGAAGGTCCGATTGAAGACCTAGGAAACCGTAATATAATAGAAGCTTAAGGCAAACGCTAATTATTACCTATTGCCTATATACTATAAGCTTTATATATAGAGTCGCTATAAAGGTAAGGCCTAGTTATATATCGCACTAAGGATAAGTTCCGATTCTAGCAATCTATATATAGACGCCGAGGATATAATTAACTACCTAAAGACCGTTTTCGCTAATCCGAACCGATACGCTGAAGTATATACCGTATACCACAAACTAATAATAAATCCGAAGGATAGTTTTACTAACTTCCTTACTAAGTTTATATAGCTCGCTAAAGAGGCTACTATAATTAAAGAAAACCGTAAATACGATTTGTACTCGAAGCTACTATACCTACTATAAAGCTAGGTAATATAGGTAGTTAACTAGGATACTATAATATTCGAATCTTTCTCTAAGACCTACTAGAGTATATCTTATAAGATTAACCTTTAGTAAGAGGTAAAGATTACTTCCTATATACAATCTACTACTATTACTAGTAGTAGTATAGGAATAATTATAAAGCTAATATATATTCCCTATATAAAGCGCGAAGAAAGTGTTAACTTAGGAAGACTCTCGAATATTAAGCGAGATACTCTAATAAAGGAAGGCTAATACTTTAACTATAAAGAGTAAGGATATATAACCTATAACTGCCTAAAGAAGAAGCTAGTTAGTACTATTGTGTTATGATATAATCAGAGATGAGGCTATTCCCAGAATGATGCCTTAGGCCTACCGGCAGAAAGAGTCCCTAGGGCGGCCGGGACTCTTCGGGAGGGAATCGCCTGTGTTTCCCTATCATCTCGGGAACTCCCGCCACGGGAAAGAATACCTCGCTCTACGTATTATATCCCCTACCTACATAGGACTGTATATAAATTGGATCATATAGAGGAGGCCTAACGGCTCCTTAAGAAATAGTCTTTGACTTTTAGAACCTTTTTATTATCTTCTCCTGTCTAATTGATCGGTACCTACCCTAACTCGTAGAGTATCTTAATAATTCTATTTCTTCTTCTTTAATTACCTAGGAGAATAGCACTAAGAACTCGCTCTACTCCCGCTACTAAGAAGATACCGAATCCTCCCCGGATAACTAGGGAAATACCTCCTACGGAAGCCGTTATCTAGGCTAACCCGGCTTAACTAATCACCGACCTTAATGCAAATCTCGTAGCAACTTAAGCTACTATAGAGAAGCTATAGAGGCTTAAGGACCTCTAGGACTAGGCTAAGGCCCTTAGATCTTAGCTTATAGGCCGAAGCTAAAACGAACCCCCGATAAGTCCCTACCGAGATATATACGATACCTCTAGAAGAGACTAAGAAATTAAACTTAAGAGTATACCTACGTTTACCCTTAACTTTACCTTATAATAATACTAAGAGTAGCTCTTAGACCTATAATAATAGTTTAAAGGAGCGCTAAGACGTTACCGCGACAATCGAACCTAGATCCTTAGAGTACTTAGTTATATAGATATAACTTGCTAGTAGAGATAGTATTAATATATTAACAAAAAGATACTAATTCTATTATAGAACCCTAAGAAAGACTAGTCTTACTTTAAGGATTAGACTTTAACCTTTATTAAGAACGCGGCTATCTTAGAATCTAAGGTAATAGGCTAACTCGAGAAAGCGTATTAGATAAAAGATAAAGACCCCCGAGAGTTCTATATACGTCTTAATACCCTAGAATATTACTTTCTAAGAATAGTAGAGAAAGAAAGGGCTCTCTTCTTTTTTATAAAACTTTTATATAATCTCTAAGATAAAATCTGTTACTATATTATAAAACTCCTTAAAACCTAAGAAGATATAATTGATATTATATACTACTTCTAGGACCTAAAGAAATCGGAATTAAATCGTAAGCGAAAATATACCGAAACCTCCGAGAATTCTTAGTAGAAAAGAAATCCTAACCGAAAGTCCTAGAAGCCCTAACTAATAGGAAAATTAAAACCTAAAGGAGATAAGGATATATTATTAGAAAGACGCCTAAACCCTATTAGGGATAATAGTAAATATAACTAATACTTTAACTATAGGAGCGAGAAATACTACTCTAATAAATATCTAAACCCTATAAAGGACTAAAAGACTATAATAGTATAGTTAGCCCTATAGAGAAATAATAGTAAGACGGAGTAACTCCTATACCTTCGTCTCTCCTAATAGTAAGAACTAGAACCCGGCTTTATATTCCGATTCGTATTCCGAATACTACCCGAAACAATCTCGAAACCTATATAGATCTAGATATTAAGGCTAAAGTCAATCTTATAAGCTTCGAATTTATTAAGAAATATAAGCTTAACTAAGCAAAACTTACTACGCCTCTCCTTCGCGCTATTAACTAAAAGATAATACCGACTTATAGGGTATAGAATATTCTAATAATAGCTACCGATTTAAGAGGTACTACTTATCGATTTACCTATATTTATATAGCAATTAACCGAGACCCCTAACTCTCCGGAAGCCCTATCCTTCTCTCGATAATAACAATCCATAATCTTAATATTTATATTATAGGATAAAGTAGTCTCTAATAGTTTAGGATATCTTCTATAGAAATCCTACCTCTAGTCTATTTTACTAAGGAAATTAGGAATCTTATATATATCTTTGCTATAGTAAAACTATCTAAAGAAGTATAGCTACCTATTAACTAGGATACCCTCGAGATATCCCTAGAATATTACTAAATACCTATCGAACTAGTATAGTTTTAAGACTTCTTCTTATCCTAAAACTCGAAAACCTTATCTTTATTTAATAAGTATAATTATACTATCGACCTTATCTTAGGAATAAAGATTCCTTTTAGTCCTATATACCCTCTATTATAAAAGAAGCTTATAGAGTTACGAAAATACCTTAATAAGAACCTTTAGAATAGACGAATCCGGGAATCTAAAAGCCCTACTAGGGCCCCTATTTTATTTATACTAAAGCCTAATAGAAGCTTATAGCTCTATATTAACTACTAGAGGTTTAATAAGGTTTTAGTAAAGAATCAGTATTTATTACCTCTTATTTCGGAGATTTTAGACTAGCTTTCCGGCTTTAAGATCTTTAGTAAGATCGATATCTAAGACGCCTATTACCGAATCTGTATTAAAGAAGATAATAAGTAGAAAACTATATTCCGAACCTATTATAGATACTACAAATATATAGCTATACCTTTTAGCCTTATAAATATTCCGGTAATCTTCTAAAATTATATCTATATAGCGCTTTATAATATTCTCGATACCTTTTCGATAGCGTATCTCGATAATATCCTTATATTCTCTCTAGATCGGGAGTTATATATAAATTATCTCTACTAGATAATTAAATAACTTTAGAAAGTAGGACTTTACGCAAAACTTAGTAATTATACCTTTTACTAAGACTAAGTCGACTTCCTAGGGTTTATTATATCTCAAAAAGGCGTTTCGATAGACCCTAGCCGGGTTACTGATATCACTTTATAGGAGATCCTAAGGTCCTACTAAGATATCTAGATATTCCTAGGATTTTATAACTTCTACTATAGGTTTATTAGGAACTACTCTTAAATTATATTACCGCTTATAGTCTTATTAAAAGGTAGTAAAAATAGACGTAAGCCTAGCTAGATTAATCTAATACTAGGCGAAAAGATAGCCTTTTGCTACCTAATCGCTATCTTTTAATCTATATCTCTCCTCTAATATTTTAACCTCTTATAGCCGATTCAGCTAGAAATAGATATATTAGATAGCGTTATAGCTAGGATTCTCTCCTAACTAAACGAGAATAAGGTATAGTATCTAGTAGCTTTCTAGTTATAGAAGTTTAGTAGGGTAGAGACCCTTTATAGAATACCGGATTAGGAGCTATTCGCTATTATATACTTATTTAAATACTAGTAATACTATCTTAAGAGGAGTACTTACCTAATTAAAATATTTTCGGATTATTCGAATCTTTAGGCTTTTATAAAGTAATTAAGGCTTAATAGTAGGTAAATATAGTAGTATTTAGCCTTTACTTTATTTGATTTTATAATAAAATATCGTATTAGGAAGAGTAATCCTATAGATAGACCCTCTTAGTACTAGCTACTAAGTAACTATAGGATTACCCTAATCTTACTGTTAAGCTGCTAAATAGCTAGCGAATCGTAGACGACTAATCACTATTCTATTATAGTCTAGTTATTAACTATAAGTACGCTTATCTTAGATATCCTATACTTCGAAGAGAATAAAGATAGGGATAAATCGATTAGTATAATTAATTAGAGGAAGCTCGGGTATATATACTATCTCCCTAATATATAGGTCGGGCTAGCTTACGCCTCCGAGTAGATATATCTTACTAAGGTAGGTATAGACTTTAAGGAGCTTATTAGGTAACTTTAGGACGAAGACCTAGAGACTTAGCGCTAAAAGACCGCTATAAAGTTATTAACTCCAGGGTTAAAGAGCTAAAGTATTAGGTCTACAGATCTTTTACGATTTAAAGAATATACTTATATCCCTATAAGAAGTAACTTAAGAACTAAACTATTAAGTATTTATTATAATAATCCTCTAGCTAGCTATTTTAGGCATTTAAGAATACTTAAGCTAATAAAAAGAAAATATTACTAGCTAAATCTCTATCTAGATATTATTAAATATATAAAGGATTACTAGATCTACTAAGGTATTATAGTAAGAAGATATAAGCTATATAAAGAGCTATAACTATTACTAATCCCTTTATAGCCCTTCGCGGAGATCTTAATAGATTTTGTAATAGGCTTACTACTAGTAATATTCGAGTATAAATCTATTAATATAATCCTTATTATTATAGATAGATTTACGAAATAGTCTCTATTCTTCCCTATTCTATTAACAATTATAGTAGTAGACCTCGCCGAACTATTTTATAACTATATAGAACTTCGCTTCGGACCCCCTAAAGATATTATATCTAACTATAGATCACTATTTGTAAGCAAATTCTAGTTAAAACTATACTACCTATTATAAATATATTTTAGGCTTTCGATAGTATTTTACCTATAAACTAATAGATAAATAGAGTATATAAACTAAACCCTTAAATATTATCTCTAGTACTTTATAGACAATAAGTAAGTCTTATAGGTATTCCTACTAAGATCTACTAAATTTATATATAATAATACTATTAATTTAATAACTAGTATATCTCTATTCTAAGCCCTACTAGGTTACTCTCTAAATTTCTATTAATATTTTAAGGGCGAAACTCCTTATAAGGAGGTCCTAATAGTATCTATATAAGTCGAAAAATTAGAAAACCTCTATTAAAGACTATAGGAATATTAGTAAAAGATAAATAAAGTAATAGTAAAATATTATAATAAAGACTATATACTAATATAGTTTAAAAAAGAAGATCTTATTAGTCTATTAATAAAAAACCTTAGACTAAAGGGAAGTAGGAAACTAGTACCCCGCTTTATTAGTCCTTTTTATATTTTATAGACTATTAGAAAATAAGCTTATTATCTAAGCTTACCTTAATAATATAATCGAATTTACAATATTTTTTATATAATCCTTCTTAAACTATAGAGGAAACTACTTAGAAAGGATAGCGAATCCCTATTAATACCTAATTTAGAAGATAAAGAGGAATATAAGATCGAAGAAGTATATAACAAAAAATAAATTAAGGATATAAAATACTTTCTTATTAAATAGAAAGGATAGCCCTTAGAATATAACTAATAGGTTCCTTAGAAGGATATAGAGAATATAACTAAAGTAATATACTCTTACTAAGAACGAAAAAAGAAAGGAAAAAAGCCTTTAGTTATTACGAAAGGGTAGTAAAGCTACCCCGAAAGATAAAAGAGAACTAGCTAATAAGTAGGGAAAAAGACGTTAAAACGATAGTACTATAAGAATATATAAAAAAACCTACCTAATATATTCCTAAATCTTCTTTAAAAGAATAAGGAAATCTATTATAGTCCGCTCCTCTATTTTATTACCTTTAATAGAAGTATTGTTATTACTTCCTAAGTTTAGAGCGTTTTAGATATTACGAACCTCCGCTAAAATACTATTATAAAATACTTGCTTTACTAGGGTCTATAGAATATATCCTTCGTCCCTAGGCAATAGGTATATAAGTCCTCTCGAAAAATAGACTACTCTTTCCTTATAAATATAGAAGAAGTTAGGAGTAGCGATAGGAGGGAGTATAGCGTAGCGGCCTATAAGAAATATATTATAGTCTATATAGATTTACTACTAAATCTATAGTTAGAAAATACCGAAACCTATACCCGAAACTACCCTAATATATACCTTAATCTAGCTTTTATTATCGGTTAGCTTATACTCCTTATAATAAGCCTACTCCGAAGTATTAAAGGACTTACAGAGTTCTATTATCTTTTTAGCAACTACTCGATAGGTCTCGTCGGAATATAGCTAGTTATACTAGCTAATACCGCCCTTAGCGTTATTAACCTAGCTTAGCTAAAATATTGTATACGCCTAGGTAAGTAAGTTACTAAGGTCCTAGTAGTCTCCTAGTATTACAGTTATAGCCTAGGAATTATTAGCGGTTATATCTCGGTATAAGACTTAGCGAAACCTATAGGAATATAGGTCGAAGCGCAGTTAGAATACTATTTATACGTAACCGAAGTCTTAGTGTCTATAATATAGTTAATTATAAAGGGGTAAAGCTAGTCTTTCTACTACTCGCTAATCGCAGTCCGTAAATAGTATATATACTAGAGGGTCCTTAGATAGATAGGGGCCTCTAAAAGAGGGCGTATATTATAGATAGGGTTTCGCCGGGGTATTATAATAATCTCGATATATAGAAGCCGAGGAAAAGCAGACGAAATAGTAGCTCCTATATAGAAAAAGTAAGATATAAAAAGAGGAAGTAAAAAGAAGAGAGGTTATAAGATTAAAATAAAAAAATACGTCCCCTATCCTCGGAGGCGATATTTCTTTATTCGCCTACCTACGCCCCTACCTATTTTATCTTATTTACCCTATTATATACCCTCCCCTAACTACCTATTACCCCGCGTAAGGGTACGCGATTATAGAGAGGGGATGATTTATTATAATATAATCAGAGATAAGGCTATTCCTAGAATAATACCTTAGGCCTACCGGCAGAAAGAGTCCCTAAGACGGCCGGGACTCTTCGGGAGGGAATCGCCTATATTTCCCTATTATCTCGGGAACTCCCGCTACGGGAAAGAATACCCCGCTCTATGTGTCATATCCCCTACCCACATAGGACTATACATAAATTGGATCATGTAGAGGAGGCCTAACGGCTCCTTAAGAAACAGTCTTTGACTTTTGGAACCTTCTTATTACCTTCTCCTACCTGATTGACAGGCACCTACCCTGACTCGTAGAGTATCTTAACATATTGCTATTGTTATAGCTCGCCCTTCTCCCTATACTATTAAGCTTAATAATAAAGATATTAACTAGGGAAAAGCTAATACCTAGGCTAAGTCTCCTACCTAGGTAGATAATATCTTAATCTATAGCGAGAATATCGAAGATTATAAGTAGTAAGTTAAAGAAGTACTCTATCGCCTATAGGAAGTAGGACTATAGATTACTTTACCGAAATCTAAGTTCTTAGTTAAAAAGACTAAGTTCTTAGGTTTTATTATAAGTACTAATAGTATTACTATAGATCTAGTAAAGATCGAAGTAATCTAGTTATAGTTAGTACTAACTATAGTAAAAGAAGTATAGTTATTCCTTAGATTCTATAACTTTTACTAATAATTTATTAAAGTATATAGTTTAATCTCGAAGCTATTATATCGATTAATAAGATAGGACGTTCTCTTTAAGTAATCTATAAAGTATAAAGAAGCTTTCTTATAGTTAAAGTAGAATCTAGTTAATATACTAGTTCTTTAGTATTATAATCTAGCTTAGAGGACTAGAGTTAAGATAGATATATCGGATAGAGTCCTCGGAGTAATATTTACCTAGTACTATAAATAAGATAATTTCTAGTATCTAGTAGTATTCTACTTAAAATTAATATAGCTAGTAGAATTAAATTATAAAGTCCGAGATAAAAAACTCCTAGCAATTATTTATATATTATAAGAATAGAGACTAAAACTTAAAGAATTATTATAGAAGGATCGCTTTAAGATTCTTACTAATTACTAGTTATTAGAATATTTTATAATAACCTAGTAGATAAATTAGTAATAAGTAAGATAGAGTAAATTCCTATCGTAATTCTACTTTATAATTAAGTACTAACTTAGAAAGAGAAATATTATTATAGATACTTTATTAAGAAAGGGGATCTCTTATATAGACAAAAGTCGTAAGCTTATAATACTACTAAAAGCTTACCTAGATAAAGGAGTATTTCTAGCTTACTTAGCTTCTATTATAATAATAGAGACTACTAATAAGATAGCTAGGATTATTAAAAGAGTCTATTAGTCTAATTATAAAAGTCTAAAGTTAGATAAGCTCTAATAAATAGCTTAGATAGGAGAGAGTTCTTAATAGATAATATAGGATAGATTACTTCTTTATAAAGGATAACTTAAAGTATCTAATAATAGAGATTTATATACTTAATTGCTTAATAAGATATATCGATAATCCTTAATAGTATATCTAGGAGTTAAGAAAATAAAGAAGCTAGTTATAATAAGATATTACTAGTATAGATAGGTAACTAATATAAAGCGATATATCGATAATTACTTAATTTATAAATATATAAAGGTTTAAAGAGATTATATACCTAGACTATTATAATCTCTACTAATTCTAGAGTATCCTTAGTAATATCTTTTAATAGATTTCTGCTTATTTCTAAAGGATTATTATAGATACGATATAGTATTTATAGTTATAGATCGACTTAGTAAAAGACTAATCTCTATTCTATATTAGAAAGAGACTAAAGCAAAGTAGATAGCTCGGCTATTTATTAATTATATTATATAGATTTTAGGAATCCTAGAGATAATAGTATTAGATTGTAGAGGACAATTTATCTTAGAGTTCTAGACTAAGTTCTATAGAATCCTAAGGATTAGGTAGAAGCTTTTTGGCTATATACTATCTATAAATAGATAAATAAAGTAAGATTGTAAACTAATATATAACCTAAAGACTATATCTATATATTAAATAGAACTAAGATAACTAGTCTAAGCTACTATTAATAGTTAACTTTATAGCTTTAATCCTTCCCTAAGATACGATAAAAAGATCTCTATTCTTTATAGAGCGAGGCTATAAACTAGTAATAATCTTTAACTAGAAGGATTAAGGAATATCGATATTAATATTAAATAAGTAGGAAGCGATCTAGATACTCTCGGATCTATAAGAGATCTAGACTTAGATAAAGAAATAGATTGCGAAGTTATAGTAATTATAGATCCGGTAGGCGAATAAGTACTATTATAAAGATAATTTCGGGGTTAATAACTTAGTATTTATTACGATAAAGGATTAGCTTTAAGATTAGCTAAGTAGGAAACTTTTATATCTAGCTAGTAGGCTATATAGGATTATCGAAAAAGTAGGTAATTCCTATAAGTTAGATCTCCTTAAGGCTATTTAGGTTTACCCTATCTTTTACTTAAGCAAATTACGGAAAGTAGCGATAATAGAGCCTCTTACTAGATAGTATAAAGATCCCCCTCCGCTAATATAGGTTAGAGAGATAGATAAATAGGAAGTTAAGAAAATCCTAGATACTAGGACGTACTACTAGAAGCTATAGTATAGAGTACAATAGGTAGGGTATAACCTCGATTTATAATAGTATCCTACTAGCGATATAAAGTACGTACTAAAGAGGTTATAGGAATTCTATATATAGTATCCTACGAAGCCCGGTCCCCCTTTACGTTTATAAGAATAGCTAGATACTAGCGAAGAAGATCGAGTCCTCGAGGACTATATTAATAATAATAAACTAGTATTTAGGGACTGAATACAATTTTAGTCGGGGGTTATATAACAATCTAGGCTATAGGGATCTTTTCGGCCGAATAGTTTTCTGTTATATAACCTTGCCTCGTATATATTTGTATAGTTTATATAAGGAATAGTTTCTACCGTCAGATTCCGACTTCGGTTAGAGTTCCGAGCTCGAGGGATGTTTGCACAGTTTGTTTGTTGTTGTTGTTTGTATAGAGCCCCACAAAAGCTCTGCCAGACTCGCTCTCTCTCTCTTTCTTTTCCTTTCTCTCTCTGTACTTAGTATTTTCGTTGAATGCACTCTTTTTGTTTAAAGAACTGGCTGGTAACAACTTTAACGTTACTTTATACGCTTTCAAAAGTACTAAATAAGCTTCGATTGTTATATATATAGATCTAAGCTCCTATATTAACTACCTACCTATCTTCTATAGGTATAGTTATAGCTTTAAGATCCTTAATTTTTATCGATATAACAGTATTAGTTTTGACTACTATATCTATCGTCAAAAAGCCAAAAGCTTTATCGTTAAGTATTATATTCGCTTACTATTTAGCAAGGAAACTTACTCTCTTTTTGTCAACAATTACCTTCTATTTAGGATTAGCCTTTATAGCTTTATCCTACTTTTACTTTAATACAATTAATACTTAGAAGCCAGAAGGCCTTTTATCTTCGTATATTTCCTAACAGAACTATAGCATATAGTTTCTAGGCTTAGTTTTTCTATATAGATAGGGCTTATTCTCTAAGTCTTCAATTTTTAACTCAGTAGGCTTTGATTCAGTAGGCTTAGCTTTAGTAGGCTTAGCTTCTTTATAGTCTTACTATATTAAGAAAGCTGCCTTTGAAATGCCTCTTTAACTACCTACCTTGCTATAGGTAATCTTCTAGTAAGCCCTATACCGATTGATAATATTAGTAAAGGGGATATCTCCTTTATCTTAAAGCCTTAGAACCTATATTTCATAGAATCTAGGTAACATTATAGAGATTGCTTCGAGAAATTGATTCTTAGCGTTATCTACTTTAGGCATTTTAGCCTTCTTATACTATTGTTAAAGCGTCTACCAATTTAGGAGCTATTTATCAATATCGGTGCTCCGATCTAGGCCCCTATCTAGATTCCTCTATTGCTAGCAAAGTCTAGTTTTATAGGTAGGATCGCTCTTAGGTACGAATCGTTTATAGAGATTAAGTATCAAATCTAACAGTAATTCTAGATCGTCAATTAGTAGCCGGTAGAAGTCGTTAACTAACTACCTAATTGCCGATATTACTAATAGTAATCCCTTCACTTTCGCTAGATAGTTCTTATACTTTATATCCCAATCTAACTTTATAGATTGCCTAATATAGAACCAATTGTCTTTATATTTCTCTATAGCTTTATCAATAGAGATAATCTTAGTTAGTAGCTCTAATTTAGGGCGTTCTTCGTCCTTTAGAAATAGATCGTATTAGTCCTATATATCGTAAGCAATTGCCATTGCTTTAATATATAGCAGCTATAAATTCTATATCTCTATATCCTTCAAAATAATGCGGGAGGAGGCTGCGGAGAGAGATAATATATTATATAGTATATATTCAATTGATTTATTATCGATTTGTCGTCGAAAATCCGATTTTTCTTCGAAGGAAATCGGGGTTACTTCGTCAATTTAGGGGTTAACTATTATCAAATTACTAAAAATCGGCGATAGCGAGGTATTTAGATAGTCTATATATTGTAGACAGATCTTAATAGAACGAAACCGGGCTTATAACTAACAGAAATAAGACGTATACGACAATATATACAAAATTGATATATATAAAATTCTCTAACTAACTATAAAATAACAAAGCCCGTTGTTTTCCAATCTGTACGGACATCGATGATTAAGCAATGTATATAATTTTATATGGTACCGTTATCATGGCGGTCCATTGATTTTCCGGTTTGTATTGACTTGGTAATTCCTACCATGCACCATGCCTGGTACTCGACACATTGTCTTGATAATAACTAGCATTTAAGCCTACGCTAACATTATTGTGAACATCTCATTCAAATTAGTGTTAGTCACTATACTAGCGCATGGTTTTCATTAGCCCCCGAATCTGTCAGCTTTTCTATTTCTATCCCTCAGGTCGCCTCACCTTATCTCCGCCGTCCCTCATGTCTTTACTAGCCATCAACAACCCCCCCCCCCAAAGAGGGTGGGTTTATGCCTTTGACTACATCACATTTCTTGGGGGCGTGGTTCTTTTTCTTCCTTCCTTCTCATTTGTGGGTAAAACCTACTTACCAATGTGTAAGATACCAACGACATGGCTCCAGCGAAAGTATCCATACGGAGTGAGTTCAAGACTCCGATTTAGCGGTCTGGCTGCTTGCTCACCTCATTGTCAACCATCGGTACTATTATGAAGCAGAAAATAAGTTGGGAAAATTGAAAATCAAAGAGGAATAGACCTCAGGATAGCCCACAAATGGGCCCAAGCCCCTAGCCCATAGCCCAACCCGCAGTGGGCTATAGGTTGGGCCTTCGAAGCCCGACCCAACCCCCAGCCCATTAATGGGGGCCTTATGGGCCCCCATCAAAGCCCATTTCTGTGCACAAACATAGTCTTAGCACGTATAAAGTAGCTGATTAATGGCTGTATTTTGCGTATGTACCAACCTATATATTTAGTATTATTATAATATCATTGTAAGAAGTGGGAATAAAGTAGATATTATACTGATTTTAGCATTATAATACTAGATTTCATACAAAAGCTTATACAAAATCACTCTAAAAAGATACAATTTGACCCGTAGACCACGAATTCGCACCGAGGATAATTACTAAGTATCCGTATTAGACCTGGCTTTGAACCGCCCATAGGTTCCAAATCTCAGAACCTGAACCTAACCTCTTGAAGTTAGGTTCCAAAGTTTTTAACCTGGACCTAACCTTAACCTCAAGGAGGGTCGTTGAGGTTCAACCTCATCAACCTACATGAACCTGCATATGTATAATTTTTTGACTTTTTTCCTCTTTTGGCTGGATAAAAGTGATGATTTATCTCGGATTTTTACAGCTGTTTTGTTGACCTACCGGCGTTCGTCTGATTACTCTGTCAACGTGGTGAATTATGAAGAAATAATTGTTTAGAAGTAAATAGAAGACAAAGCCACTAATAAATTACAAGTAATATTCGATGATATCGACGTGGTAGGTGGTCAGTAGAGGTCATCGGCGAAATTGTATATAAAGATGCAGATATATATACTTTGAACACTGTAACCTATATGTATCTTAACCAACAGAACTACATATTATCGAGAAAACCACTAAAATATATATAAAATCCCCTTATTTTTATACAAAACAAATCGTTATGCCTCCCTCTATAAATTTGTCTCGAAGGGTTTAGGTCAAATTATCTATATCTATCGTGAATCCAGTCTAAAGATTCTTATCGTTAGACTTAGCTATTTAAACAAGACGATTTTCCTAACTTAAGGTTAACCTCTAGGTTCTATACGGGTAAGTTAGGTTGAGTTCTAGGTTCTGTACGGATATATAAGGTTAACTTTTAGGTTCTATACGGGTAAGCGAGGTTCTCTTCTAAAATAATCTACTATAATAGCCAATTAGATATAGGTCGGTAGATATAAAAGACAATAGATCAATTCTAGCACGCAGAATAGGGTCAAACGGATCCCCTAAGAATATTGCGTATCTTTTCGAAAGAACGAATAAGTAAGTTTCTTATTCTCTTCCTCAGTAATTATACCCTCTACTAGTTTACTAAATCTATTATATCTTAGCCCTCCGGCGCCTATACATCGTCTAGCTTCGATATTACGGACGGTTTACTATTAGATATACTCTAATACCTTCTCCCCGACGATTCCCTATCCTAGCGCAATAGCCAGAGCTAACTACTATCCGAAAGCTAGCTTGATTCAGTTCTAGACCTTCTAGACTATCGATCTTACGTGGCTTATTAGGCCCTAAGTACCCTACCGCGAATTAAGCCCGATCGTATTAACGAATTTATTATTTATACGCCAGAAATAACCGCGGAATTTATTAAGTAGTAGCTTAATACTAGCTATAGCAAGTCGAAGCGGATTAACTAGGATAGGAACCTAACAAACCGTCGAGCAGAGTACTAGAAAGGGTTCTAATAAGTTGCAAATGCTAAAGATAGTAAGCTAGGCGTTATATATAATAAGTACTGTACAGTTCTTACGCATCTAGCTACAAATTATACTAGAACTTTATCGATACAGAAACATCTCGATAGGCTAAAGTACCGAAAGCAGCTACCGAAGAAGGGTACTAGTAGTATCCGATAACTACTTAGTAATATAGTATATTCTATAGGGTCTAAATCTTATATTAGTACTAACAATAAACTTACTATTATATAGGCCGAGAAAAGACTAGCGCCTACCTTTATATAACAAGTATAGGAGCAGATGCTTCTTAATCTAATCACTATATCAAATTTACCCTTTTTGTTTGTCGAGTATCAAAAATTCCGTAACCTCTTTTCCTTTATACAGCTAGCACCCGAACTACCTAGCTTTCCGTTAAGAAAGGTGATTTGCGAGTACCTCCGGGGTTTCGTGCTATAGTATCAATAGGAGATATTACAAACGCTTCTATCTAGTACAAAGCTATTACTCGCACTTGACTATTGGACTTTACTATTCTAGGACGCGTTTATAGCTATCACAGGATACTTCCTAGATAAGGAATAGGAATATCGCGAGGTCCTTCTTAGGTTTAAGCTACTTTCTAGAACTTATTCTAGCGTAAATCTTAGCAAAATTGTTCTCCAGATTCTACAGAAGTATCAAATCACTAATTATATACTAGCGGTAACAACTAATAATATATCTAATAATAAGACGCTTATCACTACGATTAATGATTTAATCTATAAACTACAGCTAAAGACGGATTCAATGATTATTTAAGTACCCTATCTTGCTTATATTATCCAGTTAAGTCTAGTTGAATTGCTTAGTAAAATAAAGGCCTCGCTAAAAAATAATAATACTAAATTGGAATAGTCCGAGGATCGTATTAGATCACTATATACGCGCTAGCAGAAGCAAGATATCACTGATACCCTAAACAAGATAGGCTTTTCTTAAATAGAATTCTATATATTTAATACACTAACTATTATAATAGGTTCGAGGCCTTACGGTTTTTATTAATAGAAGTCCTTAATATAAAGAAGTATTTCTGAAACTCGAGTCTAATAGGTAAAAACTTATTCTAATCCAAGATATTCGTACGCGGTAGAATTCAATGTTTCTTATACTCCGCCGGACTAAAAGGCTTTCTACTACCTTTAACGAGTACTATTCGCTTTATCACCAACCTCATTTTGCATTAAATACAGAGGGGTAGCGGCAGATTGACTATCTACTTTATATACTCTAGCCCTTTTTTATATACACCACACTAGTCTACTAGACTAATAACTCGAGTATTCACCTTATCTTTAGTATTTATAATAGGCTCTTTGATTATCTCGAAAGATTGATATATCAGCTTCGTCGAAAGAGAGTTGCCTAGAAATAGCTTATACTTTCCTCCCTTAAGACTACAAAAGATAAACTATTAAAGTACTATAATATAACAGACCTTATTAAAGATAATCTCTATACTATTAGAACAATCCTAGATCTATCTAATAAAATAGAGTTCTTTTTAACAAGTAATTAGGCCCTAGATAACACAGGAAAAGACTATACAAAGGAATATTGTTAGAGCCTCTAGTCTCTTTTCGAGAAATACCGCCTATATACACTATTAAATATATTACTATCAGATAGTATATCGTTCCTAGCTAAATCAGCGCTCGAGAGGATTCTTAAGGACAATTCCTCACAGCGATTAACTAGTCTATATCAGGATAAGCTTACTAAGTACCTCCAGAGTAGTAAGTAAGTAAGCCGCTGATATAAATCATCATACTAATATTCTTAGCCACTATCAATAAATCCGCTTAGGTCTTCTAGAGAAACCATAAGAGGGAGTTTCCTATTCTTACAAGTATTACTCGTGATATAATATCCATTCTAGCGACTAGTACCGGTATTAAGCGTCTTTTCAACTCTGCCCGGGATATTTGCCACTATCACCGGGGGTCGTTAAGCCTAGAGACTATCCGCGATATTATATTATATATATATATAACAAGGTTTGATACTAAGAAGGAGCAGCGATAGGTTCTCTAAGAGTATCTTTTAGAGCAAGAGATTGTAGCTTCGTCCGAAGAACTTTATATTAGAATATATTGTGCCGAGGCTATTAGTAATACTGAGGAAGACATAGAGATATACCTTTATACCCCGGCTATAGCACCACTCTCAGCCGTTGCCGCTAGAAAGCAGCCGGCTATCAATTCTAACGACGAGGACGACTCTGATACCGATAATATTACAGATCTAGAAGAGACCTCAGCATTACTATTACCTGATACGCAGCAGCGTATATCAGGTAGAATACGGAAGAGGTCGAGACTCTTAGATAGATATATAGTTTAAGCTTTAACAGTTAAAGTCTAGGAAATCTATATTCTAGATATAAGGTGTGAATTACTAATATCTAAAAGCCCTATCGAAGATAAAGCTATAACATACAATTCTAGACATACAGTATCCTTCTGTAAGGCTATACAGTAATCAAATTTTGGTTTACGGTTACAATGGAATACAGCCTGTTTCGATATATATTATGCAACTGAGCCCGAGTCACGTTTTTTAACTGTTTGTCATCTTTATTTAACCTAAGGTTCACCCGCGGGTCAACCTAATGAGGTTCGGTCCTCGGATGGAACCTCCCTCAGGTTCCAAAACCTAGAACCTGACCCGCCCAAATGGAGGTTCAGGTTAGGTTCTTCAGGTTCACCCGCGGGTAAGTGCCAGGTCTAAGGACGGCTCTCTCGATGGCATTGCTACTGGGCCAGCGAGCCGTTGACCTCCGATGGTCATAGATATCTCACCGGAGATATAGGGTAAAGGGTCTGTTGGAATGATATCGGGTCCCGCTAGCAGAAAGGGTGGGCGAGAACGCGGTCCCTAAGCCGGGGTCAGACTAGACTGCGAGTCTGCGACATCGCCCGTCCATGGGCCCCTAGGAGGCGCCCAAGGCCTATCCACGGTGGGCCTCGGGCGCTTTGACTCTTTGGTGGGGGGGGGCGTCCAAAAGGCCCGAGGCCTATGGGCACGCCTATGTTGGCATTGCCCAAGTGCCTATGCTTGTATAAAGTCACCCAAAATGGACGCACCCTAGAATCTTCCGCCCATCGTACATGGGAAATATGGGAACTCCCATGGGACTAAAAGAATTCCCACGCTAACATAGCTAACCCAAAACGGATGGATAAAATGCTGAGTTGTCATAATAACTTACCGTTATTTACACTTGTTTTTGTTAGTACCCCTAAACATAAAGCATTTGTGCAGAGGCGGCCATTTCTGGCCTCAAAGGGGGCCGAAAGTGGCCTCCTCGGCACAGTTCTTCCGCATACGTACTTTTAGTCCCAGAGCCACGCGCTCCTCGCCTCCCCCTTGTAACGCGTACTGTCACGTTCTTGTTCGGTTATATCGGTGCCTAGGCGCGTAGCTCCCCTTCCCCTACCCTCGAGCCCCGCTTCTACTTTCTATCGACTTCTACCTACCTCCGGGCCTACTCCTTAAGCGCTACTATAATACCTTCGTTTTATAAGATTGCTAAAAATAGTATACTCTATCCTAGGCTTATTAGTCGCTAGGGCAATAGGGTCTATAGCTATAAAGCCGCTAATAGTCCCTCCTTATTCTTCTACCTAGCCCTCCTCTTACCTATCCTTTGCTAGTCTCTCCTTTAGCGCGCGCTTTATAGTTATTTATTATCCCCGTTGATTCGTCTACCTACCTAGAGTAGCTTTATATATATCTTTATTTCCCTAGACGTAGTATAAGCGATATTATAGATCTATCCTCTATAACCGATAGTAATACCTCCGGGGTATCTTTCTAGCCTAATATCGATATAACCGATAACTCTAATTCTAGGGAAGCCTTAAATTTAACTAAGCTAATAACTCCGGAACCTACCTATCTTCCTAATAATTATAGTAGGCCTTCTACCTATTGTAGTGGGGAGATAGGCTCCTCACTACCACCAGTGCTCCTGTTTGCCTTGTGTTGCTTTATGTTGTTCATACGTTATATAAGCAAGCATTGTGATTTTGAGGTTACAAGTAGCAGATAGATATAGATTGAGAATATACACTCCTACACCTCTCTGAATTCACTTCTTGGACAGTGCTCCAGGACCCTTTTTGTATGCAAGATTGAGCATAAAGCCTAATTACGAGTGCTGAATCGACCTATATACTAGAGAGTATATAGCCTTAAGTGTTCCCCTCTTTATATAGTGACCGACGTAGGGAATGCTTAGGGTAGCAAACACGCAATATATTAGGCTGATTCTTAACCTATACTATAAGGGAATTGTGAGATTTAAGAGAGCAGAGGTATTTACGGACAAGATAGAAGTACGGATATAATTTGACCCCGAGAGACGCTCCGAAGACCGGACAAAGAGAGTACGAGTATTAGTAGCCCCTAAGTATATCGAATAAAGTTATTATTTTAGGAATAGCCTATAATTAGTATAGATCCCGGTAAGTATAGGAGAGGAATAATAGCTTTCTTTTATAATAAGTATACTTAGCTAGTAAGAGGCTTACTAGGTAACTAACTAACGGATCTAGCCGAATTACGCGCCCTAGTGTATATAAGATATAAAGAATTAGCGATTTCGGTAGAAAAGATCTAGCCGGGAATCGGATTCCTCTAGAGAAGTATACTAAGAGAGTATTTATTATTAACAATAGTAAGATTTTAGTAAAAGAGAGATATATAACTAACTAAGGAAATATAATATAAGAAAGAAGGATCTATAGAAGGATCTTTAGTATTCGAAAAAGAAGCTTATCGCCTATCTCTATCGTTTTCGGAAGTTACTACTAAATATAGTAGTAAGGCTCGATTTGATTCTATTAATTTTGTTAATCCTATTAATTCTACTAATTCTACTAATTCTATTAATTCTATTAATTCTACTAATTCTATTAATTCTAAGAAGAAAAGTATTATAAAGATACCTAATAAGACTCCTCTGCCTAGCTAGGACCTATATCTCCGAGCCCTCCTCTAAATAGGCCTAGGAACCCCTAGTCCTTCTATAGGAAGAGCCCTATCTCCCTTTAAAGGATACTAAGAGCCGGAGTATTAGTACTCTGAGTCTAAGTCCTCGATACCGAGAGAGCCCTATCTCTAAACCTCTTAGGTTCCTCCTCCGCTAACTATCGAGGCCCTATAAGTAATCTATCTAGCCTACTCTCTTATAATTAGGCTAGACTATAGGCCTACCTAGTATAAGCTAGATACTAAGCAAAGTACTAAGCGACCTATACTCTCTCTAACTATATAGTATCCTTAGGTAGTTCTATAGATACCTAGTACTTTCTACTAGATACTAATATTAGATCTAGGTATCCTAAGTATCCTATTCTTTAATAGAAAAGATATAACTAAGGCCCTTAAGAACTTTAAGAAGCTTTATAAGAGATATAGAATTATAGACTCGGTATTACTCTATAAGTTATTCCTAGATTACTATAAAAAGAATATTTACTAGTAGGTAAAGACTAACTAGATATATCTCGCCCTAAACTAGAAGTAGTTTAAATATAAGATCTATAAGGACTTTAAAGAGTAAGATAGCGAGTATTAGAGATTCTTATAGTCCTTACTAATAGATTTAGTATATTAGCCCTATAAAACTAATATAGAGCTAAGGTAGTATATCTTATAGTTTATAACAATCACTTATATACTACTTAAAAAAGAGATGATTTTAGAGTAGTAATACTACGAATAGCTACTTTCTAGACTACCTAGCTAGCTTAGAGAGAAGGTAATTAGAAAGAAGAGAATTAGCTTCGAAGAGCCCTCGGCTATAGGGCCTATTTAACTTAGCTAGGTTATAAAGATAATTAATAAGGCCCTTACTAACTAAAGACTTTATAATAAAGCTATAAAAGTAGTTACCTAAACTATCTACTAATAGTGGATATAAACTTACCTCTAAAAGTATCTCTAGGATATATCTATTCCTTCCTAGGAGTATCCTTATAGAGTTAAAGATATATATTAGTAGAAGGGTTTTTCGGCTATAAAACTACTAGCTAATTATATTTTAAGAAATTAATAAGGATTATAGAATATACTCTATCTTATAGCCTTCGATATTAAGAAAGCTTTCGAGAAAATAGACTAAAAGTTTAACTTAATAAATCTAAAGATTAATAGTTTAAAAGTACTAATAAGTTAGTAGGGTATATCTTTAGTAACTAGGAGATATATACTAAGACTATATATAAATAATCCTCTTTAGTCCTAGCTATATCTATAAGTGTATCCTTAAGTTAACTAGGACTACTACTATTATAAAAGAGAAGGCTATTTTGTAAATCTTTAGGTATATAGAGACCTTAAAGAGGACCTCGCCTCGGGAAAAATATATTATAATAGCCTAATCTTATATATAAGACCCTAAAGAGAAGAAGGACCGAGACTTATAAGATATAGAGAGAGGCCTTTTAAAGAATTCCTACTAATCTAATTAGCGAACTAGTATAGCCGAAGCTAGGCCTAAGTAAGCTAACTATAGCTATTTAAAGAGGAGAACAATTAGTATTAGATACTAGGCTCTATAGTCTAGTTAAACTACCTAATAACGCGCCTAGGTATTATACTTAAGCTAAACGATAAGATTGATAATAACAATAAAATCTCGCGGATTAATAAGATTAATACTAGGATAAATACCTTAAATACCCGGACGTTCTAAGATACTATAAGAAAATATTACTAAGAAAATAGGATAGTAATAACTCGCTTCTATAAAGTAGATAGGTTCGAGCTATTATCCTAATAAGCTAGAGTTAAAGAAGTCCTTAATAATAAAGAAGTAATAATAGATAGCCCTTTTACTATTAGAGAAAGTAAAGCTATTAGTATCTAAGATAAAGGAAAGGCCCTAGTAGTAAGAAGGTAAGCTCTATATATATAGTTAATCTCTTTAGATATAGAGCTAGAAGAAGATATTAAGGGCCGCTTCTTAAGTATAAAGGTAGAGATTTCCCTAGAAGAAATAGTAAAGCTATCCTCGAGATTCTATTATATCTTATTTATAGAGCTAAAGAAACTATAGGAGCTACTAACTACTAAGGCCTATTCTCTAGAGATAGTCTCCTACTATAGTATTACTAGGCTAGAAATACCTATTTATAGGATAAAGTCCTAGGTTTTTTAAGATAAATAGCGCTCTAAATTAGTAGCTATAGGACTTAGCCCTTCCTATAATATATATTCCCTTAGCCTTCTATAAACTAATATAGTCGTAAAAGAGTATATACTAGAGACTATACTAGATACTAGATCGGTACTTAATATAATTAGACTAGACCTTACTAGTTACCTAGGATTATTTATTAAGAAGGACCCTTAGTTATATATAGTACTAGTAAATAGAGTAAAAGTTTGTTACTTAGGATATATCTAGAATATACCTATTACTATTAGGGATATTATTATCTATATCAATATCTTTATAATCTACTACTATAGCTTGATTTTAAGAAGGCCTTTTATAGAAGCCTTAATAATATAGTTAATATAGAAACCGGATAGTAGAGTAGAGTATATAGTATATAACCCGGAGAGATTAAGAAGAGTCTACTTCTTAGTATATAAACCTAATAAAAAGAAGACTCTATAAGCTATAATACTTTAGCCTAATAATACTTTTAGGTAGCTTAAAACTAACGATTTTATTAACTAAGTATCTTTAAACTAATTAGTAGGGGCTTAATTCCTAGTAAGCCGCCTATTATATATAATTATATAGAAGAATAGGAAAGAAAAGAAAGAGCTATTATTAATATTAACTTAATATTTTTGAATATTTTATCTTATATTATAGAGTTTATAGATAGAGAGAAGTCCTCTATCTATACTAATTTAATAAATATAATACTAAGAAGTATAGTAGATTTAGATAAGTATAAGATCTCTCTAGAATAGAGCCTAGTAGAAGTTAATAACTAGAAATATTACTAAAAGGAATTCGGCAATATAAAGGAGAGAGGATAAGATAAAGTAATACTACTAGATTTATATTATAAGATAATAACTTAAGAGCTAGATTTTCTACTATCTAGCTAGGAGCTAAATAGTAAATTTATTTAGCCGAAATACTAGATTTCGACTAATATAGAAGTAAATACCCTTTATAAGCGAAAAGCTAATAAGATAAAGCTAATAAGTATATTACTTTCTAATAGTTCTATCTCTAAAAGATAGCCTAACTAGTAGGAGAGATACTTACTAGGATATTACTCGAGTCTATTCTCTAACAAAAATATAAGATTTAATAGCTATCTATATCCCTAGATTGCGAGTTTCCCCTATAATATAAGACTAACCCTAGAGCGAGAAGTGATATTAATCCTAGATAAGGACCTATAGCTTAAAGAGAAGGAGCTATTAAAAGAGCTACTACTAAAGAGAGAGAGAGTACTAGTATAGTCTTAGGAGTATATTAGCTATATTTATAATAAGGTATATAGTCTATAAAAGATCCGGACTATCGAGTATTAAGCCTAGCAATATCTAGGATTTTAGATACTATAGATAACGTATTCGGTAAGCGAGTCGCCCATGTAAGCCAGCCGCCCACCCAACCCAAAACCTGTCAATTAATTTAACCCCTTATTCTTTCACCACCTACCATGCCACCAATTCGCTCTCGATCCTCTAGCAATTCAGCAGAGCAAGAGGGTAGGATCTTATTAGCTATCTAGGCTTTTAAGAATAAAGAAATCACTTCAATTCGTGAAGTAGCGCGCCGTTTTAATATCCTACGTTCCACTTTACGCGACCGCCTCTCTGGCCGTACTAAACGAATCACTATACGCGCAAATTCATACAAATTGATAGAAACTAAAGAGGAAACTCTTCAAAAATAGATACTCTCAATAGATCTATATAGAGCTGCCCCCCGCCCTTCTACCGTTCGAGAAATAGCGAATCTTCTTCTCGAAAAACGCGGAACTACCCTAGCTCTTTTAGTCGGCGAAAAATAGGTTTACAATTTTGTTAAACAGTATCCTCTTCTTTCCTCCCGATTCTCGAAACGGTATAACTACAAACGTACGAAATACGAAGACCCGAAAATCATTATAGAGTAGTTTAATCTAGTTTAAAAGATAATCCTTTAATTTGGAATCGACCCTAACGATATTTATAACTTCGATAAGACTAGTTTCGCGATAGGATTAACAGTAACTACGAAGGTTATAATAAGGAGTAAATACTACAGTCAGCGAGCACTTTTATAACCTAGAAATCGAGAGTAGGTAACTACTATTAAGTATTCAAATACTTCGGGTTAGGCCCTCCCTCTGTATATAATTTTTAAAGGCAAAGTCTTTATTAAATTATAGTTTAACGGTCTTCCGGAGGACTAGTAGTTTAAAGTTAGTCCTAATAGCTAGACTTCAGATAAAATTAGACTTCGTTAGCTTACAAAGCTCTTTATTCCGACTACTTCTTTATAGACTAAGGGGGTTTACCGGCTTTTGATTCTTAATAGCTACGGAAGTTATTTAACGCCTAAATTCGATCAAATTTGTAAGGAAAATAAGGTGATACCGCTTTATATACTAGCGTATTTATCTTATCTTTTACAACCTCTCGATATAGGCAGTTTTGCGGTCTTAAAACGTACTTATAGTCGGATAGTTAAGATAAAAATACGGAGCGGGATTAATTATATCGACAAACTAGACTTCCTAGAAGCCTACCTCTCTGCCCGAATTGAAGCTTTTAAATCGGAGACTATTAAGAACAGCTTTAGAGCAGCTAATTTAGTCCCTTTTAAACCGGAGAGAGTTATCTCGAAGCTTAATATCCGGCTTTGAATACCTACCCCCCCCCCCTAGCCGGGGTAGTGAATTAAGCCGGAATTTTACCCCTAAAACGCTAGCTACAGAGAAAGACCTACATCGGCAAGCTTTATCAATTAAAGCTTTGCTTCGTACTAGGTCTCAAAGCCCGCCTAGCCCGTCAAATCGTATATTAAACCAGCTTATGAAAGACTTCCGTCTTACAATGCAAGGTGCTATCTTGCTCGCTAAAGAAAACAAGGATTTACGCGCCGTCAACGAGAAGCAGAAGCAAAAGAGAGCTAGATCCCGGAGGCATATACCTACTAAAGAAGGCCTTTTAGTTCAAGAAGCCTCTGCATTAATTATACAGCAACAAGAAGCATCAGAAGCACCTCCCCCCGGCACCGGCATACCTAGAGAATCGGCTATTCAGCCACGTACGCGGCCCCCCCGGGGGTATAGAATATACAGATTGCTAGGGCATAGAAGAGAAACCTATCCAGATAGACCAGTTAGTTAGTTGATTTAATTTAATGGCGTTATGGTTGAGATAAATGCATTTAAATTTAATAGGTTGGGTTGGGTGGGCGGCTGGCTTACATAGGCAACTCGCTTACCGAATACGTTACTAACTCTTATAATTATTAGAATACTTAAAGATCGTTAGTAGAAAGGCTTAATAGAACCTAGCTATAGGCTATATTAGAATCCTTAGTTCCTAGTAAAGAAGAAGATACCTAGCTAATATTATTTAGTTATTACTATAATAAAACTAAACTTAGTAATAGTCTAGGATATAAACCTATCTCTAAATATAAATAAATTTATAGAAGACTTTTCGGGGATAAAGGTTTATTTAATAGTAGATTTATTCTCTAGCTATAATTAAATCTCTCTAGCTAAGAACTATTAAGATATAATAGTAATTATAATACTACTAAGCCTACTTCGGATAACTACTATCCTATAAAGAGGTATAAATTCTATAGCCTAATATTAGCGAATTATATAGTTTATTCTAGCTAATAAATATAGAGAGAGAGCGAAGGCGTTCTTAGATAACTTTAGAATTAAAGGACTAAAGACTATATATAATAATAAGATTACCTTTCCTAGAGTCTATTAATATATCCTAGAGTATCTAAAGAACCTAGATAAGATACTATATCTTCTAGAGCTCGCCGGAATAAGTATTTCCGCGAAAAAGTCTTAATTTATAATATAGGGTATAGCTATAATAGGCTAGATTTATAATAGAGATAGATATTAACTAGATAAAGTAAAGATAGTAAAGATTATTAAATAGCCTACTCTAATATTAGTCTTTAAAATAAACTTATTTATAGGACTTATAGTATACTTCTAGGTTATAATCTAGGGCTTTGCTTAAATAGTCTTCCCTATATACCGCCTTTTAAAATTAGGAGTATACTTCGAGTAGTATAATAACTACTAAGAAGCCTTTATCTAGCTAAAAAGTATTTTATTAACCTTTCCCTATACACTACTAATTAACTATAACTTTATACTATTAGAGATTATAATTATAATAGATATATTATTAAAGAGATAAGAAGTAGTATTAATATAGGTATAAAATAAGATTTATAAGCTAGTAAGATATAAATCTAGGACTTAGTTAGAAATAGAATAGTAGTATAATACTAGTAAGTATAAATACTATAGAGTACTAAAAGTACTAAAAAAGTTTCAATACTAGGTTTATAGAGTCTACTTTACCCTAAAGATTAATATTAAAACCTTAGTATTATAGTTAAATCAATCTATAATAGATTTACCTAGAGCCTTAGTTACTAGCTAGATTATATAGATTAGACTATTTAACTTTAATATAAAGTATATCTCTAGATAGTTCTATAGAGCCGCTGATAGTCTATCGAGACGTCCCTCTATTATAGAGGAGCTAGAAGAAGAAAAGTAAGAGGAAGATATAGATAATTTTATTTCTATAGAAATTAGTATATTAATAGTAATATTAAACCTAATAAAGATATCTACTACTAATAATCTAAAGGTAATACCGAGTATTAAATAGGATCGAGATTAAGATAATATAGACACTCTATATATCTTAGGCCCTAAGTACTCTATCGAATTAGAAGAGATTACTAAATAGTATATAATATTCTACTATCTACAAGAGATACTAATCTACTACTATAATTAATTTAAGAGATATACTACGAACTTTATTATATAAAGAGAGTACCTATTTTATTATAGAAAAGAAAACAATATACTATTAAGATAGATTCTAGACTCTCTAGATAATAGAAAGAAAGTAACTATCGCTAGTTATAATAAATTAGGCTATAAAGAGAGAGAAGCAATATACTTACTTCTAAAGCTATAATACTAGTAGGATAGAATATATATCTAGATCGCTAAATATATTTAGTATTATCTATCCTATTAGTTCTATAAACCTAGTAGACTAGAGGAGCTAATAGTATCGAATCGAGTATAATATATTTAGAATATCGTTTTTATTAATATCTCCCTATTACCTAATAAGAATAGATACTATAATATAGCTTAGGTAAAAGAAGGACTAAGCGGATAGCTAGAAGCGAAGCCTATAAAAGCAAAGCCTACTAGTAGGATACTTATAGACTAGATCTAGTTAGATATAATCTATTATTATAGATTTCTAGCTAGGATTATAATAGATAAAGGCCTAGAGTTTTAGGGTAAGATCTAGAAGATACTCGAATCGAAAAGAATTAAGAGAGTTACTATTTCCCTATATAACCCTAGATTAAATAGTATAATTAAGCAAAGTATAAGAATATTTAAGGACGTCTTATCGAAAATAACCTTTAGTTATTTAGCTAAGAATACTACTACTACTACTTCTACTATAGAGTCTACCCTAGATCCTAATCTACTATCCTCTTTATAGTATAAAAAAGCAAAGCGTATCTTAGCGACTACCCTACCTTTATAGAGAAAGTACTTCTATATAATCTTACTAATAGATAGAATAACTATTAATATAATAATAGATATAACCCTATACTAATTCCTCTTCGGCTAAGATACAATTTTACCTATAGAAATAGAGGTTCTAATATAAAATACCCTACCTTAGAAGACTATTACGATAAAGGAAGACTTAATTAGTCTTTATACTAGGCAGATTTTATAGTAAGATAAGGATATCTAAAAAGCGATTTATAGATTCTCTTATATAAAAGATAATAATAAGTCCTACTATAATAGAAGAAAGCGTCTTCGAACTAACCCTCTAGAAAAAAGGAGCCTAGTCCTACTATATAATACCTAGAGATAGGATAACTATACCTCCGAGTAGAAGCTATAGTATCGGTAGTCTAGTCCTTATAGGATCCGATTAGCCCTTAGCAATAGAGCTTATACTCTTAAAGAGCTAGATAGAACTACTATTTTCTATAAGTTCTCTTCGGGTACTAGCCTTCAGTATAGTATAGTAAATAGAGATCGCCTAAAGAGGTTCTAGCTATACTAAGATATAGCTATATACTAGAAGTCTTTTCCGCTAAATAATATACCCTTGAACTAGGACTCTAAGGATAATAGGAGTATTAATACTAGTAATAGTAGAGATATTAGGAGTATTAAAGAAACCTAGGCCTAATAAGTTTTTTTATACCTTTGCTAATTAATATTTTATACTTTTTTGCGTACTTTTTGACTGATTTTTTTAACTAATACTATACTTTTTGACTAATACTATACCTATTTTGCGGGTTTATATATACTTTAAGAAGCTAGTTTAGTGGTTTATTAATTCTTAATTTTGACTATAGTACTAGCTTATTTAATAGGGCTAATTAGGCTTTAATATTTGATAGTAAATATATTTGATTTTAGTATTAAAGTTAATATACGTTTTTAATATATATTTTTAATATATATTTTTAATCTATATTTTTAATCTATATTTTTAATCTATATTTTTAATCTTAATATATAATAGTTTGTAGGTTTAAGCCTAATTTCGATTATATAGGCTAAGGATTATATATAACTCGCTTTACCTATATACTAAGTTTTACTAAGGATAACAAAATTTCTTCAGTAGGGTAGAGGACTATATTAAGAAAAAGCTAAGAAAGACTTTAGGTAAAGAGTACTATAATAAAGATAGTTTAACCTAGAGATTATATAGCTAAGCAATTAACTAGCAGCTAGTAATAAGTAGCCCGAATTAAGTAGAGGCTAAGGCTCTATATTTCTACTAGTAAGATCTATATAGGAAACCGGTTAAGGCAGTCTATATACTTAGTGTTATAAGTAGTACCTTAGGTACCCTCCCTAATAATTTCGAATACCCTCCGCCGAAAGCTTATAATAGCTCTATACTAGTTATAGACCCTATTTTTAGTGCCTATAGACTTATACTTCGAAAACAAGAAGGTTGTAAAGACTTCTAGATTACTATCTAGTTTAATCTCTACTAGAAGAGGTTAATAGTATAGTAGCTAGTTCCTATAGTAAGCGTAGCGAGAGTACTAGCCCGAAGAGAAGGGATTAGTAGATAAGCGACTAAGAAGAAAAGCTAAGTATCTAAAGTCTATACTAAGTAGCTAAAATAGATATTATATTTATAGATATAATTTCGTATAAGATACTAGAAGAAAGAGTAGAGTCTTCTAAGCTCGTCTTCGAGCTTAGTAAGAAGAGGGGAAGAGAGTAGCTAAATCAGAATAAAGATATTAGAGAGTAGGTTAGTAGGATTATAAGATCCCTATATTAGGTTTAACTAGGTAACTAAAGTAAAGAGCTTATAAAAATATCTCTCAATACCTATAAGGACCTAATAAAGGAGACGTAAGTTAGTATCTTAAGTATAAAAAAGAGGGAAGTAGAGAGGATTATCTTACTTACTTGTAAGTACTTCTAGTCTAATAGCAATACTAGTACTTATTTGATTCGCCCGAGTCCTAAAGATAATAAAATATAAAGTAAGGTCTAAAGCTATACTAGGATCTAGTATAGATATAGTTAACAATATTAGTATAGATATAGATTAAGTAGATTATAATCTAGGATACTATAAAAGAGAGCTAGGGATAGAAGAGCTACCTACTAGCGGGATAGGAAATAATCTACTAATTAGGTATACTATAGACTCTAAGATAAAAGAAATAAGTTAGTTAGAGGTATAGTTAGACGGATAAAAGACAAAGAAATCTATAGGTAGATATAGAGAGATAAAAGAGACTAAGGAAAGAGTAGAGGACCCTATAGGTCTTATAATAGAGTATATTAGAGATAAAGTAAAATAGATCCTTAATAAATAAAAGAGATACTTAAGCTAAATAAATATAAAAGAGGCTTAGAAAAAAAGGAGTTAGATTAGTAAAAGAAATCTCTAATAGAATAATACTTTATTATCCTAAAAGACTTACTTTTCTTTTCGGCCGAAAAACTATATTTTAGGATAAAAGAAAGACTCTTTTATACTCTATATCTCTAAAAGAAGATATCTACTTACTAAAAGAACTACTCTCTAAAAAAATAGTACTTTATTATCTTAGTAGATAGGTTCTTTTCGGCCGAAAAGAACTTATTATAAGCCTAGATTTAAGATAAGATAGTAGTTTAAAAGCTATAAGGACAGCTACTCTTAAAGTTAACTCTAAGACCCTAAATAACTGTACTTTTTCCTCGAAATATCTCGAAAAAGCTAGCTACTCTATTAATTATAGCCGATTCTAGCTCTATACCTAGTCTAAGTCCTAATAATACTACTACCCTAGCCTCGATCGAAGCTATTTATATCTAGTTTTTAGGAGTTTCGGACCTAACTTTCTAGGAAATTAGATAAGCTATTAAAAGCTACCCTATAGAAGAAAGATACTTACTACCTTTAACTAAAGATAAGGGAGTATCTCCTAAACCTTAGGGATAAGAATACTAATATAATATTATAATAATACGACTATATAGTCTAAAGTAAGGACTAGAAGAGAGAGCGGGATAAAAAGGGCTTTTATTAGGAATAGAAGCGAGCTAGATAAGTCTATAATAAGTATTAGTAAAACCTATCCTATATTAGAATAGAGTATAAGAGAGTAGTCTCCTAATAGAGGATTAGTAATATAGATAGCCTATTCTCCTAGGTATATACTAAGACAATAGTAGAGTAGGTTTATGAACTCTTTACCTATAATACTACCTTTAACTAAGTAAGAAGAGTAATCAATTATAAGCTAGTCTAAAGACTTAGAAGAGTAGGAAGGGGATACTACTAGGCTAAGTATATAATATAAGACGATCTTATAAATACTACTAGGTTTATATATATAGACAATATACCTTCTTCGGACTTTAAGAAATATAGCTTAAAACTAAATCTCTAAGGGTTTCTAATAGAAAATAAAGATCTATCTTTCCTAGATATTATATCTAATAAGTTAAAGGATAAGTAAGAGATAGAGTATATAGTACCTAGTAAAAGGAAAGATAGCGTCTAGAATAGCTAGAAAGATAAGTCTAGTTCCGAGTCTCTTAAAGAGGACTTAAGCTTAGAGGAGCTACCCCCTATACTACCGCTAATAGGATTCTAGCGAAGGAAATATTAGTAATAATACTAAGAGGAAGCTATATATTATCGATACTACTAGTCCTCGATACTAAAGAATCTATAAGACTAGCCTTAGCGGAGTTATATCTATAGACTACTAGTAGTACTACTATACTAGTTTAGTAGCTTACTAAGCCCTATAGACTAAATAAAACTAGTGACTTTTAAGAAAGATAATATATACTTTAGGTATCTTTTCGGCCGAAAAGATATACTTTATATATATAAAGATATTAAGTAGATACCTAGGACTATATATAAGATAGTTTAAGTATATAGATCTACTCTAGTATCTAATATATATAATAAGATAGATTAATAGCTAGGAGAAGTTCTTATAAAATAAGTCTAAGTAGTTTATACTATAGAACTTCTCTAATAGGATAGAGTATAGCTCTTTCCGGTTTAAGATTAGCTCGCTAGCTCTATATATTGTAAGATATACTAAGTATAGATTTAATCTTATAGATATCTATATCCGGATTTATAGGACCCTAAGTAGTACCTATTAATAGTAGGAAGAGAAGTTTAATAGGATAGGGAATATAACTCTCCTAAAGCTTTTCGGATAGCTAGAGGATAATATTTTAGGGCTAGAAAGAGCTGTTGGAGGGAGCTACTACCAAGGAGAGGAGAGAGAGAGAAAGAAGAATCATTATTCATTAGAAGTAAGAGATGCAGGGTTTATATACCCTGCAGAAACGTCTGAAATCAGGCTCAGTCTGTCAAACAACAAACAACAAACAACAAACAACAAACAACAAACAACAAACAACAAACAACAAACAACAAACATGCATTGTATGCATGTATAGGAGGCTATCCAACACACCCCCCTAGACTGAGCACCAAAATCAATTAAAAAAAATAAGCGAGAAATCAATTTGATCCGTATAGTAAATCCTTCGTTAAATCATCTATCGAAACATCAATTTGAAACTGTTCTTTCCCTTTATCAATTTGCGGGCTTTTTCGTGACAAAACACTGTCTTAATCTCTCGAAATCGACCTTCGGCAGCGCCTTTGTGAGAGCGTTAGTAGGGTTGTTTTCCGACTCAATAAGTCGAAATTCAACCTATTTTTGCTTCTAAGCGTACTTGACGAACTAGTACTTAACGTCGAGCTATTTTGTGCTCTTTTTATATACGTCGCTCCTCAGAATCGAGAAAGTATTGTCACTATCCGTATATATTGGAACTTATATAGAAATTGAATTGTTATTCTTATAAAGATCGAGTTACTTCAAAATCTTTACTAAGTATAGTGCTTCTCGCACTACACTATTAAGAGCAATATACTCGGCGATAGTACTGCTAGTAGCAACTACTTCCTATTTATAGGAGCTCTAAGAAATTAGTACTTTAGCGTAGTAGAAAATATATACCTCTGTTGACTTACTATCCTTACAATTATTAAACAAAGTATTAATATAGCTAATCAATTGCTACTCTAGATTTCTTGCCAGTTATATACTGTAATTAGGAGCGCCTTTCAGATACTATAGTATCTAGGTTAAGGCTTCTAAGTCCTATTTTCTGGGTTTTACAGTTCTTCGTTATAAGCAATTTACTATAAATATAATATCTAGCCTTATACGTATAGTCAGCTATCTGACTTTACTAATATCTTTACTATACGCTGCTTTTTTTTATATAGTAGGAGATTTATTATTATTGTTAAGAGCTTTATATTCTTCTATTAAAGAAAAGGGTAATTAATATACCGGTTTTATTAGCAAATATATTATAGCAACCCTTCTAATACTCGCTATTTATAGTAAATCCTCGAGGTAAGTATCTTGATCTAAGAAGATACCTTTATTAGATCAAATAATACTATATCCCAAAAATCTTATAGGTTCTCTAATAACTTTGATTTTAAAAGAAATTGACTCTTTAAGCCATTCAATATCCTCCTTCGACGTAGCTATATAGAGAGTATTATCAATATAAAGTAAGAGCTATATACTCTTCTCTAGATACTTAAAAATATATCTCTTATTAGACAATCGATCAAAACCGAGATTCTCTAGCTATTATCTTATTGTTTTATACTATAAGCAAGCCGACTACTGTAAGCTGTATATCGCCTAATTAATTATACAGACTTAGCCTAGAGTCTTATATCCTATCAGCGATCTTATAAAAATACTCCTTTCGTTAATTAAAGTATTAAGGTAAGCCGTTATATAGTCAATTTGCTCCTAGTACAAATACCGTAAAGTAACTATTATAAGAAAAATCCTTATACTTTCTAGCCTTACAACCGGTATATAGGTATCGTCAAAGTCAAATCCTAGATATTAACAATTACTACAAATAACCTATTAAGCTCTAAACTCAGTAATAAAATCGTCCTTATTATATTTATTGTTAAAAACCTACTTTCTAGGTAAAATTGTACTTCCTAGGGGTAGCTAAGTAATATACTAATAGGCTTTTATAAGACCTAATTTCTTAATTTGTAAATCTATCGCTTACTACTAAAGCTCGCTCTCTAGCGATTGTAGTACTTCTGCTTAATTATATAGAATCTTAATCTACTAGGTCTTTAAACCTAATAGTATACTAACTACTACTATACTAATTGCTAGCAAAGCTTTGCCTTTTTTATCCTATTCTATATCTTTAAATCGCTTTAAAGGAATAGATTAACGGCTAGATAATCTAGTTTTACTCTTTAGTAGTAGTATCAGTATTGTAAGTAGATTAGGTAATAACGCTGTAGGAGATTATATTAATAATAATTGAGTAGTAGGTAACGGAGTAGGTATAAAACTACCTAGAACAGCCTTCTCCTTAGCCTTTAGTATAGCAAACTAACTATATTCTTCTTTATTATTACTCCTAATTTTATAAATATTATAAATATTATATACCTTAGGGTTTTTATCTTTATTATTAAATCTTGTTATCCTTAGGAAGTATTATACCGCAATAATTAGTAATCCTACTCCTACTTTAATTTCTTATATATTAGGACTATCAATTATATCGTTACCTATCAAAATCTAACGATTATTATAGTACAGAATACCTTACTTTTATTCCTAGAAAACAATATCTCTATAGCGTAATACCCTTTATATTTTAGGGTTATAAATCCTATAGATATAACTATTATCTCCCTCGTAATTAATAAGATAGCTAATCTATACTCTAGCTTCTATTTTCTAGCTCTAAATCCGCTTTTCCTTTAGAATATAGATATACGTCTTAGCGTACTATATTCTTAGGAAAGAAAGAGTTGTATTATCTAGTATATATATATTCAATTGCTTCCTCTAAGCAATAATTAGAGTATCATTATTCTTTCGTCGAAGACTATTAGTAATATAATATACCGTATTTAACGCCTTAGTCTATAATTTCTTTAGAGATCTAGTATTAATTCCTATCGTTCTTACAATTTAAAGTAGATAGTAGCTAATAAATTCAGAAACGCTATTTTGTTTATAAGTATAAAGAGCTAACAAATTGACTACTATTAGTTTGCTTCTAGCCTAAGTAATAAATATAGAAAACTCTATTCTACTATCTATTCGCTATTTAACCGGCTATTAGCCTAACTTTTAGTGAATTTCTTCTATAAATCGTTACAATACAGAAGTAGCTTCTCTCTTAGTAGTAAGGTATAAAGTAAGACAATAATATATAGTATTATCTATTACTACTATTGTATAGTGCCTATCGTTCTTTCTATTATCTAGGTTATATCTAGGTAGACTAATAGGTTATAGATCGATATAGAATATATAACTTACTCTAGTAGCTCTAGCTTAATAAGCTCTAGAAATAATCCTTTTAGACTTACTAAGTCTATATACTTTACAATCAAATACTCTATCTTAAATATTATATCCTAGATTAGTTTGATTAATCTTAGTTTTATATAATCCTATATAGCCTAAGTGATAGTATACTAGCTTAGTAGAGATTATTATAGTCCCTAATATAGGAGAGGCTAATTAAAAAAAGGGAACTCTATAAAAATCCCTTATAGATCCAATAACTCTATTATTACTATTAAAAAGAGTTTTAGATTTGCTATACTACTAAATCCCTAATTCTCTCTCTATAGTTCTGAGAGAGAAAAGGTTATATTAGCCTACTCTATAAATATAGTAAATACTAATTTAATAGTATCTAGGAGTAACTAGATTGTCGATATATAGGCTTAGATTGACTATTCTATAAAATTCAGCTTTAACCTTCTTATTTCTAGAAGTAAGCTATTCGTATTCTTCGCTTTTATTATACTATTAAATTGTTAAGAAAGTAGATTGATTACTATAAATATACTCCGATATACCTATATCCAAAATCTAAGGGTATCTAGGTACTAAGGCAGTAAATTGAATAGCGATTATTAATATATTATTATATTGACTTAACTAAATCGGCACTTCTTCAATATTATTATCTAACTACTCTATTGGCTACTCTTCCTCTACCTATAGTTATTTATTTATAAGTATAAAGAAAGGATTAAAATCTAATAATAGATTATCAATTACAATTGATATTATAATAAATCTACTACTCTATAGGGTAGAGAGATTTGCCTACTTTATCCTTTCTAATAGTTATCCTTATAGTTATTGAGTTTTATCCTATTTAAACTTAGTAGAAGAAGAAATCAGAGTAAGTAAAATATTATTATTTGCTCCTTTATTAGCTCTACTATTGTATACCTAGATACTAGCTCTTTCTTTCTAAGTAGCCTATCTAAGCTCTAGATAAAGATACTAGTATATAGTTACTCTATATCCTATTGCTCTACAGTAGGAACAATTGCTATTATCGCTTCTCTCTAGCTTATATGCTTTCTAATATTTAGTATATTTATATATATTAACGCCTTTCGGAGATATATTTATTAAATAAGCATTAGATAGATTCGGAAGGGTAGAATTAGGATTATTAGTATTGTTGTTAGTATTCCAATTGCTAGTATTTTGACATCTTTAGTTACTAACAGCGGCCGAAATAATACCTATTTTAGCCTTATAAGATTCAATATAATCAAGTATTACAGTACAATATTAATGAAAATCGATAACTATAATAGTCTCGACTAGCTCTTTAATAGTATTAAGCTTATTATCCTTAAGAACTATAAAGCTCTCGAGCTCTAGAATATCGCTCAGTTCTATCAGCACCGCCTACAATACAAAGTAAGGAATAAGACGGGATTTCAAATCAGATAGCGTTTTGTACGTCTTCTTCATTGCCGTAATATATTCCTCAATTGTCGAGTATTAGTTTCGTAAAATCGTTTTAAACTTCATTATCGCTATTTTTAAAGCTCTATAACCTTTACCTTTCATCAACTTCTTAAGCTCGTCAACAAATTCGTCGGTAAAAGTCATCTTATTGCCTCGACTATTAAGCTCCTATATCAATTTATTATCGATGCTTCCCGAAAGCCAAGTACGTACTTACTTCGAGATCATTTTCCACTTCTGGCCGTTCTTACTGTCTCTGTGAGGCCATAAAACGTCCTTTTTGATCAAGTTATAGAGGTTATAACTCTCCAAAATCTTCTCCACTTTATCAAGCCAGTTCCAGTTGTCCAAATCCTCCTTATTCTTCAGTAGAGGGGTAATCTTAAACAGAGTGAATGTCCCTATGTCAGGAAGTCCAATTGATTGATCAGCTGGTGTGACGTCTTCTTCATTATGCCAGTTCCTATCGTGTGGAGGCTAAGCCGCGGCCGATGCTGCTGGCGTTGACATGTTGTAAGAATTCAGTTAAAGAAACAGAAGATCAAGTTTTTTTTTTTAAAAAAAAAAAACTGATGAAAAAGTGATTCCAAAGCAAGATCTAGTAGTTCATATACTATTCTTGATGGAATATTGATGAATTTGATGAAAGTGGTGATGATTCTCAGGGTAGAAAGAGGGCTTCATAACCTGTTGGAGGGAGCTACTACCAAGGAGAGGAGAGAGAGAGAAAGAAGAATCATTATTCATTAGAAGTGAGAGATGCAGGGTTTATATACCCTGCAGAAACGTCTGAAATCAGGCTCAGTCTGTCAAACAACAAACAACAAACAACAAACAACAAACATGCATTGTATGCATGTATGGGAGGCTATCCAACAAGAGCTCTAGTACTCTCCGAGATTCTAGGCTAACTAGTAATATTATTAATATAGCTAATATACCTAGAATTCGATATATATAACTATTACTATATATCTACTATATCGAAGCCTAGACTAGGGTAGAGTCGCAATATATTCTAGTCTTTTACCTAGCAGTTAGTTTAGTAAGATGTTTATTACTATATAGTATATATTACAATTCGCCTAGATTATATATAGAGGCTAATAGTCTTCTCTTACTATACTAAGAGTATATACCTAGGGGAAGTTATAGGGTTTATATATATTAATTTGAATATTAGTGATTTCCTAATAACTAGGTATAGTAGAAATATAGTATAGAACTCTATTTCCTTTACTAATAAAGATAGTAAGAACTATATAATTATACTTTATAAGATATACTTATATCTTAAAGAATAGTAGTCGAAGATTTCTAGCTATCTAAAAGCTTAGACTTTAGGCTATACGATTGCAGTCTATCTTTAGATATAGAGAAAAGAAGAAGAAGAGCGATTTAGAACCTTCTTTAAAGAGGTAATCTATAAGACTAGTAATATCCGATTAATACTACTAGTAATTCTATATAGCTTAATAGGGCCTACTATACGCCTAAGGCGTACAATAATACTATAATTTAGTATTATCTATAAAGATTATAAGCAAGATTTCTAATACTTATCGGGATATACGGCTATCTCCCTAAAAGCTATTAGGGGAATCGAGCTAGAAGCGTATAGTTAAGGATCTCCCCTCGTTTCTAGGAGTATCCTACCTTACTAGTCTTAGGGATCTCTCTAATATACTATTAGGGAGGATTAAATAGTCTAAATAGTCTATTATTACTAAGCTTAATATCCTATTCGGAGAAGATAGAGCGGCTATATATAGGTAGGTTACTAAATAGCGACTTTGTGCTTTAAGACAGTTTATAGAGGGCTTTATAAGGATTATTACCGCCAAGAGATCCGTATACAGGAGCCGATCGTTCTTTTACCTTTTAAAGGAAGGGGAGCCGATTCCGAAGGTATACCTAGAGTACTAGAAAGAGGTAGTTAGTAATAGGGATTATAACAGAGAGACTAATAGGGATCTCTATAGTTAACGGAGATTAATAGAGATTGACAAAGGTTATTAGAAGGGGTAACGATTGATCGACTAAGGATAGTCGATATCTCTAGGGGGGGGGGTGGTATATAGTGGGGAGATAGGCTCCTTACTACTACTAGTACTCCTATTTGCCTTGTGTTACTTTATATTGTTTATACGTTATATAAGCGAGCATTGTGATTTTGAGGTTACAAGTAGCAGATAGATATAGATTGAGAATATATACTCCTATACCTCTCTGAATTCACTTCTTAGACAGTACTCCAGGACCCTTTTTGTATGCAAGATTGAGCATGAAGCCTAATTACGAGTGCTGAATCGACCCGTATGCCAGAGAGCATACAGCCTTGAGCGTTCCCCTCTTCACTATGCACTTTTATACTCTCATCCTTGTTACCATACAACCCTGGAACAAATCCTTAAAATACAGGATTGGCCACATGAGGTTTAGCGTGTCATGTGACTAGGGTTTGAAAGAGTCTCTCTCCGTTTCCAGATATGAAAGGCAATAACGGTCGGCACTGTACCATGTCTGTTGTTGAAGGACTAGGTTCCGCATCAACCCTCGGCTACAGTACCAGTGAATACAATACAGTTCTACATGGATTAACAGGGGAAGAGCTAAAATTAGTTTAGCGTGTCTCCACTTAGGGTCCAGGAATAAAATCGAGAGAGTATAGAGTTAAAACTGATTTCGAATTTCACTGTATGTGTTTGACTAGCATCGAATGCCTATTTAGTTAGGGAAGCGATAGTATGGTGGCAGTGGTAGGTCTCCAGCTTACATTTTAGGCGAGCTCTCTCTTATTTCACATATTAATCGTTCTGCTCGGTCAAGTCGGGGACCAAAATATTTATGTCATATGTGTATTTCCCTATGTATATAGCATTTACAGTGTCTCCCTTAGCTACGCGGCTATGCAATAACTAGAACCGCTGGATAGGTGACTGCTGGCTCTGATGCGGGTTCCGTTTTGGCGTAGAATGCGCGTCTTGATGGGGACCTATTAGGCATACGTTGATCTCATCCCTAGGTCGCATTATGTATCGAAAGGCTATAGAAAAGTGGTACTAATGCTGCGAGATCAGGGTGCTGACGTTATCGCTGAAGGTGGGTTTTATGGTAATACACTCCAAGCCGCGTCTTTGAAAATCGGGAAAATGTGGCACAGATGTTACGGGATCAAGGTGATGTTACGGGGCCAATAGCGAATGGAAACCAGATAACACCCTATACTGCAGACTTGAAAACAATGCTGCAAGGGTGGCAGAAACTGTGCTACAGAGCACGTCACTATGACCCCTGTTCTCCATGCCGAGAATAGTGTTGCAAATTTGTCTTGTTGCCTCGAATTTCTAATTATTTACTCTAATATAACTTTCTTCCCTTGCTACCTATATACCTATCTATAGCCTTAAGAACCCGTGGGAGAGCCACTTATCCTACCAATTTCCTTTATCCTTTCCTCCTATTAGTGGCGACATAAGGCATCTTTCCATATGACTTCCACTTGTTCAACTCAGCCCTACCGATCTAATTTGGTCAGAAAATCTAAGCGGCAAAAGCAAAGCCGTCGAGAATCAAGTCTTATGAAAAAAGCGGCTGAATATAGCAAGATGTGCGATGCTGATGTCTGTGTGGGTATACGCCTTCGGGAAACCGGCCAAGTTTTTATCCTATTAGTAGATGCTTCGGGGTTTGGGGCTTTCCTTGGCTCACAATTAGTACGTTTCCAAGTCTCTGATAGAAAATCAACTAACCTATCAAGAACTCGTACTATCCAGCCCCGAAACTAGTAACAGGCTAGGACCTAGAGCTTGTTGATAAAGATATACCGGAACAACATATATGAAGCGGAAGGGCCAAGGTGGTACTCGGGCTAGACTAGAACCATCGAAGTTAAAGATTTGATTTCTCTATTCTTGGTCGGCGACCAAAACAACCATCGATGGATTTTCTTCGTTTTTCTGTCTCCAGTGCCAAGATGTGCTCTTAATATCACCAGTCACGGCCTTGTACACACACGCTCTAGATCAGTTTCACCTCTTTACTCCCTTCAATTCTATCTTGAACTCTATTTTGCATGACGCCATTCCTTTTATAGTTAGTCTACCCGCGATTCACAGTCTTGGCAGTATCTGAGAACGGTAATAAACAATGGCACCAAAATAGCTATCGTATTACGAGTGTCTGCGGTATGCCCAGTCTGGAACAGCTCACGTGCAAACCTACTATTGAAATCAGACAGAAGGTTATGTATAATTTTTAGATAATAAGAAATGATTCATGAGATACATAGCGAGCATTGTTTACTACAACGCGATTCGTGTACTGATGAAATTCACAATCGAGCGCGCCTCCCCTTAAGCTATCTTTTGATCATTGAGTCTTTTGCGGCCTTTTTCTGTGCCTTTGCGCGGGCTTTCTTTTCGTCCTTAAGTTTCTTCGCGGCCTCTTGCTGTGCCTTTGCGCGGGCTTTCTTTTCATCCTTGAGCTTCTTCACGGCCTCCAATTGCGCCTTTGTGCGGGACTCCCTTTGTTCTTTGACATTTTTACCGGTCACTCCCTGCCTTGAACTTTCGGTGGGCTGTTCGGCTTTGGTGATTTCAGCTGAAATCATGACTGAAGTAGCCTCTACCGTTTCCTTTGTTGCATTTTTCTCATTCCACATTTTGCCAAGAAGTAAGCATAACACACCAAATAATGTCAATATGGGTAACCAGCTCACAATGAGCAGGAATACTATTAGTAATAACATACTATAAGAAGATTCGATAAATACAACCTAGATAATATCATAAGTGACAATTCGCTAGAAATAAAATTACATCTGGAATGGCGAACCTTGTGTCCTTCGAGTCGTTCAAACTTCTCAGTAGAATAGACATGCTGTTCTCCGAAAGCCACCGAGCTCTTCAATTTCGTTTTGTCCTTGCTGTGTCCTACTTGTCTCCATTTTATCTCGCAAGGTCTTGGTCCGAATCGTTCCACCCATTTGTCACTTCTGTCATTCGGCCATAGCTCATATAGAAATTCATTACTTTCCTTGATCGTAGGATGCGCTATATTGATTCTCTGAACAGCTTTTTGATCGACTAAGCCCCGAATTATAGGCTGTTCAATGAGTTGGTAATAAGAGAGACCCGACGGATGAAATCGTTCTAGTGGTGGAGGTGAAAGTAGCGTAACCTTTTTACCTTAGGCTATACGCCAAGCAAAAATCGCAGAAGCACCATTACTCTATTGCCGAGAGTTCTTTCTCAATCTCAGGCAATCTGGGTGTTTCACATCTATGAGCCGCCCCATTGCTGCAGTTAAAGTCTGAAGTCGATGCCTATCAGCCCATTCTTGGGCTTTTTCGCGAGGGATTCCACTCCAGAGGACTTGACCATTTGGAATCCAGTCATTAGAATCAAACTGTTCAAGAATTTGGACCGCTTCTTGGATAGATAGGTATTGTCTAAATATTCTGACAAGAGGCGCTTGAGCTGACTGTTGGTCCGAAAGCGATTGAATTAACTTTTTACAATCCATCAGCCCCGTTAAAAAGAAAATGAAAGAACACAAATTCTTCAGTATTTGCGAAAGTTGTTACCAGAAGAGTGGTAGTATAACACTAATACTATTATGTACGCGTCGAACGGACTCGGGAAGAAGGCCTGCCTTGCCACCTAAGCCAGATTTAGCAACGTCATGACTTTGGCTGCCTTTTGTCTAGATCCATGGATTCCATCTTCTGCGAGAACTACGCGGTGGTGATTCACGGGCTGTCGAAGACCTCGCATAGAATCATATACGGTAGTATATATCAAGTGATCATCTTGACGTAGAAGCCAATCTTCTTGACTCGTAAGCTATATTCATATAGCCAGAGAGAGCAATACTCTTTTCGCTCGCGCTGACTAGAATTTATTGTACGCATAAGTATCTCCCGTAAATGATACAGTTAATTCAGGAATGTTTTTGGGAGGCGTACCTACACAAGTGGCTCAACCAAAGATGGCTCCAAACCTCGCTTCTTCCAACAACGAGCTTATTTATGACAAGATGGCGGCTGGTTACGACAAGAGCCACCATCTCAATGAGAGTGCAGCTTTCTATGACCGTATGGTATCTTTCAGTCAGTTATTATAATCCCGCAGAGTGCATTTTGGGGCATTCCTTCAGGCGCTAGGAATGTATGTTAAGGCTAGTTAGTTTATTTGCTGTCTTGGGAATGAGGCGCGCTTTTGGAATTTTCTCAAATCGTTAATGACAGATACGCGCAAGGTATCATAATGATACCTTAAGATGGTAGCGTAGCGCGCGCCCTTGCATTCCTACTATCAAATTAATTAAATCTTGCTATTGATGTGTATGCTTAAATACCGATTCCAGTCCCAGCTTTGTAAGGAACATAGTACGAGCCAAGTTTATTTTCTTGTCACGCTTATCGTCAACCATGAGGCAATTCGATGCCAATACTGGCATGTTCTACCGTGAACAGACACTAGGTGTGAATACTATCTCATTTTGTGGTTGACCATATTTTAATCCAAGATCTAGCAAATCTTCGCTTCTTGTTCGATAGCCCGGTTGACATCTTGACCTCCACTGGAGATGATAGCTGCGTCATCGCATTTGCATGCCAAACCCGATGTGATGGAGAGCGGGTCAAGATCATGCAAACATACGCTGGGGATGTGTTGAAGTACCCACTGAACTAACTATTCATCGAGCTTAAGCCACACGCCGGTGAGTTAGTAGTTGGGTGGGTGACCACCAGCGAATCTTCACTGTTGTATGTCTTTGTCTTTATTTTTAGTTTATATATGTAAATAAGAAAGCGAATACGCCTTTAGCTGGCTCAAGGCTATATCTTTTTTCGTATTCTTTTTTGGTGGTTTTTTACTACTTTCCAGAGCGTTCAAAATGCCAATCCTACTATATCTGGTATATAAAATCTTCTTTTGATTGTCTCGATATCGTTAGCTATCATTGCCTCCAGTGGTAGCATCACTAAAACTGGTCATACTGCCCCTCTTATCGTTGTCGGTAGGGTCCTTATAACTATCGGTTCGGGGCTGTCGTACTCGCTGGGCATTAGTACAAGTATAGGAAAGTGGATATACTAGTACCAAATTGTCGGCGGAGTTGGATAGGGATTGACCTACTAGGTTCCTATCAATACGGTAAATAGTACAATGGTTACTAGTGATATCGCAACCGTAAGCCCTTTTAGTGGGATAAAAATATAAAATGCGGACAAGAAGTGTGGCAACAGAAGGAAAAGGTGTTTAATTGGGCACAAATATGATGCAAAGACACCGGTTGAAGGAGGTGCTGTAAATGCACCTAAGAGTTAAAGGGGTGAAAAGGGGTTTCCTATAGGACATAGGTTCGTCAATAGGGAAAGTCAAATACTACTTAGTACACTAACCATTATGCCTGCAACAGCACTGTAGAAGCCCTATAACTAAGGAAGTAACCAAGTATCCAATTCCTTGGGTTTATTTTCATTATTTGTACATTCGTGGAGTTAAAGAGTGGACCGCTCGAAGCAAGAGAACGGAGCACGAGATCGGAAAATTAAACCTCGTAAGGTTAGCTCTACACAACTTGAACCAATTTTTCCTTCTACTTGGTGCAATGCCATTCGAATTGATCTAGGCTTTTGTAGTCTTCAGAACGAACCCAAAGGCCTCATCAAGAATACGAAGACCTTCCTCAATTTCCTCGGCAGTGACGGTGACTGAGGGTGCGAGACGGAAGACACCGCCCATACCCGGGAGGTTGACAACATTGCAAGAGAGACCGCAGGCCATAGCGCGATCGGAAACAGCCTGGCCAAGGTCAGGGCCAGGGGCTCGTGTCTTGGGGTCAGAGATAATCTCTATGCCCTGCAACAGGCCGCGGCCACGAATGTCACCAATGCACCAATATTTCTCCTGGAGTTTGACGAGGCGCTCACGGAGCTGAGCGCCACGCTCAACAGCGCGCTGGCAGATGTTGTCACGCTCAACGATCTCGAGCACCTTATTGCCAACGGCGGCAGTAAGGGGATCATTAAGGTGAGTTGTCAGCCACAGAAACCCGGCTTCCTTGCAACCCTGCTCAATTTCAGCCGTTGTGCTCACAGAGGCAAGGGGCAGTCCACAACCGAGAGTCTTAGAGAGGGTGAGAATGTCGGGCACCACGCCTTCATGCTCGAAAGCAAACATTTGACCCGTACGACCTACGCCCGTCTGTGCTTCATCCATGATAGTAAGCATGCCGCGCTTCTTGCACTCAGCGAACAGCCGCTTCAGATATCTCTTAGGCAGATCCAAGATACCCCCGGTGGATAGAATAGGCTCCATAATAAACGCAGCCAGAGAGCCAACGCTCTGGCGGTCGATCATGGACCATCCATAGTCCATCTCGGTTTCCCAGTCATATGATCCATCGGTCTTTCGGAAAGGCGAGCGATAGGCGTACGGAGCAGGGAACGCGAGCTGGCCAGGCGTACAAGGTCCACCGCGCTTACGTCCGGCTGAGTAAGTGGCAGAGCCAGAGCCCTGAGTGAGACCATGATAACTGGCGGAGAAAGCGACGATTTCAAAGTTGCCAGTATGGCACTTGGCCATCTTGATAGCCGCCTCGGTGGACTCGGATCCGGTGTTCAGGAAGAAGGACTTTTGAAGCGGGGCTGGCAGGAAGCGAGCCAACCGCTCAGCGAGATTGATGACCGGAGGGGTGATCATGTTGCTGAGCAGGTGATCGAGCTCTGCGACATACTTGCATACGACTTCCACGATCTCAGGATGGGAGTGGCCGAGCAGGGAACTCATCTGGCCGGATGTGAAGTCGAGAATTGAATTGCCACTGGCATCATAAAGGCGTGTGCCGCGAGCTTTAGTGATAATAACCGGAGAAAAAGGAACGCCAGTTGTCATGAGATACTTGTCGGCGTTCGACCAGAACGTCTGGGTGGTGTCCAATGAGCCCATATTGATGTTGGTGGTGTAGGTGCGATGTCAGATACTGAGTGACCGGAGTGGGTTGAACTGTGAGAGAGAGAAACCAGCGGGAGGGCCATTTTAAATAGTAAAACGAATTATTGTTGGAATCCTAAATACTACTGCTCCCTGAAAGGAGAATTGTTATCCCAACTGCCCGCGGCGAAGGCTGCTGTGGGGGTCCATGTCCGCGGCCAAGACCGGTCCAATGATTAGTTAGATAGTCTTTTGTTGGATCTGTCTGATTCTTGCAACGGATTATGTTCAACTCTTCATTCTTGATTTTATATTATTTATTTTATTCATTTATTAAAAAAAGGGAAAAAGAAAAAGCCGTGCTATAATTTTATGAAGCATTCCTTTCGTAACCAATATAATATATCTTTGCCAAGGGTTTCGGGACATACACAGAGTAAATACCCAGAAAATCAACGCGACAATGATATCAGCCATACCAAATACCAAGGGAGGATATTACAGTTGATTGTCGAGGTCTACATAGAGTGTTCAAATTCGTGGGTTTGTCATTTCAGGAGAGAGGGAAATACCACTGTTACCCATCCATTGTTGTGCGGCCAGATTTGGCATTGTTAAAACTATACTCTTGTCATGTCTCAAGCGTGATAGAGGCGGAGCCTAAATTCACACGCTTTGACATGACAGTAGGCGATGGACATGCCATATTCCTTGACGTGTTGGTTCTAAATCACCGTGCTCAAAGTCAAGCTTATCCCGCTGCTATGCTAGTTACAGTTGTGCTGATGCGGCAAAACAAGATCCTGAGTTTCCCAAATCAAATGAAAGGAACGTGGCCGCTCAAAATATAAGAATAGAGTGTCAATAATGTTGCTCAGCTGAAGTATATCCCGATATTTCGAGGATGTTTAACGTATGTGGTTGGAGGCGAGATCCCTCATCCAGAGAGTAACCAATTCAAAGCGATTTGGGGGGCCCAGAATTGGCCATCCGGGTTTCCAGTTCCCTTCCCTGGGTATCAGGTCTTCTGTGTGTCATAACTTTATCTGGGGACGCTTATCCGACTTATATCTACTGATCAGGCGGGTATCTACCCTGGGTCTACTTGCCCGCGGCTTTGTCCATGCCGAACACTTGGAAATTCCGGGGGTTTCTGAACAGTATTTAACTATGATGCTTAGAGTAGCATAAACTATGGCAACATCTGATATTAGATATGGCTACCAATTCTCTAGTGAAGCGCAATCCTAGCTCGGGCGAGGAAGACCTCGAGACAGGAGATGATGGGCCAATGGTTCGTAGCTTCACGCCCTTGTACCCTTGTAGAAATGCTAACAAGGCCCACAGAAGCGGAACTCCTTGCCTGGCAAGCACCCATCACCCGATATCGCCAACGCTGAGCTCAGAAACTTCCAATTTGGCAACGTCCAACGAGAGCTGAAGGCCCGGCATGTCACGTTCATTGCCCTCGGCGGCAACCTAGGCACAGGCCTATTTCTCGGTATTGGGCATGCACTTCGGACTTCTGGCTCTCTGTCACTCTTCCTCGGATACCTTACTGCCAGTATCGCTGGTTTCATGATGATGATGGCTTTGGGAGAAATGGCCGCCTGGCTTCCTCTCCCAGGTGCAATCCCCCAATTTTGTGCTCGATACGTCGACGACGCTCTTGGATTTGCAGTGGGCTGGAACACCTGGTTCACGGCAGTCATCACCTTGTGTGCTGAGATATCGGCTGCATGCAGTGTAATTCAGTTCTGGTCAGGCGCAGACGAGATAAGTATTGCCGTCTGGATTGTGATTCTGATCATAGTCTTGATGGTTCTGAATATCATTGCCGTCGATGTCTTTGGAGAATTTGAATTTGCATGTGCATGTGTCAAACTTTGCGGCATTATTGGCTTGCTGCTTGTGACACTCTGTATTGACCTTGGCGGCGTACCGGGACAGCCACGACTTGGGTTCCACTACTGGAAAACCGATGATATCATGAAGGAATATATTGGTGCTGGGGCCAACGGTCGTTTTCTTGGATTTTTCTATACCTTGGTCAACGCTCAATTCGCTATTAACGGCTGTGAGACTGTGATCGTTGCCGCTGGTGAGGCGGAGAACCCACGCCGCAATATCCCCAGAGCAATCAAACGCGTCTTTTGGCGGCTTCTGTTCTTCTATGTCCTTGCTGCGCTGGCTATTGGAATGGTCTGCCCCAGCAATCACCCTAATTTAATGGGGGGCGGCGGTTCGTCGAGAGCCCAGTCACCTTGGGTTATTGCGGTCAACCTCGCTGGCATCCAGGCCTTACCGTCCATTATTAATTCCCTGATTCTGATCGCAGCGATTTCATCGGGTAACTCGTATGTATTTATGGGGACCCGGTACTTATATGCTCTCGCGTTGAATAACCAGGCACCGAAGTTCTTCCTTCGTTGTACGAAGAAAGGAATCCCAATCTGGTCTCTTATAGTGACAATGAGCATCTCTCTTCTGTCCTTTCTGTCAATGGGCTCTAGCTCGAGCACAGCATTCCAATGGTTCCAGAACTTAGCCACAGTCGCAACCTTGTACGTTATTTCCCCCTGCCAGATGAATCTCACTGACACCCAGATCTAGATACACGTGGTGTTCCATCTGCGTTGCCTATATCCGCTTCCGCGCAGCCCTCAAGACGCAAAATGTCGACAAAGAGTCCATTCCGCTCTCATTCATTCTCCAGCCTTACTCTACCTTTATTACATTAGGATATCTCTGCATTGTGGCATTCTTCAACGGGTTCGATTATATTGCAGGTGGCTGGAATACACCAGGCTTCGTCACATCCTATATAGGCTTCCCGCTCTTCTTTGGCTTCTTCTTCTTCTGGAAATTTTTCCGGAAGACGCGGTGGATCCCATCGGCAGACGCTGACCTCTTCAGCGGAAAGGCCGAGCTTGATGCAATTGAATGGCCAATGAAGCAGCCCCGGAATGTTTTGGAATCGGTTTGGCTACGGTTCATCTGAGTGGTGGCTAGCTCGTTCTGTCATAGTATACAAGCGTAAAATCACCGCACAAAAAGCGGTTTGATTCTGCTCAAATAAAGCGTAGGTTTTCTAGACAATACCCTCGTCAAGTAAAGGACTGCAAAAAGCACATTTCTGACCGGATATTTTACCCTGTCTCTATCATGTATTCTAAAGCACCTGGGCGCGGTTTCAGTGAGCGTGCCCTAACTATTGAAGAGCCGCTCAAGGAATGATTTGGCGAGGTCATAAGTATCAAGTTAGCGTCCTCCGGGAATGTCCGCGGAGAACCCCACTTCAGAGCCCATCCCCCTCTCCTATCTCTTCTCATCTTCCTTTAATCAATTCATTCACGACTCAATATAGAGATAGAAATGAACGCCCAGGATAGTTTCGAAGGGGAAGGCCGACCGTACCGATCGCACCTACACCCAGCATGTCTGTCTTGCAAAAAGCGCAAGTCCCGATGCAAGACGCGAAATTCCTCGGACGTGTGCATAATGTGCCAAGCTCACGGTACCGAATGCATCTTCCCACGTCCTGATGATAATTACCAGCCTCGAGCTCCTAATTCGCTGCGGAAATCGCCAGCCAATGTGAAACAGCGTTTCGCTTATAGGAGTTACGGTCCTCTCCATGCTCGGACTTATTCTGTGCCACACACTTTGCTCCAACCTGCAAATCCGGCGAGTTCGGGCACCGGAGTGGATCCACAGTTTTCCGGGGCATTGGCTGATCTGCCGCAGATGGCATGTGCTTCAGGATATGAGCAAAGTGCAGAGAATCAGCCCAACCTTGTGGATATTGTTGCCGAGGCTGGGGATGATAGCTCTCATGTTGTCAGTCCCGCGGTTGCGGGTGATAATGATATTTTGGAGAGCTATCTGTCCGTCGCTTCAACTTCTCGGAACAGGTGCCTGGCTATGAGCCCAACATCGACTCGACCCATGAGGCCCGTGCGGTTTGATGTTGTACCAAGAAGGCCATTAGGCGTGGCTACCGTCCAGTCGCTTGCGGCATCAAAATGTGAATTGATCGAAAAATACTTGGGTCCTGATATCGAGGAATATCTGAATTTGTGGGTACCCAAATAGGCATTCTTATATGCTCGGATCGGTTCCAGAGACTTACAATAAACCTCTAGGTTCTTCCAAAAAGCGAATGTATGTTTCCCAGTATTTGACGAGGCTTCGTTCAGAAGTGCATATTCTTTGCACAAAGAGAAGATATCGTCGGCCTTGATCTGCAGCTTGTACGCCAATTCCCTCGTCTATTGGAAGAGCTCACCCAAGCTACGTCCAGGACGCACTCCCGATATCCGATTTATATGGAATCAAGCAAATGAGGCTTTACATTCGGAGCTGTTTCTGTCACCCGGGCTTTCAACAGTGATTTCTATCATCATCAATGTGTCTGGCAGACCAAGCACCTCAATGTTCGGAAATGGTGGAATGGTGAAGACAGCAGTCGCCCTATCCAATGCACTTGGGCTCAATCGAGACCCGTCAAGCTGGGATATCTCCCCACTGGAAAAGTCTCTCCGTATTCGAATTTGGTGGCTTGTCCTTATACATGATCGTTGGTGTAGTTTGGCCTATGGCACCCCCTTGCAAGTTCATCGGGCACAATATGACGTGCCGTTTCCATCAGTGGACGACCTGTGCTCCACAGGCACCTCGACATATCAGAGAGCAGCAGCTTCTGTTTTTGTCGCTCTCACGACCTTGACCGATGTGGTTGCTCGCTATCTGGAACATGTTTACTGCGTTTCAAAACACTCGTCTTACGCTGAAATGTCTGTAATGGATCTTGAGCAAGTTCTGAGCGACTGGGAAGAGTCTCTGACTGATGAGATCCGTCGCCTCGTTATACGAGGGACAAACTTGGACGTTCCTGGAGCTGCAAACTTCCGACTCGCCTATTTGGCTGTAAAATTGCTCCTCCGGCGCATCCAGCTTGATCTTAGTAATGGCTCTGCCCAGGTGGAAGAAAACACTCCCTCGCCGCTCCATATGCAGGCGCAACGATCCGCCGAAGATATCACACATCTGATACAAGAGCTGGACGAGGCGCAGGTTCAAGGGTTCTGGATTCCAGTGCACGCATTTTCTATTACGTCAGCTACGATGTTCCTGCTTCGAAGCGGTCTTCGGATGAAAGAAAATAATCGGAATATGCCGCTCCATATTGCGAAAGACATGATCAACACCCTTCAGGCCCACCGTCAAAGGTTTGACTGGGATATTGCAGATAATTGTCTTGCTCACTGTAGTGATTTGGTAGAGAAGCTTGGCATGGATAATCTCCAGGCAGAGTACGACTTGTCTGCATCAGGTTTTCCGAATTTGACGGAGAACAATAATATAGATCCCTCTATCCTGGAAGACCTTTTCTCGGGGTCAAGTAGTTTCTCGGAGGGTTTTGTGCTTTGATACAGCGGATAATACATATATGCCTTTACTGTGTGCCATTTATCTTTGATATAGGTGCATCCTCCCCTGTAGGGGATGCAATGCACAGAGATATGCTAAACTACCTGATATACGCGGCGGTTTCTCAGCCCACGATGATGTAACTGAACTATGTGAAATAGTCTGCAATTCGGATACGTGAAGTATGGGTGCGGAAAATTCTTACAAAGAAATGATATTCAACCGGAACTTGCATAGTCCTTTGCTGTGTGGAATACGACAGCTGGATGCACACAGATCAAATATCTTAGAAGGTTCAACCCCCGGCAGGTATATACAGTAAACCCCCGTTATAACGATCGGAATCCGGTGCTTGAGTTAATCAGCTATTACGAAGCGGTATAGGGGTCAGCTTCAAAACACAATTTTGGTGGGGACGTTGATGCCTTAATGCCTGAATTAGCACCGCTTTCTACACCGCTCTATACAGTGTACTGTAAACCATGCATACCTCTATGCCTCGGCGGAGCGAGCGGAGACGGAGGATTAGATAGTGACAGAAATAAGACGGGTACGACAACGTATGCAAAATTGACATATGTAAAATTCTCTAACTAACTAAAATGACAAAATCCGTTGTTTTTCCAATCTGTACGGACATCGATGATTAAGCAATATATGTAATTTTGTATGGTACCGTTATCATGGCGGTCCATTAATTTTCCGGTTTGTATTGGCTTGGTAATTCCTACCATACACCATACCTGGTACTCGACACACCCCCCAGTTTTTGAAGGTTTCCAGAACTTCAAGAACTGCCTTCTCCAACTGTCTCTCAACTACTTCGCAAGCGATTCGCAAGTGATTCCTTCTAGTCTCACCCGTCCCCAGTCGATTTTTTCACTAATCTCGTTCCAAATCGTCGATTTATACAGTTTTCGCAAATCAGCCTCTGTTTTCAGAGGTCATATAACTGATCAGGTGACCAATATCCCTTATTCCAACTATCTCCCTGAAGTGCGCCTACTTCTGTTTCGGAAGAGCTTTAGTGAGCCCATCTGCTGGCATCGCAGCAGTTGGTACCCAGTCCACATATACTCGTCCTACGCTAACTTCTTGCTTCATCCAGCAGCGATTGATATCGACATATCGAAGCTTCGTATATATCGTCGCCCCTTCCTTCGTTAACAAATCGACTGTTTGCTGGTTATCGCACATAATAGATAGTGGGTGATCTGGTTGGAAACCTAGTATATTTAGCACTCTTCTCCACTACTAGACGGTTTTTCCTACCTCTGCTAAGGCCAGCAGTTCGGCTTCGGTAGTCGATATAGTAACAGTCTTCTATTTAGTGGCCTTCCAGTCAATTAGGCCACCGTACAACTTGCAGATATACCCTTCGGAGCTCTTTCGATCTTTATAGTCTCCGAATAACACATCGCTTACGAATTCAACCGATTTCGCCGCTATTGTTAGGGTCGTATCCCGGTTTCTTAGGTAATTGTTTGGATCCCTAGGATCATCAATATCGGGGTTTTTGTTTTTGTTAGTAGTAGATCGGATACTATATTCAATAGCCCAAAAACGTATCTTATAGAGATACTAGATAATACGATCAACTGCATCAATATGCTTTGGTCCTAGATTTATAAGGAATTCCGCCACTTTCGATATTGCTTTTGCTGCGTCTATCCTTATAATAGTAATAGTATACTACGCAGATCCAACCTTAGCCTAGAAACCATAAATCTATTACGGGGTAGCCACTCTATCATAGGGTACTAAAGGCTCAATTCCTAAAGGAGACCCTATTTTTCTCTCTGTAACGAGATCATATTTGTTAGCCATACTCTCGATATAGCTATCCTGGTATAACCAAAGCTTTTTCTGCTCTCTATCATATATAATATATATATTTAAGAACCAACTTGCGTCTAGTTCTCGAAGTTCCTATTGCTTCTTTAGATTTTAATCTAGTAAAGCGGCTTCTTTTGCCTATTTAGAGTGGTTGACAATAATAATATCGTTAACGTAGAAGAAGACAATAATACCTATCGTTGTAAAAATGCATAGATCTTCTTCCACTAGGGTAAGGCCTAGTTTTACTAGGGCCTTCGTTACTTCTTACTACCACAATCTAGGAGATATATGTAATCTATAGAGGGCTCTATACAGTAGCTAGCACTAATTTAGTGCTTTAAAGCCTAGAGGGCACTTTTTATACACCTCGCTTTCTAGTATTGAATTTAGGAATGTAGTGACAACGTCTCTCTGAATTATATCTAGATCGAAGGCTGCCACTAATACAAATACTGCTCTCGCTGTTTTAATAGCTAGTATAGCAGCTCTCTTTTCTTTAGTAGTTAACCACTATAGATTACCTCTTACGCAGATTCGTGCTTTGAACTTCTCGAGTATACTATTTACATCAAATTTGTATATAAATACCTATTTTAATAGCAAAATCTGGGTATTCTTTTTGTTCGGCAATGTAACCTAAGAGTAGGTTTCTTTAACCTTTAAAGTCTCAATTTCGAACTCTGCCGCTGCCTTCAATTGCTTAGCGAATAGGTAAAGTTTCAATTGCTACTAGTTCTCTAGTAGTGGTGGCATTTGATCCCTATACAGTCTGTTTTATATATTAAGCTTCTTTGTAATACCTATTATAAAGGCATATAGAAGACTTAGTGGTTCGGCTAGCTATTTATCTAATAATAGATATACAGCGTAGTCTAGATCTGCCTTTAGCCTCTGTATTCTAGGACCTATAACGATGTTAGATTTATCAATTGTTACAGAGATCTCTTTAGTAGGCCGATTTTCTAGCTCCGGAGTAGGTATATATTGTATCTCTTATTGCAATTAACGCTCTATCTCTGCTTTATCTTTATCATATTAATCTCCCTCTCCCCCTTCAGTTTCGATCGACTGTATAATATTGATCGGATCTAGTAAAGATAGTAGTATAGGAGATCTCTCTGTTATTGCCGTTAGCGGTAATACTCTCTATAGCGAAGCCCTTTGCGGCAATGCCCTTTGTAGTGATATAGGGAAGCTTCTAGGGATTTGATCTTAATCTCTTAGCTCTGCTATTGAGATAGGCCCTACTATTAATATAGGCGTCAAAGGTAAATCTAGTGTCTGTTTTAAAGGGGGGACCCTTAGTGTCTCCTCCCTATCTTTTCTCAGAGCTGCAATTTGCTTTGTATCTCTAGATTCCGGGGTTTCTTCTTTATTTATTGTCTCTAGTGTAACGCCTTGTTCTCTATATTCAATATCATCATTGAGAGCTATACGTACAATTGATATTGGTATCTATATTTCTATGCTTAGTTTAGATTATACTTCTTCTATTGAAAGCACTTAGGGTCAGTCTTTAGTACTTAGTCCCTTTATTATAGTACTAATTGCGTCTTCTGACTATAGCAATAGCTTTGTTCTAGAGTACTATCTCGATTTATCGAATACAGTATCCCTTATAATCTCCACTTTCCCTATACCTAAGCGGCCTTTATATAGGAACTATATCTTGTATAGGCTTTTTGATATATAGCCTATAAGATAGCCTATTTCTGCTCTTAGAGCCATCTTGTCAGATTGGACTCTCTTAATCAATCTGGAGTACGTTAAGCATCTATATACTCTGATATTTGATAGGTTGACAACTTAATCTTTTAGGCTATCTAGGGCCGCATAAAGCATCAATTCCTTCTAAAGAATGATCCAATTATCGCCTACCTTTGTAGGGGTACAATTTATTATATATACAGATATATATACAGTTTCTAGCTATAGGTTATAGGGTAGATTTATATCGTTTAGTAGTGCTCTGCTATTCCTAACTATCATTCCCCTAGATCTCTCGGTAGGGCCGTTCATTTCTAGTAGGCTAGGAGGTATATATTCAATAGTGTACCCTTCGTCTTCGATTATAGATTCGACTTTATTGCTAGCGCTCCTTTTATTGTTATAATAAAATACCCTGATTTCGATCTTTAACCAATTACAGATTAATACTAAGAATTTACGAACTGCTATTTGACATTCGTTCTTCTTAATATAGGTAAATACAAAGTGGCATCTTATTCCGTTAAGGTAGAAATGCGTTATCTATATATAACTGTTATAGGTGGGCTTGTTTTGTACTAGATCGAAGTATACTCTCCCTAGTATATCGTATACCTAGCCTATCCTCCGGCGAGAGATCTACTTCGGTATATCTACTAATTAACAAGCTTCATATACCTGCAATTCTTTGCCTAGGTTGCTTTCAATAGTTATACCCTCTGTTATCTCTACCAATTTGACAATTCGTACCTTACCAATATAGCCTAAGCGTCGATGTTAAAGCTCAATTAGAGCCTCTGATTTAAGCTTCTTTAACGATATTTTTGCAGTTGCAAATGTTATTTTAGGCGTCAAATTTGATATTAGATTTGAAGCTTTTGTAAACCCCTTTGCTTAGGTAAGCTATAAGAGCTTCTGATCGTAGTAGATCTTATAGATCTATCGGTAGCCGTCAATTGTCTTAATATAATTAGCCCTAAGATTTATTAATAGTCCCCCCTTTATTATCAATCTATAGGATATTAGATTACTATAGAAATTAGGCGAGTACCTTGTTTGAAAGAGGTTCATTTAGACGGCTTTTCTAGTAGTAGGGTTAACTCTATAGACAACCACAGTGCCTATACTAGCTACTTTTGTCTCTATATCCCCTACTTTAACGTTGCTTTATACGCTCTTAAAAGTGCTAAATAAGCTTCGATTGTTGTATATATAGATCTAAGCTCCTATATTAACTACCTACCTATCTTCTGTAGGTATAATTGTGGCTTTAAGATCCTTGATTTTTGTTAATATAATAGTGTTAGTTTTGACTGCCGTCTCTATTATCAAGAAGCTAAAGGCTTTATTGTTAAGTATTGTATTCGCTTACTGTTTAGTAAAGAAACTTGCTCTCTTTTTGTTAACAATTGCCTTCTATTTAGGATTAGCCTTTATGGCTTTATCCTACTTTTGCTTTAATGCAATTGATGCTTAGAAGCTGGGAGGCCTTTTTTCTTTGTATATCTTCTAATAGAACTATAGTATATAGTATCTAGGCTTGGTTTTTCTATATAGATAGGGCTTGTTCTCTAAGTCTTCAATTTTTGACTTAGTAGGCTTTGATTTAATAGGCTTAGCTTCTTTATAGCCTTGCTATATCGAGAAAGCTGCCTTTGAAATACCCCTTTGACTACCTAGCTTGCTATAGGTGATCTTCTAGTGAGCCCTATACCGATTAATGATATCGGCAAAGGGGATATCTCCTTTATCCTGTAGCCTTAGAACCTATATTTTATGGAATCTAGGTAACATTACAGAGATTGCTTCGAGGAATTGATTCTTAGCATTATCTGCTTTAGGCATTTTAGCCTTCTTGTACTATTGTTGAAGCGTCTGCTAATTTAGGAGCTATTTGTCAATATCGGTGCTCCGATCTAGGCCTCTATCTAGATTTCTCTATTGCTGGCGAAGTCTAGTTTTGTAGGTAGGATCGCTTTTAGGCGCGAATCGTTTGTAGAGATCAAGCATTAAATCCAATAGTGATTCCAGATCGTCAATTAATAGCCGGTAGGCGTCGTTAACTGACTGCCTAATCGCCGATACTACTAGTAGTAATCCCTTCATTTTCGCTAGATAGTCCTTATGCTTTGTATCCCAATCTGACTTTATAGATTGCCTAATATAGAACCAATTGTCTTTGTATTTTGATATAGCTTTATCAATGGAGATGATCTCAGTTAGTGGCTCTAATTTAGGGCGTTCTTCGTCTTTTAGAAATGGATCGCATTAGTCCTATACATTGTGAGCAATTGCAATTGCTTTAATGTACGGGAGCTATGAATTCTATGATTCTGTGTCCTTCAAAATAACGCGGGAGGAGGCCGCGGAGAGAGATAACATGGTGTATATTCAATTGATTTGTTGTCGATTTGTCTAAAATCCGATTTTTCTTCGAAGGAAATAGGGGTTGCTTCGTCAATTCAGGGGTTGACTGTTGTCAAATCACCAAAAATCGGCGACAGCGAGGTGTTTAGATGGTCTATATGTTGTAGACAGATCTTAATTGGAACGAAGCCGGGCTCATAACTGACAGAAATAAGACGGGTACGACAACGTATGCAAAATTGACATATGTAAAATTCTCTAACTAACTAAAATGACAAAATCCGTTGTTTTTCCAATCTGTACGGACATCGATGATTAAGCAATGTATGTAATTTTGTATGGTACCGTTATCATGGCGGTCCATTGATTTTCCGGTTTGTATTGGCTTGGTAATTCCTACCATGCACCATGCCTGGTACTCGACAGATAGTAACAATAAGAGAGACTTCATTTTGTGGACTGACAACCACCCAGAAATATGGAGATGCATTGATTTGTATGGAGTGCAAAGGCTTCATTTTTTTGACTTGCAACCGCCCAGAAATATGGAGATGCATTGATTTGTATGGAGTGCAAAGGCTTCATTTTTGGACTTGAGAACGCTAGCTGAATCGGGGTACTTTGATTATTAAAGCATTGTAATAGTAATTCAGGTATTTATATTTTTCTGCCGTTCTAAAACAAGGCATTAAGGCATCAACCCCCCTATAAACTGGGTTTTGAAGCCTGACCCCTATACCGCTTCGTAGATTGTGAAAGCTGTTATCAGGCCCCCTATGGAGACAAGGCAGGAGATAAGAGTTTAATAAATTGGGAAGAATAAGCAATGTTGTAGTACGTTGCACTACAGGGTAGTTAACCTTGTGTTGTACAAAAATAAGCTTAGTTTATAATGGAGGTGACCACGTGTAATCTGTACAGTTTATAATACCTATATGACTAGATCGCACCTAAAATGTTCCATCAAAGACCATAATCTCCATACAGGACATGAACAGAAACTAAAACATGACGGAGACGAAAGTGAACACTAAGCAATCGTAGCACGGGAGTTAGTCTACCACCGAACTCGATGAAGTCCTTTTGAGGCTGATGAGGAGGCTAAACCGAATCGAGCGCAATCCGCGAGATGTGGGTCCCGGAAAAGTGGAGAACAAGTTATAGATCTTCCTCGCGAATTGCACCAAAAGAGGGAAATTGGCTTAGGTGTGAAGCATTTCTTTGAATTTTGGTGACATATATAAAGATAGAATATACACCTTCCTTTGCCATAACGTCGAGCTCCAGAGACGCAATCCTTTGCCATGGCGCAACGTCAATCTCATTCATCTCCTCCGCCGTATGTAGTTTCGTCGCCTGGTTTACACTACGACGACTCTGTTTCGAACAATATTCATGGATGGGCAGACCGAGAGCTAAATTATGCCTTGTTATCCCGACCTGTTGATCACCCACGGCAACAACCTGTCTATTCCTCCCCCTCAGCATACCGAGGTTCCGGCGATACCATATCAGCAACCATGGATCCAATATCCAAATACAGAACAATCAGCACGACCCTTGTACCCGGCTCAGAATCAAAACAACTTTGTTCAACAACAACACATTGCACGGCGCGCAAGACTATGTGTGATACCTCGTAAGAACACTCTCATCAAACGCCAACAGCCATATTGACCCCAAGCAGAGATTACCAAAGTTTTCGGTGGCGCCAATATGAGTTCCTTCGCCAGAGCCCGGGCTAGAGAGCTTGAGGCCCAAACCGGGCTGACCCAAGGTGACCTCCTCTGTTTCATCGATGGCCTCAACGAGGCCTTTTTAGCCAACCCCGCTCTGCAAGCGACCAACAAAATCGGTATGCTTGTCGGCTTTGTCCCGCTAGCAACAGCCCAGATGGTCGGAGGTGGACTGCAGGTCGCCGCAGGCTTAGGCAGTGCGTGTGTCTCAGCTATCCGGACCAAGCAGTATTTGAAGAAGGCCAATGAGGTCATTTTCAATCCAAAAGGACTCTTGGTCAGAGTTGTCAAAACTGATAAGATGCTTTCGCTGGTTGGAGTGCAAGATTCGAGGGTCTTTTCAGGAGAGGAATATCGGGTTCTCGTCGACGGGCATAAGGGTCAAAGCCAGAGCCCCCTCGCAACTAGAATGGCGGCTCTGGGTGATCGCGTGATGTCTCTGACCTTCGACGAATTGGCAGCTCCTGCCGATTAAGATAACTGGATGAAAAAATGGGGAGCTTACTCTGCGCAAAGGGTAGAGAAAAAGCAACTTGAAAAATTGCAAAAAGAGGAGAGACGATATAAGAAATCAGACAAGAAAGAGAAGAAAGACAAGAAGAGCCGACAGAATGAGCGCAAGGTGGATAACGCAATCGCCGACTTACAAGATGACATGGAGGATATTAAGGAAAGAATGCAGTCCTTGAATCCAAGACAGCCAGATGAAAGTAAAACTCGGCGGGAATTGTCGCGAGAGCTGAGGTCATTGGAGATGAAGTTGGTCGAGCTGGAGGAAGACAGGGAAGACAAACTGTCTCAAAATAGCGACAAAGGAGAGAGAAGACGGGCTAAAAAAGACCAGAAGGAAGCGAAAAGGGTTAACAAGCTTCACTGGATAGTGATCCTACCAGCGGATGCAAGCACAGGCGACGAGGAGCACGACTTGGATTCAGATGATAGATGAATGCATGGTGCTTCATACAATAATTTGATGTCCTTTTTCCATTTACATCATTCGTCGTAGGGGTCCGTTCTCAAATCCCACCACACATCAGTGAGTTTCCTCAGCATATTCTCCGACCTCCCGACCTCAAATCCATGTGAGTCAGCGAGGTCTGCAATGACCCCTTCCAACCAACTCTGGGCCTCAGTAGATTGCTGATCCAGATGTAGATAGGCAACGTTCAGCGGAAATAAAAGCATGAATGCACCAGTGCTCCTCAAACAGTGTAGATGATAATCGACCATCCGACATATCTCAATTGCTATGTCATTTCTGTTCCCCTGCATAGGGAGGAGTGGGTCACTGAGGCCCTCAAGCTGAACGTTATCCGGATCAGCGCCTGCTATCTGGAGAGCTCGTAGGAGAATGAGAAGTATTGCATTATAAACGATGAGCTCGACCGCGCGGTGAGGATCTTGGAACCAGATGACAGATTTGAATGGACTCGGAGGTACATATATTGGACCAGAAGAAATGTATTCGATAGGTGTGGTGATAAATGTCGAGTTCGGGAATTGCGATTCCCAATTCCAGCGCCAGGAGTACAGGGCTTCAAGGGTTGAGAGGACTCTTGGGATAAACACGAATGTCAACTCTTCTTTGCGGGAGTCATTAGGATCCCACAAGGCTGCCTCGCTCTGGCCTTGCAGTATGCCGGGGATATCGCACATAATGTCTTGCAGCAAGTCTGTGGGTGTTTTTGAACCAAGACCTCGCTCGGCCCACGGTATAGTTTTCCAGGCAGGATCTTCGAGGAAACATCGTTTCCGTTCTATAATATATCCAATAGCCTATGGTTTGGTTAGTACTTTGATGGATTGAAATGCAAAAGGGACCCCTATGCTCACAATACATGATCTGAGAGTCGGCATCATAGCGAATGCAATGCCAGATTGATGTCGATGGGGCCCCCTTAACGACATCTAAATCGACATCAGCATCCTAAATCATGACCAGATGACAAGTTTCTAAGACTCACCAGTCTAGCCAATCCTTGATAATGAGAAAGCCAAGCTCTGGGCTGGGTAAGGGTGATCAACTCGTAGACAGCCAAGCAAATGATAGCCACGAGGACATCGTCGCCCATTGCCTGATCTTGGCGCTGTAGTTTAGTTTGCAATGTTCGAAGAGCATGGGCATAAAGGGATACACCTTTATGTATCACCTGGTGCTGCTTGTTGACCTTGGCAAAATAGACCATGGCTAAAGCACGGACCGAGGCCGTTGATAGCTCGGTGTCATGGTTTTGGCATAGGAGTATCGAGGTCCATGCTGGCGCATGCGGAGATGCAGGACCGTCATTCCAGTTAAAGACACGATTGAACAGGTGGGTAATCATGATGTCATTTTCGCTCTATGGTGGGTTGACGCTCAATAGGCAATTGATAATTGGTACTGGTGCCTCCAATCCTGTCTCAGAAGAGTCTGAGCAGCTTGATGGCAATGCCAACCTCCGTGCAGCCCTTTTTCTCAGGCGACTTGTCTCATCAATAAACTGGGCAAACTCCACATAACCCTCACATTCAAAGCCACCTTTTTGACACCGATGACAGAGCGGCTTTTCTTCATCTAGAGTGGGGGTAGTCAGAAATGTGTACGAACTACTCGTAATTCAATCCATACCGCATTTAACCCTGCGACGTCGACAGGTGCGACACCCTTTGCTTCGCCCTCCAACGCCGACCATAATCCATAGTTTGAGTAGTTTGAGGGAAACGAGTCCTGGAGGTCAGACTTGACATCCGGAACTATAGTGGGGGCCGATTAGAGGGGCCAATCAAATATTTCGTAGCGGGGTTATCGAACGCAGTTATGTAGATATTAACCCGGGGACAGTTCCTTATACTTCCTTTTGGAAAGTGTTGTATTACATGATCTTTGGTCGACAGATGGTGGTCGTAGTTTCTAGCTGTGGTGCTACGGCAGGTTTTAGATCGCATCAACCCATATAATTTGTGTACTCAACCCTAGAGATATGATTCCTCGGCTTTTCCGTCTAAAATATCATTACCGAGGAGATTGAGATCGGTAATATTGAAGGATATAGAAGGACTCTTCTTTTCTAGGAGTAAAAAGGCAGACATATTCTATCCCTTTCTCTAGATGTGCTCTTTGGGATGTTCTTTTTAGGTATATACGAAGGTAAAAAAAGGCATATTCTGCGCAAGACACTTTTCTATATATAACCTTTTAATTTTCTACCTGGTAACAGCCCGGTTGGCGCGATGGCATCTAAAACCTGCCGTACAAGAGCTGCCTCATTTGTTATTATGACTTTCTGTACATTGTCTTCAAAGACTTCATTGTTTAAAAAGACAGATCTCTACTTATACCCACCAAAAAAACAATTCGTGGGAAGATTTAACTCGTAAAGTGGGGATTTAGAGGAAGGGATCGGTTTGATATGGTGGTCTACGTATTCTAGGATCATATTTTGATAGTGTGGTAAATACATGTCTTGCTTCATGATTTTTGACGGCCGTCAGAATTATAGGTTAAGAAGGTAAATTAATTTACCTTACCTACTGAGGTCTACTAACCTGATATGAATTGAAGTCATACTACTATACCGTATATCGTGATACGAGGACTCGAGGTACCCTATAGCGAAAACGCCCCTTAATTTATCTGATCGTTGTTATGATTGACTAGTGTGGGACTACTATACTCAAGATATGAACTACTTTGATAATTCTGACGCTTGTCGCAGTTCACTTGTGTAGATTTATCCGAACTACGTTGATTGCCTTGGCGGTTATTATTTTGACTACTTTCAAAAACATTTTGGCTATTGCAAAGCTGTCATCCCTTGATAAACTCCATTGTAACCCTCAACGTTCTCACTCATCTGGTGGAACACAAACTGTGCTAGACGCGCAGCAGGATACAGCCGCAACCCCGTGGGATTGACGACCTGCATTAATGCCCCCACGGCCCCCTCATACCCACTGTCCATAACACCAGCATGTATTGTCACCCCGGACCTAAATAATGAGCTGCGAACGAAAATCTCGCCCATCACATCCAGAGGAACGGAGACGGTCTCATTGAATTCCACGAGGTAAGAACCCTGTGCGAGATCTACATATGTCTTCGTATTTTCGTTTGAGGGGGGAAAGGGTATCTCTTCAGTCGAGGCCGGTTGCCGAAGTTGGTTATCCAAGTCGATTATTCCAGGTGATGTCCATTTGAGAACGCGCTTCAGTGTGAGGTCTACACCACAGGGCTGGGCCTGCAGCGTGGGATATTTGACATTGCGAATGATGGAGCGGGTGATCAGTGAGCGGCCAGGGAGGATCATGCTCAGTAGGTGTCAGATTTTGGTCTCAGTCTGATCTCCAGTAATTTCTGCTTTTGTATATGTTGTGATAAGAAAGGGGACAAGACAAACAGAGCAAACAAACCAAGCAATAGATTGTCATTGGCTACATAGGTACCTTCTCAGATACCTAGGCAGGATGAGATTAGTGAACCGAGGGAGCCGAAGGGCCGACCGAGCTTCCAGAAAGTCCAAGTTTAAATTTCGTCCAATCAGAACACGCGGGGACAGTTTGCGGGGGTCCACACTTTGGTACAGAACACGTAGGGAGTCCTCAATGCCGAGTTTGGCTTCCGAAGTGTATCTGAGTACATTGTACTTCTATTTAACATCCCCCAATTAGACATATCTCTTTGGAATCAAGTTCAGTGCAATTGATACTATACCGAAATGCCGACAATTTACCGTTCGCCGTATCCAGATCTGGATATCGAATCAGTTGACTTGGTGTCTTATCTGTTCTCAAATCCTCTCAATACACCCCTGGACCGCCCTATATACATCAATGCTATCTCCGGAGAGCAATATACCCTTGGTGATGTGATACAACGTACACGGTCTCTGTCCAATGGGCTTCGGCAAAGCATAGGTATTAAGCCTAACGATGTTGTCGCATTGTTCAGTCCTAATACAATCGATTACCCCGTGGTATGCCATGCAATTGTCGGCTCCAGAGCTATCGTTACCCCAACCAGCGCAGCTCTGACGGCACTTGAGCTTAATGCCCAGCTCAAGACCAGCGGGGCCAGATTCATCATCGTCCATTCATCTTTGTTGGGGACTGCCACAAAGGCAGCCAAGGGGACATCTGTCGAGAAAGTCGTCTTAATAGATGGCCAAACACCAGTCAATGGTCATTCTACATGCAATCATCTCGCCAGCACCTTTGCTCCCGGTGACTTCCTCACTATCGATCCGGCCGAGGCAGATCGCCAACCCACATTCATCTGCTTTTCATCTGGAACATCAGGTGCAGCCAAGGGTGTCATTACAACACACCAGAACATCACCTCAAACCTCCAACAATGGCGTCAGACGCTAGACTCTGGTCTTCCCTCCCAGCGACCAGCAAGACAATCCGCCATTGCATTCCTGCCATTCAGCCATATCTACGGCCTCAACCTGTACTTGTGTCAGTGTTTGATTTGGGGCACAACAGTGGTCGTCATGCCAAGATTCGACCTCGATTTATACCTCGGTTGCATCGAAAAATACCGACCCGACGAGTTGGCAGTGGTGCCACCCATTGCCCTAATGTTGGTTAAAGACCCACGGGTCTCCAAATACGATCTAACCAGCGTGCGCAGGATCTTGTCTGCCGCTGCACCGCTTACGATCGAACTATCGTCCGCTCTCGAAGCCAAGTTCGCAGAGATTTCAAAGACAGAGGTATTCTGTACCCAGTCATGGGGTCTGACAGAGACATCACCAGTGGCGACAGCCGTCCCAAATGACCGCATGGATAAGCGGAATATGGGGGTGGGCTGCATTGTGCCGAACATGCAGTTCCGCTTCGTGGATCCCGAGTCGATGAAAGATGCAGCCGTCACGTCTGACGGTTCCACAGAACCTGCGGAGATCTGGTGCCGTGGTCCGAACGTGGTGATGGGATATTACAATAACAACGAAGCAACGAAGGAGGCATTCCACGTGGACGAGGGTGGAGCGAGGTGGTTCCGCACGGGCGATATCGGAACCATCGATCGAGATGGGTACGTCACCATTCAAGATCGCATCAAGGAGATGATCAAGTACAAGGGACTGCAGGTCATCCCTAGTGAATTGGAAGGAAAGCTGGTCGACCACCCTGACATCGAGGATGCGGCTGTGACTGGAATGTGGGTGGATGACAGGGCCACTGAGCTGCCGGTTGGCTTTGTGGTTTTGAGTCGGCAGGCTAGAGACAGGGATCAGGAGGTTGTACTTGATGAGATCCACGTGTGGCTGAATGAGCGCATTGCTAACCACAAGCGTCTGCGCGGGGGTATCCATGTCTTGTCGCAAATTCCCAAGTCGCCTAGTGGGAAGATTCTGCGTAGGCAGTTGAGGGATTTGCTGAAGAGTCAAGCGCCTAAGGCCCGTCTGTGATTGTGTGCTTGGGACAATCATTCCATGTTAATAGCCTGCACTCTGTACAACTAAGTATGCCATGCGGGACATAACTTTCCCCTTGGTTAATATTGTCTGGAAAATTTTTACTCCACTCCCACTTTACAAGTAGACGGTGTAGAAATAAAAGATAAGTTGAAATTAAATCAAATATTATATATAGAAAGTATGCTTTTTTTGTACCGCCTATATACTTGAAAGGAATAGCTAAAAGACCCCCCAAAAGATATCAGAAGGCCGTTTAAGCTGACTGTTCTTGTTAGTATATGAGGCAGTATCCAACGAGATATATTTAGTCGGCAACCTGTATAGATCGTGAAGTAGCAATTCCAACCGTTCAATTAGAAACTCCGGCGTATTTCTACGTATTCCAAATATCGTGTCACTTGACAGATATACATGCTACATGCTATATCAGAACCAACTAGATTTCATTCTAACAAGCAGATAAAACAAAAAACCAGAAAACGTCGACACGTGAAATCTCGGGGGATTTGCAGGCTCGGGGCCCGCGGGTTCCGATCGGAGATCAATTTGACGGAGTCCGACCTTTTGAGGACCAGGGGCTTTCAAGGCTGTTTCATCTTCTCTTCCTATCAGATGGAGTGGACATCTTAAGATACGCTCATTGCAAATTGCAAATATCTCTTTACGTTTCTTTACCTTGGCTTCTGGCGTCGTAAGGGCTGGTCCATTTTCGCTTGTGAGGTCGATCTGACTAGCTTGCGCGGATCACGATTTCTACTCCCAACCACAACTTCTACTTGCCATGGCTTTATGGACGAGGCCCTTCTCACATGAGAAGGAGGCAAAGAGGCCCAAATTCGTCGAGTTGAGGTCGTCAAGACGGTTTATCTTGTTCGTCGTCGCCTTTGCTACTGGGACGGACATCTTCATGTACGGTCTTATCGTACCGGTCACTCCAACCGCATTGAAAGAGAGAGCGGGCATCTCAGATGGGGGTATTCAAAGCTGGACATCAATCCTTCTTGCCCTGTACTCGGCTGCTTTGTTGGCCTTTGCGCCTGTTGTCGGGTACATCGCTGATCGAGCCGAGTCCCGTCGGTGGCCTTTGCTGGTTGGTCTCGTTGCGTTGGCCGCTGCAACAGCCCTTCTGTGTGTTGGCACTCATATCGGCTTGTGGATTGTTGGTCGCTTGTTTCAAGGCGCTGCCGCTGCGGTGGTATGGACGGCCGGCTTGGCACTGATGGTAGACACTGTCGGAAAAGACGACCTCGGCCAAGCAATTGGATATGTCTCTCTGGCTATTAGCGTTGGAACTCTAGCTGGACCTCTTTTTGGTGGAGTTGTTTACGAGAATGGTGGATATTATGCCGTTTTCGGCCTTGCCTTCGCTTTCATCGCCCTGGATATAATCTTGCGATTGCTGTTGATCGAGAGAAGACATGCTATCAAATGGCTTGTGCCGGAGATGAGGCCGCTCTCTGCGAATGGAGATGAATCAGCGGAAAAGAAGTCAAAGCAAACCTCAGAACCTCTCACCCCGCCCAATAATGGCGCTGAACCTCGTGAATCCCAACCGCCTGCTCCCCCCTCACGGAGTGCGTTCAGGCGTGTCGCCATTCTATTGAGCTCGCCCCGTCTTGTCGTATCTGTCTGGGGATACTTCATCTTATCAATTGTCCTGACCTCATTTGACAGTGTCCTTCCACTTTTCGTGCAAGAGACATTCGGGTGGCAGCAAAGTGGCCAGGGGCTAATCTTTATTTCGCTCATGGTGCCACACATATTAGACCCACTGACGGGATACATTATTGACAAGTACCCCAAATCCTGTCGCTATCTCGCCGCAGGAGCATTTCTCGCTTCCGTTCCCGTGTTGGTGCTTCTGCGTTTTGTCACGGATAACTCGATGCAGCATAAGGTTCTGCTATGTGCTCTCCTCGCTTGTATTGGGCTGTGCTTCGCGGTGGCTATGCCACCTATCATTGCGGAGGTATTCTTCGCTGTGAAAGAGAAAGAGGATAAAACGCCTGACATCTTCGGTCGCGGTGGTGCCATGGCTCTAGCCTTTGGGCTGTCGAATATGGGGTTCGCGGCTGGGAGTCTGATTGGGCCATTCTTTGCGGGATTTATTCGTCAGGAGGCTGGCTGGGGGGCAATGGGATGGGCAACAGGGTTGATAGTTGGCATATCATCTATCCCAATCTTGTTGTTCGTGGGTGGCTGGATCTTGAGAAAGCCGGTCGAGCCGGAGAATCAAGTCCAACTAACTGATAGCGCACCTGGCCGATGAGATGGCAAAGGCAAAAAAAAAAAAAAAAAGAGACCTACCTTGTATATACATCATCTTTCATACTTTCTGTTAGATATCACAGTCCGAACAAATTTGCTACAGCCTTGCTCGAATTGTTAGACATAAATATCCCCCATCATTATGCCTCCAACAATATTTCCCTCGAATAGAAATAATAAAAATACACAAAAAGAATTGAACAATTGAACAGATACATTCTATTAATTTCCCCTACACGGACCCCACAAGTGTTCCCCGCAGCCCCACGAAGATCACAGACGTGCTATGGACTCGGGACTTGCTTGAGAGGACATCAGCCGTGATTATGGAATGTCACCTAAATTGGCCGAGGTTCGCAATCTGTGTTTTGTTAGCTATCCAGTTCCAAATCTCTAAGAGTCACTATGGCAGCTGAAATCCAACACTTATCCCTAAACGCCACATTCAAGGGCATCCAGCGTGATGATCAAAATGTGCCCGTTCATCAATTCCTCGGTATAAAATACGCCAGTATCCCGGCACGGTTCGAGAAGGCCGAGCCTGTGCGTGGGTTTGATGGGGCTATTGTTGATGCCTCGAAATATGGGTAAGCCGTATTCACACAAGACTAACACAGACCATGCGTGAGACACAGCTCAATTCATATACTGACATTTGATACAGTCCGATATGTCCTCAACCGGATGTGGACGTCCGCCATCTTCTCCGTATTCCAGAGGACTTCGCCATTGCTCCTGAAGCAGAGGATGAATTCGAATGCCTAAATCTAGAGATTACATGTCCTCCCAAGTTCTCTACAACAGGCCCGCTTCCTGTTCTTATCTGGATACATGGCGGCTCTCAAATCGTCACATTCTGCTCTGCTGCCTCCAAGATTTGTGACCCGACCAAGATTGTCGCAGATTCTATCAAGGCAGGCAAACCTATCATCTTTGTGTCGATCAATTACCGCCTAAATATCTTCAGTTTTGGAGATGGCAACGAAAAGAATTTGGCTCTGAAAGATCAACGTCTCGGTATCGAGTGGGTGCGACGGAATATCGCTGGTTTCGGGGGTGATCCTGTGAGTCAGATTGCGTTTCCTGCGAATAGGTGACTGTGCTCATTACGTGTAGGAAAATATCACCTTGTCAGGTGAAAGTGCTGGTGCTATCTATACCCATGCCCACCTTATCACTGGCCCTCCTGTCAAAAGGGCCGTTATGGCATCTGGAACTCTTTATTTGTCGTCGCCGCTACCGGTGGAAAAGGGAGATGGACTTATCAAAGGATTAGAAGCAAAGGTCCGAGAGCTTGGTCAAACTTCACTGCGCGAATCCTCCGTTACTGTATTGGTCCAAGCACTGCGAGAGTGCAATGTGAATACAATGTGGATCCAAGAGGAGCCTGAACTATCAGATTGGGAGACCAAACCCGAGCAGGCTGAGGAAGTGATGATTGGTGATGTTGAGTACGAGGTAAGTAAAGCCTTGGCTATGAATGGTCCTTTGAGACATTATTAATCTGTGCTTTAGTCTGTTATTTGGCGAAACGGCGTCGAGGTCCTCGACGGAGAGACGATTGCAGCTGCATTCGACAGCGATAAGCAATGGGGCACCCAGCTTCGAAAAATGTACCAAATTGTTGGTGGTCGCCCAACTGCTGCGAAACTGGGAGCTCTAGATCTCGTCAATGATGTTCGGTATACTCTTCCTGTCGAGGTCATTACCGACAAGTTACGCGCGGCCAACAAGCGTGTCTTCCGATATGTGATCGACCAGTCTAACCCCTGGCAACCTTCGAGTCGTGCACATCATGCCGTTGATCTTTTGTTTCTCTTCGACGGCGTTGATCTATGCTTCAATCCTGCAGCTAGCGCTGTTGGAAAGGAGATGCGGCAGCGTTGGATTCAATTTGTCAATGGTGATGGACCTTGGTCTACCGATTTAAGATTTGCTTTTGGGCCTCTGGGTGAGTGCAGGGAGATTAATGAATCGCAGTTCGCTGCTCGTCGAAGAGTTGAGCATTGCAAGGTGCTCAAGGAAGCAGGAAATGGCACGTATATGCCTATTGTCTTTGCTTTGACTGCGGGGAGAATTAATCTGTTAAACTAGTCCAAAATAATAGACTCAATATAGATCCAATCCAGTTACATCTTGTCTCAGGGTCATAAGTTTATTGGTTGTATATAATTGGCCAGTTGTCTCAACACCTCGAATAACCAACACTAAACAAAGCCTACCTTGCCACCTACTTTTCACATTTGTAACATCTCGGCAGTTGAACCACCCTCTTAATCCCGTGAAACTTCCACCGAACCAACTCTCAACTTCCAGTCTCTCTCCACCGGCCAGCCTCCACTGTTAATCATCCCTTACTCATGTGGGGCCGCCCGTCGTCTCCTCATATGAGAATGATGCTTCTCCGCAATTCATCACCCAAAGCTGGTCCAGCAGGGAGCCCGGCAAGTCGATTGACCATGGCTTTGCCGATTTATGGGGGAAGAATTGACCGTTAAGGCATCTAATACACCAACATTGCGTGTTCAGCCGATGGTTCGTGGCCATGCCGGGTGTCCCGAGGGACATCCGGGCCTGTATATTTCTCCCTAGAGGAATCCAATGGATAATTTTACGAGGGTATTGGATTGTGGTATTGTTATCGTTGCTTTTTTTCTGTTTTTTCTTTTTTTTTTGACTCGCTGACCCCACAGGTCTGATTGATCATTTACCCTGAACTACATATATAGAGGTGGTGCAACCCCGTCCTACCTGGAGGACAATAAAACAATCACTACTCTTCTACTTTGATCATATTTTGCTTTCTGGCTCTTTTCATCACTATGCCTTCTACTGATTCCTTGTCGGACCCCGAGGAGTATCAGAAGATATTCCACTGGGCTGAAACCCAAAAGGATGGAACTATCCCTTCCTTCAACACAAGGCGTAACGACCCTTATAATGTATGTTGCTCCATCATGATATCTATTAAGTTACTCACTAACTATTCTATAGTATCAATCTGGCTTTGGCAATGCGTACGTATCCTTGCATAACCTACATCTCTAAGGTTGAAGATTCGAAATCCTGATTTAAAACCCCTTGAACAGTTTCACATCTGAAGCAATTCCGGGAACTATTCCTCACGGCCAAAACAGTCCTCGTAATGTGAGGTTTGGTCTTTACGCGGAACAGATGACAGCCACTGCTTTTGTCGCCCCACGACACTGCAATAAAAAGGCGTGGCTATACCGTGTCCGGCCCGCTGTCGCCCACCAAGGATTCGTAAGTCTCTCCGACTCTTCGTTCTGCATGGCGGCGCTGACATCTATTGCAGACAGAGCTCCCGGATAACAAGGACACAGAGGCAAACTTCCTACCCTTGAACCCGCGCATCCACGTATCCCCTACCCAGCTGGCATGGCACCCCTTTGATATCTCCGAAAGCGAAGAAGTCGACTTTGTTTCAGGATTGAAGACTCTTGCCGGCTCGGGTGATCCCACACTGCGCGAAGGTTTGGCCACACATGTCTACGTCGCCAACACAAGCATGAAGAAGAAGGCATTTGTTAACTCCGATGGTGAATTTCTCATTGTTCCACAGCAAGGAGCGCTCGATATTAAAACTGAATTCGGTCCCATCTTTGTGCAGCCAGGTGAGATTGTTATTATCCAGCGCGGTATCCGCTTTAGCGTCAATCTTCCAGATGGTCCCTCGCGTGGGTATATCCTCGAGGTCTGGGGTACGCAATTTGAGCTCCCTGAGCTGGGACCCCTTGGTGCGAATGGTCTTGCAAACGACAGGGACTTTTTGAGCCCTGTTGCTCAGTATGAGGTGACTCAAGAGCCCTGGGAAATTATTTACAAGCTTGGGGGCAAGTTCTTCAGGAGCACTCAGAACCACAGCCCATATGATGTTGTAGCCTGGCATGGAAACTATGTGAGTTAGCGTCATTCTGGCTGTCGAACCTCGGTCAACTAATGTCGTTTAGGTCCCCTATAAGTACGACTTAACCAAGTTCGTCAACGTCGGATCCATCTCTGTGGACCATATCGACCCGTCTATCTTCTGTGTCCTTACGGCCAAATCCCGCGACCTCACCGCACCCCTGGCTGATTTCCTCACTTTCTCTCCTCGATGGGATGTTGCCTCACGTACGTCTGGTCAATTTATCGATTCGTAAACAGTGCTAATAATAATGCCAGACACATATCGACCTCCCTATTACCACCGCAATGCGGCATCCGAGCTAATGGGTCTAATCTACGGCGGCTATGGTGGCCGCTCGGACGACTTCAGGCCGGGGAGTGTGTCATTTGAATGTGGCAGTATGACGATCCTGGAATTTCCCCATCGAATATTAATCGATGCTGATACTTTCTCTAGTGGTTCCCCATGGCGTTGCCTATGAAGAGTTCAAGGACGCCACGGATAATGCACCACCAGCGATGCAGATATCCCAGGCGTCGATTGCATTCATGTTCGAGTCTTGCCGTCCCTTCACAATTACTGATTATGCATGGAACAGTAACAAGAAGCATGAGCACGAGCCTAAGATGTGGGATAACTTAGTGGATAATTTCTCAAAGCACGCCAAGGAGGTTGATGAAATTTTGGCCAAGAAGGCGAAGAATCACTCCTGTTCCTAGGCAACGTTTACATGAGCAGATATCAACTTGTATTGTGACATTCAAACAGATTACTTGAAATAAAACTGGATGAGACCAACCAACCAACTAGACTAAATTAACCAGAAAAATGTCTTATTGTGGAGATCCTTGATGAAGCTCACGTAGTCTGGAGGTATCCAGAGAATTAATTCTAATAGAGAAATGATAGTTATGTAGTTCGAAATGAAGAGTACGAGAGATCAGATTCACCTGATAATAATATGCTCAATTCCATATAATTGTATGAGAACGAAGGCACGATCAGATATAGTCAAAGAGGAACCAACTTCAGCGGGTCCTCCAAAGTAATAGGCGGTAAAATAGGTAAACAAAGTATATGGGTTGGTGCGATGGCATCTAAAACCTATTTAAATGCCGCCTAATACTTTGGAGGTCCCAATGTAGTTGCCTTGTTGCACTTTACAAATAACGCAAATTCGGAGACAACTTGAAGCAATGAATATTCTAGCTCGTAAGCATAACAGAAGAGAGCAGGCGGCGAAGAGCAATAAAATATCAATCTTGTGATGACAATGACCATGATACGTTTAAAGCGCCCTTGGGCGAAACCTATTTCTGACTAGGCTTCTCTAAAACATAACTTAGGTCTAAAGTTTGGGACCTATAATTTGTTATCCACAGTTAATATCGTATCATATCATCTCCCAGCAGGCCATAAAACCAAAGAAATAACTAACCCATCACAGAGGCTTAAAGATTCCCTTCCTGACAGCCATCTCTTCAACATCCCTCAGCCACTCTGTACAGCGGTAGAGCGGGGTACCAGGATACAGTCGGGTTCCCCTAAGCGTGACCTGAGCCCGAGGTGGAAGAACTGCCAGACAACATTCCTCCCGGAACCTCTCCAGATCTTCCTCCTCAATGGTCCCGATCTGCTTCTTCAAATCTGGCACATGTTCTGGCAGCACCTCTGGGTTGGGTGTTGGCCTAGGTGTGTAGTCCATGCCGTTCAGGATCGTTCCGGTGACATGATGCAGCCAGCCCCTGTCTTCGCTTGGATCGGTTTCGATGTAGATGGCAATGTGGTTTCTCTGCGCACCGATCGATTCAGTGGTGAAGACTTTGAAAGCCATGGTTGATGATGTACGAGATTGTGTTGTTTGGAGTAATATTTGGGTGCGAAAGCTCGGCTTTTAAAATGGATGGGTTGGGTGTGTATTTCTCCATCTCATGCAACCAGTAACAAAGTATATTTCAGTCTTGCCTGAGGTCAAAGGCACCCACACTCCTGTGATTCTATCCACAAAGACTTTGCTAGACATGTTTCATGCCTCTTAAACCCATGCATACAAATCAAATGGGGGGAAACGTCATCACTTTGTGGTCAAAGAATACAGCCCCGACTCATCATTGACAGAAATAATCGGCTGTTTCTGCGGCCTCTGTCGTTGAGGACATGAGGCTTGAATATTTAGACCAAAAAGGTACCAGGGATATTATATGCAAAGAACCCTCTCATGTGACTTTGAATGTTCTTTTTTTTGATGTCTTCCTAGGTGTATACGAAGGGGGTAAAAAGCATAAACCGTGCAGACGTATTCTCTATATATGACCTTTGACGTGCGGAGGCTTCTACTAGCAAAGCTTGTGTATGGCTATAGGAATCATGTGTATCCAAGGCGATGACTTCAAAGGAGACTGTGGTGGATAGAAGGGGGAACTGCTGGACATAGGATGCCCCCATGCTCCATAATTAAGGGGCTGAAGCTGGTCAACTATCAAAATATGTATTGTTGAAATGAAACAAGGTGTGCGCAAAAGCCAGAACGCCTTCATGGCTTCCTGCCAGATGTATGCATATGATGCTGAGAAACAAATCCATTCCAGGGCTCTCATGTGCCCAAAGTAAGACGGATACGTGATGCCATCGTATCTGATTCGCCAAACCTGATCAGGATTGGAAGTTCATATTATAGCCACCTGTCTTCGGGTCCTGGACGAACTTGAAGTTGTCCGTTGACAGACCAAATGGGCTCAAGATCCCATTTCCGAGCTGTCCGGTATTAGTATTGCCTATCATCTTGACACAGATATTATCAGGAAAGAAAGTACTCACATCCTTCAGCTTGCCCATCATATCGCCCATCTCCTTCTCCCGAGCTTGATTGATGCGCTCGGGGAGTTCTCGCAATGCCCGTTGGACAACTCTTTTATCATCTGCCGGAAGGTTTCCAATCGCAGCAAGGGCCTGGTAGTCCTCTGCAGCACCCTGCAGACTACCCCAGCCACCAATTTGGGTCTTCGCCTTTGCGCGTCTCATAAGGACTTTGGCTCGAAGTCGCATCACCTTGCTTCTCTGCTCATCCTGCTCTTGCAATCTTTGTAGTTCCTTCAACTCGGCGTCTTCGTCATCCCCTGACAGTTCAACCACTGCATCTGTGTGCTTTTTGTCGGATTCCGGGATTTGCTTTTCCTTTGACTCGTCACCCTTGTCCTGTGAGGTCGGCGGAATAATCTTGCTCAGACGTTCAATGGAGACAGTCGCAGAGTCCACTGCGGCCTTCCAATCCTCCAATTTCAGATGGCAAGCAGCGATATTACTGTGGATTATGGCGACATCGTAGTCAAGGTAGCTCGGGCAGGAAGCGAGTGCTCGATCGTAGCAGGAGATGGCTTGGTCATAGCTTGTCGCGAGAAACAGTTGATTTGCTTCAGATTTAATTTCGTGGGCTTCTTTTAGGAGTTGCTATTGCGAGAAAGATTGAAGTCAACATGCGGCTCCGGCCATAGGCTTGAACGCCGATACAACTCACGGCTTCTTCCTCGGCGGGGAAGTGAGCATCGTGGAAAACATCCTCATCACCACTGTCGTCGGCATCATTGGAAGCACCTTTCCCTTCGCGCTCGGGCGCATTAGAAGGACTGCTCATTTTGTGAGGAGGTCGTCGTCGGCCAGGAACATCAGATGTTGCCAAGGGTTCAATCACGGGACTGATAGGACTGATAACGTTTATTCCCCGCGTCTTATCAAAATGTGGTCAACATCCCACTCTGACACCGGTAAACAGTCCATACAGCCATGGCTTCCACTAATGAGTGAGTAGAACCTGAGTATGGATCGTGGTCGCACTTGAACATCAATTAACTCGCTTGACAGGCTTCCTCGCATTCGAGCATGTCTCTTCGATATGGACGGCTTGTTGATTGACTCGGAAGATTTGTACAGCATAGTCACGAATGAAATCCTCCAGAAGTACGACAGACCCATCCTTCCCTGGTCAGTCAAGGCACAACTGCAGGGTCGACCCCAGCCGGAGGTTCGTCTCACTCTATATAAACTCATATATCCGCGTACTTATGCGATATTTAGGCCTTCAAGATCTTCAACGACTTTGCCCAGCTCCCCATAAGCGAGCAGGAGCTGAAGGAGGAGCAATCAGCGCGCCAGCGACACTACTTTCCACAGACAAAGCCACTCCCTGGCGTGCCAACTCTATTGTCTGACCTTGCGTCGACAAAGTCCACCGACGAGCCTGTGTACATCGCGCTAGCAACATCATCGCACAGTGGCAATTACAAATTAAAGACCGATCATCTTACAGAGTTGTTCTCGGTGTTCCCGGAACCTAATAAGGTTCTTGGTGATGACCCGCGCATCGGAAAGGGCCGAGGCAAGCCTCTTCCGGATATTTACTTGCTTGCACTGGAGACCATCAACAGTGAGCTGCGCAGCAACGGGAAGACAGAGATCAAGCCGGAGGAGTGTCTCGTGTTTGAAGATGCGGTTCCGGGCGTCGAGGCCGGTCGCCGTGCCGGCATGCAGGTTGCATGGTGCCCTCACCCGGGTCTCCTAGGAGCCTTCAAGGGCCGGGAGGAAGAGGTTCTCGCTGGAGCCACGGGTTCGCATAAGGAGGAAGAAAAGCCAGAAGCCGAGAAAGAGGCAGAGGAGCTCCAGGCCCCGCGTTTGCAGGGCTCTGGAACGCCTGGCAAGATTGGTGATGGGTTTGGTCAGCTCTATTCCACTTTGGAAGACTTCCCGTATGCGAAGTATGGCATTCGGATCCCCTGAAGACTTGTTCTGTTTTTCTGAGGCAGTACATATTGGGTTGGGTTGTTAGATGTCAATACACATTACATATGAGCGCGTAGAGTATCTAGCTAGAAAATAATTTACATTCACGCAGTGGTTTAATGGTCTTGTGATTATTGAATACCTACAACGTTTCTCTGTACAAGTTCAGGGTTTCGATAGCATAGATATGGTTGTCCGTACACAGGTGTGTATGTGTATCATTGATTCAATCCATTATGGGTAATGAGACAGACCCACCATACTGCCCTCCAAGACATTTTGGTTCTGACTGTCAAGAGTGCAAGCGCACTCATTCCACGACAGTCTCACCAAAGACTCTTACTTTGACAAGCCGTTCTCTTGGTGTGGCGAAGAGAAGATTGGAGACAACCGCAGTGGCACTTGTATGATCTTTCTTGTAGTCATTTCTCTCGCATTCCAAGATGTGCCACTGGGTCCTCCATGTGATGATTTGTTCAATTGGCACTTCATCTCATTCCGATACCAACGAAATCTGACAATAGGATCTAATTTCCTTCCCGACTCAGACTGCAGGCTCCAAGTCATGGTTTGTCTCAGTTTCTGACAACAGAAATGGCATTGACCATACCTTGAGGCTGTTATCTGCCTGCTTGATGTTCTTCCCCGAGATGTCTTCGTCAGAGGAATCATCTGAAACAAAATGTCGTTGCCCAGAGCAGGTTGCAACAACACTTCCCATGGGGTGAAACATTGTACTCGTCACGGCATCTGTCATACATCAGCACTGAGCATCTTGGAGATTGTCAAAGGACTTACCATCATGCACCTTAAACTCCCAATCAGGGTCCTTCCCACCTGCACAGTGTTCTGGACTCCTCCAGACCCTCATAAACCCATCGGTACCGCCAGCCCAAATCTCATGAGAGCCATCAGGACCAGATGAAACAACATCAATTTTCATGCGTTGATTCGTATAAGCCTTGCGCCCGCGCAAGTGCCCAAGCAGTTGCCCCGTGACCCGAACATCATAAACCAAAATGCCATCACTCTTACGCTCGACGACATACAGATACCTGCCACAGGGGCTCCAGACAAGCTGTGTAACTCCACGACCCCCAATATCACGGTTTGCGTTGGTCTTTGCCACACTGAAAGTCCCAAGGAGCTCACCCGAGCCATTTGAGTTATACAGTCCAACGTGTCTGGTGAAAGTACCTGCAGCAAGGATACCATCTCCGCTGGGGTTCAGAGCCAGGGCTGAAACAATGCCCTTCATGCCGATACCACCACCGACAATCTGCTTGCGTTTGCTGGGGATAGTCGGCATTGAAGATACAGGGCCTTGTGCTCCTGTTCGAGACACGTCGAAGAGACAGATGAGGCTATCTGAGCCTGTGAGGAAGTGGGTCCCTCCCATCGTGGAAGGGTAAATCATTGAGTGCGGTGTTATGAATGCTTCGGTCATTGGATTTACCAGAGAGTAACTTGCCACTGATGTAGGAGCCAGGGCTGATGCTAGCCGAATTGGATGATCACGAACAGATGAGAGAAATAGGGTGGTAGATGGATCTTGAAGGTCGTAGAAGGGGTAGATTGCGGTAGCATAAGTCGGCTCTGCTGAGGGCAGAGTTGAGTATGGGGATATTTGGTGGATGAGCTTGTCCTCCAGTAGATCTGGTGGCCTAACTGCGTGAGTGAAAGAATCAATGGTAGGGATGACACGCCAACTTACAAGATCCACGTTCTCATGGAATGATCTGCTGAAGCTGTCAGCAGAGTCGTTCCGTCTGGGGTCCTGTACGCGATAGGGTCAGTAAAGATTGATCATGGGTCGCTCTACTAGACAGAGTCTTACCATTCTGCACTGTTGAAATAGCTCAGATCGGTATCTTGACCGGTGGATTCATTGCCAAAGGTTGTCCCAGGCTCACTTTGGACTGTTAATGATGAAGTTGAAGGCAGTCGCGATGGATTGATTGGTGATAACTCTCTCTCAGTTTGTCGTCTTGTTGATGCCACGCATACTGGCGTCCACTCTTTAGCATTCTCGTCAGTCATAACGACAAATACCGTCGGATAGACAAGACAGCTGTATTTTCTGGATATTTTAAATGCGGCTCATTTGATCAATGGCTCATTTGACTTCAAAGTTCTGAATAAGACCAGAATCGAAAGGAGAATGAAGAGGTCAAGTCAGACATTGATCGGGTCAAAGTCCGCGAGCTACACAAATATCGGCGGTCACAGGGATGGCATCTCAATGAGGCTCATAATGTACCAATTAAACTATGTAGTTCCCGAGTATCAAACCAATCCATGCAAATGAAGTATAAAAAGCGTACACGGCAGCTAGGGAAAAATGTCGGACCGGATAAACAATGTACCGAGAAGCTTCGCGCATTCCGCAAATCGTAATTGCGCAGCTTTGTTCCTATTGAGCCATTGATAGGTTCCATTTTCATTCAAGCATTTGAAACCTATTGTCATATTCTCAATCATGTTTGCTCCCAAGGCAGCGGCGCCTGCCCCAGGTGGACTTTCTCTCAACACGACCACAAGTTCTTTGTTGTTAGTCCTCCCATCCATCTTTCTTTGTCTCTGATTGCACCTATCAGACCTATCGCCTGACCCCTTGCTCTGATTCGCTTCGTTTCCTCTCCCAATCCTCGTTATTCGTGACTCGCAGGCTGGGGTCACTTAGTCTCATCCAGGAAAAAAAAAAGCTAACCGCAACATCTCACCAACAGCGGCGGCAACACAGCCACATCCACAGCTACTCCCGGCGCAACTAATACCAGCAGTCTCTTTGGGAACGCTGCTAGCTCGACAACACCTAAGCCAGCAGGAGGCTTGTTCGGCGCCCCGGCCACAGGAACCACACCACAAGCACAACCAACCGGATCCAACATGTTTGGAGGTCAACAGCAGGGCAGCGCGACCGGCAGCCTTTTCGGAGGCGCAAATACTACCACACAGCCTTCTGGGACAAGCAATTTGTTCGGTACATCGACTGCTGGCGCTGGCACCGGCACGACTCAAGCCGGCACAACTCAAGGAACAACGGGCGGTGGCCTTTTCGGCGGCGGTGCGTCTACGGCTCAAACTCAAGCAAAGGCACCGTTTTCTGGACTCGGTGGACTTGGTGCGGGATTGACAGGAGGAGCTACGGGGGGCTTGTTGTGAGTGATCATGCTTTTGCTCGTCCCGTCTCATAGCTTATATTCTAATAATTTACAGTGGTGGCGGCCAGAGCACAGCTCAACAACAACAACCTCAACCTCAAAAGCCTACCCTCTCCCTCTTCGGCCAGCCAGCGCCCGCACAGACCACACAACCACTACAACAGAGCACCGCTACCAGCACGGTGATCCCGGGCGTGAAAGTTGATGTCAGCAATCTCCTACCAACCACAAAATTCGAGAGCTGTGCAGATGAGATCCGCAGCCAAATCGAGGCTATCGACAAGCACATCCTTAACCAGATGAAGATGTGCAATGAGGTTGGAGATCTGCTCCCGACCATCGAGAAGCAGGGTGCCACAATTCCTAATGATGTCGAATTTGTACAAGGCAAACTGGAAACCATGCAACACGCGCTTGAGAATGATGCCAGTGACATTGATGGGCTGCGCAGCCTTGTTACACGGGATGCGGCCGAGGCCCAAGTTGCCTTCCGAGCCATTGATACGCTGAAGCTTCCTCTACAATACCAGTCAACTGGCGGTGGGTGGTGGTCTGTGCAGGATCAACAGATTCCAGAGCGATCTATGCGCTCGAGTCGCAAAAACACACTTGCTCTTCCGGACGGCGTTGAGGGTGACGCATCGACTGACGTCAATGGAGTGCCTGTCAACCTGGTCGATTACTTCTCTCATCGCTCGAAGGAGATGAAAGGAGTTCTTACCAGATATACCGGCAACCTCAAAGAAATCGAGGACCATCTTCACGGTGTCGAAGCTACCCTCAATCGCCAAATCAGCGACTTTGTGGGCTCCAAGTCTCGTGAGGGAGCTGCGGGAACACCCCGGTCTACCATCAACGAACTTTCCGGTGTTCTCTCAGATGTTGAGGCTGGCATCATGGGCGTTGCCACTCGTCTGAGCAATGTATCGGAACAAGTACAAGATCTGTCGATTGGGCAGCAGTCCCTTGGGGATGGCCGGCTTCATCTGGGATAGATAGGAGAATTTAGCGAGTTTGATCTGTATTATTATGGGAGCTGATTCTTCAGCATGCGAAACATGACCAACAGTTTATCTGTCATCTCCGAACTCTCATTAGTCTGAGCGCTAGTTGTAAGCCGAAGATGCAGCCATACATCCAAGACATCTAAGCTTAGATCATTCTAAAAGTCAAATTCTTCGAGCCAATCCAATGTATTCAAGCTTTTAGATTGTATACATATTCTATGACATCGTAGTAATTGCTGTTATTGTACCAACTATAACAACATAAGCATACCAAGTGAGGCTGATGAGTAACTCCCGAGGTCGTCGCAAGAACCCGCCACTCTTGCGTGATCGCCCCCTTAGCGCCATTCCTAATCTCAACCTCCACTTTTCTGCACGTACAATGTACAACGTACACACCTCTCTATACTTGAACACGCGTTCAAAAGCCCTTACTTTGGAGATAGTTCAGAAACAACGGTGAGAGCTATATCAACTGAGCAGCCGTTTTCCATGTTCATTCGACGAAGATGGCAAAGTCTCGCCATCAACGTCAGCAAAATTGCGTGATCACCCGTGAATATTCTACGGAGAGGGAGCGGATCCCCCTCTCAATGTAACATCTATTGAGAGCCAATTATTTCGTGCCTAGTTTCTCCATCAGGTCCGCCTGAGGTGATGAATCTAAGAAATTGCGCCATTTCCGTGAACTCCGGGGGCATGCAAGATCTGTAATCATTCCAGAATGGCGTTATCTGGGGTTGACTCACTTGGTCCACATCAAATTGGCTTGGATCTATATAAGTCGGTTCTTCCCTCTATCCAAACTTAGATTTTATACTTTTATATCAATAATCTCGCCTTGCTGTCGTCCAAGGTTCTCATATATTCATCCATCTCTTGCATTATTTTACCATATCACATACATCGTCACTTGCATTAGAGATGGCGCCATCCTTGGAAGAGCCCGTGGTCACCGTGGCCCCAACTGTGGCCAAGTTCACCGTTCCTGTCCTCGCGCAGGACCTCGCTAGCGACAACAAATTTGGCTATCAGCCCGGCCGCACACCGGTCACTCAACATGATAACTATGCACACGAAGATTTCTTGCCCTCATTTCCAGACGTACACTGGGCCCCGCTCAAATACACCCCCTACCAGGACAAGGGACTACGAGGAGACCCCAAATTCCGCAACCTTCTGAGGGATGCCACAGCCGTCTTTGATCACAACCCTAAGATTGGAACTGAAGTCCACGGTGTTGATCTCTCAAAGCTCGACGATGCACAGAGGGATGACCTCGCCCGGTTGATTGCATACCGAGGCGTTGTCTTTTTCCGCTCCCAGAAGAACTTTGATATCCAGGCTCAACGCCAATTGGGCCAATATTGGGGCAAGCTACACAAGGTAAGACATCTGACCTTTTTTGAGTTAATGTATATGAGTATACATACTAACAATGTACATAGCACGCCACTACATCCGTTCCCCGAAAGCCAGGTCTCGAGGATGTCCATGTCGTCTACACTGGCGACAACTCCGGCGACAACCGTGCCCTCTTCACGCCCAGTTTCTTATGGCACTCAGACGTGACCTATGAAATCCAACCACCATCCTACACCTCACTCAAGCTTCTCTCTGGGCCACCCCGAGGAGGTGGTGGTGACACCCTTTGGTCCTCGCAGTACGCCGCCTACGACGTGCTCTCCTCGCACATGCAAAACTATCTGAAAGGCTTGACAGCCATTCACTCAGCCGATATGCAAGCCAATGATTCCCGAGCACTAGGCCGACCAGTGCGCCGAGACCCTGTCACCACTGAACACCCACTCATTCGGACGAACCCAGTCACCGGCTGGAACGGATTGTTCTTCAACCCTGGTTTCGTGAAGAAGATCATCGGTATCCCGGCCGCAGAAAGCGACGCCATCATCCGGTTCCTCACTGATGTTATCGCCACGACCCAGGAGATGCATGCCCGCTTCTCATGGGGCGAAGACGATGTTGCACTCTGGGATAACAGGTCTACCAACCACAGTGCTTCTTATGGCTTTACACCGCACCGCCGCCATGCCGTGCGCGTTGCGGTTCATGCCGAGAAGCCTGTGCTTGAGGAATCTGGGAAGTCTCAGGAGGATGAACTCAATGCTTTGTATGGACTGCCGGCAGTCAACAAGGATGGGTCTCGCCAGTCCAACTATAACGACTAGGGTTGGCCACAAAAGGTTTACGGTAATCGGGGTTTATTCTTTCTCACATAGCACTTAGCGACATATCACAGCGAAATATTATCTTTTTATTATTACATTTACCAGTTCGAACAAGTATCTCCTATCTCCACTGGAGCTGCCCAGGTGTTGTTTCCTCTAGATCTCGTGCCTGCCTAATTCGGACTGTGTTTGTCGTCCCTCGTACCTTCCCAATTCACAACGCAACTCCTACCTCTTTTTTGTTTTGTTTACCTCTCTCTTCTCCCCTGACCATCTCTCATCTCCCATCTCCTCTCTTCTCTCTTTGCAAAATGGCTCCCAACCAGCCAACTCTTCTTGAGTACGCTAGATTCTACAATATCGCAGAGAAGTCCACTCGATATTGTCCAATCAACTATGCAGACAACACATGTGAGCCGTCAACTCCCATCCCCCCTGTTGAGGGTCTCGAACCCGAATATCCAGAAGAACGCCTCAAAGAAATCGACCGACGCTTTTGCACCGAGATCATGATGGAGAGGCTCCCGGTTAAGCCTGGCGATTTGGATATGTTGAGCGGCTGTCTCAACCTCGAGGTCGAAAAAAAAAACATCTGGCGTGGCATCCTGCCTCAAGTGACAACATCTGACGTTAAAGAAGAGCCTTATCTCCTCACAGCCAAGCATGAGATAATGGTCGCTTCGTCCGAGTTTAACGCCACCTTCGCTCAGAGTCCGACTCCATCTTCGCCTACCCCTTCGGTTCGTCTGGTTGTTCCTAGTGGTCCAGATGTTCCTGTCGTCCCTATCAACACGCGGGATGTCTTTGATCACTACAATTCGGGGATGTCCCAGTCAGACAGTGTTGAAGGCTTTGCTGCGCCTAAAAGTGTAGCTGTCGATTACTCGGGTATTCCGACGACATCCCATCTTGCAGGAGACGCTGTGCCCCCCATCGTGGGACCATCGGGAACCGCGGGTCAGTTTATCAGTATTGAGTCCGATCCTGTTCCCTCCACTGAAGACCAGGAAAACGAGGGCGAGGATTCAAGTAAACTAAGCTCTGAGGTGAGTATTCGACTGATGATTATTGATACAAGGAGTAGCTAACGAAGACAAGCATCCCACCGAAAGTGATTTCAGCGCAGTTGATTTCGATAACATCACACCTTCATTTGAAGTCAGTCCATACAAAAAGGCGCAACCCACCCTCACTACTGTTTCTCCCAATCTGACAAAAGCAAAAGGATTCTCCGTTGGCAGGGGTGACAGCCAGAAAGCGCAAACACCCAGAGCTTTGAAGGAAAAGAAAGAAATGAAGGCTTTTTCGGGGCCTGTCGTGGATACAGGAATACCTTGTGAACCGAAGGGCATCGCGGCTGCTGCTGCTTTCAGTGCGCTTCATGAAGACACACTTGTACCAAAGGGTGCCTGTTCGAGTTCCTCAATAACTCAACCAGCAAACGATCAGGATACCACTCAGCTAGCACAAGATTCACAGAATGCAAACGATGACCATGTTTTCTTCCAAACTCCATACGAGCAAAACCTCAATGATATGGTAACACATACTTCCTCATCCGTGGACAAGAGAGCCTCTTGCACAGCTCGGGAGGAGCTGTTTCGCATGAAACTGGGCTACAAGTTGCATCCCACGGGATTGGGAAGAAACGCCTTCAAGCCTCCACAGACTTTTTCTTCCGTAGATTATGCAAAGACCCCGAAATCATCTAAAACAGTGTTTGGTGGCCTCGGATCCCTCTCCCTGTTTATGCAAACCAGAGGAAGCGACGGGGGATATGTTACCTCGTCGCATGATCCATCATCCCTTTCTCTGTCAACATCCACAACAAGTGGACAAGACGAGTCCTCAAGTGTCCCTTCATTCGTGGGTGACGATGCTCCAAACCCCAGTAAGACACCATCGGAACCCTCTCGCTCACCGAGTCCTGCCTTCGAAATGCAGGAAATGGTGACCCGATCAGCATTCGACCCGCCACCGATTTTCTTCTTGTCTACCGCCTTCCTAACAATGCATCCATCGGTCGTACGAGATATGGAGGGGTGGCCAGCGAATCCACCCAAATTAATCTACAGAGACTATGGGGACGCGTACTCGGACTCCCGATACCACTACGACGCAGAAATCATTCTGGCACCTGATAGTGGGATCATTCTGACAACCCCCCATGAGCTTACCCAGCGATATCTTCCAGGGCATGGTCCAAGGGATGCAAGGCTCGGTAGGATCGAGGGACTTAACTCCCCGCTCAGGGAAAAGATTTTCTGCCTCATGCATCGATATGTGGTTCTGGTTGTTCTCATCTGCAAACCCGAAAGCGCAGACCTCGGCAGAGTTTCGAATTCCTCCTTGGTAAGGGAAATCACTTCGCTCGCTCGATTTTGCGACGCTTACGGGGAATGGTCCACAACATTACTGATACCGATTCCGAACCACTCGGCATCCATTGTATTGTGGTGTTTCGGTATGGGTAGGCTTCGATACGAATTGTTTCCCCCTGGAAGTATCGAAAACATCACAGAAGAGGAGTCTGACTATGAAGTCGCACTCCGCGACGTGGGAATTAATCCTTTCGGGGCGCGCTTTATCTTGGATAACATTCGCGTTGGTGGTTTCAAGCAATATCCTGGTTCCAATCCAGGCCCATCCCCCCTGCCCGCTCATGAGACAGCTCCCAGCGCCAGCACAGATTCAAGGGCTTTCGATGTGTTTATTAATATGAGCCCCCTAGAGCAGATTATGCAATACGGGTCTTGTCTTGGCAACAAGCAGATGCACAAAGTATCAGAGGTGATCGAGTCAATGGCGCACTCTAGTTGCGATGAGAATGAGACTAACAGTGAGGATATCTATGGTACTCAAATCAGCCTTGATTAGTTTGCTGGTGGGCATGGGCTTTCATCATTAGGAAGATGAGGGTAGGAAGGTGTAAATATTACCTGTTGCGTGCCGAGAATCAGTATTGATAATCAGATTCAGTCTTAATCAGAATGTTACCCTCAGCTGCACACTTGACCTTTAAAAAGCATACCAATGGCACCCAATAAAGAATTTGGAATACCCAAAAGAATGGAGAGGAGATGATCAAGTCTGCAATTACCGACTACCCACTCCCAGCATAAGCACCGGGAGAAGGAAAGCCGCAGTTTAATTTAAAAGTACAGTGGACAAAGACATGCAAGACCCAAGGTCAATCCAGCGCTTCAAAAACTCATGCAAAATTAGAAAGACAGGCCAAAATAGGAGCCACAGCTGACATGATACCTAAACAATCAAATGTCAAATATCACCCAGTGAGAACATCCCTATTCGCTCTTATTTTTTGGTTTTTTTTCTTCTTTTTCCTTGGTCGGTGTTCTTGAGATCATTGAGAAAGGTCAAGCTCATGACGTCGCGTATAATACACGTCAGGGGTCTTCCAATATCCCCGTCGCGATTTTACAGCGAAACGGAGAGTTGGTGTCGACATAACAGAGGGAGGTTAGATGGCGGCGAAACAAAAAAGAATCATATAAGAATATTGTCTTGGGAGACTGATTTACTCCTTGATCTTGGCCAGGATACTAGTGAAGTTGTTAGTTTTTGTTTATTGTTCGAACGGGAAGGGGGGGTGAAACATACTCGTGATCCCGGAAGAGGGTGTACTCCTCCTCGCCGACCTTGATGGCGTTACCACCGAACTGCACAGACATACGTTAGCATATATAGTTCGCGTGTATTTCGCATCCGAGGGAATTGTTGCACCACATACCTGGGGGATGAGGACCTTATCACCGGTAGTGACACCCATGGGGAGACGCTTGCCGTCGCGGTCAAGGAGACCGGGGCCGACGGCGAGGACCTGAGCCTCGTTCTGCTCCTTGACGGCAGCCTCGGGGAGGAAGATACCGGAGGCAGTCTTGGCCTCGGGCTTGATGCGCTGGACCAGGACGCGGTCCAGGAGGGGGGCGAGGGACTTGATGTTGCGGAGGACAGACTAGAAAGATAGTTGAGTTAGGGATTGGGTTTCTTAATGATACAACCGAATTGAATTGGGGATTGCGCGTGTTGCGCGGGTTTTCGGGTATCCAGGCTCGGCCTGGAGGAAGAAAAAGTTGGGCGTTGGAGGTGCTGGTAGAGCCTCCGGGAGTTGGGGAAATAGGTATATTTCGGGTTGTAGGATCAATGGGGATATGTCACGTACCATTGTGAAGGAGAGGGAGATGAGAAGATGAGTTGAGGATTGGGATGGAGAAAGGAAGAAGGAAGATGGAACTGGTCCGGGGGAAGAAGATCTGCCTGGAGAAATTTCCAGAATGCCAAGACTGAACCATGAGCTTCTTCCGAACAGCCCTTTCCCCCATGGACTAATTTTGGTGTCTCTAGGGAATACACAGCTAAATGAATATTTTATTTGTTGTTTAGATATTCACTGCTACTGTTCATTGACAAGATTAGTATAGTTGTCCGTCTAGGTACGTTGTATATGATTGGACACCTCCCCGACCTACAGCTTTACTTCGGCCCGGAAGAAGCTTGAATTGGTAAATAGTCCAGTGTCATTGTCATTCCCTTTGTATGCATGAAACGCCATGAGATCCCATTATTTCGAGTGCGACCCCGAAGATACATCACAATAATACGAATTCCATATCAAAACTACCATCTTCGGCCACGTCCTCGGCCCCCGTAACCTCCACGTTGATCGTATCCGCCGTAGCCCATTTGACCCTGGCCGCCTTGGTTAAAGCCTTGAGCCTGGGGCTGGCCCCCGAATCCAGGCTGACTCTGCTGACCGCCACCGGGCATCATGGACTGAGCGTGCTGCATGAAAGCCATGGGATCCATATTAGACGGGTCCAAGCCCTGGGACATCATGTTGGCCAGCATGCCCTGCATCATATCTGGGTTCATATCCGGCATACCGGGCATGCCAGCCATGGGCGGCGCAGCACTAGCCGGGGCAGCGGGGCCCGGTGCACTAGGCATCGGGGGCATTCCCATGCCCATAAAGGCTTGCATGTCATCCATCTGTCTCTTCTGGCTGCCGACTTCTTGTCTCACACCTTGTTGCTTGAGACAGTATCCTGCCCATGTGAACTCGTCGAATCCGTAGTTGAAGTAGTCGGAAAGATCTGACCCGGGTCGGCGCCAGGGCTTGTCGTCGGATGGGAAGTCAGCATCCATGTCCGTGGACATGATGGGCTTCCCTGTCATGGGGTGGATGGGGTTTGCATTGACGTCGATGGTGGAGCTGTGAATGGCTGGATAGGCCGAGCCTGGCTTTTCTGAGGAGGGTCTTGCGGCTGCGGCTCCGGCTGCGGCTGGGTGTCCAGGAATCGGAGTCGCAGTTTCGTGTCGAGGAGTCGCGGATGGCGTCGCGGACCTTGTTAGAACCGACGAGTCGGCGGAGGACGGCCGTTGTGGTTCTTGTCGTAAGCTTGCATGGCGCGGATGAGAGCTAGAAAGATCAGCAAGAGTGCAGGGAGCGCGATGATAGCTAACTCACGCTTCGGGAGCTGGTGCGCCTTCGGGTGCTTCTGTGATAATATTGAAGTCATCCTGCAAGTAAAATTAGTAAGGGAAAATTGTAAGTAGATGCAAGCATGGGACATACATCATCGTCCTCTTCCTCTTCTACCTCATCGTTGTCTTCCATGTAATTGCTCTCCTGCGGTTGGCCTGGAGCTGCATTTTGTGTGTGGTTTAGCGATTGTGTTGTCGGCACTGCGTCAACGGGATCATAGAAGTCGTCCTCTTCTTCGTCCATGGTTTCTGAATTTCAATTCAACGGGTAAATGCTGCTGAAAGTTGTATCAAAGAAGGATCGAGATCGAAGGTTGCGCGCATGGGAACCGGGTTTGTCTTGTTTGCAGCGGTGTGCATTTGGAGCCGTTTCAGAGTTGAGACGTGCAAAAACAGTATACGGCGACCATGACACCGTTTAATATCTTGGATTCCGATGTAACACAGAATATCGAGTAGCTCACAGTTGAGAGATTCGATATTCTTCTATTTTAAAACCCGGTATCCCTTTGATAATTTGGTCTCGTACAATATACTTAAAAACGTTAGAAATTCAAGGTCACGTGCTGACCATCAGACGTCACTGCCCATATCGATTCTCTCATCTCAGTAGTCAAATCTAAGCTTAATATCTCCCAATCCAAAATGGCAGAAGAAGAGGAGAGTAACACGTCCACTCCACGGTCCTTCGCCGGCCAAACCGTCTCCGCGGAGGAGATGCTCAAGGAGCAAACGGTCGGTCTGGTTCATCTCTCCGACTTTCGCAAGCGGCGCGCAGATGTTCTAGAGGCAAAAGAGCGCGAGGCCCATGACAAGTCTCTGGGGCTACTGGCATCTGGTAATTCAAGAAGCGCAACTCCCTCTGCAGGCGATGTGACTGACGGGTAAGTGAAGAGCCTCAATTTTTATTCCCGTTCATTTGAGCTGATCGCAGCGCAACAGGTCAACGCCTTCCCGGAGTGACGGTCCCCCGAAAAAGAAGAAAAAGAAGGCTTTGGCAAAAAGCAAGCTGTCATTCGGCGACGACCAGGACGAGGGGGAGGAATCCGCAGCAACCCCACGCGACTCGAGCGTATCACGGTCAGGTTCGAAAACACCCGGCGAGGATAGCACTACGCGACGCATGAAAGCAAATCCCAACGCCCCCCCTCCACCCAAAGCCTTGACAAAGGCATCCTTGGAAGCTGAAGCGCTGGCTCGCGACACTCTCCGCAAGGAGTTCTTGATCATGCAGGAGGCTGTGAAGAATACCGATATTCTCATTCCATTCGTCTTCTACGATGGGACGAGTATACCAGCTGGGGCTGTCAAAGTCAAGAAGGGTGACCACGTTTGGTTGTTCTTGGATCGGTGTCGGAAGGTTGGTGCTGAGATGGGTGTACGTGGTGCCAGCGGTGCATCTAAGGCAAAGAAAGATAATCGCCGCGAGTGGGCACGAGTCAGTGTCGACGACTTGATGCTTGTCAAGGGCGATATTATTGTTCCGCATGTAAGTCCACCCTGGTTCTCATTGGCTAAGTATCTCATCTAATATTCCACAGCATTACGAGTTTTACTACTTCATCGCCAATCGAGTGCCCAGTCTTTCTCGAGCTGGCGGCTTGCTATTTGATTATTCCAACAAGCCCCCTGTTACCGATTCCACCAATTCCACCGATGATCCGCTATCCCGACCTAGTGACGATCAGCTAGAGGGTGCGGATAAGGATTTCTCGGACACAAAGGTCGTAGATCGACGGTGGTATGAGAAGAACAAGCACATTTACCCAGCCAGTCTGTGGCATGAGTATGAGCCCGGGAAAGAGTTTGAAGAGAAGATGACTTCGACACGGCGCGATGCTCAAGGAAATACATTCTTTTTCTAGCTCGCTCAAGATTTTATGAAAATAATCACTAATAGACAAATACCACATGCTTTCTGCCCAAGTTGTTGTTTCATTACAAGATTTCCTTTGGGGGTTGACTAAACTAATAACATCTCCCAAATCGAACTCGTGACCTTCACTTCTTGCTCTCTTCAACTGCATCCGATCGCCAGCGACACCATGGATTTCTCTTTAAGATGCAATTCCCTCAAATGCCGGGCAGAATTAAAAGAGAAAGCAGTGGTGACGACCTGCTCGTAAGTTGCTCCCTCGCGGATCAGCTTAATCCCAAAGACTGATGATCTCAGGCACATCTTCTGTCATGGATGCGCAGAGAGCCTCGGGCTCTCTCGTCCAACCACCAGCAATCGGCTTTGTCCTGCATGTCAGACGGTACTTCTCAATCCAGATGACGCCGTTTCGACAATCCTGAATCCGACGGAGGACTACAAAACAAGCGTGTTGAGTGGGTTAGATCCGAACACAATCATGGAATGTGCTGGTCGCGCACTTGCGTTTTGGGCATATCAAAGTACACAGGAGATGTCTGTGACAATTCCCTGGTACCAAATGGAGCCATGAGATTATCCAAGGCTAACTTGAGCAGATTCTACCAGGAATACCGAGCGAAGACGCTTACGGAGAAGTATACCAACCTGAACACGCAAATGGACAAGGTCATCCACAATGCCAACACGGAGATCTTATCACTGCAGAACAAGCTGTCCGGTAGGTCCAACTGAGCCTAATATTACTTGGAGATCGGACTGACAAGTCCGTACTGCAGACATGCAATCCTCCCAAGAAGACCTCCAAAAGAAAAACCAAGAACTGAATGATATGTACCGTGACAAGAACAACAAACTTGCCCAAATGACCAATCTCTACAACCTCCTCAAAGCTCGTGCCATGCGATCCCGAATGCAGACCGCAGCCTCGGACACAGTCTCCCAGACTCTCTCATCGCTCAATGCTCCTCCCCCTGCCTCCATTACAAGGTCTGAGGTCCCAACGCTGCCTCCGGTGCCTGTTACACGAAACCCCAAGACTCCCACTTTTCCCGTCAACCAAGATGGGGTCGAGCAACTTCACCGACACCAACGAAGCGGCACTGGCAGTTCCAAAAGTGCCAGGACGCGGACACCTCGCGAAGCCCCAATGCCGCCGCCTGCTCGGCCAAATTGGGATGGGCGAAATAGTATGTATTTGACCACCAACCTACAGTATCCAGAGCATTCCGGCTAATGTGCTTCTGACTAGGCAAAGGTCCGGATCCCGCTCCCCAGCATCGTACTCGACTTCCACGTATTTCTCGGACTCCGACTGTCTCATCCGAATTTCCTCCCAGCGACGCCATTACGCAGCGATTTGGACGTTGATCATTTATCTGTTGGGGGTATTTGTATGAATATGGAGCTAATGTTTCTATCCATCTTTCAACCAGGATGTTGATGTTGTATGTTGAAGCTCTTCAAGCTTGGTATGATTCGATTCACGGTCACTAAGTGGAAGCTCTTATTTTTGCCTACATACTACTTGCATCACAATAAACCAATTCTCGTTTCAAACCCTGTATAATACATATATGTTAGTGTGAGTTCGCTCTTCTCTTCTACCGATCCATCTTTTTTTAATTAAAAGTGTCAAGAATATTCGGCCGCTTATGCCTTGTATGGTCTTTTTTGCTGGGATTTTCAATGCCTTTTTCAATGTCTTCTCATATGTTCTTTTGATATGTATTTTTTTAAGGTCATTTCCCCTTATTGGTGTAGTAACTAGAATATACATGTACGCAGCGAACCGCTACGTGGTCAACCTCATGCACCGAAAAGGTCTCCTTCAACAGTTCCAGTATGTGACACCCGACGAGGAAAATGACGACGACGAACCTGCAGGCCTCGCGGCAATGGATCTAGGTGTGGAAGACGATGGGTATTAGCCAAAGTCGACAACCATGCCAATCAACGGGCCAGAACAACGTCACTATAAATTGAAACTAAAGCAGGGGTTGTTTTACCCACACAGAGAGAGAAATAGAGAAGTGAGAGATGGAAGGTCTGGATTTAGGGGTTATATTACAGGAATGAGCTGATTCCGCACTCTTTACAATTAGCATCTGTATACTACTAGTTAAGACTGCAACAGGTTAATTGAACTTTGATTGATTGATATACGTAGCGAAATCGACTTAAAATGTACAAAACGACTTTTCCATGTGTTGGATCATCTCATAGCTGTATGTTTGTTAGCAAACTAAGCCGTTTTGTATGCTTCTTCAAGGTATAAAGGCCCTGAATTTGCTAGCTTGAATAGTTTATGATTCTTCCTCTCCCTTTCCCTCCTTATAGTACCCCCAAGACCATATATACTACCTTTTGACTAGGGATTTATGAAACTAAGTGTTAGCTTCTTATAATAAAGACAAGTCTGTGGATAATCAGTCGCGTCTCTTCCATCTTCCATCAACCTACCACGCATCACCATACAGCACCATGTCGAGTCATCGTACGTTCCCCCTTTCAGTTGCTTAAGAATGTTTCTAACTTGCTGTCCGTTTTAGCTTATTACAGGCTCCAACTACCTCACGGGGCATCATTCGAGCTGAAGCCCTCGCAGGGAAAAGGGTGGGGTGCTTTCACCACAAATCCATTATCTTGAGGGAAAGGGCCCTCTTCGTTATTCAGGATTTGTCTCCTGAGGTTATGGAAAACTGCCTTGTTGCAGCCGCTTGTCAACTGTCGCCCAACCAAAAAGCACAATTGCTACTACTTCGAGACAATGGATCAAAAGAATTTGCAAGTATGCTTCATATGTTAGCTGAAAACTCTTTCAGCAGCACAAATGAGCCTCCAGACCATGGGCTCTTTGCCCTTGCATCGCGATTCAATCATTCATGTTTACCCAACGCGATGATCCCAAGCACCCGAGCGGATGCCATCGAACTTTACACCACTAAGGATATTGAGGCTGGCGAGGAAATCTACTTCTGCTACAGTTCAGACCTCGAGGCCCAAACTAAATATGAGCGTCATGAATACCTGGATTTCTCATGCAACTGCAAGGCGTGCGTGCCTGGAACTCCCTTCCAAGAACTCAGCGACCTGCGACGACGGTTGATTCGTGGGCTACTCTACATCTTGCGAGGGGTGGACTTGGACGGCAAAATACAAACCTCACAGTCACCAATGATTGTGGACCCCGAACTTAAAGCTGCTGCGGAGACCCGTAACATACCTATTACCGCTAGGATGGTTTTCCACCTCCTGATAGTTGTGTTCCTCGAAGAGGAAGGATTGCTAGACGATTGGGCCGTCGAAATACTCGAGCGGGGAGTGGTCAAACCGGTGGCCTTGTTCCGGTCAAACCAGAACCACGAAATTGGTGAGCTGGCTCTAGCTCAAGATGCCTGGACAAAGAAACTCGAAGTGGTGTTGGGATGTTTCCCTTGTTTTCTTGTTACAGACCTAGTGATGATCAACTAGAGGGTGCAGACAAGGATTTCTCAGAAACCAAGGTCGTAGATCGACGGTGGATATTCGCATGATATGCCCCGCAATCAAAACAATCTTTCTTTCGATCTTGTACATTCCCTTCTTAACATATTTTAGGCTTGTGGTAAGTAATTCTATACGCGATAGTAGACTTACCCCACAGTTGTTTTTTCGGGTTAGTATATAGAGAACACCTCTCACAAGTTTTGCCTTGTGCTATGATTTCCATTATTGGACGAGCTAATGATCTTCGGGCGCGTCTTCGGATTCAGCTGTGAGATTCGTATCGATGTAAATAAGAAGTGGATGATCGAATTTATGCCAAGTATACCCTCGCCCTAGATTCATGGAAATGGATCAATACTATCTTGTCAAGAGCACTGGTTTGTACAACAACGATACGGGTTGGAGGTGGTGAGAAGAAGGGCTACACCAGGGAGAACCCCTACGATAAAACCCCAAAATATCATGCTTTGCCCCCGCCTTGCAGCCTTGGAAGGTATATTCGTCTAGCTAGAGAAACTTCGACAAGTTCAACATTCCACATCCTCCCCTTTTAAATCTCTCCTTCGAATACAAACTTCAACACAAGACCACCGCCAATAACTATACTATTCAACACAGAAAGGCTAATGAACCCAGCAACGCTGAAAGGAACCAAAACCATCTGTTCTTCCGGTTTTAGCATCGCCGACCTAAAATACCAAGGAGATGTAACCCCCAGCCATGTGATGACCCAGCAAAAGCCAAGGGCTTTTTGCCACCACACCGGCAACCCGTTATCGTTCTGGGAGCCCAGTGTTCGTTTCCAGAGACCTTGAACGCCGTCTTCAATCATATAGCCGACAACGAAGGACAGGAAAAATGACATAGTCTGAAAGTCCCATGGTGAAACGTTTCGCAGACTATCAAGTATGACGTGGGTCAAGCCGGAGAAAAAGAAAACGATGAACACGTTGGTGTATCGTTCCACAAACGACGGTCTAGGCAGACCGAGGACATCCCGCGCGAGAAAGTTGCTAGTCGACGTGAGTGGCAGCCGTAGAAATTGATGCCAGAATTTTCTATAAGCACCATGAAAATTAGATCTAAACCAAACGAACAAAACATAAGAGCGACTCACCCCCAGAAATTCCGGAGCGTATATATATCCGCCATTCTTCCCATAACCGGTGGGCTGTTAGAGGGAGAATCCCCCAGACTCACAAAGATGATCGATGCGACGCGGTAGTAGAAGCTGATAAGGATCCGAGACACAACGAGCCAGGTAATGAGAGCCCGAATAGCCGGTGCTATCAACTCTCGTCCCGGGATATCCCATTGAAGGCCAGAAGAAACGGATGATTCTTCGTCTTGGTCATTCATGGCCTGTCTCGAGGCCAATACACTAACTATATCTAGAACTAGAAACTGCCAGATAGCAATAGCAGTTTCTCTGACCAAGAAGCGACCTCGCGGAATCACTTTCGGGTCTCTCTTACCGTAGTACGCTGGGAATGGCGGGACATTCTTCACTTGTCGGGGTGTGTTGATTGCTCGCGTGCATGTGAGCACCTTAACAGCCTGAAACAGACGAGATGAGAAGCTCTTAGTATTTGTATTGGCATCGACCAAGTCTTTCCCGGCTTGAGGGTTGATCAGCAGGAGATCCAGAGCTGTCAAGACGAAGGTTGCAGAGCTTCCGAGGAAATTGGTCGATATATACCCTGGTGCCTGGACAGGGTACATCATTTGAGACACGATCCATATCATACATGGTATACACAGATAACGTAGAGCAGATCGTTTCGGTGTTGTGAGTAGGACAACGCAAGGGATGAGACCTTGAAGGACGGCGAGAGCGAACAACCACCCGTCGGTTTGATACTGATCCATGGCTGTTGAGGATAAAATGAAGTGAAGGTTTTTGTTTCTGGGTCATTTTAAGGGATATAAAATATAATTATGGACCGAGCGAGAGTGGGTTGATGTGCATGATATTGATTGGTGAATCGGAGTGTTTGCACAGAGCATATCCATGGTGGGCCCTCATCCCCTGGATAATATTTGAGATATCATACTCAAATGAATACCAATATCTCTACCATTTATTCACTAGTCATACTATCTCCTATTCGCATTCCTGGCTATGGAATTGCCAACTATACTTCTCGCACCTCTAGGGTTGACGAAACCCCCTGGGCAGATATCTGCAGACTAACCACATTTGGAAAGTAAGTTTGATGGCTGATGGTGCTAACCCGAATTGATCGACGTATATACGCCCCGGATTATATATCCTAAGACTACTCACTTGCTTCGGACTCATCGATAGACGAGTATTCTATTCTTTGCATTGATCCATTCATACTCATAGATATCACATTTATACACCAAACTTAGGGGCAGTATTCTAAACATTCGGGCTTCTGGTGGGTCGAACCCACTCTATTCATCATCGCTGAGAGGTTGTGCCACTTGTCCATTACTACTGCAAATTGAATCAGGGGTTTCCTGAACCCCAGTGAATAAATAAGTCGGATACACGAACCTTGAAAGTGTTGGCAAATCCTGAAATTACTTGAAAGGTTATTCTTCATAGTAACCTACCATGCTGGTCGGTCACTAATTCAATTCTTCCACGTTGAGGCGAGAAGTCCGAGCAGGGTTCCTAGCTAGTCTCCCCTGCAGCAAGTAGGATTGGCGCAAATTGGCCCCACGATTCTATATTTCAACCTCACGAATCCCAAATTTTTCGCAGATATGTTGTCCTTCTATTGGCGAACACTACCAAACGCTGTGAACACATGGTGTTCGGGGACTTGGTTTTGTCGCAAGTGGGAATGCAACACTTGATCTAGCCATATTCGTGATTCCTCCGAATATCCTTGATCCTTGCAACTCGGACATTTCTTATCTTGTTAAGCTCCTCAACAAGTTGAGATGCTTGCTCGATCAGAATATCGAGGCTACTGGCAACGAAGCGGTTAGAAGGAATATCATTTGGAGGATAGAAGCGTACCCTGCAGTGGGAGTGAGTGTGCCAATTGTTATGATGATTGAACAGCGTCACTGATTAATAAGTGAACATCCTGTAACTAATTATTATACAGTTTCAGAGAGTCCATCTTGTCGTAATCTATATGAAACCAAGAAAGATATATATATACTTAGCCACAACTGAAAGTGACATTTCCCGTGTATGTAGATACTAGCAAGTATATATTCAATCCAGGCAAATCCCTTTCAAACCCATTGAATGATTATTCTATTTTCCTAACAATATGCCACCTGTAGACTCTACATAGCTCTGCAGGTTACTTAGAACCTGCCTTCTCTATAATGTGACCCGATAAAACGCATTTCCAAAGCAACGAAGAGCATATCTAAAAGAGAGAAATCACCCTCTGTCTAGCACATAACAGGGCCAATAACATGATCATTCTATGGTGTTATATACTAATAATTGCATCCCTCCAGGGCTCCAGGGCCCTATGACCGCAGCTTGCAAGCTTTGAAATCAAATTACACGCGTATGTTGAACTATGCAGAGCCTTCCACCCGCATTTACCAACTCTCCATGCAATAAAGAACAACCTACAATAAAGAACACGCCTGTTATATCGTAGTAGACCACTCTCCAACCCTAACCCAAGCCCTGCAGACACTAATCCTTTTTCAATATAAGTCCAAGTTAGCCCCCGCTCGTCCGATGGCTTATCTTGCCCTAATCTCGGGGCAGCGGAAGTCACGTCCACACCTCGGTATGGTCCCCAACTCCAGCACGGTCCCTACTTTATCCTTGGATCTGATCGCGGGACCTGATGTCCCTGTCAATCTGGGGTGCAGAGGAGCTTGTGTGGAGTCTGGTGCGGGAGCTTGTTTTGTCTCCTGGGTCCTCCAGGGCTGGATTTGAGCTTATTCAAAATTACATGTGGTATATCTGTGTAATAGATTACACTGGTATTTTTGCGACTTTTCAAATATTCAACTCACATTGGACCTCACATATCGTGGCTGACTGTACATATATATATTATCTGATCTATCCACGTCACGTTTACATATAATAGAATAATTCTGGGACAATAAACGTCTCGTATCATTGATATTATCCGACGGGACATCACACGATCTAAATCCGCCGGGAGTGAACATAGGAAAATGAAATCTAATCAACGGAGAATCATGTACGTCGACACCAGAAGGACCGGGTCTTTTCGCCCGGGCGGGAATTAACGCCATACCCTCAGCAAAATAGGACAGACGCCGGGGTGATATCTACATCCGCAGATCTCCCCCGGAATCCCGCAAAAAACAAGTCATATCATGCCATGCATTATACCACAAACCGATGCAACGGACACACGCTGCAAAGAACAAACATCAAATAAGGATTAAACTGTTTAAGCGCCGAATTCCTTGACGTCGCTCTTCTTGCCCTGGAGGGCAAGGGGGACGATGCCGCTGACGTGCATCTCGGGTCCGTAGACGTGCATGTCGAGGCCAAGCTCGATACCGACGGACTTGATGTTCTTGAGACCCTCCTGGTAGTTGGGACCGGCACGACGGACCCAGATCTGGACCTTGTGCTCGTTGAGAACGGGGGCGACCTCGCGGATGGCGCGGATGACACCCTTGAAGGTGCTGGCAACGTTGGTGAAGTTGGCAATACCTCCACCGATGAAGAGGACCTTGCCCTCGGGGTGGGTGGGGGCACGCAGCATCAGGTCCAGCACGGTGCGGGCGTAGTTGAAAGTCTGGGTCTCGGTGGGGGCACCGGAGTACTCACCGTAGTTGGCAAGCTCGCTGACGAAACCAGCGGAGGCAATGGCGTCAGCGTAGACGACGGAAGCACCACCACCGGCGACGAGGGTCCACACACGGCCGCTGGCGTTGAGGACGGTCAGCTTGAGCGAGGCACCGGTCTTGGCATCCATGTCGGAGATGAACTTCTCCTCCTTGGACAGCTCACGACCGAAGGGGGCGGGGAACTCCATTGGGGGGCCAGCGTCGATGCTGACCTTGCCATCAGCTGAGGCGAGGATAGGGGAGCCCAGGGCAGCAGGGCTGCGAGCAACAGCCCACTTGGTACCGCACTCGAACTCGGCGGTCTGGTCAAGCTTGGCGGCCAAATCCAAGAAGTGAACATCAGCGGAGGTGGCATCAGCGTTGGGAATGACAACCAGAGGGTTGATCTCGAGGTAGGTGAACTGGCAGTCAACGTAGACGGCGTACAGGCGAGAGATGAAGTCAACCAGGACATTGTGAACACCAGTGGGGACCTTGCTCAACAGGGTCGCGGCAATCTCCTCGTTGGAGGGGTACTGCTTGAGGTTGACGGGGATCAACAGCTTCTCGGCCTTAGCATCGACATCACCGACGTCAACACCACCCTCGTGGGTGAAGAGGATCCAGTCACCCTAGAATTGGACCATTAGTTTCCATTTTTCTTTCCATTGGGCTCGAAACTGCGGGGAAAGCTTACCTCGCGGACGGAGTTAATGTTGATGTAGTATTCGGTCTCCTGAGGGTGAGGCACGAAGGGCTCGACCAGGAATTGGCGGAGGACACCAGTGACGGTCTCAACCTGTACATCCTTAGTGGCACGAGCCTCAATCCAGTCCCGGGCCTCAGTCCAGGTCTTGTTCAGGGCGAGCAGACCGCTCTTACCCCGACGCTTGATCAATTGATCGGGTTTGGCGACGAACTTAGCGCCGGGGGTCAGGAGCCAAGGGAAGGAGACCTCAGCCTGGTCGAGGACATCCTTGACGGCCTTGTCATCGGGGAAGTGAAGGGAGGCGAGGCGGGCAGGAGGGTTGTGTGTTGCGGAGGCAGGGAGAGGAGTAGGCTTGATCACTTGGGCGCGAGTGAGGTGGTAGTTGAGGATGGCCTTGCCGTCGGCCTCGAGGATAGATTTGGCGGACATGATGTGATGATTGAATTAAGGGAGAGATGTGTGAGAGAGAGAGGAAGGGGAAAAAGGAGGGGGATTATTTTGAACTGAAAGTAAGAAAGAGAGAGATTATGGGAAAGGTGGGAATTGGTCTGGAAGTGTACTGTAGTGTACAGCGTACACAAAAAAAAAAGTTGTTCTGGAGATTACAGCGTACAACTCGGCAGGTCCCACCTGTTGAGGGACAGACCAGAACGGAAGATTCAAGGTGGGGGAAAAGATGTGCTCTTCGTTGGGAAATTCTCCACAAATTTCCATACGGAATCGGAGGAATCAGAGTACGGAGAGCGTATTGGGTACTTTGGGTGGTGCCACTTGTTTCTTATTTGTTCCTATTTTGAGGTGTATGGAGGTGTACGGAGTACTTGTTGGTCCCCCCGACACCGCTTGGAGAGGTTTGTTGGGTTGATTAGACCGGGATGTTTAGTTACATGTGCATTTACAATCCCGATTCGGTCTCCGAGCTCCTATACCGATACTTTTTTTTCGGGGCATTTGATACTTCAATTTAGTAGATATGTAGATGTAGATATTACAAGTTGAATACTTGAAGATAAGGATTATATACACTTCAAAATGTCAATATTACATATATTATTCTATAATTCTATACAGAAACATGTACCTCAACATCCCCCCATACTCTTTGTATTGGTGATGTATTAGACTTACGACGAAGTGGGTACAGTATCGTCAGTACCCGGTACTTTGGGGACTGCCAAGTGTTGAGCTGTTACTGCGGATCCAGCGGTCTGGGACGAGCTGTACGGTGTATCTGCGAGTACTCCGAGTATCTCACCCCGCGGATTTTTCTCAACAGCTGCTTCTTCTGCCCCCTTCTCCCTTACTACCTCATTCCCTCTTTCTCCTTTTCTCTATTTCCTCTAATTTCGCAGCGGCTTGTTTAACGCATAAAGTGAGTTCTAATATTTTTTCCCCCCTCTTATCCATTGCTCTTCCGCATATCCACACCCCTCCAAACCGCTTTCTTTACAATTGCCTGCACTATTGGACAATTGCTTCGAAATCCAACTTGCATGCTAATTGCAACCTAGATTCATCATGCCGTCCTCTACTCTCTCCGCTGGCAACGGCGTGCAGTCTGCCAACGACAACATCACCCGCTTCGCCCCTCCTAGCCGTGTCCTCACGCCCACCCAACACAGCCTTTTCCACAACAAGACACGATGCTTCGTGTAGTAAGTCATGGGACTCTGGGGACTCTTCTCCGACCTCGACATAAGACACTAACAAGAGATCAGTGGTATGCAACCCCGAGCCGTGCAGGGCATGCTCGACTTCGATTTCATCTGCAAGCGCTCCACTCCTTCCGTAGCGGGTATTATCTACACCTTCGGTGGTCAGTTCGTCAGCAAGATGTACTGGGGTACCAGCGAGACCCTCCTTCCCGTCTACCAGGATGTTGAGAAGGCCATGGCCAAGCACCCCGACGTTGATACCGTTGTCAACTTCGCCTCTTCTCGCTCCGTCTACACCTCCACCATGGAGTTGATGGAGAACCCCCAGATCCGCTCCATCGCCATTATTGCCGAGGGTGTGCCCGAGCGTGTAAGTTATGCCTTTCGCCTTGTTATCTTGAATGTATTGCTAACGACTACCAAAGCGTGCTCGTGAGATTATGGTCACCGCCAAGGAGAAGGGCATCACCATTATTGGCCCCGCCACTGTTGGTGGTATCAAGCCTGGTGCGTACAAGATCGGTAACACTGGTGGTATGATGGACAACATTGTCGCCTCCAAGCTGTACCGCAAGGGTTCCGTCGGTTACGTCTCCAAGTCCGGTGGTATGTCCAACGAATTGAACAACATTATCTCCCAGAACACCGACGGTGTGTTCGAGGGTGTTGCCATTGGTGGTGATCGTTACCCCGGCACCACCTTCATTGATCACTTGCTCCGCTACCAGGCCGAGCCCGAGTGCAAGATCCTTGTGCTGCTCGGTGAGGTCGGTGGTGTTGAGGAGTACCGTGTGATTGAGGCCATCAAGAACGGCACCATAACCAAGCCCATCGTCGCCTGGGCTATCGGAACCTGCGCCAGCTTGTTCAAGACCGAGGTCCAGTTCGGCCACGCCGGTGCCTCCGCCAACTCCGATCTCGAGACTGCTGTCACCAAGAACAAGGCCATGCGTGAGGCTGGCATCCACGTCCCCGAGACCTTCGAGGACCTCCCCCAGACCCTCAAGCAGGTCTACGACGCTGAGCTCCAGAAGGGCAACATCACCCCCGCCCCCGAGCCCATTGTGCCCAAGATCCCCATCGACTACTCCTGGGCCCAGGAGCTCGGTCTCGTCCGTAAGCCCGCTGCCTTCATCTCCACCATCTCCGACGACCGTGGCCAGGAGCTGCTCTACGCCGGTATGCCCATCTCCGATGTCTTCAGAGAGGATATTGGAATTGGTGGTGTCATGTCTCTCCTGTGGTTCCGCCGCCGCCTGCCTCCCTACGCCAGCAAGTTCCTTGAGATGGTTCTCATGTTGACTGCCGATCACGGTCCCGCCGTCTCCGGTGCCATGAACACCATCATTACCACCCGTGCTGGCAAGGATCTTATCAGTGCTCTCGTTTCCGGTCTGCTGACCATCGGTTCGCGTTTCGGTGGTGCCCTGGATGGTGCCGCTGAGGAGTTCACCAAGGCCTTTGACAAGGGTCTCAGCCCCCGTGACTTCGTCGACACCATGCGCAAGGAGAACAAGCTTATCCCCGGTATTGGCCACAAGGTCAAGTCCCGCAACAACCCCGATCTCCGTGTCGAGCTCGTCAAGGAGTTCGTCAAGAAGCACTTCCCCAGCACCAAGCTGCTCGACTACGCTATCGCCGTTGAGACCGTCACCACCTCCAAGAAGGACAACTTGATCCTCAACGTCGACGGCTGTGTCGCTGTCTGCTTTGTTGACCTCCTCCGCAACTGCGGTGCCTTCTCCCCCGAGGAGTGTGAGGACTACATGCGCATGGGTGTCCTCAACGGTCTGTTCGTGCTCGGTCGCTCCATCGGTCTCATTGCCCACTACCTTGACCAGAAGCGCCTGCGCACCGGTCTCTACCGTCACCCCTGGGATGACATCACCTACCTCCTCCCCACCCTGCAGAAGGGCGGTGCCGAGGGCCGTGTCGAGGTCAACCTGTGATTTTGTTTATGACGTTTTGCAGCGCCGTCCGCTGGCATATAGTCCGTCCGTTCAGGGCGGTGGAGTTCGGATGGTTCATCCCTTGGTTTTTCTTTTTTTATGTTTTCTGAGCAGTTATGTGTATCGATGTACCTGCGTTCATGTGGCATGACCAAGTTGACGGGTTGACACTCAAGAAGGGTGCAACCCGGCTACGGATCTGATTTAATTCGTTTTGCAGTAGATGACTAGACCTATTTGGGAAATAATGAACGTGCCATTGCCGCATGATATTCTGTTTCAGTGTACCTAGGTAATCCGTAGCATTTGTCATAGTTGAAGTATTGAGAGCCGAGCCGAGGGGGCTTCCTTGCCCGGATGGGCCGTGCGCCCGATTAGGAAATATCCTTATCGCTTATCACTCGCAATCTTTTCTAGCCTCAACCTCAACTTCAAGATTCACTCATCTTGCATGCTCTACTCAGCATACTACCTCTACACCCAACTCATCACATAATCTGAATGAGCCATACAGTACCACACCAGTACTGCTCCCAAGGCTCTAAACCCACGCCAACCCCACCAACAACCTAACAACATAACATAACCACTCTACACCACCATGGTCCGCCTCAAAAACCGCTACCTCCTCGTGGACATCCTCTACCCAGACCCAAAAACTTGGCCCACAACCCCAACAACAAAACCACACAACCCCCAACTAGCAATCCACTCTCCAACCTCCGACGCCCTGACCCAAGGCTTCCTAGCGAAGATGATCCGCGAGTCCGTCGCAGAGCTATACGGCGACTATGGAATCGGCAAGCTAGGCGGCGCCTCGGCAGGCGGAATAACAAGTGAGTTTCGTTTTCGTTTCCCACCCTGACATCCAACCCCTCATCCATGGAACAACGACTAAACACACCCTATAGTAAAATACCTTTCACCAGCTACGTCCACCGCCATCGTACGGTGTCCGCGCGCCTCCTTCCGCCTTGTCTGGTCAGCGCTTACGTACATGTCCGGCGTGCCGGAGCCGGCGAATGGCCCCAAACGCGCCGGGACGGGACGCGAGCGTGCGTGTGTTTTCCGCGTGATTCGCGTTTCGGGGACGATGCGGAAGGTTGAGGAGGAGGCTATTCGGAGGGCTAGGAGGGAGATTGTTAGGGTTAAGGATGCGGAGGAGAGGGGGGTTCTTGGGGGGTTGGTTGGTGGGGGGTCTGCTGCTGTTGATTGTGTTATGGATGAGAGTGAGGATGAGGGGATGGATGATTGAGATTGGATGAGGATGAATGGAGATGCAGTGGGTAGGTATTGTATTGTACATTTCTTTTTTTATACTTTTAATGAGATACCCCAGTTTTTGGTGCGTTAGGTTATGCATGCTTATTTTCGGCTATCGTACATTTATCGTATCGTATTTGACAGTTAGATTGACTGGGAAGTCGTTGGAACGGGATGATTACTTGCGGTGCACCCGCACGCCACTGTCTGGCATATCCTTCTTCCACTTCTCCAGTTCCTCGTCGTAGTCATGTCCGTCATCTTCGTCGGGACCGCCATCCACCGCACCTGTCGCCTCAACCTGGCTCGCCGCATTGCGCACACGAACTTCCTCCTCCAAATCCTTCTCCTCTTGCTCATCGTATTCATCTTTAGCATCAATCCAGCGCTCTTGCACATCCCGCACGTCTGTGACACCCATCCCCTCTCGAACAGCCACTTGCCAAACAGTATCATTAGCGCCCTCGGCGGGGCCAAAGGCATATCCGGATGCACGGTCGATGACGCGCAGGAGACTCATCATACTCTTCTTGTCCTCGACGGCCAGCGTCTCGAAGGCAACGAGTCCGAATTCCTCTACTAGGTCGATGATGGTCTGGTTCAGCTTGCCAAATTTCTCATGTGAGAATCGCGAGGACTCGCTTTCCAGTTCCGGGAGTAGGTAAGTGAGGTCTTGTACTTCGGTGTAATAGTCTAAGTTGAAAGGGAGCGGGGCGTAGTTGGCGAGGTTGTCGATTTTGGTGAGGACGTTTAGGTGTGGGAGGTCGAGTTGGAGCATGGCGCGGAGGGAGAGGAGGAGGGCGGAGATGTACATGGAGGGGAGAGTGAGGGTATAGGAGTCGACGAGATGGACGACGATCAACTGTTCCATAGGGAGCATGGTTAGCTGGGTCTCCTTTGTGCTGCACTTGAGGTTCTGCTGCCACTAACCCGGATGCCCATCTTCTGGATCTTATAGAAGATGTTGCGTAATGAGGCGTGGTGTGTAAATAGCTCAACTTGCCCGGGACAGTCGAAAAGGATATAATCATCTGAGAATTCATCAAAACCAGTCAGTAAATGTATATGATCAGGAGATATATCAGACATACCGCCAAGCTCCTTCAGTCCGTTTTCCAGCCAGTCGAAGTTGTTTTCGAGCTCTTCAAGAGCATATAAGACACCACCATTCGGACCCAACTTGTCCTCTTCCATAATATCCTCTAGTGTAACCAGGTCACGTACGTCCAGCGCGCATGGATACGAGGTCTTGTCGTTGGCGGGGTCAAGGTTGACGACAGAGCACTTCCGGCCGATTGCGCCTAGGAACTGATGCATGCCATTGCAGTACGTGGACTTGCCAGCGCCCGGTGGACCAATCACCAGCTGGGCAAAGGGCATCTTGTCAATGTCACTAAGATGTGAGGAGTTGTGTTTGTGCTTAAAGCAAATGATGTCAAGCCGCTTGGTCTTTTTTTTCCTTATCGATGCAGCGCGGGGAATCGCAGGGCGGTGACGACGGCAGAAAAGGAGACGGCCAAAGGCCCCGGGGAGCTTGGGGTTTGATCTTCTACAACTCCGCAGCTTGCCCAAGATGACTTCTCGTGAGTAGTTCTCGGCATTTCTTTCTCTTGCAGTTGCATTATATCTAATTTCCTATTGCAGATCAATTCATCGTGGCATCCCCACCCACGGATGCTATCTCGACCTTAAAGTTCTCTCCAGACCCCAACTCCGCGCGAATCGTGGTTTCGTCATGGGATAAGAACGTGTACCTGTACGACTTGCGTGATGAGAATGGAAAGGTTGGAGAGGGGAAGCTATTGCAGAAATTCGAACACCGCGCTCCTGTACTGGACGTCTGCTTCGGCGAGAACGAGAACGAGATCTACACAGCTGGACTGGATTGGGATGTGAGAAAGTGAGTTATTTTAATTGGTTCTTACTACTATCAATCTTACAATCGTGGTCATTATTTATACTGACTGACTAGGATCGACCTCAACACCTCTGAACAAACCGTGCTCAGCAGCCACGAAGCTGGCGTGCGCCATGTCACATACAGCCGCGAGCACAACATCGTTATCTCCGCCTCGTGGGACTCAACGCTGCACATTCACCAACCTGACGCCGGCGCAAACCCCGACTCCCTGCCAATTATCGTCCCCCTCCCGTCGAAGCCATTCTCAATCTCCGCAACCGCCACGAAGCTGATCGTCGCGATGGCATCGCGCGCATTGCACATCTACGACCTCAAAGCGCTGGCCCTTCTCACCGCACAAGCAGACGGCACAGCCCCAGGTGGCAACCGAGTTGAAGTTGAGCCTTGGCAGCGCCGCGAGAGCAGCTTGAAGTTCATGACTCGCGCCGTCGCTTGCATGCCTGACGACGCTGGGTACGCTTCATCTAGCATTGAGGGTCGTGTTGCGGTTGAGTGGTTCGATCCATCGCCTGAATCTCAGGCCCGCAAATACGCTTTTAAGTGTCACCGCCAGACTGCCGAGGATGGCGTGGACGTTGTTTTCCCTGTCAACACATTGGCTTTCCACCCTGTCTTTGGTACCTTTGCGTCCGGCGGTGGTGATGGCGTTGTTGCGCTCTGGGATGGAATCTCTAAGCGCCGTATCCGTCAATATCAAAAATACCAAACCAGCGTCTCATCTGTTGCGTTCAGTGCGAGCGGCCAGCATCTGGCCATTGCGGTTAGCCCTGGATTCGAAGACGGCCATGACGAGGTCCTCGGAGGTACAGTGAAGATTTACGTACGAGAGTTGGGCGAAACGGAGGCCAAGGCCAAGGGCCCAAAATAGGTCCGGGAAAAGTATCTTTTTCTTGATTCTATACTGAAATGAAGCGTCTGTCCAATGTTGATACCACACACGAAATCTAATAAAAAAAAAGTCCAAAACACAATCGCAAGCATTCACTCGTTCAAGTTCCAATTATAGCATTTTTTCCAAGGTTCAACAAAAAAAAGGAAAATCTTGGTATCATCTACATTATTTACGTAGTCTCATATTCGTCCCCCAAACCCAACCACTAGACGTCTACTCAGCCTTGCGAACAGCGACTGTCCCATCAGCCATACCGAAGTAGGCTGCAACGGGCCGCTGACCACCAATACCACCGGTAGCAGTAGCCTGGGGGCCGGTCAGGCCCTGGAAAACACCGACCTCAAGCACACCGACAATCTCGTTGATCTTGCGAGCCAACGCACCAACCGCCCACACACCATCCTTGCCATTACCATCCTGGCCAGCCTCGAGATCGGCCTTGATCAGCAACGGCTTGAAGGGAGCATCGATAATGAAGAAACCCTGATCGGTCTTGAGGGGGCCTTCCTTGACGCTCGCGGAAGCCCGGATGGCGGGGTTGACACTGCCGAGTTCCTTCAGCTTGAGGATAACGCGGTGGGCGGCGATCGGGGCGACCTCGATGGGGATCGATTTCCAGTTTGAGAGAAGACGGGGTTGGAGTTTGCGGTGGTCTGAGTATTGCGAGCGTGAGTTAGTTGAAGTGGTAAAGAGGAGGGGAAAAAAAAAGAATTGGCCGGTCTACTTCCGAGCACCACCCAACTCAAACCCCATAACTACAACTCAATATGAAATAAAGATGATAATTAGATCAGATCAGAACTTACCGGCAACACAGATAAACTCTTTCGCTTGCATAGCGACAATCTTCTCCTGGAACAAGCAAGCACCGCCGCCCTTGATGCAGTTCAAATCCTCGTCGACCTCGTCCGCACCATCGAACGCCACGTCGAGAACAGTGCCCAGTGGAATAGAGTCGTACTCAACAGCAGTCAATCCCGCGCTGATAATCAGCTGCTTGGACTGGTAGCCGGTCGGGATGTACTTTGTGGCGGAGGTGTCGACGCCGAGGTTCTTGATGGCCTCGACGACGTACACGATCGTCGTACCACTGCCGATACCGACCCAGCGAGCATCTTTGGGGTAGTGCTTCTCGACGGCGACCTTTGCGGCGGCGCGCTTGGACTCTTCGACGGCGGACATGGTGAATTGGAGTCTTTGGGGACTTTGGAGGGTGCTGCGAAAAAGTGTGGGGATGGTGGGGAGGGTAAGTCTACGGCAGAGGAAAAGAGGGGAGATGAGGGCTGGTTGGATCATGGAATGCTCTTCATAGACGCTTTTCAGGGCAAAAGGTTCGTAGTTTTTGAGAAAAAAAAGAAAATCGAGAATGGAACTAAGTATAAAATAGAATCTAGGACATTATCCTTGGTTAGAAATGCTCTGACCACTATAACGTCACGTTACAGTTGTGGGGTTAAACACTTATAAGTAGTGGTATTTTTTATGGATAAATCCAGCCCTGGGTATTCCTAAATTGATTCAATTCTTATATACTTATGTCTACGGACTATCATTGTCGTATTGATAAATAAGAGGAAATATAAGTCATGTCGGATCAGTATACTCCGGACCTAAATAGGACGGACTATATACTTTTCATACAATCGAGGATAACAATGTCATAATATATGTTACATTTTCAAAATAGAACTTTGTTAAATATTATGGCAATAAAAAAAAGTAAAGAAATTATATATCGGAAAAATCCTATAGTAGCATAGAACCTAGCTATACCTATATCTCTTTGTATCACTCGATGGAAGGTCGATATGATAACAAGGAAGTTGAACTTCAGAGAGCGTCGTATTTAAAATTGAGGAGTCTTTGCTTTTCAAGGTCATTTCCTCGATCTTTCGGATGATTTCAGCCTGATTCGGAGCTTCCTGTTTTCTTTGTTGAAAATCTATGGCAAGTGTCATATCCTTTACGTGGATGACGTTTTTCTGGATTTGTTTGGACATTTGTTCTTTACTCCTCTTTCGTATCTAACACATGCAGATTCGGTCGACTAAAAGAGCATTTGTCTTCATGGGCGTTGCTTCGATAACTTCCTTTCTGATCTCGTGGTTTCGGTCAAGACCGTCGAAAATCATGGATTTACTGCGAGCAGGCAAGCTACCCCACTTCTTCCAACATTCCATTTCAACACTTAGCAAAACCTTGGAACTGAACTAAATATAGACCCACTGCCGTCCTTGCTCGATATTACTCTGGAAGATATTGCCTCCGGGCTAGAAGCACATGAGTTCTCCGCCGTCGACCTTACGAACGCATATCTTTCTCAAATCGAAGAGGTCAACGATACCGTCCACGCAGTTTTGGAAGTCAATAAAGATGCGATCACGATAGCAAAGGCCCTAGACGAGGAAATGAGGGTGACAGGGCGTAGAGGGTTGGTTCATATCTTTCCTGTTGGGAATCGCCGCTTAACATGAAATAGACCCCTACATGGAGTTTCCATACTCATCAAGGATAATATCGTGACCGATGATCATATGGAAGCTTCTGCCGGGTCATTCGCACTCTTAGGTGCAAAGCCAGCTGGGGAGTGCTCAACAATCACAAGACTACGACGAGCCGGAGCGGTAATCTTAGGCAAGACTAACCTCTCCGAATGGGCGAATTTTCGCGCGGTCAATTCAAGCAGTGGCTCAGCAGTGGCAGTGGCTCTAGGACTAAGCTTTGCAGCTCTTGGAACTAAAGTATGGCTATTAGCCACTTTTTCTTGCCTATCCAAGCCTGTACTAACGCCCATATCCTATAGACATCGGGTAGCATCATCAGCCCAGCGGAGACCAACAACCTTGTCGGACTTAAACCGTCGCGAGGGTTGATTGGCACTGATAATTGTATCCCCATTTCAAGAAGACAAGATGTGATCGGGCCCTTGACACGCACGGTCAAAGACGCTGCTCTCATTCTTAATACAAACGCAGGACGGAGTGAGGACGATCCATATACATGGAATATCCCGTTTGATCCGATTCCCGACTTTTCTCAAACTTGCGATGACGCGGACCTCTCTGAGATTACGATTGGTTTACCTCGAAATTCTTTCTCTGATGTAGCAGCCCCTGTGATAACTGCCTTTGAAAACGCAGTAGCCACTTTTCGAGGATTAGGGGCCAACGTCTTGGATGAGACGAATTTCCCATCGGTGGAAGAGTTTAGGAAACTTGACAAGGCCACAAAGAATTTTGTGATCACCGCAGAATTCAAGTCGGACCTTCAATCCTACTTGGCATCCTTACGAAACAATCCGCATGACATATATTCCGTCGCGGATATCATTCAATTCACCAAAACATTCCCCGGAGAACTTTATCCTGACCGCGATATTGAAAAATTTCTGTGGACAGAGGCAGCAGGCACGGATATGGAAAGCGAAAAGTATAGGTCGGCTATAGAAAGAGAAAGCTTCCTGGCGGGAACCCAAGGGATCCTCGGGACCATGGAGAAATTTGAGCTCGATGTGTTGGCCGTCCCTGCCAATGCGGAGATTCCAATATCCTATGCTGCGAAGCTAGGCCTTCCTATCATTTCAGTTCCTCTGGGCTTCTATCCGACGGACACGGAAGAAAAATTGAACCGACGAGGAAATTTGATTCAGTTAGCGCCGGGGATACCGTAAGTAATGCATTTTATACATATGATGCTTGGAGATATTCACGTTCCTCAGATGCTCACAAGATTAGATTTTCTATCTCGTTCATCGGAAGAGCGTATTCTGATGCATTGTTACTTAAGGTAGCTCATGCGTTTGAGGAAGCCACCCGCGTTAGGGCTGAAGGTCCTCTACCGTACTACGCTAGGTTTTAAGACGCCATCCCAACCCATATAATTTGTTTGCTCAACCCTAGGGATATGATTCATTGACTTCTCCATCTAAAAGATCTTTACAGAGGAGATTGAGATGGCTAATATTGAAGGATATAGAAGGACTCTTCTTTTCTAGGATTAATAAGGAAGACGCCCTAAGGAGTAAAAGGCAGACATATTCTATCCCCTTCTCTAGATATGTCTTTTGGATGCTCTTAGGTATATACGAAGGCAGAGACTTTTCTATATATAACCGTGCCAAGCAACCCTCCACTCTTTCTCTTACTTCAATTCTAACGCCTTTTCAAGGTGAGTATTCTATACCCACCTCACTTTTCACTTACTTTTCACTCCAACGCCAGTCAATATTCCTTCACTTTGCTTCCACTTTGACACCTATCACGTCTCATCTGGGACTCGCCGCCGTTGCGCTTCCTGTTCCACTTACTCTTCACACATGGAACCCTGGGAGCCAGCGGGCCTCGTATTCGCCGACTACAAACACAACTTCCAGGCCGCGGTTCTTAGTCTTCACTAATTAGCCTATAATCCGGTGGGTCACTGAAATGTTTCTGTCTCCCATCGGTGTGGATTTTGTCGTCATTGCGACCGGGATGTCACCCCAGGCACGCTCTGCCATTGTCGACCGCTTCACCGACCCCTGCTCCTCTGTCCGCATCCTCCTCACAACTTTCAGCTGCAGCGCTCTTGGTCTAAATTTGCACTCCTGCTCTGCGCATCTTGTGCTGCTTGAGACCCCCCTAAATCATAACGCCACTACCCAAGTCCTTGGTACAATCTATCGGCTTGGCCATACCACACCGTTTCAAGTGCACTTCAGCATTTGTCCTTCCAGGGGACCCTTATGCCATGGAGCAGTTTCCTACGATCTGTTGAGCATATGCACACAAATCAAAATTGGGCGAGGTCAAGGACATCACCTTATGCCAATGGCCCCCATTCCACGGAAGACGGCCGGGTACATATCGGATGAGTATGGCCTCTAGGTCCGTTTCCAACAGGCCATTGGTCAGGCGTTTGGGACGGTCCTGGGGCCAGGGCAATCACCTCTACTTCGCCGACCTCAAAAGCTCGGGGAGTCTACAAGATATGGCTGGGAATACTATAATTAAGATGGTTGGGGAGTTGAAAGTCCCTTGGGTGGATGACCATAACCTCCAGGCGGCAATATACGACCTACCTTCCCTTTGGCAAAAGACTGCCCAGCCAGTTCGGGATATGCAGGCACTCGGGTGTGAGTATGGGTTTATGAGCACCTACAGCCACACCATCTTCCTTCGACAGTTTCAGTCCCCTAGTGGGGATTGGGAAGTATGGTATTCTCCTCTCATCTCCTCATCATCCTACTACCTCCCAACAGTCCCTAACCCCCAAGGGACTCATCTCGCCCTCCCTCATGTATCGATGAAACAGTGTATATTTTACGTGTGTACTATCCTATATTATATTCGGGGATACACCCCGACCAAGAATTCCATAGATCACAAAGTGTTATCAATCGTCTTATCTTTCTATCAAGCCCATTCAGGCCCATGTCTCGCGGTGGGTGCCTTCCCTTTTGGGTGCCTTCCCTTTTGGGACAACTCGTCACCTACCCCAGTTTCCCGGTTGCCTTCAGCCACTGGGTAAATATAAATACCCCCTCCTCCCCCCCATTCCTCTCTCTTCTTCTTTCTTCCTTCTCCACACTACCGCCTCCTTACCTCTCCCCCTCCCTCTCCCCCTCTCTGCCCCCTCTTCCCCCCGTCTCCAGGGTTCACATTGCACATCGTGGCTCTGTTGTCCGAAAGGGTAACCTTAGGACACTGATGATCTTTGCCGCGGTCCAGTTAAGGTTACAACTTGGTTGGGGCTTCGGTCCTAACTATGCCCGTGGCACGCCACATGCAGCAGGAGGTAACAGGGCAAGCTACCCTCTTCTGTTGCCCGTGGGTACAGTTTGTACTTTTCTGGGGTCTCCATCGACATTGGGAGCTCAACACCACCCCCCCCCTCTTGCCTCTTCTCTCTCCTCCTCTCTCCTTCTCTCTCCTCTCTCCTTCTCTCCCCTTCCCTCCCCTTCCCTTCCCTTCCCTTAACCCAGCTGCACGGGTCCTGTGTGCGGCACCTGAACAAGACTTGCACCTTTACGCGGTGTTCAGGATGAGTAACCCTTATGGTGAAACCAAGCAAGTCCTCAGCTAGAACTCTAATACAAAAGCTTCACTGTACTGTTTGATCTCGTAAGGACTATAATGTAGACGTTGAATTATTAGAGACTAGCGCAAGGTACAGTCCCCATGATTTGTGTCGATCTTTAGCAGTGCGGCCAACCCCGTTAACAACTAGACTGGGCAATGGGTTGTTAGACTCTGAAACGTTGGCTTGAACGAGTCAGCAGCGAGTCAATAGGTCTGCTTTTATTAATCTCAAGTTGTTTTACAGTCACCTTCCACAGTATACAGAGCTATCAGTAGTAAAAGGGTAGGATTAACGTCTTATTGAAAAGCACCTGTCCAATGACAGGCATATGACATACTATGTAGTTAGCTATCATTACTAACTCAAAGATACAACCTTGGAATCCCGTATACACAAGATGATTTCCATTCGTCCATATGGTTACCAGGTCCAATCTGAGTTATCAAGATTCCAGTCCATCCTATCAGATAGCCTTGAGACCTAGATAGCTTCGTAGCAGGATACACAGTCACTCCCATAGGGAAGGAATAGAAACGGCTTCGCCAAGTCACATAATGCCGCTACTAGCTGGACCATTCCAATCGTTCTGCTCCTAGGTGACTGCCATTCTAGCCCGCGGGACAGCAACCTGCGCTGCATCGAGCGGCATCTCCAATAAAATGAGGGGGGCAGAGTGAAAGAAATGGGGTCGCGATGAGTGCAAGATAGAGGAGTTGAAGTGAGGGGAGAAGAAGAAACGATGTTGGAAGGGCAAGGTCAGTGTACTGAGGCGCTAAACTAAAAAGAGTGAGGCTCTTCGTGGCCTGGATTATCAGGCCATCACATGCGCTTACTAAAAACAGTCGCTCATCAACAAGTTGACATCCACTACTCCATCATTTGGGAACTCGCATGATTCAAGAACAAATGCTGTAAGCAACAGAAGTATTCCAGACCAATAAACAGGCAATGGTCTGAGCCTCAAAATAAAGTTCTACCACCTCCCCCGCACTACTTGATATCCACCATGACGGATGCCTTCCCCGCCGCCCTGACAGGGCCAACCTCCAAGGAGCGCAAATATGATCGCCAGCTCCGCCTGTGGGCAGCAACTGGCCAGCAGGCACTTGAAGATTCTCATGTTCTGCTGGTGAATTCTGATGGCCCTCTCGGCCAATACAACACCGGTGTCACCGGCGTTGCTGGCGTTGAAACACTCAAGAACCTTGTTCTGCCTGGAATTGGTGGTTTCACCATCGTCGACCCAGCAATAGTCACCGAGTCTGACCTAGGTGTCAACTTCTTCTTGGAAGAAGAGTCTCTGGGCAAGTCCCGTGCTGAGGAGACATGCCGACTATTGAAAGAACTGAATCCAGATGTGGAGGGAAATTACTATCTCAAGGTATGATTTTCCATATCTCCAAAAATATATGATTAATCGTTAACTGACTTCTGACTTCTGAAACAGCGTGTTGAGGAGCTTCTCATAGACCCGGACTTCTTGCCCCAGCATAAGCTGGTGATTATTTCCGGTCCAATGAGACGCTCGACATTGGTACCTCTGACCCAGGAAGCAAAGCAACTAGGTATCCCCGTGTTGTACCTTCACTCAGTCGGGTTTCTCTCTACCTTCTCCATGCAATTGCCAGCTGAATTCCCGATTGTTGAGACACACCCAGACCCAGAATCAACCCAGGACCTGCGTCTGCTCAACCCCTGGCCCGAGCTTGTCACCGCCGCAGCCAACCTGGATAACCTGGACACCCTAGATGACCATCAACATGGCCATGTGCCCTACATTCTTCTCCTGCTTCACTTCCTCGAGCAATGGAAACAGTCCCATGAAGGCAATGCGCCGAGTAACTACAAAGAGAAAACCGAGTTCAGAGAGTTCGTGCGGTCCCAGACACGCACTTCTAACCCAGAGGGCGGCGAAGAGAACTTCGACGAGGCAGTCGCTGCTGTACTGAAGACAATCTCACCATTCAGCCTACGCAGCTCGATCCGCGAGATCTTCGAAATGGACCAATGTCAACAGTTGTCAGCATCATCCCAAGATTTCTGGGTCATTGCTTCAGCCATCAAAACCTTCCACGCCTCTCACGGCGTCCTCCCCCTCCCAGGCTCTCTACCAGACATGAAGGCCCAGTCTGCAGACTATGTGTCACTACAAAACATCTACAAGGCCAAAGCGCGACAAGATGTGGAAGAAGTGACCGCAACAGTACGCCAGCTCGAATCGCAGCTCAGACGCCAAACACCGGCAATCCCAGACCGAGATATCGAAGTATTCTGCAAGAATGCCACACACATAAAGGTCGTGCTTGGCCGTGACATCCCGCAGATAAGCATCGACAGCGACGCGTCAACACTAAAAACCATCCGAAACGAGCTAAACGTCCCGGACTCTCTGATCCCGATATTCATCGCGATGCAGATCCTTGACTCAGTCGTGGACGAGATCCAATCGAGCAGCCTCGAAAAGGAACACTCTGTTGATGACGATGGGCTGTGGAATAGCCACACGGAACGCATCCTGGCTCTGTTGACTGCGGCGGATGGATCGGCTGTTTGTCAGGAGGCGCGTGCGCAGATCGCCCGTGCCATTCAAGAACTGCGTCGGGCTGAGGGCGGCGAATTGCACAATATCTCTTCGTTGACGGGGGGTTTGGTTGCGCAGGAGGCGTTGAAGGTGATTACTAGACAGTATGGTCCGCTTGATAATACTTGCGTCTTTGATGGCGCTAGAAGTAAGAGCGAGATGTACAGGCTGTGAGTGGGGGATGGGATTTGCTATGGACGTGCTGGATGATTGCCTTGCTGTATGCAAGACTCCAGGTACTCGTCAATTTCGTGGAAACTTTACTCGAGAATGTTATGATTTTATGATCCAGTGATATTGTGGGTTGTAGATCTCAAGGAGTAGTGTCCGACTATGTAAATGGCTTGGTGGTTTAATGGGCCAGAAGATATGTACTAACCGGCGAGCTTGGGTCGTTCTTCCGGTAAAATGCTAACGCATTTTCATGTCGTAGTATGGGATATGTAGATCTTCGCTCCAACATGTTTAGCCAGATCAGGCCCAAAATGAGAGGGCGTGTCTGTTGAAGTGCGGTGACCAGTGAAGGATATCCTCGCGAGAATAACCACAATCGCTCCAACAAGTGCGGAGAGCATTTTCAGCTCTTGGTGTGATCCACTACCGAGCAAAGATATAAGATGGGTATATGGGCCAGGTCCATAGTCCATGCATCTGGCGCACAAACGACATTTCCGTTACAGGCCATTGGTGTCTTCACCTTGGTATACACTCCCCAGCGACGGAGGTGTAATCGGCCAAGGCATGAATTAATGTCCCGAGTCTCTCAACGTTTCCTCGGCTTCTGATTTGCACGATTCCGCTTAGGACCCTGAGGTCCACCCTTGTTCTCATAGAGCTTCTCCTTCCCAAATGCCGAATCAGCAATTCGCAAGTAACTAACCACACCCTGATCAACGACAGCCATGACGACATTACGGTATCCATGTCGCAGTCTCATGTACATCATGCGGTCCATTTTCTCCCCACGCGGGGGATCAAGTGGCGTACTTTCGAGCAAAGCACCGAGTTGCGTCATAGTGGGCATAGTGGTTTGGTCGCGTGTGCTGACGACTGCGATGCGGAAGTCTGGAGTAGGGGGTGTGGACTTTTTGAAGGGAGTTGAAGGCTTGTAGATGTGGAACACGACGCGGAAGGGTGGTGTGGTATCAGAGGTGTGTCTTTCGGGCGCGGTGACTGGGTCGTACCAGGGGATGATGGCGAGCTTGCGGTGTACATCCACTAAGAAGGATTGTCAGTATGGAGAGCTAAGATAGTTGCCGCAGAAAGATATGTGTGACTCACTGTAGTGACGGTGAATGCCAGTGCCGATGATAGGGCCAGTTGCCGTAGAGGCTGTCGAGCGAGGGTCATGGATCCAGTTAAAAAGTGACCCAAGCATACCAGCCAGACCAGGGCCATGAAGCTTGGCTGATGCTATATCACTAGCATCTGAGGCTTCTGCATCTGGCTTCTCGATGTCATCACACCAGCCAGGCGCTCGAACTAGCGCATAACCCAGACGCCTGAGACCAGTATAAACGGAGTACCGCTCAAGCGTCAGACCACCGCGGCCCATGAAGCATGCATATGCAGCCTGCAAGCTCATAGGGACAAAGAGATCTTCTTCTCCTGGGCCCGCGACAGATCCGGAAGGACTAGGCCATCGGATATCCAGACTTCCTCGCTCGATAAGATATAAGGCTTCCTCTGGCAACAGCCACACACGGCCTGATGAGTCTGCCTGGCCCATTGTCTTGAAGAACTGGCCCTTGGGGTTCGTCACGTAGACACATGCGTCGGGGGATATCCTGGCGGAATTGGGCAAAGGCCGCGCAGGTTTGGGGGTAGAGTCCGAGCTCTTTCCATCTTCTCCGCCAGCTTTCGGTGTCGCGCGTTCAGTTGGAGCTGGAGGAACATACCCTTCGGGTGCGTAGAAAGCTACGACGCGGGTTTTGGGAGCATGGAGACGGGGGTATGAGAGCGCATTGTGCATGGCCCCTCGCGAAGCGGAGAGTACATCGGCTTGAAGTTCTGTCGGATTGGGCTCGAAGTCCTTCTCACCGCGGCGCGGAATACCGGGGGATGAATCGGCAAAGCTGTAGAGAGATTGAAGGTAAGCAATAGGCAATGGAAGGAGCGATTGAGGACAATGGAGATTAGGTTCGCCATGCCAGAGGAATAGTTTTGTTCGTACAAATTTAAGTGGTTCAAGAAGCGGAAGTCCTGCGTCTCATCGGACAGGTCAACCTCGGGCTGTGCAGAGGCATTTTCAGGGGCGCGAATAGCGTCCTCGTCTGCATCCGCCATGTTGAATAGTTTGATAAGAATAAATTAGAGGCTGGAATTTCGGAGTCAGAGTCGGAGGGGATTAGAAAAGGTGAGCTTATCGATAAGCGGGTTTTTTTTTCGTCCGGCAGAATAATATCAAGATCATCAACCTTGGAAGGTCAACATGAGTTTACAAACAGTCTTGAATTGGATATCCCTCTTGCAAATATATTATCTCATTATTCATCAATCTTGGAATCTTGATATTTGATTCTTAACTTGTCGAATCCTATGAAAGAGCATGACTGTTCACAACCGTTGCCGCTCAAATATAGCTATCGAGCCGATATTGCAAGTCCTCTCTATTGCTTTTCCAACATCACAACTTGACTGCCATAGTCACCCTTGAAGGGGAATTGCAGACCAATATTCATCAAGGTTCCACCAGAGTAAACCACACCATCATCAATCTTATAGGAAGCCTTCTCATCCAATCCCTCCAACCTAACGCGGGGCCATGAATGATCGACATTTGGAGCGAGCTGGAAGACAAACAACACAGCCTTCTGACCATCCTCGGCGATGAACAAAACAGCAGGCCAATTCGAGTCCTCCGGAAGGTTCAACCGCCACATATCACCAGTAAGAACAATGGGATTTACTTTCTCAGCGAGAGCAATGAGCCCCGGCATAGCTGCCTTGTCATCAGCGTCCATTGCAGCGGGATCGAGTTCCAAGCCAAACGAGCCGCCCATCATCGCGACATGTCCGCGGACAGCTACGGGGACTGTGCGGCCAGTCTGGTGGTTCGGCACTTGGGACAGGTGAGCACCCATCGCGCTAGGCGGGTAGGCGAGCGAAGTGCCAAGCTGGATGGTGATGCGATCGATTGCGTCTGTGTTGTCCGATGTCCAGATCTGGGGGAAATACTGCAGAACGCCTGCGTCGAAACGGCCTCCACCCGACGCGCAACCCTCCCAGAGGACATCGGGGAATTGGGTTGTTAGTTCCTCGAAAACGCGGTACAGGCCGAGCATGTAGGCGTGGCTTGTGGCTGGGGAAGGCATCTCGTGAATGCCCCTGTTGTTATCCCACTTGACGTAACTAATATCTGCACTCTTGAGAATATCTGAGACGGACTTGATGATGAAGTCTTGGACTTCAGGAAGAGCGAGGTTCAATACGAGCTGATTGCGTCTTTCGGTGCGAGGGTAGGGTCCTGCGTGTAGGGCCCAGTCCGGGTGCTCGTTATACAGAGTCGAGTTCGGATTGACCATTTCCGGCTCGAACCAGATACCAAAGCGCATGTTCGTTGACGAGTTAGCGGCTTTGAGGTCCGTGATCTTTTTCACAAGCGGCTCCAGGCCGTCTGGGAACCGCTCAGGGTTTGGGATCCAGTCGCCCAGCCCGGCATTGTCAGAGACACGTGGGTATTCCTTGCCGAACCAGCCGTCATCCAGAACGAAGAGCTTGGCGCCTACTTCGGCGGCTCCCTTTGCCAGCTCGTAGATGCTGCTCTGGTTGTAGTCGAAATACAGTCCTTCCCAACTGTTCAGCAACGTAGGACGATCACTGGTAGCAAACTTGCTCTTGATGAGATGGTTGCGGTACAAGCGATGCAGCGAGCGTGACATTCCACCGAGGCCATCCTTGGAGTAAACCGAGACACATTCCGGGGAAGTAAGAGTCTCTCCGGGCGGCAGTGTCCACGAGAGCTGACCAGGGTTGAAACCCAGAAGGGCACGCGTGAAACCCTGTGAACCCTTCTCGACTTCCACGGAGAATGAACCCGTGTACACAAGCGAGAATCCCCATACCTCTCCGTGGGACTCGGTGGCGGAGGGATCTGCCAACGCCAGGAAAGGATTGTGGAGGTGAGAGGAGTACCCAGTGGAACTTCCAAAGCTTTGGGTACCGTACGTAACCCTTTTCCTCTCGCGGTGCGCTTCCCTTGCCCAGTCTCCACGAAGACTGATCATGTCCAGTTCCTCAAACGGCAAATCCACGCTTAGACTGGCCAGAGACTCGATTGTGATATTTGCCTCTCCGTGATTCGTAACATTCACGCTGCGCACAATGACATCGTGCTTAGGGAAAATTGAGTAGGAGAGGTCCGCAGCCACATCGCTGTACTTGTCATATAGACTGATGATCAAAGTGCTAACATCCTCTTCTGTGCCTGTCGTGGCCGGCAACCCAGGCAGAGCGGGCTTGCCGGCGATGATTTTGTGCGATTTGTACTGGAATTCAGATACGGTATACCCTTCTGACTGACGAATGCGAATCGCAGGGGTCCGGAAATCCCCTCGGCCTTGGTCTGGGAACTCGCGGCGCACACGTCCTATATGACTACTCCAGCCATTGACCTCGCCTACAGTCTCCAGAGGGATATTAGCTCCGACGGAGCCGCCGAAATGGTCTCCTAGGAGATCACCAGTGGTGTTATCCACATGGATGCGGTACGAAACATTTTCTCCATTGAGAGCAAAGAAAGTCCCATCCGCCGCGATTGCTATGGGATATGTCGTTAGATTTGAAACTAAAAAAGACAGAAGCAGAGGACCCACGCTTCGTGCTTAATTCCTTAGCCATAACTGCGGAGGAATGCGCAAGTAGACCAAGGCATGTAGCCACTGTAACACCCCTTGATAAGTAAATCATTTTTGCGGTGTTTTTGACAGAATTCAAATCCGAACCCCGGGAAATACATACCTTCTTATATCTTTTACCCCGACGTCTTTTCCCCGACTTGTGGGGAGATTACATGCAGGTATTCCAAAGTTGGCTCGAACTATGTAGATCTCAATCACGTAGAAATGGGTCTCAATTGCCAAGAACAGACTTCTACGAGTCTGCTGAACTATGATTCTTGAAATGCGGATCACAAAACAACTTCGGCGATACTTGCAAGTATATACTACTACATATGTTGGGGTTTATAACTGTGGAGTCGAAAATGCGGAGGAAACTCCGGGGATACTCCGTGTCGCGGGCGGGTTTGAACCTCTCTCATTGGTTTTTGCTTCTTTCAATCCCGACACAGTCTGCTAACTCCTCCAGTTTGCCAATGCTTTAACAAGTGGTCCTTTTCTCTTTGGGAATAATGAGACCAGCAAAGGCCTGTGCGACATGTCGGTAAGCCAGTCATACGCCGGCCCAACAGATAGATCCCGGACTGATTATGTTAGTGAACGTCGACGAAAATGCGACATTCCGGCACCCGGTCGTTCGTGCAGCTATTGCTCCGCCCGGGGCTTATTTTGTACTCGGAAGCAGGTCTCCGTGCCGAAAGGATCTTCTAGGCCAGAAGAATCAACTACCGGGACTGTGTCGATACCCGAAAAATGCAGTTTACCAGATCAACCCCTCTGCACTGAACTAGTGGAGTTGTATTTTGATTATGTGCATGATAAATTTCATTCTCTCTTCCATCGACCAAGTCTGATTGAAGACATACGTCGGGGACAAGCGCCCGAGAATTTACTATACGGGATTCTCGCATTATCGGCACGGTATGCCTTCAACTCGGCCCGAATGAACCAGAATCTGACTCGGGTAGATTTTCGAATCACTTTTCCTTTGCCGACACAGATCCTCGAGAAAGAGGGAAAGGATATACCAAAAGATGTGAACAACTGCTCAACTTGAATGATGTCTCTTTGACGACCATCCAAGTTTGTGTTTTGCTCGGCGCTATTGCGGTAGTAGATGGGAATCCTGCCTCGGAAGCCATTTACTACTCAATTGCATGCCGTATTGCCCAACTCCTTGATCTCCCAAACTGCCGTGCTTCAAGTCGTGTGGAACAAGAAGTAAACACCAGAGGTTTGTAGTCTATACGGAACTATTCGAAACTATCCCACACATCTAACATCCAACACAGTATGGTGGACGCTTTGTATGATAGACGTCTGGTCCTCAACAGGAGTCCGACTCCCACGGCTAATGACCCCCCAACCCAACGTTCCGCTCCCAATGAACGAAGCAACCTTCCTCGCCATGACCCGCACCCAAGGCTTTACAGTATTAGTCTCAAACGACCGCGCCTCATCTCTCCTAGCACAAATGGTCCTCCTAAACCGAATCCTGTTGGAAATCAACGACTTCAACACCAAAGCCGCCGAAACAACCCTCACGGAAGAATACATAAAAATAACCATCTCAACTCTCTCCGCCAAACTCTCGACCTGGCTCAAAAACCTACCCGCTCACATGCACGACACACCCTCCAACCTTCAATCCTACGCCTCCCAAGGCCAAGGTCACCTCTTCGTAACTCTGTATTTAGGCTACTATCACTACGGCCAAATGCTCTTCTACCGGTTCCTCCACGAAGACGTCCGGGGCTACACACCACGCACGCACTTCTACGCACAGCAATGCAAAGAACACGCCGTTCGACTCTGCGAGATGATCTACCGCTCCGAGGAAGTACCGGGTTGCGCCGTGCTGTACAACATGGTCGGCCATGTACTCGTTATTGCATCGACGGTGCAGATCCATACGTTGCTTTTCGGTGATGAGGGGAGTGTTCTTCGGGCGAGGGCGAGGCTCGAGAGGAATTTTTGTTTCCTAACCAAACTGCGTGCGCTGTGGCCTACGCTTGATGTTTGTATGGAGCGGTTGCAGGCTTTTCATCGGGCTTGTAGGAGCTCGGTTGATACTAGTTTTGCCATGGATGGGTGGATGGTGAGGTTTTTGGTTGAGTTTGCAAACCCGGTTAGGGATAAGGATGGAAGTGGGGGCGCGGAGGTGCCTTGAGCTTTGGAGGAGATTGGGATTTGTTAGATGGATACTATATATAGCTAATGGTTGTTTATATATTGTCCATGTTAGAAAACTATATAGTTGACACTAGGCGGTGACGAGAGCGGTCAATTCGATATATATCGTGTGTTTCATGCCCAAGGTGGATGATGCCCCTGACAAATTTAATTGAACTGTTCGGGCACCGATTTTCAAAATATCAGGCATATTCCCAAGCTACTGGATAATATCACATGGACGAAAGAAATCAAAATATCATGGACTACAACGGAAGTTTGCGCAAGGTATATCACCCAATACAATCACCAAATACAGGAAATAACAAATGGATAGATATCAAACAGCCTTGAGAATGCTCTGAAGACCTTTGGACCCTCCTCGAGGCAGTACCAAACCATTCTGGAAATGTTGAAAGAATGTCTCCGGGACATTGAGAACGAAAGCCAAAAGCAGAGCAAAGCCCAGGTGGTTGACGCAGACATGCTAAGCATTGCCATGGGATTTTTAGAAATTGGGAAATAAAGCTGCTGCGTGTATATTACAATGCACACATACAGAGCTATTGAGAGAAAAGCCCGGGAACTGAGGAGATAAATAAACCCATACATGTATATAAGACCAGGAAGGATTCTGTCTACAAGTAGTACATATAACAACCCCTTAGATGAAACCTACACAGAAAGGTATGCCTGGTAGAATCCTAGTCTTCCAATACTCTAAACATGATGTCAATATTGTTTTGGCATATTTGGGTGGATTTGTATACTTTGGCCAATTGACTTTCTGATGGTATTTAAACGGTATATGTCATTGGGCGGTATATGTTGAAACGAGTTTACATTCCAAATGACAACATTTGAATGTACATAGCCATGCGGATAGATGAATCCTAAATCCCGAATCTATAGACACACAGATTCATGGGTACATGGGTCCACATGGATACAAATTGTATCACCATTGAGACGAATGCGTGACTGAACCAATGTGCGGATGAAATAATCACCAAATGGCCAAACAAGACCAAATACACGTATGCAGCGGGGAGACACTGGCCATAAGTCAAGGGAGACAAGGTAGCCAACGCTCGCTTTCCCTGGCCAAATCTCTAAACAGGTAACCCAAACACCCCATGATCCCCGTTTTGCCCGGAGATGAACAGCCAAGCTTCCAGGAATGCCATGCAACCAACTCCAAAGTGTATGCAATCGTAAGACATGTCATGATATAGCGTGATTGCAGAGGAGTCTTCGGCCTCCGCACCCGCCGGGGATGTCAAAAGTAACGGTAGCCGTCGAACCGCGTGTGGGAATACCGTCTAGGAGCTTCGGTATCTAGACGAGGGGATTTATTAAATAAGTTTCATTGTTGTTACTGTGAAGGGTTGAATCGTCTCCCATCTCAGTCGATCAGCGGTTTCTTCTGGTTGCCGACAATAGCGGCGCCTATATGGCTGAGGGCGTTGTGGTCGTTTGGTCGTACAATTGCTGGAAGAGGCAGCATGGGGTTGTCCGGGTTGACGTGGGCGGCGTCTCGTGCGGCTTGCTCGATCGCTTCCATTTCTTCTTTGCAGCCGGCGTGGTCGAGAGGGCAGACCACGATTGGTTGTCGGATGGTAATGTCTCTTGCTGAGGTTAAGTGGGCCTGCTGTGTGTGAGTTGGGGGATGATATACTATGAAACTAGGGGGGAAACGAACTCGAACTGTGAGGTAGTACTCGATTTTATATAGACTTGCTGTGGTTGTGAAGCCGCTCACACCGTACGTTGGAAATGCTGCCCTACTTCTTGGCAAGATCCCTTCTGCGTCACGGAGGTCCTTGGCGGGGAATACCAAGCCCAGGTTTGTTAAGTAGCCCGATTGGGGCAGTTTAACCCCGATCGTTTCCGTTTTCTTGGCTAGAACCTTGACTTTGCGCTGGGGCTCATCGCCTTCGTGGTTGTAGATGATTTCTTCGTCGATGCCGATAGTGATCTTGCTGATGGTCACTTTACGCGCCTTGCCCATCCAGCTCTCGTTCGGTGACAGTTTGACGTATACGCTGACAGGGTCGAGAGGACCGTAAGACCACCGTGGTAGTGAGATGGCTAATGTGACCAGATGATCTGATACGCGCTCCGCCGACTCCGGACGATTGTACATGCCGAATGTGGAGAGTGTGTCGTAGCGCGCGATCGGGACGGGGAAGGTGTATTTGTGCTGTTGCTGTTGTCCTTGTTGGACCGTCACCACCATCTCGTAGTAGGTTTCGGCGGTGCGACTCGGGAGCTGTACACTAGCTGGTGGTACACGGCGAGAGGCATCACGACCCCCACGACCAAATGGAATGAAGAGGACGAAGGGCAGATCCATAGATATTACTTCTTCGTATTCTCGGCCGGCGGGGCATCGAAACAGGAGCATCTCTTTGCCGACGATGTCGGTGATCTCTTTCCGCGGTGGAGCCAGGCGTTTCTTCGTGAAGGTGTCGGCCGAAGGGTGAATGGTCTCGCGGCGGAGGAGGGAAATAGTGACGAGCGAGACGTTGACCGGAGCTGTAATGCCCACGCAGGGTCTGATTTCAACTTTACCCTCGATTCGTGGCTTGGATAGTCAGTCAATGGGGCCATGTGAGCAGGGGGGCCAAACGGGCTTCGCCGCATGTATCGCAGGGCGCTTACCATGGTCGCAGAAATGCCTGGGTATCCGATCAGAAAATTGCCATTTGCCGGGCCTGATACGCGCACAAAGGCGGCCATCTCGAGTCAGCCGTGCCTGTCGCACCATAGACATGCGGAGGTTGGTTGAGTTGTGGGGAATATGCGAGTGGACGGGATCCTTTCGCACGGTTCATAAGGGTTCGACGGTGGGTTGGGTAGACTGCGTGGACGTATAGATTCTTTGAATGTCAGAGGTTAGGAGAGGTCGAAAAGTGTAAGTTGTCCAGAGGTCTAAAGGTCTAGAGGTTCGAGATAGGAGAGGTGAAGGAGCTGAGCTTCCCAAAGGTACAGTGGTTGTGGTGGGGAAAGGTGAACTGGCCGCCCTCAACAGCCACAATTGACTTGAGCCTCTAGTCTTTTTTGGTTTTATTGGGCTCTTTCAGGGCTCTCTATATTAAATGGGTTAATACAATATAATAACAATATAGGAAGATCTATCAGCTTTTGTCAGATCTTTACATCTGTACCCAGACGTAGTTAATGGTTATCGCGTTGACAAGGTAAGCCCAGTTTTCAATAATGGCATCATCGTCATCATACATGTTAAAATCTATAGAACAATATATATGAGTACATATAGTTGCTAGAATGTATAAATTTATATACAAATATATATACATATAAAAATGCCCCAATTAGACCCACGGAAGACTAAATTCCGGACCTTAAGCAGATTTCCCAAGATTGGTTGCCAGTGCAACCATGACATCGCCTCCTTCTCCACCTACCGTCTTCAACATTGGTATATTCCCCAGATCCAAACACCAAACCACTACAATTCTACATCATTATGCCTCGTCGCGTAGCAAATAAACCCGGGTCGCAGTCGACACTGTCCTTCGGAGGGGGCCGAGTGACCAAACCAGTCACCGCACCATCCCACAAAGCGAAGGCTCTCGACTCAACTCCAGCGCTCTCCGACAAGTCGGCCTCCGCCACCCCGGAGCCCCAGCAGCTGTCCGTGACTCCAAATGAACCCTCCAAGCCTCATGTCGCAGAGCTAGCGGTGCGCCAGCAGGCTGCAACTGAACACCAAGCGCCCCGATCCAAAGAAGATGAGCGGGCATTGAAGTTGAACAAGCAGGATATCTGGCGATACTGGCGGGCTCAAGAGCAGACCCGGAAGGCTCCTAGAGGTAAGTTGATTTTGTTCACATGGGGAATTAGTATGAGTCAAGAGGCTAATAGGCTAACTCCCACCGTAATAGCCCACCAACAAGGCATGGATGTAGAGGAAAAGATTCTCCGGCATTTTGATCTTTCCAGCCAATACGGGGTATGTCGTCTTGGTCTCCGAGAGTTCTCTATAAAAAAAACAGTCATCTAACATAATCTCTTTCTCTTTAGCCCTGTGTTGGAATTGCTCGTCTCAAGCGCTGGAGACGGGCTAATCTGCTGAAGCTCAACCCGCCCATCGAAGTCCTCGCGGTTCTTCTGAAGGGGAAGAATACAAATGAGCGAGCACATATGGATGAATTGTTATCCTGAGGACATATGGGAAAGTGATTTGAATTGGCGTTAACAGACTTGCATGGATTGGGCGTTTGTGATAGGTATGAATGCGATACGAATGACAAGTATGGGTATTCCCACCCTTTAAAGGTTGTAAATTCAATTTCTAGAGAAGAATAACTTGGACTTTCAAGAAAATGATTGTCTATCGCCATGTGAGCCGACCGAGGCATGCCCAGGTGGCAATTCCCGGCGATTGCCCGCTTATACGCAATCTATACGATAGAATGCCCGGATCCTCGAGCCGTCGATCCTCATTTCGATTCATCGGTAAAGCGTTTCAAAGTATATCGGAATGGCTATATTTATCTGGGACTGGAGATGAACCAGGATGTTATTGGAATCTCAGATCCGTGTTATCCCCGGATTCACACAATGGGTCTGTCCGGGGACCCCGCGATATTCGCCATCGGCCATCTTTGCTTTTTTTTTCAACTTCTTAACTACATCTTTGCTATAAGTCTGAAAGGCTTAAAGCTTATGCTTATTATCTCTGCATAATTCGTATGGAGATATAGACACATATGTATTATTATTATGACCTTTTCCACTGCCAGGGTCTTTCGCGTCAACGCCTCAACAGTCATTTACCGATTGGAATGAAAGTCTAAGCCTAATTTAGATCCTTCACCCGGCCAGTGCGCCTTTTCTTTTTCTTTTCTAGTACAGTGGGGATCAAGTGGTTAGACTCGAGATCTTACTGGACACAGGGTCTCATTCCAAGTCCTGGTGGCGACGCTAAGCAGGACTTGTTTCCCATGTGATTGATGCTTTTTGGTCTTTTGTCCCTGATTTTTCTGATTTTTCTGATTTTTCTGACTTTTCTGGTTTCTGAGTATTACCCCAACCCCACGCTACAATCAATACTATAGCGTCGGTGGTCGAGGCTGCGTCTTGACTGGGCCCACCCCCGCTAGATGTCTCACTTGGGCTATGGTGGACCCTTCTCGAACCAGTTCCCCTCCTACGTCGGTGTCAATGTCATTTTCACAGTGAAAAAGAAAAAGAACAAATGGTTCACTCGGAAGTAACATCTTGACTATATTGACACTGGAGGCGCCATATGCAGGTACAATATTTCACGATCGTCTCATCTCTCGGAAAGATGTCAGTATTTTGATATCCTTGCTAGGTTGTGGTTATCCCGGACGCTATCAAATGATCATTAAGCCCAATGAAACTCTGGAGAGGCCCGGGGTATCTTTTGAGGCCTTTATCTGACCCAGTGAGGTACTATGTACTACGTTGTACATCCATGAGCCCTATATTAGACAATTTCCGAAGCTCACAAGGTTGGCCTCCTGAGTTCGGGCCCTTCTTTAGAGCCTTTCATTTGACCCAAATTGATAATTCCGTGTGTTACCCCAATCAATTTCAAGATATTAACTAGTCAGTTACATTGTTATTTTATTAATTTGTGTCTGCGTCGGACCAAGTCCCGATGTGGTATAGTTCGATACTACGCTCCCACGGGCCCTACCGGGGCCTGCCGGGGTCCAACTATCTTCCCCGGATTTTCCTCAAAACAGAGACTATGGGGTTCGCCACCGTTTGGTTGTCAATCATACTGTCATACATTCAAATGTTCATTGTTTGAGTTTATCCTGCATACGCTGAGTCCTGCTTCTAGCCAATCTACTCAAGGTTCTTTGCAATGGGAACGCTGCACAACGTATGCTATATGTATGGCTGCATGTACGAAGTACTGCAACCTGTACCGTACCTTCGCCCGTGGAGGCCGCTAAGAGGTCTAGCCCAATACTGTGGAAATTAAAGCTAGTGACCCTGTTCGACCGTATGACTAGCAAATGGGAGGTGTAGTACCAACATTGCCACTGGTCGAGCTTTTCCGGTGGCTTCCTCGTCCGTCCTGGTCTAGTCTCAACTTGGCCATGCGGGCATACGTACGCTGTACGAGACAATAGGACCAACCAGCCGTCCTTGCCCCAATACTCAATCGGCTGCGGGAAACCAGGATCCGGCGTAAGCCTTCTGCCTTGGCCATGCAATGAGCGTCCGGGCTTCCAATCCGTGGTAATTACAGATCTGAGTCAACCGCGGCCTTGGCCTACTGTCGGTGGATTGCCTCCCATTAAGCATGCGGAGACATGTGATGGTCCCACGCACCAACCTTTTGGTGCAACCCTGCCACAGGGGTTTCTCCATGGGGTGGAGTATATAGGACCGGCAAAGCTTATAAGAAGGCCATCACCCATCCAAGTCCAGACCCAGCTCTCCTCAACTCATCTGCACTCGCTATACATACTTGACTGTCTTTTCCGGCACGCCGTTCATAATAACTATTTTTTAGTCCATATCATCAAGATGAAGTTCTCCACCACTCTGATTGCCTTCGTTGCCGCCGGCCTCGCCAGCGCCCAGCTGCCCGATGTGCCTGCCTGCTCGGTACGAATAAAATCAACGTCGACGTCACAAGAATATGTCTACTAACACACTCACCCTTAGCTGAGCTGCTTCCTCAGTGCCCTGCAGGGCGATGGTTGCTCCGAGCTGCTCGACTTCAAGTGCCACTGCCAGAAGACCGAGCTCGTCTCCAGCATCACTCCTTGTGTTGCGAAGTCCTGTGACCACAACGACCAAGTCTGTACGTTAACATCCACCTACTCTTCTTTGGTCCAAACACCCCCACTAACCCACCTATCCCAGCTGTCTCCAACGCCGTCGTTAACCAGTGCTCCTCTGCCGGCCACCCTATCTCGATCCCTCCCATCGAGACCAGCGCTTCCGCCAGTGCCTCAGAGACCAGCACCCCCAGCTCTGCCCCCGCTGAGACCACCGCCTCCGCAACCCCCACCGCGTCTGCCAGCGAGAGCTCCAGCGCCGTTGAGTCCTCCTCCGCTGTTGAGACCGAGAGCTCCACTACCGGTGCTGCCGGTACCACCGCCGCTGGATCCGCCCCCGTCGGTTCCTCCTCCGGTGCTGCCACCTCCACCCCGCTGGTGACCACCACCGGATCGGCCACTCCCTCTTCCTCTTCGCCCGCCTTCAATGGCGCTGGCAATGTCAAGGGTAACCTGGCTGGTGTTGCTGCCCTCGCCGCTGCCGCCGCTTACGTCCTGTAAATATATCTATACCTAATCTAAGGCTGTTGTCAGTGTTTGCGATTGGCTCTTGTTGGCAGGATTTGCTTCCTTTTTTTTGCTGCCGGGGTTGGTTGTGCGAGACGCCTGAATGGGTCACCTCCCTGTATAGTTGATATGCGTAATACAATGCACGTCTTGTTTTTGCCTCTTGGGTGAAACGGATGTTTATGATTTGGTCTTTATTCTGTTCTCCTGGGTTTCGTAGAATTCATACAAACAAAATCGTTAATACAAACTGATAGAAATCTGTGGTACGATCAATGTATGATAGGTGACCGATGTTGAGAAATCTAACTAAAATGACAAAATACCCCGCTATTTCGACTATCTGTGCGGACATCGACTAACTGTAATTCACACTTTTGTATGTTGTGGCCCCGAACAGAGTCTAGGGCCTAGTATATATACCACTGCAGATATAATCAGACGTTCTGATTGCTGCTATGATCTTTTAGCCGAGTGGTAAAAATGCATCTTATATAATCATTTAGGAGTAGTGGCCTAAGTTAGCGCGAATTAACTACACCGTATGGTATGTTTTAACCTCTTCTATGTCCGACTCTGCGAGCTTTTACATTTCCCTCTCCCTGTCACCTGCGCCTGTCACCCGTACCGAAAATATCCTCTAGAGCCTAGAGACATGGTGCCCACTACAACGTTGAGCAGTTCTTAACCTTCGACTTCCGAGCCTCAGTTGAATGTGGAATACTGTGCCCCTAGGTTTTGCCTGCCGCATCCTAATACTATCAGCCAATTTTGTTAGGACCGAAGCAACCTAATCTTCTGCCATAGTGTCATTATCGTGAAGATATCACCCGAAGTCGTCGTCAAGTTTAGTGCTTATATCAACATTACCGAGGCTAAAACCATGATTTATATTGCGCAGAATACAGAGATTCCTATACCTAAAGCTTTCGTATATTATATATATAGTCTAATTGATCGTAATACTAGCGATTATAGAGGTCTTTATAATACCTATATCTTTATAAGTTTTGTTAGCGGTAAAACGCTCTATATAGCTTAGGACACTTTCGACGTCTCTACCAAATCCTATATTTCAAGGCAACTTGCGAGCTATATCTAAGAGATCCGTGATATAAGGAATGTTGATTATATTGGCTCTATAGATTATAGCCCTATTACTAACTATAGTTTATCGATCTCTGTTGACAAAGATATATAATACCTAGATCTTAGGAATAGAATATATAAGGACCTCTTCATTTAAACTAATTTTCTTTTAAAGGCCTATTCGAATCGGAGTAAGACTTTAACACGGCTCTTATCAATACCTATTAAAAAAAAGCACTAAAACACTATATCAGAACCTTTCTTAATAGAATACTTCCTCAATCCCACCGTATCTTATTTATATACAGTGATCTCCGGCCTCAGAATATTATAGTGAAAGATAGAAATGTGGTCGCTATTATAGACTAGGAGCTAAGTGGTTGGTATCCAGAATACTAGGAATTCGCAAAGGCTCTACTTACATAGGGCTAACAAAGTGATTGGACGGATTACCTTATGTAAATTCTTCAACCGTATCACGCTGAATTTTTCATGCACTCTTTCCTGATGCAAAAGCTATTGATTTAGTTAGGATCTGCTTATGGCCGGATTGCTAAACAATAACTTCTTGAGGAATCCGCAATCCAACCTACTCTCATCCACTCCCGGCACTATCCCCTTAGTTCTATACTTATATGACTGGATGAGAGTGAGATCACAGCTGTTTGACTTGCCCGAGGTGGAGTACGGCAAGTTTCAGACCCCATCGCGCCAACCCATATATGTAATTTGTTTACCGCCTATTTTACCATATACTCAACTCTAGTTTCTTGCGCAGAATATGCCATTTTTACCCCTTTTGTATATACCTAAAAAGAGCATCGAAAAGAGCATCGAAAAGAGCATCGAAAAGAGCATCCAACAGAGTATCCAGAAGAACATCCAAAAGAACATCCAAAAGAACATCTAAAAGAGCATCTAAAAGAGCGTCCAAAAGAGCGTCCAAAAGAGCGTCCAAAAGAGCGTCCAAAAGAGCGTCCAAAAGAGCGTCCAAAAGACATGACAAGGCCAACACTATTCTTGTTATTAATAAATTAATAATCTATATCTAAGCCGTAAAGGTTCCATGGGTGCAAGAGCACGATTTGTTATAACGATGATGGTCGTATGCGGAAGCCCCTAGTGCAGCCCATCCAGTATATACTGGAACTGGATGTGAAGTATGGATGGATCTCCACCTATCAACACTCAATCTTCCTCCACCAGGCGTACAAGAACAATGCATGGGGAATAGAGCATTCCCATAATCTAGTCTACCACAAGATATACCCCGACGGATGGGGGTGGACCCCCTTCTGCAAAGCAGTGTTACTTTGTTCTGTCTGCTTTAGCAAACGCCCACGGCCCTGTGGGAAACTCTACACCTACAAGTCAATGGATTGTACGGAAATAGGTTCGATCAACAGACGGCGTGGAACTCCTTTGCACTACTTCCAACATCAACTCGGAACGTTGACCCCTCCTCGGTTATGTTGAATCGAACTGCGAAGATCAGAACTTCGCAGCAAAGAAGAAGAGAGTTGAGAATCATATGGGTCCCTTTTCTATGTATAACCTTTTAATTTTCTGCCTGGCAAAAACCCGGTTGGCGCGATGGCATCTAAAACCTGCTGTAGGTGGAGGCGATATATTGCCCGATCACGCTGACTGTCTCCGGGCCTTGAATGATTATCCATGAAGCGGGATAGTTGCAATCTGTCTTAGGGGCGCCCTTCAGTGTTCACACAGCGTGGGATGTATATCTCCGAGGTGGCGAAAACCTGATTGACTATGACGGGTGGACCCACCCCTGGAGGTAAGCATTACAATAACGGACATTCCTTGTCTCTCAGTCTTTCTACTTTGGCCTATTCACTTATTTCAATATTACATTCTTCAATACTACACTTCGAAATGTCAGGCTCCATGTCCAAGTTTTGTAATCTACCCCGCGCCGCGGGGTCTTTGATCTGCCCATACAAGGTGACGACACAAGTCCGCAATTCTTTTTAGGATCTCCGATTCTCACACAAAACTAGGGGACACCTCTCCTCCAATCAGCCCAATTGAACAAAGGTTCAGCATTTCCAGACAATGAGCGGTCAACATTCAAGCTCCACAGTCTCCTCCCGCCAAATATCCAGACACTGGACGAGCAAGTCCAGCGCGCTTATCAGCAGTACAAAAGCAGACCTGATGACCTAGCCAAGAACACCTTCCTGGCTAGCATGAAGGCGCAGAATGAAGTGCTGTACTACAAGGTTCTGACATCTTCCTGGCAAAAGCAACATTGGCATGTGCAATGTTACTAACCTGTCAGTAGCTCGTGCAAACCCATCTCAAGGAGATGTTTAGCGTGATATACACGCCTACTGAAGGAGATGCGATTCAGAATTACTCGCGGTTGTTCAGGAAGCCCGAGGGTTGTTTCTTGAATATCAATCACCAGGATCACTTGGACGAATACCTCGCTGGGTTTGGGACTGAGGAGGACGTTGATTATATCGTCGTCAGTGATGGAGAAGAGGTAATGATATATGTGCATGAACGAGAAGTAGTTCCTGATTTTGCTTACTGTTGATCTTTTTTTGCAGATATTGGGAATTGGAGACCAGGGTGTGGGCGCTATTCTCATATCGGTTGCGAAACTGGTTATTACCACGCTCTGTGCTGGAATCCATCCTTCGCGGCAGCTTCCTGTTGTATTGGACTGCGGGACAGATGTATGTATATCTATTCACCGGTTAAATCCACGTTTTCTGACAATATGTACAGAACGAAGAGTTGCTCAATGACGAACTCTATCTAGGCCTGCGGCAGCATCGGGTCAGAGGGGAGAAATACGATGAATTTGTGGATAGATTTGTAAGGGCTGCCCGCAAACAATTCCCGAAGGCTTACATCCACTTGTATGAGAAACAGTCCTTTATTGTTCGAAACAGAGCTAACAATATCAGTGAGGATTTTGGCCTGAACAATGCACGGAGAATACTCGATCGGTATCAGTCGCAGATACCTTGTTTTAATGACGACATCCAGGGCACGGGGTGTGTCACACTCGCTGCCATGTTGGCTGCCCTTCAAGTCAGCCAAGTCAAGCTGGAAGACGTGCGGGTGGTGCTTTTCGGCTCGGGTACAGCTGGTACTGGCATTGCCGACCAGATTTCAGATACCATCGCCACTGAGACAAGAAAGTCAAAGGATGAAGCATCTAAGCAGATCTGGTACATAACCGCGAGAGAGGGAGATAGGACCCCTACTAATACCGCTTTTTTATCTAGGTGCATCGACAAGCCCGGTCTCCTTGTAAAGTCTCTCGGTGATAAGTTGACGGAAGGTCAAAAGTCTTTCGCGCGAGATGATGACGGGTGGCCGGAGGATGATCGAGATCTCTTGTCAGTCATCAAAAAGGTCCATCCCCATGTGCTTATCGGGACATCAACCAAGCCCGGAGCATTCACCGAAGACATCGTTCGTGCAATGGCCAGGAAGGTAGAACGGCCGATTATATTCCCCCTTAGCAATCCGACACGACTCCACGAGGCGAAGCCGGCTGATCTCTATGAATGGACCGACGGGCGAGCCCTCGTTGCCACGGGCAGTCCATTCCCGCCAGTTACCCACAACGGCACGAAATATGACATCGGTAAGGCATTCCAATCTCGCTTCAAACATTCACTGCGCATTATATTAATCACGATATTACAGCGGAGTGCAATAACTCAACTTGCTTTCCCGGCATTGGTCTTGGAGCAGTCCTCTCGCAGTGCCGTCTCGTGTCCAAGAAGATGCTAGTCGCTGCTGTGGAGGCACTCAAGGCGCGGTCACCGGCCCTGAAAGACTCCAATAAGCCCTTGCTCCCCGATGTGGAAGACGTGCGTGAAATAAGTGTGGATATTGCCGCGGCTGTGATCTCGTGTGCCGTGGAGGAGGGACTGGCACAGGCAGAGGGTATCCCTACCACTAACTCGGAGCTGCGAGAGTGGATTAAAGTCCAGATGTGGGAGGCTGAGTACCGGCCACTAGTCTATAAGAATTAGTCGGTACCCTCCGTCATGCACTGCGCAGCTTCTCTTGAGGCTACATGCTACTAGGGAGATGGAGGAGGAAGAAACTCTTGCTTTGTAAACTAGTAAGGCAGTGCCTTTATAAAGGCGCGCACTAACAAAGAAACGAGCAAAGGCCCAGTCTGACAAACAAGCAAACATGCACTGAGCATGCATGGGAGGCACTCCAACAGGTTCATCCTGGAGTCCAGGCTCATACTTGTTGATGAAAACGGCACCGACGGTGCCTGCCAACCCAACTGGACCTCCTGTGAGCACTGCAATGAATGGCCGATTCAAGAATTTAAAACAGGATGTACAATGCATAGCTTCGTCTTAAGAGGGGAATGTATCATGAGCAAACCACACCAAGGCTTATCATAACATCAAGCTCCGTTACACTTTTATAATGCTGTTGAGAATCTCAGTTAATCCATACTGATTATCCTCTCTCCCGCCTCCAAAGCTAGCTCAATACAGCCCCTGGGACTTTTTCCCTACCACAACTACCGCACTCTGGATGAGAACAGATAGGACATGTGTGAGCAGCCAAGTCGGGGTTAACCAAAATATTACATCTGCAACACCTCCACCACTCAGTTATTCCTTGCAATGTTTCATTGAATGAGGCACTAGATGATAGTGCTGGTTCACCCGGCGGCTCACTATTGTGCTCGTCGCAACCGGAGCCATCACCCTGAGAACGTGCTTCCTCCCACGGGATCATGCATTTAATTTCGCGTGACTGTTCAACCCATGTTTTCTCAAGTACATGATTATCATTCTTGAGAAGATTCCCTCTGGATATCAGCCTTATTCGATTCGTATCAGTTACGCCAAATCTTTCGGCTGCCATGGCTCGGATTGTGCCAACGGTCACCTTCCCCCTCGTGACAGATATTTTGGGGACTGGGAACTGATATTGAGTCCCTCGGCAACGAAGCAGGATTTGGTCCATCCCAAGATCTTCATTGGTACTGGTAAAAGAGGCCTGGGGCAATATGGATTCGCCATTGCCTCCGTGAATTGCTCGTAGCGCAGAATCCAAGTCTTTGGTTTCTATCAGTCGATCATAGTCGGATAGTGGACTAATGGCCATGGAAAGTTGGTAAAGCTGGGTGACTGTTTCAACGACGGTTTTGAAAATATGAGAAACCTCGCTTTCATTGAACTGAAGACCCGCATTGTTTTGAACTTCATCGAGCTGAGCTTGTAACATCCTTAGCATTTCTTCGTCGTCGTCTTCTTTTATGGTTTCCCCTCCATCTTCATCCAGCACCTCCTCAAACGCTTCGAAGAGCTGTTGAAGCCTCTGCAAGATCTTAATTGTCTGGTTTTTGATGACTGGCGCATCTCTTAGGCGGTAGTCCAATGATAAAACTCCTCTGTGATGCGCGCCAGTACTTGTTGCCCAAATGCGAATCCGGCCTCGTTCGTCCATCCATTTTCGTTTGGGAACATCGTTTTCGTGCTCCGCGAGCGCCGGTAAAAGCAGTATATCATCGAATTTAGAGAGGACACTCTGAGACCATCCGGATACTTCCATGTCTTCGTCCAGTCGCTATAATTGAAAAGGCTCCCGGCCGATCGAATTCGCACTTGTGTAGTTAGGATGCTGATGCTTGTCCCTGGTCTGAGGGGCATTTTCTTCTGGGCGAATTGATTGGCCCTTGCAGCGACAGAGGCTGAGCTCAGCATTTAAGTGCGGGGCTGTCCTTTAGGTTGTCAACTTGTAATCAGTTAATTACCCTCTGTTGCTTAATAGCACATAGGCAGAAATGGTCAGTGGCATTGAAGCTGCAGGGCTTGCACTGGCTCTGATTCCTCTTCTGGTAAATCAAATCGACGGTTATGCCCGAGGTATCGAGAAGATACGACTCCTGAGAAACTATCACAGAGAGCTTTTGACATACCATACGGGTCTCAACACACAGTACGCCATTCTTCAATGCACACTGGAGGATGTGCTCGAGAATCTCGGGGACGATGAAGAGACGGTTGCCACTCTCATTGAAAATCCCCAAGACTCTAGGTGGAAAGATCCAAGTTTACAAAAGGCACTTCTGCGCAAGCTTGGACGAAACTACAGGCCATTTCTCGGGAACATGAACTCTTTGTCCGAGCTGTTGGAGCGGCTCTCAAGAAAATTAGGGTTATCCGCGATGGAGACTCATGTAAGCAAACCTTGGAACCTTGTAACCTAATTTTCATACATGGATCATGATGGGTGCTAATCTAATCCTTCTAAAGCAGAGCTCGACCGATCTCCCTTCATTTTGGAAGTTCTGGAAAATCCTTTCAAGAGCGGTATATGACGATCTGCTGGAGAAAATTGACGCGGCAAATACTATACTCCGAACATTGGTTGATCAAGTAAATCATCAAGAGGAGAGACGGAAACGTCGAAATCCCTGGACCAGCCTTCTCAGGCGGTACCAAAACGAGCGACAACACGTTGAATTCTTATTTCAAACCATCGGTGGTTCCTGTTGGCAATGTCACTGCCGGGAACATCACTCCGTCCATCTCCGGCTCCAGCCCTATGTGGCCGAGTATGCCAATAACAATAATCCCGAGTCCATGTTCCACTTCATCTTCTCCAACATCCATGACACTAGGACGACAGGTGTATGGGATTGGAGAGAGGTCATTTTCCAGCCTCAAGCGACAGACAGCCCGCAAATTTGGGCGCCTCCTTTGGCTGACCAGTCAAATCAACAGCAAATTCCAGACCTTTGCTCATCACTCCAGAGTTTTAGGCCACTTTTTCAACAACAAATCACAATTGGATTCATATCAGGAGACTTCAACCCAGCCTATCGATACACTATGCACGCGGTACAAAGTTTGCAACGAGATTCCTTGAAACAATCTCTGCGTGAAGCTTTGACTTTCTTCAGTCGCCGTGACCGACTATATATTGCCGCTAGCATTGCCTGCGCCGTCCTGCAGTATCATGGAAACTGGCTCAAGGATCAATGGGACAGCTCCAATTTCCACCTAGCCGCTGAAACACTGAATACTCTATATCTCTCGTGGCCTCTATCTTCTCTAGGTGGTCTGGAAGGCTCATCTACACTGTCTAGCGTGGATAAACGAGAGTCTGTTTTACAATCCCTTGGATTAAGCCTCGTGGAGCTCTCGCTCGGCCGGCCTTTGGATGCATTACTCCCAAAGGATGAGACTCAAGACGATAAAAAGGTGATTGTTGACTGTGCGTTGAAGCTTACGAAAGAGGTACGCTTAGAAAGTGGCTGGCATTATGCTAGTGTTGTGGATAGTTGTCTTTCCTGGTCTGGCGTGAGTACCATCTGCCAGGAAAGCCATAACTTCGAGGAGCAAATTTTTGATAAAATTGTCTCTCCTTTACTGAAGGATGTGATGATTTTTGACGGTAGAGCTTGATTTCAACAAGGGCTATGGCTCAGTATTCTTCATTCTATATCCCGCGTATTAACTATAACACATGTCCTCAGGCACAAAGTTTATGAATAGAGTGAATGGGCAGTATTCAAGTCCGGCCTAATCCGATTAAGTCCATTTGCAAATTCCCTATATATGACAGCAAGTTCTGCCTGTTGTGGATATGAAAGGGAAGGTGAGACGTATAGGGAAGAGAGTGGTTTAGTACGCTCAACAAAACGTCCCTTGGCCCAAAACACCTCGGCCATGTTGATTGAAATACCAGTACCACTCCTATCAGATTTCTCTCGGGGTGTCACACATCTTATCTGCAGTACGCTCTTATTCCAAGAGACATGGGCCTATTAAAATATCTGAAAGGACTATTTCAAGTTCACAGGAGCTATTCCAGGAAGGCGGTAGTGGAAAGGTGCTGCTGTCTCTGTATGTCCTCTCTTGAATCCTTTGCAGGCTCATGACAAGTTTCACGGAAGGCGGGCCGTCTATGATGGAAGTCTTGTGACGGCCTCCGCCTTGTGGATATTACTGACCTAAGCAGATCCTCTTAAGAGGAAAATAGTCTTCAGACGGCATATCCGAGAGTGGACCGGTCTTAAGAATGTCTTCGTATGACTGCCTTTTGAAGAGTGCAGGCCTCTTAGGAGCTGTGTGTCATAAGTCTCCTGAGAAGATATCATTCTTGAGAGTCCCCTCTTATATCAGAGCTCCGACTAAGAAGATTGGCTTGTGTCATTAGAGTTCTTGGAATGGTAAACGGCTCAAGAGACATAGTGAACAGCCACGCCAGACTTGATCCTCCATAAGTTCGGTATTCGGGGCCTATTACATCGAATTTGATAAACAGGGCACGTGAATATACATCTGCGTCGGGATTCAGCCTCCGGGAAATGGGCCAAGTGTTTATCCTATCGGCTGATGTCTCGGGATTTCGGGGATTTCTTAGGTCTCAACTAGTATGCAGGCAGATCAAGACCTAGAGAAGGCTAAAGAAGGCATTATAAGGAAACCAAGCGAGGCAAATCTTCAAGCGTGAATACAATAACCGAAATTAATTCCATACATTTGTACAACTAGCAAATAGAGAACGGTCTGAAAAGACGCCATACAAAGCAAAAGTCATCATGCAAGTGTGATTGATATGTTACAAATTGTTCAATAATATGGAACCTATGTGAGCCAAAGACAAATAGAAACCAAGCTAAAGAAAACTGAGAGATTGAAATAGGTTGACTTATGGAACCCATAGACGCATGAACCCTACTACTTCCTGCCGACAAGTCACACAGCTGCCGAAATTGTTCATGGCAAGGCTAACGCGACAGTCCTCACAGATACATAGACAGCGACAGGGCCAGGTGATGATAGCCCGTGGGCTTGTCTGGCAAACCACACAGGGTGGACCATTGGGACCGAGACCTGTTGCGCCGGATTCCCACGTGTGGGCATCGGAACTAGCCGAAGTTTCCGAGCGACGGGAAAGGATGAGCTTCTCAAGAAGTTCGGCTTCCTCTTCGGGGGTAGGTTTCCGCCCTTCGGATCCTGAGTGCATGGCGTTGAGCTGCTGGAGGCGGGATGAGAAGATAATTCGGGATCTCTCCTTTTCAACTTGTTTCTGGTAGCGACTGCGCGTCATGATCTGTGGATTCTCCTGGTTTGTTTTGAGATGAGCGGCTAGAATCCTAGCTTCCTCTCTACTGTCGCGATCGCGCGGGTCAAGAAGACGGGCGAGTGTGCTCATGTCGATTAGGGGATCGTGGAGTGGTGGGCTTGCTCTATCTGCATACGGGTCGAGCTGAGTAGGAGTTCGACGACCATCATCTGAACGGTAATCCTCCCATTCCGACTCTGAAGCATTGGTAGACATGGACACCACGCTCGTGGTGTCGAAGTCATCAGAGGGCGGGGAATAATCCGAGGTTTGATCTTGGTTTCCCCATGCACCGCCAATTTTCCACCAGCTGTACAGTCTGTCGTCTAATCGGCTTTCATCCGAGCCCATCCAGTCTGGCCGATTCGCACGCTCTCGCTTCCTCATCTCGATCTCCACGTCAAAGTCATGGTCATCAGGGAGCTCAAGCTCGCCATTTTCAGAGAGGATCCAGAAATCTAATGGCTGTGATGGGTTCGTGTTGTCGATATTAGACTTCTTCTTTCCACGATGGCCAACAATGCGTTTGAGCCACATTGGCCGAGCGCTTATTCCCAGTCGATCAAGCACATTATTCAGCCCATATGCAGCCCAACGGAGCATTATCAGCGAAATTGCGCGGAAGAATGAGAGAACATGCCACAATCTAATAGATACTCGCACTGCGCCAACTCCCCCAAGCTCGGCTCGAGATTGCACGGCTCGAGTACCGCTTTGGGGCTTCTCGATCTTCTTTTCACGGTTGTAACCACTCTCCCAAGCAGCTTGTTCTGGCATGTCGAAACTTGAGAAGCCCATAGCTTCGATAGGCCGACTACTGGCTTCGCTCTGCCAATTCCCATAAGATGTAGACTTCCGCCTCGAAGCTTCGATCTCAGAAAGGCGATCCTCTTCTAGCCACGTCATCCGCCGTGCAACGACTGATTGGCCCTCATTCAAGAACACGGCTTCACTTGCTGCGGTTAGGGCAACATAGCCGATTCGAAGCAATGTTGTATAAAAGTCTTCGTGTCTGTTTATCCGAATGCTCCTTATCTGGTTCGAGCCTTGCATATTCTCATGGGCCATCAAGAAACGGTCATAGAGTGAGACAGGTTGATCGTCCGAAGGCAACGAAACAGCAGTGATGGTGAGTGCTAGAGTGTATATTGACAGACAAATCACGATGCCGCCCAATAAAAAGATGTGAGGGATGAATCCCACAATGCAAACAGTCGGGAACCTGAGAACGCCGGTTTCGAGGCTGACGGGCGGACCGCCATCTAACCCCCACGACATGGCTACCATGAAGCAGGCACCCCAAAAGGCGGTGCTAAAAAGCCGATATTTGCTCTGCTTGCCAAAGACTTCTAGTATGTGGGAAGTTGCACTATTGCAGCACGAGATCAATACAATAAGTAGCAGTTCGGGTGTGACATTCATGCGCTCCAAGACTTGCGATCTTGTGAGAAGTTCAAAAACGGAAGTTGAGCTGTCATCAGACCCACCCGAAATCGCACTGAGTGGGCTTTGTTTAGGAAGACCGAACAGGCCTAGTCCAATGGATTTACTGATCATCGACTCGGCTTCTGCGAAGGCGATTGAGTGTTCGAAGATGGACATCCCCGTCTCAGTCATCACGGGCCTGCCTTGTAATGCGCACGAGAGTGTTTCGATAAAGTGACTCAAGCAAAGGAGCATGAATGTCGGCCATAGTAGGGAAAATGATCCATATGGGACACCAGGGTTGGTTCCGCGCGCCATCTTCACAGCACTGCACGACCGTTCCTCAGACTCCCATCCTAAAAGGGTCGAGCTAATCGAGTAAAGAACACCCCCGTCACTAGAATAATCGAACGCGAGCTGCTTTCCGGGCAATCCGTAGCGCATTGTAGAAAAGGACGGCGATGTCTGACATCGGATTCCACGGAGCAGGCTGAGGATTTGGGAGGCGAAGAGAACGATGGGGATCAGTCGGAGAGCCGCACGCCTTTCCCATCCTAGTCGAAGGTGTCGTCGTGTGGATGCATAGATAGTAATTCGGTTGAGGATGAGCGCCTAGACCTATCAGCATGGTAAGTATACAAGTTGAGAGCGGGGTCTCACCTCCACTAGACACGCAAATGACCAGAGACTGGTCAGATATCCAAAAAATCCACCGAGCTTCTTCATAGCGCCTAAAAACTCAGCAATGTAGTAGCCACTCTGCTGGCCGGCTGCATCGGCGAACTCATTTCCAGCCATATCCGCTGCATGTGTTGCGGCCGTACCGCTGGCTCCAGCTGCTGAACCAGCTCCACCCCAGATGGTTTGACCAAGTGCTTTGATCCCAGTTATTCTAGCGAGGGTTTGGGGAACCGTTCGGAGGGCAAAGGTCTCGGCGTGCTGGAAGGCGCGAAGGGGGGAGGTCAAGAGTTGATGTGGCAAAGAGGACAAAGAAGAAGTGTCCGACGAGATGGTTGTATCCAACTGTTGCAACAAAGCCGTGCTAGATGTGGTTGGTATTGTGGAGGGTTCCACGATGCTTGACATGATGAGGCGGTGCTGTATGCGCCGCTGCGGGTGACCCTTATCAGTGATCCGGGGGAGATGCAATCAACACAGAAGGTCGCCAGTGCATCCAAACTGTACGGGCAAATAAAATGTTCAATAGTCAAAAGGTGTTCTGACTAGACTGAAGACCACAGTGAGCAATGCTCCTGTGAACTGCATCCCGCAAATCCAAATGTATGAAAGAGTGATCTTCACGATGGCGGGCACTTCCTTGGAAGTTCGCCCCGGTGGAGCCGGCCCCAGCCCTCGGTATTTGTTATTGGCTGACTCAGCGGCCTTAGCTAAGGTGGTCCAGCCTCCATCTTCAAGTTGATACGCTCTACTCCCCATCTTCACTATAGAACTCTACAATATGGATATGGTTTGTTCAATTTGTCTCCTATGATCCTAACCCTTGACAGGTGGTAAATTGACAAGCGCGTTATCATTGGAGTTTTTTTTGATCTGCCATCATCTTTAGACAAATTCGGCCATAGATGTATTAACCGTTTGCATATGCTCAGATGGGATAAGAGGTCTTTTGCAAAAATCAAGGATACTGCTACAGCAAGGAAGGAATTGCATAACGTTAGATGTATTCTATCCCATAGAACACATGTCATGACATAACGCCATGGCCAAGCATATTTATGTGAGCCAAGTCCGGAACTCCCCATGCTATTGTCGTAAAAGTCGAATATCGTATGCCGTTGCGTCGTGAATCATTTCAAAGACGATGCGAGACGAAACAAGGATCGGTACCAGAGGTTTCATTCAGGGAGGTGATAAGAAACCCAAGGCCCGAGGCACCATGTCGAAATCAGGTATTCAAGAAATCCGCAGCCATCAGGAGCTCCAGGCACAACTCGGGTGGAATATCCATGTCCGGCACATTAACCTGATCCTTGTGCTTTTCATTGTAGCAAAGGTATTCGCAGATCTTTTCGACAATGACGCCACTGCAGAGAAACAACTTCGTTAGCAATATTCACCAAAGAAAATGCGGAATATAACCGCGAAACGTACGAGAAGTCTTTCAACACAAATTTACCATCGCGACCCTCGGGGTAATTGGCTGTGGGTGGTTAGTACAACCCATACAGCAATGGATCTCGAGTGCACGTACTCGAAGAAAGCGGGATGCGTAAGGTCTCTGAGACATAAGCTGTGCTGCGAGGGATAATGAATTCAAACCCGTCATCTGAGACTATAGTCACAAACTCGGAATCCGTGGGTTGTGCCATGATAAAGAACGCGTATTCGCGTAGTTGTAGGAAGTTGACCACTGTGGAGCGAAAGAGCCTTTTGAGGTTGGCGTGTTGGTCCGTGCTGAAGCTGCCCCAGTGACGCACCCGACCTCCCGATATCGCGTTTTGCCTGGAGTTAAAAGGACAAGGTAAACAATATGAGCAGTTTGAGAGTTTCTCTAATTCGCCTGCGAGTGCCAACCTTATTTACTCAAACCTCATCCAGGCCGATCAATCTACGCAATGTAGGCTATGTCAACAGCCAAGTATCAAGTCATCCTCTGGGATATACAAAGCGATCATACTCATCCCAGCCAAATGAGAACAACCACATTATATTCCAGCCTGGAAACCGACTTGCCGGCCGGAAATGCATGATCACCGGTGGGACATCCGGCATCGGCTTCGCCATTGCCGAACGATTTCTACAAGAAGGCGCATCGACCATAGTTCTCGTCGGCCGATCTCAAACACGCCTAGAGGAAGCAGCCGCAAAACTTGAGCCTCTCACAGTCACACTACCAGAAATTGGTGAAAGCAATGATGAAGTCGCCACCCGCACCCCAGAAGAAGACAACCAGCAAAGCACGCAAGGAAAAATCCGTCTACTTGTCGGAGACGTATCGAATGCTGGGTCATGGATGCGGGAACTCGAGAAGGAAATGGTAAGCTACTTCGTCTATATAGACTCCGTCCTAACCGTCATGTAGGCAAATGTGGACATCCTAGTCAACGCAGCAGGAATTTCGATATCAAACATTCTCCCAAGATCCGAGCTGGAAGATATCTCCACAATCCTACGTACTAATCTCGAAGGCGCAATTCTCACTTCACGCGCATTAATGCGTGCATCTATCCGCAGCCGGATTCGGAATCGGAGTGACCCAGCTGCGGGGACCAAACCCCCGTCGAAATGCATCATTAACGTCTCCTCTTTACTCGCGCTCAAAGGTGGAACTGGCGCAGTTCCATACGCTGCTTCCAAGGCTGGCCTTCTCGGTCTAACGCGGTCATTGGCTGTTGAGGCATCAGCTTCGATGAAAGATATTGTGATTCGGTCAAATGCTATTGTACCGGGGTATATTGAAACACCTATGGTTGCAGGTATGTTGGTTTGGACATTCTGGATTTGTTCGTGCGTTAGCTGATCTCGATACTAGACTTCACATCCGGGGAAATGAGCAGGCTGAAGGATCTCATTCCTCTTCATCGATTTGGAGATCCACGGGAGATTGCTGATGCAGCTGTGTTCTTGGCACAGAATGAATATGCCAACAACTGTGTGCTCAATCTTGATGGAGGATTGAGTGCCGTTTGATTCGATTCAAGTTAAACGTGTAATACCAATGAAACAAGTGTATTTGTAAAGAACAGCTACGTGTATAAATTGGATGTTTCCCGTGATGCACTCTTCTATATGCCACAACACTCAAACAGCTGTAACAAATATGTCATCCACAATCAAACCAGTCGATCTACCATTGATCTAAACAAATGCGGTGGTAGTAGAACATTGCGTCGCAGATACCAAAGTGACAGATTCTCCATCCACAGTAGCGCGCGAAGCACCATTCAAGACAGCGATTTCCAGAATTAGCCATTCCCCTTGTCTATAGGGTGTAGCAGCAGCAAACATCACAGTAGCAGACTTTGAAATCTTCTGGATTTCAGTCGATGGGGATGTACCAGTACCAGCCGGAGACTAGATTCTCACATTAAGACGGAACAAATAGCTCTAGAGAAGTCGAATGGTCCACAGCATAAGACATTCCTAGTCACCCAGTCAATGTACGAGCTTCAGGACGCATACCATCAGATGCCGACTTGCCACCTGATACGGTGTTATATCGGAAGACACATCCCACACTGTTCGCGGTCTATATTCCCGCGCTGGGCGAATTGGAGCGCCGATTGAAACCAACAACAGTGTTGGTAAGGACAGCAGCACCATTGTGTCCCTCAGCAACGATTCCATCTCTGCCAATATCATACAAACGGTTCCTTTTGGTAATCAATCCAGAGGATGCCGCCGATGGCTTATGACACAGAGTATTCCAGAAAGCCGCAAGCCCTCCTCTCTAGCACCAATTAGCCTACAATGAGATGGCGAGATACTAAAAGAATATTACGCTTTTTGCTAGATTGTGGTACCAATGTATAGTTATAGATTGTGTTGTTATTCTCAGGCTATATTCTAGTGATCTATCAACCCGGAAAAGCGCCATTGAGCAGTTGAGATACAAGAGTCCCATAATGCATTATCATGTCCATATCCAAAGCATGCCCGTCAACCTGGGATTCCGAACCCCTACGCTTGACTGAAATCAGGTTCGCCTTTATGCTATATGATACAGAAGGATTTGAAGGTAGGTAGTAAGTAAAGAAAAAAAAAGGGGGAATACCGAAAGTATGAAGAGACTGATGTCAAAGATAAACAACTGTGAAGGCTGCTAGTAATACCTTGAAATGGCACGTGAAATTCTGTTGGCAACATTCAATCGTCGATCATGATGGCACCTCCCTCATCATCGTTGGCATCGTCGTCAAGAACGATAGCTTCAATGCCCTTCGAGTCAGGAACAGAGGCACTGGCGAGCCGTTTAGCATCGTGGCTGCTGAGCTCCACCTCGTCACTTGAGCCCTCACGCTTGCGCTTCCCAGTGACAGTCAGATCATCAGTAGAAGGCTGCGCAGGGTGCTCGGCCTTCACCTGCTCAGGCTTCAGGGGTATTTCAACCAACTTCTGCAGTGTTGCGGGCTTGGAGTCCTTGGAAGAGAGCTCATTTCTGCAAGTCAATTAGTCAATATTGCCCAGTGTTATTGAAAATACGGCTCTTACCTTTCAATGATCACCAACTCAAGATTGACTCGTGTGTCTGGTTCATTCTCATCGAGGACCGTGATGATACTCTCATTCTTGATGCCTAGGTCAGAAAACCTTTTCACCAGGTTGTCGGTGAAGTCGGCGTCGTAGATCAGTTGATCGCCAAAAGCAACGGCAACCTCTTCGCCATAACCCAGCTCCATCTGAAGAACGCCCTGGATGAGGTGTTCAAGAGTTGCTAGCTCGGGGTCAATTTCAACCCGAGCCACCGCGGGGGAACAGACAGCGCAAACGGGGTTTGGGGGGTTTAATGAGTCTGAGTTGATCACACGAGCACCGGATCTCTCGAGGAAAACCTTTTAGAGAAATAGCATGTTAGCTTCAGTACTAGTGAGCACCTTTGCTCAATTCTTACCATTTTGGTATGCATTAGGTTGTTTTGAAAAACCTTCAATGACTGAAGAACACATAGTCCAGCCGTCATGGCATTGGTGGTTGCAATGGCAGGAATGATATTGCCCGCCATCTCTGTAGAAGCGTTGTCAATAATGATCGACTTGGAATGTGCACACTTATTTGATGAACTCACGCTTGACATCGAATTTGGATTTGAGTTCCACTTGGAAGCTAGCAGCTCGGAGATTAGCTGCTGCGGTAACGAAGTCTAAGGTATCCACATCATCTTTATCGAATGTTAGGATCGGGGAATCTTGGTCTGAGACGTTCTTTTCTTGAAGCTGCTTTAGACGATGGGTCAACCGGTTCAGGCTGTAGCGTGTTAGCTTGTCGAACATATGCCGTCGGCGACAAACAGTTCTTACCTGTCCCTGAACACACTGAAATTCTCCCCCAACGTCCACACTTTCTGGTCCTGCGTGGAGATCGTCGAGGCAATCGAAGCGGATTCTTCTTGGAGTCGAGCAAAGTCAAGGGGCTCTGGTACCTCCCTTTCTTTCCACATTTCCTTCATGCCCTGCAATCGCATTATGTCCCTTCGAAAAACTTTCTCAAAGACCTTCTGGTGGGCTTCCTCGGTGCCAATAGATTGTCGCAACTCTTTGAGCTCCAGTGCTTCCTTGCGCAGGTCTGCAATTTCATTTGCTGGCCAGGTGTTAGTTCCAGTGCCGAGTTATAGATGAAACTGAACCAACCGTTATCAGGATTCTCTGTATTGTCCACCTCCGGTGTCTCGTCTTCGCTATCGCCGAAAAGTTCCCTACTCAAAGGTAAGCATACAAAACAGCAATGTTAGGAACTCGGTCTTACGGCAAGAGGAAGCTCTTCGCCCAGACGATGCAATGAATCGGCTGGCTTGGGTTGCTTCGGATCGTACACACGGGGAACGACTTGGGGGTTTCTTTCGGTGTGCAATCATAGCACTCGGTTTGCGACTAGTAAAATGCGCAGTCAATAAATGCCCAATCTGCAGAGCTAGATGTCACTCTTGCTGCATACCTTCTGAATGACTTGAACCTGGCCATTGAAGCCAGTAGTTCCACTTTCAATCAAGGGTACATTGGCCGTAAGGCACATCTTGTTCACATGACGTCTTGCGGCGATGTTGTCTAGCGCATTAAATACGACGTTGAAGGACTCGAACCACGAGACGTTGAACTGGGCGTCCATAATGTTCGCATGGTAGGCCTCGAGCTTTGCGTCAGACCGGAACTTTTGCGCAACTTCCTTGGCAACCTAGATAAAAGTATCCATATCTCAGTATTCCATATCTGCTATTGTTAAACCGCTCACACAATGCGAATGCGCGGCGCATGAGTCGGGCAGGATCGCAAGGGAGCGGCGCAAGTGCGCGCGGAGTGGGTCGGTTTGACGTACTAAGGCCTTTGATTTCTTAATATGCTCATGTCGAAACAGGAACTGACGATTGAGATTGCTCAAATCAATGGTATCGAGGTCGATGATGTGGATTTCGCCGAACCCGGTGAGGACGAGGTTTTTCAGTAGCTCGCAGCCGATGCCGCCTGCGCCGACAAGCAGAACGCGTGACTATACGTGATGAGAGAACTGTCAGAATATATTTTCAGACCAGCGTCACTTGGACGCCAGGATTACGCGCCAGCAGTGCTGTACTTACCTCTTTGAGGGAGCGGGTCAGGTCCACCCCGAGGGAGCGCTTCAGGGAGCTATCCCGCATGGCGGGCAGTAGATGATGATCGCGATCAAGTAGTGTTGTAGTGCTGTAATGGTTGGATAGTGTAGTGATGTGGTGATGTAGTGGTGTGTCTATTCTAGAGATAAATTGCGAAGGGGTGAAGAGGACAAAAGAAGGGAGCAAGTGGAAGAAGTGAGCCGGAAACAGTGACCGTTGTCGATGACGGCACTTGCTAGGAGCCTCACACGTGGGTTTCCACTTACTTTCGCTCTGCACCTTTTTTTTTTTTTTTTTTTTTTTCTTGTGAATAGATGAAGAGATGAATAGAAGAGTAGAATATACGATGTAGAATGTAATTGATGTTGTTTGGTGATATTTTCTACAAGTGATTGTCTTTGTATGCCGGCAATGTATATATGTAGCGCATATACTCTGATCGCCATCTTTGAGAAAACAAATGAACTTAAGTTTGATCCCAAAATAAACGGTGCCTGTTTCATGGTCATGACGATGCTATCCATATATTCTTCTGATCAGGTACCAGGTAGGCCAGACCCGCAGAGCCTGTGTTACTATAAACTAAACTTGTAACGTACCTCTCTTGTGCTCATAACGAATAGTTGTAAGACACAAGTCAATATCACAGATCTATACCACCATGGCGCATACCTGAACGCTTTCCAGATACATTATGAGCATCCATGGATATTGTGTCTGCTTACATAACCGGTGACTCTATCCAGAGACCATCGGATCAAAATCTCGGTGTGGCGAAGAAAAAAAAAAGACGGATTGTTCAAAGGGTTCGTCGTGTTTTAAGTACTTTTATACACGATTTCTTCTTCTAGCCTCAAAAGGAAGTCCAATATCCAGGTGGGGTGGAATATCTGCCGGGACTAGCTACTCACCGCAGGAATCTTTTCGATATCAAAGGAGATACCCCTGACCCCATATCTTCCCATTTGTTTTCAATCAAGATCGAACAACACGAATATCATGCCATCATTGGACCCAATTCCGGCCCAGCGAAATGATCAGGTCGAGGCCAATTCCGACGATGAAGCCGATCCTGAGTTGGTAGAGCTTCTTCGCCAGCATTTCGGACTCGGCGAAAGACCAAAGGATGCCCCACCAGAGACCAAAGTACTTGAGGGGGCTCAGTATGTCTTCGACAATGCCATTGATATTGCGGTCAGCCTTGCTCACACCAAAGAGGCTGCTGAAACTATATGGCGGATGATGCAGAAGAAAGAGTATTCTACGCACACCTGGTCGGAGCACGAATTACACCCACAGACCAAAGATGAGAGCACAGTGGATTTCATCTTTACAATGGACTTGTTGAACTTTAGTTTCTGGTCTGAGGAGGAGGAAGAGCCAAAACGTTTCTGTATTGAATACCGTGGCAAACTCTGGACTGGTTATTGGAGTCTGGTTGCTGCACTACAAAGAGCACTTGATGAAGGTCAGTTCTGTTAAATGAAATGTACTTCTGGAATGACGAGTGCTTACCCCCAACTTCAGACATTCCAATCACAACACCCGACTTCTGGGTGGATGAAGAGAGGTGCACCGAGGAGCTACTCAAACATGTATTCCGATCTGCAACAGACGGAGAGATTCCTATGTTCAAAGAACGAGTGCAGTGCCTACGTGAAGCAGGCGAAGTCCTTTGCGAGGTATTATCCCTCACTACCTTGGCTATACGAGTTATACTAACCGGATATAGGAATTCGGCGGCAGCTTCGTCAACTGTATCGACAGCGCCAACCTCTCCGCCGCAGGACTGGTCAATATCTTGACAGAGAGCTTTGCCTGCTTCCGCGACGAGACCATCTTCCACGGAAAGAGAGTCCGACTGTACAAACGTGCTCAAATTCTAGTTGCCGATCTCTGGGCCTGTTTCAATGGCGAAGACTTTGGTGAATTCCACGACATTGACAAGATCACCATGTTTGCAGGTACGACTCTTGCAAGCCTCACCATCCCCTGAAAACAGTTCTAACTCTATCCTAGATTACCGCATTCCGCAGATGCTACACCAGTTAAACTGTCTTCGCTACGCACCTAAATTGGAAAGCCATATCCGTGACCTGAAGCCCATCGAGCCAGGCTCAAACTGGGAGGTCGAGCTTCGTGGAACAAGTATCTGGTGTGTTGAGTTGATTAAGCGAGAGATCGAAAAACAACACCCCGAGGTCAAAATGAACCGCCAAAACCCCCCTTCGAAGAGTCTTCCAGACGGCAGTGAGAACTTCGAAACCGAGAAATCGGATGAGTTGGGTGGTAAATTGAAGATCGTGGAAAAGCCGCGAAAGACATATGGCATCAATGCGATTCTCATCGACTTCTTTTTGTACGACACGATGAAGAATCTAGAGGCAGAGAGAAATGAGTCCATTCCTCATCACCGGACGAGGAGCATTTGGTACTGAGAATGAGTCATTGGGTTTGGCTATTGACGGCGCATGGAGTTGGGTTACCACAATATTGACTTGGGACATTCGGTTGCTCTGGAGCAAAAGGAGCATACAATTAAAAAAATAGACATGGCAAAGCCGATTTCTTTGCTTATCGAGGATGAATATAGAAATTACATGTTGATTCATATCTTGGGGTATCAATTGAACTAGCAGGCTGCGTCCCCTTTGGAATAATCTCTCGTTGCATGGCGGCAATTAAGCAGCTGCACCTCCGATGCGAGCGATGATATCCGCTTTCCAATTAACATAATCCTCTTGACGATCGTCACTCAGCCAGTCAATTCGATCCTGCATCATCGTCCCCAGGCCGGGTAAAAGACCGCCCCGCGGAGCATGATCTGACTGCGAGGCACGAGTCCCACTCCCAGCTGCGGAACGTTTAGGCGGCCTAACACCCCTGAGTGTCGCATCCTCTTCGTCCAGTTCTTGGTAGGACCTGCCTTCCTCGTCTTCACCGTAGAGCTGTCCAGCATAGGGGATATTCTCGAACCATTCCTGGCCGTTGGCCCACCCTTGCTCCATGATAAGAGTGATCCATTGGTCAACATCATCGCGATGTCTCCGGTCATTAGCCTTCAGCCCAAGGCTGTTCAATGCCGTTTGACGCATTTCAATAAAAGTCTTCTTGTCCATCTTCTGCGCTTCGATATCCGCCTCTGCATCTGGCCCGGGGTTACGCCGACGGGCAAGCACAAGGAAGTATACAGCCACAGCCATGGCGTAGACCAGTTCTTTGAAATCATCGTCTTTATCAGAGCCATTGATAGACACAATAGGTTCCAGAAAATCCAAGCTTTCCCGGTCCCACCCCGGTTCGTCGTTGGACATGCTCGACGTAAGATAGAGCACGGACGACACACCAGAAAATATATGCGGAGGCAAGGTCCTCGAAATTGGAGGCCTAGACCAGGTATTTGTGCGCGGGGCAGGCGTCGAGAGAATCTTGCATACAGTCCGGATGGCTGTCATTACCCAAGCCGGGGCATCTGGAATGATGGTTGACCCATGAATATCCTTCGTTCGGGGGACCGTGGTTTTTCTTGCTGTTTTCGAGGGACTCTCGAGCCTGTTTGCCGTGCTCATACTTCGTTTTAAGGGGGTTGACTTTGAAGGTGTATTTTGTAGCCCTCGTGGTGTTGGTGCTACTGCCTTGGAAGGGGTGTTCCTGGCTGGTGTACCCTTCGTTGGTGTGGTCTGCGCTGAACCGGCGCGTGAGGGTGTGCCTGGAACCGATCCGCTTGCTGGGCGTTTGAGGCTAGTGGAGCTTGATGTGAGAGATCGGTCGAGGTATGAATAAAGCTTTTTGTATACGCGCGGAGGACATGGCGCATGTCCGAGCAGCGGAGGAAGTTTAAGAGTTCGGGTCAACCTATAGAAGTCAGGTGTAGGAAATTAGCATCTCAGAATCAAGCCAGCCATAGAAAGTCTCCACTCGGGACTTGTAGCACACCTTCTGCAAGCGATTTCGGCGCAGGCATATGGTCGAGCGATTTCCTCTTCGGGCTTCAGACTGCTCGAGAAGCTTCGGGACTGTGCCACTAGTGACATTGCATAGCTGAGTAGTTCTTGTGGGAGGTCATTGGCATGGGTCGGTACCAATATGCTCAACGCCTGTTCTACCGGTCGATTGTTCATTGTTATTTGAGATGTTGTGGATCAAGTCGGCTTTGCTTGAGGAAGGGGCGAAGTAGGATATGGCCGTACTCAGGCAAGGCAGGAACGGTTGAGAAGGCAAAAAGCAAATGGTAGTTTCCGAGAGCCTTCCAGCGTATCTAAATTTCAAATTGAGCCAACTGTGTCTGAATTGAAGGGATCGGACAGACGACCAAACATCTGCAATTGCCTGGCGTATCGATAAGAAAACATGACTAAGCACTCTATCGGGCCCCGGGGGCCCAGGGCTTGTGGTCTCGATGCCGCATCTGGTCCTCTAGCAGTTCAGTATTACCTCACAGAACCCCCTCAATATGTCTGTTACAGTAAGTTCACATATAAATTATCCTTTGGATTCTCTCTGCAACTCTTCTTTCTATGGCGTGATACTAATTACGGTTTCGACAGTTGCATACCACCCAAGGCGACCTCAAGGTCGAGCTTTTCTGCGAAGCAGTACCCCAAACCGCAGAGAACTTCCTCGCCCTCTGCGCATGTGGCGCATACAACAATACCCCATTTCACCGTCTCATCGCAGGATTCATGGTCCAGGGCGGAGACATCTCTCTCGGCCCCGCCGCGCATCAAACAAGTACGAAACCAATGCTCGATTTCGAGATCCCGAAAGGCGGCACATCGATCTACCACCCAGCAGCAATGAACCAAGAAATCCATCTCCCGTCGTTGCGACACAACGCACGGGGCATTCTCTCAATGGCATCTCGCCCGGTGAAGGACAGGACGGCGCCTGGCTCTCAGGGCGCAACGGGCGCAACGATCAACGGCAGTCAATTCTTCATTACGTTCGTGCCGGCACCACATCTTGACGGCGCCAGTACTGTGTTTGGAAAAGTGTTGAATTTGACCGCCCAGGATGAAGGCGGTGATGTTCTTGCGAAGCTCGAGAAGGCGAATGTTAAGGTCGACAAGAAGGGGAAAGTTTCTCAACCCAAGGAGGGTGATAGTTTTGAAGCATTCAAGATCAATAACGTTACTATCCACGCGAACCCATTTGCGACGTGAATTTTTGACACTCGAATTCTTTCACGAATGCTGGATGATATCCCAGGATCGAGCTGCGAGAGCCACGCTCAGGATGAACACAGCTATTAACTTAAGCTGAAGACACCTGGAATCCTATGATGTGAAGCCCGAAACCACTTTCTCCCCAGTCATCCGAGTGTGACTGCTTACCGATGTCTCTCTGCTGGCTTTATCGATCTGTCTTACCAGCACCATTATGTGGCACCGCGAACTACGGCACACTCTGTTAGAATTACCCCCAGAAAGTGAGCCAAGAAGATGGGTGGACACATTTTGTCTGATGATGAACACTTGCTGGCACACGCTGGGCGCGACTAGATCTACTTGAGGGATCAAAAGAACGCAAAGAGACGGAAAGGGAAATATATTGAGGTATCGAACATATCCAACAATGTCAATTATCACCATAACTCCTGAATTAGATCACGAGATCCGAAAGAATATCTAAGTACAAGTCAACCACTTATTCATATTTATAAACCTCGCATTCCATCCAATTGTGTCCAACCCTCTCCAAGGCGGACTAAGTCCTGCAAAATCTTAACTTGCAGTTCTACTTTTGTCTGATCTGACTGCGCCGCACAATTCAAGAATGACAGAGCCGAACATGACATCAACAATCGAATGATTTGCACGTTTGCTGGCGCCGCTGCGTTTCCAAGATACGCCCCCACAAAATCAGCTGTGCTCTCCTGCATCTCCTGTCGCGTGAGGCCATAATGTTCGCCCGTCCGTCGCAGCATATGCACGAAATGGCCCAGGTCTCGTTCCGGTACCCCAACCGGCTCAGCATTCTCATCCAAAGAACAGTGTAGCGTCGTTGTGTCGATAATAGTGACATGCCCCGTCGCTCGGTCATAAAAGAAATTTCCAGGATGGGCATCCCCGTGCACGACAGTGGTGCGCGGACGTCTAGCAACATCACGCTTGCAGTCGGCAATAAGTTGATTCATTTTCGCGGGGAGCTGATCCGCCTCGAGTCCCGCGGAACGAATAATGTCTTTGTATACCAATGCCTACTAGACTCGTTTCGTTGCCGCGGTAGAATACCACTCGAGATACTCTGTGCCTCGTCGCCCTTCGACGCTATGAGTGTGTAACCTGACTAAAGTACGTGCGACTGCTTGTACGCCAGCAGTGAAGGCGGATAGCATCTCTCTTCTCGCAGGTCCCGGCGGCAGGCGGCCCATCTGCATCATGAGCTGGTAAAGGGATACTCCGGGGGCAACCTGATACGTGACCACACCAGCTGGCTTGGTATCCCAAGTCATCCGCCCAACGGCCAACGGGGCGGCAGTCTTGATGTCACCCTTGGTCTGCAAGAGAAGCCATTCGAGGCTCGACAACTCCTCCGTGATCCCGTTGTCCAAGCCGTGGACGAACAGTTTAATTACAGCAACCACACGACCTTTGGATGAGTCATTTGATGCCAACGATGTCTCTCCGTTGGCAAATTCGTCGTTGGCATGAGCAAAGAAAATGATAGCACCAGAAAAGCCAACCGGGTGAGTGGGATCTAGACTCCGTAAGTTGACAGGAGATCCCACGGCAGAAGAGACATGCTCTTCTAGCGCCGAAATAGTCGGGGCTATCTCTGGAAGGTTTTGCATGACATCGTCGACCTGTTTCAAGCTCGGCTTTCCACTGCGATTTCGTGTCCGTGCGGCTCGACGCATTGACGATACCACGCTCATCCCAAGTGATAGACGAGGCCATGATGAATATGCCGGTACAACAATGCCATGAGCCATCTGCACTGTATCTCCCTCGCCCTCCATCGCGGAGCGAAGCAGAGCCTTAGCGGCGTGTTTCCACGAATAACCTCGCATAATTCGTTGTAGAGAGCGAGCGTGCCGTCTCGTTTGCTCCGGGTAGCATCCCACCTGGTCGATCCGATGAGCCCAAACGGCTACACGCTGGCTTGTCGGCGAAGGCACAATTTCACATGTGCTCTCATCCATCACCACACAGGCCTGACCAAGTTCTGGCGGAATGCGACTGCGATCAAGCGCAAGCTGGCCCGCACCACTTTCCTGCGTCACTAGGATGGGAACGCCCAGCCCGGCAACTTCGGTGAAGATCATCCCGAATCCCTCGTGCATTGATGGCATGATAACCAGGTCCGCAGCACAGTAGAACCGTGAGACCGTGTTGGGGTCATCGGAGAAAGGGTGCAACCTGACAAGATCTGGCATGCCTGTCATCTCATCAACGACCTGCTGCCAGCGCTCCACCTCTTCCGCTGGGAGTCCCAGTACATCCAAGGAGACATCGTTGCCCGAGTGTGCGATCTTGCGCACAGCATACACAGCGTCGTCTAATCCTTTGGCGGGATCGTCTGCTCGACCAGCGAGGAGGACCCGAAATAAGTCGTTCGGTTGTCGCTGTTGCGTGCAAGCGTCATCCGTGCGCACGCCTGGAACAAGTTCATGGAAGCGAGGTCCCGTCATGTTGGATCGTGGCCGATTATATTGGCCCATCCACTCGCGTTCTGGCGCCTCGGTTGTGAGTACAGGCCCGACTCCAACAGCCAAATCCGCTTTAGGGAGAATTCTCTCGTCAAGCATTGCCAGCCGAGCGGCCTCAACATAGCCTAGCTCGCGTGTTTGTCCGTACCACTTCCACGCGACGTCGGACTTGCGCAGCGCACTGGTGTGTGTGATGAGCGCGAGCTTGGCTGTGGGGTACCATCTCTCGCGGATTAGGGAAGCTGCGGTGCTAGAGTATCGCGAATGGCCAATGACGAGATTGAATGGGGATGTATACTGGTCGTCTGGAATTGGCAGACTATAATCTCCTGGCCGGTGTACCTTCGCCACATGGTAGAGTAATGCACTGGGGTCGTCTCCCCGAGAGGGAATGCAGACCACTTTAGCCCGACCATGCCCCGATGACGCCAATGTGCTTTTGACTTTATTCTCAGACTGCACCATGAACAGAGTGACCGATGTGTTCGGAATTTCCGACATGGCTTTGACTAGCTCTTGGTTTAACAGAGGCAGACCTCCTTTACCTGGCCCGCTGGCATTGGCAACGACGAGCACTCTCCATGGTTGGATCCTTTCCGGCGAGATACTGACAAGACGTTCCCATTCAAATTTGATCTTTTCGCTGAGTTGCACAACCTTATGTTCATCACGCGATGTATGCTTGTCCACAGCAGACCATAGTCGAGACAGTTGCGTGCGTGTTTTGAACAACCGGACAAGCCCTTTGTTGATAGGTATACCATTCGCCTGGTACGCCTTCCAGAACTCTCCCTGAACCTGGCCAATATCAGCTTCACTCATTCCGAAGTCCCCGGCATACTTCCGCAGGCGCTCGTGAAACCCAGCCGCATCCATTTCTGCCGGTCCAATAGGTCGGCCGCTCGCATCCATGGAGCGAGCCAGTCCCCCATAGTCGATCATGGTGATTCCTTGGATGGGGTCCCAGAAGAAATTTCCCGGCGAGGCATCGCCATGCAGTAGCGACGCTACACCTTCTTCCCGCGAGTAATCAATCGCCCGGTCGACCAATGAGGCCAGTTGTTGTATTTTATCGGATCCAATAGCGCGTTCATACCGCCCTCGCGATAGGCCCTGTATCTCTTCGACCCAGCTTTGCAACTTGTTGCGCAGCCTGTCGACGACAGCTTCGCTGGCGCTGCTCCATTCGGCTTTTTCCCGATGCAGCTTGGCCAGTGTCAATGCTACTCCTTGGGCGGCGGAAATCAAGTCGGTCATCAATCCATCGAATTGGCAGTCCAAAAGCTCAGCGGTGGGGATATCTTGTGGTAGGGCTTGGTTTGATTTATGATTGATTGGGATCCCATGGAGCGCGGCGCGAATAATATCATTCATTATTTCTCTTGTTTCGTCGGGACAAGGTTGCTTTGCGATCAGTCGGAGAGTGGAGACCCGACCAATATCACGGATGATTGTGTTGATTGCCTTACCTGCTGCGAGCTGGTAGACATCACACCCATAGGCTCTGCGGTGTTCTCATCGCGCGTCCTTCCCACCCCAAGGGGTCGAGCAGCAGAAGGTGGATCGGAAAGAGATAGTAACCTCCGGTATGCAACGAGTTCTTCGGAAAAGTCTTTATGACGTGCTGGTGGATATACCTTTGTGACGGCAACAGTATTTTCTGGGTGATTACTGTTCCGAACAAAGTAGATGGAGCAGCCGGATTGGCCTTCTGCTCCGGATGCTTGAAGACGGTGGAGCTCGACGGAGTGACCGAGGACGGATTCGACGATTGCGTTGACGGAGCCGGTCTCAGGTAATGCAGTTAATGTGAAGTTGCCGTCATCTTCTTTTCGAATGGTGAGCTTGTCGAGGGTGGTCGGCAAGACGCCCTCCTCCAGTCTAGCGCACTCCAAGGCGGTCATTCTATTGGATTAGAAAAGTTGAATGGAAGGACAGAGCACAGAAAAAAAAAGAGGATGTGAATATATAATTCAGTTTCATTCCACCATAGTCGGCAAAAAAGGTTCTCTAAGCTCAAGCTCAGAATGCGTGGATTAGACAACAACGATCCATATAGGATATTTCCTCAGCCGTGCCACCTTATGCAACATCCGGTGGATCTCTGTGTGACCAGGTCGATCTGCAAAAGAAAGGATATGCTGTCTGAATCGTGCCCTCGCGGTTGGGTGGGGAGTGTCGCATAGTTCGCGTTCTACTATGTAATACACATTGAGCCACCAGCATGCCCAGCTCTTTTGTGGCTGAATAGACAGGTTCAAGCGGGCAAGTCCGTCTCTCTATAGTTCCCATGTGGACTAGATATGTCCCAAGCAAGGGCTGAGTGGCTGAAGAGGTGATGGGCGTAAGGAGCTACATATCACACATCAGGTCCTTGGGTGTGACGTTATTGGAACCCCAGATGGTGAATATACAAAGGTGAATAACTAAACAGCAGGTAGGGGGTAGCAAGCATGTAATACGCAGCTTCTATGAGTACAGTGACAGTATCAAATCAACGTCAATCCAGCTAGTCACAAAAATGACGCCAGGTACGGCAGGTTTTAGATGCCATCGCGCCAACTGGGCTTTTGCTAGGCAGAAAACTGAAAGGTTATATATAGAAAAGTCTCTTGCATCTAAAACCTGCCGTAGCCAGGGCATTTTACCACCCATATAGTCAGTGAACTGTCCATAAGCAAGCTACTGTGCCTACTTCCGTGGCAACCTGATACTTTGATCAATAGTGATCGGCTTATAGGTTACTATCGTATTGCAGCTGAAGAGCTATGGAGTTGAGCGACAGCAAATCGGATGAAGTACCTGGGCATGAACCACTCTCCGATATGGTTAGAGCCATAAGGTCGACCCACCCAAAACCATGGTTCTTCCCGCTGCTCCTTCCCGAACTTTAACCTTAGGAATTACGTACCTGGTACCTAGGAACATACAATTTAAATCATATGGATCAATTGTCTTCCCAAATTTTTTGTATCGCACGAATAGAAGAATGATAGGCCATGAACTCTGAACCACAATACGACAGCCTGAACGGTATGATATACTGACAGAAATCTATCGTATTGAAATGTATGGTCAAAATGACTGATATTGAGAACTCTGACTAATTTAAATGACACGGATCCGTCTTTTATACAATCTGTACGGACCTTGCTGACTAACTGTAATATGCACTTTTGTATGGTATGTCGAGTACCAATGGTCACATGATTTTCCGGTATCATGCCTTGTTTCAATTATATATTCCATCCTGCACTTTGACATACCCCCTAGCTCTTAAAGCCTGCATTTTCCTGGCTTCAAGAGCTACCAATTCCTTCAATTTTAAGCTTATCAATTACCCTCGGTTTCTGGGTTTATTAGATGCCTGATTTCTCTCATCCCAATCATCTCTCGGAAGAGATGCTGCTTCTGTTTCGGAAGCGCTTTCGTAAGGCTATCTGCCGGTATAGCCGTAGTTGGAACCCAGTCCACATTGACTCGACCCTCGCTAATTTCCTGCTTTATCCAGTATCGATTAATGTCTATATACCGCAGCTTCGTATATATCGCCGACCCCTCCTTCGTTAAGAGATCGACCGTTTGCTAGTTATCGCATATAATAGACAAGGGATAATCTAGCTAGAAGCCTAATGCTTCGAGGACTCGGCGCTACTACTATATAGTTTTGCCTACCTCTGCTAGTATAAGAAGCTCTGCTTCAGTAGTTAACGTTATAACGGTCTTTTGTTTCGTCGCTTTCTAGTCAATAGGGCCGCTATATAGCTTACAAATATAGCCTTCCGAACTCTTCCTATCTTTATTGTCTCCGAATAAAGTATCGCTTACAAATTTAACTGACTTTGTAGTAAGCTAGAGACCTTAGTATTTGTCTTAGTATTATTCTCTAGTACTATATTCAATAGCCTAGTACCTAGTTTCGTATAGGTATTGTATAACTCGATCAATAGTATCAATATGCTTTAGACCGGGGTTTGTTAAGAACTTAGCTAGCTTAGCTATAGCTTTTAAAGTATCTGGCCGGGTGATAGTAGTGGTATACTAAGCCGATCTAACCTTAGCCTAGAAACCATAAATCTGACTCGGTATAGCCACCCTATCGTACGGTAGTAGTTGTTCGATAGTAAGTGGAGATCCTACTTTTCTCGTAGTAACCAAGTTATACTTAGCTACTATACTCTTAATATAGCTATCTTAATATAATCATAGTTTTTTTTAATCTCTGTCTCTAAGAATATATATATTTAAGAACTAGTTTGTATCTAGTTTACGTAATTCCTATTGCTTCTTAATCTCTTTATCTAGCTTAACAGCCTACTTAGCGTAGTAAGGATCTAGATAGTTTACAATGATAATATCGTCAATATAAAAGAAGACGATGATACTATTAGTAATAAAGATATACAGATCTTCTAGTACTAGGGTAAGGCCTAGTTTGACTAGTACCCTTATTGCTTCTTGCTATCACAATCTAGGTGATATTTATAAGTCGTATAGCGCTCTGTATAGTAGCTAGTATTGACCTAATACTTCAAAGCCTAATAGATACTTAGTATAGACCTTACCTTATAGTACTAAGTTTAAGAATATAGTAATAACGTCTCTCTGCATAATATTAAGGTTAAATACTACTACTAAGGCAAAGATAGCCCTCGCTATCTTAACAGCTAGTATAGCGGCTCTCTTTTCCTCTATTAATAACTATTAAAGGTTACCTCGAATATAGATTCTTGCCTTAAACTTCTCGAGGAATCTATCGGTATTAAATTTATATATAAAAACCTACTTTAAAGGTAGTACTTATATTCCTCTCTGATTCGGGATTAGAACCTCGGTATAGGTCTCTTTCTTCTTTAATATTTAGACCTCGAAACCGGCTACTCCTATAAATTCTTTACCAAATCTATAATCCTTCAATTAGGACTAGTTCTCTAGTAGTAGAGGTAGTTTATCACGATAAAGCTTTCTTTCGGTATTAAACTTCTAGTTTATACTTATTATAAAAGTATAAAGTAGACTTAGTAGCTCTACTTAGTTAGTATTGTTAAGAGAAAGGTATATTATATAATCTAGATCCGTTCTTAGTCTCCTAGATCTAGTGCCGGTAATAATATTTGATATACTTATATTACCTAAGATATCTCTTAGTACTCGGTTCGACGATAACGATAATAATACTTAGGAGGACGCTTAATAGGACGGCTCTTAATAGGACGATAATAATAGTACTAGTAACAGCGAGTAAGCTATTTTACGTTATAGCTGTTCCTCGATTTCTTACTCTTTATCTATATCTATATTTCTCCTTTCTATATTATCTAGTTCTACCCCCCTAGTTTCAATCGATAATATTACGTTAATCAGATCTAGTAACGATAATATAGTTTCCCTAGGTATTAGAACTAATAGATTCGGGGATAGTAAGGCTATTCGTAACAATATTATTAATAATCTTGATAGTAGTAAGAATAATAGGAAGCTACCTAGTATAATATCTGCTTGCTCCCTCGATCCTATCTAATCCCTCAGTCTAATAATAGACTATAGGGTAGGCAATCTAGGTATTGTTTTGTTAACTACCTACTCTAGGGTTTCCTTTCTATTAACTCTACCCCCAATATTATCAACTATATAAGCTTCTGTATTATCGATATTATCGGTACTAGCTATATTAATAGCTGTTTTATCAACTAGATTATATCTACCTTACTCGGTATACTTAGTTTTATTTACTATATCCTATTAGATATACTCAGTTTTATTATATAAAGCTATCCTAGCTATCGATTTCGGTATCTCTATCTAGGTACCTATCTCAATTTATGCTTCTTTTGTAGTAAGTATTTGTGGCTAGTTCTAAATACCTAGTCTATCTATTATAGTACTAATAGCATCTTCTATTTTAAGTATCGGTATCGATTTCGAGTACCGCCTTAATTTATCAAAAATAGTATCGTATACAACGTTGACCCTCCCTATACTAGTACGTCCTTTATAGGGGAACTATACTTTATATAGGTTCTTAGAGATATACCTAATAAGATATCCTATCTTTGCTCTAGGTACTATCTTGTCTAACTATACTCTCTTAATAATTCTCGAGTATATTAAGCAACTATATAACCTTATATTTGATAGGTTGATAGTCTAATATTAGATACTATCTAGTGCGGCGTACTTTATAAGCTCTTTCTAAGGTATAATCTATTAGTTATTACTTTGTATTAGAGTCTTATTTAGGATATATACTGCTATATATATTGCCTTTAGCTATAGTGTATAGGGAAGCTCTATATTGTTAATTAACGCTCTAGCAGTATATACTATTATCCCCTTAGATCTCTCAGTAGGACCGTTTATCTCTAGTAAGCCGGGTAGTAAATACTTAATAGTATATCCTTCGGCTTTAATTATAATTTTAACTTTATAACCTATACTTCGCTTATTATTATAGTAGAACACTCTAATCTCTATCTTTAACTAGTTCTTAACTAATGCTAGGAACTTCCTAATAGCGATTTGATAGTCGTTTTTCTTAGTATATATAAAGACAAAGTGATATTTAATACTATTAAGGTAAAAATATATCAACTATATATAACCATTGTAAGCTAGTTGATTTTGAACTAGGTCGAAGTAGATACGTCTAAATATATTATATACTTAGCCTATCTTCTAGCGAGAGATCTACCTTAGGGCGTCTACTAATTGATAAGCTTTATATACCTACTTCTTACTAGGGTTGCTTTTAATAGTAATCCCTTCGGCTATCTCTACTAGCTTAGTAATACGCTGCTAGCTAATATAGCCTAGGTGTCTATACTAGGTTTAAAATAATATTTCTAATCTTAGTTCTTATACTAATATCTTAGTCGCGAATACTAAGTCGTCTAGTGCTAATTTAGGGTATTTAAACCCCTTTAATTATATCAACTATATCAACTTCTAGTCCTAGTATACTTAGTATACCGGTTTTCTATTAGCTACTTCTATATAGTCTATCCTAAAGTTCACTAACAATCCCGTCTTTATTATCAACCTATTAGATATTAGATTACTATAGAAATTGGGAGAGTATTTAATATTATATAACTCTATCCTAACTGCCTTTCCGTTAATAGGACTAATACTATAGATCACTATAGTGCCTACCCTATCGACGATCGTTTCTATATCTTCTACCCGAATACTGCTTTATACGTCCTCGAAAGTCACGAATAACTCTTGATCGTTATATATATATATATTTGCGCGCTAATATAAACTATCTACCGCTTTTATACGGGTTCAATATTATTGATTTAGGTGGATATAACTGTGGTAGAGATGTCAATTTGCTTACTAGTCGACGGCTTACTAGCCTATATCGTACTAGTTAGTGGCTTACTAGCCTATAGCTTACTAGCCTATAGTATGCTAGCCTATATAGAGAAGAACCTATATACCGATTCGTTATTAACGAAAGTAGTATTTGCTTACTACAATGCCTTCCTTTAGGCCTATTTTTAGGTTTCTTAATATCTCTTATCAACCTAGGCTTTCTAAGCTAGGTTAGCCTTCATAGCTTTGTCCTATTTCTACTTTATAGCCTGGTTTCTTTCGTATAATAAAGGTATATTATTATTATATATTTCCTAGTACTTCTAAGCTACGTATCTTCCTCTATTTCTACTACAAAGACATAGCTTTATTACAAATAGAGTGTTTTTATTAGTTAACTTTGTATTAACTAGCTTTGCTTCTTTATAGCCTTGCTATATCGAGAATACGGCTTTGGAAATACCTTATTGATTGATAACTAGCTTGCTATAAGTGATTTTCTAGTAAGCTCTATACCGGTTAAGAAGCTTAGTAAACTTAATCTGATTTTTGTCTTAAAGTCTTAGAGTCTATGTTTTATGAAACGTAGGTAATATCACTAAGATTGTATTAAGGAATTAAGTCGAAGCTTCCTCTACTTCCGATATCCCTACTCTCTTATACCTTACTTAAATTGTCCCCTAGTTCAATAGCTATTTGTTGATATCTATATTCCTTTCTAACCCTCTATCTAGGTTTCTCTATATTTAACGGAGCCTAGTAGTATTAGTTGGATTATACTTTGCAGCGAACCTTTAACAAAGGCTATAAAGTAATTTATATAGAGTCTCTTAATCAATAATAAAGGGTTGATAGTTAGTGTAAACGCTGTTTCGAATTGCTATTACTACTATATTTAACCCCTTCTTCTGCTAGGTATATATAGTATTGTCGATAGTCTATTGTATTTAGACTATTTTTATCGATTCAAACTATTGATCTTTATACTCCTTCTTTGCTTCCGCTATCGTGATAATCTTCTCTAGAGGCGATAGAGGTTCTGGTCTCTCCTTATTAGTAGGATCGTATAGCTCCTATACGTTATATTATATAGCAATTAACTTGATATTAGCTAACCATAAATCCTATATTATTGAGTCCTTTAGTATAATACGAGAGGATAAACCCGCGGAGAGGTATTTAGCTATAATACTGATAGTTGTTGGTTATAGTTGTGGATAGATCTCCGATTTTCTTCGATTCAGGGGTTACTTCGGTACTAGGCAGATGACTTCTTGTCACTTTTTGTGCCTTAGTTTCGGCGACAGCAAGGTTAATCTTCGAATTGATCTTCGTGATCTTCAAATTGATCTTTATTGGAACGATTCCGGGCTTATAACTGACAGAAATCTATTGTATTGAAATGTATGGTCAAAATGACTGATATTGAGAACTCTAACTAATTTAAATGACACGGATCCGTCTTTTATACAATCTGTACGGACCTTGCTGACTAACTATAATATGCACTTTTGTATGGTATGTCGAGTACCAATGGTCACATGATTTTCCGGTATCATGCCTTGTTTCAATCATGTATTCCATCCTGCACTTTGACATATACCTCCAACCTGCTAGATCGCATATTTTGAGCATACTTTGTACTGTACTCCATACCTATGTATGTCTTGAATAGTTCGAGTCAACATGCACATGGGATGACGAGTTGTGGGGTACTTTTATAAGGACTATGTAAACGACTCTAAATTGTCACGTCAGGTCACAATAAATGTCCACCATTTGGGGCAATTAATCACGCGAGCTGCTCCTCATAGTCATCGCAAATTCCAACCTCGGGATATGCATTGACTGGGACTTATAATAAACCTTACCAATGCTCCATATAGTGTAAAGACCAACAGAGAGTCAGAATGAACTGGAAATACAACCAGGGTATTTCGCAATCTGGCTGCAGTAATATAGGTACAGCCTACCACGGCGTGGTAACATTTCAAATCGTTACAGGTAAATGACAAATAGCGAATACGATGCTCGGTCAATTAGAGCCATATCATCTTTATTCAATTGAACTCAAGGATAACGGATCGTAGACTCCTGGTACCTTTACACGCATATTGAAGGAGTATAGATATATTTGCTGGCAGAATTGGCTAGTGATACTATATTTAGTTAAATTCTTATCTCTTTCCCTCTCTGTCTCTCTCTCTGATTTTGTTGCATCTGTAACTATTCCATCTTTATTTCTGTTCGTCATGTGGCGTGCAAGTTTGTTCAAAATAAGGATAAAGTTGAATGCCTGAGCCAAATCACTGGGTCCGATCGTGATCCCGCAAGCATGTAGATTCAAATCAGGAACTCCAATTTGTACCTAGGTACAAGCAAAAGCACGTATACTAAAAATATCAACTATTTGTACCGAGTATACGCAAGTTCCAAGACAAGTGACCTTGGCACGATCTTCACGTCAAACATGCATCGATGTGCAACTCGTGCAACACAATCTTGGATCCTGCAAAATTTCTACCCAATACAGTGGCGTTACTAGTCTCCATCCGGGGCTCCACTGATTGACAACACCGTCAAGATTGAAACATGGGCACAAGACAGCTCAATTGTGAACTTTCAGCTTTCAATCTCGCAGCCAGCACCCCGCATGGGAATACAACCACACACCTTCCCGGGTGACTCCCATTCTTCCTGTCTCAACTGCCCGGTCAAAGTCAACCTTGAGATCTAGTCAGCAATTATCGAGAGCTTGTGGCCATGGATTCAGCTATCGCTGCACATGAATTGCTCCAATATCTTCGATTTGGATATCCTCCGATTTTGCTAATAGTTATTTTTGTCGTCTTTTTGGCCCATTCCTCCCAGGTAGCCAGAAATGCTAGTCGGAATACTGGAGTTCAGTATGGCCCCGGTGGAAAACCACTGCCCAGTCGAACTCGAATGACGATCGCAGTAGCCAGGGACTTGCGCGTGGATCTTACGCGGAATAGATCCAAAGCCTGGTTTGTTTGGTTAAGTATTTTTGTGTTGGCAACCTATATTGCAGAGGCAGGAATTCATATGGCCCATGCTATGATCTCAAGTTCAGAGCAGTGGTGGTGTGGCCAAGCTGTGGTGGTGGGATTTCTGTTTCAAAAATTGAAACCAAAGCTAACAAAATAAACCAGGTCTTTGTCGTTGGGTCTTTCTTTGCTCATACTATCATCTTCATCTCTTTACTCGATACGAACCGTTCACCATCAATCGCGCAATTCATCCCATGGCTGTCGGCCATTCCTTTCGAGGTAGCAATTATCTCGACCTCAGTCTCAATATATTCTCATGCGCACCGGGAGCCTACAGTCGAAGATCCATTTGGTGGAAGATTACGCACAAAGATCACATTTTGGGAGGTATTGGAGATTTCCGCAGGTTCTGTGCGGATTTCTTTTCTCACACTGCTGGTCGCGTCCTACATTTTCAAATCTGCCCGCAAACATTGCGCCTTCAAGGAGGCCGACGAAGCCGATGCCGGAGAGACGACCAGTCTGCTAGATTCAAGAGGCAATGCCAACTCGGTCGACAGTGATGGCCTGGCCGATTGTCAACAGGCCCCCGAAGTAGAAGCGTGGGCCAGGCCTTTGACGACTCCTTCCACCAACTGGATGGAATATCTGAGTGGTTATTCCCTATTCTTTCCGTATCTATGGCCTTACAAATCTCTCCGGTTGCAAGTTGTCGTCGTCATCTGCTTTGCTATATTAATTGTCCAACGAGCGGCAAATATCCTAGTCCCATATCAGGTGGGAGTGATCGCAGACTCACTGTCCACCAGTGATGGAACTTTGCAGGTGCCTTGGATTCCCATCTGTTTGTATATCATTTACCGTTGGCTTCAAGGCAGCCAAGGTTTCCTTGAGTCAGTTCGTTCAAATCTGTGGATTTCAGTGAGCCAGTATGCGTACATGGAGTTATCAACCGCTGCATTTGAGCATGTTCATAACCTAGGACTGGACTTTCACCTGGGTAAAAAGATGGGCGAGGTTCTTTCTGCCCTCACCAAAGGCAGCTCGATTAACACTTTCCTTGAGCAAGTGACCTTTCAAGTGTTGCCTATGTTCATTGATTTGACCATTGCCATTGAAAATTTTCTAGTCGTATTTGACGTGTATTATGCACTGGCTGTCGCTATCATGACATTCTTCTACCTCTATTCAACTGTCAAGATTGCCTCTTGGAGAGCCAATATGCGACGCCAAATGGTGAACGCTTCTAGGCAGGAAGACGCTGTCAAGTAAGTTTTGTATATTTTCATGTCTTGTCTCTGTTTATCCCATTAGGCTTGACTAATATATACAGGAATGATTCTCTTGTGTCCTACGAAACCGTCAAATACTTCAACGCAGAGGAATATGAGTTCAATCGCTATCGAGAGGCGGTCTCAGACTACCTCAGGGCAGAATGGCATTCTCTCTTCGCACAGAATCTCATGAATATTTTCCAAAATGTCATCTTTATGCTTGGCCTTCTAATCACCTGTTTTATTTGTGCCTACCAAGTTGCTCGCGGTCAACGTGCAGTCGGCCAGTTTGTGACTCTCCTTACATACATGGCCCAACTTCAAGCCCCATTGAACATCTTCGGTACCTTCTACCGATACATTCAATCTGCGTTGATCAATGCAGAGCGTCTACTTGAGCTGTTCCGCGTCCAGCCATCGGTGGTGGATGCACCATCTGCAACGCCACTAGCAGTCTGCCACGGCCGAATCTCATTTAACGATATCCAATTCTCGTACGACAGACGACGACCTGCTCTCAAGGGATTGTCCTTTGACTGTATGCCGGGTACGACCACTGCTCTGGTAGGGGAATCAGGAGGCGGAAAATCGACAATCTTCCGCTTGCTGTACAGGTTCTACAATCCAAATGGCGGAAGCCTTCTCATTGACGGACACGATACCCAAACCTTGACAATTGACTCCGTGCGAAGACACATTGGCATTGTCCCACAAGACACAGTTCTATTCAACGAAACAATTATGTATAACCTCAGATACGCCAACCAAAACGCTACTGACGAGGAAGTCTATGACGCCTGCCGTGCAGCCAGTGTACACGACCAGATCATGGCCTTTCCCGATGGATATGCCACCAAAGTGGGAGACCGTGGATTGCGACTAAGTGGTGGTGAGAAACAGCGCGTTGCCATTGCCCGAACCATTATCAAGAAGCCTCAAATCATCCTGCTTGACGAGGCAACGGCCGCATTGGATTCCGAGACGGAGCAGAATATCCAAGAAGCACTATCCGTCTTGTCGCGTGGGCGCACTGTGCTAGTGATTGCCCATCGGTTGAGCACTATTACCACTGCTGATAACATTGTTGTATTGCACGAAGGTCGTGTCGCAGAAAGTGGGACCCATGCGCGGCTTCTAGCTTCTCATGGCCGATATACAACTATGTGGCAGAAGCAGATTCATGCGCAGACCGAAACTGTGGGGCTGGAGGCCTTGTCAGGCAAGCTATAGATTTGTATATTTGGAAATCATTCAGGGTGATTATACATATGGGGTTGATTGGCTTGCCTGTGGAGAAACGAAACTTGGCAAGGCTTTCTTTTTTAGGGGAAAAAGTCAAGAGCGCTTGACCAAATGGATGGATCTCGGTCACTGCTTAATCCTAATACTTAATTTATGTATCTCTTTGCTTTTGAGTGCATTGGAACAATCCGAATGTGAAACTCGCCCAGTGTATTTAAAGCCGAACAGGCCCGAGTAAGAATCTGATCCAGAAAATTACTGGGAATCTACGGAATACTTCGAAGTCGAATTGTGCATGCAATATGACCAATGAACTCACATCTCCCAAAATGGCCCCGTGAAGTAGACATAAGTCTAGGGCCCATACCATTCCTGAGCCTCCTTGTGTACTTTTGCAATGTATTACAGTGGAAAGCTGCGGGTGATTGGTTAGGCGAGCTACAGCCTTTGACGGCGCCATGGGCTCATATCCCATATGTGCTTTCAAGAATAGTGCATCTGCTGGATATCAGCAACGATCAAGCCGATATCAATTTCGATCACAATCGACCGGATATGCGGACTATAAACTACCACCTGTGGAAAACGCCCAGGTGGACAACGCCAATTGAATTTCAGGGATCATGTGCTGTCTACTTGTAGCTTCAACCATTCAACCATTCAACCATCTCTAATCGCGGCCATGCACTTCGGGATGGGCCTCTCAGTAGACCTCTATTGCCAACAGTCTTACGATTAAGTAGTGCAAAATATATTAGACAAAATAACTTTTATGACTTCATCCCTATGTACTGAATATTTTAATGACACCAGCAGAAAAGTACATATCACGAACGCCGTTATGCAAGAACCCCAAAAGAATCAGATCATCCCGATTTTCATGAGATGGGTATACATCATAAATCTTTCGATTACTCCTTCTGGGTGGCATCGGCCTTGGCAGCATCGGCCTCGGCCTGAGCCTCCTCATAACCCTCGGTCTTCATGTCGGTCAGACCAAGATCATCTTCCTCCTCGGCAGAGCGGGTGTACTCCTCAGTAGTGATCTGGTGGTCAATAGCCGGGCTGCAAAGATCTTGCACGTAAGAGGAGGCCATCGGGTCTTGCAACGTAATAGCGAACTTGAGCTCGCCGCTGATAGCCTGGTCGAGACGACTGAAGAACCTTTGCCACTTCTCCTTATCAGAAGAGACCATGCTGTCGCCTCCAGAACGTGTGGAATCGTCAACATCGAAAATGGCACCCTTCAACTGATCCCTGATCTCAACTATAAAAAGGGTTAGCTGGGTCAATCTAATCAAATAAACGAGGAACTAACCTAGCAATCCCTCGACTGTGGTGAAACGTCCACCGAGGGTTCCTGGCTGAACGTCCAGATCAAGTTCGGAACTGTAAAGTCCGGCTGTGTCACTCTTGAGAATATCGCGCGAGAGATCAACCTCGTTATCGACCTGGAGAGTGATACGCTTGCCCTTCTCGGGTACCTCACCACCGGTCTTAATTGCGGAAGATTTGTAGCCGCAGTGTCCACAGTTCGTGCCAAACAGCAGAACTTCCTTAAAGTAAGGAATGTTAACCTTCTTAATGTTCACCTCGGCTTCCTTATTACAGCCAGGACACTCGGCAGGAATGGTGTAGACCTGGCCATCGACAATATCGAGATCCTCTGGGTCGCCAGCCTCAACCTGAGCTGTGTCCTCTTGGTTGACAGCGTTAGCATCAGCAGAAATTCCCAACTCCTCATTCTGTTCGTGGGTACGCGGGTATTCATGGCGTTTGTACTTGTTGCCGCGATCGTTGCTGTTAGGCGCGATCCACGAATTCCCAGTGAGGTCATCGAGGGAGATGGTGAAGGGGAAAGCGTCCTCGCGTGACATGATCTTCTCAAGACTGTCGATGATAGGCACAAGGGCAGCATAAAGTTCAGGAGCTTGGTCCTTACGGAGATCTTGCTCTCCTGACAAACTTTCATGAATGAGTTGAACCACTAGAAATAACGAGGTTAGCATCGTGGAATTTAGCTATATTGATTGCATTGGTTTTCACATACTTCCTTCGACATTGGTCAGTTGGCCGGTTCCCTTCGGGACCTCAATCTCGTTGCCGAGCTTAGTGGTAAGCTTGAAGCCTGAAACATCACTTCGGATGACTTGGCGCTAAAATATCCAATTAGCTCGAGCGGGGGAACGTGCACTATAGCTGGAGAAGGATACCTGAAGATCCTCCTCATTCTCGACCCTTAAAGTGTAAACTGTTCCACGCTCCTGGATCTGGCCGGCCGATTTGATCGAGTTGTTTTTGAGGTGGCAATGTTCACATTCGAAACTCTCCAGGATGATGTCTCTGAAGTAAGGGACTCGGAGCAAGAGCAGGCGCGTGACTCTGATTGAAGTGGTTGAAAGTTAGCAATGTGCAAACCATAAGAATTGAATAGTAGAAACGAACCCTTGCTCGTGGCAGTTCATGCAAAGTGAGTCGATTGTCATCGCGCCAGTGTCATCATCACGCTCCACAAGATCGCCGGGCTTTTGAAATTGCGACTCAAACTGCGCCTCGAGGGCATCATTGTCGGCTTTGCTGACCATTGTATAGGATAAGGTTTGTTAAAATTAATGAGAAAAGAGAAAGAATGTGGACTCTGATATCCCAAGGCAGATGTTTGTGTAAAGAGGAATATCAGGAATATCCGGGGGAAGTTCTTGTAAAGGTAAGAAATTCTTATCGCAAAAAAATTATCGGAGCCACGGGAACATTCCTTGCCTTTCTGCGGGGCAGCCCTGGAAGGTGGGCTGAGGGGCTGACAAAGAGGGGGATGAGGTAATCCACGGATGCAATTTCTGCCACTATATGTGTCACCGCTTAGCCATGCTGAGAGGGCGGTGAGGTGGATAACTTTATTTGGCATTGAGATCTACATGCGATGATTGCAGATCGTCATGTAGAACATACGTTGTGCACTGTGCATGAATCTAACTAGCTCACAATGCTTATTCACGGTCTTCAATTGCCTCATTGAATTCCCCCGTATTCCGCTCAACACTAGAATATGCGAATGTAGGTAGTTAGCATCATCTCGGAATAGAAGGGGTGCTTGGGGGGTACTTATAAAAAAAAAGTGGCCGTTTCTACCACCAAAGTGGTAGAAACGGCAGTCCAACAGCTATCGCCTGGCCAAACACTCTGCTCCCATGTAAAGAACCATCACTGACACAACGTCCAAGTCCCAATGACAATACAATAGTTCCTTAGCGGTATGGAGATCGCCCGATTTCCCATTCGTCGCTTTTCAGTTCACTCCAATCGGACAATACGGACGAGACTCAGCCGGGAACGCATAGCAGCAGAGGAGAATCGTAGACAAGCCAAAGCTTTGATCCTCACTCGAGAGAGGTCCCATGACACCCTCTGCATGGCGCATACACGTTAGAACCGACTAAGGACATCGGCCCCATGCCGACTGGAAATGGGCTGATGAGTTAAAGCGTTCGAAAGATAGAAACCGTACGCTTCTCTGACCAGAACATTTGCAATCAATCGAGAGATAAGAGGGCGAGCATCAAATACAGGCGCAAACAGGAGTTGAGGAATGCTGGGAGCAGACGACAACCGATGGACATATTCTTCAGACCCACGAAACCCCACGAAACCCGCACAACCTTCACAAAGACAAGCCAAACTTGGCCGAGACACAGTAAGCTCAACCGAATGTGCTCAACCGCCATCCATCTCCGCAATGCCAGTCAACTCGCCATTGTTTCGCCGAGACCGTCGCATGAGTATGAAGCCGAGTCTCCCGTGTGTGGTACAGTACCCTTTGGGACAGGTTTTTGTTTCCTCTCCCGGTTGACCCGAGGATCTTGCAGGAGGGCGTGTTGTGAAGCGGACAAAGAACATCCAGAAAAATCGCTTCCTTCTTCCCGAGGGAAGGAACAATGATGGGAGTCATTGTTGAAGTCAGCGCCCATCGATCTATTCTCAAACTACTTTGCGAAGAGATGGTTAACACGGCCGGTCGGGATCTTCTGACGAAGTCGCATCGATGGGGGGTGCCGTGATACGAGGCGCCTAGCCGCCGGTAGGGCGTAGGAATAATAGAGCCCAAGAAGGTGGAACGCGGGGGCAAGATCCCCAGGGATCCTGGAATAGGAAACATGTGCAGGAGCAGACAGTTGATGCTAGCAGAACTGACGAGAGAATACAGGCAAATAAGTTCGAAAAAACCAAATAGCTTGGGGGAAATTCGTTGCCATCCGGAACGAGACAACAGTTCGCAATCTTCTATGTGCTCCTGAGACCAACATCGAAGAATCATAGGGCAGCATAACCAAACAACCTCGCGACAACTTCAACTATGAAAATGCCTGGGCCATTTTCAGGGAGAGGAATGTTGATTCCGGCGAGTGGATTATTTGGATATGTTGACACTATGACTGTGTGTAAGGATACTGCTGTGTTCTAGGCTCCAAATCTCCGAGCCAAGCAATTTGATGCCCTAGGGTATTCGAGACTTAAATGTCGCATTCAATCGCCATCTGGTCGCGCTGTCGTGGTTGGTCCTAAAGGTGACATCTGATACGGAAGTACCCGACATGCTTCACCCGCGTTCTCTTCTCGCTGAACTAATATCCGAGGCATAGGTCGACCATCCGTTTATTACCGGCATGCAGCGTCCAGCATTGGTAAACCGACGCGGTCTCCTTTTGGATAACGCATAGTAAACCGTCTTTTGTGCCCGAAGGCTCTGGCTAAATCGAATATCTTTCGCTTAATCGGACCATCACAGTCTGTTTCAGCTAATCGTATTATCCGGCATGCGCAATCCGTGAAACTGTGTCCGTGAGGACATTGAACCGAGGAGGGCTTAGGGTTTGACTCCAATGTCTTCTGCACCGAAACGATAAGAGTCGCCGAGGGCGAGACATACGTAACGGTTCACCATTGAAGGTAGCAGAGGAAAATGAAGATCTGAGAGGGTCGGTCTGTACATGTGTGCCTCGGAGGGCAGGAGACTCGAGTGGCTCCACACTCAAAAAACGGTCACGGTGGAACTCCGGCAAGTCTGAACAGAAATTGGGTCCAATGAATATCGTGAAAACAAGCAAGATTCAGGGTATCTGAGGAACTGGCCACGGCGGTTTAAGTGTCTCTTCAAAGGGTGTGAAATGAGTAGCGGATAGGAGTTAGTAACAACAACATCTTGGGGTTGACGCGACAACACCAATGCGGGCAAGCGCGACGGGCCACGAGACCGACGCGGCTGCCACGTGACTATCTGGGTACTTGTCTGTTATGACATAATCAACGACAAACGCCAAGGCCGCATTTGTTCGTGATTATTCATTCAATTTTCGAACTGGACAATGTCGATGAGGCCAATACCCTCATTGGCGTGAATTTGGCATGATAGGATCTTACAAGTATTGATGATGGGAGGCCCACAGCAAATTCGCGAAGCGTTTGACATTGCTAAGAACTTTCTGACCCCAGTCCTCGATCGAGGTATGCAAGTTTGAGATACAAGTTACATTTAGGTTTCTGGCGCTAACTATATTGAAGAGGAAATACAGAAGACTCAAGGTAAATCTTTGCCGCAGATCCTCAGTCGGACTCCGAGGGAGGATGATAGTGCTGGTGATGATGCCACAAGACCAACAGTGATTAATGAGGCTTTGGATATCTTGGCCAATATCCATGGAGCTTTTGTTTCACCTGAGGACCAATGCGGGTCTCTTCAGTCATATGGGGAGGTTGAAGACTCGCCATCAGAAGATGCCAAGCGCCGTCGGATGCTACATGCATTGCTGGATCTGATTTCCCTAGAAGGAATATATCCTTCGCTATCATCCGGTGTTGGGATCCCCCTGCAGCAGCGGGTGATCTCGGTATTGCCAGCCGGCGTCATTGCAAAGCAGGCTCAAACGGTTGCTAGCAGTGTACCGCATGACGAGCCTCTTTTGCGCCGCATAATTGACATTCTGGTTGGCGTTCTCTTCGACCCAAAGCCAAGCCTCCAGCCGATCATTCGTGGTCGTATATTAAGTGACATAATCAGTGGAACGTCTGATCTAGCTTTCAATCCAAATACCCTGGCATCATCTCACAGGAAAACGTATCAGAAAACGCTGGCCAAGATCATTGATGAGTATGTTTTTATTGCTTTTGCTATTTCTAGTAATATTAACAGTCTACAGCACCCCAACAACCGTCTTGTTGCCCACATTGTCTGCGTTCCTCCAGTCGGATACTGTGCAATGGTTCAAGTCAACAGTCTCTAGTCAGATCTCGCGAGTTCCGCTACGACCCGGTGGAGTAGTGCAAACCATCATGTTCATTGCATCGCAGTTCTCCCCATCACTTGGCGAGGAAGCACAGGACCAATCAAATGGCCCTCGTTTAACTGTGCAGGCCATCATGCAAATCTCACGACTCCTTTCCTCTGTGCCGTCGGATTTTGATCCGACTGTCTATTTTGAGGCAATCGCCCCCCAGCTGCTAGCATTAATAGATGGTGATGATCCAGATCTGCGGAAAACTGCGTCATATGTCGTCGGTAATGGGATTTTGGGGAAACGTGCTTATGGTGCTCCTGGCACTGTTGGGCACTCCATCTTCGTGGAGCCGATATTCAATGCACTCGCCGCGAATCTCGATGCTAAATCGAGGCGATGGATCAGTCCCTTCACCGATATCGAAGGCTCTATGCCGGACCCCGCGGAAGTGGATCCCACATCCAATGTCCTAGTGGATGGCGTCACAGTGGACCTGGCTCTAAACAGACTGAGATGCCTGACATTGCAGCATCCAAACCCGGGTCTTGTGAAACGAATAGTGTATCCGATTCTTCTTCCGTTGTGGGGCTTGGTCTGTTTCTCCCAGGAGGAAGGGCTAACCTCATTCCATGAAAGGGTCTTGCCGCTGCTCCAGACATATTTTGGAATCTCCGTTGGAGCCCAACCCCTCAAAAAGCTGGTTGATAACCTTCTTTGGGATGGGGGTGCGACGTGGACATACATTAAAGATTCCAACGCTAGAATCGCGTTGCAAAAGCGGAGTGAGAAAACAAACGAGCATTCAAATTTGGTGCGACTGATCGATTCTCTCCAAGCACGAGCAGAGCTTTTCGTGCGTCTCATTGGCTCGGATCCTAGCGAGGAACGGACCGGTGATATCTTCCTCTATGTCAGTCAAAACTGGCTAGTGCAGTCACAAGGCTCTGCAGTCCCTCGCAACACATTGAGCGGGGGTCCCGTTGGTGAAAGTGAGAACATCATTCAGAAGCTTGTCAGTGCCAAGGTTGCAGAGAAGCTGCTTGAGAACTTCAAAGAAACACTGACTCGACGCCCGCTCCGAGTTTTAGAGCTTATCAAGCATGTCATTGATGGGGAGCTACATCGATTTAGCGCACAAGAAACAGCGATGAAAGGCAAAGTAAATAGCAAGGTGTCCCTGTCATCCTTAGCTAATATCGTGGAAGCGGAGGACAAAGACCAGGAGGAATCAGCCAATGACTCTTCCGAGTCCGTCTCGACAGCCTTCAGTTTGATGTCTACGCTTCTTGCCTCCGCGGACTTTTCTCCCACTGCTGAAATCCAGCCCCTCCTTGAATCTCTTAAAAAGGACATCGATCAACTCATTCCCTTTCTCCCTTCTACCCTCTCGAAGCCAGCAACTACCTCGTCTATGTTGCTAGAGATTCACCTTGCTGGTGCAGATGAAACCGCAATCAAGGCAGTACCAGCTCATGTTCAGGACCTTGACACGCATCGTCAAGCACTTGCGAATCTCAACTCAGATCTACCACCTGTGCAGGCCGAGGGCTTATCGCTGATTTCGAAACTGATCATGAGCTCGTCACCCGTTCTAGACGTAGGGTCAACCCTCGCACTCCTGCTCTCAGTCATCACAGACACATCCAAGACCGCTGGCAACGAGGAATACGCATATCTGGGTGCAATCAAGATAGTTGGCACACTTGCATCACGTCACCCACGTACCGTGGTAAAAACTTTGGTTGAGGAATACGCAGACAGACGCGAACAAAGAGCATTGGACGAAAGGCTCAGGATTGGTGAATCTCTACTGCGAACGGTCCAGGACCTGGGGGATGCACTGGCCGGTGAGACAGCCAAAATTCTTGGTGAGGCTATGGTTGCCGTCGCAGGACGGCGTGGCAACAAGCAACATGCACAGAAAATCCGCAAGAAGCAACTTGCCAAGGAGAAACGGGAACAGGAACGCGCACAACGAAAGGAAAAAGAATCGGCCCTGCCCGAAGGCTGGTCCATTTCATCTGGAGTAGCCAAAGCTGCTTCCGAACTCGACCTCTCAGAACTTCAATCGGACGAGGAATCCCCAGAGCAATCGGAATACGCCACAAACGTCGTCGCTGCATGGGCTGCCGGTGCGTCCGCAGATGATGCCCCTGATGACCTTCGCATCCGGGCATCGGCCATATCCATTCTTGGCTCAGCCATCAATGTCAACATCCTCGGTCTCGGCCCTTCCATTCTTTCGTCCGCCGTTGAACTCGCGCTCGCTACCATAACCCTCGAGAGGGAAGCGGAAAGTGCCATCCTCCGCCGGGCAAGTATTGTTCTGATCCTCGACATTCTTAAAGCTCTTGAGGCAGCGCGGGAGACACGCGGGAACCAGGATATCGGGTTCGGCTTTTCACTTTTGGACGACTCGACTTCCAGCTTTGCGGCTCCATATGGTTCCAGCATGCAAGGACAGTCGACCATTGGCAACATCCCTGCTATGCTACGCACTCTCCGCTTCGTCGAAGGTTCTGAGGAGGACGGGCTCGCTCGTGGAAATCTGCGGGGTTTGATTGAAAGCTTGGAGGCTTGGTCGGAGAAGTCTTTGATGTGGGGCATTGGCGCTCAGGATGATCAAGATGCCTTTAGTCCACAATTTGGACTGGGTGACAGGATCGCTGGTCTGCAGGTTGATCCCATGGCAGGGGAAAACACTGGACGTCCGCGCATTGAGGAGATTGAATGAGTTAAATGCTCAGATACAATAGGAACACTACCCATCCTTTTTCCACAAATCAATATTCAAAGTCTATCATAACATCAACCTTCTAAGGTTGGAAATAACAGTAGGTAAAGAATTGGTTTTACATTTAACTAAACTCTCAGAGTCCCCTCAGATATCCAACTGGGATTCACCAGATATCAGCAACGAATCAGCTTTCAGATCCACTTGGTTTCTCAGCATCATTGGTCTAGTGGTAGAATTCGTCGTTGCCATCGACGAGGCCCGTGTTCGATTCACGGATGATGCACTTCCTTTTTTGTTGATTTCCCAGTCTTCACTATATTTTTCCTCTTTAATCTGGTGTTGGTAGAAATAGTTTGGGAAATAGATGCTGTCAATGAGCTAATTAGTACAAGTTGTATGAAACACGGTGATAACCTACAGCTTACAATATTAGAAGCCAGTAGAAGCTAAAGCGGCCTAACCTTTAGTATCACTACTACAATAAGAAGATTGTTGGCAGATGTGATCTGGAATTGGAGTCTCATTCACTGATCGGGGAGACAATGGCAATTGAAATAGAAGACAGAAACAATAGAAAAGTGACAGCCTAGGGAAGTGACAGAAACACCGCCCTGGATACATGGTGTGTGCAGGTAGAACACGGGCGATGTAGAAACAGAGCAAGCTATTCTATCGAGTTACTAGTATGCGGAAACTGAAGTCAAAAACAAGGGACTCCCGACTAAAGTAAACTAGTCCCTAGTCTGCCCACGGTGGGGATTCATAACTTCATGTAGATACATGTAGACAGGAAAACAAATGAAATTGGTAAAAGGTATTCCGTAAAAAGATTCTCACTTCTCATTCCAACCGGAAAGCCACCAAAGAAGCGCACAAGCGCCCCCCATGTAGGTGGGAGAGCCAAACACTGGCCAAATTACCAGGTGTCAGCACTCTGGGTTGACGGGCCTGAGTTGCCACGCCCGCCACGACCACCGTAACCGCCGCGCCCAGGACCACGTCCGCCACGAGCACCACGACCACCACGTCCACGGCCGCGTCCACCACGTCCACCGCGGTTGCCCTGGAAGTGACGAGGTTCATCGGGGCGTGGGCCGGCTTCCATGCGAGCCTGGCGGTCTTCCTCGCTCATATCAAACTTGTTCTCGATTCCAATCAGATTGCAGAATGCAGAGGTCTGCGGGTTGGTGTACTCTTTCGGCTGCTCTCGTGTGTTGATCGAAACACCAGGGTCGTAGACGGGGGCAGTCGGGATAAAGTCAGTTGGAATGTTCAACAGACCAGCCTTAACAACGTTCTCGTGCACCCATTCCTCTTCCTCAGCAATGCGCCGTTGGTAGAATTCATATCCCTTGTGGGCAGGGACACTGCCTTTGGGGTTTCCACCAAACTCGAGCTCGTCAGCAAAGGCACGAGTGATCGCCAGCCACTCCTTGTCGTACATGAGTCGCAAGGGAGACTCCACCGCGGCATCATCGTGTTCAGAGACTGGCTCAATCTCCAGTAGCTCAACAAAGTCATCATGATTATGTGGTTTGTCCAAGGTCAGGAACTGAGTCACAAGGTTCTTGATCGTCTCCGGGGGTGGAAGGAATTCGGAACTTGGGTTCTTCGGGGTAGCCTTGGGTACACACGACTTCTCAAGGCTGGTCGGGAGCTCGGCTTCCACTGCGCGAGTTCGATCATCCACACCATCGCTCCACCAGGGGTCGGGAGAGCGATCATCAGCCCAATTCAGAGAGATGTCGGCTTTCGGAAGGGCCTTCTCGGTCGGAGGAGACTTCACGCTTGCGGCGCTGCTGGGGCTTGTAGAAATACTGATTTTGTCAATGTTATCAGCGACATCATTAGTGACATTGACATCCTGGGTCGTCTTGACAAGCTTGGTGGTCTTGATATCTTCGGTTGTCTCAGCAGACAATGATTGCTGCGTGGCAACCACCGCCTCGGAAGAGGTATTCACAGGGCTGTTTCCCTGGCTGACTTTGTCGAGGCTTTCGATGTTCTCGCTGTCCACTGGGGCGGGTTCGACTTTCTCTCCATCCGCGCCACGGACGAATGTCTGAATGGGACCACGTCCAATCTTGGCAGTTTCGGTGAATGTAATGTTGCGTGGAACTTTCGGCTGTCTCGCCCTGAACAGACGCATGAACTCATCTTGGTCGCGCTTCTCTTTCTCAGCCCGTCGGGCTTTATCTCCGAATTCATTCCAAGCCTTGATGCGAGACTGTTCATCTCCAGTGGCAGTACCGAGCAAGTGGTGGCCAGCAAGGGTCTTGGTGTTGACATTACTACGTGGAACCACGGCCTCATTGTTTGTATCAGAGGCAGGAACATCGGGATTGGGGGGACTCAAAGGAGTGGAATCCGCACGAGGTGGGTCATGGGGCACGTTGGCTGTGTAGCGGACGTGCAAATGGGCCGAAAGCCAGTAGGCAGGGCGGAGATGATTCAGGGCTTGACGTGCAGCGACACTTCCTAGCTTTCCAGAATCGGAATCAGCTTTAAAGCCTGACTTCTTGCGAAACAGGGTTGCAAAATCCCCGAGTTTCTCAATGCCCTTTGGCCAATCGTGGGATAGGCCGATGTCGACCTGGGTGCGCACTTGCAGCAACTTCCGGACATCCACCTCCCGGATGTGGTAGATCGAAGAAACATCATCCCTGTTGTACGGCAGCCGTTCATAGTGGGGCTTCCGGTAATCGTAACCTTTCCAGATGCCCGACATTCCGGAGATTCGGAGAGGTCCAAAGCGGACGATGTTGGCTGCTCCCATGAAGTAGATGTTGGGAGCCACCCAACCGCCGTAGTAGAGCTCGGAAAGATGATTGCTAGCCTCATGATTGCCTCCGATGAACAATGTCAAGTAAGGAGCAGCACGGGCACCACTGTAGTACTCGTGAAAATCACCGATTTGCTTGAACTTGTCGGGGACCGAAAGACAAGTCGCATCATTGGCGTTACGCAAGGCCTGGTTTGGTCAGTCAATATTGAGCTCGTGTGGAATGAGGCATGAGAGGGAACCCACCTGGAAATCCCCTCCAATGATCACAAGATCAACAGAGTCCCAGCCTTTCTCAGTGGCTTTGCGATCCACAGTCTCATAGATGTCATTAAGACTGCCATGACCCTGTATAAAATGGTTAGCAACAAGCTATGAAGTGGGATATGTCACATGACGTGGGGGTTTTCTCCATGCATCCAATGTCACTTACGCAGCCTTCCACAGCAATGCGCACAGGTGCCATCGTGGACGAATCCGACTGAGCTCTCGGATTGTGATAGCACTGAAAACAGAAGACAAACCTCAGAATGAGGTTGTCAGAAAGGAAAATTTGTAGTTAAACTCCTGCGACAAAGTAGACGGGAGCTGCAGGAAAGAAAAAAAAAGAAAGGTGAATAGTAAGAGAAGAGTAGTGGGTAGAAGATGGAAAGGGTAGAGAGCAGAGAGATGTAGATGGGAAGAAGCGGCTGGGTGGAGCTGGCTTTTAAGCTCCCGCGCGGCAAATCTCTGAATAGGAAAATAGCAAACGGATTGGCCTATTGTCTTCCGTTTGTCCCCTTTGTTCTCCTATTGTCTCCATTTTCTTTGTTCTTCAATTGATTGATTGTTTTTGGATTTTAAAATTAAATTCCTTTTACCTCATTAGGAAATACCGCGCACAATGTCTCACATCGATCCTTCCTTTCTCATTCAGGCTGTCTCGGCCCTCCCCCTTGGTTCGTCGACATCGGCTCATCTGCTAGCGGTGCACACCCGGCTTCTCCACGAGGAGTCTAAGTCATTGAGTGTCCTGCAGAAGAAAGATCACTGTGGAGCGTGTGGTAGCATTAGAAACGCCCAATGGAGTAAAGTTACTAAGATCAAGCCGAAAAAAAGCAAGCCTTTAAGCTCTGGAGCGGCATCCGCGGGTGCCACAGTGTACAAGTGTTTACGCTGCCAGCAGCGGACAGTCCTACCTCAAAGGAATTCAAGGAAGCCTGTCTCGAAACCTTCTTCTAGAGCAACTACGGTTACATCTACTCAAGGGTCAACTCCTGTAGGGGTTGACGTGAAAGGTTCGACGCGGGCTTCAACGGATCCCAAGGCAGGTGACAACCAGAGCAGCAAGAAGAGAGCCAAAGCAAGAAAACAAGGTGGCCTTCAAGCACTTCTAGCCTCCAAACAACGTGCCCAACCGTCACTCGATCTGCTCGACTTTTTGCAGTAGAGGTCGCGCACGTGAGTTTATTGCCAGATCGGGACTAGCGCGGGGCAGCTAGCTTGCCTGCGACTCTAGGCTCCGTGACGGTGACCCCGACACCAACCTCTGCAGCGCGTGTGTCCGCAAGAGTCAACCCGATTTCACTTTACTTATTTCACCAAAATACCTCTATTGTGCTTCCACCCTCGCCACAATGTCGTCTTACTCCGACGACGACGAACATGATCCCCAGGCGGACGAGCTCCGCGAGACCGCCTTGGTCACGCTTGAGGCGCTGATCAGCTCCTGCAACAAACAGATGCAACCTTACCTAGCGAACACCACTCGATCAGCTCTTCGATTTTTAAAATATGATCCAAACCTTGCCGAAGTGGAGGACGATGAGGAGATGGGAGGCACACAGGACGATGGGAGTGACGATGCCACGGAGGAGCCCGACCTGGAAGACGACGAATTCGACGACTTTGAGGAAGAAGGAGGCTACAGTGACGTTGACGACATGAGCTGGAAGGTACGCCGATGTGCTGCCAAGCTTCTCTACACCGTCATCTCTACCTACGGGCTTGGTCGCACTTCGGACGCTTCCGCCTTGTTTCAGCAAATTGCCCCAGCTCTGATCTCCCAAATTAGCAGGGAAAGAAGAGAGAGTGTGAAACTCGAAGTAGTGTCGACATTGACGGCGCTTGTTAGGAAAACAGGTGAGGGTTCCATGATCGTCACATCCAATGACTTCCTGGAGGCCGTGGGTGGTTCGAAGAATTCTCGCAAGCGGAGACGCCAAGATAGTGATGCGTCAATGATCGACTTCGAGCCGAGTGCTGGAACCTCGTCAGCGATTGATTCTCCTGCTCTGCCATCGTCCCCCAAATCTGGTTCTCAGGCTGATCTGGCCCGCTCCGTACCTTCGATCGTACAGAACCTTGTCAAAGTTTGGAAGCAGGCTTCGATTCCGCTCAAGCAAGCTGCGGTCATTCTCCTCAAAAGCCTTTGCCTGGTTCGTTATGGTGGTCTTGCTGACCATCTTCAACAAATTGAAGACCTCATTGCGGATGCCCTCAAGACCTCATCTCTCTCAGGGAGCACAGCGGCTCATACTGGGGCTGCTGTCAGTGCAGGTACCCTCCAAATCGAAACCCTGGGTCTCATTGCCGTGATCGCCGAGACCCATCTGTCCGACGCGCTATTGCCATTCCTGATTGCCCTGGTGCCCGGAGTGGTCGGAGCCGTCAATGACCGCAATTACAAAGTCAGCAGTGAGGCATTAGGCGCCGTGGAGCAAATCGTGAAAGCAATTACACCCCCACGCGTATCTGCCAATCCTTCCGATGTCACTCTGCAGTTGCAGAAGCTCTATGATGTTGTCCACTCTCGAATCACTGACACAAGCGCTGATCTCGAAGTTCGTCAACGGGCGATCCACGTGTTCGGTGTGATTCTCGCACGTACTTCGGGAGAGCGAGGTGTAGGGTTCCTTTCATCCGAAAAGAGATCTAATGGTCTGGCTGTTTTGGTCGACCGGGTGAAGAACGAGACAACTCGTCTGTCCGCTGTTCGTGCGGTTGATGATGTCGTCGTTCTTGCCAGCCGCAAACAGGATGTTTCCAGCGATTGGGTCAACAATGTCGCCCTTGAGCTGGGATCGAACTTGCGCAAATCCGATCGTGCCTTGAGAGGCGCGTGTTTGGAAACTCTACGCAGTCTTTCCATGAACTCCAATATCAGATCTCACCTCACCCCCGACACGATCGCAGCACTGGAGAATGCTGCTTTGCCTCTTCTCACTGCAGCTGATTTCCACACCCTCACGCCCACGTTGATCATTATTGCAAAACTTGTCCCTGGCAACGCAAAACTAATGGTCAACGACAGTTTGATCTCTTCTATCTGCTCGATCGTGACCAAACCACTCGTCGGAACTGTTCTCAAAGCATTGTTGCTGCTGGTCAAGGTCATTGGCGACGAAGGTGCGGGTGCTAGTTTGATGCAGAATCTTCTCCGTGACGTTGGAATTACAGGGGACACCTCAGTGGTGGGAAGAGCCGTTGGCACCCTTCTGGTCCACGGTGGGCCGAACCTCGGAGTCACAATGGAAGATTTCTCAACAGAACTGAAGACTGCACGTGATGATAGCCGAAAATGCCTTGCCCTTGCTATCCTAGGTGAAATCGGCTTGCGGATGGGCCCAGAGTGCTCATTGACCCCGGATATCTTCATTCCCCATTTCGAATCTCAGTCAGATCATGTGCGCTTGGCCGCCGCCACTGCCCTCGGAAATGCTGCCGCAGGTAGCGTCAAGGCTTATCTCCCAATCATTCTGAATGGGTTGGGAAAATCTAATGCTCCAAGCTACTTGCTTCTCCATTCGGTGCGAGAATTACTCCAGCATCCCGAGGTCGTACGGCCGGATCTCGCACCATCCGCCCACAAACTGTGGCACGCACTCCTTGTTGTGTCCGAAGAGGAAGACAACCGGGCTGTCGGGGCTGAATGTGTGGGCCGCTTGGCACTCCTTGACCCTGGTGCTTACATTCCCCACTTCGGAGTAAGTCGTGCTCGTTCTTCTATGTTACCAATACTAACCTTATGCTTACAGGAATACCTGGCCAACGATGACCCGGCTGTTCGTGGCGTGGTGATTTCGGCATTCCGCTACACCCTTGCTGATTCAAGTGACGCTTACAACGATGTACTGCGACCGTTGATGGTGCCCCTTTTAACCAACATGCTTGGTGACAGTGATCTGGGCAATCACCGACTTGCGTTGACCACCCTTAACTCTGCAATCCATAACAAGATGGATCTTCTGCTCCCTCACCTCGAAGAGCTGCTGCCGGCTGTTCTTGGTGACACCAAAATCAAGCCAGAGCTCATTCGTGAGGTACAAATGGGTCCATTCAAACACAAAGTGGATGATGGTCTCGACTTGCGAAAGGTCAGTATCTCTTAGTAAACACCATAGCCCCCCACTGACATCCACGTTTACAGAGTGCCTACGAAACTCTCTATGCCTCGCTCGACACTTCCTTCTCCCGTACCCATATGGCCGACCTCTTTGACCGCATCGTCGCGGGTATCGATGACGAGCAAGATATCCGTGCAATCAGCAATCTCATGACATCCAAACTCATTAAGATCGCACCGGAGGATACTGAACGGCGGCTGGATGATTTGTCGGAGCATTACACCACTGTGCTTTCCTTCAAGCCAAAGGAGAATGCCGTCAAACAAGAGTTGGAGAAGGCCCAAGAGGCATCGCTCGGCATTTTGAAGATTACTAGAGAACTGAGCAAAGCGTTCCCCGGTGCGGAGGCATCCGGTGATCTTCACAAGTGGAAGACATACATGGAGTGGGTTCGGCGAGCCTTTTCCTCGCAGTTGGCGACTTTGGAACTGGAATCCTGAATTTGTTACAATGGAACTCAAATCCTGGACAGTTGCAATGATTCCATGCGATCAAAATCGCAAGGGGGAGCCATTTTTTTCGCAATTAAGCTAGCTTACGACATAGCTCAATGAAATACATGATCTTAATATCGCTACGCTTGCGATCTTAGCCTTAGATTATGGCTGTTACTTTTTCTCTTAACTAGCCAGAAAGTGCAAGGCACCATCGGGACACCACGAGGATGCCGACAGATGAAAGCAGAACCCTCATTCAGTGCCGGCACCCTAGGTTTATCCTGACTTGACTAACTGTACAGTTGTGTTTTCTGCCGGGGTATATGTCTTGTACTCGAAGTCATAGGCAATATTCATCGTGGGCATTTTCAAATATCTTGATTCATTTCCCTTCCTGTACCACCTCTGATCATGATAACCCACCAATAACCCATTCACTTGACAAGAGAATAGTCACTGCCACCTCTTTCACGCCTCCTCGTCCTTGATCGGAGTCACTTCAGGAGTCATCTCAGGCGTAAGCTGTCCGGGAAAGGGCTTGCGCGCCCACACACGTCGTCTAAACCAGAATCAGCATGACAGTTCCATCAATACCACACCACGGGGTTATGCCAAACTCACGCTCTCTGATAAATATGATATCTGGGATTCTTAAGTTCCGAACGAACCTTTGCCAAATAAACGGTAACCTCATCCTTGGACCAAGGATTCGGCGCACCGAAACGGGTAAGCAACCACATACACCATCCCTCCATACCAGAAAGCCAATGCTGGAAATTCACCACTCCCGCCTCTTTATATTTCTGATCCCGAGCCCATGGCCCAATCGGCCACTGATATGCCTTCTCCTGGATATCCACAAACCCAGCCTTTTCTATCGTGCCGCGCATGGTATCAATCGTATCCAGCAAGAGTCCGGCACGCGCACCGCACGCGTTCATAGTTGGGCCCCAGGTTCGTAGGATGCTATCTGCCGGCAGGCTGTCGTCGTCACATTCGATGGATGTACAACCTTCATATTGTTCGATCCAGCCTCCTGGTCGTAGGTTTCTACGAGAGATCGGGTGTTAGTGCACATGCGGATACGGATGGGGTTGGGACATGTGGGTGCTTTACTTAAAGGAGGTTTTGTAGACGTGATCCCATCCCGCGGGATCGAACGAGCCGGTCATAATTCGCATGTGGATTAGATCGAGCGGGGTTTTCCAGGTCCATTCTTCTAGGACGTTGTCGACTTCGAGAATGCAGTTGGGTGGCATCCATGTAATGGGCGGTGGGAAAAGGTCGACTCCCCGGACAGTTGCTGTATGCTTTTAGTTTACCACCTTGTCGATATATGGGGGCTTGGAACACACCGGATGGGAACATGTCGGCAACATCACTATTTAAGTGTTATATTGGTATTTGTCCTGCCTGGTAGGACAAATAGGGGGTTCTTTTCTGACGTACATAGCCCAGTTACCCTTGCCCGTTCCAATATCGAGCACGTGTGTAGGGTTCTTGCCAACAGGCGATCTGAATAGCGGGTTCTCTCGTTCCGACTCTAAAACAAGATCGAGCAGATGACTGAGAGTGTTAAGGGTAAGAATGACATATAGAAAGGTTGATCATGCGTACCCAGCTTCATAGGACTCAAATGCCTGGTCATCGGCCGGAATCCTAGTGAGAATCGAGTATCAGCTGGTAGTTACTTTAATGCCGGATGCTATGATATGCATACAGATATTCCTTGTCGCTCAGCGTTTGATACCTGCAGGTAATAAGTACATGTAAGCAATGGGCCGAGTCCCGGGTGCGCCAAATGTACGATGAAACCATACCGTCTACCATTTTCCATCAAGCCCTTATAGATTGATGTACCGATAGATGTAGTCTCCCTGTGTAGTACATGTCATGTTAGAGATTAATGACATGAAAGAACGAGGGAAATGGGAGTATTTACGACTGCCAATCGTCGGCATACTTGGCTGGCAGGTAGACATCCGTATCCTATAGCTTGTTAGAATAGCAAGGAGAACAACCGATAAATTGACATACCACTTCAATATGTTTTGATTTCGCCATGGTTTTCTGGCCCCTCAGGATTAACAAGGAGGGCGAAGGGAGGAGGTTAAGGGGCTGTTGAAATGCCAACCGGTACTAATGTCCAACGGTTTTCAGCCGTTTGTCCCGCAATCCTGTATTAGTTTCAACAAATGGGATTGGGTGCTGGGACATAAGCGTGGTGTCATGATCCACGGCTGAAGCCTAAAGAGGGTTGGTGCAGTGTTAGCCACGTTATACGGAGGTTCCCGTTGACAATCATTGGATTGACCTTGACAAGGGGGTGGGCCAAGGCTGCATGTGTGCCGAGATTCTCTAGCCTTGTTCGACTCCCTATCCGTCCTCCGTCTCTGTGATAGGAAGGCGACTACCAAAATACGGAACTCAACGCAAGTTTGCTTTTCGTACTGCGCGTTACCAAAGGTGAATCGAAAAAAAGAAAAGAATTTAGTACGCATCTTATCTCATATATATAAATCCTAAATTAACACCGTTAAGCGACCGTGAGTTTCTTTTTCAAGAAAGAGTATAATGTGCATTATGGATATTTGACAGTTAGACCTCGAGGGACGTATAGTTATGCGTCGATCATGCAATGCATATGGGCTTTGTTTATCAGGCCATAGACTCCCAAAACTTGGTTACTAGTGTGTGGCTATGGTCCGTATTAAACTAACTCTTTCAAGCTTAAAATATGTCTTCATGTGTAAAAGGTTAGGAATAATTATATACGAAGACCTCTATTTTATATAAAAAAGGGTTTTATTAGGGCCCTATTAGGGAACTGTTGTACTTATGTGGTTTGGTTACGGTTTAGGTGGTTAGAAACCGAAACCACTGCAGTTTGGTTTTTAGGCGCAAGGTTTGCCCCTAATTGCGGTTGTTGGCGCACTCTACCTAAACTGACTTTAATATATTATCTGCTAAATTGCTAATAGCTACTACTATTGCCATTATCACCGCTAGGAGTTATAGGTAGACCTCTGCATAGCCCATAAAGCCCAACGCCCAACCCAACCCATTAATGGCTTGGGTTTGGGCCCATCTCAGGCCCATAATGGGCCCCAATTATTAACCAAACAATATAAACATGCCAATTTATCGCAGCTGTATAATTAATGCATTTTTCCTGTTTTTGGGGGGATTGAAATTATCGTTCAAGCTGTATATGTAAGATATTAATAGAGAGAAAGGTAGGTTGGAAGATGTAAATAAGAATCAAATTGATTTTCATAACTAAAGCTTTACTTTTTTACAAGAGGTACTTATTTTTGTTAGGGGTTTAAATAGTAAGTAGAGGTACTATAAGTTTTACTATATTGACCAGAGAAAGTGGTATCAACCTCTGTATCTCTTCATACTAATACTCAGTAATTCCTCCCAGGTACGAATTCATTATTTTACATAAAATCTGGTATCATGATACTAAAGTCAGTATAATATCTACTTAATTCCTACTTCTTACTATGACAATATAATAATACTGAAGATATAGGTTGGTATATGCATAAAATACAGCCATTAATCATCTACCTTATGTACCTAGGTATGCTAAGACTATATTATATTTGTGCACAGAAATAGGCTTTTGATGGGCGGTGGGTTGGGCCGGGGGTCTAGGCCCATTGATGGGCTATGCAGAGGTCTACACCTAATAATGGCCTCGATGTCGAGCTTAAGCCTGTTCACCGCTTGTAAGGCGAGGATGTAGAAGCTACCCCGGATGCTTATGGGGCCGTCCCTCCATCTCCATTTGACCATGAATACTTGAGTTTGAGTGAATACTGCTGCAAGTCACAGGTATCAAAGATCATTTTTATTGGCTGTAGCCACAGAGGGGCGGGAAGAAGCAACCGTGGTCCGTGGTCCGTGGCCCCAGGGTCCCTTGATGGCCGGAACCAGATGGGACATTCGGAACTCAGATCTTATAACGAAATACCGACAAGGTAATGGAAGATAGGGTATCCTCCAGGATAATCCGGCCAAGGGCCGTGAGGTTCCGATCACGTTATGTCTCGGTCCACCTTAATTCGCTGACACTAACCCTCTTTGTAGCTTAGTGGCAGCTGAATAAGGTTGGGGGGTAGCACGGAGCTACGGCCCCGGAGCCGGACCCCGCAAGGTCAGATAACACTATCTATGCCGAAAATGCTCCGTTTCAATCGGTATATAAGCAGGTGCTGACAGCTTGTCTCGTACCTACTTGTCTTTATCTCTAGTCTTTATCTATACGCTTCAACAGTAAGATACACTTAGTCGTCGTCTAGAATCCGTGCTAACATCTCTAGTGTCTAACAACAAGATCGTTCCTCTTACTATTATCAAGGGCGCCGGCCATGAGCTCATTCCTATCCCCGAGGGCGAGTGCGCCATTATCGCCGACTTCCACTCAATCAAATCCCAGAGCTCACACTCTACCCCTTACCTGACCACTGGATTCTACCGTGTTGTGCCCGGACCTACACGATACGGCGAGTACGACTACGAGGAGACCAAGTATGTTCTCAAGGGTCAAATCGACATAACAGTAAGATCCCAGTCGACTTCGAAATCTGTATTACGAATGATACTGACAACATACAGGATGAGGCCACTGGCAAGACCCACCACCTCGTTGCTGGAGACTGGGCCTTCTTCCATGTCGGATCCAAGGCTCAGGTTAGTTCTTTGCACTCCAACCAACCTGTATACACTTGCTGACCCATTCATAGTTCTCAACAAAGACTGAGGGTGTTGCTTTCTACGCTGTCACCCGACCAATGAACGACGGCCACCCTAACCTTGTTGGCCGTGAGGAGAGCACTTCAAAGATATAAAAGTCAATACTATCATAGCCTATTAGATAAAGCCTAATGCGCGATTCATACTATTTTGTCTTGTCCAGGGTAATTCTAGTGCTAAGTGGTTACAAGTCTCAGGAAAGTGATGTTTACTGGATTTGGCTGAAGAACCTTGCGACAGAAGGGTCAGAAGATCAGAATTACCCCTGCACCCGCTTGTGTCTCAATCGACACCACCACAAACTCACAAGTCTTGCCTTTGCCCTGCTATCACCTGCCGTAAGTTTAAACTACTACTAGTTTGGTTTAGCTCGGAGCTAGCAATATTAAGACTCAGCGCTCTTTTCTTCCTCTTTCATATCCTGAACCCGATCTCTACTCACGATAAAAGGAACGGCAGCTTACGGAAAAGAAAAATGGAATCGAACTCGCTGACTGCACGCAATAACCACACATACGAAAATGGACGCCGCTATTATGGCTTCAAGGCCGAATTCCCCTTTCCAGACGACAAAAACGCTACCACAGCACACGCGATAATCAGCACCATCTGGCATCATCTTCTAGACGGCAGAACCTTTATTGCCCCCCTAGATCCGGTCAAGAAAAACCATAAGTTTCTCGAGTTCGCTACCCGTAGCGGCTCCTGGACGATCATGGCGCTAGACCGGCATCGTCCTACCCCGCGCTTTACGGGTATGGACCCGACCGATATGTCTCCAGATCTCCAGTATTTCGAACACCACGAGCTTGAGGTCGATTGGCCGTTTACTACAAAATAGGCGTTTCATTTGATCCATGCGCAATCGCTAGGCGGGGTTATTACCGACTATGATAGGTTCTACGCTAACGTGTTCCGGCATCTTCTCCCCGGCGGGTGGTTAGAAGTGTGGGAGAATGACTTGCGCTTCTTTACCGATAACTCACAGGATGAAGCCCGGCTAGTGGCACTAAGGGAGTGGGAGGCGCTGATACACGAGGCAGCGGCCAAGTTTGATAAGCGAATCAACGTGGCAGCCGAGCAGAAGGAGCTGATGCACTCAGCTGGCTTTGTGCAAGTCGATGAACAGATATTCAAGGTAGGTGAGCCTAAAATGAAACAAAAATTCAAAGATAATTTGTGTTCATTGTAGCCTGAGCGGCTGACTTTTGTGTGCCTGCCACTAGGTTCCCTTCGGCAAGTGGAGTGACGACCCAAATCTGAAAAGAATTGGGAGTTTCTATGTGTACCAGATGCAGTGCACGCTGGCGGGATACACGCTACGTCTATTCACCAAGACATTGGGCTGGTCAAAGGAAGACACTGATGCCCTGATTAATCGGGTGCAGGAGGAATTACAGCAAAAGGATCTGCGGCTTTATTCATATTTCCATCTTGTCATAGGGGAGAAGCCAACACAGGCCGCTCGAAAGCAATAGGGGGAGGTAAGCAGATTTATCCACCTTAATTCGGCTTAGTGCTATATCCGCGGGTCAGGGTCAGGCGACCCTAAGCCTCGGAGGGGCGGCTGGAGGGTCCAAGATCTCGACCACAACTACGGAGTACTCCGTATAGAATCGGAGGTCATGATATAGTATTGTATTCAATGGCCTACATCGTTACTCCGTAGGCAAGTCTAAAATACGCTAATTGATTCCAGGCTCGGAGTACGGAGTAACTACAGGCCCGACAGGAAGTCCGGTTCCTGGAATTTAGTGAACTTCCTAATCGGGACTAGCTCCGTTTTCACTGGACTCAACATGAGGCAGATCATCCCGAGGTCATAATCAAACGTTATATATAGAAAGGTGCTGTTTTTTTTTACCGCCTGTGTACTCCGTATACGGAGTACACCTAAAACACATGGCAAGCGGGCCATATAAGTGGCTGACTACTCTTGTGTACATAATTCAGGACTCGGCTTTCAAATTTATCAACAATGCATTGTTTGGATTTAGGATTCCACCCTTTCAAATTGTTTCCAAGGGTGTTGGAAAAATACAGCCATTTTACCACTAGACCATATTCCATTCTGACAATAATTATGATTAGTGGGGCCTCGGGCGTTTATGCCTTAGCAGACTGCGGTTCCAAAGATGTACTCCGTATTGTTTCACAATTGAACACTTACGGAGACACAGATGTTTCTATATACGGAATAGTATGAGTACGGAGTATGTACTCCGTACTCCATAACTAGGTGATTAGAGCCTAGTGTCCCTGCAAAATATACTCAGTATTCCACGCGATGAACACTTGGCAACCTTAAGTAACCCTAATTTGCTTGGCATTGTTAAGGAATATTTCTGCAAGTAGCCGTGCCAAGCACCCAACCCCCAGTATGGACGGTTGGACAACATTTAGAATATTCAAAGGAGACCACACTCTAATACTTATATACAAGGGCTTGGGATATTCACAATTTTCACTATCCAGGGTTCTACATACTACAGGGCGGCACGGAAGCCGCGGGTTCTGGCTCCAACGTATACGGCATAATGTTCTTCGTACGTAGATTAGCATTCATATCCTTTCACTTCCATCAGTCTTCAGTTTGTGCTATGCGGATAACATAGGCCACATATGCTACTTATGTACTCCGTACTGCTTTCCCCATACCCAAACCAACAGGGTCATGTACAGCCCTGACAACGCCTCCAAATTTAAGCCCCACTATTTTGGCTCGAGCTCAGCCTCTTGTATGGAGTGTGTAAGCGAGCTGATATTGGGTCATTTGAACCGAGATTAGTAGAGCTATACGAGGCGAGTGGCCAATCACTTACTTAGTGAGGGAGTGAGAAGACGAAGGTACATATGTATGTTGTAGTACTATTTATGTTCGGGATGTTGCCTAATTCATATCCATGGGTCTCATATGGAGTATTTAAGCTTCGCCAGATGAGATGGGATTGGTCCAAGTTTTACGAATACCAGTGGACCTACTACCGAGGGAACCTTGGAGCCTTGGAAGACTATGAACTAACTCCCCAAAAGGGTAAACCCCTAAATCTCAGAGTGAAACCGGTGGACCCTGAAGAACTCTAAAGAAGCCGGTAATCATCGGACATTTGGTCATTGTTTTTTTTTATTTTGGGATTTTATACGGAGTAGAGTGCTGCTGATTACTTTTCTAATATTTCCCCTTGCCTTTGATTTGCTTGGGTCTCTTCTGTGTTCCTTCTCATTCTTCTCCTTCGTCGTCTTCTTCTTACTTACCATCCATTCCTTACCTTCCTTATTTTCAGACCATTATAATCTTTCCTTCACACTGTCATGCCTGAGATCGGCACAAACTAAGAAACATGGGTGTTGGCTTTATGGCCCGAGATGGCTCACGCAATCTACTACGCAAAGCTTTCTCCCCAACATTTTGGTTTGATCATTGCTGGCCAGCCTCGCGCAAGTATTGGTTCTCTCTGTTGTTCATCGCCGTCATCTGCGCCAAAATTCTTCACATCTACTCGCATCTGAACTCATTACCTCTCGGACAATTGATTATTTGGGGCCCCACATTCTTTTTACAAGATGTAGTTTGTGTCTTCTTGACCCGCAGCCTGTGTGCTGATTACCAGCACCGTTGGGCACGTGCCATAGTGGCCTTGCTGGTCGTTCCAACTAGGTAGGAGTTCCTATCATAGAGTTGAGTAAGACCATCGCTAAAGTTAATTTCTTCTATAGTTTGGCGATATCCGGTCTGTCAGCCGCCAATATCTCTTTCTACGTCGCCACCGGAGCCGAGATCCACTGGAAACAAGCGCACAACTTCCACGGTGACAAGGCCGCCGTAAAAACGATGCTCACCGGCCTAACGGGTTTAATCATCGTCGAGATTGTCTTTGTTGCTGCATCCTGGCTTTCCACACCACACCTATACAATTGGACCGAGGGGATTGTGTCAATCTTTAGGGGTGTTCTGCCGTCCGCCTGTCGCAGGAAACGAACTTCTCCGATCTTAAAAATATATGAGCGAGTCCCGCCTGAGGATTGGGAGGAGGGCCGAGGTGCTGTTGAGTCGAGCTCGGGCCTGCAGGGAATGAACAAAACTCAAGCAAATGTAACGAAGGAATCTCGGCATGCTCGTTGGCTGCGAGTATTTGTTTTCGCATTGACTGGCTTTGCGGTTCTTTTGCGGTGCATTCGCCCTTCAAATTCCGCCTATAACTTTCTATCTGAGACCGTCATTGTCACACCATTTGACAAAGATCAGTCCCGTGCTCCATCATCGTTTGATCTACTTAAATTGACAGGTGATTACAGTTGGTTGGGCAATCACACTGCCCTAGCAGCACCGCCCGCATTTGGCTGGCTGCCACACGATAAACTGGCTGGGTTCAGTGACTGGTATGAAAATGCCAACCACACTGCGCGCGTACATTATAATCCGGCACATGATCCTCTCCATATCTCCAACCTTGAAAATGAAGTTCTCGAGTCTCTCCGCGAGTCGCTTCAGAGCGGAAGTGTCAAGATCAAGCACGTGTTACTTCTCAAGCTAGAAAGCACTCGTGCAGATGTCTTCCCACTTCGCAAGGAATCCTATTTCGGGGACATGATTCGCGAAACATTTAAAGATGGCCGCCTCCCCGCTGAGGTTGAAGAAAGACTGGCCAATCTAACACCCACGGCAGAGAGACTTACAGCTACTTCCTCCGGGTTCAATGGAAACAATAATGTATCCAATCCATATGGAGGATTCCATGCTACCAATGCTTATACGGGCGGTACCTTTACCCTGAAGAGTATCCTGGCGACTGTCTGTGGTATCTCTCCCCTGGTCGTGGACTTCAATCGCGAATACCTGCACCACATTTACCAACCTTGCATGCCGCATATCCTGGAGGCACTCAACTCTCAGGCCAACCAGACCAAGACGGAGGACTATACCTCTTGGCCGTGGCGATCCACATGGATGCAGGCCATCACTGAGGACTATGACAACCAAAACCTTCTCACACCCGTGTTAGGCTTTAAGCACAAAGTAACCGACATCAACATTGCCGAGGATCGTGCGAAGCAGGGTGGCCATCAACCAAAGAAGTTCAACTTTTGGGGATACCCCGAAACAGAGCTTTCGGATTACTTTCGCAATGCAATCAAATCGGCAGAGAAGCAGAAGGAACGACTGTTCATCTCGCACTTGACTGGTATTACGCACCAACCTTGGGATAACCCAAAAGGTCAGAAGTACGAGGAAATGATTAGCCACGGCTGGGTAGGAAAGAACAACAAGGTAAATCACTACCTCAATACGCTTGGCGTTGCAGACAAATGGCTCGCCGAGTTGTTGAACATCCTGGAGGAAACGGGTGTTGCCAACGAGACCCTGGTCGTGATGGTGGGAGATCAGTAAGTGCCGATTCCAACATTCATTCTCTTAAATTAAACCTAACCGCGACAGTGGCGTTTCACTCCCCGAGAACAGCGGCGTGACCCCATATCTCAACCCCCATACCGCCAGCTTCCACGTCCCTCTAGTCTTTGCCCACCCCCAGCTACCACCCATCGAGATCAACTCTCGAGTAGCTTCGATTCAAATCCTACCCACAATTCTTGATATTCTGTCGGAATCTGGGTCCCTCAACAACCAAGCCAAATCCGCTATCCAAGATCTTCTCCCCATGTACGAAGGTCAATCAATGATCCGACCCACATTCGCAGAAAAAGATGGAAAGCAAGACTGGCAGTTCTCAGTCATGAACACCGGAGGAACATGGCTTGCCCTGCGATCCGCTGCAAAGCCTTATCGCCTCATCATCCCCGTCATCCCTGACCTCGAATGGCGGTTCTCGAATGTCGAGACCGACCCCCATGAACTGCAAGCGCTACAGGATTTTGATCTTTCGAATCTGATGAACATGGTCTTGCCTAAGTACGGCGAAGATGCTGTTCAGTGGATCAAGGACGCTTCCCACGTGGCGAAGTGGTGGGTTGAGGAAAATTGGCGGCGCTATGAATATGTGCCGTGATCAGTTTGGCGCCCACTCTGTGATTCCTAAATAATAAGGGAGCACTGCTTGTCTCGGTGTCTCGGACATGATTAGGTAGAACTAAGTATAGTTTTCCTCTTTAGTAGCTAAGCGTTAGATTGTGATTGTATATATACTGCCCTATAAATAAGACCTACGTTTAATTTCTATATAATCTAAAATTTGAATCCGCTGAATAACCGTTCGTACGAATAGCCTATATTCTTAGTGAATCAATATAATGTTCTATAGCGTTGCAAATATAGTAATATATATTTATAGCCTTACTAATAAGATAAAGTGAATGCTTTATTTGTTTTAAATATCATATTGTCTACTATAAAATAGTTCGTCGTCGCTCAGGTACTGTTGGACTAAGGCTATTTCCTGACGCTCTATACGCTCCTTTAGGATAGGTTCTATTTAGTATAAGCCTTCTCGATCTTCTACTGTTTGGGGTGGAATACCCGATTAGGCTACTTTCGAAAAAGTCACTTATCCTTCTATATTGTCTCCCGGATCCTAGCCTAATCTAGCAATATTCCTTTCTACCTTGACTTATCCCGACCTAGCATAGCTAAAATATTAAGCTTGGTAAATTTAACTGCTCTTCCAAAATCTATGGCTGATGTATAAGGCGATCGTAGTGATTTCCTAAGGATAGTCTGTCTTTCTCGCCTAGTATAGAGAAAGTAAAGCAGCACTTATTAATATTTACCTTATAAAGTAGCTATTCCTATTAGTTAAGCTACTACTAGAGACTATCTATCGTTTCTCTTATCCCAGTTTTCTAGGTCTACTAGGGTTCTACTATTAGGAGGATTAGGTTTTTTTGGTATAGGAGCTAGTAGAGCTCTCGATAAGTTATATCCTTATATCGAGGTATACTATTACTAAGGAGGAAATTATCGCAATTGTTCGGCCGGTAAGTGCCTATCCTAGTATTTAATAAGAGAAAGCAAGTGATACTTATATATAATAGGTCCTAGAAGGTATTCAATATCTATACGACTATAGAAAAGCACTCACTGCCTTAAGCGCGGACACTATATTACTTATAGAGTCTAAAGGAGTTAAGATCGGTAAGCGGAAATCCTAAATATAATTAGATAGCTATATAGACGTAAAATACTAACGGCAGTCTATATTATAGCGGGAATAGAGCTTAGTTACTAGATCGGTATAGCCGAGATAGATATAGCTACACTAAAGCTATTCGCTTTAGCTAAGGTTATTAAAAGGCTAATTATAAAGAACCCTCGATAGTATCTATAGAGTGCCGAAGTAAGGAGTCTACCTAAAGATCTCAAAAGGTACAATTTACTAGGAGAGTTATTACGTATAAGTCTTAATTAACCTAGCTAACTTCGTAACTTACTAACCAATTAGAGTAATTTCTTTCGGAAAGTAGAATAGGGGGAATTAAAGATACTAGTAAATACAGCTAATAAGACCACTTATTACAATCTTAAGTTATTTAAATATATATAACTATACTTCTACGTGATATATAGGTAGTTTTGATTCTGTTAATAGCCTAAGAGAGGCGATTGAAAGGTATTGATTTTTGGATATATAAATTTCTTCGATTATATAGATATTAAGTAAAAATATTTACTATAATATATACTCTACTTTATCTCTATTTAGCGGTTAGGATTTATCTTATATTAGATATAGTATATACAAGGTAGAATATCTAATATTATTATCTTAAGCTTTAAGCACTAGGTTTACAAACTAAAATTATTAATTGTCAAGAACAAAGTTTAATTAGTATTATAATAACTAAATAGAACCATATTAAATATCTTATATAGGTTTAGGCCTTAGTTAGCGCTGCAATAGATACTATAGATTCTAATATATAAACTAAGAATATATATATTATTAAGCCATATACCTTAATATTTTAACCTATAATCTAAAATAGGGCTATCTACAGTCCGACTATGCTAATTGCGCCCTAAATCCCCCTTTACAGTCCCTAGAAGTAAGTATAGAAAATTTAAAAGGTAAAAATATATTATTAATATTGCTATAAATATATTATAATAGATATAAAATGATATTTCTTATTATAGGGGTTTAACTCGAAGTATATCCTATTAGCCGGAGCTCTATCTTACGATAAAAGATAAGATTAAACCTAGAGCAAAATATAATATATGTATATGGACGAATATAAAGATATACTTTAACTGGCTTTCGTATCCTTTTGCGACTAATATATAACTAGATATTAGATAAGGTTAGACCTATCACTAAACAGCTCTACTTATTAGCTCTAATATATAAGTATAGGATATTTGCCCCTAGCACTAACCGCAATATAAGATTAAGATATATCAATGCGTATTAGAAACAGTGGTATTTCTAGCACTATACCATCTACGCTATCAATAGATATATCCTATCCCTCTTTATACTCTATTACGCTTCCCTCCTACGTCTAATAAACTTCTAATATCTATATTGCCTCCCTTATTCCCCTTATAATACGAACTAGCTTATCTTCTAGGTAACTGGCTCGAGAAGATATACCGCTAAGTTTGCCCTATAGACAAAGTATTTCTGTCTATATCTTGTTTTTTTCATAGAGGAAGTCCTTTAGATATATCTAGGTATAGTTAAGCTCGCCGCTTATTTTATAGTTAGTATATTCTAATTTGCGGATTTTTGCCGTAAATAAACTACTTTCTTTTTTGTCGCTCCGGGCTAGTGGCGTCTTATCTCTATTCTTAGCGCTATATAGGCTCTAGAGGCGGCTCGATAGATCGGAATACTTACCTCTTCTTTTAGTAGGTAGTCCTATTCTAATTAGGCAATCTATAGTGTCTATAGAGTAACCGCCTTAAGCGACTAACCTAATTCTTCGCGAATAGACCGATATAAACCGATACTTCTACTGCCTAAGTTCGACTATAGTAAACTCTTTTTAGAATCCGTTACCGACTAAGCGTATCTATTCCTAGTAGATAGCTATAGACAGACTTAGCTAAGAGCGATAATAAGGCCGAGTTAGTTATCTGAAAGTATAAGTTTCTTCCGCTAGGCGGAGTAAATAAAGTGACCTATGGATATAGGCTACTAATGCCTCGCGGTACTGTTGTCTGGAAAACATACGCTTCTTATTGCTGCTAAGGACTATGATTTTGTTTGGTCTATTAAAGAAGGCCGTAACTTCTTATATTTAAGATATATTTAACCCCCTAGTTAAAGTACCGAGGACTTATTGTTTGATAGACTTGTCGTTCGATAGTTACTATTTGACCGGTTATATATATTTATCCCTATAGGGTTAGCCGGTAACCGAAGACCGAACGTTGAAATTCCTCCCTAGGTCAAGTCTAAGTAGTATTGAAGTGGTCGCCATGAGTTTGTTAGCAATTTTCACCTAAAAAAAAAAAAACGGTGGGGCTTACGGTCATTTTAGCCCTGTCTGTCACTGTAGACATTATTTTAGTTCGCTTTTGCTGTTTTAGCGGCTCTTCGGGCATGTCTGGCATACCTTCGAGCTTAATCACCCTGGGCGATGCGACTGAAGTGCTCCGATCCTGCTCCATGGGAATCTGGGCCGCGGAGGAAGCCCATAGATCGCTAATCTCGTATTCAGAGTAACCATAGGAAAGGATTGTTTCGAACAGGCTAAGTTGATGAACCCTGCCATTCTACTATCCTGGGCTATGAGCCGCTGAGCGGAACCACAGGGAGCACGTTTGATTGGACGGATAACTGACTCAAGCAAATTAGACATCTGGAATGAGACCAGCACATGGCTATCGACCTACCTTTGTCCCCATGCAAAAGCTCCGACTCCGAGCCCACGCATGTCTCATAGTGGAGGACCACGTGATATGTCGCTCGAGGGCCGTAATGTTTCCGAAATAACTCTGCCTTGTTATCCTCCCATCGCCCTTCCAAAGGCCGATTCTGGTAGAGCGCACACCTCCGCACCTTTGAAGAGCTTGGCATGCTCTTCTTCTGGCGTCCTTATTGGCGAGCTTTGGCGTAGTAGACCCCAAAGCATCCTAGAGAGCAATGCTGTTTCCTTTTTGAGATTCCTCGTGATCATGGAAATACCCTATACAGCGTCAGTTCACTACTCCAGCAATCGGTATCCCACCAACCTTAGCGTTGCATCTCTCGCTATAGAAGAACCGTTTGTTCTTGGTTTCACGCAGAGGATGCTTCCATATCAGTCTCCTCGTGGAATCTTTCAACAGTCGGTTGGTCGACTCAACGTCTGCTGCCTGAGGGAAGTTTCGGAGAAGATTGATGTAGATCGGAAGCAAGACCGTCTCATGCTTGCGAATTGCAGACCCATATGCGCCGCTCTGCGTCGGCTTCTTCACTCCAGTCAGACAGCATGTTTCTGTCCCGACCGAATCTTCCCTTGGCAAAATTATAACCGAACTTGAATACCCTGGAAATGTAGGCAGGTGCAGAAAGAATCAGATCTTACCTTGGGACCTCCGGTCCAGGACAAGGTCCCCGTCGTCGGTTTCGATGATGTGTGAGGGGTCAGAGGGACCGCGGATGTCCAAAGTCATCTCCATCCATTCTTTAACACCGCAAGAGATACCGAATGATCGTTTCTGTGGCGCCTTGCTCCGATAACAACGGTGAATTCCCTGTTAAGACGAGAGCGCAATCGAGCCATATCGTTCGCCGCGTCTGTCTGGGAACTGGAATCGGTTTTCTTCGACGGACATATCACGCAGCAGAAGCGTGATCTGCATGGCCCCTGAAAAGAAAATCTCCAGTCATAGTTGCTTGTAGCGGCTTTCACTTTGTGATTCCGGGACATTACCAACGCAGCTATCTTGAGTCCTTCTCCTTAACACCCTGCAAGACTGTCATTGCCTTGTTTGGACGTGTATCCAAGCTGCAAGTCCTCAGGATGGAGTTGGGCGCAGGGGTTCGCCAATATCACTCGGCCTGCTTTCTTCTCGTATTTGATATGTCCCAAGGCCCGGCGGCGCTGGCTTTGGTCCGTAGGATCTGGTAAGACGATCGAGACGCAGTCACTCTTGCCTCATAGTATGGCTGAAATTCGAGGCGGTCTAGATCAAATCGTTCCAGGCTGGCATCTCTCCTATTCCACATCAGCATGGCCAAGAGCAGAATGAGACCGCTAACCAATTCTGATAGAATTCCCGAAATGCGTCGGTAGAGTTCCAATCTTCCACATAACTCGGCGAGATAGTGAGTGTAACGCTCATCAGACGCTCCAAGCTTGGGACATCATTGTATGTTTCATTTGACTGCAATCCGCGTTCGAGTTGGTCGCTCGCTTCTTTTTCCGCTTCGCTTGGCGAGAAATCTTCGCTCTCGAGAGAGCATTCATGGGCAGGTGGATCCATAAGAGTAGACAAGAAAGCAAAGCAGACGTACAGATTTCAAAAGTAGATCATGAATCTAGAGATTGGCCAGGGCTTTATAGACAGCAGATAGTATGGTCATGTGATGGTACAGCCTCAAGCCCAACAGTTCCTGTCTCTCGTCGCTCGAAAATACGTGGGGCCCGGTGGGCTCTCAGCTTCCCAAGGGGTTGGACCCAGCTGACTCCCAGCCCTTATCTTGAACAGGCTGTTCATCAAACGGTCAAGTCAATTTCTCGGTCTAGCGGCCTTTGAACGGGGCGTTTTATCATGTCTTTCATACCTTTCTTGCGACGGGCGGAATATGCGTACACCACCAACCATCATATTCCTGCGTCTCAGCGGACTTGGTTTCCGAGTTACTCCCAATGGCCCCCTATTTGGCTCACAAGGTGAGAATCGTCAGTGGCTTCAATAGCGCTAGCTTTGCATTTAGCTTGAAGATTCAACCTTCTTCACGAACATGCGGTCCTAATTTTGTACCATGGCGGGTAAGAGACTGGTCATGTCACCGTAAGATAGCAAGTCAAACTCGGCCATGATTTTCTAAAACCACAACCCTCCATTCGGTTGCCTGCATATGCGGAATGTGAGTAGCAGCTATGTATAAAGAAACAGCGACATGTCGGAAAGGCGCACAGTCAACTTCCTTGTGCCCTCAAAGTATGCCGCTTGCCTCTGCTATATTACGTCAATATACTAGTTGGGGGATGCGGCAATATGATGACTAGGAGATGTGCAACAAGAATTGAAGTTATTACCCATAATTAGCATTTAGGAGGGGGGGGGGGATTTAAAGGGATTACAATGGAACGAGGACAATAAATAGTCCTGATCCATCCAGTCAAGGCTTCATAACTTTTTTAATCTTATTCGGCATAATGGTTGGCAAGAGCTCTCTTCGGTCTATGCGTCGTGCGCAAGATACATCCGGCACCATGCCGCTGCTTGACCACCGCCCCAAATCGCAGTCATCAAGGAAGTCCAAGGCAGCCAACAGCCCAGTTCAATCACCTCTAAAGCGAGCACAGGCCATGCTTAAACAGTAGCTCTAGCAGAGATGCTTGAGACCGGCAACGTAGTGGGAACCTATCATAGGTATTGATATATATAAGAAATTGAAAGAAGAGATACAAGACGAGAGATGTATTGCCTAGGAAGAAGTTCGATAGGACTGGATACAACGCCTACGACCCATGCCTTACCGAGTATGCCAGCGGGTACTATAAGACAGACTAACAAGGCTAGTAGAGCTTCAATCTAGTTAATAGAGAAGCAATGCCTAAAGAGTCGAGCCTTTGTATACAAGTTATTTAAGTGCTATAAATAAATCGAGTTATTACGATGTATGCTTCTATAGCTATCAATCTACACTAAATAAGGTAGAGTAATCCAGATTTGATACTAAATAGAAGACCCTCTCAAAAAGCTAGCTGCCATAGAAAATACCTCTATAAGCCTATATAATATTATAATACAGCCGTAGCTATATATAACAGAAAGTAGGCTACCTAGATAAGCCTATAGCCTAGGGGTAAGTATTAGTATAAACTTATACTAATAATAGAGATGCTATTAAGTAGAAAATACGACCTATAAACGGTCCTAACATTAAAGGCTAACACTAAGTTTCTAAGGGTAGTTTATGTTGGTCGGATTTATATAGAGCGAATGTTTTAAGCTAGATAGGCGTATATAGTTAAGGGCCTACTAAATATATATAGATAGTATTTGATAGGCCTTATCTAGTTCCTATCTTCTCTAATAGAGTAAGCTATTTATAGTATAAAGAGATATTGATCTATAGGATAAATATCTAGTAGTATCTTTTATTAATAAGATTAGCAATAGAGAATCCTAGAAAATCACTAGAGGTAGTAGATAGATATAGAAAAGCAGCGCCGGGTATATAGATAAACTAGACCGAGGATACTCCGATATCTAGCTACGAAGTCTAACAGCCAGTAAGAGGAGTAAATAGCTATAGAGAATACCACTAACCTATTACTTCTAGAGCGTTACTAAGAAGGATAGATTGGCCGTAGAGCCCTTTTAGCCTATACTTAAGATCTTAAAGTAGCTTAAAGGAGAAGATCCTAAGCTTATATTCTAGGCTATACGTCTAGTAGGACTCTATTAGCGCTTATAGGAGTCTTATATTTCTAAGTATATAGATAGTTAGGAGATTAAAGCGACAAATAAAAAGCTATGGACTAGAAATATTTAGTTATATAACAAAGGGAACTACTTAAAGCACCGCTAGGATAAGTAGGTAGCTTATTTGCATACTATTAACAATATATTAGACAAAGTCCGGGGAAAGCTTATTAGTATACTTAAAGTTTAGAATGAATAGTTAGTCGGTAAATTGGCTATTTTGCCGGAAGATAAGTTTCCTAGATATTAATATTTATGTAGAATAGATTAAACTTGTCCTAGAGCTATAAAGCTAACGTCTTAGCAATTAAGAGCGTAACAATAGCAATATTGTAATAACCTACTAATAAAGTCTTTGATTATATATACTATGAATTTATTAGTAGCCTCGGATATTACAAAAGTCAATTGCTTACCGACTAAGGCTCTAGTATTTTGTATAGCGAAATATAATAGAATTATCTAAACAGTAATAGTCAATATTTAAAGCTATAAATATTAGAATAGTCTATAAATAATAGTGTTAACCTAGTAAAGTAAGAATTTACCTCTAGCGCTAGCAGCTAATAGGATAAAGCGGCCCCTAAGACTACAATTAGAAGAAGAATAACTACTACTCCAATTATACAATATAAAGTATAATATAGTTATGATCGCGTTCGGGAATTAGCAGTTATATATCTATCTAGCTACTATAAGAAGGCAACTAAGCCTAGATTATCTAGGAAGAGAGAGAAGAGTATAACAATTTGTAAAGACGGAAAAATATAAATACCTACTATCGTAGTTATAATCTTAATTAAGTACAATATAACCGTATATAGTAGAAAGCAGATCACTAACTAAGACGGTATACTAAGTAGGCTCTATAGAAAAACACTTATTCGGAGATACTAATATTAACAGTTAACATATAACTGACTTATAGTAAGATAGTATATACCACAAATAAAAAGGGGAATAGACTAGATATACCAATCATTACTTCTCTCCTAGTTTTACACATTTTACTCCAGCTTAAGCCTATATATACTACTAGTAGAATAAGGTTTAGTGTAGATACGGCTAGGTCGAGTTTCTAGTATAATCAGCTTTTCTAGACTACTCGATAAGAGAGCACGAAAAGTACGAAGCTAGCAAGAAGAAGTATAGTGGCCAGAGACGCTTCCACTTAAGTTAAGATATATATAACGAAATAACCGGCTTATAGTTATAGGGTCAGTAGGAAGGGAATTTAGATTAGAACTACGTGACAGAAATAAGACGGGTACGACAACGTATGCAAAATTGACATATGTAAAATTCTCTAACTAACTAAAATGACAAAATCCGTTGTTTTTCCAATCTGTACGGACATCGATGATTAAGCAATGTATGTAATTTTGTATGGTACCGTTATCATGGCGGTCCATTGATTTTCCGGTTTGTATTGGCTTAATAATTCCTACCATGCACCATGCCTGGTACTCGACATACCCCCCAGTTTTTGAAGGTTTCTAGAACTTCAAGAACTGCCTTCTCCAACTATCTCTCAACTGCTTCGCAAGCGATTCGCAAGTGATTCCTTCTGGTCTCACCCGTCCCCAGTCGATTTTTTTTTCCACTGATCTCGTTCCAAATCGTCGATTTATACAGTTTTCGCAAATCAGCCTCTGTTTTCAGAGGTCATATAACTGATCAGGTGACCAATGTCCCTTATTCCAACTATCTCCCTAAAGTACGCCTGCTTCTGTTTCGGAAGAGCTTTAGTAAGCCTATCTACTAGCATCGCAGCAGTTAGTACCTAGTCTATATATACTCGTCCTGCGCTAACTTCTTGCTTTATCCAGCAGCGATTGATATCGATATATCGAAGCTTCGTATATATCGTTGCCCCTTCCTTCGTTAACAAATCGACTGTTTGCTAGTTATCGCATATAATAGATAGTAGGTAATCTAGTTAGAATCCTAGTGCATTTAGCACTCTTCTCTACTATTAGACAGTTTTTCCTACCTCTGCTAAAGCCAGCAGTTCAGCTTCGGTAGTCGATATAGTAACAGTCTTCTATTTAGTAGCCTTCTAGTCAATTGGGCTACTATACAACTTATAGATATACCCTTCGGAGCTCTTTCGATCTTTATAGTCTCCGAATAATATATCGCTTACAAATTCAACCGATTTCGCCGCTATTGTTAGGGTCGTATCCCAGTTTCTTAGGTGATTATTTAAATCCCTAGGATCGTCAATATCGGGGTTTTTGTTTTTATTAGTAGTAGATCGGATACTATATTTAATAGCCCAAAAGCGTATCTTATAGAGATACTAGATAATACAATCAATTATATTAATATACTTTAGTCCTAGATTTATAAGGAATTCCGCTACTTTAGACATTGCTTTTGCCGTATCTATCCTTATAATAGTAGTAGTATACTATACAGATCTAACCTTAGCCTAGAAACTATAGATCTATTACGGGGTAGCCACTCTATCGTAGGGTACTAAAGGCTCAATTCCTAAGGAAGACCCTATTTTTCTCTCTATAACAAGATTATATTTATTAGCTATACTCTCAATATAGCTATCTTAGTATAACTAAAGCTTTTTCTGCTCTCTATTATATATAATATGTATATTTAAGAACTAGCTTATATCTAGTTCTCGAAGTTCCTATTACTTCTTTAGATTTTAATCTAATAAAGCAGCTTCTTTTGCCTATTTAGGGTAGTTAATAATAATAATATCGTTAACATAGAAGAAGACGATAATACCTATCATTGTAAAAATATATAGATCTTCTTCTACTAGAGTAAGGCCTAGTTTTACTAGGGCCTTCGTTCCTTCTTACTACCACAATCTAGAAGATATACGTAATCTATAGAGGGCTCTATATAGTAGCTAGTACTGATTTAGTACTTTAAAGCCTAGAGGGCACTTTGTATATACCTTGCTTTCTAGTATTAAATTTAGGAATACAGTAATAATATCTCTCTAAATTATATCTAGATCGAAGGCTGCTATTAATACAAATACTGCTTTTGTTATTTTAATAGCTAGTATAGCAGCTCTCTTTTCTTTAGTAGTTAACCACTATAGATCGTCTCTTACGTAAATTTGTGCTTTAAACTTCTCGAATATACTATTTATATCAAATTTGTATATAAATACCTATTTTAATAGCAAAATCTAGGTATTCTTTTTATTCGGCAATATAACCTAAGAGTAGGTTTCTTTAGTCTTTAAAGTTTCAATTTCGAACTCTGCCGCTGCCTTCAATTGCTTAGCGAATAGGTAAAGTTTCAATTGCTACTAGTTCTCTAGTAATAACAGTATTTAATCCCTATATAGTTTGTTTTACATATTAAGCTTCTTTATAATATCTATTATAAAAACATATAGAAGACTTAGTAGTTCGGCTAACTATTTATCTAATAATAGATATACAGTATAGTCTAGATCTACCTTTAGCCTTTATATTCTAGGGCCTATAATAATATTGGATTTATTAATTGTTACAGAGATCTCTCTAGTAGGCCGATCTTCTAGCTCCGGAATAGGCATATATTGTATCTCTTATTGCAATTAATACTCTATCTCTACTTTATCTTTATCATATTAATCTCCCTCTCCCCCTTTAGCTTCGATCGACTATATAACGTTAATTAGATCTAACGAAGATAGTATAGGAGATCTCTCTATTATTACCATTAGCAGTAATACTCTCCGTAACGAATCCCTTTATAGCAATGCCCTTTATAGTAATATAAAGAAGCTTCTAGGAATTTGATCTTAATCTCTTAGCTCTACTATTAAGATAGGCCCTACTATTAATATAGGCATCAAAGGTAAATCTAGTGTCTATTTCAAAGGGGAGACCCTTAGTATCTCCTCCCTATCTTTTTCTAGAGCTACAATTTGCTCTATATCTCTAGATTCTAGGGTAATTTACTCTATATCTCTAGATTCTAGGGTTTCTTCTTTATTTATTACCTCTAGTGCAATACCTTACTCTCTATATTCAATATTATCGTTAAGAGCTATACATACAATTGATATTAGCATCTATATTTCTATACTTAGTTTAGATTGCGCTTCTTCTATTAAAAGTACTTAGGGCTAGTCTTTAGTACTTAGTCCCTTTATTATAGTACTAATTGTGTCTTCTGACTATAACAATAGCTTTGTTTTAGAGTACTATCTCGATTTATCGAAAACAGTATCCCTTATAATCTCTACTTTCCCTATACCTAAGCAGCCTTTATATAGGAACTATATCTTATATAGGCTTTTTAATATATAGCCTATAAGATAGCCTATTTCTGCTCTTAGAGCTATCTTATTAGATTGGACTCTCTTAATTAATCTAGAGTATATTAAGTATCTATATACTCTGATATTCGATAGATTAACAACTTAATCTTTTAGGCCGTCTAGGGCTATATAAAATATCAATTCCTTCTAAAGAATAATCTATTTATTAACTACCTTTATAGGGGTACAATTTATTATATATATAGATATATATACAGTTTCTAGCTATAAATTATAGGGTAGATTGGTATTATTTAGCAATACTCTACTATTCCTAACTATTATACCCCTAGATCTCTCGGCGGGGCCATTTATCTCTAGTAGGCTAGGAGATATATATTCAATAATATACCCTTCGTCTTCGATTATAGATTCGACTTTATTACTAGCGCTCCTTTTATTATTATAATAAAATACCCTAATTTCGATCTTTAACCAATTACGGATCAATATTAAGAATTTACAAACTGCTATTTAACATTCGTTCTTCTTAATATAGGTAAACACAAAGTAGTACCTTATTCTATTAAGGTAAAAATATATTATCTATATATAACCGTTATAGGCGGGCTTATTTTATACTAGATCGAAGTATACTCTCCCTAGTATACTATATACCTAGCCTATTCTCCGGCGAGAGATCTACTTCAGTATATCTACTAATTAATAAGCTTTATATACCTATAATTCTTTACCTAGGTTACTTTTAATAGTTATACCCTCTATTATCTCTACTAATTTAACAATTTATACTCTACTAATATAGCCTAAGCGATAATACTAAAGCTCAATTAGAGCCTCTGATTTAGGCTTCTTTAACGATATTTTTATAATTACAAACATTATTTTAGGCGTTAAATTTAAAGCCTTTAGGGGTATAAACCCCTTTACTTAGATAAGCTATAATAGCTTCTGATCATAGTAGATCTTATAGATCTATTAGTAGCTATTAATTGTCTTAATACAATTAGCCTTAAGATTCATTAATAGTCCCCCCTTTATTATCAATCTATAGGATATTAGATTACTATAGAAATTAGATAAGTACCTTATTTAGAAAAGGCTTATCTTAACGGCCTTTCTAGTAGTAGGGTTAACTCTATAGACAATTACTATACCTATACCTACAACCTTTGTCTCTATATCCCCTACTTTAACATTGCTTTATACACTCTTAAAAGTGCTAAATAAGCTTTAATTGTTATATATATAGATCTAAGCTCCTATATTAACTACCTACCTATCTTCTGTAGGTATAGTTATAGCTTTAAGATCCTTAATTTTTATCGATATAACAGCGTTAGTTTTAGCTACTGTCTCTATTATTAAGAAGCTAAAGGCTTTATTATTAAGTATTGTATTCGCTTACTATTTAGTAAGGAAACTTACTCTCTTTTTATTAATAATTGCCTTCTATTTAGGATTAGCCTTTATAGCTTTATCCTACTTTTGCTTTAATACAATTGATACTTAGAAGCCGGGAGGCCTTTTTTCTTCGTATATCTCCTAATAGAACTATGGTATATAGTATCTAGGCTTAGTTTTTCTATATAGATAGGGCTTATTCTCTAGGTCTTCAATTTTTGACTTAGTAGGCTTTGATTCAATAGGCTTAGCTTCTTTATAGCCTTACTATATTAAGAAAGCTGCTTTTGAAATATCTCTTTGACTACCTTACTTACTATAGGTAATCTTCTAGTAAGCCCTATACCGATTAATAATATCAGCAAAGGGGATATCTCCTTTATCTTAAAGCCTTAGAACCTATATTTTATAGAATCTAGGTAATATTACAGAGATTGCTTCGAGAAATTGATTCTTAACATTATCTGCTTTAGGTATTTTAGCCTTCTTATACTATTGTTAGAGCGTCTACTAATTTAGGAGCTATTTGTCAATATCGGTGCTCCGATCTAGGCCCCTATCTAGATTCCTCTATTGTTAGCGAAGTCTAGTTTTGTAGGTAGGATCGCTCTTAGGTACAAATCGTTTATAGAGATCAAGTATCAAATCTAACGGTAATTCTAGATCGTCAATTAGTAGCCGGTAGGAGTCGTTAACTGACTGCCTAATTGCTATTACCACTAATAGTAATCCCTTTATTTTCGCTAGATAGTCCTTATACTTTATATCCCAATCTGACTTTATAGATTGCCTAATATAGAACCAATTTTCTTTATATTGCTTTATCGCTTTATCAATAGAGATAATCTCGGTTAGCGGCTCTAATTTAGGGCGTTCTTCGGCCTTTAGGAATAGATCGCATTGGTCCTATATATTATAAGCAATTGCAATTGCTTTAATATACGGGAGCTATAAATTCTATAACTCTGTATCCTTCAAAATAACGCGGGAGGAGGCCGCGGAGAGAGATAATATGTTGTATGGTTTGTATTTGTATATTCAATTGATTTGTTGTCGATTTGTCGTCGAAAATCCGATTTTTCTTCGAAGGAAATAGGGGTTACTTCGTCAATTCAGGGGTTAACTGTTGTCAAATCACCAAAAATCGGCGACAGCGAGGTGTTTAGATAGTCTATATGTTGTAGACAGATCTTAATTGGAACGAAGCCGGGCTCATAACTGACAGAAATAAGACGGGTACGACAACGTATGCAAAATTGACATATGTAAAATTCTCTAACTAACTAAAATGACAAAATCCGTTGTTTTTCCAATCTGTACGGACATCGATGATTAAGCAATGTATATAATTTTGTATGGTACCGTTATCATGGCGGTCCATTGATTTTCCGGTTTGTATTGGCTTGGTAATTCCTACCATGCACCATGCCTGGTACTCGACACTACGTTCTAGATAGTAGTTACAGTATCTACTAGATAAACTCTACTACACAAGCTGAAGATTTTGATATTATATAGCCATCTCATTCACATTATATAAGCAATAGAGGGTTCAAATGCTTATGATTTACTCTCTATTTATCGCGAGTTACCCCGACTAATCGAGTGCCCCAGAAGCGGCCTAGGGATTCCCAGGAGCTCCTAAACTCCCGGGAACACATAGATAGGCCCTAGGAGCTAAATGCCGGTAAAAATACCACGACACCTACTACCTCGGCCCATAAGAAGCCACAATAGATGTTTCGGGTCTTGCTGCCCCGGTATGCCATTGGGTGCCTCCTATCAGCAGTGGGCGCGAGGAGTGGAGCCAAACGTCATTCAAATGGTCCTCAGAATTGGCGACACATGCCATATGTGATTGCTTATACATGAAAGGAAGAAGCATATAAAGTCGCCTCTGCACCCCATCTACTGAATTATCATTGCCTGCATTGCGCTCGCCTGTCTCAAAGCGAACCTCCTTCGAACCAGCGACCGCTTCTCGCTATAGACTTGAGCTGATCGCCAGCAATCATGGTATGACACTAGCTACATCCAAAAAATAGACCCTTATTTCTTTGATCAAGATACCTAAAGGCTAACAGTGAGTTACAGGCCATTCTATTGGACTTGCCAACCGAGATTCTTTGGGAAGTAGCCGACACCCTAAAGGGACACGAAATTTCTGCTCTTGCTCGAACCAGCCGAACACCCTATCCCAAGTTACGGCTGGCCCTGATAAAATACAACGTCAGACATCAGGATAGTTCTGCACTTCACTGGGCCGCTAAAACCAACGATACCAAATTTGCCAAGACCTTGCTCTCTTACCGAGCCAACGTGAACGCATTGGTCAATGATTGTTCCCCTTTGATGACTGCTGTTCAATGTGGGTCCAGATCGACGTTCAAGCTTTTCCTGAAAAATCAAACGACAAACGTCAACCTGAGGAACAAGGCTGGAAAAAGTGCTCTGTGGTATAGCGTGGAGAAAAAGTCATCGGCTGTCGTGAAGAGGCTCCTCAAACACCCTGACATCGAGATTGATCTTTCGCATTCTGAGCGCCAAACTGTGCTCTGGCTTGCTGTCTGTCATCAAAACCGAGAGCTTGTGGCCTTGCTGCTCTCAAAAGGCGCCAACCCCAATGCGGCGGATCAGGATGGTATATCGCCGTGGATCGAGGCCTGTATCAAGAATAAGGATGCCATCAAGGATTTATTCCTAGATCATTGGAATAATGTCGGCCCCAATTTGAAGAGCGAGACGTGTACCGGCAATGCAGAAATGATCAGGGATGCTGCAAACAACGATGACCCTGGCGCTTTGCGAGCGCAGCTCGGGGGAGAGAATATTGATGCAGTGGATCACCAAGGAAGAACCGCCTTGCATCTTGCAGCTGCTCATGGAAATTTCTCGGCCGTTGAGTCACTCCTCTGCCAAAGGTCCATTGATCCTGGTGCGTTAGACCAACGAAACAGGACCCCGCTCCATGAGGCCGCAATGGGCGGACATCTCGCAGTGGTAGATCTGCTGCTGTGCCGAACGAATGCTTTCCTGAATTGCCAGGATATCCATGGCAATACTCCACTATGGTGGGCAACGTCAAGACATCACGACGATGTCACGAAGAGGCTTCTGAGCGAGGATAATGTCGATGTCAATGTGGTTGGAGGGGGGGGGGGGGGATATGGCAGTCCTTCTACTTCACTCCACCACGCGGCGAGAAGAATGGATACAGTTGTTCTGCGGTGGCTCCTTGCAGTGCCGACGCTTGATCCAAACATCTGCGCGAGCTTCCAATCCCCTCTCTGTCTGGCTATAAGAGAGGGTAACACTGCAGTTCTGAGATTGTTTCTCACTCACAAAGACATCCGAATCAATGCTCAATGCCCGTATGGGGACTCACCGATCTGCTTAGCAGCCGAAAGAGGCAATGCGATTGCGGTGAAGCTGTTAGTGGAACAGGGTAACCGACTACAGATCAACCAGCCGAACAAAATTGATGAGGAGACTGCAGTTTCCGTTGCTGTTCGAAATGGAAGCTTGCATATCTTGCACATTTTGCTTCAGCATCCTAACATCGACCTCAATCTGCGCAATCGTTGGAATGAGACCGCGCTGCTGATAGCAGTTAAGAGAGAGGACATTGCGGGAGTAGAAAGACTGCTCCAGTATACGCGACCTATTTCCAGCCTGCGAATTCCCGCTGAACTTGCCAAGTCCCGAAAAAATCACGTCATAGAGAAGCTTATTGAGGGTGAGATAGAACGCAATAGTCGCGGCATGTATTATCAAGCCATCGGCCAGCGTTAATGTAATGACCTTAAGCAAACAAGATAAACTCCTACACAAGATAAATTCCTACAAGTTGCCTTGTTTTCTATCTCCCGTATCCAAGTAAAGTGCTATACCGTGGACCAAAATTTGGTCATGCAGAATAAACCAAGCTAGATTCGATTGAACAACTTAGAGGTGATTGGATGTCTAACGGGAGCAGGACACCACTGTCGCACAAATCCTCACAGATGAATAGACGCCGCTTGTAAGATTGATAAATGTCGTGCGTAGAACGTATAACAGGCGTATTGAAAAGTGCCTCACAAGCATACCTCCCAGGAGCCGGCGGGCCGCTTCCTAGGAGTACGTCCTCACGATCCCAGGAGCCTGCAATGCTATAACAAGTGGACGATCTCATTTCGGTAATGACGCCGGCAGTGTATAAATCTTTTTCAGACTATGTTATTAAGAGGCATTGGACTCGAGAATTTGTGGCCGTCAATCGTTTCAACCCAACTACAGGAACTATCGACATGCCTCCACAGAGAAGACAACTGGTGCCGCATCGCTCGGGCCCTTTCCCCCTTTCCAACATTCAACGGGGTCAATCTGGAACAGAAAAACAAAGATGGTTGCAAACTAACATCGACACAGGTACAAAACACCCAAAACAAAGACTCGAGGAAATTATTACGAGTATATGCGCTGAAATGTCAAAAATGCAACATCAACAGTACGAGGCAATCAATATGCTACGAAATTGCGACGGCATGCTACGCAAGCAAGCAATGGACAAAGCTGATTTGGAGGAGCAAAATCGCTGGCTCGTTGAGCACATCAAGATAGCTCAGCAAGAAGCTTGCGACCTCGAGCTCAAGAATAGGAAACTGGAGTACCAGCTGGAGAAGGAAAGGCAACAGCGCCCGGAGCAAGCCGCTGGAAAGCAGATTTGAAAGCCTCCTCTACATACCGAAGTTGCTATGTTTCTCCGTTTATTGATCGTACTCTGAGGTATTCAGATAACCAGCTTTCGGGATTCAATGGAGCAAGGAAAATACGCGAAGGATCATTTTCATGCGGGGACTGATATCATACCGCTGGTTGTGTGGGAGGTAATCAGTGCATTGCTGTTCTTGAGCCAGCACGAAAAGGACCGGTTGGAGATAGAGCCAATTTGTTACAGTCATTCTCAAAATCGACTTGACCAATGCACACTGAGTAACTCTTTTCTAGCCCCACCGCCAAGGCCTTACCGCGGGTAGATTATTGAACAAGCCGCATCAAATTGAGGGCCGCCGCAGTCTTATGTCGCTATATAATACAGCGGCCATTGAGGTTTATCGTTCAACGGTCAAAGCATAATGTTATTTCACGTGGCAAGATATAGGACCATACTAAAGCATTTTATTGTTGCCCCTCATTTAATGTGGCTTGCTCAATAATCTATGCAAGCGAAGGCCTTGGCGGTTGGGCCAGAAAGATTTACTCAGTATCATTGGTCAAGCCGATTTCGGAATCACTGTAGCAAGGCCTGCAAAGCCGTAATTCGAGCATTTCATTCATATGCATCCTAAAGAAGGCAGCGAACAAGTTGATGCAGGGTATATTCTCTTTCTCTGCTTGTGAAAAATGTGACTTGGGCTAAACATTCAAGCTGAAATGTGTCAATCTGCAGACAATAAAAAATCTGAAGGCATGCTACAAGAGATTGGAAAGAGTGGGTTTACGTTTCCGATATGGAAGGCAAGACCGGTCGTATCTGTATCAGTATTTTCGATAGTTAATCTCCAAATTAGTTACAATAAAGCTTAATGTGAGCCAAAAGAAAAAGAGAACCAGTAAATAGTGATTGTACTAGTGATAGTGAGAAGGCTATATTTTGTAATGCTGGTGGATGGAGTGCTGGTGGGGGGTGCGAGACTAATAGGAAACGCACGGACCTATGGTCCAGGTGGAAAATGTGTTTTTGTTAAACCAATGCCATTCTATCAATCCTACTTCCACAGAGAGGACGCTGTTTAAACAAGCACCTTCTCACCACTACCTGCGCCCTCATATTTTGAACTGTAGTCTATATTGCTCTCTCAACATATCCGTTTCCTATATTCGTTGAAATCACAATGAGCGCTCTTTCCAGACCCCCTTCGTTCAATTTCAGTAGAGGCATGACCAAGGAAGAATCCCAATGGAGGCTTATCATTGAGGCCAATTGATCGAATAAGGCTCCCCCTCCCCCCTGTTCAACTAGAAACATACAGCTCATTTACCCCGCTCGTTCTGAGTTTCGCCGCTCTTTTCCCCTGTGGTTCATAGTAGTATTTAGCAAGTAGTATTTAGCAAGTAGTAATTAACTACATGTAGTTATTCTACCAAAGTATCAAGTAAGAAATATATTCCTTCAAAACAAATATATACTTAACATAGGCGCCACTTGACTAATATAATGTTGAGACTTTTGGTAGTAAACCTCGAACAAGATAAATTACTTCCCGAGTAAGCCTCACCTTTAAGCCTATTAACTAAACTATTTCCTTCTTTAAATGATAACAACGAACTTATTATATAAAAATAATAATAGTAGTTCCATCCTATTCCCCTGCGATGGGGTATTGTCGAACTACGCCAGTAACTCGATGCGTACCCTCACTAGATCCACCACCATGGTATCTGAATTTTCAGTAATTTACAAGGCGAGCCAACCATATCGTCTGTAATATAGTATATTTCAATATTCTGAAAAAGGCTAGGCCCCAAATGTGTTTTATATTAGGGTCTAGAAAAGAATGTCTGTTAGTAAAGTGGTGAAACTGATTTTGGTCTATCCTGTAATAGAGGAACAAACGATCGAAGAGTGTAGGTGGTGACACCAGTTTCGTGAAGTACTGTAATCATCCAAAAGGTCGGACAGGAGCCGATTCGAGAGCTTTATTTTGACGTTGTGGTTGATATTACCTTCGATATATATATTAGCTGTGGTTGTGCGCCGAGCGGGAGCTAACCCCGGATCGATGACGGACCCACCTACCGGAGGGCCCGAACCCCCTCCCACAAACATCCAAGAAACCATCACCAGCTTCTCGGTGGAAGATTTCCAGCCCAGAGTGACCATTGGATCGTCCGGTTCGCCTTCCGAAAGCCGAAAGCGAACACGCAGCGGCGATGCCTTTGCACCATCGGAGAACTCAGGTCGAGTCACTATCAAGGAGGTATGGAAACTCATCGGGACCCTGAAAGACATTATCCGCCATCAAACCGTGGTCATAGAATCCACTCAAAACGGGCTCCAAGAGATTAAATATAACCAGAATGTTCTTCAGGAACAGAATGAGAAGCTCTATGAGGAAGTGAAAGCCTTAAGGACTCAAATCGAAACCTCACTATCGGCGTCCCCCTCTAGATCATAGGCCACGGTAGCGGCCAGCGGCAGTAACCCTTCCCCTCAACCAAACTCCTAGCGCCCCGACAAAGACCGCAACTGTGTTCGAATCAGTACACAGCGATCGGTTGTGGACCCACGAGATAACGATAGCAGTAACGGAAATACCTTCAGCTGATACCTCCCTATAGACTCCGCTAATACCTAGATCCGCGCGGCACTACTAAATACCGTCTCGACCTAAGATGCTTAGGTATCTAGAATTGGAACCATAAAGACTAGCTATATGATTCGGTTTAAGGACCCAGAGTCGGCCGAAGCGGCCCGCAATAACACCGAATGGCTAAGTGAGCTGGGAAATAATACAAAACTAGTTAAACCACAATTTGGTATCGTCGTATACTGTACCCCGACTAAAGACTTTGATCTAGAGAATTCAAATATATAGGCAATCGAGAGAATTATAGAAGAGAACGAATTGTCTGATCGAGGATTCCGTATCGAGGAAGTGGCGTGGCTTAAGAAGAAAGACAAACTCCTAGGGAAATTTGTATCTCTTGGTATCTGGTTTGACTCTGCTGAAGGGAGGGCGGACTGGATCCTAGAGAGGGGCTTCCTTATCGGCCAGCGATACATCGGCAGTGTGGAGTACTACGAGATCAAGAGGAAGAGATGCTTCCGCTACTAGCGGTTTGGTTATCTAGCGTGGTTATATAAGGAAATACTAAGATACGGAAATTGTGCCGGCTAGTACGAGCGGTAACAATATCCCCTCGGCGTACGAGCCTGATACCTTGACTATAGTGGTGAATACCTAACCGGAAACCGTTAGTGTCGAACCCCCGCGACTTTTAACTCCTCCCAATGTTAGAGACAAACCGATGCGTGCTACAATTAAATATCATAAAGTCCGGACCGAGGATGGAAGCACTTATCAATAACCACTAAAGCCGAGACCTGGACATTCTACTGATCTAGGAGCTATCGATTATCACTTACCGAACCTATATGAACCACAGTGCCTAGCGGCTATATCAGCTAACCGTCGAGAGCGACAAGGGCCGTTTCTGTAGCCTTATCTATATCAATCGCAATGTATCGACTTTATTATATCGATAGATCACTTGCGACTACCTAGACGTAATAGCCATCAAGATCTGGTTAACTACCTCGCAGATCCTTCTCTTCTTAGTCTATATACCACCAGTTCCGCTATACACGCCCGAAGAGGCATTAGTATAAGGAGTATTATTAGCTATCTAAGACACTATTCAAGCGGCCTCGGTCTTAGGGAAATCTATAACGACTATACTATCCGGGGACTTTAACCGGTATTACCCTACGTAGAGTGGTAACTATATCTAACCACGCTTTATTAAAGACTCGGGCGAACTAGTCGATTTCTTTTAGATATACGGCCTCTATAGCTGCCTTCCTAGGGGCACTGCAACTTTCTGGTCCTTAAGTCATCTAGGAAGGACCTCTACCATCGACTAAACTGTGATAGACCGGCCTAGCTAGCTTGTTAAATGCTATCTATACTATAACAATTATAGCTCGGACTACCGGGCAACTTATTTAGAATAGAGCTTCGCAACTATACGTAAACCAACGGTTATGGTAAGAAAAGCGTACGACCGCGCTAAGTAGATCAAGATTGGAGAGTATGTGCTTTAACAGATGGGACCATAGAAGGAGGTGAAAATAAGGCTAGCCTTAGACGACGTGGTTAGGAAACTTACGCGCGAGATTATGGCTGCGATCCAAAAGTTTATCCCTAATATCCGACTAACGCTATACTCTAAACGATAGTTCAGCCTAAATCTCAAAGTCTAATAGGTCTAGGTTAATTAGTTACGCTGTAAGTGGTAGGAGAGCGGTGCTAATCTCGGACGGGACGATGTACGCTCGATGGCCTTTTTTTAAGAAATGTAACTAAAACGAAGGACCTGGACTCGGACTATTGAGAAATGTAAAAGATCTTATTAGAAATAGTTTCTTGATAAAGCCGGGGAAGGGAAACTATAGAAAGTCGCGACCTATATGAAGCTACGAGATGCCTAGGGCTACGTCTTATCCTAAAATCTGGAGAAGACGAGCTTACTAAAAACGAATATAAAGCCCGGGTTTTCTTGGACTCGTTCTTCCCCAAAATGGCAGAACCGCTCGAGAACCCTATTATCCCTGCTATAGAACTTCTATGGCTACCTATCACAGAAGTTGAGGTCTAGCGATCCCTCTAAGTAGCTAAGGCTTCTATAGCTCCCGGCGAAGATGGTCTACTAACCTTAGTATAGAAATACCTATGGAAGTACCTCGCGAAGGTTATCACTTAAATCTTTATTACCTATATCAACTTAGGATACTATCTAAAATAGTGGCGGAGCGCAAGAATTGTGGTACTTAAGAAACCCGGGAAGTTAGACTACTCGGTACCTAGGGCCTATCGCCCGATATCGCTTCTTAATACGCTAGGCAAATTCCTCGAAACGGTGATAGCGCGGCGACTGTTATATCTCGTAGAAAGATATAGGCTACTCCCGGATACGTAGTTCGGCGGGCGCCCGGGAAGAACAATAGAATAGGCTCTATTGATTCTGTCAAACGCTATCGACTAAGTATAGTATAAATATAAAGTGGTGACTCTCGTAGCGTTCGACCTTAAAGGGGCCTTTAACGGTATTAACAAAACAAGCCTAGACGCGTGCCTTTAGGCGAGAAGAATACCGATAGTAGCTAGAAAGTGGATTAGTAGTTTTATAAGTGATCGCTATGCTAGTATTAGATTTGATGACTTCTGTACCGAGATAACGCCGTTAGCGAACGCCGGATTAGCGTAGGGTTTACCCTTGTTACTAATTCTGTTCGCGTTCTTTAATACAGATCTTATCGACTAACCGGTAACCTCTTATGGCGGTGTATCAGCCTTTATCGATGATTACTTCTGATGGCGAGTAGGCCTCTCCGCTAAAGAGAACCTAGCGAAAATTCAATCCAAGGATATCCCTTGTATTAAAGTACAGGCTTGTCGAACCGGATCCTATTTTGTAGCCGAGAAAACCGAGCTAATTCACCTTACTAGAAAGAAAGACTAATAAGAAAAGGGAGAATTAGCCATAAACGGTAAAGAAATCAAGCCATCCTCCGCGGCGAAGCTACTAGGTATAATCTTCGATTATAAGCTACAATAGAAGGAATATATCTAACAAGCGATCAAGCGAGCAACTAAGGTAATAGTTACCCTTAGTAGACTACGATATCTACGCCCGGAGCAGATACGGTAGCTCTACTAGGCCTACGTCTTGCTGGTAGTAGACTACGTATCGACGGTCTAGTACAATCCACTTCGAGATAAGACTTACCTCCGATACCTAAACACCGTGCAGAGGACATCGCTTATCCGTATTCCTTTCGGCATTTAGAACCGTAGCAACCACCGTATTAGAAGTTAAAGCTTATATTCTTCCAACGTACCTCCGTCTCCGTTACCGCGCTTAGAATACCATCGTAAAACTATATACCCTCCCACGTGATCATCCTATATAGAATACACTTTTATAAGCCCAGAAACGTAGGAACAATATTAGGTCATACTCTCGGTTTCCCCTCGCGGAGGCCCTAAAGACTATAGATCTAGACCGGTTAGCGGAACTAGAGACGATCGACCTAAGACTACTCCTACTATAGTGGCGCGAGCTATTTAGCGAGATTAAGATCAGATCGGACCCAGAGATAGCGAGAGAACAGGCCGAGGCCGTACAGTCTAGGTCTGATGTTATTATCTACTCGGATATATCCGGACGCTAGGGGCACTTAGGTACCGCTGTCGCTATAATAGACGATAACCTAGAAGTGATTAAATCTTAACAGACCTAAGTAGGATCGATAGACCAGTAGTCAGTCCACATAGCCGAGTTGATCGGTATTTTCTTTGCTATCAGCTTAGTATATAAGCTTATACACCAACAACTAAGGCTAACAATTAAAAACACGATATCTGCGACGATCCTCTATAACAGTAGGTTAGCCCTATAAGCAGTCCAAAAACCTAGCAACAAATCCGGACAAACAATTATTTACGCTATATTATATATAGCAACCAAGGTCTAAGCGAAGGGGATTACGCTCCGTCTCCAATAAATACCCGGACACTACGACAACCTAGGGAACGATACGGCAGATCAGCTAGCTAAGGATATAGCAAGCCTAGGCAAAACGTATACCTTCCGCCCTCTGCTTATAAGGACGAAAGCGTTTATTCGCGAATATATCTATACTCAGTAGGAGCAGGAATAGAAATCATCCAGTAAAGACAGTCATCTACGGAAGATCGACAGCAATCTGCTAGCTACCTATACTAGGAAGCTGTATAGGAATTTGCCTAGGGGCCGGGTATACCTACTAACACAGCTACGTACGGGCTATAATTGGTTATCTACCTATGCCAAGACCTTCGGCTTCCGCGACAGTGATCAGTGCGTATACAGCGCACAAGAAACAGTCACCCACGTACTAGTAGACTGCCTAAGTCTAAGAGAACTTCGACAGAAGCTAAGGAGTGAAACTAGGGACGCGTTTAACAGCGTATCGAGTCTGCTAGGAGGCTTAACAGAAGGTGAGAGAGGTAAACCAGACAGCGTGTCGCGAGCTAGGACAGTCGAGGCCGTCCTAGACTTTGCCGAGACGTCACAGCCGTTTCAAAGCCGTGCGCCACGAGGGCAGCCTAACAACTCGAACGACAATTAGGTCACAGCAGGCCTTAACGAGGCTCTAAGTTCGTTTTCAGGAAGTGGTACAATACACATGTACGTACACAGATATATATAGTTGCTGTAGCCTGCATATCGCCTTGCGAGGGGTCGCGGTAAATGAAATCTACTCCTGTAATAGAGGCTAACGGACAGTGAACATAAATATAAAATTCCTGGGAATTTTCCAACCAAATATCACAAATAAAGAAGCGGGACTTTGATTACTTTTCTTTGTCTGAAAATGACAGTCAATGACTGTGGTGGTCCATCATCTCTTGTCAAGAATGGCAGCCATTAAATCCGCGCGCTTCATACCTGAGAGGCAACATGTAGAAGCACCTAGTCCTTGCCCCCACCCCGTCGAATAGCTCATTCCTTATGAACCTACAAAACCATCAGAAATCTGATTCTATATTGCGGAACAAGGAAAAGAACACAACAATACCTTAAAGGAGCTGTAATAAGGGGTATCACCCCTGTCGTTGGAGAGACAGCCAGGTGCTGCTCCACCTTTTCCACCCTGGGTCCAATGTTGCCCGTGATCGTTACAGCCAGGTTTGACATACCAGGTAATCTGCCAGTCCCCCGTTGGTCCACCTTTGACGGACTTCACCATATCAATGGAGTCGAAATCTTCGCATTTGGCTGGTTGATCGTCGGCTTCGAAGCCTATCGAGCTTCCCTCGCAATTTGGTTTGTCGTAGTACGACATTGTCCATCTGGCGGCGGAGGCCGATGTTGTGTATAGCAGAAATGATGAGACAATGGTGGAAAAGCGCATGTTGGTTGCTCAGTGCTAGCGAGAAAGGAACAAAAAGGATGTGAATGGTAGTTAAGTTTTGCAGATCGAGATAATAGTAAACATGCTACGGATTTCACTGGGTATTTATATTTAGTCGAGGGGCCGTTCGATTTCTGCGGTCTGAGAGAACCAAGCGGTGAAGTGGCAAAGAAAGTGGCCCGAAATTGCTACGGAGACACACCTGGGTAAACTGGGCTCTCATTTTTGAAGATCTTGTCATTTTGAGGAAATAACAGCTCATCTGCATTGTACAAAGACGGGAGACCCAACATATTGATTCTGTATTGGGCAAATAGCGCGAAGTTCAAGGTACTTGGAAGTCCCTGCTTGAGATGCAAGTCAACGCGGCTCATGGTACTGGTATCTTGGGTCTCGGCCATCGGGAGTCGGTACCTAGTAACTAGACTGTAACAAATTGTCCTTGCGATTCAAAATTTGGTGACTATCCAGCTCCAGAGAAAATTTGCGTCCGCAAGGTGTTAGAAGAGCTCCCGGCATGGGTTTTCTAATGTGGTGAAGTGTAGCCTACAGCGAAGGGCGACATGTCAGAGGGCCGCCCCCTACATCCAAATATGTTTGAAGCCCGCTTAGTTACAGCTCTGTAGATCAAGGCGTCCTTGGCCTAGAAGTCAAAGTAGTATACACCTGGTCAGTAGGAGAAGAATTGTTAAGTTGGTTGGATGAGGTAGGCTGAGAACAGAGGGAATTCAACTAATTAGGTTAACCATAATAGAAATCCACGTCGATGGGCAAGCAAGCAAAAGATGCAAACAGCGTGTATCTTACTCCTGGTAAGCAAAGCATTAGATGCTTGGTCTACTTGATAAGATCTAAACCACTAAAAACATCAAAAATATAAATTCAAAACCCTCCTTACTTTCTATGTTACGCCAACAATACACCGAGTGACCGAGTTATAACCGTATAGGTAATGCAGAGGAGGTGCCTATGCACCACTGGAGTTGCCTGCTGATAGAATTACCTCACTTATCCGCTTATATGCACGCGAGGATATCCTGTCGGATTGATGGATACTGGTGTGTGTTCTATTGAGATGCATTGATATGTGTTCTAGCTGGATCTCGCTGTTGAAGCGTTGTCAGACCTCAGGAGCCATTCCTAGCCTACTACGACGCTGGTATTCCGATAATACCCCGATTACCATACAAAGACAAAGAGAATGGGTACTTGGTGAATAACCCTGTCCTTAGTGGTAAAATACCACCCCTCAGTTCGATTGTTTCAGCTGAGCTACACATGAGGCCCATTCGTGCCTCTGTAGAGGGACAGGGATACCCATCTGGCTTTTGCTGGATGCTTACGCATGCATGATTCAGCAGGAAGGCATATGGTCGCTTCGGAAATCAGATGATTTTGCCGCTAGACTAACAGGGTGAATACCCTTTTAGGAAGGGCTTTTTGTGACTGACACATCTAAAAGACGAGGCTAGTTCCAAAAAAGAGGGACCAGCGATGAGCCTAAATAACATGATATCGAGACTAGGCAAACCTCATATCCGTCACCCGTATTTCTACCGTATATTAGGTAAAGATTTAAGAGCCCATGTATCTAGCAAAGACCTCTTTTGAGAATGGTAGATAGCTTATAGACAAATTCATGCGGTTGAGCATCATGAAATCCAGGCCGCGGATTGAAGGGCCCATTAAGGACAATCAAAGCCAAACGCGAAGATCGTCGTTGCTTCTTCTTGTTCAGGAAATAAGTGCGAGATTGCGGCTGAGATTGCGGATCTACCCTTGCTTCGCATTTTGCCCAGGTCCCTACGCATCGCATTTATGACGCATGTGAATGTTGAGTTGAAACATACAAGTCGTCACTTCACTTAGGGTACAAAAAAGCAAGGCTTCTACTCGTGTCCACAAATATGGCGATTCGCAGATGCCAAGAGACGTGACTCTTTCCCCGCCTCACACCGACTTTTGACCGCAGACTAGCTCCGCGCCAAGCAGTCAAGTAGTTTGGTGGATTCGCTCGTACGATTCCTGGTCATCTATCCGCTCTCTAGCTGACTCGCAAAGTTTCTGTTAGATTTTGGACCACACAACCGCTGTTGCATAATTACTGTACCGCCTGGACGCTTCAACTCAACCTGTTATCTTCAACCAATAACTGAAGATTTGACCGGGGATAATGGGTGGCAAACCATTCGAATCGAGAGGGTGCCATGCTTGCAGACAGAGAAAGGTCAAGGTTAGTGATGAACTTCATCAATACTCGCCGATATTTTTAACATTCCAAATCCAGTGCGACCAGCAAAAGCCACAATGTGCAGTCTGCCTGAGGAGGAGCACCAAATGCCCGGGGTATGATAGAGACAGCGGTGTCTTCATTCACCACAAGCAGAACGATTGCGATCGCTATTTGAACACCGAAAAAAAGCAGAATCATAATCTCAGTCAATCCCGATGTACGAGCACAGGCAGGCAATGCGACGGTTATGAACAAGCCGTTGATAAGAGAGCATGCGAATGGCGTGAATCCAAACCCAAAAATCAGAACAGTGTAGCTCTGCAAAACCGATATTGTTCGACAGTTCGGCCATCGGTAACGACCGTTCCTCTGCCTTTGGCATCTGCCTGCCAGATCGGCCTTAACAGGGACGAGCTATGGTATCTGGATTTCTACCACAACCGCATAGCAGTACGACTCTCGCATTACTTTCAAAACTCATTCTGGCAAGGATTGCTATTCCAAATGTGCGAAAATCATCCTGCTATCCGTTATGCTTCAATCGCTATGAGTGCGTGGCATACCCAGTTGGAACGGATTTCAAGGAACTCTAAAGAAGATCGGGGCCCTAGTATGACTCTTCGGCACTCTATAAAAGCCATTGCTTGTTTTCGAGAAAGTCTTGCTCAGGAAGATCTCACTCCGTACAGCTCACAACGGACTGCGAAGGAAGTAGTGTTAATCACATGTTTGACTTTTACTCTCCTTACTCTATTTCAGGGAGATCTCCATTCTGCTCGCTGTCACCTTGCCTCCGGTTATAAACTTTTCAAAGAATGGGATATCCAGCATGATAACGATGCTACTTGTCTGGCCCTGACACAGGCTTTTTCCCAGATGCACGTTTACTGGTTCTTCTGCTCTCATTCCGAGTTATTTGTTAAGGATTCCGCACAACTCAATAGCGAATATCGGATATCCTCAAACACTACAGCGGCCCTATCAAAGATCACACTGCCTCTCTATTCGGGTATTGATCAGATGGACTATATCCAAAAGTTTTCAACCCTCGTCTCCGGATTCATACTGGATTACACTACTTCCGGGTTTAATATTGGGCCAGCAAGCTCTATCGGCCGCGGCGCGGCAGTAGTCTTGAATAAGCTTCGGCTCTGTAGAAGTCATCTTCTAGCCGTCCTCGTCGAATTGGATGGTATTGCGCCAGAGGACTGCGATTCACTAAAAGTCTTCTCATTATTGATCGATGTCATCGAAATTAAGCTGGGTGTCGCTAAAAACCAACCACCAGATGAGATGGTTTACGATGATCACCTGGAGCAGTTTCAGCATATCACCAAACTTGCACGAATCCTAGCAGACTCGGCCACAGGTTTAAGCGACATCACAATTTCGCCGTTTAGCTATAGGTACTCCGTTTTGCCTGCGCTCTTGTGGTCTGCGGCCAAATGTCGCGATTGGCAGGTCCGTCGTGATATCTTTTACATTATAGACAAACGATCCGAAGATGACTACTGGGCATCTGCGACAACTGTGGCCTTAAAGAAACTGATTGATATAGAGTCAACTGGAGTAAAGCCGGGTGGCATCATTTCTGAATCTGCTCGAGCCTACTGTGTTAACGTGAAGATTCAGTCTGAGGGATCCAGTGTTGGGCTGCGGTATCGAAGGCCTCCATACTTGAAGTATGGAAGTCAAGATTGGGAAAGGAATTCAATGAATTACTAGCATTTTTACGGCAACCATACAATGAGTTATAGGGAATGTGGAGGCTGCCTATATAGCGACAAAACAGGCAACGCTGAAAGCTAGCGTGGTCTATTCAAATAGCCACGAGTAGAGCCAGAGAGACCTGCGAGGGGGTTTCCGGATCTCGGGGGATTCTTTCGTGTTACTCGCTTTAGATGGCGGCCTTGACGGCCGCGAGGGGTTGGTATCACAATGGTTTGGGACGTCAGTGAGTGGAGTCATTTCGATCATCATGGGCCGACGGAGAAAATCCCTAAACGGAGGACTTTAAGCCCAGAGAAGCTCAAGAGCATACAGAGGCGACAAAATACTTCTCAGGCTTTCTAGAGGTGACTAGGATAGATTTAAAAGCTGTTTAATTGCAAATGGGCGGAATCAAGCGAAGTGGGTAAGCGCAGAGCCTCATGGTGGCCTGGGCTTTAGGGGAATGGGGGAGAGGTATCTTCCGCCCCCCCCCCCCCATGATCTTCAAAGGGGGCCGGAGCTGAGTTTCATGGATGCCTTTTTTTCACTGTGTCGTTTGCACCTATATATAGCCGAATGTTTTGTAAGGGACTTACCTTAAAAAAGTTCTTTCCACTGCCCCCTCCGGGCATCCATTTTCAGCAAACACGTCTTTAGCATGAGATTTCCGTTCTAAAGTATCGCTCTGGGTTGATTCGACGCTATTAATGGATGATTATCTGTATGGCTGGTTGAACTCCCGATTCGATCAATCCATTTAGCGCTACTATTTGCCTCGAAAATATGATGCCAAGACGGTCCAACAGCACCAAGTGAGATCGGGCAGTGCTGGGCACTCGCACTTCTTTCCTAAGAAGAAAGGCCAAGGACGATCCTGGCCTGGTGTAGTGATTATGACCAGCTTGCAAATCCTTTCTATAGATGGTGGATACCACCATGCCTAACCGCCTACTGTCATGCAAGAGGGCCCACTCTCACGATTACAACAGAGACTTAAAAGCCTCAGAGGTCAAGAACTCTTTTTCCCTGCTGACCCCTTGGATCCTCCTTTTAGGACTGAAAAGAGTCCCTCGTCTTTTCATTATCCATTTCGGTATCCTTCGACTCGACCTGGCGCTATTACAAAAATAAAATGTCGTCAACAGTCCAAGGTGGCTACCCAGTCCGCCGAGAAAATTCTTGCGGGCAATTTCCAGGCTTTAAGACCTGGGACAACTGGTACAGCTGTTGCCCAGAAGGTTTATCTGAGCCTGAACAATACGGGGCCAACTCACAGTGTCCTGATACCAATACTGGGTCTGGGGTAGTTCCGGCGCAATGCGCCAATTCGACTTGGACTCTCTGGTGGGCAAAGGGATACTTCTGCTGCGAGCCGCAGCTAACAGGCTTCACAAATGGACGTTACTGGTATGGTTGTGCGACGAAGACGGCCATAAACAAGAACAATACATGGACCAGTGCGACCCAGACAGGCACGTGTTCAAGTACGCTATCGTCCCGTCTCTTTTTTTGACCGCCTCTGCGGCTCTGCCTTTCACAACTGACACGTAAACAGGCTCCCCAGAACCAACAAATTCAGCAACAAGGTCCTCCACAGATAAAGGTCTAATCGCTGGTGCCACCCTCGGAGGCTTTTTTGGTGCTCTTATAATCGTGGGAATAATATGGTTCATGCAGCGTCTTCTCTCAAGACCACGGAACAATCCTGAAGGTGCTTCCGCAGCGCCTAAAGATTCAAATGCGGTATTCGGATCTTATACTGGGTTTGGCTCCACTGATTCAAAAATGGGTAGCAAAGCACGGAGCGAATTACCAGGTCCTTCTGCCATTTGCAATGAGCTTCAGACCAATACTGGACAACGTCAAGAGCTACCTGGTAACCTAGAACCAAGTTCCAGACACACGCGCGGAGGTTTCATTGGTGCATGATATCCTATGTCAAATTTCAGTTCCTGTTATTATAGGTTTTTTTCTTTTACTGTGGAGGATTTTGTGTATAATCCTGGGCCTTTTTTACAATGTACGTGTACGAAGTCCCATAGGGCGCAGGCGTCAAAACCCAGTTTTAGGGGGGTTGATGCCTTAATGCCTTGGTTTAGAACGGCAGAAAAATTATGATACCTGAATTACTATTACAACGCCTTAATAATCAAAGTACCCCGATTCAGCTAGCGTTCTCAAGTCCAAAAACGAAGCCTTTGAACACCATACAAATCAGTGCCTCTCCATATTCCTGGGTGGTTGCAAGTCCACAAAAATGAAGCCTTTGGCCACCAGACTTGTAAACCACCCAGGAATATGGAGATGCATTGATTTGTATGGTGGCCAAAGGCTTCATTTTTGTGGACTTGCAACCACCCAGGAACATGGAGATGCATTGATTTGTATGGTGGCCAAAGGCTTCATTTGAATCAATTGACGTATGCATGGATTACAGTACACTGTCTAGAGCGGTGTAGAAAGCGGTGCTAAAACAAGGCATTAAGGCATCAACCCCCCCTAAAACTGGGTTTTGACGCCTGGGCCCTATGGGACTGCGTAGTACGTGACCTGTACTCATGCATGCTGGTGGAATGGCAAGTTAGATGAGATTGGAATGTGATATTTGTTGATGGATGACCACCTCAGCCTTGCTAGCGAGTCAGATTCCACTAATAGGCGCGGAGTAGTTTTATGATGGAGAATGCGAGACCGACCTCCAAAAATTGGGAAAGCTGTCGCACAATCTTCCCTTTCGGGAATAGAGAGAGACTACCGCCAGCCACCACCAGGAACTCCGGGCGAGAATAAAGAAACATACCAGCTACGACAATATCCCATAGATAGCAAGAAGCTACTGCACTCTTTATCTAGGAGAGTTAATACGCAAACCGAAAGTGTTCAAATAAGCAACTACTCGAAGTGGGTCGAAAATAAATTAGCCTAGGCTCGCAGAAAACCCACTATTACAATCACCGAGTTGTGAACTTCTAGTAACCCTGTCTAGTGTATAAAAGGGAAAAAAAAAACAAAGTTTAGAAAGAGAAAAACCAAATACTGTTCGGATCCGCTTTATTTGCCCTTAAGATAAGTATTTCTTCTTTAGTTAACCTAGTATTAGCTTAATAGCTGAGCTCGCGAAGAAGCCTATTAGTAAATCTACTGCCTAGTTGACTATCTTATCCGCCGGTAGCTTATATATTATAGGAAGTATCCTACGAGATACTTAGAGCTTAGCTTTATTCGCTATATATTAGGTCCGCCTCTGCGAGTAAATCCCTTATAGAGGAAAGCTTATTAGATCGCTAGAGTGGTTACTATAATAGAAGGATAATCGGCGGCTATAGTAAAGCTGATACTGGAGTATAGTAGTCTATAGCCTAGGTAATAGGAAGTTGTTATATACGCTTCGTTCTGTAGAACTAACTTCTATATAAGTTATTAGCCCGCTTTTATCTTATAGGGAATTCAGCGGATAGAAAGATTTCTTAGCTCTATCGCTCGGTGTATTATTAGTATTCTATAGTCTTTATAATCTAGAGCTTAAGGCGATTATTTCCTTGTATCTTATATCTACCTATATCTTAGTACTAGTGAGCTAATATATAGTTATACGTTGCTGAGATCGATTAGACAAATTTTTAGATAAATAAGCTAGAAGAAGTATACAATATATTCTATATAAAGTAATACTAAGTGGCTTATTATATTGCTATAAAGGATTTCGACTAATACTCTAGCCTATTTATTACTAAGGAGATTAGTTAAAAAGAGACTAAGACTAAGTATAGGTATTTTAAAAGACGATAAATTGGATAAGATTATTGCTCTCTGTAGGGGCTATAGTATATTGCTTATATCTTATATAGTTATATTCTACTAGGCAGTTGGTTAACCTATATTATTTATTATAAATGTATTTAAGAATAAACTAAGTTATACTGATATTATATTCGATTAGTATTAACTTTACCTAGCCCTTAGATATTTCCCTCGATAAGCGGTTATAATTTCCCTAGTTAAATAGATGACTATATACTTAGGCGAGGAAGCTGCTAGCTCGTTAGAACCGACCGATTATTGGAAACTAATATACCTAAAGTCTAACCTAAATATAAAATCGGGCAATTATCTACTTATATTTTAAACTTCTATTATTATTTAGCTATATAATCTATATATAGTCTTATAGTAATAGTTGGGTTAGCCCTAGTTACTACTGTAGCCGCTACGCCTAGACTTATTACTACTATCTAGCCTAATATTAATGTAGTCAATTTAAATACCCTTTCGAGCTCTTTCGCTGATAAGCTCTAGGTACTTTCCGCTCCGCTCTAGCTTACCGCTTAGGATAAGCCTAACTGTACTAGAGATTCTGCTTTTATACAATTTACTAACTCGGTTCTAGTATGTAATATTTCTAATATACTAGTTTCTTGTAGTTTTAAACTTAGCTGTGCCTTGGTAGATTAGGAGTAGTTAGATATCTTAGTAACTAGGAACTTTACTACTTAGTACTCTAATAAAGATCAATTGTTGTATAAAAGCTCTTCCTGTATTAACTTTTAGTAGACTTACTATACTGTTAATAGTAGTATAGCATACTATAACACGCCTCTATTCACTTGTCACTGTTTGTGGAATAACCTAGGATTGCCTACTCAATAGATAATATGTAGTGATAAGAGTATATATTCTATTTAGTATATGATATATGTATAGAAAAGTACTAATTTAAGATTAATATTTGGATGATCCTGACTAAAGATGATCGGAATACTCCTTTCCTACCGTACTACAAAAGATCAATGGAAACCACCTACTCTAAGGAAAGTCAGGTACCAAGACCTAGGTTTGTCCTCACTGGATCTACTTCTTGTACGTTCTTCCCCAAGTCTCCCTAAACAGCATTGAGGGCTTCTATAGTAGTCGCCTGTGTAACTTTCGGGACTTTGCCTTGTGTGTTGGGTGGCTTTCCATGTACTGATCAAGCATAAACTTGTCTCTACGTAAACTAAAGTTCTTATTGTACGTATGCTCCTTTATATGCTTGTGCCCATCCTCTATTTTAGATTAGTGGATTACATATAGTCCCCTGAGGTAGTGTCGAATGTGCCAGTGAGTTTCCATCACTATACCATTGATCCAATAGGGAGCGGACTGTATGGAAGCTAGCGCTTGTTGCCTTGTGATGGAGCTATCCCAGTTGGGTGCAAAGCTTCTCGCGATAGATTACTTGATTTGAATTGATAGCCGATTTGGTCCTTGATCTCTTCCATCTTGATTTAAGATGTCATTGTTATTGAATAGGATAAAAGCTATAGAAGGAATCGAAATCCAGTGTATCTTAAGCTGTTTGGTGGCAAAGTCGAGATATCTTGCTTTTAAGACGACTTGACCAAAGCAAGATTAGAACCACTGTAACCATGGATCCAGATGACTGGTCTACTAATCAACACCTAGAGTATATGTATGAGAAAGTCACTCTTGGGTAAGCGGAGATATAACGCTGGCATGTTTATAAGAATTGCTTTAGCAATGAATCGAATACTTGAAATTTGCCGCTGAAGCCTTTGTATTTGTGGCCCGTGATTTAATGGTACCAGGGTTATTCAAATAGTGGCACGCGAAGCTTGATAGATTTCAAAAAGTGACTGGAGAGCCTGGAAACCCTTATAGCTAAAAACTTGACTCTTAATAAGAGGCGAAATAGCCTGACGTAGATAGCAAAGCTGTATCAATTGTATAATTAAATAAGATATGACCTAAGGCTAAATCACTCACGTCCCTAATTTCCTACTATATTTTGCATAAAATACTATAGGTTAAGTGAGGATAAATATATAGAAGACTTAATATAAGATAGAGATAGTCAATCTAGCTACTATAAGATAATAACTTACTCCGAGTCTTAGGGGGATATCTTTTATACTAAAGCAGACTTTAGTTACGATAAGTAGCTAGGTATTTCTTATAGTGGAGGTTAGTATTTATAGTAGGATAAAGCTGCTTCTTATGGATTTTGCTCTTACTATAGAGATATCAATTTAGTAAAGCGGGAAGTGTAGCTATTAGGTTATATAGTAGATAAGTGGTAGCGCGAACTAGTTATTAATAAGAAAAAGAGCTAAAGAATAAGAACCGCGAAGGGGAGAGGGGATATATAAGTAAGAAGGGGAAAGAGAAAGGTAGAGGGAAATATCTTTTTTATACCTATAATAGACTACATTATATAAGATAATATTATACATAGTGGACAGCTCTCTTCTCGCTGTTAGACAAACTGTACACAGCATAGTGTAAATGGATCGAACAGCTCACATCCTAAGAGCGCCCTTCCAAGACATCTTTGGAAACATGTCCACCGAAATTGAGGAATGGATGCTCCGTCAGCTCACGAGCAGTCTTTCTCTCTGAGGGAACCCACGTGAGCATATCCCTAGCAAATGACAAGAAAAGCTCCCTTTCCGAGTCATCAATAGATGGGATAGTATCCTCTAGTTTCCGATTTGGTATCAGTTCCTGATGAAGGAATTTCCCTGCCACCAACAATGAGCTAGAATCACACGCATGCCGTAGTTTAGAATAAAAAAACTCACCTTCTTTATCGAAGTAGGGACCGCCAAAGATCTCCCGAGCATTCTTGCACGGCTTTCCGACCTCGATACTAATTGTAGAAGCATATTCTACCTGGGACATATAGTCTGCTCGCTCAATTACCTCCTTAGGCGGTGGACCAAGCAGAGCAATCATTTCCGCCAGATGTGATTTGGGATCATATCTACCATTAGCATCTTCCACCTGAGTGAATAGCTCTGTGCCTTCGATAATGTTCCAAACCTTTGAAAGAAATTGGTTAGTCTTGACAACATGTATAGGCACATTGATATTCGAGCATCTTACAAGCACACCAAAGTTCCATATATCTGCGCTGGAATCCCAACCATATCCAAGGATAACCTCCGGTGCGCGGTAGTAATTCGGCTGTATAGGATACGTAATAACGGGTTGGTTTTGTGACTTCGTTTCTGGGTCGACCACGAACAGCCATGCCGAGCCGAAATCGGTTATTTTAGGGAGGACATTTCCGACATCCTCGACGTCCATTGGCCCGAAACCGTTGTAACTTTGGTAGGTGGTATGGTTGGTTACTGGATTAGTCTTGCAGTGCATGGGGGACTTGAGGACTTGTTCTTGAATAAACCTAGGGATAGCTTTCTCATTCTCAAAGGTCATCAGGATATTTGCGAGCTTCAGGTCTAGGGACACTTCCCTGGTTAGTAAATGCTTTATTCAGAAATTTGCTGAGATTCAACGAGTATCACTTGCCGGTATGGGTAATTCTGCACTCAGCATGCAAATAGTACAGCCCGAGAAGAAGCAAATGAATATACGCCTTCGCGACCGGAAGAGGCATTCTTCGGTTCTCGAAGCGTTTCTGAAACACCGACATTGGCTCCCGCATTGCCTCATATACAAGACAAAGGTGTGTCTTATCCGAGCTTTTGAGCTCAAAGCTTTCTAGACAGTGGCGCGTAACCCCATAACCCTGATGTGAATGATTCTTTTGTGCAACCGTTTGCTCGGTATCGAGAAGATTACTCGCAGATTGAGCAAAACAACTATTCAAAATCTTCAAGGCAACTGTTCGCTCGGACTGCCATCGGTACCTGAGAACCCAATAGCTCCAATTAGCCTCGGACCGAATTGGTGTAGAAACAAAACGCACCTTCTGATATCTCGCGCTAGCCATACGGTCGAACTCGTGCCCCAGCCGATCTTTGCTAGCAACTGATAGTTGTTGCCAAGTGTCTCGCCTGGTCTTGCCGTGTAATAGTCGTGGGGAGTGTAGTCCGGGCACCTTTCTTCATCGACGACCGCGTGGGGGGGTATGGCAAAGGTAGGATCTGTGGGAGGGATGTGGAGAGGTTTCGTGCGCAGCGAAATGAATGTGCGCTTCGTCACGCGACTTGTCAACCGTAAGCCGATCATGAGGACAAGTGAATTTCGTTCGGTGTCGTGTAGGAGAACAAATTGAGCTTCAAGGAGTGAACTGTACCTCGAAAGCTCCCGATGTGGGTAGGTATGTTTGCCTGGGCGGGACGGTCCGATGCCCCACTCTGTGGATAAGAGCTTCCAAGGTTGGGATATTGGGATACCTATTCCAATTCAATGTTTTACGATAAGTTAATGAAGATCTAGAACACTTTAATGGAAGGGTGTAAAATGTAAGGGGTAAGTTTAAATTTGGAAATAGGAGACCGCCTTACTAAGCTTTGTTTCGATTCCCGAACATCCCTGTAGTGCACTAGACGAAGATTTTCATAGTCATCACCTTTATATTGACCTTTACGGAGTACATTGTTGCATATTAGCTCAAGGGTTAGATTTCTATTCGATATATTTGAAAGAGGCTATCATTTAAGTTAATCATTTCTTATTCCTAGTACAAAAATCAATCTCCACACCCTTATAATATCTTGCTCATCGTTAGACGTTGTAAGGGGTTCTTGGGTGACCGTAAAAATTACTGCCTGTGCTAGAATACTAAAATATGGCGGGCTGTTCCGAAGCATCGATGGATGTATGTGAATCGTAGACCTGTAGGTACCGGTACTACGAAGTGGGTCCCGGTGTATGTCCACGTGATGGGGGATTTATATAAAGTTAAGGTTATTCCTAGCATTACCCGGGGTAGTGCAGTAGTTAAGAGCAATGACAAACTTGCAAGGTTGCTCTTAACGAGCCACAGGCCTGGGTTCGATTCCCCTTGGAACCAAAGTTCGCGGTCTGATGGTCATCTGGGCGATGTATCGCTGGGAATCACCTCTTCTTTCCTTTTTTACCTCTTTAAAAAAGAAGAGAAGGAAATACGCAATAAAACCGATTATAAATATAGACCCTTTACGTCATTTACCTAGTATGCTAATATTCAAGGGAAACCTGCCGATTTGGGCTGATGAGGATTTCTTCCTTTTTGCCTCTTCAAAAAAAGAAAAGGAAAAAAAAAAAAGGGAAGCGTCGCCAGTGCCTGATACGGACAGCGCCTCCTGTGTAGGTGATGATTCATCCTCATCTATAGAGCGTGGGAGTCCTCTGTATATATATGTTAAACTGCAAGATGTTAAGCTGCAAGATCAATCCAATGTACAAAACAGAAACAAAAGGCAAAGAAAAAGAAAAAGCAAACATTGACCGCATGAATGCTCAAAAGAAGCCACCTTCTGTGAGGCAAATATCGCACAAGTCGTTATTCTATTAATGTCCATAAGGTTCCAATCAATCAATCAATCCCGTGAAGCTTTAAATCGCCAATCATACAGCGGAGAGTAGACATCTCCGTATAACTCATATTTCAAGATTATGCCCGGTAGCATGGACTTCCCTACCAAATGGAAGGCAAATCTCCATTTGAAAGCCGGGAGAGCCTTTCATCGCTGAATTGGAAACAATCTGGAAGCCCCGTTTCATCCCAGGTCTTGCCAAGTACAAGCTGGGCGACAGCCGGCGCGCATGTAAATATGCGGGCCATACCTGTTGCTAGTCAGCACGTCCTCTTTCGGCATGCAGTCGAGCAGAAGAAAAAAACTCACCATGACCATTAAATCCAGCACAAATATACTGCCCAGGTAGAGAATCAATCGCACCGACGAACGGAACAGAGTCCGTAGTCATGGCAATTATTCCAGTCCAAGCATGATCCAGACCCTCACCGTGCATGGCAGTCTCGGACGAATAAGCAGGAAAGATGTCACCAAAGGTCCGCAGAGCGTCCTGGGCAATCTCTTCGTTATACCGGGAATCGTCAGTGCTGAATCGACTAGCCGATGTCTCGGGGCTCAATGTTGGGTTTGATCGCGATACGCCAAACACCAATGTACCATCTCCCTTGCGTTGGATCAGAGAGTAGAAGTGGAGGAGGCTGAAGCGGAGCGAAAAAAGTGCTCTGCAGAGCTTTTTGTCCCGAGAAAGCTGAAACAGGCACGAGGGAATGAGCCTGTGCACGGTTTGGCCGAATATAAGCCTCCAACTGTGGCAGTAACAAAGCAGCATGGGCATTCGTGCAATGAATAATTTTCTCCGCCTCTATTGTTCCCCGGGGGGTGTGCACCTTCCAGGTTTCTGGGGACGCACCACTCCGTTCAATTTCAGTGGCAGGACAAAATGTGAAGAGCTTTGCACCCTTCGATATCACTGCCTGAAGCAGAAATTGTGCAAGCTTTGCCGGGTGGCTTGATCCTGCTGGCCACTCATATGCTGCCACAGCCCCTGGGACTCTGGTTTTCTCCTTGGCCTGGTCTCCTTCATAGAATGTAATATGGGAAGTATCGCCGCCTGCTTTCTTAAACGCTTCAAGGCTCTCTGCCTCGTAAGCTGCAAATTCCGGGGTCATGCAAACATCAAATGTCGTTGTGAAGTTGAAGTCGCATTCCACATTATGTTCTTTAACAAATTCATCGACTCTTTCTAGGACAAGTCGCTCATCCTGGATGATCTTTAATGCTTGCTGCGCTCCATGCACTTTGGCATATGCACTGAACCCCCTGAAGGCATCTATGTTCCAAATTAGAAACAGTCACAATATCCCCCATAGAAGTCTAACAAACCTGGTCGCACATGTCCGGCATTTCGCGAGCTCGCACCACTTGCTGCCTCTCGTGCCTCGAGAATCACGATATCCTCAGCTTTGGCCCCTCCTTCAATCAGCTTGAAGGCCGTCAAACCGCCAGAAATACCGGATCCAACAATGACATATTTGGAGTTCGATGGAACAGTTGTTTCGATGTTCGCATGCAAGTTTGGATATGCCCGAGTTGTTCGCTGCCAGTAACTCAAACAAGGGGTGGGATTTGGCAAGCTTCTGCTTGTCTTAATATTTGAAGTTAACATTTCAAAGGAGTTGCAATTAGTCAAGGTTTCCACCAATCCTCATGAATATATATATAACTTGGAGAGAGAGACAGTCTCGTATTCACCGTTGTCGGCGCAGGGATGCGGGGGAAGCCCAAGAATCTCCTATCGCGGACATCGCCCCTCAAATCCTTCAACCCAAAGGGAATTTTTCCCCCTCAACCCCTTCTACTTAGGAAGCTGATAGGATCCCGTCAACTTATCTCCAGATCCACTCGTTAAGCTAACCTCGGGGTGTAGGTGAGTGGAGTTGGCTAAAACGCCAAAATGGTATATCTCAGCGGCATTCCTCCAATGTTACCCCAATGGAGGAATACAACCATTGGTGCTTTAAATGCTTATCACGCGTGCACCTTGCAGAAATATCCTTGTCGGATCTACAATCTGAAGTCTACCCCGGACACATTATTTGACTTATCTGTGAGGGGTCACAAGGGCCTTATCACGGCTCGGGCCTACATGCGTATATGAATGGTCAAGCTCCCTAGAATGTTGGCTTTTTCTCTCCCCCCTGTCATGCCACTATAATCATGGTGTCTTTCAAAATGTTTCGACGTAATGCGTCGACAGATGTCGATATCCGATCTCCGGAAGAGAAGGCCTTGGTCCGGCGCCTTGACATCTTCCTGATGACTTTCGGCTGTCTTTCACAGGGTGCGTTTGGCTACAGACTTCCCCTCACAGCTTGAGATCAACAAAACTGATATCTGTTAGTTATCAAATATCTGGATCAACAGAATATCAACAATGCCTACGTATCTGGCATGAAGGAAGATTTAAACTTGCTCGGAAATGAGCTCAATTTGTGAGTTATCCGAAACATTTCCATGCCGCAGAGTTGATGATCGCTAATACTGTCTAGATTCACGACGTATTTTAACGTCGCCTACTGCATAATGCTAATTCCCTCCCAAATCATCCTCACCTACATACGCCCAAGTTATTGGCTTCCGGGCTTGGAGATTGCATGGGGTGTTCTGACGGGATTGATCGCGATGACGACGAGCGCGAAACAAGTCTACGTTCTCCGTGTGTTCCTCGGTCTATGCGAAAGTAGCGCTTGGCCAGGAATGATGACATTATTCAGTATGTCATTCGAAAGCCCTTTCCCTTGACCCACCGAATTAACACACCCTGCAGTGTACTGGTATACCCCAACCGAACTCGCCAAGCGAATGGGATTCTATCACTCCTGTCAAGCAGTCGGCCAAATGCTCTCGGGCGCCATGCAAGCCGCAATCACCGACACCCTCGACGGACACAGCGGACTAGCAGGGTGGCGCTGGCTATTCGTGATCAACGCCATCATCACAGTAATATGGGGATTCGCAGGGTTCTTCATGCTCCCCGATCTACCAAACAAGCCTAACCCGCGCGCATTCTGGTTCAAGAAAGTCCACGGCGAGCTTTCGCTAGAACGTCTCGCGCGCAATGGCCGCGCCGAGCCAAAGAAGATGACCTGGGCTGGCGTGAAGCGCACGTTCTCGGGATGGGTTGTTTACTTCATTGCAATCTTGTATATCGCAACGGTGCTTGGAACCTACGGATATGTTTATTTCGGGCTGTTCCTAAAGTCGCTAAAGAACCCAGACGGAAGCGCGAGATGGACTATCTCGCAGGTCAACGTTATCCCCATTGGAGGATCTGCGATCAACGTCGTCTTCGTGTGGATCTGGGCTCTGTTATCTGATTACTTTGAAACGCGTTGGACACTCATCGTTCTTCAAGCGGTTATCGGCATCGTCCCATGCATCATCATGAGCATTTGGACTACACACCCGGCGTCGGTGGCTTTATCTGCTGCTTATGCATCATACTTCATCTCGTATATTTGTCTCGGCACAGCGCCGCTGATCTTCGCCTGGCTCTCTGATCTTATCCCGCAGGACCCAGAGGTACGGTCGCTTGTTGTCGGAGTTGCTGTCGCTGGGTACTATGCGATCTCTTCTTGGTCGCAGGTTCTCGTTTGGCCTGCGAGCCAAGCACCATTTTATAAATATGGGTGGCAGTCTGCATTGGCCTTGTTAGTTCTTGTGATTATCATGACTAGCATTTTGAGATTTGTCGATGTGCGGTACCTCCTACCAAAGCGCGAGGAATTCCGCGCTGTGTTGGAAGAAGATATCGTTGCGAATAAAGGGGCTCGACCGTCAGGGTTTGCAGATCAGATTGAAGGTCAGTATCGGATAGAGGGAAGCTCGAAGGCGTCCGCAGATGAGATCGAAGGTCGGCGTCGGATAAATGGAAGCTCGAAGGTGTCTTCCACGTCAAATGTGCGTGAAGTTTAGCCACCAGAGCTCTAATCGAGCTTCTATCTGTTAATTTGCTTTACTCTCTCGAGGATACTGCACTCTAGTTTACCCTTTTGATTTACCTTCGATACCCAGTTAATTGTCCTTATAAGATTAAATTCCTTTGACTTATTAGAGTAGCTATAGTTAGTGGATGTCCATTGGTAGTGACTAATAATTAGCCGTAGTATATCCAGAGTAAAATATATTGCCCGAGGGCACATGCCAGGGTCAGGAGAGTAAACAATTATATCCCCATCCTCATTCACATTGGCGGTGTCCTGTGTCCTGCTACCAAGTTACCAATCGAGATAATCTAGTAGTAGAGAGGGTTCTCAGGGTCAGTGAGGTCAAAGATCACACTAGAGTGAGGCTTAGCACCACCGCGATTGGCAAACTCCTTGGGGAAGTCAATCGAGCGGTTGAAAGAGAGGCTGCCGTCCTCTTGGAGATCGATATAGAGCGCCTTGAAGTCAGCCGGGGTGTTGATAATACCAATATCGCCAGTCTGGACGAAGTAGTCGGTGACGACCAAGTGCTTCTGGTCAGGAGTGACCTTGAGATAGTGAGGTCCGACGGTAGGTTGGTCCTCATCGGGGTCATCCAGGCGCTTGATGTTGTTGAGGTCGCTGATGTCCAGCGCAGCAATGTGGTTGGCTGTGGTAAGAGTGGCGTAGAAGTATTTACCATCTTGGCTGATGTCGGAGCTGTGGAGAGATGCTGTTAGCAATGATGTTCACTGTGGGTACATAGCAGATGAGCTACTTACTAGATGGCAATAGTATCACGGGCCTTGGGGCCGAGATCGTAGAGTTCCTCAATCACACCCTGGTTGCCATTGGCGTCCTTTCGCAGAGGGTAAATGACCCAGAGTTGACCCAGGTGCACAGCAGTGGCGATAGCGGCGGATTCCGGGTGTCCAGGAATGAACTTGACATCTTGGATACCACCACCCTGATTGAGTTAGAAGATGCATGATAATTAAATCCCAAGAATTTGCTTACATTGGGAATGGTAAGAGTGCTGAGAATCTTTCTCGAGTCGAGATCCCAGAGGCGCAGTGTATCGGCATGGCGCACTCCAAGACTAGGCTTCAAGATAGTAATCGGCTCGACGAAGTCGGAAGTCAGGATGAGCTTCCTCTCCCAGTCGATGCTAAGTCCGTGGGGAGAGAACTGCTGCTCAAGAATGTTGAGGGTGCCCTCCACATCTTCAGGCCATTCGTGAATGATGTTAAATTCGGCATCAGTCTCAACAAGACGACCGGGAGAGGTACCAACGGCCGAGCCCATGTAGGTGATGAAGAATCCACCATCTGGCTTTGCCCGGACTTCATCCGCAATGGATGCAAGGATACCGCGGTTACTCTTGAGGAACTTGGGGCGGTAAGGGTTGGAGGTATCAAAGTAGAAGCCAGTATCCTAATGAAAGATTAGATGTGCTGCGGAAAGCATATTGCAAAAAGTATACATACCTGAGTTTTCAAGAGAGATAGCAATCCACCACCCCAGATGGTCTTTCCATCCAGAGAGGGGCCCAGGTGGTGAGGGTCATTGCCGCTGCTGGGCACATCTGTGACCCACAAAAGGGTTCCAAAAGTGTCCTAGAAATCGAATCAGCAAATAGGTTCAGGCTAGTCTCTACCAGGATCATGATTGGCCTACATCATCTAAACTGTAGGTGGCAAGGAAGTCTACCAATGATAGTTAGCATCATCTCCTCTCTATAATCTGCCATTCGTAGATCCATACCTTTATGGAACTTATCTGCCGAGCCAGTCCAGAAATAACCAATCTTCTTTGGCTTGATATCACTTGACTCAAAGGGAGGACTCTCCAGCGGAGGAGTAGGGACTTGCAAAATAGGCAAAGGAGGAGCGTTGGTCGTCAAAGGCTCGGTCACTCCAGGAATGCTGGGAATGAGAGGAGGCAGAGAAAGGCACTCCCCGAGGGCAACCAGAGACGCAATGGAAGCAATAGAGTACTTCATCTTGTTGACGGGAAGGATTGAGCAGGATTGCGTTGGTACGATGAGCATATTTGCGGGAGATCTCGAGAGCTTATATACCCGAGTGCGCCTTCATCTCGTCCCAATGGGGCATCATTTTTCTCTTCCCCTGAATCATCTCGACATCTCGACAGTTGCAACACAGAGCACGCAAAGAAGTCAAATTTTGGGTTCGTGTGATATTCCAAATTCCTCGAGATGCTGATCTGCGAAATGGCGAAATTCATCCCTCAACGCCGACATGAGAATTTAGACAATCCCCGACTCGGGATCTGATATCGGAGCAGTTGTCCCCATATTCAGGCCCTTTCTGACAAGTCAAATCGTGGAGATTCTTCCTAATCTTGAAGAGATGTCGTGATTGAAGTTAATCCAAAGTCTCGAGAGAGGGACTACAAGTTCGTGAAATCAATAGTTCGAACCCAAAACGTGCCTCTAGCAAGAGCTGGTCTATACCATTGCTTAGCCTCGCCCTGGCTATCAGCGCCACTGATATGCGATGGACGAACAGGTAGTGGAACTAGGGCTAAAGGAACCCCATAATTTCCGGAATAGGAAAGGTCTGGGAATCGCCCTCGAAGATCACCATATCCCACATTCAACAATTCAGCACCGAGGCAAGGTACGGTATTTCACATCCGGGTGGTCAAAGCAAAGCATAAGTTTTGATTTTGAGTGGACTAGTAACAAAGAGGTCAAAGTAGAGGAATGATCCGCGCATTGCCAAGAAATGTGGGATCTATGTACTCATCAAAGGTACTGATGAGGTGATCCAGGGTCAATCTTGCCAGGTTCAATCTCCACCTTTTGAGAAACCGAGAAACAATTACCGACAATATCTGTCAGGTCCCTGGATCGACCTTTCTAATTTCCTCATGGAGACTATGAGCACAGGCGAACCTGCACCGATTTCGACATGATGCCAAGAATGTTGTTATATTATTCGCCATGCTTAGCCTTGCCCCAACACATTTGATCAATTATCCCTCCAGTTGGCTTCTTTCGCAGGGACTTCCGCGAGAAGCGAGATGAATACTCCGGAGATCTTCCTGAATTGCATCATCTCGTAATTCCGTTTATACTTTCTGCTAGCTCGGTTTGTTCTGATCAATTCCATTAGGATCAACATCACGAAACCCAGCAACTAAGGAGCAGGATATTGAACTAGCTAAATTCCTAGGGCCTATGCTCATCGGGGTTTGGAACGGGTGGGGTGTCGTCGAAATGTCATATATAACTGGGATGACTCCAGGGTTCTTGGCTTGAGCACCCAGGTCCAAATCCCATTCTTGTGCACATTCCTTTCCTTTATTCAAGATGAAGTCCCAAAGCCTCACGCTCTTTGGGCTATTTCTTTCTTCTGCTTTTGCAGTACCTCGTACCAAAAGGCAGGACGGTGGTAATGACCAGCCGATTAGCGGCGCTAAAGGAGCCCCGATTCTAGGTAAGCCTAGCAAACCCTTAGGAATTTCCAAGGCTGGAAGATCTCTCCACCGGTATCAACTAGCTTGATCTATGCTTACAGCTGTCTATCAACAGGTGGGACAAACAAAGCCCTCGATCTTCAAAATCCAGACCAGCTCCGCACCGCCAGTACCGATAATGGCTTTGTGCCCAATGTCAAGTGGAGCTTTTCCGAGTCTCAGACCCGGCTGTTCCCAGGCGGCTGGTCTCGGGAGCAAGTCATTCAGGACTTGCCCCAGAGCCATGATATTGCAGGTGCCCAGCAGCATCTGAAGAAGGGCGCTATCCGCGAGTTGCATTGGCACCGCACGGTCAGTGGCCGCAGTTATACACTTCCTACCGCAAATTACTTACTTTGATATCCAGGCCGAGTGGGGATTCGTCTACAACGGCTCCCTCCTGCTATCTGGTGTTGATGAGAACGGTGGCTTCACTACTGAGGTTCTTGAAACAGGTGATATATGGTACTTCCCTAAGGGTGTGGCGCATAATGTCCAGGGTCTGGATGATGAGAACGAGTACCTTCTCGCCTTTGATGATGGTGACTTCGAGAAGATTGGGTATGTTCCATTCCCAACTTTATAAACTCAATATACTAACTAAAAAGAACTACATTCATGGTCGATGACTGGATTGCCCACACTCCCAGAGATATTCTCGCCAAGAACTTTGGTGTTAGCCCTAAGGTCTTCGACTCGGTTCCCGCAAAGTTCCCTTATATTCTCAACGGCACTGTCAGTGAAGATCTCGACAAGGCTCCCGTGGGTACATTGAGAGGCGATAATTCCTACGTCTACCACACCTACAAGCACCCCTCGGAGCCTGTCCCTGGTCACGGTGGAACATTCCGCAAGATTGATTCCACCAACTTCCCCATTTCAAAGACTCTTGCTGCTGCGATTGTGGAACTGGAGCCCAAGGGTCTTCGTGAGCTCCACTGGCACCCTAATGTAAGTTTACAAACATTTGTCTAAGAGTGGAACTCTTCTAACCACCACCTAGGCCGAGGAATGGCTCTACTTCCACCAGGGTCACGCTCGTGCCACTGTCTTTATTGGTGACTCGAAGGCCCGCACCTTTGACTTCCAAGCGGGTGACACCGGTGTTTTCCCCGACAATAGCGGTAAGTAGACCGATTTCTCCTATGACCTGGCAAAGATCCTAATTCTCATCTAAAGGACACTACATCGAGAACACCTCTGAGACGGAGAAACTTGTTTGGATCGAGCTCTACAAGAGCGACCGCGTCGCTGATATCTCCCTGGCTCAGTGGTTGGCTTTGACTCCTGCTGATACTGTTGCTAACGTCTTGAAGGTGGACATCGAAGTGGTCAAGCAGATCAAGAAGCAGAAGCAAGTTCTTGTTCAGGGCAAGAAATAATTTGACATGAGCTTATTGTCATGTCTGTGAATTGACCCAGCAGTGTATATACAGAGTTTCTGCCCTCAGGCTACGTACGCTGGTCAATATAATTACTTTTATTCTACAATTGACGGCGTATTATCCAATGTTCCTCCATAGTCACCATTTAGTGAACAATTTATGCAGTCCTGGAGTAATACCAAGCACCTACTTCCACTAAAATAGTATTGTCCCACTTTAATTTCTAAAATAGATCATCTAGTAGATTAGATATCATCTTGACTGTGTCCCTGTCTTAAAGCCTTCCGCTTGGAACCTAGAGGTGGTTTCGCACTCGTTTCATTCATTCCACTCCTGGAGGGAATCGTGCGGAGCTTTCCAAGAGTCGCATAATCCTTCAACCGTATTTCCTATAATATCATTAGCAAACATTCACATCTTTTCGGGGCTCGCAATATCCCTACTTCGTGTGACTGATTTGAGGATTCTGGGGAAAGGCCTATACTGAAGTATCGATTCTGTGTCGTAGGATTTATATCGTCCCTTTCTTCCATGAAAAAGTCTCTGTCAAGTATTCAACTTGTGTTAGCTAGCTACTCCAAAGCACAGGTTTCATTCGAAGATTGTCAAAATAATGGAGCTCTTGTACGGCTAAGAATTCTGATGCATAATCAAAAAAGGAAAGGGCCACTAACAAAAGGCATAAGGGAAAAAAGAAAAACAGAAAAAAGGAAAGCAGATAAAGCACAAAAGTTATGGTAATGAAGGTTGCTTGGTGTCAAAATAAAGAGCAAAGAATCACCTATTCGTACCTACCGCCGGGAACTATTGCTCAATTGAGAAAATGGCACGGTGCTCTCAGCTTTAGACTCAGAATTGCCGGAAGGTAAAGGAAAGAAAGAGGCTGACCGACTTGGGGGCTTGTTTGAACTACCAGATGAAGCCGCACCTGTGTTGGGAGCTGTAGTCGAACCAAATGCCGATGATCCAAATGGACTAGATGTGGCTCCTCCTTGGAATGAAGGGCTGGAACCAGAGAAGGAGCCAGGGTTAGAGCTAAATAGGCCGCCACGAGGCTCGGGATTAAGCCCTTGTGTCGCACCAATCACGGGTTGTGAGTATTTCGGGTTACCAAAAAGGTTTCTCGTGGTACCAGTATTGTTGTTCGTGGTAGACCCTGCCATGAAGGATGGAGCTACCAACGGCCCTGGCCCAAACAAGTTAAGCCCCGAGCCAGTATGAGTAGGCTGAGAAGCCGACACTGAGCTTGTCGCCCTAGGACTCCGAGTCGTGGTTTTGCGGGCTAGTTTGGATCAGCTTAGGTTCCCTTCAGTAAAATAGAACGACTTACACGACTTCGTCTGAGTAGTTGAGTTGACAACAGCGGGCTTTGTGGTGACCTTCCGGATATTGAATTTGCTCAATGTGCGCGAACCAGCTTGTAGCTTCTCCAATTCCCGGGTTAGGCGATCTCGCTCATCCACGACAGAGGAAGGCTCGGCGGCAATTTCCTGAACCTGTTTGTCTTCCATGTTGTTGACTGTCTGGCTAGTAAGAATGCTACTCAGAGGTCCAAGCAGACAATTTTCAATTCCAAGCGTGGCAACATTATCAATGAAAGTGATGATTGCAGTCTGGTACTATTAGCACTCTCTCGATTTGGTTTATGATTGAATGATAGGTTGATGCGGACTCACGTCATAATATGCTTGCATCTGATCAACAATGTCTGCTGCTGCAAACTGATCGCTGGTCGATTCCAGCTGGCTATTGGCTTGACGAAGCCGCTCAATGGTAGTGGACTCATCTCCTGACTGAGATCCTAATTTCAAGGCCTGTTCCAACCTATCAATTTGGCGATCACTCCTGGCTTTCTGGATTTTCGTGAGAAAGCTTTTGCCTAGAGGCAATGGATGTCCTCGTTTATTGTATGCGGTAAGCTCATCTAGCTTTGCCAGTAGATGATCTTTCATTTTCTCCAGCTCAGGATCAAGAATGTTGCCCAGTAAGAGGTTGTAGGTGTGGTCATTGGCGATATATTGCAAGAGAAGGCTGATGAAATCTCTAACGGAATCCCAACACTTTATCAAATGCTCTCGAGCGATTTCTTCCCATGGCCGGGATTGTTCTCGAAACAGCTTTCCCACCAAAAGTTGATTGGGACTTCCTGGAAGCTCAAGTCCTCGGTTTTGGCGTGCTTGTATGCTGACTTCATGTTCAATGTCGGATCTGGACCTGAAGGTCGGTGTTCTGATATGAAGGTAGGGATTTCCAAGCATAGGAACCATTTTAAAATCAAACTTGCCAATGAATTGGCCGCACCCGATAGTGTTCATGGCATCAGCAAAATATTCGTTTAGTTCACGAATAACGGCACGCAGACGCCGGGGATCCTGATCGAGAGGCCCTGTCTCGTTGTCTAATCCGCCAAAGAAATCCTTGTCGTACATGCCATCTAATGCTTGGGCGGTGATACGCTCAAAGTTGCTGCTGATGTTGAGCAGAAAACCCTTCTGTTGCTGGAGAGTACCTCGGGGCGGTCCCAGTTTACTCAGTCGGGATTGTCGATCGAGGATCTTTTCATGGATATCAACGATGAGACCCGGGAGATTGCGTTGAATATGTTTCAACAGAATAGAACTTAGTCGACGTCGGAAATTGTCGATTCCCATATATTCCGCCGGAATAGAGCCCCAGTTTCCTTTGGCAAAGAATTCCTTCTCTTTTCTATCTCTTTCATCGTCCGACGCTTTGCGGGTTTCAAAGGACCTATTTCGTAACGCATGCCACCCGAGCTTTAACGGGACTTTCTCGTTCTTGAGAATCTGCAGCCAAGACGTTTCTTCATCGGAATGAGCTTCAAGTATGTCAGGCTGTGTGATGATTCCGATAGTACGCTCTCGTGACCCATCGAATTCCTCGGCCATATTCAAAACTCGTTGATTGTGGTAGTCATTCTTTGCCGAAACTACAGCCAGAATAATACTGCGCTTGTTTTCCATGTAGCGTTTGGTGATATCATGAACAATGTCAATCCCTTTCTCATTCTGGGATGTGCTGTGGGACGTATAGAGACCAGGCAGATCAACGAGGGTCAATTCTGGCTTGTCAGGGCCCGATATTTCAACTTTAAGAATGTCATCACTGAATCCATCGCCAGTGATCCCCATGCATTCTTTGGCCTTCTCAATTAGAGACTCTAGCTGATTACCGTTGGTGACCTCAGCCGGTACAAATCCTTCAATCCTCTGGCGCTCTTCTTTGCTCGTCCGAGATGAGCCAGGTTCGATGGACACCCTGAATCGGGGTGCTGGATGACGACGCAGAATAACCTCCGTGGGGAATCGAGTGCAGACATTACTCTTCATTGGAAAACGCACGCGAGAAACGGCTTCGAGAACAGAGCTTTTACCGCTCGATTGGTTTCCACAGACAATAAGCTGGGGCAACCCGACAAGTCCGCCGACTCCGATGGTGCGAAGTTCGTCGATCTTATCAAGAAGAGGACCTTGCTCCGTCTGCAGTTGATGGAGGGCGGTATCTACCTCGGTCGAGCCAGACATGGTGACGTTGATATCTTGATCAGACAACTTGGGGATAATCTCAAATGACTCCCACTTAAAAGAGAGTAGAAATCAGACAAGAGTGATTATATATTTCGAACTCCCAGAATTTGGGGGCCGCGTCCACCTCTTGCGGCGCAGTCACTTTGCATCGCTTTAAATGCATCTAAGATATCTAGCTCATTAAATCCCTACCCGGCCCCATTTTGCTTGTACCATCGAGGGACGAACACCAATCAAATAGTATCCAGGGAAATTAGATATAACAAAAGTCCGAAAAACAAATCCAATCAATGATCTAGGGTTAAAATAGTTCCAAAAAAAAAAAAAGCAGAAGAGCAGAAAAATGGAGGATCGAGGTTCATGTGTCGGCAAGATAAGACGCGGTCACCTCAGATGGAGGCCAAGACATGAGGCTCTATCTCATTCTATTCTATCACGACGTACGGAGTACTACAAGACAAAAAGCCCCGAACAGGCTAGCAACAATAAAGGATGCCAAAAATGCCAGAATTGATTTGATATCCAACTCCGGTAATGCGTTGATGCTGTGCAAACACGAAAGACCAAGGGTGGCTAATTCCAACTCGAGGACCGACAAAACTCCATACACGACGCCAACAATGCTCAAATCACACGCGCTCTTCGCGTGATGGGAAAAAGAAAATCGCTCGCAATACAAGAATAACAAAGAATATAGCCTAATTTTTGATCGCCTTCCTCCGCAATACACCAAGATGCTCCAGTCTGTCCCACGCTTTGTTCATATCAGAGCACTCGTCGCCCAATGCGGGCCGAAGGGCTAGTCCGTCGAAGGTGTGGAGGGAGCCACTTGTGCCAGCGTAGAGCAAAAGCTCTAGCACTCTTCGGCGCAGACGCGTGGCTTGATCGAGATGCCTTAAGTACTTCACATCCGCTTGCGGGTCGGCGAGCGGGAGTGTGTATGGGTCGTCGACTTCGATGTCTCTTTCTGTCTTCGACTCATCTCCCATGGTGGCGCGATGAGAGATCTGGTCGTTGTTTCCGAGTTCAGCTAGAGCATCGGAAAGATCCCGATGGGTTCCTTGGTGTCGGACGACTGCTTGTTCTTGGGACTTCAGTTTCTTGCGATCGGGATTGCCACTCCCAGTCACTGTCGGAGGGTAAAATCCAATAGTCAATGGGTTCCCACGGAGATCAAGCTTGCGTAAGGAAGATGCAGTTCCTTTTCCGGTTTTTCCTAGTCGACTGAGGATTTGACAGACCCTTCTCATCCTCGAGAGGCGGTTACCAACGATCATCAGTCTAGCAAGACAATTCATTCCAACCAGGGGCTCAACATCATCAACCGAGTTGAAATTCAAGTTCAGGACCTTGAGATTCGGGAAGCTCAAGGCAAAGTCACTTGGGAGACTTTTCAATGTGCACGCAGCTAGATCAAGGAGTTGAAGTCGTAGTAGCGGAGCAGAAGGGCAGACACTTTGGTGGGAAAGCTTGTTCGAGGACAAGAAGACTTTACGAACATCCTTGACAAGACCCAAATCAATATCCAGCCTGTGTTCAAGGTCCTTCTCTTTTGACGGTGTCTGCTCTCGGAGAGAGAGTACCTCGAGATTGTGACAATTCTCAAGGCCAATAACGGTAGAAAGGTGGTTTTGATCGAGGTAGAGAAGGCTGACAGAAGGGAAAGCTCGTGAATCTAAAGCCTCCAATTTATTTTCAGAGAGTTTCAGGGCGCGGAGACTGATAAGGGATGCAGAGGAGTCAAAACGGCTAATCTGGTTGGCGCTAAGATCGAGAGTGGCAAGTGACGGAAGCCATTCGACATTCCGAACTGATGTGAGACAGTTGTGGCTCAAATCAAGATCACGAAGGCGTGTCAACTCGGACCCTTCAAAATCCACTGCGGTGATGGAGTTGTTGCTCAGCTTCAGGCTTAGCAAGCCATTCAGATCAAGAATCCCGTCGATATTACGGATCTGATTGTCATTCGCCTTCAATTCCCTGAGATGAATCAGGCTCGCGAAGCCATCCAACGTCTCGATATCGTTTCCTGAAACATCCAAATACTGCAGATTGACCATGTGACTCCAGGGAGTTAGGTTAGAGAGGCAGTTTCTAGGGATCTTGAGGGTTCTGAGGGTTGAGGGAATACCACTCAATTGGCCAATGTCGTTATCAGAAACATCCAACTCCTCTAGTCGGGGGCAGAATTCGTTTAGCTTGTGCAGAGTAATCAATCCCTTCCGGCGCAAGACAAGGCGGCGCACGTGTTCCCAATAAGGCTCATATGGTTCCACGTCTGTAATATGCTTGATCAAATCTTCAGTTGCAAGTGCGAACGTCCCGTGCACTTGTCGCAAAGAGGAGGGATTTGTACGTTGAGCCACATAGCTCATTTCAAGCTTCAGGGGTTTGTCGCCTTGGTTGACGGTGAAGTCCGGAAGTGGACTGAGGTGGAAGCTGTAGCTCGTGTCAGGCCCGGCGCTCTGGAGAGGTATCAAAGAATGATCTGGCTCGGTTCTGGCGGGCGTTTCTTGGACATGCAGGGAATCATTCCTGCGGACGAGGCTTTGGTCGTCAACAGTCTCCTCATTCCTCTCCTCAATCCTCGAGATAGGACGTCGAATGAACGGCTGTCCGCCGACTGAAGTTTGGCGCCCCGTGGGAGGAACGGATGGCCGTATTGGGCCATTTTCGTGGTCTGCTGGGGCTGTATCTTCGTCTGGCACAATCCCATGGTAGGTATGGTTCACCTTCGGGTCAGGTTGGGCGTCATCGGGCTCGCCGCGAGAAGAGGGGCGTGAAACAAGAGGTGATGAGAGATTCAGTGTCGCGACGCGTGCTTGTTTTCCGAGAGATCGGGGGGTCTTCGAAGACAACGGCTCCTCGCGCTGGGCTTCATGTTTTCCTTGCTCGGAGATTTTCCTTTCTGCGGCCTCGTCCGTGCCCCATGATGTAGCTCTTGTTCCAGTGTTAGGAACACTAGACGTAAAGCGAGTGAATCTCGATTGGACCGAGCTTGCACCGAGGGATGGTTCTCCGTCCCTCGTGTGTGGTCGAACATTAGGTTTCTTCGGGGACGTGTTCGCAGCCAAAGGACTGCGGGCCTTCATTTGCTCTCGATCAGCGGGGGCGTCGCTCTTTGTAGGAGAACTGAGGCCATGGACTCTCATCATCTCCTGGAGCTCGTCTACACTGAGATCCGGGATATCTCTGAATGGGTCATCAGCGTCCTCGGCTGGTTCAGAGATTGGTGCCTGTGGTTCTTCCACGTCATCTTTCACCCATTGATTCTTCGAGCGGTCATACTTGAAGCCATTGACCTCATTTGGGATCAGGTGTGCTACAAGGTCAGAAGCCAGCATACCCTTGACTTGGGAGTTTTGCGAAGAGCCGGTGGGCACGGAGGTGACGCTAAAGCCAGACATTTGTGTGTTGATAGTCATCAGATCCTGGGCAATGTTTTCCGCCGTGTCATCAGTCATGCCACTAGTCTTTCGTTTCCTCGGGCCATGAATTCGGATGTTCTGTGAGTTGGATTCACCGAGCTCGGTTTGGCCCTCGTCCTGACCATGTCGAGCATGCAGGGACATTTCCCGGTCATTCGGGTCATCTTCCTCCTGGTATTTTTTCAGGTGACTCAAGATCAGTGGATTCAACTCCTTCACCTCTCTCAATTTGCGAAGATCCGTTCCGTCACGGCTCGGGGGCCGAGAAAAGGCTTCCCGGGTGGATTCATCGTCATCGCTGAACTCGTCGCCTTCACTTTCCACATCAGACTCTTGTACGCTTGTCAATCCAGCCGCACCTCGTCCTTTGGATCTGATCAGATCCATGATCTTGGTGGCCTCGTTCAGGTAATCCTGAGTCGTGATAGATCCTTTTCGTGATGTATCGCTGGTCCCAGTAATCTTCACTAGTGGAACATCGCCATCAAGGGAAAAAGAATCAGAGTAATCGTTATTTTCGAAGTTGGATTCGGAGAAATCTCTGTGTGGTGCAACATGGCTTTCCCCGTCTGTTCGTATTTGGCTTGGTGTGGGTGTTCGAGGTCGCTGCCTCGATTGAGAAAGGCCCGGCGGAGCAAGATAGTCGCTATTTTCGAGCTGTACACCATGTTGCATGAGGCTTCGTTGTAACAGTGACATGCTGTCACCATACTTCTGAGGCGAAGCGCCATTGGCACTGTGATAGGGATCGGCGCTGTTGTTTCTCATGATTGTTCGGCGCCGTTTGGGGGTGGGGTCCATTCCGGGGGCCCGAGGTACTCGCTTCACATCAGGGGCCATATTTTCCTTGTTGTTCGCACGAGTCCCGTGCCGCACATCATCAAAGAAATCCTGGCGCATCCAAGCAGATGGTTTCCTGGTGAATCCCGAGCTCGCAGATCTGCTGTAATGATATAACCCTTGCTGTGAGGGGCCACGGAGATACTGTTGCCGAGTTGACGATCGCTTTCGTGAAGACGGGCGGGACCCAAATCCTCCGGCCGCATCATACACCAATTTGTGCTCGTAAGGGCTGGTATCTGAGAAATCAAATTTGTCCAACTCGCCACCCCCGAATTGACTGATCCGGTGTACAGCATTACGGGATCCAAGACGTTCGTTTCGCCTAGGGGAGATCTCCTGCAATGGTTCATGTCTCGCATTTAAAAAGCTGCGGTTTTCGCCTTTTCTTCGCGCTTCTTCTGAGGGCGAAGGGGGCTCCTCTCCTTCTGAATTGTCGCTGAAATTGTCTTCAAACTGGCTCATGCGCCGGAGAAGTCTGTTATTAGTGAAGGTGTCATGGTCACCGAATAGCTTCAATGGACTTCCTGATGACGGCATCTTGGCCTCATGCTCTGCTCCAGCCGTGGATGGCCGAACATGAGACGAGGAAGGACGCGGTAGACCAGGTGACGCGGTTTTGTTAGGGGGGTTAAACAAGGGGGAACTTCGGATTTTAGAGTTGGCGAGAGTTGTGGGGGACAAACGGTGTGAGGGAAAGGGCGAAGGGGAGAATCGCCGAGGGAAGGAGCGGTTTACTCGCCGACTGTTGAAGTCCACCGTCCCCATAGACAGATCCCGGGGTAGAGAATGACTTGTCACGTCCAGTAAGCTGTCATCTCGTGGAGACCCATCCGCGTGAGGTTCACTATGGTTGTAGAAGAGGAAGCTATCACTTGCGGGGGAGTCCGGGCGACTATCATTTTTGATAGACAGGCTTTCCAATTTGTTGGTGACCTGCTTCAGCGCCGACTTAATGACTTCTGAAGTCCCATTGCCATCAACAGTGTTGTTGCGGGAGAAGGTTATGGGTGTGATCCCCTCGTTGCGCAGATCCTCCAGCCCGCTAGCTGTCCGTAGCTGTGTATTCCCCGCTTGTGAGCACCCTTCCTGGTCCCAATCCACATCTAGGCGCCCATTATTCTCCCAAGGAGCGCGATTGACGGTTTCTTCCGGCGATCGGTCGCTAGTATCCCTTTCATCCCCATTCACGACGCGTGCGTCATCGTCGCGACTGTTGTTCTCGTCTCCATCCTGTCGCGAAGGTGTGTCGGTGAAATCCCACAGATGGTCGTCCTGCTTCGTAAACGGGGTAGAGCCTACTTGCGCCGTTGCAGCACCAGGTGTAGGCGGCTTAAACACGCTTTCGAGTCCCATCGGTGCGAACAGGTCCCGTTGTTCGCCAGCGGCGATTTCCCCGCGCACTAGTCGCCTGCGCCATTCTGGTGTACCCTCTTTTGTGTCCTTGCCCTTCTTCGATTTGATCTGAACCGTACCGTCGAATTCGGATTGCGTGGAGGCTTTGGAGACGTTTGACACCGATCGTAGAGGGGAGCGCGTATCCATTGAGGGCTGTCTGCGAGCCGCACCCGGGGTGGGCTTGGGGCTGACCTTTGGACTTTTGGTGTAGGTCTTTGGGTTGGTCTTGGGAGTACTGGATTTCAAACTACCCGGGGCAGGCGACCGTGGTTTGCGTGTTTTGGGAGTTCGGGGAGTCTTTGGAGTCGGAGGTTCTCTTCTATGGAAATGACATGGTCGGGTCACCTTATCCTTTTTGTTGCTTCCCGGGGATTGTTGTTCCAAGGAACGGCGGGCAGGCACAGGAATGCGACTGGGGGTTCCTTGCTGACTGGTTTTAGGCGACTCTGGGGGAGCAGGTAGAATAGGTACTGGACTGCTGGGCGAAGCTGGAGATGGCCAGTCGTCTGACAGACTGTCCAGCCATGGTTGGTTGCTCATTTTCAACCTTATAATTCCGGTACGCGTTCCGGGTCCAAACAAAACAAATTCACACGCACACCAACATGGAAAGGCATAGATCGAAGCTAATAAAAGATAATGAGAAGAACGGTGGGTAGAACAGTGCGGAGATGCGGTGTCCAGTGTATCTCCACTCTGGGAAAGCTCCAAGGGCTCCCTTGTTTATTATCTTTTTGTTTACCTTTTTTGGCCTTCCGTCCAGATCAAGATTCTAATTTGATCCTATAATATCGTATCTAGATTGGTGAGATCTATCATTTCTATATTTCACCCTAGTTTCCACTATTTTGGTTTTGTTTCTTTTGTTTCTTATTTTTTATTCTGGGAAAAATATGCTAAAAATGTCTCTGAAACCCCCAGATTCAAGCCAAACTAAAAAGTCCCTTCGAGGCCTAATATGTTGGCTAGTCCCACTTAGTTCTCTTTTGCTTGTTTCTTTAATATCATAAACAAGGACTAGTTGAATCAATCTCATATCACGTTCTATGTAATAATTTGGAGGGAATAGTCTACCGTTGTAGATTGGGGACAAAATATTTTCAGGGCTGTAGTTAGTCCCACTTATATATATATCTGCAAGGCTTCCACGATTGATCGTCAACTACCAAAACAACCACAATAGATTGACCCCCCAAAATTGTAATGTTGGGTCGAATATTGATACATATGTTAAAAACACGCAAGGGTGACATGGTTTTTTATGGCACAGAAATAAATAATTGAAATACTGTGTGGGAACCCAAATATGTATTGTTCGTGTCTAACTCCTAGGATATTGTCTCCCTCAATAATGAATGTTACAGTATAAAATATGAAATGCACATGGTTTTAAATAATCAGTCTCTCGAATGAGTACTTGCCAACCGCCTTGCGGCGCAAGTAACCAATCTCACGGCTGGTGCGGTTCTTGACCTCACCCGTCGACTTTTTGGTCTTGGTGCGGGATACGTCATTGGAAGCAGCCTTGAGTGACAGTGGTAGCATCTTGCCACCAGCATCGCCATCGTAGCCATCTTCTCCCTCACCGGGACGGGTGAAGACCATCAAGTCGGCGCCATTGAGTTTCTCGTAACGAACCAGGTGGGACGGACCGGACGCCTCGGCATCCATCTTCGCCAGGGCATCCTCAGAGGTAGTAGCGGGGGTGTCAACTTGGTCCGCAAAGCGGAGGTACTCGCATAAAACGCCCTTGAGATAAGTAGCCTCTTCCACTCCTGCAAGAGCGGCCGAGACTTCAGACTTCATGTCTGCAATCAATTCCATTTCGCGACTAGCAGCGGCAGTGACCGAGTCTGAGTCTTCAAAGTCACCCGCTGCTGGGATGGCCGAGATCCAACCGGACGGACCCACAGCATCCACAGAGGCAGTGATGAGATCAATGATAACATTGAGAGAAAGGGCGGGAGTAATCTGGTCAAGAGTAATAGGTGTTGGGGGATTTTCAGTGAACCGGGAAGTGTAACCTCCGGTGGCGAGGGAAAGGCGGAGATGGTGAACCATAGAAATAAGCTCTGTCCGGGAGAGATTGGAGCGGAGGGAATGAACGACCACTGACACGGGCTGCGAGTGAATCTTTTGGAGGGAGGTGTTCAAGCCAGCGAAGATATCCTTCAGGGTTGCCGTTTCGGCTCCCAGCTGTTTTGAAAGTTCCTGGGTGGGAGTGGCAAGATCACCATTTGTGATCGCGCGAGCTGTCTCCTCAAGTGTTCCAGAGTGGGAACGTGCCTGGTTCAAGAAGGCTTTGAGCGCGTAGGCCAACTCATCGGAGGAAATCAGAGTGGGTCCCTCAAGAACTTGGTTGACCTGCTTCAATGAGGGATCTGAATCGAGCAGGGCCTGAATGAATGATCCGGTGGGGAATGGCTGCAAGATGCGTGGCTTGCATGCACGACGGAGCGCAATCTCAACATTGTCGAGCGACAGATGTCCCAAGCGAATGAGCCAGTCGCAAGTAGTCGGGGGCCACATGGCAACACGGAGTTGAGATGAAGGGGATGCCGACACGGTATCATTTGTGGTAGACTCTTCTACAGCGAAGATTTTTGAAAGCAAGAAAAGAGTTGCTTCGGGGTTAACATACTGCCCGCGGACCGGAAGCGTTGTGGAGGCATCGGAAGTGCTGAAGTATGTCAGAACAGCATTATCGAACAAGTCAATGTTCTTCATCTTGGTCGCCTTCTCCACTGTTTTCGTGAGCTGAGTCCATTTCTCAACTTGCTCCGGTGATGTGAGGCGAAGGGAGGCCATGTTATCAGATCGGTGCTTCTTCGATGCGATATCCCACTGTGCACCTGATGAACCAATACCTCTGCCGATGGCATCGATGAGCAGGCTATCTCTGGTCCGCTTCAGTGAAGAGCTGGGGGCACTAGGGAGAGAGCTCAAGTCAAAGGCAATAAGAGTGTTGCCCTTGGTTGCGACAGCAATGCCAAGTTTGGCGAAGTAGCTGATGAAGTTTGTGGGAGTCTCTGGGGTTGACCCAGTGCTTGACAAAAGATCACCAGCCGGAATACTGCGCTGTACAGAATGGTATTGGGTATCATAGACCGCCACTAGAGATTGTTGTGCTCCAATCACGGATTGGGGAGAAATGCGCATGACCGAGGAGAATTCCTCATCATCAAGGACGAATTGCGATGTGACACAGGGAGAGTACTGAGAGAGGTCAACATTAATGAAACCCCTCTCGAAAGAAAGGTTCAACCCTGCAGATCCAGAATGGAAGCTCCATTGCATAGCATTGCCATCGGTGGTTTCCAGGCCGCTCACATCCGGGATGTGGAAAGTTTGTAGGTGGCGAAGGCGCTGACTTTCGTCCAACCGCGACTCTGACTTCGCGTGCGCGGGGACTGAGAACATCTGCACAATGATGTCCTTGAGGGAGACTCGATCGGTGTTCTTGGGTTGGGATACCAGAAGCAATATAGACGGCTCGTTGGTTCCTGAGGTTGTCAGATCGCCCAGCGCCAGTAAAGCCAAATCCTGTCGTCTTTTGAACAAAGCCTTCTTCGCATCATCGAATTCAACCAAAAAGCTGGACTGGACACTGTGAGTAGAGCAAACCTTTGCAATCTCACTGTGCTGAATACTCCACCGTTGGGTCTTCAGATCCGACGACAGCCTACGCACACGACCATCCTCGTGGACTGCCAGGATATCGAATGGGTCCGTCTCTCCTTCGGCCTCGGTACTAGAGGGCACGATTCCCACAAAAGTCGTGGGGCTGGTTGAGTCGGTCACGGTGGTAGTGGAAGAAGAAATGACCGGAGCACTTGAGCCGCTGCTGCCGATCTCCTCCACAAAGCACTTGATTTGATGTTCTGGCTTAGTGACAGCAGTATAAGTTTGTCTTCGGACTGTCGATTTCTTCGACAACTTCCGGCGAACTGAGCATGGGCGGCAAGAGAAAGTAGATTGCGGTGGGACGGCGTAGGAAGTCACGAGCTTAGGTGTTTGAACCTGGTGAAGGTTAGAGTCAGATGCAGAGGAAAGAACACAAAAGAAGCAGAAGACATACATTGTAAATGTTCACAGCCTCGCCATCCACAGCAACTGCGACTTCATAGCGCTTGCGTTTTTTCGCATCGGCGAGACTGAAGACATCGCCGATACGGGTTTTGCCAGTAGAAGCGTGAAGGGGGCGAGGCAATTGTGCCAGCACAGATGGGGACTGTAAATCCATAAAGAAATGAATACCAGGAATCAAAAATGGCTTGAGTTCCTGTCCCTTCAAAGCGTGTGATCTTTTTGATGCAGACCCATCCAATTTGGAAATCTGAAAAATTTTCGGGATTACATCGGGCCGGCCTATCCACCCCTAGGCCATATCAGGACTAGTGTTGGTCCGTGAAGCAGTCAGCCTGACATAAGCCATTAACGCGCCTTTCGCGTCGGACGTGTTTGTAGCTATGAGGATCGACCTTGAATTGATTCTTACTTCATGCAATCGCTCCACACTTACCACCAATATCCTGTCATTTCAATGCTATATCTGAGATACTGTTTGCGCCCTGGTCTCTCTGCAGGGATCAACTGATTGTTCATCACATGAGCATCGTATCAAATCTACCCATGGCTATGGGAACCGACGAACAGCAAGTCATACATCCCTTCTTCCGACAAGGTCAGAATGTGTCCCATAGCCGCAGGTGAATCTGAGCTTACAATGTCTAGAATTTGGAGTCTCGGTCAAATCTACACCCTCAAACGAGCCAATCTCGCCCGCGAATACCCACGTACATGAGCTTCGACCGATAAGCAGCCAAAGTTCTACGCATGAGCAGGGGCTCCAGGCCCCGGAGAATCACGATCCAAATGCTCCCAATATAAACAGGGAGAGTTTTGTCGATCTCGACGAAGACTCGAATGAGGACCGGAGGAAGAGGCGAAGGACTGACAAAGCCCAAACCATCGAACCCACTACTACTTCCACTATTGGTCTCTCAGAATGGCTCGGTCCTAGCGTGACCAATAGTACGCTTTCGTCAACTGATCATTCCCTCGAGACCGAAAGTAATTTGTCTCTACCTCACGCCGAGGCTCCGCTGGCGGAAACCCAACTTCCTGCAGATGAAACCCGGCCCCTGACACCTGCCGAGAACGAGAAACCAGAGGGTCCAGTTGGAAGAACCTCTGCAAGACAAAAAACTCTCAGACTGAATTCGAAGGGAGGATTCCTGTCGTCACCCGTTTCCAGTCCTCCCCGAGAGACGAAAAAGAGAGCGACAGGGAAACGGGGAAGGCCTCGGAAGATCGAGCGCAAGGTGGTGACGATCAGGTATAGCATCGACAAAGAAAGGAATATCGGGAAGTTGGTCGACGATATTCTAGATGGCCGAGCGGTTCAAAAACCTCTTGCCACTGTACCCTCTGTTCAGCCCCGCAAGGCGAAAAGCCAACCTCGAAAGCCCACACACCCGTTCTTCAGCAAGAAATCAGCACAGAAACCCGGGCCTACGAGTTTGAATGGATCCCAATCGGACAACCCAGATATCAGCGCGAGCGTGCTCCCAAGCCAAACCACAGCTGGGGCCCCAGACAAGAAGCGGATAGTAGCAGCTTCAGGCAGTTCATTTGCTAACTTCCCCCGTCGTGTCTCTAAGTTCGCCGAACTGCTTGATCCCCTTTGGCCACCGCAAGATCTTGTGCATGTCAGAGACGTTCACCCACCCCCAGATGTTAATGATCGTGCCTGGCATACTACCCAGGACCGAAAAAAATCCAAGGTCGCAACTATCTCAGTTAGAGACGAAGAAAACGTCCTTCTGGCTGGAACAGCCGAAGCAAGGAGGATCGCCCGCCTGTCCAAGCAGGACTACGATGCTTTAGCTATTCTTCGGCATCCCGTGCGACATGTTGCTAGCAGTCAAGTCTTGCATACAGCAATGGAAAGACAGATGTCGTGGTCCTCACCAAACCGCCAATTTCCCTGGAATTCTTCTAGTCCGCCTCTTGCCAGACTTCGATCGGCCCTACTCACATCAGTTTCAGCTTTCGATTGTGCAACCTACGAACCGCATCTTTGGACACACAAGTACGCCCCCCAGTCAGCCGAAGACGTCCTGCAGCTTGGCCGTGAGCCACAGATGCTTCGAGACTGGCTACGGCACCTCAAAATCACAGCAGTGGATACCGGAAAATCATCGAAGGAGAATGCGAAATCAAAATCGAAGCGAGAGAAAAAGGCGAAAAAGCGCCAGAAAGCCGACAAACTCGATGGCTTCGTTGTGTCAAGCGAAGAGGAGGCTTCTGAGATGGACAATCTCTCTGGCTCAGATGACGAGTTAGCGGGCGGCGTGACCACAACGCCTCAACGGACAGTCGTTAGGTCGGGTGACATAGCATCTGGTTTACATGGAGCAGAAAGAAAGATCCCAATGACCAATGCGATTCTTCTTAGCGGCCCGGCTGGCTCCGGCAAAACCGCTTCTGTCTATGCCGTTGCAAAAGAGCTTGATTTTGAGGTCTTCGAGATAAACGCCGGAAGTCGACGAAGTGCCCGAGATATGCTGGAGCGAGTCGGAGATATGACGCAAAATCATCTCGTTCACCTCCTCAACGAATCCGAGAATGCAACAGACAACGACAAGGATGCCGCCAAGCAAAACAAGCTCAAGAGCTTTTTCAAAGGCGCATCCTCGAAAGCTAACAATCCAGTCTCCCAGTCTGGCGAACCTAGCCCTAAGCCCGAACCTGCGTCCAAACGCCCCCGGGAGCAAAAACAGTCCTTGATCCTGCTCGAAGAAGCCGACATCCTTTTCGATGAAGATCGGCAATTCTGGACTGGTGTCTTGACTCTTATCAGTCAATCTAAACGACCGATCGTCATCACCTGCAACGATGAGAGCTTAATCCCTACTCAGGATATGTCTCTTCATGCCATATTGCGATACCACAAGCCTGCTCATGACTTTAGCATCGATTACCTGCTTTTAGTTGCCGCCAACGAGGGGCATATGTTAAAGCGAGAAGCCGTCACCAGACTTTATCAAGGATCCGGAATGGATCTTCGGAAGTCTTTGATGGATCTGAACTTCTGGTGCCAGATGGGTGTCGGTAGCGAGAAAGCAGGCTTAGATTGGCTGCTTCCTAGTTGGCCACCTGGGTCAAACGTGGATCATGATGGGGATCGACTTCGAGTTTTGAGCCTCAACACCTACGAGCGATATATGGGCTGGTTCAATCGTGATATGATTGTGACCCAAGGCTCGTTGGATGAAGAGACAGAAATCATCCGTAATAGCTTCCAATCGTGGGGTCTCGGCCTACAAGATTCCGAAGACATGGCTGGGAAGAATGAGATTGAACTTCTGTCTCCTGATCAACTTCAATCTATTTCCAAGCCAATGCAACTTGACATGCTGTGCCGGGAAGCGGATTACTATGACATGAGGAGTTCTCTCGACATCCTTTGCTCCAATATCTCCTTGGACGCGAGCAACGTGAGTGTGATGGATACGTCTACCGAAACACCAGCTAATAAGAACAGGATGCAATTGATATATCCGCCCCACCCCCGCGAGAAGGCTTCAAATCCAACTATCTTGACAATTACCCACTCCTCCATACAGAACTTCGAACAGAGTATTCATCACTCAGTGAAACTGTTGGCGCTACCTTTGATGCGTTGATAAGCAGAACTTTCCGCCCCGCGACCGCCCAGGACTTGGAATCTTTATATGCCAACCGGGCCTTGAGCAAAGCCATTGTCTCTGCAATGCCTCCGCAAACCCCTCCATCCACGCTTCCTCAATTCCAGCGCATCTTTGAACCCATCATGCGTGCCAACTACTCAAACCCTACACCCACCGCGCGCCACGCTCCTTCATTCGAGAATGGACTCGCACCGATCACGGAAGATTTGGCCCCGTACATCCGCAGTATCATGGTATTTGATGGCCGTCTCCAGCAATACCGCGAGAGGCTGTTTGCGTTCACAGCGCAGGAACATGGGGGCGGCGAGAAGCGTTCACGCACGACACGTGCTAGTCGTGCGGCCCTTGAAGGAGGTGACAAAGCCTCAACACGCAAGGAGAGGTGGTTCGCTTTAGACACGCCTTACTACAAAGTGCAAGGCACCGCAGGGCCAGAGTGGCAGCATGTCTTGTTCCAGATGGGGTATTTCCATGTCCAACCTATGCTCGAGCCATCCCCTGAGTGCAATGACCATGTCTTAGGTGACCGAGCCATGGAGACTGCCGAGTGATTGGTCTCGTGTCTCGTGCACGATCCAATGTATTATTTATGAAAACGATCTCAATGATATTGCTACCTGTTTCAGAATCTACGCCTGTACTATTTATTATTATTTACTATTTATACCAGTCTTCGTTTTCGAATAAAGACATTTGTGTCTATAGCTCGAATCTACCGTGGATATTGCGCACAAGGTGGGAAAATAACGATTCGCTATTGTGCTATGGCTCAGATCGCTCGAAACTCATAAAGAAACGTTGACAGAGGATAAGAACCTCGGAAGCCAGTCCATAAGAAGAATATTTGAAGTACCGCAAATCGAAGAAATCGCCCCGACCAGCAGGAACCTAACAAAATGTTAGCATCCAACGTTGGAACTTCATTTTGATCATATCCTATCAAAACTTACATGAAACATATCAAACCCCGCACTGACTAGGAAACAACCCTAGTAGCCACGGGCTTTGGCACTTCAGGACTCTGGAACTGAGCCAGGTGATAGGGGCCATGATCCTGCTTGAAATCAAAGATCGACTCGCCGGAACTCCGCCGGGACTCCGAAGCATAGGGCCGTCCATTCGATGGTGGTGCTCCCTCAGTGCCGAATCGCTGTGTCGCGTAGCGAGCATAGAAACCTGAGCTGCGTTTATGGTCTTCTAGGTCTTCGAGGTCATCGCGACGATGGCGCTTGTGGTAGAGGACTATCAGGACGATAATGGCCGTTAGGAGAAGACTGAGATATAGTTAGTTCTGCCATGGTTGGGCGGTTCAGTGGTGCATGCTGGATACATCCATGGATACATTTGTATAATGTGTCGGAAAAGGGTAAAGACTTACACCCCTGTTATCGCGGCGGGAATGCCGATCGTCACTGCTGCGCTGGTGGGCTTTGTGCAGCTGGACATGGTTTCGTCGCCATTGCAATCGCGGCGGAAGACAGTAAGGAGTGTGGGGAGCATAGTGGATGTCCGTTTCAATGTTTAAAAGAGTGTATTTGATGAGAACCGGAAATAAAGGAGTGAAGGGGTTCTCGGGAAAGAAAGGATATAAGGGAGTGTGGTGTGGGGATGAAATCTCCAAGTGAATCAGTGTGAATCAGTGAATTGAATTAATAGAATGTCTCAGAGAGAGAAAAATAGAAACAAACGGCACAAATGGCGTGAACTTGCGTATCGCCTCGAATGACCGTCGATGTGCGGAGTTTCTCCGTACAAAATTGGAGATGTTGATTCGTCCATTGGGCAAAGGCGAAAAGGGGGTGGCTTATATCGGGTTCTGGTTGAAATATGGGGTTACATTCTTGATTTGATGTCTGTTTCTTTAACTGATTTCTTTAACGTTAATTAATTGATATAACTAAAATATGCTTATTATATAGAAGATCCGTGGAGTTTCTCCAAATGATCTTCCTGAATATTAGCACCTTCAGGGATTTGTCAGTTCCACTATTGGGTGATCAGCCTCGAATACCTTATTGGATCGGCTTTCAATCTTCATTGTTTCCCTACGCACGGAATTATATATTCTGTACAATCCTTCAGGGCTGGGTCGATCGCATGGATAATTCATAGATGTTGGCGCCTGAGAAATATGGCTAAAAATAGAGTCACCTCAGACATCAATCTATTCTTCTATTGGATAGTTATGCGTTTTGTACACAACCTTGATTCTCATTTATCAACAGGTTTAGCAGCATCCAGCTTAGCCAAGATCTCACTCTTACCCACCTCATCACTCCACCTCTTGCGCGGTTGCTCAAAAGTCGACCCAATCCGACCATAAGAGATGCCCCCAAGTTGACCAACCGGCCGCAACTTCTCCAAGTCAATATGACTATAATCCTCATTGGCAGTGCCCTCCTTGACCCAGAACCGGGTAGCTTTGATGAGTACGGTAGCAGCGAGACTCATCCCAGGCTGTTGGTGATCCGTGAACTCCTTGATGTCAATCACCTTGCCCTCGATGTTGAACACCGATTCGGCGACGCGGGATGGTTTCACGGTAGTTGATGGCGCCTCATGCAGACCGGATACATCCCACTCTGACACGCCATACGGAGCATCAATAGAGGTCGCGTTTACTGCCTCGATCATGTTCTCCGACACTGTGTTGATCACACACTCCCCGGTCTCTCGGAGGTTACGGTATGTGTCCTTGACCCGACTGGGTCGAGATGAGAATCCCACAATGAACATTGGGGGATCGTGGTCGATGACTTGGAAATAACTGAATGGGGAAAGGTTCTTTTCACCCTGGGCATTGACGGTGCTGAGGAATCCTACTGGTCGAGGTGCAATCCCTGAAACAAGGAGGCGGTAGTTGTTGATCATCGGGCGATCTGAGGCGTAGGGGTCGATTTCATGATGGTTTCCCGCCAGACTGGCTCCGGGTACACCTTGCCCATAGTCCCAGTTGGGATTTGGGGATTTTGTTACTTCAATGGGCTTAGAATGATCAAAGTCTGGTCGCTTGGCTTGGGTTTCGTCAAAATTGCCACTGTCTTGGACGATTTGGTAATTTTTTTGTGCTGCGGCGGTTTCAGCTTCTGATACCGCGGCTGTTGCAGAAGAACTCATTCTCAGTTGGTTGAATGAATGAGATCCAATGCGAGACACAGAGATGGGATTAAAATTCCAAGTCCTGGATTCAAGTTAGACCCTGACTGGGCTTGCGAGCAAAGTTTGACATACTGGTTAGATATAAAGCGGCCAATGGTTCTTGTGCTAGCCATCACGGATTAAAGATGGGATATTTGGTAGAATGACGATATTAATGTGACCGTGATGCTCATCTTAAACTATTTGATATCTTTTTCTACAGACTGAAAAAGTCGGGTGCATCTGCCGATAGTCGGGATCTCGCTCCGACACCTCCACGATAAGCTATCTTTTGACCGGTCGACCTCAACAATAACCTCGACTCTTACTACCATTGCTTCTTCATATTCCATCATGTTCGGCCGAAACACATACGCTGCTATCAGCAGAACTCGACTTCTATCAAATCAACTTACCCGAACCTCTAGTCCTCGAATCCAAAGTATATCGTCTCGTGCGCCGAAGCACACTATGGTAACCAGCGTTCAGACGAACGAGGCATATGCACGTAAGTTTCCGGAGTGAAACCCCTAGTATTCCATGACTGACAATATATCTAGCTTTTGCTCATTATGTATGTACAATTAAGGACGGAAGAGAAGAGATTGTCTAACAAGCTCACAGTCACAAGCGATTAAAGCTGCCGGTCAAGTCTGGCTCTCCGGTCAGATACCGGCAGATGCACAGGGGAAATTGATTAAAGGCACAATGACCGAGCAGACCCAAACCATTCTCAAGAACACCGAAGCTATTTTGAAGGCATCGGGCACTGGGTTAGACAGGGTCGTCAAAGTAGTGGTGAGTGTTTAAACACGCAATTCCTAGTATTTATTCGACATTTAATACCCTGGCAGGTATACGTTAAAGATGCCAAGGTGATGCCAGAATTTGCATCTGTTTATGACCCTGCATTCCCGCATCGCCCTGCGCGTTCTATGGTTGAAGTGTCTAAGTTGCCCGCTGGGGTGGATATTCAGGTGGATTTTATTGCTGTCATTTAGATCAATTAGCAGGAGACTAGAGTAGAGTCGAATTGCAAAGTCTAGACCAATAGGGAAATCCCAGAAATACCAGTTCTTAGGGCTAGGCCGCTTATGTCGTTGGTTACGTCGTCGGCATTTTGACAAGACGCCGAATCTGGCGGCAAGAGGGTCCGTAGTTTTTTTTTTTTATCACTCATGCCGAGACAAAGTCAAACCAGCTTGGATTGTTTGATAATAGAAATGAACCCACCTTCGTTGTCTCCCCAATTCCAATTTACTGTGTGTAATGGCGCTGCGTTGGACATCCCGTGCGGCCTTCCGGCTTCCCGCTAGGCTGAGACATGCCCCAGGGCATGTCGCCCTTCCAGCTATCTGTTCGGCCCTTGCCAAATCTGGCCATAGCCAAGTGAGACTTTTCCCATTGCAGGCCTGTACTTTCAGCAGTTCTTTGTGTAAGCATGATGGCAAGATTGTTGTGCGAGTCCCGCAAATGGCAGAGTCAATTACGGAGGGAACCCTTAATCAGTTTTCCAAGAATGTCGGGGACTTCATCGAATCAGACGAGGAACTGGCCACGATTGAAACCGACAAAATCGATGTCTCTGTGAATGCCCCGCAGGCGGGAATCATTCAGCAGTTGTTCGTTGCCGAGGGAGATGTAGTCAACGTTGATCAAGAAATCGCTGAGATCCAGGTCGGAGAAGAACCGCCTATAACTCAAGTTGAAAAGGAAAGCTCCAAGGCCTCGGAAAAAATTGCCGATGTGTCATCACAATCGCAAAACGAGACCGCGAGCGATACTTCGTCGCCCGCGTTGGATAAAGCAACACCAGAGGCCCTAGAGCCAAAGCCTGGTGTGGCTCCTCGCGAGGAGCCTATTCAGAAGGCAGAAAAGCCTGCTGCAAATGCTCCATCTGCTGCAAAGTCCCAAACTTCTTGGGGATTTAAGCCCAGCCGCGCAGAAGAGAAGGTAAGCCTACACTATTTCTTCCGTGCGATATACTTCAAGACCAAAACATAATCCCACTATCGACTAACACCAAACAATCATCGTATAGGTCAAAATGACTCGAATCCGAAAGCGCACCGCACAACGCCTCAAAGAATCACAGAATACCGCCGCCTTCCTAACCACCTTTAACGAAGTCGACATGTCCCGACTAATTGAACTCCGAAAGAACAACAAAGAGACAGTCATGGAAAAGCATGGCGTTAAGCTCGGATTTATGGGATTCATGGCTCGGGCATCCGCGCTAGCTCTGAAAGAGATCCCCGCCGTAAATGCATCCATTGAAAATGACGATACTATCGTGTATCGGGACTACGTCGACCTCAGCATTGCTGCATCTATCCCGAAGGGGCTTGTCACGCCCGTAGTGCGGAATATTGAATCCATGGGGATCTTGCAGATAGAGAAAGCGATTGGAGGAATGGTGAAGAAGGTTAGTACTCTTTGTTTTGTCATTTGAAGAAGCACTCTTTAATATATGGGCTCGATTTAGGCTCGGGAGGGCAAGCTGACTATGGATGATATGACTGGTGGGAGCTTCACAATTAGCAACAGTGGAGTATGGGGATCGCTCTTCGGAACCCCAATTATCAATCTGCCCCAGACAGCGGTCCTGGGAACCTACGGCACTATGGATAGACCCATCGCGGTCAACGGACAAGTCGAGATCCGTCCCGTAAGTGTATTCCAGTGAGGATGTCTCTTTGCTCTTTGATTCTAATTATATATCTCTCACTAGATGATGTACGTTGCTCTCACTTATGATCACCGGATCATTGATGGACGGGAAGCAGTCAAGTTCTTGGTTCTGGTCAAGAAGTACTTGGAGAATCCAGAGACTATGATGCTTGAGCTATAAATTTGGGAATAGCCTATCTAGCAGAAATCTGAAAAAGTCGAGTTCTACTTTAAGCTATTGTGTTGTTGAAGATCGGCGTGGAAGCCAATGGCCGTCATATTTTCTTTTCTACCTCTGTTATACTTAGATCAGCTGGAATTTGATTACTGACTTTTCAGATGCTTGAATTTTGAACCTTCCACGCCAAATAAAAAAATATTTCCCTTTGGAATCTGCACACTAACTGTTTTTGATATGCAAATGTTTGTTCCATTGATGAAAGGATGTACTCGGACACCATCTCTAACGGTACAGCCTTCACTTGGAGATATGAGAATGAGCCCTCCTTCTTTCACTTCCTAGTCTGAGTGGGATGTTCGAAAAGCAGCGACACGAGATGCCTGCCATTATCAGCGCTAAATGTGACTCGAAATGCAACGTGAACTAACTTGTGTGAGTTATTGAAAGATTTCTCGTAGCTTAGTTTTCGAACATTGCTCTACAAGTACGAACCGAGGAGACTGTTTCTATTCCGCGTGTGGATTCGTCTCCAACCAGTTTCTCCACTGCTCTACAACCGTTTGCATGATAGGACCAAGGGTCTGCTGGAAGATCTTGTCGTTGTTGGGCCCGCTTATGGGGAAGGGTATACGACAATGAACTTATGAAAACATTTAAGCCCGTATTGACAATGTGCTAATAGTCTAACGAGATGAAAGATATAAACTTCGCAAATGGCTGGAATATATGACACGGACGAAGGATGCTAGGAGTTATGTCACGCTGATTTTGTTCTACTCAAAGGTCGAACTGTATATCCCAGGTCTTCGGCGGTATTCATATCGGTCTCAAGTGGAAATATTAAAGACTCAGTGATGTCACAGAACTTGATCAAAATGTCAGAGTCGACAAGGAAGTTTCGACTCACAATGTCGACAACAAGGACCCTCCGACTGTGGATATATGCAAGACCAGATGCCGTGTGGCGGAACCATTATAGCTTTTGCGATTGAGATGGTTGATGTTTCGTCAAGAAGGTACGAAGATTACCATTCTTCATATAGGCAAGCGGAGTCGCATTGCGTAAAAAGCCGACACAACGGACAGCAGCCTCGTGATAGGGACCCTCACTAGACTGTAAACGGCAATAGATATCTTGCTACTGCTGCACGGAAGTCTTTCCATCTCATCCCAAGTCAACGGGCAGAGGCGGAGAAAACAGGCGAGAGATAGAGCCCAGAACACTGCCGGTATAAAGGCAGGAAGGTATTGCGAAAACTTTGTAAATGTGTGAAGAAGAGAGAAAATCACTTGAGTGAGAGAATGGCATGTCGGAACCCTTGTCCGATGTTTTGCGGTTACTTGGCGGTTATATGGCAAAATAGGATTTCACCGAACCCCCTCATACTCCAGAGAGAAGATAGATGATTATATTGGCTCTTTTGGGATTGCGCATTGGATGTTTAAATGTTTCCCCATCTTCCCACCCCTATCAATCCTGCGCTGTTCGCTCTGGCCCGTTTCAGGTCGTTTCCATGTATAGGAAAAGAAAAGAGTATAAAATCTCCAATCTTTGATTTCCATCATGTACCTTCTGAGATCTTCCCTAAACCAGTGTGCTGGTCGCCTAGGTACAGGATGTCGGAGACAGGCAATTGGAAGTCATCGCTTGAGGCCATGTTGGAAAGTTTATACACAAAATCGTCGTGTATGATTCACCTGGTTTGGCTCCATTTGAAGTATTATAGCACAAACTGATTGAAATTATTCTAGCTTTACCTAGACAGTTTTCTGCAGGGAAATTCCGCAGATTATATGGACGACATGTATGCGGAATGGCGAAAGGACCCTGCCTTAGTTGATGCCTCATGGAAAAGTTATTTTGAGGCAATAGAAGCCGGGAAGCAGCCACCTGAACATTTACTTCAACCTCCCCAGGATATATTATTTGAATGGGGCCCGGGGCCCTCGCCAATGCTTCCAGGCCTAAAGATTGCTGCGAGAGTGCCGCTCATCCCCTCAGCAGCAGGTGATGATCAAGCCAAAATACAGCGGCTCGTCCGAGCGTTCCAAGACTTTGGTCACCAGGTAGCAAAGACCAACCCTTTGGATCTACCAGATAAAGCACCGCCACCACCAGAACTCCAACTGGATTTCCACGTCTTTACCGAGAATGACTTGGATCGAGAGTTTGCACTTGGACCTCAAGTTCTTATAACCAGTTTATTTCGTCTGGCGAGTCCAAATGGTTATTTACCCTATCTACAATCTGAAAACCATTACTTATCAAAATACCTGTCTAGCGCTGATCATGTTCTTCGCAAAATCCCTTCTTCGGCACCCGATGGCAAAATCCAACATTGGAGATTTCATGGGAGACTCAAAGTTCCAGCCTCTGATTCCAGACCCAGCCCATGGAATATCCATTTCTAACCCTCCTGACATCAAACGAGTGATATACTGCACAGGACAAGTCTAAATGGCACTGGTAAAGTATCGTGAGGCCCATTCCATTAAAGATACAGCCATAACCCGCATCGAACAACTTCTTCCATTCCCTTGGGAGCAGGTAAAAGGAAATCTTGAGCAGTACCCGAGCGTCTCAGATGTCGTATGGTGCCAAGAGGAATCCCTCAATGACGGCCCATGGGCATTTGCTCGAAGCCGACTTGAGACTATCTTTGATACGACGGAGCAGCACAAGAGCCGTCGGGTACGCTTTGTGGGACGCGAAGCAACGGCCAGTGTGGCTACAGGGTTTGTCAAGGAACATCATGCGCAAGAAGCTGCGTTGCTGAGGGATGCTTTCCAATCAGTTTGAGTTGGATCTAGTAAAATTTGATCACTTGCATACGATAATACATGGAATATGAAGTGCCCTAAGTGATTTCCCGCTCTTATTTTCGCATCTTTATTATGTCCTTCTTTTATTCATACGATGGAAGGTGGTTTATGTCTTGACCCATGCTGAGAAATTAAGTCTAGTTCTAAATTCATGAACTTCATTATCTAGTAAAGCCAATGAGATCCAAGGTTGAAGGAGAGGCTGAAGGAGGGGATGACACAATATGCGGCTGAAAATATGACCTCGGGCCTTAAATGACCAATGCACCTTTTCAAAGCAAAGTAAGTATCTGCCTGGTAATGTATGTTTCCCTATGAAATTACTAGACGCGCGAGATGAGAAAATCTCCTTGCAACTATGAACATCCTTTTACGAAGAGAAGAAGTAAGCCGCCACTAGGCAACCTTGGAAGGCCCTTATGACCGACGCCCGCACTTTAGCAGTTTTCCGTTTGTGGACAAATGTGCAAGAACAAATTAAAATAGACTGCTATTCCACTAATTAGGTCACCCAGATCACATACGACTCGTACCACCCTTGCATTTGCCTAATTTTCAGTCCTAGGCATTGGATACCTCGTGTACAAGTACGTCTACGAGCCAGCGCATCACTCCCCCCCCCGGTACAATGGATGAAGTTTGATTGGTATGTTTCTCAGAATCTTGCTTCTCCTGGCAAATATAAATGCATACAACACCCCGCTTGCTACAGATAATATGAAGAAGAATAAGAACGACCACGAAACGATAGACGTGGGCCATTCTCGGTATGCGAATATTCTTGTACAAACGCTCAAGCCTTCTCCAACTAACAGCGTCCTACATTAGCATTATGAGTACCATTCATGCAATGTATTACCTCCAAGGGACCCAATATCGGGTCCACGCTCGAATTCACGGAACAAATCTCGTTATGAAAGTCTATCATGGATATGGAGATAAAGTCCACAGCAACCTGGTGAATATGAACTATGCCTCCTTACAACAAGCGAAAGATGAGGCTCCTGTTCATGCGCAACAATACGCAGTTGAGAAGCAGACATGGATTTATAATCACCCTGCGTGGCAAGACGGGTCGACTCTGAAGCCGGAGTGGTTTTTGTCCTAAATCTTCTTGGGATTTCTCTCTTATTATTTTCTCATGTTCGTTGCTTATGTCGGTTGTCTACGTAATGAGGTAGTAGTCAATGACAACTGTGTACTCGCTCTCGCCATTTCCTTCTTCCAAAACTGCTTAGAGAACAGTTAGAACGTTCCCTCGCATCTAGAGGTAGGGCAAAGTGGACAAGGAGTAGTATCTATGCCACCGGTCTCAGAATATCTACTTTGCCATGTCTGGTTAGGTTATATTTGCTCATGTGGGTGGGGAGTCTACAATTTAGTAGAAGCCTAACTAAGACAAAAAGCAAACCGAAAACTAGAAATCAGGGATTTCTATGATTTATTAATCCTCTCTAATATAGAAAGGCTACTTGTTCTGCAATTTTGAACTTCATGGATTCTCGTAAAAGGTCGTATGGTTAGTTGGCCTTGGGTAGTTGCGATATATCAAACCCCAACAGATTGCATAATCCCCTCCATATCTAATTGATCTGCAAGATCCAATAATTCTCGCGGGGGAAGACTGACGGATGAATTGAGTCCCAGTAGATCCCACTCAAACTCCTCGTGGTCGAAGGCATAAGGTTCTTCTTCATTAATTTCATTGCTTTCATCCAGATTGACTTGCGGCAAATGGTGATTTGCCAACTTCGGCGTCAAAGGTGCGAGTATTTGCTCTAATTGCCTAAGTTCAAGCCTGCGAAGTGGTGCAGCTAGATTGCCCTTTGAAATGAGTTTATCGAGCACTAGTGTCAGGTTGTCGCACCAAGTGTCATTTGAGATCACCGATGGGGCAATTGCACGGATTAGGTAGAGAACAAACGCAGAGGATGATGCATCTTCGACTTGGAACGGTAAAAATGCGTCTATGGACTGGAATTAGTATTGAGATGCTTCAACACAGCCAGCAGACATACCCATCAAGTCATCATCAGCTAAAGTACGAAGGGTCTGAAGGATAGTCTGGGCAGAATCGGCGCAGCATTGTAACAGGGATGCAACGGGTGATGATAATCCGATCGTCTGAGATTCTTGTCTTTCTGTCCGTTCAATATGCATGTGAAGTGCACACATCACTAGCGGTCTTGTTGTAAGTACCACACACTGCTGCTGTTAGCTTATTGCGAGATCAATTGTTCGTATGGAACCCACATGATGATGAGCCAGCATCAATCGAATCGCCATTTTCGAGGCACGGCTAATTAATCCGTGGAAATGAGCATTTAAAAACGCAGTTAAATCGTATGAAAGTTCGGCAATGCTGTGAAGAATGGATTGTGTACTTCGAATGAGCGTGTCGTCGAAATCATTTCCAACCCCGTAGACGGCTAGATTTTGTTAGCATTACATCCATGGCCAATCGACCAAAAGACTCACTTGTCAGAATAGTGGCCATGAGCCGGGAAAGCCGAACATGCAGTGTCAAGTTAATTTGCTCAACTGAATCATCCATCTCTGCTGGCAATTTAACCGTGATATCTTCATCCCTAATTGAGCTCGGGGCACCGATTAAAGCAGAGAATTCTCGGTCCAACATATAAACCACCCAGAAGATTGTTCTGCATCGTTTGGAGAGCTCCGGTCCACATATCTCCTCTGGTACATGTCTGTGTATTCCTTCGATGATACAGCCTCGTAGGGCGTGCCCAATCTGTTCACACAATTAGATAATTCAGTAGCAGTGAGACATGAATAAACCCACATGTTGAAATGCCGCTCTTCTCATATCTATTGACTGAAGATACACTGCCCCGAGGCTGAGTGCTTGGATACAGCCCAAAGGATCTTCGTCAACTCCCGACAAATCAGGCAACAGAGCCATCGCCCGCGATGCATATTGATGACCAGGTGGTGTTCCAGAAGGATTCTTCTGGATTAAGAATGCCTTTCCAAAGGCAAGAACAAGTAAGTATTGGCAGTACCAAGGTCTGTTGGAAGCAGCTTTCGCTGGAGGGTCCCGGTAAAATTCATGCAGATCCTGCAAATAAGCATGTTCATCAATCATAAAAGAAAGAAAGCCAAAATAGAACTTGACTGTGTTGAATAAGAAGAGTGCATAGTCCAACGGTGGCAGATTAGTGACGTCAGGTACTTCGTCTGGGGGATATGGTCGCCAGGTCAACTTGAAAGCTACGCCATCAATGTGAAATGGATCTGGCGGACAGTTTGATTCAGGCACCTTTCTTCCTATCAAGGCAAGGACACGGCGACAAAATGACCACGACGATGTCGGCCCCATGTACCCTTCGAATGTCTGAGTCAGTAATGAAGTGGCGAGATACAATAGACTAATCACTCACAAAATCGGCCATCCGGTGTCTGGGCAAACGATGGATCCCGATCGACCAAAGGATTCCGGGAAAACCTTGATCGGTTATGGTCTTGTTCGGCACCATTCTGGGTCTCATGCTCTCTCTGAGGGGTCCCTGGGGTATGCAGGGGCGGGCCCATCCCTGGAAGCAAGCCACGATCAACACACCGAACACACATTCAGAGAATGGTTATAGCATACCAATTGGCATTGAACGCCAACCAATATCTTGTTGATTGTCTAGAAGTGTGCTAGAGGCTTGAGGGGTTGGAGGAATATCAATATTATCATCGCCTGTGAACAGTGTACCTCCTAGAGGATTATGGTCAAGAGGTGCCGGAGGCCCATGTCGCCCCGATCTTCCGCTTCTGGAAATGTGCTCCTCTAGCTCTCGCAAGTACCTATTATGGATTAGCATGTACTGTGCAGCCAGTTGGGGCTACTTACCGTTCCGACACGGAGACCCGGACCTCCTCCAACGGAAAGTGACAATGCTTATTCTTCCGCGCACATCTTGTGCAAGGGCTAACCCCCGAGCATTTGACCTTCATTGATCGACATCTCTCACAGCTTTATTTTTTTAATAAAATGTAAGCTGTATATTCTGCTTTCCGAGGGATTGAAGATTCTAACTCACGCCTTCTGGCACTTTTTCGTTTTTGCCTGGCTAGGTGTTGCAGGCATACCGGATTAGGATGCCGATATGATGTATAGAACAATTTTGAAGATTGTCTGTGCTACCGGGGCAATTCTCCGATATCAATAGCCTTGAAGAGTGCGGGGTAGAGATGGGAGAGCAGGTACAATCAGTCGGGATGCCCTTCCGACTTTTCTTATCGGAGATAACCGCGACTCCGATGTCGTCTATCACGAACTATCACATGATTGGTGAGACCCTAATGGGATTGACTTTGCCGTGATCTATTTGGCTTGGTGCAGGGTTTGTGCATGTCTACTGGGTTCCAATAGTTTGATTGATTATCTTGTGCATTGGGTATCTAGCCACTAACCTCATCCGACGATCCTTCGCCACAACTCACGACGCAATGCGGTCACCATGTGTTGTGTTCGTTCCACTGCCCCGCGATTCTCGATTGCTCGGCGGTGTAGATATCCCATGCACTCAGCAACTGAACCCCAAGCCATGCATTTGAAAGCTTTTGGCACTCTCAAGTTGGCAGCAGATGATTCCTCGAGAGCACGTTCGTAGTTTTGCACCAGTTCACAACTGAGCTCGTCGGCCATGCCTTGAATTTGTCCACATTCCAACATGATTGTGGGTTGGTTGGCGAGAAGCCTATTCTGGTGTGTGGTAATTGCTTTGGTTACACTAGCAGCGTTGTGGGTGGCGAGGAAAAGAGCCGCCTTGGGGAATGGAAGGCCCTCCTTCCCAGCAGGCATTCTTCGGCAAAGCAAGGTGTCTGCAATGAGATCGTAAGACCGATCCGTATCGGCCTTTGTATCATAAATAAGAGAGCGGGTCTCATGCTCAATATACGCCCCTCGGACCAATTTGATACCCAGAGTCCAACCCTCTTGCGCAGCCAAGGTAAGGTGGTGGTCAAGGTTCGCCTTTGATCCCTTGAGATAGCCCTGAATAGTGTTGTAAACGATTGGGGTTTCAGATTTGTTATGTTTGCGCATCACTTCAATGGCCCAATCATCAAGGCCATGTTGCAAGACTTGTTGCTCTGCATCCAACCAGAGACGTGAGCCTTGCTTTTCTGTCGCAATGCAAATCTCATCCATGGCTTTGACCAGAGCCTCTGGCATACTCTGCCGTGCTGCCATTGCATCCACTGAAATAGGCCCGGCACCTGTCAATCTGGCAAAAGAGAATCAGATTCCATAGGACAATAATTCAGGGCTTCATACTTACTTCACGGCAAGGAAGTCACCCGGCCCAACCATTCGCAATGTCTCCAATGTTCCCTCCTTCCACTCGTCAATCATCTGATAGCACTTTTCGCTGTATTTTGATGCGCCAGACGCATCGGTGGAAAGCATTTCTTCCGGATCCAGCACTATCTCTTTTGAATACCCCAAGATGACGCCCTGATATCCCATCATCTTAATGTCTGCCACAGTTTTCGAGACTTCCTTCCTGTTCACTCCAGCACAAAAGTGATTGTAGACCGTCCAGCGAAGAAACTTGTTTAAAAGGAGGTTCCGATCTGGGTTCAATAGTGTGGACTTCGATGTCGCAAGGACGCCCATTACGGCTAGAGCAGGTCGTAAGAATAACTTGGATGTCATCAAGGAAGTCAAAAGCAATGAACGTAGTAGTAATCTCGTCGGGATGCGGGCCATGGGTGAGACTTCGACGGGCGGTTTGATTGCCGGCATGACGGCGGCATCATGAAAGTGGGATTTTGTCGAATGAAGTCGACAACCTAAGGACGGCGAAATTCGAACTGAGAAACCATGAGGGGCTCTCATAGGAGTAGAACGAGCTAACATCTTGGCTTGAGTCAAGAGCGCAAATGGAAGAGTTTAAAGCCAGTTCAAGATTGCAATGACTTCCATTCAACTCAGGTCGCTACGGCGGAATTCTATTTGAAGCAAGCACTTCTTCTAGTCTCTGTATTACTTTATTAGACCGCTACTACCTACCCAACTATCCGGTCACCGATAGTCAGCCGGTCTTCCATCGGAGCTGTCCTCCGACGGAGGGAGGGGTTCCCAGACCAGGAATCCTGTCCCGCGATGCCAACTCATCGTTGCTTCCGCCTTTGTGCTATCTTTGAATGACCTAGCACGGTTGATATGTACGTTATCATTGCTCAAATTCCAGCACCCGCCCCGTTCGAGTTTGTAATGTTAGTTTGCATTACGTTTCATAGATAGACCTGCCTAGGTGGGGTTGGTCAGTGACAGTCTTGTGATAAACTATTTGACTTTCGGTGTTACTAGGCGCTCATGTATCTTTTGCTTCGGTGATGAGATTCCGATGCTAATCTTCAATGCTACATGGTGATATCAGAGGTTTCTCTCACGCTTCCGGGCACAATCTTGGAAGTCCAATCGCTACTAGTATGGTATTGGAAGATATGTACTCTCACTACGATACGAGAGAAGGAAAAAGGTCCTTAAAAAAAGAACACAGAACACATTGAAGTATTATCTTGAATGTCAAGTCTCTAATACCATATTTAGATTATCCAATTTCTACGTCGTCGTTAGAGATCTAGCAAAAGGCAAGTCCCAATGTCGTCTAGAAAATCATACATATACACCTATGGATCTGTTCCTACAAACATAATCAGAACTGCAGCATACGCAGCCACCCATGCTAGCACTTCCTGGCTCTTAAGGTTCGTGCCAAGGTAAGCCAACCACAGCAAAAAGACATGACAAGGCCGCATAAGCGGCCGAATATTCCTGTAGAAATTCAATTTATATTCGATAAGTTATATTTAGGTTCTCCTTTCTTAAACCTCGTTCGAAGGATATGTGACCTTTTCTAGAGGCACAAACTCTTCCTTGATTGTGCGAGTGCTAACGAATCGCTGCAGGTGCGCCATAGTGCCGGTCTTGTCGTTTGTACCCGAGTCGCGGCTACCACCAAACGGCTGCTGAGCCACAGTCGAGCCGGTGCACTTGGTGTTTAAGTATAGCATGCCAGCAGCGTGCTTGAGAATAGTTTGCGCTTGGCGGCTGACATAGGGATCCTTGGCGAAGATACTTCCAGTCAATGCATAGCGAGAGGTAGTGTCAACCAGCTTCAACGTTTGCTCCCATTCAGCATCTGGGTAAACATAGATGCCAAGAATGGGTCCAAACAGCTCCTCAGACAAAATCTTGTGGTGAGGGTTGGAGGTCTGATAGACGGTGGGGTGCACGTAATAGCCCTCTGCTTTAGAAGCCTTTCCGCCAACGATAAGGTCCAGCTCCGAGTCGCTCTTTGCTTCCTCGATGAACTTGTTGAGCTTGTCAAATGAACGCTCGTGAATAACCGGGTTGATGAAATTGCCATAGTCTTCGACATCTCCCACCTTGAGAGCTGCGATCTCTTCTGCCAGGACCTTTTTGAACTCGGGCCAAACAGACTCGGCAACATAAACGCGCGAGTTGGCAGAACACTTCTGGCCTTGGTATTCGAAGGCTGCTCGAATGGTGTTCAAAGCTGCGCTCTTCACATCTGCGGATGGGTGGACGACACCCCAGTTCTTACCACCAGTCTCGCCAACCACTCGAGGGTAGGAGTTATAAATACCGGCGCCAATGCCATCGCCGATCTTCTTCTGAATGCCCTTGAACGTAGCAGTGGCGCCAATGAATGTCAGGGCTCCGAACTCGGGTCTCTTAAGAATAGTATTGGTGATTTGCTCAGCATCACCGGGCAAAAACTGGACAACATCCTTAGGCAAGCCGGCTTCAAGCAAAATTTGATGAAGCAGCCAGCTAGCATGAAGCGCTGAGTCTGAAGGCTTCCAGATAACGACATTGCCAAGCAATGCAGCAGGTCCAATAAGCGTTGCGCCGAGTGCGGTGAAGTTAAAGGGAGCAATGGCGTATGTGAAACCCTCAAGCGGGCGGTACTCCATCTTGTTCCAGTTTCCATCAAGGTGGACTTTAGGTTGCTGGGAATACAACGCCCACGCCTCTTGAATGTAATGGCGGAAGAAATCTGCCGTCTCGGCAGCGGCATCAATCTCGGCTTGCCAGATGTTCTTTCCTTGGCCAAGCATTGTGGCTGCAACGATTTCTGAACGATATTTGCCGGTGATGAGTTCGGAGGCTCGAAGGAAGATGGCGGCGCGGTCTTCGAAGGGGGTAGCTTCCCAGGCGGGCTTTGCCTTGAGGGCTGCATCGATGGATGCATTGACTTGTTCTGGGGTGGCGGAGGCGTAGTTTGCGACAATTTCGCTATGCTTTGAGGGATTTGGTTGGGAGCGGGATTCTTTCGTAGTAACCTCCAAATACGTGTCAGTGGAATGTCCCTAATTGGTAGTGGTTATTCTGACTACATACCTCTGAGCCATTAATAGTGATAGGAATTGTGAAAGGGAATTGTCCCTTGAGTTTCTTGATGGTCTTGGTCAATTCAGCTCTTTCTGGAGAGCCTTTGGCATAGTTGAGCTGATTTACTGTTAGTCAAAGTCCAGTTATATCCATGGATACTTTGGTATCACTCACCATCTTTTCATTTTCGAACTTGGGAGGGCTTAGCATAGTCAGGCATCGCCTTGAAGATCCATTTAGAGCGCGAGGCTTGAGGCAATTAAGCCTTGCTCCTCGAGTAAGAGTAACAGGACGCATATTGTGAAAGAGAAACAGAGATACGCAGATTTCGGTCAATGGTAAAGGAAGAACAGTTTACCAACACCCCGGAAGATAAGCTGTTAAATACGATATTCCTGCATGAGCTAAGTATACTAACCATCGGGAGGTCCCTCCGAGCGGAGAGTCGGTCTGTACAACAGTGACGGGGAATGTCTATCTCCAATATCGGAGCAGCCTTCCGATGTAGAGGTATATCTTTGGGGTATAGAAGTATCGGCATTCTCCGCGAGCTCCGCAATGTCATAGAGACCTTGTTCTCTTTGTTTGGTGCCAAACTCCTTGAACAAGATTCAATGTGTAAGTTCAAGAGAAATATCCCATATACTCCTATATTATCTCATAGTGCTGAAGTGATGTTGATCTCCGATAACGCCATTCATAGCCTTAAATATATATTCCTAGATGATAATTGCTAGCTACATATTCTCCTTATTTGAATGAGACGTCAATGAAAATGATCGTAAACAAGCAGAATCAATTCTAACAGATCCAACCTTCGTAATGTATATAGATGCAGCCTTCAGGTACGAGGGTTGTAGCTGGTACAACCAGCTTGGCCTGACTAACCCGGTTGGGCGCGGTATCAACGACATTGGAGCCCGTTATCTCTCTCCTCCTTGGACTTGAATTGTCACTGGATTCCCTATTGCATCTCATCTTTTTACAATCGAAGTGTCCCAGAACTGTTTTCTTTTTTTTATATTTTTTTTTGCTTTCTTTTGAGGTGGAGAGCGGTGCCTGTATATTCGTGCGACCAGCCCCCCTCGGGAGCTCCGCTTGATCGTCAACATCGTCATTGCCACCACCTCCACACCTGACCCCCCCGACAGCTCTCCCGGCGCAAACACCACCCCGTCGGTTTCCTGATGTCCTTATTCGGCACATCTCCGGAGGATCCCTCTGCGGGTGATCCTGCCAGGTTTAAATCCTCGCTCTTTGCTGACGAACCGGCTACGGGCGGCTCTTCGCTGTTCGCTGATGACGACGGTGACGACAACTCCTCTCCTTGGAACGCCCAAAATAATACAGCCAAGAGAACAGCCCGGCGCGACCTAGCTCGAACCTTGCTTCCCAATACGGATGTGCCTGAGAGCTACATCGACGCATACGACCTGATTCTGAACAGCGGTGACAGGGTTGGCTCCGGCATTGGGTTGACCTCTGTTCGGGAGATCCTTTCAAGCAGCAAGCTCACTGCAACCGACCAAAGCAAAATCCTAAACCTTGTTGCTTCTGGTGATCATGAAAGCTTTAGCGGACTCGGTCGTGGCGAGTTCAATGTGCTGTTGGCGCTGGTCGGCCTAGCGCAAGAAGGCGAGGACCTCTCCTTTGATGCAGTGGACGATCGCCGCAAAAGTGAGTTGGCTTTGCACCCTTTCGTATTTTTTTATTTATTATTCGGGACAATCCCTCTAATGCGAAGTCAATGCAGAATTACCCCAGCCAAAGGCTGCCTACCTCGACCGGCTACGAACGACCGACGACGCGAGCTCTGAACAACCATACCAACGACCTGCTACACCCCCTTCCCAACCTCCTCCCTTCCAAACTCCCGGCTCCGCACAATCGCAAAGGTTGCGACGAACGTCATTAGGCGGATTGGAGTCAGACCCATGGGGCAGTCCAGAATTACACCGCGGTCACAACCATGAGACAGGAGGCGCCGAACCACGTCCATTGAATGGATTCGGTAGTGTGAGGTCCACAGCAAATGCCTGGTCTAGGAAGGCGATCGAAGACACCACACAAAACAATGTAGTTCAACCGGATCATTTCAATGGACAGACGGAGATTGCGCCGCCTAGCAGTTCTGGGTCTGGATGGGGGAACAATAACTTCAGCGGAGCGGGTCCGAGTGATGAAAGCAGCTTTGGGGGCACAGTGCCTCCGGCACTAGGTGGCTTTGGTCCTGCAGTGGATGAGCCCAGCACTATTGCACCACGGCGTCGGTCCCTTGGTCTCGGCCGACCGACAAACCCACAGGTAGAGGAGACCGTGACTGTCGCGTTGCTCCCTGAGAAAGAAGGCTTGTTCATGTTCCAACACCGAAATTATGAGGTGAAGTCTGCACGGAGAGGTAGCACGGTTATTCGGCGTTATAGTGATTTTGTCTGGCTATTGGACTGCCTCCAAAAGCGATTTCCTTTCCGGCAATTGCCTCTTCTTCCCCCTAAGCGGGTTTCAGGTATGCACAACGCTGGTTTAGCGCACCTAATCGCTTACTCACAATTATGAAGTCAATGGCACTCACCTTTCAGCGGATTCATCCTCCTTCCTCGAAAAGCGCCGGCACGGACTTGTTCGATTCACCAATGCCCTCGTTCGCCACCCCGTTCTTGGTCAAGAGCAGCTTGTTATCATGTTCTTGACAGTTCCAACAGTAAGCTCTCCCTCTGGGTATTTTGGGTATTCTCGAGGCAGACAATAACCGTGAAAACAGGAACTCTCGGTGTGGCGAAAACAGGCCACAATATCAGTCCAAGACGAGTTTGTTGGCCGTGTCCTCCCACCGGATCTTGAAGACTCATTACCCGCTACCCTTGACGAAACGTTTGAAACCGTTCGTAGCGGTGTCAAACGTTCCGCGGAAATCTATATTAATCTCTGCACTTTGCTTGAGCGATTGGCTAAGCGTAACGATGGGCTGGCTGCTGACCACCTCCGGTTCTCACTCGCCCTGCAGTCCTTGACGGAAGTCACCAAAGATACATATGCAGTGGACACCAATGACATTCCGTCCCTTAATGCAGGTATCACAGCTACCGCTCGGCATCTCTCTGCCAGCCAAAGTCTGCTGGAGGACGAAGCCCGAGGGTGGACCGAGGGGGTTCTAGAAGATCTAAAGCGGCAACGTGATTGCCTGGTCAGTGTGCGTGAAATGTTCGATCGACGGGATCGGTATGCACGGAACAACATTGCGCAGTTGGAACGGCGCATTGAGACCAGTGAGCACAAGCTGCAGGACCTACGCGCCCGACCCTCGGGCACGGTAAAGCCCGGAGAGATTGAGAAGGTTGAGGATTCTATCTTCAAGGTGAGACTATACATTTTAATGGCACCCACCCACAAGCATACTAATTTGATTGTCTGCTAGGACAAAGAATCGATTGTACAACAGCATGCTCGGGGTGTCTTCATCACAGAATGCATTCGTGACGAACTCGTTCACTTCCAGCAGAGCCAGTATCACATCAGCCGCCTGCATCAGGACTGGAGCCAGGAGCGTGTCAAGTACTCCGAACTGCAGGCGGAGAACTGGCGTGGCTTGAGCGATGAAGTTGAGAGGATGCCGACGGGCTTATAAGGCAGCGTTGGGCCTCGTCACCCAGGTCGTACATCCAACGTACATAGCCAGCGGTGGACTTGAAAACCTTCAAGCCATCCTTTTTTGGGGGTACGCGCGGGGTGCGCGGGATACACAGTGTGCATGGAGTCTTTTGCTTTTTTGACTTTTTTTTTCTCTTCTCTCCATATTTCTCCGGAAACACTTCGTATGCATGTTTTACGATGTTGGGTTCTCCGCATCAAATTCCCCTGAAAGTTCGCAATTCGTCTGATATTGTTTTCACCTTTACACAATTCCCAATTCTAGTTATTGATTGTATGGGTTCTGATATTCCACACATATGTACTGCACATAAGGAAAGGGGCAGAGTCCTACATACCAGCATACCTAAGCAGATCTTATGCAGTGTAAGTTACTATATTTGTATTGTATATTCCATACATGGATAAAGTCCGTATCCATACATAAATCATCAAAAGTGCCCCGATTCCCCACTAGAACACCTATCGTAAGCCCAAAGACGCCACCGACCCAAGAAATGATGATGATCCGTCTGATTTCGGCCTTGGCGTCTGGCAGGGCTGGCCGATATTAGATTACAGTACCATTACCATACAAAACCGGGATATTACAGGGCCTGCAACGGGGTGAAATGACAGCGACACATGCAGTATGTGCTTCATTTGATATGGACTCTTCTTCTTATCTTTTCCCTTTCTCTGTCTCTATATAATAACAATCTTTTCCCCTCCATCAACATCCTAATCTATGAACGCACGTCCTCCTCCGCTAGCCAAGACCAATTCCGCTTCCAACGTGGGTCTCGCAAGTCTCGGCTGACGAATCCCGCCGTTTCCAAGAATACTTCGCTCTGGGCAAATCTCCCAAAGCACTCGTTTACTCGTTCACTCGCTTTCCTCTGCTTGGCCAAGAGCTCCCAAGACTCTGACCGGATTTCGCTCCTGTCCAAGTTTTTTTTTTCTCTTTCTCCCTTCTCCCCCTTCCAATCCGAATCTGTACCTGACTCCCCTGGGGCCAAGCCTGAGTTCTTTTTTTCCTCAACCTCTTGCCTAGCCTTGCCTCCGCACCCCCCGTGGCATCCCCAAGATCTTGGCCACAGTCTGCGCCCCGCAGAATCTGCACCCTCGCCCACCTCCAAACCTGTCGGACGTGCGCCTCGATCGAGAACCCCCATTCAGCCCTACAAGGCTCGGCAACTTGGCTTTCCAATCACCGATTCACCAAGGCATGAAGAGCCACGCGGACCAACGAAGTTCGAGGGCGGAATTCATCCGGTAAATTGCTCGTCGCGGTACGAAGCTCGGGACGGAATCCTACAAAAGTCCCCGGATAATACAATTGGTGGATAACACAATTGGTGTTCAATCACCGCCATCTTCACCATGGCATGGGATCATCTGGACATCGATAAGCCGCATTTGGCTTACATGATCCTAGGAGGTTTCACAGGCCTGTTCATGCTGTGCTCCTTGTTCGTCAAGGAGAAACTGTACATCGGTGAAGCCACCGTAGCCACGCTCTGTGGTATCATCTTCGGCCCCCATGCGGCCAATTTGTTCAATCCGCACGAATGGGGAAATATCGATAAGATCACCCTCGAGTGCTCACGAATTGTCCTGGTCGTGCAATGTTTCGCCGTCGGCGTTGAGTTGCCCAAGGCCTACATGGAACGGCATTGGAAGTCTGTTTCCTTGCTGCTGATCCCTGTCATGACATGGGGTTGGCTGATCACCAGTTTGTTTATCTGGTGGCTGGTGCCTCCCCTGAACTGGCTGGAGGCTTTGGTGTGTGCTGCATGTGTCACAGCTACCGATCCTGTCTTGGCCTCGTCTGTCGTTGGTAAGGGAAAGTTCGCCAAGCGTGTCCCCAAGCATTTGCGTGACTTGTTGTCTGCGGAGTCCGGGTGTAACGACGGCATGGCTTTCCCATTCATCTATCTGTCCTTCTACATCTATCACTATCGTCCTCAAGTCGGCGAGGTGTGGCTGAACTGGTTCTGTATCACCGTTCTGTACGAGTGTATTTTGGGTGCTATTTTCGGCTTCACCATCGGCTACGTTGCTCGCCATGCGATCAAGTTGGCTGAGCGCAAGGGTTTGATCGATCGTGAGAGTTTCCTGGTGTTCTACTTCGTGTTGGCTGTCTTCTGTGCTGGCTCGGGTGCTTTACTGGGCATGGACGACTTGCTGATTGGATTCGCTTGTGGTGTTGGTTTCAGTAACGATGGTTGGTTTACGGAGAAGACAGAGGAATCCCATGTCTCCAACGTTATCGATCTTCTTCTCAACTTGGCATACTTTGTCTATTTCGGATCCATCATTCCCTGGGAGGACTACAACTCCCCTGCGCTCGGCCTTACTCCCTGGCGGCTGGTGGTAATTGCGTTATTGGTCCTATTCTTCCGACGTATTCCTATCATGCTTATGCTCAAGCCGATAATACCGGACGTGAAAACCTGGCGAGAAGCCTTATTCGCAGGGCATTTCGGTCCTATCGGTGTCGGTGCCATTTTCGCTGCCATTCTCGCTCGAGCGGAGCTGGAGCACGACACCACCCAACCATCACCCGAAGACGAGCTTCCGTTGCCAGGAACCAGCAATTACTATGTTGTCAGGCTCATTTGGCCTATCACTACATTCATGGTCATCACATCCATTCTAGTGCATGGCTCGTCCATTGCAGTCTTCACTTTGGGTAAACGCATCAACACCTTGACCATCACTCTATCCTACACACAGGCCAATGAGGAAGGACCTTCCTGGATGAACCGTCTTCCTCGTGTGCAGTCAATTGCCAAGGGCTCCATGTCCTTCCGCAAGGCGGAGGATACGGATGCCTCATCGGACGAAAAGCTTCCTGCGTATCCTCCCGGTACCTTACCGCCTATTGGCATGCCTGGCAACTTCCTCCGCCGGCAACGGGAGGAAGAGGGAGATAGTGAGTCACAAAGTCTCGAGTCTTCTCGTCGTAAGCCCTTGCGGAGACGTCGACGTAAGCGTGCTGCTGCTGGTGGTGGAGGCCCAATTAGCCAGTCTGCTATTATGCCCGCTCCTCGGCGCACTGAGGATGAGGTTGAGGCCGACGCAGAAAAGAAAGAACTCAAAGAGCGCGACCAGGTTGAGCGTGAAGCTTCCCCACCTCATGCCGAGCGTGATCGCTTCGGCCGTGAGCCAGAGCTAGAGGTTTATCAAGAGGGCAGCAACATGATCATTGAGGATGAAGAGGGCAATGTTCTCGCGACCGAGGACACCTCTCGTATGTCCCCGGAAGAGAAGATTTCGCACATTGAAGCGCAACGCAAGCGTCTGGAAAATGATAAATCAGGAGAATTCGCAGCGTCTGAGAGTCAACCCCACGCAAAGACCGAGGGAGAGAAGCTCAAACACTCTGTTGAGGAGAAGGCTGGTACATCATATGGAAAGACTCTCAAGAAGTGGACCAACTGGACTGGACTTGGAAAGGATCGGGCCGCAGAACAGCCGGAGAAGGGTGAGAAGAAAGAAAAGCTCCCGAAGGCCGATTCCGCAAAGCCCAAACCTCGTTCAGCTCATGCATACCAATTCGGCAATACTATTATTGTTGAGGATGAAGATGGTGAGGTTATCAAAAAATACACCCTTCCCGGCGGCAAGAAGGGCGAAAAGGGCGAGAAGGCCCCGAAGGAGCCCACCGTCCCTGGTGAAGCACCTGTCCGCCGTGGTCTGACCCGCATGGGAACCTGGTTCGGAATGGAGGAAGAAGGCGAATCCTCCCAAGCCGCCCAAGAAAAGAGGAAGGACGACGACTGGACCGCCGACGACGGCATTCGATTTACGTTGGCCCAGGACCCCAAAATCGACTCCCAAGGCATTGGCCACAAGGGCCGACGCATGAACAAGCAGGAATTCTTCGAGCAGATGAAGGGTCTTGACGCCAAAGCCCGTCGGGATTTGGTGCAACAAACCGACGCACCCGCACCGGTTCAAGAAAGGGCTCAGCAGGAAGCCAAGGAAGAAGTAAAGGCCGAGCAAAAGCAAGAGCGGCGCCATTCTGCGGCGGCCGCGGCCGCCGCTACTGCTGGCGCCAGCACCATTCCCGAAGAAGACACCGAAGCTCTGGATTCCGAGTCCATCACCGATAGCGATGTTACTGACGACGAGTCTGGCGACCATCACGGTTCCCCTAACGTGGCTGCCTCACTGGCGAAGTTCTCCCGTGGCGGTACTTCCGCCGCCCAAGAACGCCGCAACAACCTCAGCCCCGCACCACCCCGTATGCGGGACCGGCCTCGCCGTGATTCCGACGACGATGGTACAGAGCGTATCCCACCTTCGCGTCTCCGTCAAGCCGCTGGTTTGACCGCGCCCCCCCGCCAGGTTGATGACGACACAGGCGAGACCCCAGCCGAGCGTCGTCGCCGTCTGGCCGCTCTGGGTGTTGAAGGTGACGAGTCTGAGAACGATGATGGCTCGGAGTCGGATGATAACGCGATCCTGGAGGAAGAGTCGGACGTTGAGGATAATGAGAACGGTAACTCGAGCCAGACTACGAGCAAGAACCAGAACCCCGAAACACACAAGCCATCCGACCAGTCTTCTCCATCTGGATCTGGATCCGGCTCCGGCTCCGGTTCGCAGTCTGCTTCTCGACACATCCCACGTGTTTCATGGGGAGGCGAGAAGGGACGTGAGCTTTAAGCGAGCTTGTTCAACAAAGCCGTCTCGCTCTATCTCAAGGAGTCAATTGGATAGAAAGGTCTTGACTCGGATTGTTTATCCCGTTCTCCGTCTCTAATGATCGTCCTCGGCAATACAGAGGAGAAACCATCGCATTCCTCCGAAGTCTTGAGTCAATACTGGAAATGTATTTACCCAGGTTCTATTGCTTCAACCCTTTTGCTTCGACTATATTCATGTATTTTCTTATCTCATCCGCTGTGCATATTAATTGCTCTTGCATGTAATGACCCTGCTTGATCGCGATGATCGACTTGCTCATTTTTATCGAGTTTATATGATTCGTTTTTTTGTTCTTGGCTCGCTGCTTTTATTTGCTAAAGCGAAGCGAATTTAACTATACAATGCATTCTTTATATGGACATGATGCTTGTCTTTTCAAAGTGTTTCCTTCCGAGGTGGTCATTATATCGTAAGCATCCACAGCTGGGAGTAAAAAACGTTGGAAGCAACTATAGATACATGCCTACTAGTACTATCTACCATCTTTACCAGTAAGAGAAACAACTTGATCTAATTGACAAAGATCGAGGTATCAAACGGATAAAACCAGCTCCATATAAAACAAGCCCAAGAAAAGAATAAAGAAAAAGCATATCTGAACTAAGTGCAATCCCATTCAACCCATCTTACTCCATAGTACTCTGAGGCCTCATAATACCCCTTCCGAAGAACTCACTAACAACCCCAAACCGATCCCGCGAGCGAGACAACTCCCCCTTGAACAAATCATGCTGGTCCGCGGAATCAACCTGTCGTTGCCGGATAGCGCGCAGAGTCGCATTTGTCGGGGCGCAGACTGGACACTGCGCGTCGTCGTCGAGGTTGTTCAGACAGCGCTCGTGGAAGGAGTGTCTGCAGAGGAAGTGGACTGTGGGCAGGTCGAGCGTTCCGCCGCAGGATTGACAGCGGCGGGATTGGAAGACTACTGGTTGGGTGGTTAGGTTGTCTAATTCTTGTTGTTTGGTTTCTGTTTCGGATTTGTAGCTTGTGATGAGGCGGCGGTTCTGGAGATGGAAGTTGGGTTAGTTTTGATATTCACCAGATAGAAATGGCTGGATGTTGAGGGAGCTCACGGTGGTAATTTCTTTACGTTCGCGGTCGATGTTGTCGCTAAGGTACTTCTTCACGCGGCCCATTGTTACTACTGCGTTGTTGCTGAGCGCTTGGATCACCTGCAATGGGGAGAGGAGGCCGTCTTGGTTGATGCGCTGTAGGACTGTGTCTAGCTCGTCGCCGGCTTCTTCGAGGATTTTCGGGCTCGAGGCGAAATATGTCAATGCGTCGACGTAGAGCTGAGGCTCATCGGGCCCGTACCGGCGTAGTGCTTTGATGGCGCCTGGTGTATCCTTTGCTGAAGTGAAGGAACGGAAAATGTCGAGGCGGAGACCTTCTTGCTCGCGGACGAGGGTGGATCCTTCCCTGAAATTGGACAGGTCGGAGAGGAGAAGCACGTTGGATGTGGAGATCGGGATCTAGGTGGGTTAGATATAATAGGTGATAAATGGGGGACGGAATAACTCACGTCTTTCCCTTCGATTAGTTTCTTGGCTTTTGTCTCCCATTCCTGTCTTTCGCCTGCATCCTTCTTCCCCTTTGCCGTGTCCAGGTACATCTCGAACAGCGTCGTGAAAAGATCAACTTTGGCGTCCTGATTCAAGTCCGGCTGCTGCACCAAAGTCTCCAGGAAATCAATGAACTCTTTGGGGTGGTCCACAAATGCAGAGAAGGCTGTTCGCGGCTTGGGAATGTCATAATCTGGAGGAGCATCTTCAACCTTGTCTTCCCTTGTCGCTGGCTCGGGGGTTTCAGCCGGAGTTTGTGTGCCGGTGCCAACATTCATATACCGCAAAGGAAGAAGCGCGGCAAGACTTTGTACTGTGCTGGTCGTCTGCTCTTGGGGCTCTTCTGGCTGCTCTACCTCCGTGCGTGGTCGGTACTGGCCAGAATAGTAAACCTTGAACAGCTCTGCTGTCCGCTCAGGGCAGTGTGTCAACAATACCCGAGCGTACTTCATCAAATTGTGATAGGTCTGGCACGGATTAGCTTGCTTCACGCAATGACGCTGCGTAGTTCAGACATACCACTTCGGGATCCAACCGCCAAATGTATTCTACTGCCTCGGCGTACTTCTTAGAGTCTTCGATTAGGATATCCACGACCATGTCATTCTCTCCATGCTTTGTTGCAAGATAGGCTGCTTGCTCATAGTATCCACCTTGACGGCACATTGCAATGGCAGTTTCAAGATCGAATTTCAGCTCACCAGGAGCTTTGATAAATGAGTCTAGCTTGGTTGTGTCTTTGAGCTTTGCGTAGCAGTTCAAAAGAAGCGTTGTGTGATCAACCGTGGCACGGCCATGGTCGTGTAGCTCTTCAAGATACTCAATCAAGTTGTGAATACGTTGGGTGTCCAGGTACTGCAGCAACGGTTAGTAAGAGAACAACGCCGAGTCCCGATTATGACTGACCTTCCGAATGACTTGAGAAGGCTCAGTATTATCAATGGCCCGGAGATACTGCTGCATAGCAGTATCATAATCGCCCCGCTGATACAAGAAGTCACCATACTTGCGGTAGATGGCATTCTGCTGTAGCGGATCAATCCCAATCTTTTGCGCAAGATTAATAGCGAGGATGTAGAGATTGCGCTCATATAAAATTTCCAGCTTTTGCTGGAGGGTCTTTTCCCGATAACGGAAGACCTACAACGGGTTAAAAGAAAGGACCACCACAATATTATAGCATCCACATACCTTGCCATCTGTCGTAAGAAGAAACAAGTCACCCCATTCCATGAAAATCCGTTTCATAGGTGACACTAGCGCTTCGCTATGCGCGATAAACTTAAGATCAGTGTCAAGCAGGGTGAACGTGGTCGTGCCAAAGATATCCTCAGCCGGACTAGCAGTGTACTTCCTTAGCGGATCCGACTTGCTAGTTCCAGCCTTGGGCGGACAGACTAGAGCCACATAGTCACGAAAAGCATCAATAGACGTCTTCGGGCCCTCGAACGCATAGCTCGCACCACGACCCCGCGGACCGTACGTAAAGATCGCCTCCTCCCGGGCAATTAGAATATCCCCACTCTCTTTATCCAGAGTCATGCAGCCCAAGCCGCAGCCCGTATCTTCCAAAACGCGCGCAGGCTGGCCCTGTCCTCGGCCCGCGATGACCAATGTCAAAATGCGGCTAGTTGTTGAGATGTAGAGGGTTGTGATGGCGCCAGTTTGTGTTTCGAGTCCCGTAATCGGTTCCTCGGACTCGAATACGATCCGTTGTCGCGCGCCTCGGTCGTGGATCAGGTCACCCCGGATGATCGTCACGGATCCGTTCGCGAAACCCACTGCTACCTGTGAGAGGTCGTCGACAGCTGCGAAAGCCGATATCTATATCACGCTAAGTAAGTATTGGCCCCACCTATTCTCGCTTCGACGTAAACGCACCGGGAACTGTCTCCTGGCATTTTGCACGGAGACCGTTGACAGACACCGCGGACCTCCATCTTTCTTCTCCGTATCTAGCGCCCAGACCTTCAGAACCGGTTCGTTGGAGAGATCCTCCGCGACGGTTACTAGCAGAGCGGTATCGTTTATCTGTCGCATATGCGTAATGGAGCCGGTGTCGTGGGCCTTGAACGATCGCACGACGCGGAAGGCCGAGGAGACGATATGGACGAAGCCATCGGTTGTGCCGACGAAAAGGTTCGCGGAGCCGGTACAGATACTCGAGAGGTCACTCTATGGGTGACTGTTAGATACGGCATGGACGGGAGCAGAGGAAGGTCGAGGCCTTACATTGAAGATTGAGGAGCTGTCCTCTGGTAGTTTCACCGGCGACACGTCGATGAAGTTGAATGCTTTCCACTGTTGCTTCTGTCAGCTACAATCTATCAGAGGGAAATATCGGCCTCTTACTGATGTCAGCGCCATCTCGGCTCGCCATTGATTGAGATGTGAAGGTGACGATGCGGTTCGGAGCTCTCCCCGCTGGCGCTCGGGCCACTTGGTTCCTGACGTCGATCTACTGCCAGGACGTTCTCTTCTACTTTGCTCTTCAAATGATTGTTCGTTTCTGGTATGCTTTATAGCCTTCTTCTTCGGGTCTACATATGTAACTAACAACGAAATCACCATAACCAATATGTGTTGCTAAAATAAAATGTACCCATATATGCTAGGACTATGAGACCCTGAAATAACTTCGCTACCAAGCTGAGGCTTTCATCACGCCACGCGTGATGGTAAGATGCAAAGGTTAAAAGAACAAGAAGTAAAAATGGTAGTCATAACGGCATCAAGGAACTCTCGTTATTGAGATAGATCCATGTTCAAAGGGGAAGGTTGCGCGTCAGAGGTAGGAATCGCTTTGAGATTCTGGCTCGGCCGACTATCCTTCATGAAATCAAAACTCTGTTGCAGCCAACTACCAGCATCTGCAATTGCCTGACTGAGATTGAAACTCTCCATTCCCTGGTGGACACCTTGTCCATCCTGGCCTGTTGTTGGCATATATTCGCTTAGGGTGAGAGGCAAGGATGCAACCTCTGTTGTAGTTTGGTAAGTTGGTTGGTGATTCAAATGTTGGGCCACTGGCTGTGGACTTTCTTCATCATCCCCTGATTGGGATTCCGCGGTATGATATTCATTGTCCAGAGATGTTGATTGACTCCTAATAGAAGGGGAGGGACTTCCGATAGTGGCCGTCCTTTTTCTCTTGGAGTTTCTTGCTGTAGGTGAACCTGAGTCTGGCCGGGATGAACGCTGCCTCTTCTCTGTGCTGAAAGCATAGGGTGTAGCTGCATCGAGCATGAACTGCGTATTCATTGCTTGCGTCATATTTCTATTCGTAGGTTTTAAACTCCGATCTTGGCCAGCTTGCTCCGTGCTGAAATTGAAAGGTGTAGCTGCATCAAGCATGAATTGTGTGCTCATTGCTTGCATCCCATCCTTGTTCATGGATTTCGAACTCCGCTCTAGATCACGTCGAATTGACTCTTCTAGACGGTAGAATGGAGTGACATTTGCTGAGTGAAGTGAAGCATTGGGTGAATGTACAGCTCGGTCCAAATCCGGCGTATCTTGATTGTAATATTCCGGACTGTCCAAGTCGTCTTGAAAAGACTTCTGGGCATGCAACAGGGCAGCCTGGGTCGAAAGCTGGGTATCGGGGCTTGGGGAGTCTTGTCCTGAATCTCCTCTTGGCAAAGCCGTCGAGTGCAATGACGTTACCCGATCTGAAACCCCCAAAGGCGCCGGTACTTGTTGGGCAGAAGGGAGATCATCGTAGGTGTTCTGCTCGGTTGGTCCAGAGATGTCTGTGTTTTGAAATGTTGATGTATCTTCCTCGTTTGCAACAACTTCCGCTACGACCTCTTCCTCAGCGACAGCTTCCTCAGCGAGAGCTTCCCCTGGGACACCTTCCCCTGTTACCTGATCCGCCGCAACGTTGTCTTCTATCAAATCTTCCTCGTCTGCGAACCTGGTTTCTTTCGACAAAGTCTTGTGGCTTGTATCTTTCTTTACAGAGTCCTCATTGTGAACTTCTATTTCTTCAGGAGCAGAGGGTTCAGGCTCAGCAGGATCCAATGCTTGATCCTTAGCGGGGCTAGATCTAGCGGGCGCGGGATCGACTGTAGACTTTTCTTTCAGAGGGCTGTCCTCCTGCAAAAAAGTCTCTTCTTGTAGGATACTTTCATCTTGCATAGGAGAAGTCTTCTCCTGCTGACTCGAATGTTCACGGAGCCATCTCCGGTATTCAAACCTCGGCAGCTGAGAGGAGGAATTGACGATTCGGAGAGAGGCTTCCTGTGACAAATGAGATCGTTGATATTGCTCGAATGGTGATAATTTGCGAACGGCATTGACCTTGGGTGAATTAGAGGTCGCCGATCGAGTCGACCGCCGTGGGGATAGGTTCTCATTCGAGTTCGCACGAGCACTCTGGGCCGTCTTCGCTGGGACAGGTTTGACAGGAGGGCATTTTGTTGGCGATCCCGGCGTCTGCGGGACCTGGACTTGAACAGCGCGAGGCATTGGTCGACGAGCTTTATCTGACTGGCGAGAAGCCACGGATATTGTTGGCGAGCTCGGCGGTTCGAACTTGGTGAAGTTCATGAGCTTCCGATCCTTCTTCAGCCAGTCCGCCGTCCTAGGCGGCATTATTGATTGATCTTCCACTGCCGACGACGGTGGTGCCTTCGATTTGGTGGGAGACCGTCGCGGTGCTCCATTTTGTCCACCATGCCCTGGGCGCGGCTTGGGTTCCTTGGATTGTCTCCGCGGCGATTTCGAGGGCGAAGAACGGTCTCCAGCTTGCACTGAGGTCCTAGGGGAGTTGCAAGATGTCACAGGGATCTCCGGGCGACGACTGCTAACCGATAGACCCTCCCGGTATTTCGGAGCCCGCAAATCAGTCTCCTGGACCACCGGCTCGGGGACATTTGTCCGACGAGCCCTCACTGGTGCGCCGGTCCCGCATGTCCTATTCTTCTTCCACGGATTGTTCCATCCATCATTGAACGGGCCCCGCAGCGACGCAGAGAGAATCAACAATGGTTTGCCCTGCAGATAAGACTCCGCCAACTTCTCAACCCGCTGGCGCTTTGCAGCTCGGGCAGCATCATCCAGCTCCTCGTCTGAGGCAAGTAGGTCATCCGAATCTAGCTCGGAGGGTGAAGGCATGCATGTTTCGAGGGAGACCGGGGAGACGGGCCGCGGGTAGGGCATTGGGGTTGAGTTTCGAGATTAATTGTTGAGTGGAGAAGCCGAGGCAGTCGGACACTGCGATGATGGGGTTTTGGGCGGATGCTTGGAGGCTGTATTCATGTCCGGCGCAGAGTTAGGCCATATGCGATTGACACCAGGCAGATGAATCTGCTAGAGATGAGTGCCTAACGCGAAAACCACTTAACGCGTTTGATGCCTCAGCAACCTTTAGACCCACGGCAGTGGGGAAATATTATGTCATCATCTAAATCCCCCCGGGCACAATGTAGAGTGTGCTACAAGGTTATACATTGAACATTGTCTACACATTTTAAGTCCTTTCACTTCTTTTCCAGCCACCTATCTAGAAAACTTAAGAAGGGGGAAAAGATATCAAAAATTACTACTTAAAAAGACTACCCCAAAAATGGCTTAAATTCTCAAAACTACTGCATACAAGTACAGCAGTTTCGATCACTACATCACGGGGCAACTATAGCTGTTCTCATACACATATATGGATGGTGACCTAGGAATCTATATATTACTATAACAACAGTACTTTAAGAAAAGGTAAATCATATTCACACGGAGTAAAACTCTGGATAATCAAACACCACACAGGCAAAGAAAAAAAGAATGAGATTTCACCCTCGACCAAAATCAGCAAGTCGAGATGAAAAGAGATGAAAAGAAACGAAACGAAACAAGGCCACAGTCCACTTCAATCATCACGCCACAGCAAGGATACCAGTCGGGGGGATAAAAACAAAGCAAGAACGCTAGCAAGCGGGAAAAGATGACATGACATGAGCAGGCAATTTGTCTATGGAACAGATAATCGAAGTCTCAGAGCAGGGTATCAAAGGCGGTGCGCATATTGCAAGAGGGCAAGAGGTAACGGGTGCAGGTTTGGTGCAGATACACATGCTTCGATGGGATGGGATTGCCTTGGATTGTTTATTCATGATACATGGGCGCGCGCAAATGGGAAGCAGGAGTTGGAGAGATGGGGGAAATAGATATGGATCAAACATTGGACATTCAAACAAAGTAGTAGGGGGACGGGGTCATTAAGGGGTCATCATCACGGAGTGCTCGGCACGCTCCTTCATTCGCATGGCTTGGGCTTCCAGAGAGCGGGCCATCAGTTTCGTCACTGTGGGTGAATGTTAGAGAGTGGCTCTGGTTTGTGGGGGTTGGGGGGTTCGCTGAAACTAACCTGGCCAGACAGCAGCTCGTTCCAAGATACTGGCTGTCGCAATCAATATTTTACATCCGTATCCTCCTTCCACAAGACTGGGTAGCCGTTGCATACCACTCAGCGTGGAAATGGAATTGCCATTTTGGAACTGGCGCTGCATTTTCATCTCAATACTCCCCAGGATGTCCTTGATTTTATCTACCAGCTTGCAATCCTCGTCTTCTAGCAGCATGACTCCGGGTACTTCGGTCAAGTCGACATCGTCGCGGCCTAGGATACCAAGGTAGGGGCCCACTCGTTCTTGAACAGTGGTGATCCACTCCGCCAGCACCTGTGCACAATCGAAAGCACACAACGCGCACTGGATGGGTAGTTCGCGCGACGAAAACTCGGCAAAGGTGTTACCAAGACGATCCGACATAGAGATGGAATCCGCTGCGTAGAACGCTGCCTTGCGCAGGTGCTTTTCACGCTTAGATTGGCCGATCTTGTACATGTTCGCGAGGCTCTGCATGGACTCGTCTTGCGTCGGTGTCTTGGAGATGGCTAGATCTGATACTCCTAGATCGGCGATGGAGTCTCGTCTCGTGTCAAGGTGACCCGTGAGAGATGGATCGACCACGTCGTTTATTGCAGCATCTGGGTGCTGGAATATCTCAGTGCCGCGCGCAAGCTCATCTGCCATGCCATTCCAATCGCGTTGCCAGAATGCCTCTTTGCATCGGCCTAGGTTGACGAATAAACGAACATAGGCCAAATCTAGGAGGGGAATGCTGTCTGCAGACAGAGGTCCAGCCCCGAACGGATTCGGTCGCTCTAAGCTGTGGACAGGGTTGCTAGCCCATGCCGCTTGCCATGCCCGTAGAGCAGGCTCGATGTGGGATTGCATAGCATCAGTCTCCTGGGCGGTCCATTGTCGGCCCATGTGCCTTTGGCGGGTTTCCCATATATAGTTGTGGAGCGAGTAGATGAGTACCAAGCAGCCGAAAGTACTAGGGCGGTTTTCAGAATTAGACAGATCGTCGGAGTGGTAGAACAGGTTTGCTGATTGACTCTGCTCTCGTTGGCTGGCAGTCAGAAGAGACGTCAAAGCAGCAGAAAACGACAAAGTCTTCTTCGAGGCTGTTTGACCGCCCATCTGCTTCCACGCCTGGGGTGATCCAGCCGCCCAGAGATCCTCTTCGCAGGGAAGGTCAAGGCGAATTTCCGAATTTGTGAGTGCAGGCGCATGGTTGTAGGCAGAGACGAGAAAGCTGGACAGAACAAAGATAGCGTAGAGGGTACGTTTCCGCTCCTCTACAACCTTCCAATTCAGCCAATCCCGGCGCTCTTTCGGTTGGCTAAAGGACGAAGACATCCAGTTTTCCGAGTCACCGGGGGAATCATTTCCGTCGTCACCAGCGGTGAGATGATCTTGCGGCAGGTCCTTGGGATCCAGGTGGTGTGTTAATTCGGCTGCGCGTGCTAGGCTGACCAAGGCAGCACAGTGCGTGCTAGCAATGTCTGCAGATGTCTTGTCACCACAGGTGTGGCCGTATATCACGTTCAAGAGCATTGCCTGTACCAGCCAAAGCGGGGTGTTGTGTACGGAGCTATCGCGTGAGGAATTTGAACGATTGAGAGCAGCAGACATGTCGGCCTTTCGTCGCTCTTCGAGATACAACTGGATCATCTTTTTCGCGGCGTCGAAGAGGTCCTTGGAGGCGGCAGATTCGTATTCGTACAGCGCACCGATAGCCGCCATGGAGAGGATTAGACAACCCCCGCCTCCAGCGACGCCGGTCGAGCTAAGATTGAGGTGTCCGCTTGGTGTGCGTAAGTTATTCGTGTATTGGGGAGCTTGGAAATTGAGGGTGGGAATATGGAGAAACGGGATGTGAGGATGGAAGTAGGTGATGTAGGCCGAGATGTAGCGCTGCAAGTCCGAGGTGCTGGGCAGTTGACTGGAGCTGTTGAAGCCAGTCGAGCGGGCGAACAACTCGCGAGTGTTTAGAAGTCCACTTGTGGGCTGGGAATACTTGCGATGATTGAAGCCAGTGGGGGTCGACATGCTCGCTAGTAGAGCCTGTCGTGTGGAGTCTGTAAATGTATCCGTTGAGAGTGGTGAATGTTCATTTCGTAGGGCACTATTCGGGAAAGGAACGTTGAGAGGATTAGGAGATTCTCCGTTTGTTGCCAGAGAGGAAAACATACTCTGCGAATGTCCTCCCATGATGGGCTGGCCGACCGAGGTCATAGATGGAGGTGTGGCATACGTCTCAGAAAACGGATTCTGGGCCATTAGAGACTTGGGCGACACCGTCTCCGGGGGGATCCCCAAATCATTCAACGTCGTCGGGGAAAAATCGATCGCGAACTGGTTGGCGGGGTGGTGCGCGGGGAACGGGTTGTGCCAACCGTTGGAGATGGGAATGCGATTCGGGCCATCCAGCATGGCCTCGCTGATTCCGCTCTGGCTACCCGTGCTCATTGCCGATGGCGAGGACTCGTCAATAACCGAGTCGTTGCCATTTCCCATAACCACACCTGTGTCAAACCCGTTCATCCAGTCAAAGTGCATCTCTTCATCCATCATCGGATCCGCAGAGGATGGAAGTCCATTGTGGTAGTGACCGAAAGGAGACGAGGGCGAATCGTTGAAGCCTTGCGGGGATCCTGCGAAGTGTAACTGCGCCGGGTTGATGGTGCTACCGTGACCCATCAGCATGCCATCGATGCCCGTATCAAAGCTCCCATACACAGGAGCAGTCCGAAGTCCTCCAGACATATCCATAGGAAGTCCGGAAGTTTCGATCTTTGAAAGGCCATTCATCGAAGGGTGTCCGGAGCCAAATCCTCTATAATCCATGCTTGAGCCAACTGAAGAACTAAGGCTAGGGTGGTATGCGTGACCCGATTGAGTGGGCGCAGATGACGGAGTACCCGCACCAGGGATACCCAACGCTGCTCCATCAACATGGCCTATTGTATTGGCCCTCGGGCGCATCGAAGAAGCTGAACTATTGGCAATGGAGTTCTTGCGAACTCGGTTAGCACCGGGTGCGGCGCCGGTACTTTCACGGCGACCGTTTCTCGGTCGAGACGACGGCGTGGTGGTCATGTGTAGCTTCTGCTGGTGTCGCAGAAGCAGATCGCGCCGAGCGAAGCACCGGGCGCAGTCCGGACACTCGAATGGCTTTTCCTTCGTGTGTGAGCGCTCATGGCGCTTGAGATGCTCCAATCGCGCGAACGAGCGACCGCAGGTGGTGCAGACGTGGGGCCGAGGCTTGTCTGTTTTAGGGGGCGGAATGTTGCCATTAGCACCCGTTTGACCGTTTAGGTCGGTCTGCTTCTTTGAGTCCTTTGGAGCTAGAGACATATGGGTAAGAATTGCACACAGGGAATAGTCTCAGCCAAACTCACCAGGCATATTTCCCGGAATTTCGTGGATACTGGCGAGGTCCACCACTTTTGGGCTTTGGTCCCGATCTTGTCCGACCATACCATCCAATAGCATTCTAGTCTTCAGAAATTCCTCACAGACCAGAGTGTTGACTACTGGTCTCGGGGGGTGGGAGGGAGTCTGCGACGTGCGGGGAATTGCTGAGGAAGAGAGGTTGCGTCAATCTTATGATTGACCGAAGGTCGCGTCTGCACGATATTTGAAATTCAAATTTGTACAATGTGCCGCATCAACGACTGTTCCATCCAAATGACATCAAGTCAGCATGTGTCTCATATGATGCGTAGAGGGTGCTATCATGACCCAAGGTACCGAGGCAGTCTATCAGGAAACTTTGCCGTAAGATAGATGAACGGGACGCACCAATAAGAGAAATGAATTTACGGTCGGCCTATCGAAGGATACGATGTGTGCCTGGAAAGACGGGTTGAATGGGTTCGTTTTAAGCGCAGAATATGGGGACCTGAGACCGGTATGGGGGGTATGGGAGCCTAGTGTTGACGTCTGTTGGAGAGTCGGAGACATCAGCGAACCGGACTAACATTGGATGATGCTTGGTCATAGCATGGTCAGATCACTCACATCAGACTAGACTAGCAGAGCTAGAGCAAGTGACTTTGTATGCTTTAAACTCGGGCATCCATTGGGGGAATTGATCTCGCAAGTTGGGGAGAGTTGGATAAGCCGGAGATAACCGATGGAGTACAGATAGGCAATTGTCGATAAGCAAGAGACACCACAACCACACTGGGGAAGCGAAGTTGGTGAAAGCAAGAGGATGATAGGAGAGGTGAAGTAGTTGGGAAGTTCGAAATTGCCTCCGAGGGTTGGAGTATTGAGTCGTTCTACAGCAGAGCGAGGTACCTGGGTCAGGGTACTTACATACACCGTTGGTAGTGGCAGTAGTGGCGGGTAGAGAGGAACCGGGAAAGTAAGTGGAAAGTACTGTGGAGGTACCCAAGATAAGAGGGTCCGAGGACAAAGGTACACCGAAGGTACATACGAGGCAACTACCAACCAGGGCGATGACAGGCCCAGACAACCAGACAGCAGAAGAGCGACAGACACGCCAGCAGACGGTACCGATACAGAGCGCAGATAGTGGATCCCAGACACACGGGCTGACTGTGCCTGCCAATGATGTCCCCACGATTAACTAGCGTGATACCGAATGCGGTGTAGACTCAATCTTATAGACACGCACGTTCTACTGGACCACCAGTTCCTAGCTCTGGCTCTCTCTGGCTCTGGTTATCAATGAGACTCATTGGTCTCCACGTAGTTGCCCCCTTAGGATTAGCGGCGTAACGCCAGATTTCACTAGTATTGTGTCATTTTAGGTATTATTTTATCCTTTTGAAACATGACCTAGTTAATACTATTGTGGAATGCAATTGAAGAATGTTCTAAATTTTTTTTTTTTGTTTCAGAAAAGAATTCAGGGGTTTGAGGTTACATTTATTAAATTGAAGAAACTTATGATTGAACTGGGATGGTGTATATTGAGGCACTCCGTACTCGTATGTAAAGAATACGCGGCTGCACTAACCCAATTGTTGCTCAGGTGGATATCATTTTAATAAATGATTTACTTCGTATTTCATATTCTCTAAGCCTTGGAAGTATCGGAGTGGGCCCGAGAGTTACAGCGAATAACAAGCCCATACGCATTTATAATCATGGTAATATACGATATAATATGTATTATGGAGGACCTCGTGACAGGTTTATCTTTTTATTTTATTTTCATTTTACACCTTTTCCAGGCTCCCACTAATGTAGGAAAACCAAATTCCAAGTATCCTGGGGGCGGAGTGTCCGGGAAATGATTCAGCGGAAAGATCCGCAAAAGAGGCCATGCGCCATTTTTTGTGGGGGAGTCAAAAAAAAGGGTTCGTGTGGGGGATTTCCCAACAGATGCGAAATCGAACAACCTTAGAAGCTGTTCTACAATTGGATGTGCCGGCAAGGGATATCCTCCGGTTCCTTCTTGCACATGGTCTAAAGTGGCGAGGTTATGTAATTTGAGGAAATATAGTGGGCGTGCCCTTTTTTTTTTTCCTATTTTTTCCCTTTTTTTGGGTTCTTGGCTCCCCCATATTAATTTGCTTTCCCCGGAATCTGCCCCTCAAGCGTTTTCTAGAATCCCCATCCCGTCACTGTATGGACCTCGGGACTCACACGTTGCGCCACGCCGTTTTGAGTTTGGGTCACACGGAACGAAGGATGGATACTCTACCTAAGTAGCCCATTGGGCATTGGGCATGCAGCCGACTATCGGATCGGTGATCTGGGGTTTATGCTCAGGTGGTGATCCAGTATTTCGGTGCTGACACAGCCTTTGGGTCCTTTCAATACTATATTGACTTGAATGCAGACAAAGAGGAAAGTGGTCACACGGCAATAAACGCTCCTATGTCAACTTTCCCAATGTCTCTCTTTTTTTTTTTTTTTCTGAATCTCGCGATGTCTGGAGTAATGGAGTAGAAGTTTTTCCGTAGACTCGTAAGTCGGTCGCACGGACATCTCCTTTGCAGAATCCCCCGGACTTCACAATGCACTAGTCAAACTAGCACATTAGGGCGAGTCTAAGGAAGCTACAGGTGACCCCAGATGAGTCAAGGGTGGTCGAGCGACAAATGGAACAGTACTGCCGCAAGCCACCCTCCCCAGCTTTGACGCAGTGAGCTATCTCTAAGCTGTGTTGATGCTGGGGTTGATCCGGTTGTTAGGATGGCACTGGCCAATCCCTTACATGGATGGGTAAATAAGCTGCAACTCAAGGGTTTGAGTTTCCCCTTGAGAGCATTGGCATACCTCAGGCATCCGACCTATTTCTAATAATCTGCATGCGTCCATGCACGCTCAAATAAAAAGGCACTTTGGCCATATCAATATAATTGCCATATTAAACCCCCATAAGCAGCACATCCGACATTTCCGAAAGCCACCGAGTATATCCACTGAGTATGCCCCAAAAGCCTTAAAATAAACCAAGGCGATTTGGTTCTAGCAAAGACATGTCTCACCTAGGAATTTGAAGCATCGTACAACACTCAACCCCAAACACAGTTCACCGGTGTTGAACACAGCCAATACGATGTACGCAATCCAAGGCCGTTCACAGATACCATCTAACCGGCCCTTACATTTTTTTACAAAAAATACAGACCCTTCCGGTAGGAGGGTCTGTAATTTTTGTAAAAAATGTAAGGGCCGGTTAGTCTAAATAGACGAATTTCAAGCCTAGGAAACAGCCTTACCCTGATATCCGCCAGCTCCGACCAATCTCCTGATGCAGGTCCAACACATTGAAGAAGTCATCGCTTTGTCATGAGCTTGGGCACCAGCACCTCAGGGGCAGACGCCACTGACCCCAATCATGCAATGAGACTGTACACTTAGGCACTACACTAGACAGTACATTATATACCAGTCAACAGGGACATCCCTGGATGAGCGCTAACCATACATCGAGCGCCGAGTCCATCAAACGTTATTGCGTAACCGCGCTTCGCGGATGATCTCTATACGATATGTGCGACGCATGTTAAATATCATGATAGGTGTATATGTACGCCTTTTCCAACCCGTCATGTTTACGTAGTAATATCTACGACAATAAATTACAGAGGATGAAACACCGGCTCAGGCAATGTCTGGCTCTCAAAATATCCCCATAAATTCTCCGAAGCGCCCACATCCTAGCCCTGCGTGTCACGGGGGGGGGGGGGTTGTGGCCAGTGCTGTCATCAACGCGGGATGGCGGACACCCTGATCGGACTTTACGCCGTGTCTTTTTGTTTTTGTTTTTACCGGGTATCACTCCCCGAGGGTGTCGTTTATTATCTGTGAAGAATACAACTATATTGTACCAACTGAGATAAGGTGCTTAACAGTCTATGTATGTATAGGTTCCCTTCCGGATTAATCTCGATGTAATCAGATTAGGCTAAAGAAGAATACAGGTGTACCATGTTGATCACTTGCCTCCTACATGACTTTGTTCAATCTCCTGAGGCTCCGAATTGGCTCACCTGCGTCATTCTAGATCCACAATGAAACCGTTAATACAAATGCAAACTGGACCCAAGGCCTTAATAACGGCAATTGATTACAAAAGTATGCCGGTTAAGACCAAAAAGCGTTGAATGTCGCACACGATCAACTGGCCAACCACATATTAATTTGAAACATACAATCGCAATCCATGCAATAATAATCCATAGCAGTATAGTGGATAGCGGATACGGAGACTAGTGGAGCTCCCGCAAGCTCCCATGGAGAATAAATACAAGCGGCAATTACATCTTGTCCGTGCAGTTCTCGGCCGTGTACGGAGTACCTGGATAACATACGCCGGATAACACGCTGATACGGGACTATTATTCCAGATATCATTATTATGACTATTTTCTATATTAGCGATAACAAATAACACCTTGCAGCTATCAAAGATAAGTTTGTATACTCCGTATTGTGCTCCATGCTAGCATTATATCTCCGGCTAGTACGGAGGACGGAGTATCAATACTACATCGGATGCAGATCGCAACAGCTATTATGCAGTAGTAATAGTCGGGAAAGGATTGCCCAGTACATGGACACTCAGGCTTGCAATCTGACTGGATGGCCCAAGCCCCTGCGTAGATGAACAAAGTTTAGTGTGGGTATAAGGTCGGATCATCCAGAATGAGAGTTGCCAATTGTACAGCTGCATCAGCGTGTTCGGGCCTACCCAGGGACAGTGCTTTTTCATCAAGGAAATGAGAAGCATTTGTGGCGAGTATTGGAGTTTATCCAGCGCTAAGATCAAACATGAAGAATGTTTATATTTGGTACTATTTAGTACCGGAGTTTACGGAGTACCCAGTCCGATGTACACCGATGTACATTTATGTGCATCCAATGTAACATTATATGGCACGTTGTAGCAAGATAGGATGTGGATTAGACACCCTTGTACTTGGAGTCATATGGTCTTTTCAATACATACATATGTACCTATATACGTGCATATATACGTACTTTACCATTAAATTACCCGATAGGCGGAATAACCCGCTTTCCCGATAAGAAACAAAGAGGCTGGACCTGACAAATTGATATCGGAGGGATTATTAGGCCCGGAGAACAGCCGATGTCGCAAAAAAAAAAGTCGAGCTATTTTAGCGTGTTTCTGCTTGTTAAAACGTGAAAGCAGTTAGATCTGATGTGATTGACTGGGCTGGCTCAGACGTGCATTAGCGGTATTTATTGCAGGCACGATGACGAGGGAGCATTGAATGGATGTTGTACTCTTTTCCATTGGATTGGATAGGAGCAGACTTGGCCGGTAGATCAGATCGATTGATTTTCTAGCGCGAGGTACCTTGCGCTTTGTATGCAGTCAGCTTTGAACTTACCTAGGCAGTGCTATACACACTGCTTCTAGGCACTACTTCCAGGTATGTAGCCACTACCGAGGTATATACAATTTAAGACACTATTCAACATTGTAGACACGCCAATATACTTCCCAACTGACTCTGATGTCTTGAGCCGAGCAACACAAGCACAACAGTCAACTGTCTGACCTTGAAATGCGCTCAACAGTCGCCATTCGAATTCATGCATGTCATACCTAGAGCGTCAATCCACTCCACTGTCTCCATGCTTAGTGGCATTCCGATATCCATACAATAAATGTCCAATATAGCAACATCGAGTGGGTCTTTTTTTCGCATTGACACAAAGAAAAAAAAAACATCCCACATAGCCACAAATGCACAATGCACAGCCAGGGTCGATCGTCCAACACCTTCCCAACACTGTAACGTATACGAAGTACATATTGCACCACTTATCTATTCTATATTTCCGAATGCTATTGATTTATTTCCATAAGAACACTATATAGAAACAAAGAAATGTATTCGGGGCTACTCCGTACCCCACTAACCAGCGCAGCCCTGGAGGATCATTGAACCGACTGGTCCATTCGTCGCACCCGACTCGGCCCCAGGCTAATTCGGGGCGCCGAAAGGCTACACGGGATATGTACTAGGTCACGTCACATACAAAGGCCGCATATGTATGGAGAATGTACGGAGTACGGAGTATCTAATGGCGCATTGGCGATCTGGCACGGTCCATCCTACGCAGTGGCTTTGCATAGGTACAGGTTATCCCTGACAATGCCTTGTACAGTTGATCTGTGTTGTGAAATTGTGAATAGGCGAGGATAGCGAGTTGCATATCTGGGTAGATCCGTGGAAGTAGTGTTGATATGTTATTTTGCAAGTATTTTACGCTGCACCTTGTTCTGCTGATGTTTTTGCATTGCAGATTGCCCCTCCCCCTCCAAAAGGCGGAATTGCCTGGATCTAATTCCGCTGTTGAATGTGAAGGATTATCTAGCCCTGAATGTATATCAACCTCATTGACTTGGAAGTGTGGGCGCAATCGTAGAATGTCGCGAAAAATGTGTCTATTTACTATGCCAGATATAAAGACAAAATCTTTTTGTTCACCCACCCTAACCATCTGAAGGAAAGGGTCTAACTCCGAGCATAATGATATTGAGGAGCAAAAAATCCACAGAATTCGAATGGTATATGAGCAAGACATGGCACATGAAATTCCCGAGTCAGTCGGAGCGTAGATACATTTTCTTCGTTTAGACACTGATCGTCTTGAAAACACTATAAAACGGACCTGGTTAGCTTGGTTCATATAACTCATCAAGAATATAACATACCTGAATCCATTGCTGCCGGTCGCCATGAGCGTACCGGGCATCTGCGCCTGCCAGTGGAGCTCCTTAACAGACTCCATGTAGTGCACGAATAGCAGTTGCGAAGGAATGTCCGCCATATTGGCCTGGCGGCTTTCTTCGTCGTCCAGCTCGACAGCAAGATCCCAAAGTGTGACAGTGTTGTCTGCGGAGCCAACGGCCACCACGCTGTCATCTGAGGGGTGCCATTCGATAGTCGTGATGGGCTCCTTGTGGAAGTCGAATGATGCAACGGGGGTAGAGGTGATCTGAGCGGAAGGTGCCGCGGCATTGGGCTTCCAGTGACGCAAATCCCAGACCGCCCACTGTCCATCGTCGGCACCAGTGGCCAAAAGGTGAGCTGTCTGGTTAGACCAGCTCATAACGTTCACGTCGGTGTTGGAGACCTGGACGTCCACGGCGGGCTTGCGCGACTTGGATCGTACATCCCAAACCTTAACGCTACCGTCACTGCTAGCGGACGCAAATACATTGCGCTCGTTGGGGGACCACTGCAGTTCCTCAATCGAGGAAGCGTGGCCTGTGAAGGGCCGGGTGTCGGTAACCCAGCCACCACCTTCAGTGCGAGTGGTAGCATAGATCAATCCGTTATTGTCACCGGTCAGCAGTTTTCCAAGAGGCTGGAGCGGAGACCAGTCCAATGCATATCCTTCGGTCTTGTGCATGCGCAGGGTGGACAGAGGCTTAGATGCCGAAGGGGGAAGAATAGTGCCGGGAACGTCGAAGCTGGAAAGGTGGGCGGTAACATCGTGAATGACGACTTGCGAGTTCTCGAGCCAGGTCGCGGTAAGGGTCTGAGGGGGCTTGGAGTAGTCACCGGACTGGGAGGGGGTCTGGTGGGTACGGATGCGGTTCGTCGTTGAGCCAAGCGGGATCGACTTGTGCTCGAGAATGGGCTCACCCATGTCGTCGTCGTCTGAATCACTGTCTGAATCCTCACCCTCCTTCTCCATCTTACTCAGACCGCTCATCTTGAGCACCATGAGTTCATTGTCCTTGGATTTGGAGCCCTCGGCTTGTGTACCAGTAACAGCATAGACAGTAGCGGGGTAGGTCTTGCGGTTATCACCGAGCGAATCGCGCACAATATCGAAGGAAAGGCATGGCCATGGTGTGCTTAGTGTGTGAAGCATATCGTAGGTGGAGGGATCGGGCGATAGTGTCTCTCCGGGAGCCAATTTGGTTCGTCCAGGAATGAAAGTCTCCTTGTCGACATCCATAGCTTCTATAAGATTTAAACATGGTCAGTTTAGTTGAACAGATTTAGAAATTCAGGTAAATAAAGCGCACCCTTCTCTTCTTCCTCGCGCTCAGCATCTGGGCGACCATCCACTCCTGCCTCTAGGATCTCATCTTCACTCTCGAATTCATCCTCGAACTCGTCTTCGAACTCCCCCGCCTCGTCCATTGGGGCATCTGCAACTGGCCGCTCACCAGCCTTGAGGGCGGCGGTATTCTCGTCCACATCAGCACTTCTCTTGGACATCTTGAAATCCGTGGAAAAGTGATAATTATAAGAGTGTCGAGACCGAGGAGGGGGATGTGCGATAAGAACTTTTTTTTTCCCGTAAATTTTGGCAACAGCGTGGGAGCGGCGCTAAACCTATCGTGGCTTAGCGTCAGATCACAGTTGCCCGCCCTCGAGCTGAAGGTACCGGAGAGCCCTGACGTTCTTATTTGATGTGCCTGGGCCCTGCTGTTTAGGAACATACTTGGACATTCATTTCCAGCCTGGTTCCTGCATTTGTTTGCTTCGCTTCGGAGTTTCATACTCCCAATTCAATTCTGTTTACTCAGGGACAACCCTTGTCCGCTTGAACTCCCGAGAATAAACACGGCTCTCGGCTTCTTCAATTTTCTTAAAATCCCTTGAGTCAATACATATGCAATCTCGCTAGATTGTGCTGGAATCTCAGCCATTATTGTATTGGTTAGTCACCTCCTGAAACCCCTCATCCTACACGTATATGCTGACAATCGAGACTTGTGTGACAGATTGCATCCCTGACTTCTACACCAATACCGATCGTGAAACGCCATGGAGTTCCATAAGCCTAATTGGGAGCCTCTTGTTGCCCCTGAGAGGGAAGCGCCCGCTGTTCCTGTCGTTGCGGAATCTGAGAAGATTGCCCCAGAGCATCAGGCGGAACAGGCGCAGGAGCAAGCACACGGACAGGGACAGGAGATTCTGCCCGAGCAGCCTCTGGAGCAACCTGTCGAACAATCCCAACAATCCCTGGACCAGCCTTTGGAACAGTCAGCACCTGTCATGGTCAATATCGAAGAACCGGCTTCCGACCACACAATCAGCCGTGCAGCCATCAACACTGGTTATAACAGCGATTCGAAGGCGCATTACCACTCCCGATCGACCGACTTTCATCAATCTGCTCCTGAATATGCCGCCCAAGATACCGACCAGTCGCGGCAGAACTCATCTCCATTGCTCAACCACCATCCCCTACCTGTTCCCAACTCCAGGCCTGGATCTGGACTATCCAGTGGCCCGGAACGCGCCCCTGGTGTTTCCCAGTTGCAACAACAGGACGCCAGCCAGCGCCAAGCCTCCCAGGCTAATAAGAACAGCGTGGTGATTAAAGTTGGTATGGTAGGCGATGCGCAGATCGGAAAGACCAGTTTGATGGTCAAGTACGTCGAGGGCAGCTGGGATGAGGATTACATCCAGACATTGGGTAATTTGAGATTTTATTCATTTGGTAGTTCTGTTCTTTCTAGCTAATGCGTTGTCTAGGTGTCAACTTCATGGAAAAGACAATCTCGATTCGCAACACTGAAATCACCTTCTCGATTTGGGATCTTGGTGGCCAGCGCGAGTTTGTTAATATGCTACCACTTGTCTGTAATGACGCCGTTGCAATTCTTTTCATGTTCGATCTTACTCGCAAGAGTACATTGAACTCAATTAAGGAGTGGTATCGCCAGGGACGTGGGTTCAATAAGACGGCCATCCCCTTCCTGGTGGGCACCAAATATGATCACTTTGTGAACTTCCCCCGTGAGGATCAGGAGGAGATCTCTATTCAGGTACTTGGTGATTCTCGTCTATACCGTTGCAACAACTAACATTCTGCAGGCCAAGCGATTTGCTAAGGCGATGAAGGCTAGTCTGATATTTAGCAGCACCAGCCACAGCATCAATGTGCAAAAGGTACGTTGTAATCGTCTATACCCTATTGCTCGGTATATTTCAAAGTCCGATGAGACACGTGCTGACCCACTACAGATCTTCAAGATCGTTCTAGCCAAGGCATTCGATCTAAAGTGTACCATTCCGGAGATTGAGAATGTTGGCGAGCCCCTGCTCCTCTACAAGAATGTCTAAGAATTGCCCGTTTGCCCTGACGATGATGTACATTGTGACGCTGCTGATGATCGACGCTGGCCCTCTACCCTCACTGCTTTACCACTTTGTGAATTTCCCTTTTCCTTTCTCCAACGATGTACTTGACCGTTCTTATGTCTGTATCACAGCCTCGGGCTCTTCTGGACAGGTTGCATGCCGTTAGTCGGAGATCTCGAGGCTTGTCATATTTTAACTGCTACCCTTCTCCTTGTCATTTTTTTTTTTGCTTCATCTTGTTCATTCATCTTTGAATGTACCCAGTGTTCCTTTTTTTGTTCCAGATGAGGGCTTCACCGGCTTTAAGGCGTTTGGGAGTCCCGAACCGTGATATTCTGGAAATACATTCAAACCTCTTCTGCTTACAATACCTCGGGGGGCTTTACTGTGTATATTGTAGATATATGTTGTGTTGTACTCCGTAGTCTGTACAAAGTTCCAAATATAGATCTGGACCCATGGGTACTCCGTACATGGCCCCATGGATGGCAGGGCTGACCCCTCCTTTAGTTGAGCCTCCTATAGTTGTTGTTTTTTGTTTATATTTCTTCTAGACTGATCTTTCCCTGTCTTTCTCGGGAGATAGCTGAAATCAGTTATCGGCAATAATAACTTTTGCGATAATCATCCTGAGCGTTTCAAAGTGCCCAACAAGGCTACTTTCGCCCCCGCCAAGCCAAGGACGAAGTACCTAAGCTCGAGCTGTCTAATTCTTCTAGACACGTCTCGACTTTCCCCTCAATATAGGCTCAGTCATCATGGCTGAAGATCCTCAGTTGAATTCTATCCAGCAGCGGATCGCCGCCCTCAACCAGTCGCAACTGGCCCGCCCACCAGGAGGCCCTGGACCGTCATTCCGCCCAACCCCCGAACGGAGCGCGTCAGCCAACAACCCTCCCTCATACGATGCAGTCGGCTCTGTGGTGGATCGAGCATCTGTCGGAAATGAACCCGCAGATGAGAGAACCCAGAGGCCGGTCCTACGGCCGGAAGTGAAACCAAAACCAAAAGCCCCTCCGCCATTGCCCACGCGAAGATCAGATCGCCTGCCTCCCCCCACACCAGCTCGCCCTGCGCTACCACCGCGCCGACCGACGGACCAAAAGCGCCGGCCCTCCCTTGAGTCTGTCACTTCCGATGCGTCATACTCGACAACGTCAACAGCTACAACTGCGGGACGAGGCGCATCGACAACCTCGTTAAACTCCACTGGGAACAATCGTATCAAGGCGCCTGCATGGGGCGAGGCGGAACTGCCTAAGCTGCCTCCCCGTCGACCGAAGGAACAAGCCAGTTTGGAACCGCCCCCGCGGCCTACGATTAGTAGTAAGAGGAGCTTTGGAAGCCTGTCTGCCCGACTGACCGCCAAACTACCGGGGTCCAAGCCGGCCGTTCCCTCTCCTCCAAGTCGGCCTGAACGGCCAAGTCAGCCTCCTCGTCCTACGCAGCCTCCACGACCTACCTCGTCTCCAAATCCTAGCCAGCCACCCCCACCCTATGAAGCCGAAGAGGAACCCCCGGTACCTCGGCTGCCGCCACGCCGCCCATCCGGGGTACATGCAGACACAAATGGAACTGGTGATGACTTGAGCATCAACCTGCCAATTCGGAAGACATTACCTCCCCCACCAACGGCTGCGCAAATCAAGGATGCTAGGCAGTTCGGGTTTGGTAATACAAGTCCAACATCTCCACCCAAACCCAGCAGAACTGCCCCCAATGGAACACCACCGCCTATTCCACTTGGCTCTCGTCCGGATCTATCCAAAATTCTGGCTACAAAGCCACGTCTCAATGGGTCAGCTGTGTCTCCAACCCCTCCGCCCCCCACATCAGACACCGAATGCTTGGTATGTCGGGACTTCTCTGGCCCTGATAACCATGCAGCCCGGTATCCTCGTGAATCACTTCCCACGCAGGATATGAAGTGGCTGGCCAATGAGTTGACAGCACCATTCCCATCCATAACAGACAAGGCCCGCGCGATATTCACCTGGTTGCATCATAACATCTTCTATGATACCTATGCCTTCTTTAACAACTGTGTGAAGCCCTCCACACCAGCCAGTACTTTGGCATCTGGAATGGCAGTCTGCGAAGGTTACGCAGGACTATTTGCAGCACTAGCCACCCACGCCGGTCTAGAGGCAATAGTAGTCGGCGGCCACGGCAAAGGTTTCGGACACGAAGCTCTTGCTCCAGGGGTCCCGGTACCCCCATACGAAGGCAACCACGCCTGGAATGCTGTCAAGATTGACGGAGGCCGATGGAAACTAATCGACTCCTGCTGGGGCGCAGGAGCAATAGAAGGCGCCGGACAGCCATACAAGCAACGATTCGAACCAGCAATGTTCTCAATCCCGAACGAAGAGTTCGGCCTAAAGCATTTCCCCGAAAACAAACGCCACTTCTTCCGCGAGGACGGCCGTCCCGATCTGACCTGGGAAGAGTACATCCTCACAGACCCAGAACGACCAAACGGCGTCGAAGGTCTCAAGGTCTACAGCGATGCTGACAAGCGCACCATCGGCCGCAAGACCTTCCACCCACAGGGCCTGCACATCTCTATCAGCACGCCAGGTGCAATGCGCTTCCAATTCGGTCTCCTCTGTCCACACTGGACACTAGCTCGCCACAGCCACATCCAGCATGCGGGCTTATTCCTGCTTATGATCCACGGTGTGGATGGACGCGAGGATGACAGACTACCTTTCACTCATGTATCAGGCTCCGGACCCGCGGGCGGTGGTGAGTTCTGGTATGTTGATGTCCCCAGTGCGCGTATGCTCGGTGCGCCGGGTCAGAAGCTGCAGTTGGCTGTGTTGACTAGCTTCGGGGATCGGAAGGATGCTAGTGGCGTTACGGCACAGGAGTTCCAGGAGAAGGTTGGCCGGGTTGGTATGGCTTGGGCTTATGTTGCTGAGTGGGAGCTGGTTAGGTAGATTTCTTGACCATGCCTGGCGCTCTAATTTTAATATAATGTTTGTCTTTTGATGGGTTGATCCTTGTTTGCAGGGCGTGCATATACTCAGGTGTATCTTGTTAATCAAATATATCATGTGGGCCATTGCTTTGTAGGCTGAGGACGCTACCACTATATAGAGAAAAGGTAGTCTGGACAGCTTTTTAAAGTCAAAGATAATTCAACAAATGAGGGTGTGTCATGTCATGCACTATATATATCGGAGCCTGGTCTATCTGAGCCTAACGCTCAGATATAGTGGTCTTTTTGGCCTAGTTTGTAACTCGCCAGTCCAGGGGCAGGTTATAACTGGGAGGAAATACATGTGGAAGTGATGGTGAAACATGAACCTCACCCCCAAGCAACTCGCTCCTCACTCAGCTATCAAAGATACCTCAGTACATGGGTACTCACTTCTTCAAACTCGTTCTGATCAACAATTATGCCTTCCTTGATGGATCTCCCCTGGAGATCCGTACCATGATCTTCAATCAATCAATCAATCAAAGTTCAATTAACCAGTTGCAGTCTAATTAGTTGTGTATGATTATGCACGCGCTTCTCAACCGAAGCAAGAACTCGAAGCCAAACGACGAGCTGGAATGTTAGAACCTGCCCCTGGACTGGCGAGTTCCAAACTAGGCCAAAAAGACCACTATATCTGAGCATAATGCTCAGATAGTCCAGGCTCCGATATATATAGTACGTGACGTGACATGGAAGCACTATGTGCTTCTAGAGAGTATACATATGCTGATTGTAAAGAGTGCGGAATCAGTCCATTCCTGCAATAACCCATAAATCCAAACCCAAACCCATACATAAGAAATCGTCACATAATGATTGCCATGGGGTGCAACCCCCACCTTCCATCTCTCACTTCTCTCCGGCATGTTGGTCGACTTTGGCTGGGTCTCTCGTTTCACAGCATCGTTTATCGTCATTGGCTAATACCCATCGTCTTCCACACCTTGTACCATCATCTTCAAAGAGGTAATCAATGGCTATCGTACCCCACCCAGCTCTCCATCCAAATCGAACATGGTACATATCTTGGACACACCATACACGAAAACGGGCGACCTTTATTCATACCACGAGAAGCGCGATATTCACAGCCCATCAAACACTCTCCCTCTGCTCCTGACGAGTCGTCAAGCCTCGGTAAAAACTCAATGGACCCTCAATCGAATCCAGAAGACCGCCTACGTCCTTGACGTTTCAGTTCTCAACGAAGGGGATATGTTTTCAACCTGGGTATCAGTCCCACAGCTTACGACCCACCTGTCTACACTACATATGGACATGCGGCTTTTCGGACGGATGGCCACCAGCAACGAGCTGCGTCCACAAGGAAGTCATCCTGATCTCAACCATTTCAATTGCAATTTCTATGCCATATTAGACCGGTTCTTACCGTATGGACCAGTGAACGAGAAGAAAGGCGGCAGTGGAACCCCTTATGAGGACCGTGTGATCACTGTTGAGAACTTCGTCATCGACTTTCGCTCGGCGGAGAGGAATCTACCGTTCCCCCCTCGTGACATGGGATACCGTGACTGGCTGACACACATTGCAAACACCTGGCATGGCGATCAACGGGTGGACAAGGCTCCTAAGTACGAAACACGTCCAAAGTGGCCTTTGTACTTATTGAGAAGTTGGTTGAAATCTACGATCGGTATGGGCTACGGAACTGCGGAGTTTGGCGGAATCATTTATGAGAGGATCGGTACCATCTTTATGATGGTAAATGGAAGGCTGGAGACTACCCTTGATCTTGCGGATGGATTGGCTAAGCTGCTGGTTCAGAGTCCCCCCCGACACAGTGGACTATGCGTTTCGGGGTGTTGGTGCGGATGAGTTTCACATGTGGAGAGGAACAACTTTCCTCAAATTGCATGCTCTTGGATTCCCTGTTGTGTGGCCACAGGACCTAGAGAGTGAGTGATCAGTCCTGGGTCAGGTAGATGAAGGGCACTTGGTGTTTGCTGACGCCGACGGAGGATACTCGAATGATGATGATGCAAATATGATATTCTTTCAACCTGCCGTGATATAAGTTAAAGCATACTACGTATGTAGTCTCTAAGGTCGGCAACATAACATCACCAGTTGGTCGATAAAGGGAGGAAGGAGCGACCTTGCCTGTACCAGAAGAGCTCATTAACCGTGGACTTCCAGAGTTCCTTGACGCGCTCTCGTAATACAAGTCTACGATAACCAATGGGCACAATATGCAAGCGCTCTCTAACTATCATTTGATAACCCATTAGCTATGTGTGTGAAAGAGAAGATAAAGCGGATTATATATGGACCATATCGGTTAGTACTACATACACCTGTCTGCATCAGACGGAAGATGGCCTTTTTCAATCAGATGACCTCTCTCTCTCTTTCTCTCTCTCTCTCTCTCTCTCGCCTCTCGCTCTGATGGAAGTGGTATATATCTGTATGAAAGAGCAACCGAGAAAAAGGCTGTACTTTCTCCTACTGGACGCAAGATCGCTTGGTCAGAACGATCGTGCAATCTTACTTCTCTTTGGAGCTCTGCCGTTTAGCGTGTATGGTCCCCTGGAGCTGTCTTCGATGGTCTCCCAGCCTTCCTTGGTCAAGTTGGAGGATTTAATCTGGCAGAGTTGACCCGTTTCGTATTTTATGGCGGTCCCTCGCTAAGGCGACCTACGTTATACGAGCGAGAACGCCCTCATCCGTGCCCTTAAGCTTGGCATCATTTATCAGCACGATGTCCAAACCCCTGATTCCGCGCGGCGAAAGCCCTGCATATGCGATAATGAGCGCAATATGAGGTATCTCAATAAAAGATACATTGTATCGGTGTGTTTATCTATGTATGTTGTAGGGCTGAAATGCGAGGTACCCCGGATTTCAGGTGTGCCAAGCACAGTCCCAGGGTATGCCAATTAGCCTGCCTCATTTGGAAAATTTAGATTGCAACATCCATGGATGTTTTACCCAATAGAGCTTTGCTGAAAAGTGACTGTGATCTAGCCCCCTTGGAAGCGAACCTTGGATGTAGCCCTTATATTACAACCAAGGAGGAAAGTTGTTCTTAGGTGAGATAGAACAGAAATGCCTTAGCATGTATACGGGGGGCCTAAGGTCTGACCAATCTCGGCTTCCCCCTTCCGTTCTAGTCCTCACTGGCAATCTCCACCCAATAATAATTATAGTTCAGTCAGCAATTTTCACCTGCTTAGGCCCCCGCCCAATATGTTTTTCAAAGTCGAGAATACTACATTATGCATGCATTTTGTATGTAGGTTCAAAGTGGTGGTGTCATTGATAGATGAGACATGGTAAATGTTTGCTTACTTTTGATTTATTTGTTTTGTTTGGTTTATTTGATCTGTTTGTCTAATGTGCAGTATTTTGCTGATTGGTTGAGGTTGTCCATGGGTGGAGTCAACTCCTTCCCAAGGCTGCCTCTTCAGGCTGATCCCGCACGTGGACACCTGCCTTAACGAGCGAACAGCCCGTTGAGGATGAACCCATAAGATTGTCCGCGGATGTCCGCCCCGCCCTATGGACCCCTTATTTTTTTTAAATCTCCCAATGTTATAATCTTTCTCTCCCTTATCAGCTTCTGTCTCTTCTGTCTTCAATTCCCCCCTTCCCTTCAGAGGGTGTTGGCATCATGAAATCTTCATTGCATACCCCGGGAGATCTCTCCCTCCGTGGGCAGCTTGAAGATTCAGCCCTCTTCGCCCTCAAAGTTGCCAGATCCCCTCAGCTCTACCTAGACGCTTCTCGCACATATTTCTTCTCCATCACTTTCATTTCTCTCATACTATCCAAATCCTTCCATCTCTGTGTCCATCTCACGTCGCTAGCGGTCCCATCCCTCCTCCCGTGGGGCCCTACCTTTTTCCTGGTGGATATCCTGCTTATTCTGGTCGCGTGCTACCTGACACGTTCCTTCGAATCGCGGATCGCTCAGAATGTAACCGCCGTTGTAACTCTTTTATTCAGGTGAGCTGTCGTTTGCATTTATAATACAGAAATGGTAAATCGCTAACCGCACCCTAGTCTATACATTTCGTCGATGACCTCCGCCAATATCTCCTTCTATGTCCATACAGGCGCGGAGATTCCCTGGCGGAAACCGGAAAGTTCTCACGAGGACGATCGCACTACCGCTACCCAGACTGTTCTGTCCATGTTGACTGTCGCTTTCTTCGTCGACATATTGATCATGGTCGGCGCGTACTTCGCTACGCCATGTCTATTTCGAGCCACCGAAGCTTTCCTGGAGATTTGGGGTTCGCTTTTGCTCTCCCCTTTCCGCCGATGTCTTCGACGAAAACCCTCGGCAGACCCAGAGACCTATCAGCAGATTGAAATCGATGACTACGACGAGAGCCACAATGACAGCGACTCCGTGTCGCAATTGGATGTACCTCAAAAGCAACCCGTGCAAAAGAAGAGCCGGTCATTGCTGAAGCGCGTTATCGCTATATCGTGCGGTGTGATCATAGTACTCCTTAGTTGCATTCGTCCACGCGGTGCGGATTACAGTTATCTCTCCAAGTCTTTGTCTCTCGCGCCGTTCGGAAGCCACGAATATTCGCCCGCTCAAGAACGTCCCACGTCGGCGAGTGGAAGTGCGGCTCCTGAAAGTTCCCCGGAAAGTGCACCATCAAGCGCCCCATCACGTACTCCAGCAAGTGCTCCAGCAAGCGCTCCGTCAAGTGCTCCTCCATCAAATGTTCCATCAAGTGCTCCATCAAGTGCTCCAGAACGTGGCGCTAACGGAAATTCTACCTCGTTACCGGCTGATTTCAGCTGGCTCGAAGGCCACACCGCTCTGGACTCCTTTCCCACATTTGACTGGTTACCTTCGTACAATTCGTCAGATGGCTTCCCGGATTGGTCCCCCTTCCGTATCAATAAGCACGACAAGTCTGACTATGTGTATGAACACTACAACCCGCTGAAAGATCCTCTGCACACGCCCAACCTCCAAAACGATATTTTAGAGCCTATACGTGAACTTCTCCACGACGGAAGTGTGAAGATTAAGCATGTCATTCTCATTAAGCTTGAAAGCACTCGACAGGACGTGTGGCCTTTCCGCTCAAACTCTTACATCATGAAGCACATCAATGACTCTTACCCGGACGGTATCCCCAATGAGGTCCAGGATAGGCTCACTAAGCTCACCCCTACTGCCGAGCGCTTAACCGGATTTGAGACCGGGTTCCGTAAGGACGGGGATGATTCTCCCAAGCCCTATGGTGGTATCAGTGCGAGGAATGCTTACACGTCCGGGACTTACACGCTGAAGAGTATTACTGGCACTGTGTGCGGAGTGAATCCTATGGCTGTCGAGGCCAACCTCGAATACCTGCACGATATTTACCAGCCTTGCTTGCCGCACATACTCGAGGCATTGAACCAACAGCCAAACATCAGTACCCAGGCAGACACCAATAGCCAGACAGATGACTGGACTTCCTGGCCGTGGCACACTATGTGGATGCAGTCACACCCCGACGACTGGGATAAGCATTACATGCTTCATCCTGCTCTGGGTTACAAAGATATCATGGCAAAGAGAACAATCGATGCAAATGGTAAAAAATATATCCCAGAAGAGACAGAAGAGGAAGAGGAACATGGCCATGAGGATAAGTTACTGAAAAATTATCTCCGGGATGTCATTGATGACGCTAAGAAGAACAACACTCGCCTCTTCCTTAGCCATCTAACACATAATACACACACTCCGTATTATAAACCTGGTGATTATGAGGAGATGATGGGGGATTTGTCGAATGAACGGAACGAGAAGTTGAACCGATACCTAAACACTATGGCCTACCAGGATGAGTGGATAGCCGATATCCTGGAGCTTCTTGATGATGCCGGTATTGCCGATGAGACCCTTCTTGTGATGACTGGTGACCAGTAAGTTATGCCTATATCTCGCAGCCTCTCCAGCCTCTAACTTCCTCTAGCGGTCTATCACTTCCAAATGACGGTGGAATAACTGCCTGGCATTCCCCTCATGTTGGCAATTTCCACGTGCCGCTATTCTTCTCGCATCCTAAGCTGCCCCAGCTGGAAGTTAATAATGCTGTTCTCTCCACCCAAATTCTCCCCACGATCCTCGATCTTCTCGTCGAAACATCCTCAATCGACGAGGACTCGACTAAGATCATCAAAGATCTGCTCCCAATGTACGAGGGCCAATCGATGATCCGCACGCTCATCCCCGAGCACAACGGCAAGCAAGAATGGCACTTCTCCACCATGAACCCTGGCGGAACGTGGTTCACTATGCGAGCGGCCGCACAGCCCTACCGCTTGGTCGTGCCTCTTAAGCCCGACGCTAAGTGGCGATTCACCGATGTCGTGGCCGATCCCTTCGAGCTCAATCCTCAGGAAGATCTCCAGCTTTTGTTCCTGGTCGACGTTGTGCGGAAGGAGCATGGTCCTGAGGCCGTGAAATGGCTCAGCGAGGCGGCCCATGTCGCTAAGTGGTGGGTTGAGGAGAACCACCGCCGCTGGAAATATGATCCCAAGAACCCGGAGAACAATTGAAGTCTTATCGGGCGGAAGTGGAACCGTGCTCTCTGGTAGCAACGTCGATTGAGGTTGACAGCCATGTTCCTTACGGGTATAAGAGCTGGTTATGTTGATTCAAGTCTCGTTCGTGTACATAATGTGGTCCGGAGGAGTTTTTTTGTATATTAATTGTCGGGGTGTTAATAGTGCCCGAGGCAGAACTATCTGTATTTTCCAGAAATGACTTTCGATCTTGCCAAATTATCTTCCACAAGCAATCATCTCCATGTACTTTTAATATACTTTCGTGGCTCTCCAATACGATGTTGCTGAAACACCTGGAGCCCAAACGGGACCTCGGTTTCACAGGTGAATTAGCGTGCGATCTCACCAACTCACCTTGTAGTAGAAGTCATTCTACGCATGGTCAAGAGTCATGATGGCAGTCAATAGGTAGGTCCGAAAACAAACAGCTCGAGTTGTGTGGGTGAATATGTGGTCGAGATGAAGAAAAAAGGGTTCACCTAGGGGAGTGGGAATGGAGGAAACGGAAGGGCTTGGGGTGATAGCAAAGGTTTCTAACACACTCCAAACTCTAGCCAATGAGGTTTCACCAAGGAATTGAGTCTATTCAATACCGGTGCTTTATGTCAAAGGAGGATGAGGATTTTGTGGAATTCGATCGGCACACCAATGAGATAGGTGCAAAGCCGCAAGCTTAATATAAAATCCGCCGAACCTGTCAGTAAAACCGATGGATCAATTACCATGTTGTTTGATCCACAGAGCGAAATTCTCGACTGTTGCCTCGCCCTAAGTTGGGCCTATTGTACATATGCTACATCACTGGTCTGCTCACATATTCCCAGAAAGTAATAGAAAACAAAGACTTGGATCTCGAAATTGGAATCCGTTCCTCCTTGGAAAGAGCCTCCGATCGCCGAGTCTGTGCTCGTGATGACGTCTATTTAGTGATTTGTCTCGGCCAGATGAGCCTAAGCGGCCATATAAAGCGCCAGCATCCCAGATAGGAAAGGCCCCCACCCGGTAGACATTACCCTGTCTATATGCGGAGTACGGAGGGCGGAAGACGGAGTGAGGTAAGAACTTCTGGCCATTCCTGGGATGGGCCTTTACTAGATTACCATGGACCGTGCAATGGCAGGGGGGGTGCGGGGAGGAATGGGCCTTCGAAGATTCACCATCGATGTAAGTGGCTTGAGGATGAAGGCAAAAGCCATGTGCAAAAAACATGTGAGAGATCATTCGCACTAAGCATCAGGCTCCAGAGAACAAAAACTACGGGGAATGTTGGGGGAATGCTGGGGAGATGTTGTCTCGGTGAGCGCAATTAGGACTTCCCCAGTCCTCCGCATCTTTCCCACGCGGGGAATGCCACATCAGACGATGAGAACAGACTCGAAACCCTAGATGAATATGAATGCGACAACGTGGAAAATTAGATTATTGAATCCACCCTTCATCCATGTAGCCAGTGACAAGACCGAATGTCTGAAACACAATATACTTTGCAGCAAGCGAACGACCAAAAAGCCAAGGAAAAAAGAAGACACAATAATTGCCAATACTGGTCCAGAAAAGGAAAAAAACCACCGCAGCCCGAGTTCAAGCCGAGTCCACTTCGGCGAACGGCAGCCACTGAAGTTCACGAGAAGCCGTGTGCCGTCCCGTTCTGGGAAAATGGCCGTAGACGGGGCCCCGGACTATTATGTGCTCGGGTCACCAGTTGAGCGATATTCATTTCATTCGTTGTCTTATGGGATGTGGACACTTCCGGCTAATTCCATAAAACATGCAATACCCTCCATACACCGTAAGATACCGAGGGGTGTTTCTGGACAGGGAAATGATTAGTGCCCACGAAATGTTTTTGTGGGTTAGGTCTGGGGATGTCTGGAAACTGTACGGAGTAAGGAGTACATCGTATGCACGTTGACCCTTTTTTTTTATTTACAAGAACCACATTCTTATTCTCTAGAAGCGTGTCTTGATATTTTTATTTCTAATGCCTAGAAACGCCACTGCCGTGCCGATTATAGAGGTCCGACTCTCTCTCACCCGAACACGGCTTCCGTGTTCGGGGGATTCTCAATTACCGCTTGGCCTTTGTTCGGCGTCGAATTCGTGGTCGATTCATTCCCCGGATCCCAGTCTTTGCCGGGTGGTCCACCAATCACCACCGAGCGGGTGGGTAAGCATAATTCAATTTCCACCAATCAGAGTCCCTAATGATACCCGAGGCTGCAAGCAGAGTCTTGGCATAAGTTCTGTTGTAACTCTACAATATTAATGGTCTCCTTATTTATTATTGTACCAAAACGGTCACATATTTTACGCTAATTTCTCTCCCCAGACATCCCAAACACGGGAGGGGGTGGGGATTCACGAGGCAAACAGAACAGAACAACACTAGTACCTATATGCGGGTGGTTTTTATTAGTTGGTTATTTCTTACTGTAGAGAAGAGTTTTCCCGGCATGCGATCTATTTAAGCGCAAGGTTCTCCCTCGTTCCATTTTCGGTTTTGGTTGTAGTTCCATTTTCCTTTACCCCATCATTTTCCCTCGGCTTGGGTTTAACAGTCACCATGTTTGTCGTGGGGAATCTCTACGTTATCACGGCGGTGTCCGTCATTGGCGGTGCACTGTTCGGTTTCGATATCTCGTCTATGTCGGCCATTATCGGCACGCCAGCTTATAAGTGTTATTTCAATCATGGGCCTAAGGGCCCTCCATTCAACGACGATGACACATGTAGTGGTCTCAGCTCCCTGGCTCAGGGTGGTGTTACCGCTGCCATGCCCGGTGGTTCTTGGCTCGGTGCTCTCATCTCTGGTTTCATTTCGGATCGTCTTGGTCGCAAGTATGCTATTATGATTGGATGTGTTATTTGGTAAGTGCTTGCATGGTTGCATAGTGGCATGGTTGGGGTAGAGTTGATGTTGGACCGTTGTAGCTAACATTCTGTTAGGGTTATCGGCTCCGTTATTGTCTGCGCTTCCCAGAACATGGGTATGCTCATTGCCGGACGTATCATCAACGGTCTCAGTGTCGGAATTGAGTCCGCTCAGGTCCCTGTCTATATCTCGGAGCTTTCTCCTCCCTCCAAGCGTGGTCGTCTCGTCGGCTCCCAGCAGTGGGCCATCACCTGGGGTATTCTGATCATGTACTAGTATGTGGCCCACACTTGACATTCGAAAGGTGAATTAGTAGCTGACTTTTTTCGTTTAACAGTATCTCCTTCGGCTGTTCCTTCATCGGATATGGCAACCAGGCCACCTCCCACAACTACAGCGAGTCTGTCTTCCGTATCCCCTGGGGTGTGCAAGCAGTCCCTGCCGTTCTCCTCTTCTTCGGAATGATGATCCTCCCCGAGTCCCCCCGTTGGTTGGCCCGCAAGGACCGCTGGGAAGAGTGCCAGTCGGTGCTTGGCCTAGTGCACGGCAAGGGCGATATAAACAGCCCATTCGTGATCGCCGAGATGCAAGAGATCCGCGACATTTGCGAGTTCGAGCGCGAGAACAAGGACGTCAGCTACCTCGAGCTGTTCGAGCCCAAGATGATCCACCGCACCATGACCGGAGTCTGGACGCAAATTTGGTCCCAACTGACCGGTATGAACGTCATGATGTACTACATCACCTATGTCTTCACCATGGCCGGATACAAGGGCGATGCCACCCTCCTCGCTTCCTCCATCCAGTACATCATCAACGTGATCATGACCGTCCCCGCCCTGATCTGGGTTGACCACTGGGGCCGTCGTCCTACTCTTCTGATCGGCGCTACCCTCATGATGACCTGGATGTTCGCCAACGCCGGTATTATGGCCAAGTACGGTGTGGTTGTGCCCGACGGTATCGACGGTGTGGCCGAGGCATCAATGCTTCTCCACGGCGCCCCTGCCAAGGGACTGATTGCATGCACATACCTGTTTGTGGCGTCGTACGCCCCGACCTGGGGACCCGTGTCGTGGGTGTACCCTCCTGAGCTGTACCCTCTGCGCGTGCGTGGTAAGGCTGTTGCTTTGGCAACCTCGTTCAACTGGGCGTTCAACACGGCGCTTGGTCTGTTTGTGCCCACTGCGTTTGCTACGATCCGCTGGCAGACGTACATCATCTTCGGTGTTTTCTTGGCCGCCATGATCATTCACGTTTTCTTCTTGTTCCCCGAGACGTCTGGTAAGTCTCTGGAGGAAATTGAGCAGATCTTCGAGGATCCCCACGGTATCCCTTACATCGGTACCCCGGCCTGGAAGACTACTCATGATACCAAGCGCACTATCGCTGCCGAGTCGGGTGATGTTGAGATCCTTGGTGAGAGGCTGGCGGGTGCTGAGAAGCGTTCTGCTGCCCACACTGAGGTTGTCGACGCATAGGTGTTGAGCGTGTATAAAACGTGAGGTTAATTAACTCCGTTATAATGTTTCTCTTTTTTTTTGGTTCTTTTCCGTTTCTCTCTAGGGTTGAATATGGTCAATGTCGATATGATGTCATGTAATACGATTCAACAACCTTGGAAAATGCGTATATCCACGAATTCAGTCTGATTGACATCTTTTATCCACTTCAATTCGCTCGTATTCGGAACTGTGACCGTAATCGTGGCTGAATCGTAAAAATGGACATCTCGTCCACGGGACTCTCGCAAGTGTTGGCCTTGTGATTGGCAGTCGTAAATAGATTCAAAACCAGTCCAGGATGTATATCCACCTGGATATGGATAGTCTTGCGAAGAGTGACTTGTCCTATCCGAAAGGCGGATCAGACAAAGAATTGCCAAGACTTTCCGATCGGAGCTGCGAAGCTGTCTGGTCAACGGGGGGTGGAGTTCACCCCCTGGGAAAAAAAAAATGGATGATCGCCTTTCACGATCCTCTCTCTATCCGATCGTTCCGGTTATGAACATCGATTTCCTCTTCTCATTCCTTCTATCTATCTCTTTCCATTGGAGCACGTGAACTCGAACCCCCCGAGTCCGAAAAGCGTACGAAGCTCGACTTTCCTACAATCGTCATGGTTCGCCCGCGGGGAAGCTCAGCCTTGGGCGTGGACATTCGTGGTGACACCAGCGCACCAGCCATGTCCACAATGAATGAAGTGAGCCCGATCGAACCAACATCACCAGATCTGAAGGTACGCATTGAAAATTATCGCCCGCGCACTCCAATCCCCATCCTAACCCGCGATCCCGCTAGCAATTTGATGGCGCACAAAAACAGGCCAGCAAGGCCCATACCAAACGGCGTCGCGCCCGCTCCCTCCTCCACCGGTTCGCCGATACCTGTCTGCGATACACATGGCTCCTGCCGCTTCTCATAATGCTCTTCCTGATCGCGCTGTACGCCATCAACCCCACAACCTCGAACCCAATGCACAGCGCCATCTTCCTGTCCTACCCGCAACCCCCGAAGACTCCCGGCGGACCCATCATGTACGGCAAAGGAAAGAAGGACATTGCGTTTGTGGCGTTCTACACCATCGTTTTATCATTCACGCGCGAATTCATCATGCAGCAGATGATTCGGCCATTTGCTGTGTGGTGCGGTATCCGCGGGAAGGGAAAAACCGCGCGGTTCATGGAGCAGGCATATACGGCAGTTTACTTCGGTGTGTTCGGGCCGTTTGGTCTGTACGTGATGAAGCGGTCGACTATCTGGTACTTTAACACCACGGCGATGTTCGAGGGTTTCCCGCACCGCGAGCACGAGGGTCTGTTCAAGGCATACTACCTGCTCGAGGCGAGTTACTGGGCCCAGCAGGCGATTGTCTTGATGCTGCAGTTGGAGAAGCCTCGTAAGGACTTCAAGGAGCTTGTTGGTCATCATATTATCACACTTGCTCTTATCGCTCTGAGCTACCGCTTCCACTTCACCTACATCGGCTTGGCGGTGTATATCACGCACGATATCTCCGACTTCTTTTTGGCTACCTCCAAGACGCTCAATTATCTGGATGCGTATATCACTGCGCCGTACTTCGCCATGTTCGTTGGATGGTGGATTTACCTGCGTCACGTGCTGAACCTGAAGATCCTCTGGGCTGTTCTGACCGAGTTCCGCACTGTTGGACCATTCGAGCTGAACTGGGAGACACAGCAGTACAAGTGCTGGATCAGTCAATATATCACCTTTTCGCTGCTCGCCAGTTTGCAGGCTGTCAACCTGTTCTGGCTGTTCCTGATCCTGCGCATCTTGACGAACTACATCTTCACCAATGTCACAAAAGACGAGCGCAGTGAGGATGAAGAGGAAGAGGAAGAGTCTGTCAATGCGACCAAGGCAATTGCCACTGGCGCAGACCAGATCGGCAAGGAGAACCACGCACCCCAGGTTCTGATCAACGGCGAGCCTGTCGCTGAACAGCGTAGTCCTCGGACTCGCAGCAGAAAGGCGTAAGCCGAGCACCTTCTGTTGGAGTTCGATCGATTACCATTCAATCGATTATCATTCAATCGATGACCCAGGCATCAAAGCCGGGGATTTTCACCGTGTTATAGTTATATTTTTTTGGATCGGGTGGGTTACCAGATGATCCTCTGGATGTGTTGATATGCTGTTAATGTATTTGTTGAAGCTGGGTCTGAGTTTGGTGCATTGGCTGTGCCTGTTGGATAGCCCTTTAGAAGAGCGGGCGCCGGCGCTTGTTTTTGACGAGCATATGAATTAAGTAATTTTTACTGGATTGCCAGTCTCTTAATGTTCTATTGGCATTCATGTGCTTCATCTGTGTTTTATAACATATTGTCGCTTTCATGTCAACGGTCTTTGAATCCATGTCTGTTATTTAACAAGCAAATATGAACTCAAAGAAACCTTTCAAATATATATATCAACGTAGTGTAAGAGATTAAGCTTAGTTTCATTTGAAAGATTTCTCCCAGCGACATGATATCCGAAGGGTGGACATTTCTCGCATACTGCAGATGCTGTATATCAGCTTCCTACCCTCAAGCCAAAAAGCAATATCCACCTTACTTCTACTAATCTGCGTTGCCTATCATTCAGACATAAATATTGAGGGCTAAAATAGACCTACTGAAATTACTCAGATCGCTTTGAATACGATCGAAGAAAATATAATAAAGTGTAACGTGCGACATTTGGTTGAAATAGCTAATATGCAAGGACGCAACGACAGTCTTTTTTGCAACAGGAAGTGAAAAATGTCGTGACAATGTTTGAGATGACCCAAGCCCAGAAAGTCCTGTTGGGATGAAAACAAAAAAGAAAAGAAAAGAAACAGCTCATGTGATAGGTATCTGCCAATGACCACACATGGCTAGATGCGCCACGCGTTTGAAGCTCCGAGTCGATCATGAACCATCACTGTTCATCTTTTGTCAATAACGTCAAGGTCTAAGCGCAGCACAAATATCGACCACCGACGCTCGATACCAGATCTGTTTAATCAGACACAGTCATAGTTATGTCTGACCGGGGTGGCAGATGTATTTCGTTCGACGAGTTGCCTAGTTCGCGTTTATTTCTTGGTGATTCCTCCCCATGTTTGCAGTAGCCACGGGGTCATTTGTTGTTTTCGTCCAAGGACTCAAAGCATCCAAATGATCCAGATACGTCACTGTCGGTATGAATTTGCCACAAGCTAGCACGCGCGGAGGATGTCGAAAGCAAACGAGGACGAGGGGTATCGTGGAGTCAGTGCAGAAACAGAGCAGCGTCGAAAACATTTCACCGGGCCACCGGAACGAGTGGTCTAGGGGTGATTGGGACTTAGCCAAGCTATGCTTGTAATGTTGGAAGTAGTCGAACTCCATTTCCTGGTTTCTGCGGAATCCTACCAGAGAGTGGTCTTGGGCTGGCCAGAACCGATGTCAAGCTATGCTCGTAATATTGGAAGTAGTCGAGCTACATTTTCCTCATTCCTAAGGAGTGTCACAGGGACCAGTGGTCTTGCACTGGCTGGAGTCGAGGTCAAGCTATGCCTGAGATGTAGGTGGTAGGCGAACTCCATTTCCTGATTTCTGAGGAACTCCACCGGAAGGAGTGGTCCTGCACTGGCTGGAGCCGAGGTCAAGCTATGCTTGAGATGTAGGAGGTAGTCGAGCTCCATTTTCCTGGTTCCTAAAGAGCCACTCGTGTTGAGCGTTGGATGTATTAGAGGGCATTCGACGTAGTCTGGTGTAGGCTTTCTTTTTCCCTGGCAATATCCGTAGATAGAACCAGAGCCTTAATCATGGCGAGGTACAGAATTCAAGCATTTGATGAAAGACTTGAATGTTCCCACCACCATGACCGGCACCTGTAGGCCAGTGGGGTATTTGAGGTCGCCGCTCCCTAATATTCGAGTATTATTAGCAATGAACTTCATCCAAGACAGAGAACAGATTCTTACAGTTTGTTCCCTCTTTTGGGATGAATCAAACAAGAAACAACATCAAGGTCAGTGATGATCCCAAGAAGGGAATGACCAGCGCGGTATTTGAGGTCGCCGCTCCCTAATATTCGGGTATTGTTAGTAATGAACTTCATCCAGGATAGAGGGGAGATTCTTACAGCTTGTTCTCTATTTTTGGGATGAATCAGACGAGAAACAACATCAAGGTCAGTGATGATCCCAAGAAGCGAATGACCAGCGCGATGGAGAAAAAGCTGGCGCCGGCACTCTCCCTTTGGATGGGGTAGGAATCAATGAATGGTAAAGCTTTGAGACAATAACAGAGGAAGAAAACTTGGGGGTCTCGTGTTGTATTTATAACGCGCGGTGGTTCCCCGAATCTCGTATAGTTCGTGACATTACGACGTACACTGGTCTCAAGATGAAACATTGAGTCTTAGACCATAACTAAAGATACATATGTACAAGAAATTTGATGTCATGATCGCTCACGACTAAGCGCAGTTCACGACCTCCATTGAACTTCCAGAGAAAACCGATTATTACATTGTTTTGGAACATTTGAATGGCGATTGTCAAAAACTGCCCGGACAGAGGGCTTTGCGTGTCACGTGGCGTTGGAACTTGTTTGTGGAGGACTACCCGGGGGCATAGTGGCCAGGGTTACTATCGGATTTAATGTATGCAATGATGTCTGAATGCCTTAATCTGGTATGGCAAGAAAAATCAAGATACCTGAATTACAATTACAGAGGCCTGCGGGTGCCTATGTAAATATCTGCCTCTTTGCCCCGGGGGGACCTCGCCGGCGCTATGCGCCCCCCCCCCCTGACCACCAATGTGGCCCCTTTAACTAGCCAATTTCCCCCTGTCAGACCGGAATCTGACCCATACCCACCCGTGGTCAATTCCTTCTACAGACTAATCTGTAGTGTTGAGAAAAAGGGTTTCTCTCTGAGACTATAGGAGGACGCGAGATCTCTCAGAAAACAGATGAAAATTAAACGTAACTGATGGATCGATTGATGGCTGTAAAGAAGTTGTTCGTCCGGCGTACAGACATTGTATCTCAGGATCTAAAAGCGGTCAGGATTAAGGTTAATATTAGGCCAAAGGCTAAATTAAGGCACTAAGGCCGCAATGCGTTGCATTAAATCCGATAGTAACCCTGGCCACTATGCCCCTGGGTACTTGTTTGTGGAGGACTTCAGATTAGACAGTTTGCTCCTTTGCCTGAACTTTTCCTCTTTCTTCATATTCTAAGACGTGATCGTACTATTGGAAATTTTAACAGAGTGACAAGAGTTCGGCGGATGACATATTCTAGTTTGCGACTGCCAGGCCCACATTGTAACACCTAGTTATTTATTTTTTTACTACATCAAAGGTTATACATAGAAAGGTCTCTTTATCTAAAAGATCATCTCAAAAGACATAGCAAGGCGACATAAGCAGCCAAGAAGCGGAAAACGTGGGGAAATACCCGAGCGAGGGTATTTCAATTGAACTTCCGCCTTCTCCACTCCGCTCTTACATCGCCACGAGATACATGTAGCCATTCATGGAGCATGCAAAGAGAAGAGGGAGAGGATCTCTTGAATATGAGTATCAGCGGGTATACAAGGCTTGCATTCCATGTGCGCAACGCAAAGTAAAATGCGAGGCTAGCGACAATGTGAGATGTCGCAGATGCACCAACAAGAACATCAATTGCACCTTTACTTCAAAGAAACCCTGGTCAAGAGGCGAAAGTCATTCTGCCGAGACACCGACACGGGAAAATACAGGGGGGAATGGGTCTAATAAGTGCATTTGCTTTTGAGTCTGAGAGATGAGTGGAATTAACTGGGATAGGTCACGGAGAACTACCCGAAGAACTGAAGGAAACAGCGAGATTATCGGCAAGTATTCTATACAAATTGTGGAGGAAAATTGCGGCTAAGTAAGACTCCTCATGCAGGCTCTCATTTAGATACACCGGTCAATCAAGATGGTCTTTCCACGTCAGTACTGCAGACAGTAGTTTCGAATAACAACGATTCAATGAATATTTTGTTCGAGGCGGCACTTCAGGAATCGAATAATCCCTCTCAGCATACGTCAGCGACGGATAATTCACGACTGATAGCTCCGGAACTGAGCGACGCCGATGTCCTCCGCATTTGGAATGCATGTCGATTCGTGAGAATGGGTTGGTTCTCTGCCCAGGAAGCTGTGGTTTTAATGGACCTGTGTGTTATACACTTTATCGGATAATTGGGCTGTTATACTAACATTAAAACAATTAGCTTCTTCGAAAACATGGCACCCCTGTCGCCTATCCTCACAGACTTCTTCGCCTCGCATAAAAACCAATACTATCTAGTAACCCAGGAACCAATGCTCTGCTACACAATACTAATGATTTCCTCCCGATACCATACTCTTCCGGGAGTGGGTGGATATTCTCGCTCATTCTTCATTCATCACCGCCTGTGGCAACATTGCCAACACTTGCTTCTTCGGATTACCCTCGGGCAGGAGAAAATATCGAAAGCCAAAACACGCACGATAGGAAGTATCGAAGCATTACTACTCATGTCCGAATGGCATCCACGAGCAGTACAATTTCCACCAGAGGCGGATGGATGGGATTCAGACTTCCTCTTGACAAACCCGGACATCAGAGATCCGCCTTCACTAACCGAAGACGTCCCGGTATCTTCCCGATGGCGGGAAGATGTTGTTGAGCCCACGAAGCGGTTTGAACGTATGTCCTGGATGGTCCTCAACTCGGCTTTGGCTCTCGCGCATGAACTCGGTGTGTTCGACTCGAGCGCTCGACTCGCCAGGCAAGATGACTTGGTTGGTCTTGATGCTGAGCGATATCTTGAATACCTCGAGGTGCGACGACAGCGACTGCCGAGTCTATTATTCACGTCCATCAATGCTTTGTCTTCACGGATGGGTTGTACCTCGCCAGTGCCATCTGATATCGGGATCTCCATGCCTGAAACGCGAACATATTTGCAGTCTATTGATAGAGACTGGTTATTGTTTATGAATGCTTGGATTGAACTCATGAAGCTGACCACTTCGGTCACGGATACTCTCTTTCCACTCATGAATATTTCCAGCTCTGCTGGATCGCCGGACACATTCATCCCTGTGTTGGAGAAGAAACAAGTTCTGTTGGCGAGCTGGCAACAACGATATCTCAATATCTCAGGTATGATATCGAACGGCCAGAATTTACATTCTATCACTAACTTTAGACAGACTCGAGTTTCCCCTACACTGACACCCTATTCATCGAGTATCAACATCTACGCATCCTTACCAACTCCATCGGAATGCAAAGGATTGTCCAAAGAGTGCTTCAGATTCAACCCCAGCCCCCGTCACGAAGAGATTCAATTATTGACTTCTCTTTCATCGAACGGGCAAGACAGCTAAATATTACAGCAAGAGAATATGGCTTCATCGAAGAAGTAATAGACGGATGCTGCCAAACCCTCGACAAGGTAACCCTCTTGGGTGGGACTTTACACTTCTCACCAATGAGAATACTCTTCCGAACAATAAGCGCGTCAATATTTCTTATGAAAGCTCTCGCTCTGGGAGTACGCAATTCGAAGCTGCAGGAAGCACTCCAGATCCTCGATCGGGCTATCGTTACACTACAGGATAACAATCATGATGATGTGCATTTGAAATCTCGCTATGCGGCTCTTTTACAAGTCCAAGTCTCGCGTCTGCGAGAAAGTTTGGTATCCTCATATTCCGGGGTCGGGAATGATCTTCCTTCTCCTCGCTCGTATGGGGACATGTCGGCTATTGAACTGGGGGATTTCTCGGATGTTACTATGAACGACTGGTTATCCTTGCCTCTGGATCCTTCCATGGCACCTTTTGGGACTTCAGAGGGGGATTTTGGGGTTCGGTTGGATGGTGTTGATTTGGATTTGGACTTTTTATGGCAATTACCTCCATGAAATCATAATATCATATAAAACAAAGAATGAAATTTCAAGCTTCCAATAGCATGTGGCAGGTCAACAAATAATATCATGGCTGATGGCACACACATAAACGAACGATTCAAACCCCCATCAAGTCAAATACCGAAACTTGGGATGATTATCACCTGCATCAGTAACATCAACCCTCTCATCCACACCAACAACCCCATAAACCCGATCCCGTCGCCGATTCTCCAAGGTCAGTTTAACACTCAACCCCATAGCCGAGACAGCAATCAACCCAGTAAAAGCACACCCTATCCCGCATCCTAGCGTATAGAGCGGGGCATCAGAATTAGGAAATACAGAACTACTAACCAAGCTAGAACACTGTCCAAAAACAGCAAGAATAGCCATCCCAGCACCCCTTTTACTTTCCCCACCCTGGTTATCCATCAACCAAGTTATATTCAACGCGAGGGCAGGGAGATCCCACAAGTCGCTAGCCAAACACCCGTATACCGCGCCGCGGTATTTGATTGGTCTTGCACGCATGTGAGAAGTAGATACCCGATTGTCACTATCGTTGCGAAAAATGTAATTAAGATTCCTCGTTTTCCCCATCTGTCTGAGAGGAAGGCGGCTACTACACAGCAGAGGAAGGAGACGAGGTAGGGTGGTGCTGATAAGCCTTGAGCGTTGATGGAGGTGTAGCCCATATGCTGGATGATTGTTGGGAGGAAGTTTGATAGTCCCGCGAAAGAGTAGTTGCAACAGAAGTGAATGAACATGTGGATGTAGTTTTTGTAGTCTGATAATCCGCTTAGGATTTGAGACCAGCGGACTTTGTTTTTCTCTGTTGTGTCGAATGATTGGAGGCGTTCTACTGCTTCTGTTTGTTCTCTTTCGTCTAGGAAGGATGCCGAGCCTGGTGAGTCGGGGAGGAAGAAGAATACTATCACTGAGAAGAGGACTGTCGGCGCGCCTTCTGTTGCTAGTTAGTGCTGAGGACAGATAAAAGTAAATGGGAGGTTAGTATCTCACCAATGATAAATAGGTAGCGCCATGGCTCTATAGATCCCCTGATGTGAGTAATACCATAGGCAAGAGCAGAAGCAAAACAATTGGCAACTGGGGACATCCCAAGGAGTATTGATACCCGGAGCCCTAGTTCTTGTCTTTGGTAGAATAAAGAGAGGAAGTATGGTGCACCAGAGCCAAAGACGGATTCGAAAATACCCAGCAAGGACCGAGTGGCGAGGATCTGAGCGAAACTGTTGACGGCACCGCTACACATTGCAGCTGTGCCCCAGCTAAAAACACCAGTGACGCTTGAGTCAGTACATTGGTAGTTTTATCTTGTGCTATCAACGATAGAATGTGTATCTTTGGCTGTTTTTGAGCTCGGGAGACGTGGTATATGAATTACCTGCATAGGAAGTTATATTAGTATATATTTAGGAATGCCATATAGAGTCGACTTTGAGATCTGAGCTACAATAATATCTTGTCTTTCGTATCAATGTCCCTTTTCATCTACCTAACTACTAGTGAGCTATATCTTTGAACCTTGCAGATAGGGCATCACACCGTTTTGTCTAAGCGTCCAATGCTGTATGTCCTCCCTAGGTACACATACAACCTATGCCCAGGCATTCAATGTTCTATGTTGACACTGGATACCCAGATCGATTGTCAAACACTGCCGGAAGAAAGGGCTTTATGTGTCACGTGCCGTTGGACTTCATTCAGTTGAGATAGTTTGCTCCTCTTCCTCTCTTTTGTTCTTTCCCTAGTCTCGTCTATTGAATATATATGGTGGTATTTACTGTGATGTACTTTTTCCCGTGACAAAGCTGCAGGATGTCCTCTTGGGTCGGGATCGGGACCGGGTACATGATCAAAAACGGCAAAGTTGTACGTGCAGGTCGATTTTCAAAGAAGCGAGAAGAGTACGGCGGATGACATTTTCTAGTTAGCGACTGACTATCCTAAAACGACATCTACCAAGACGTTTCAAAAGATGTTCCAAAAAAAAATACCAGAAAGCCATCTTAAAAGAATCCTAATTAACTATAAACTTCTATACATCTATAAAAACAATTTGATCTTCTTGTTATGTAGCCCTGTATCATCAAATTCTGAGCTCGTATAAGCAGCCAACTATTGTGCTTCCATATAAATGCCCAAGCATCATTAGCATTACACCAAGCCGACAGAATAGACAATAAACTATTGTTAAAAATTGTTTGACACGTTAACATAACTAGTATCTCATATCTCGCATCTAGTAGAGGTATAGGTACATAAGTATGGAGCAAGAACATCAAAGTTAACATGCTGAAACCTCATCCACAGATTTGGTTCTGTGGCCGCTCAAGGCAAAGTGAGGCGTCTTCAGTTCTTGGGCTCGCCATCATTGTTCTCACTCTTTCCAGCATCCTCCTTGGATTCGTCCTTCTTGGGCTCTTCCTCCTTGGAGTTGTCTTTCTTGTCGTCATTGCTTTCCTTCTTCGTGTCATCATCCTTGGGCTTCTCATCCTTGTCTTCCTCCTTGGACTCTTTCTTCTCCTCTGGCTCTTCCTTTTTCTCCTCTGGCTCTTCCTTTTTCTCCTCGGGCTCTTCCTTCTTATCCGCCTGTTCCTCGCCCTTGTCCTCGACATCCGTCTTCTCCTCCTTTTCTGGCACCTCCTCAGAGGAAGGCTCAGCGGGCTTCTCCTCGGAGGCCTCCTCTACCTCGCCGTCCTTTTCCGCGTGTTCGTCCTTGTGCTCGTCCCCGTGAGCGTCCCCGTGAGCGTCGTGGTGTCCCTCTGAACCGGAAGGCCAGAGATAAAAGACCATTGGAACGGTCACAGCAGCAGAGGCCGCGAACCTACAATCAGGCGTAATTAGAAAACCAAGTCGAATTGCTAGGAAGCAAGAACATAAACTCACCAAGGTAAGTCGCTAGATGCATGCCCTTTTTCATAGCTGCCGCCAGTAGACTTGAATCGGCGACCGAGGAGCTGAGCAGACTGGCGGACGATGGGAGCGGCTCGGAAGGACTGAGCTGCAGTCGCAGCACGGAAGATTGAACGGCGTGCAAAGACCATTGTGTAGTAGCAAGCCGGGTACGAATAGAGTAGAAGGGATAGAGAATATGGCAAGTGTGATAGGTTGAGGGGAGTGAATTGGTTAGGTACAGAGTAGAGTGCAAGCTCAAGTTAACTACAAAACCAGAGCTTCCCGGTTTTCGCAAGTAAACCTCGGGGTGTCGTAAGACCGCTCGTTGGTTGTTTCCGAGTTGGTCTGTGCGTGGTGATGTAATGGACGGGGCTGGGTTAGGTATTCGGTACTTGAAGAACACAGTTAGATTTGGTGGGTTGGAATGTAACTTGTACTCGTAAAAGACACATGGGGTACATCTTTCAATACCTCGGTATGGTATCGATAGAACTGGCAGTTCTGGGAAGTTCGACCCGTTCGATATCGGGGTGGATCTCAACGATCTATCTGATTATCAGATCAAATAATTGGAGAACATACAAGTATTTAATATCAACTTCATTTAGTTATATAATCTTGGAATTATTATATAGGTACCATAATCAAATACCACTAGTCCTAAAGAAATAATTTATATTAACCTCGATATTTTGAGAAGTTTTCGAGTAGTTGTAATGTTGTGCCTCAGGCCAAAAATAGTTGATACCTTAGGTGTCTACACCCCACGTTGCGGCGTTAATCAAAAGCTACCACCGCAAGCTCTCCCCGGTTGCCTACATATACACAACTTCACTCGTCACCTTGAGAGGACTTTCCCTCAACCCAACCTCATTTTTCGATAACACTCACAGCCCCATCAATATGGCGGACCGCCAGGTTACCCAGCAGACAATCTTCACTCTGCTATCGAAGCTTAATGACCCCGACGCCGACTTGAGATACATGTCCTTGAACGATCTATACGGGATCCTGACCAACCCGAACTCTTCATTCCTCTCTCACGATCGTGGCACATCAACAAATCTCGCAGAAGGTCTGCTTAAGGCCCTAGACGATCAACACGGCGACGTGCAGAACCAGGCCCTCAAATGGTTCGTCCTAAGCGCGATTCCCCTCTAGTCCTGCTAATGTCTAACCTGAACCAGTCTCGGTCCTCTCGCTGTTCGCTTGCCATTTGAATCTCTTACACCTCTCCTCGAGCAGTTGGCCAATCTGACTGCCTCCCAGACGATAGACACATCTGTCCCCAACACTGCTCTTCGCGTCATCGTCGATACCCTCCCTCGTCCCCAGTCAGGTCAGCCTGCATCTCAAAATGCGATTACGGCATACTCGGCAGTTTCAAAGGTGTTGGTCCCCCGTTTGACCGGGCCAACTCCCTCGGGCAATGGCCGGCGGGGCTCAATGGTGAAGAGCATGATGGAGAAAGATCCATCACGGGGCTTCAGCAGTGATGCCATCGATGTGCTCATCAAGGTCGTGACATGCTTTGGGCCTCTTCTCCAGGAGTCAGAGCTCGCTGCCCTCCAAGTATCCGTCATGGCCATCATCCAAAACGACACGGCTGGAACTGTTGTCACTAAGCGCGCTCTGACAGCCATCTCGGCGCTTGTGCTCCACTTCTCCGACAATCAGCTCAACGGATTTGTGTCTAATCTGACGAAAACATTGTCTTCCAACATTTCCATGGTGCAGCTTCGGCACTTGATTGCTGCAATTGGCGTCATTACGAGAACTGCACCTGCGAAATTCGGCCCACACCTGGACACCCTTGCTCCCTTTGTCTTCTCAGCAGTCGGCGAGGATAACATTACCCGAACAAACTGAGTTGCCATAATCACTTGGTCTACAACTGATAGATGTCTAGCCGACACTGCACTGTAGCCCAGACCCCTCCACGTGATGCTGAGAGCTGCTGCACAAGCTTGATGTGGCGCATCTGATCTAAATTGGCTATATGTGGTCACGTCATGATCATACTGATCGCACCCACTAGGTTGTGATTTGCTGAATTTGGAAAATGTACTGGGCTCTTAGGCCAACCCCTCCGATGCGCAAGATGGCCATGGACTTCACGATACCCACGTTCATATTGAATACAAGCGCGTCAACATACACTTCTACATCTTTATGTAAAGGCTGAGAGCTCTTGCTAGGAGGTTTACTCCTCCCTTTTGTGTTTTAAAAAGTAAACAAATGCCTTGTGGCTTTCTCGCTCTTTCCTTTTCTGTCCTCCTTCCTCTTGTAGAAATTAGCTCATTCATTACCTTTCGCCGAGGACCTACTTGTCTTCTCTCTCTTCTTCTCCCACAATCACCTCGTGCTATCATCCCAACCCATTACCTCTTGCATACCCAGTTTAACATAACTTAACCCTATATACCATTGTCAAGATGCGTATTCAACCCATCTTGGCCGCCACTTTGGCGACGTGTGCATTTGCTAAAGTGCATGGCACCGGTCCTGTGCATACGGTCTTGATTGAACAATCTCAACCAGAAACCGAGTCCCATTTTAACACCCGTGATGCCCCCAACAATTTGGACTATCGCTGTGGCCCCAAGATCGGCAAATGTCCAGTCGGCACATGCTGCTCTGGCTCAGGTATGTATCAAAACTCTATTAGGTTGAGCATCTTACTGATGGCATTTCCGTGATAGGTTTCTGCGGCACATCTAAGGCACACTGTCGCTCTCCAGACTGCAAGATTGACTACGGTAAATGTGACGCTCACCGATCGCCTGATGGACCCCCAACCAAAGAAATCGCCCGTCCTCACATTGGTCAAGTTCCGTACGGCCCTCGGGAAATTCGTTCATGCGCTATCCCCGGAACTGTTGCATTGACCTTCGATGACGGTCCGACACGCTACACTGGCGATCTGCTCGATCTGCTTGACAAATATGATGCAAAGGCGACATTCTTCATCACTGGCATCAATAACGGAAAAGGTCCTATTGATGACCTCTCCTTGCCGTGGGCTTCATTGATCGAACGCATGCACTCGAGTGGCCACCAGATCGCCAGTCATACGTGGTCGCATGAGGACCTCAGCAAGATCACTCCTACACAGCGCAATGAGCAGATTGAAAAGAATGAAGCTGCGCTGCGCAATATCCTTGGACAATTCCCCACTTACATGCGGCCGCCATATTCCAGCTGCAACCCTGACACAGAGTGCGGAAATGACCTAGGCAAGCTTGGGTACCACATCATTTTGTATGACATTGACACGGACGACTACAAGAACGACAGTCCGGATCTGATTCAGCGGTCTAAGGATATCTTTGATCACCAGCTCTTGTACAGCGACCCACGCACCAAGTCTTGGCTTGTCATTGCCCATGACGCCCATGAACAGACTGTGCATAACCTCACGGAGCATATGCTCAAGAACATCAAAAGACAGGGCTATCGCGCCATTACCGTTGGTGACTGTCTCCGAGATCCCAGGCCACTCTGGTACCGCAAGGATAGCCGGATGCCCACCCACAAGAAGAAGCCCAAGAAGACTTCTTCTTCATCGGCAGATCCCAACAAGCCGATCTCTTGGGACGGCTCCTGTGGTTCCAACTACACTTGCCTTGGGTCTACCTATGGCTTTTGCTGTGGTAGTACTAACTCTTGCGGCAACACCACCAATCATTGTGGAAGCGGCTGTCAAAAAGATGCCGGATATTGTTCTGTTGAGGCTCCTTACAATGGGGATGCCTGGGACCCAAAGGTTGAAAACAAGAGCCACAAGTCGGAAGCAGATTCTGATTTCCGAACTATTGGCACCGCGGCTGCCATGTCGTTGTTCCTTGCTTTGATCGTTGCGATGTGGATGTGATGCATCATCTTGATCTTTGGGTTGGGTTGCCATGATTGCTTGGCCAAGTTGACATTGTCGATATTATAGTTATGCTTTCATGTTGCGGCTTTATTGTAGCCACTCCATTCATTTGAGCTCATTGGCAGACGAGGCAGGGTTAGTTAGCTCGTGGAATAGGAATCATCAACAAGCAGCAATACAAAAGTTTGTCTTCTATTCGACTAATGATTTGAGGCTCTCGTGTAATCTTTTAACCGTGCAAGTTCCACTCTGATCCTCAAATAAATATAATCATTTCAATGTTGAGACTAACCGAGATCTCAAGACAGATTGTCGCAGCTCACACGTAGGCAGGATGTTAAGAAGTAACCCAACCTTTCTTCCACTTCATATAAATGAGCAAGTATAGACATGCAACCATGTGAGATATGCAGATACCAATACAACAGAACCAAACAAACAAACAAAAAAATAAAATAAAAACAAGACGGAAAGCAGCACGCCGAGAGCATTCTCTCGAGGGGTATAATGATAGCAGAATAATAGCAGCAGCAGACCAACCCAATGAAAATACACAAAATAAAGATCTCGATCAAGAACAAGGAAACAGAAAATTCTCCCTATTTCCGCACCATCTTAAGCAACGGCGCAATCCTCGCCCTCTTACTCAACCCAACGCGGTAAGGCACCCCACTCCGCGCCGAGATGGGACTATGCTTATCCGGGCCCTTTCCCGCGTTCTGCGGCGTATTGACAGACGCAGCATCAGGCTTCGAAGGAGTCTGAGGTTGGGGGGTATCAATTGTAGGTTCAGGGAGAGGATCAGGAGCAGGAAGGGGATGGGGGTTCTGGTCCTTGCTTTGAATAGCAGATGTATCGTTGTTACTGGTGTTAGCTTCCAGTATGGATTTGGGACTATTATCAACAACGACGGACAACTTCGACGCAGGAGTCTGGGCTCCGGAGGCCGGCTTGTTTGGTTCGGGTGTATCTGCGGACTCTGATGGTGTTTCCGCTTGCTCGGTTGTCTGCTTTCGCTTGCGTCCGCGTTTCTTGGGTGCTGGTTTCTCGGGGTTTGGGGCGTTTTGGCTCTTCTCTTCGACTGCGGGAATCCGTGCCTGTGCATCAACAGGCGGGTTTGAGTCCAAAACATTGGAGTCTAGATCCTGTCTTGTGGGCTCTGGAATTCCTGTCTGTGGGGTGGCACTCCCGGCTGAAGACTCTACGCTGAGAGGCTTCGTGTCCACCCATATCACGTCGTCATCGGCATCAGGCTCCGGGGCGGGTGTCGTCTTGCTTTTTTTGGCTTTTTTCTTTTTCGGCTCCTTCGGTCCTGATTTTGCAGGCTTGGGGGCTGCTTCTAGATTATCTTCGTCAGTCTCATCGGAGACGCCGCTCGAGGCCGGAGTGTTATCTTCCGTGATCTCTTCGCTATCGGAGGGGTCAATCGCACCATTTGCGCCAGGGTGTTTGAACTCGTGGTCCCGAGAGTTGGCTAGCTCATCATCTTCGTCGTTATCTGGCATAGGTTGTTTCTTGGGCCTTCCTCGCTTTTTCTTTGCACCGGGCGTTTCCACGTCTGGCACAGTTGGTATGACAGCTGGCAGAGAAAGCTCATCGTGCGTGCTTGACTGGGATTGCTGCGGGGAAATGAGACTGGTTCCGGCGGTAGTAGTTTTTGCTTCGCTAAGTCGCATAGATGCAACAGAGGAGAGAGGCTCAGTGTCATGGGGAGAATTGGGACCCGTCTGCTGAGATTTGGGCTGTGAAGCTTCCTGGAGTGGGTTTGGGTGTGGATTCTCCTGTTCCATGAAGGGCTCGGTAGTTTGGTGAGGGGCAATTTTCGAAGGCAAGGCCATTGAGTTAGTGGTGTCAGGAGGAGTCAAATCATAGATACCCTGTCTGGGGGTCAGTGAAGTCTGATTTGCATCGACGTAGGCGTCCATGGGTGCTGGATTATATGCGAAGCTGTCACTCTCCGGTTGGTCCATCTGATACGAGTGGTAACTTGGTATGGTAGGAAACGGCGCGGACTGAAATGATTCTGTCGAGTACAGCGCGGCCGTAGAAGGGAGCGGCAGGCTTGCACTTGAAGGATCGTCGTGGAGAAGTCTTCTCTGCGCGAGTCCGATCTCCGTCATCATAGCGCCTATATCATCTTCGGTATCAGCATATAGATCAGGTATTTATTTTTGTGCTTCAGATTATGCTATCACATCGTACCAACCGATCCACTTCCACCCTCACTGGTTGAGGGGATCCATCTGTCCTCCCGCCGCTGCTGCGACGACGATAGCATTGAATGGCCCTTTCCCTGCGATTGGATAAACTCGTCGAAATTGACGTTCAATTGTGGGAAAATGCTTTCATCAGGAGCAGGGCCGCATTCATACCCTGCATTGTGAATCGTCTGTTCGGCGGGGGTATGTTGATATTCCCGCTGTAATACGATCTCCGAGGGGTGGGGAGGGTTGACAGAGGTGGGGAGGTCATCACCCTCGAAGGGTTCGTCCTCATCGGAATCCTGAATGACACGATCCAAACTCATTGGAATTTAGTTGCCACAGTTATCAGAGCTAGTAACTAGTTAGTGGCTTTGATCTTTGGGCGAAAATAAAGTTGTCCAACGCGTCCCTGGCACGACAGCACGTGATGATAAGGATGGATGATAAAATCTTATTTAACTTCATGTTGAGGACATGCGCAAGCATGGTCAGTATCCTTTTTTTATGAGTCAAGTTCATTTTTTGGCTATCTGAATTATAACTTAATGGGCTAAAAGGAACTAGATCAGTAAAATAGCTCATATATTTGAATTTTATATTGATTATGTCAAATATCATGTCATATTCCCAAGTTTGGATGTATTCTTAGTATCGAGTTAGCCCAAGAATTACATACCCTAGCAACCTCGTGATGAGCAAAGTCTGCCACGTCCCAAAGTGAAGCAGGTAAAAGATGACGGGTCTACGAATGCGCCTCACAACCTTGTCGTCCCCGCTCTCTTTTATTGTCCGAGCACGTTGTTTTCAATTACCTCCGCTCATCCATCGACTTACACGATAGCAACACACAGTCAAGCAATCGAAGAGCAGACCCTCCCATTTTATTATAGGAAATATTATTAACCTGTCAAAATTGGCCAGGTTTTTGATGATCGATATCGGATAATTGCGAAGCTTGGTTATGGTGCCTACTCGACTGTTTGGCTTGCGTGGGATGGAAGGTCTTATCCCACTAGAAGTGTTTTGATATCAGCGCCTGTTGCTGACTTGAAATATAGGGCGAATGAATATACTTCGCTGAAGGTTTCTGTGCGAATTGACAACAATAATGCCGAGCCCTCTCCCGCTCTCAACGAAATCAACATGCTCCAGCGTTTGAAACAGTTCGCTGATAAGGATCATCCTGGGCTTGACTTTACAAGGCTTGCGCGTGATATATTTGAAACAGAAAGTCCAGCTGGTTGTCATCACTGCATTGCATATAAGCCTCACGGCAACTGTGTCCGTACATTACAAGAAGCATTTCCTAATGCAATGATCCCCAAGACTTTAGTGAAATCCTTGATACACCGCCTATTCATCTCTGTGAACTGGCTACATGCGACATGCGGTGTTGCCCATACTGGTAAGTCCACTTATATATATATCTGAATTATCTACTTGCGGAGAAATAGATATTTCACCTCTGAATGTCGTAATGAAAATTGATGACGACACTAGCCTGCAAGATATTGAGTCCCAGGAGTCCCAGAATCCAAGTTTGCCTATAACCTCCTCCATTTACGGGGCTATGCCGATAGTTGTCTACAAATCTAGACCTACCATGTTAGCACTCTCCGGCCACCCTATCCTTACAGACTATGGTCAAATGCGACTGGTCGAAGGATGCATGAATCAAGACTGGTGGATGTCTGATCTCTACCGCGCTCCCGAAGTGCTCTTGCATCTACCATGGGGATTCCCAGCTGATATATGGTCAATTGGCATTATGGTGAGTTGAGTTGAGCACATAATCGTCGGCTATAAGTAAGCAAACTATTAACTAGATTTCATCGATACAGACCCTCGAACTTTTGGAGGGAAAAAACCTCTTCGATCCGATTGACCATGTTCATGGCCAGTATGTACTTCCATTGGCTTTAGCACAATATATCGGATATCTAAGCCCCCCTCCCCTAAATATTATCCAGAACAGCCCCCTTTTCTCGGCCTACTTTGATGCACAGGGTAAGGCTCACCCCTCCCCCCAGTCGGCGCCTATTCTCACTCAAACTATTACAGGGAATTGGGTCTCCGAACTACCAATACCAAAAACCTCACTCAAGGACTTTGTCACAACAATCCCACCGGGAGAGGAGAAAGACCAGTTTTTGCGTTTTATACGGAAAATCTTGACCTGGGACCCTGAAGTGAGAACACTAGACGAATGGCTTATGAGGCCGTTTTGAGGGGATGCCATGGGGGGACCCTCGGGTTTATTCGGTGGGAATAATATCCCTGGAAGTTAGTTTTAGGCATTCTTTGTTAATGGATTCTATGATATATCTCTTTGGTAGCTATAAGGATAATACCCTACGGTAACTCTGATTTATTAGCGGAGATCTAGTAATTCCAGTTATGTAACGTCAAATGTTCTCTCTATATAAACTTGTAAGATATATATAATCAAGGTCAGGCTACTCATAAACTAGGCCAATTATATATATACACTCTATGAGCCCAATTGCTGTGTGAGCCACGATTAATGGATCCATAAACACACTGCTCTCACAGAACACAAAGCTCAGCACCCCAAACGGGATGGTCAAGCCTCCCGGTGGTGACCTTGGGCCGGCAACATAACCCCAGAGCAAAGTAAGAGATGCATGTGAATGGGAATAGATACTTTGACCTTGGAAGTCGTGGAGACCTTTCTCATATAAACAAAAAAGTACGGAATCATATGTTTTCTATCAAAAGAACAGAAGTGTACTGGGAATAATGGCCAGTATAGATGTCAATGTAATTTCTTTTGTTCTTCGTAGGTTCATGATGCATATTCTGGAATCCCTCATCAAGAAAAATTGGTTGTGTAGTGTAATGGCTATCACCCTGGTTTCTGATACCAGTAATCCCGGTTCGATCCCGGGCACGACCTTTCTTTTTTTCTTTATTTTTCTTTTCCTTCGAACGTATACAAACTTCAATCTATGTTAATATGCACCTGTGTAACTTCTTATTGACAACTTGACGAAAAATTAACAACGCCATAGATTTCTCAACCCTGAAGGCTACTATCAAAACATAACCTTGGACCTCCTTCGGTCGGGTAGAACCTGCGATTCCGGGGTTGGAAATCCGTGGGTATAACTAACTAACTACTAGTTAGTTAGTTATGGATATCCACATGGCTTAGCTAATACGGGTTCGGGTCAGAACGATGGAGAGTTCTTGGTCCCAAAATCTTATTTCCGTCGACATTTAACCTTCCAATACATAATCATGGCTGGGGGGTTTGATGTTGACCCTGCCGATAGAAGCAGTTACGTCCGGTCGCCATTGCCAACTAGAGTCCGGAGTGCCTGTGAAAGATGTCGTCGCCATAAATCCCGGGTAGAGCCACCCTGATTCTGGTCAGGATCTAATGACATATGCTAAATTCAACTTGGGCCTAGTGTGATCCTGTTCGGCCTTGCTCGGTGTGTATCCGAGCCAATGTTGATTGCCAACCACTTCCAAATACCCGACCACGGAGGGCTACTCTGCCGAAGTAAGCTGGAGAGATGCTTTTAACTTGCTCTTTTTACTTACTTGAGAAATTAGGCGCCTGGCTTCCAAAAGAAACTCACGAACTGACCGACATCGATCCAATCTGTCTTCGGTGACTCCTACCGAAAAGTCACCGGATGGAAATGGCTCTAGTCATGGTGAAATACTTCCTGATCAGGGTAGAGTGATAGATGCGCATCCTAGAGGCGATGATGCTGATTTCGCCGCTGGAGGGATCGACCTGCCTTCATCTCTCAATTGCGGTGAAGCCGAATCCGCCATAGGAATTGCTCGAAGAATCTGTCAACTTGGCAGCCATAACATTGATGAACAAACCACATCCGCCATACCCGGCTACCAGGCCAGCACGGGTAGTTCCATGGCAAATCCGGCAACGGGCCAGCGCATTCCGATATCTTCCATCTTGCGCCAGCCTTTCCCTCCTATGGAGCATGTATACAGTCTGTTGGAAGATTATTTTGATGCTGTACACTGGTTTTCTCTCGCCATCTACGAGCCAAAATTTAGAAAGAGCCTCCTCTCTATCGCGGATGGTTCTGCACACCCCTCGCAACGACCGTTTCTCGTGCTGTTAGCCATGATGCTTGCAATGGCATCGTGGTACCGATCTCAGAGGGGTTGCACCGATCCCGCCGACAACAGCGATGATATGAAGAAATTGAGTGCAGACTTGTTAGGGCTGGTTGAATCAAACCTAGTGGAATTAATGGATCAACCTTCAGTCACCTCGGCCCAGACCTGCATCCTCTTAGGATCGCATCACGTCTATCACGGCCGTCCAAATCTCTCCTTTTCTTTATTAGGAGCGACTATAAAGATGGCTCAGTCTTTGGGAATACATCGGGGACTTCAACGGGGGGGAGTTCGAAAATATCGAGGAAAGAAAAAGAGTGTGGTGGACGATTTACACATGGGACAGGTTTGCGTCAATTACCTATGGCCGGCCATTGGGTATCAACGACAAGGATTGCAATATTGACATGCCAGCGGATGTGTTTGAGAACCCGAATTTTGTTGCCCCAGTCTCCGGGGAGGCGAGCCCCATATGCTATTCAACTTACCAGCGGGAACTGAACCAGCTCTACTTGATTGCATCGCCTGCTCTTAAGACCGTTTTCGGCTCCCGTACTCTCAGGACGTCCGAACAGCTAAATGGTGACACATATTTTGCACTAGTCAGACACGTCACTGAGAACCTCCAAAAATGGCGAGCCTGCCTACCGAGCCATTTGGGGTTGGATCTTAATCGGGACTTTGATCCCGATGATAGGCCAAGCTTGAGGGCATACGCTCTGCAGTCTCTGTCACTGCAATTGACTTACGACAACGTCCTCATTGTACTGCATCGACCTTTGTTAGCACGGCAGGTTGATCATCTCTATACCGTGAATAAGCAATCACCGGAGGAAAGCAGAACAGATAACATCGTGTATACTCCGACCACCGCTCCCTCCGTGGCCCAGTCGCACTTATCTCCCGGCTCCGCATTTCCCAATACTCAGACCACAAGTCCCGATCTATGGATGAATGCCGCAACAAGAACATCGAGAGTGACAGAACTACCAGCTCTAGCCCAGCTCGCCACCGACAGCCATCTCTGCGCATTTCTCGCCATCAACCTGTTCAATGCCGCTATTGTGTTGGCTGTGATGGCTCTCTCAGAGCCTCTTTCCGATACCGCGCAGGAGGTGAAGCGAACAATTACTCGCATTCTTCGTCTGGAAGATCTGCTCGGAAGACGGTCTGCACTGTCGAAACAGAGCACGGCTGTACTGAAGAATGTTGTCATAATGCTCCTCCGTCGTGAATCAACTGCCATGCTTGCCCCCATTACCGCAACAAGCCAAGTAATGGGTCATCAGCCTTTACAGACCCTGGCGGATCCGTCATTGATTTCTGTTGAAGACACTCTTCGGATGCCGCTCGATGCGACGTGCGATTCTCGTAATCCTCTTGCTAGAGATCAACGTCTGCCGGACCTCAGCAGGGCTGATCGTCTGAATAATAGCTTAACATCTGTCCAATATGGTAAGGCTTATCATCCCTACGAGGTAGCTCAAATGATGAGATTACTAACGCAAGTATATTTTCCAGCCTTGGGTCCAGGGGATCGCTCTGCCGGCATCCCTACTGGCGGAGATAACATTCAACTTGGTGAATTTGTTGAGCCAGGCATACAGACACACGAAGCATGGCAGCTGCCAGCAGAATACGATTGGAACATGCCTGGTCTATCTCGGGAACCTGTCGAAAACAATCACCAGGATAGTGTTGAAGGCGGGTTGTATTGGTTATGGGACATGACATGGAATGAAGTTGGAGGGTAATCGGCGGTCTATCTAAAAATAACAGTTACAAAGGGCATGGGCTATACTGAAGTTGCTTTTGCCTCTGCCTCGTCGACATTCGGGCCATAAATCACACTCTTAATCCCACCCCGACCGGCGACATTTTTGAAAGCGTCCTCAGCCTGACTGAAAGGATACTCATGAGTGACGAGATCATCCAGCTTGACTCGACTCGAGTTCAGCAATCCAACAGCCAACTTAAAGTCTCCAGGCCCGTACCGGAAGCTTCCCTTGAAAACAATCTCCTTGTCACAGATCTGACCGACCGGAATTGATGGGTTTGGTTTTCCCAAGCCGACTTGAATGAAAGTTCCGCCCTGCGTGAGGGCATGAATACCACAGTTCTGACAGGGCTCAGCGCCAGTTGCATCCAGAGCAACATCAACACCATCAGGGAAACCAACAGCCGCCAACAAATCCACCGCGTTCTTTTCCGGCGTCTCGGTGCTCATCTGGTATGTGTGCGTAGCACCATATTTGACTGCAGAAGCAAGCCGAGCGGGGACGACATCCACAGCGACAACCGTTGACGCACCGAAGGCGCGCGCAACAGCGCAGCAGAGCAACCCGACAGGCCCAGCTCCGAAAATAACCACTGCTTTATCCTGCATGAAACCCGCCAATTGACAGCTGTGCACGGCCACGCTAAGAGGTTCAATCAGGGTACCGTCGCGCAGGGAGATGTGGGCTGGGAGCTTGAAACAGCATTCTGCAGGCACGCGGTAGTAGGTAGCGAGTGTTCCGTCGTACGGCGGTGTTGCGGCAAAGCACATTCCACGACAGAGGTTGTAGCGGCCATTGCGACAGTGATTGCAGGTGTTGCAGGCGATGCCGGGCTCGAGAGCTACTCGGTCTCCGACGGCGAGGCCTTGAACACTGCTTCCGCTCTCTACCACGATTCCTGTTGACTCGTGGCCTAGGATTATGGGGGTTTCGACGACGTATGGACCTATTCGGCCGTGTTGCCAGTAGTGTACCTGTTGCGCCGAGGATTATGTTAGTTTTCTTTTCTTTTTTTGGAATTGAGGAAATGGAAATGTGAAATAGCGGGGAAAGCGGGGGGATGGGGAAAGTCGAAGCTATTCCACTCACATCTGAACCACAGAGACCTGTTGCCATTACACGGACTATGACATCTCGGTCTGACTGGAGTGTGGGTACGCTGCGTTCTTCAAAAGCAAATGTGCCTCCGGGGTGCAGTACAAATGCCTCATTAGTAGTCTAGATAAAATTTTGGAGTGAGCAGGTGCAATATAAACCTATATGTTTGGGTCACTCCTGGGATCGGGACATACCTGGGTAGCTTTTGTGACGGTCATATTCGCGGTTTTTCGTTTTAATTGAGCAAAGGTTTTGTACATGTGGGATTCTACTGAGCTTTAAATATTACGGATGTCCTAAATATTTTTTTACCCACTCAGTTAGATGTGGGCGAATAGATCATATGTTGGGACATTTCCGGCGGATAGTCCAGCTCCATATAGCGTCTCCATACTTGCATTTGTCTCCAAGACCCGAGCCGAAGTAGTCTACGGGATACCGATACTTCACTTTATAGGAACCAAAGGGATTCTTGGCTCAAATGATGGATGGTCATTCGTACATATATGTAGCCCAATTAAATTCCAATATCTTCTCTCATTTTTATCATATACTCTTAACATATAGCTATGCCGAATTCAAATGCCGGACATTCAGGAACCGTGTTGTCCGGGTCAACAAGCAACGACCAAGTCGTCCCGGAACCGCTTTGATATTCGCCACCGGAACCGAGATTAGGGCTCCACTGTACTCCCGGAACCGTTTCCCCACAGAAGCACGGTCAATCTCGGGATTATCATGGACAATTGAAAACAAGACTTGAAAGTTGGACCAACTGCAGGTCGAAATGATCAATAATACGGTCAGTTGGCCCGACAGAGGGGCCGGGAAGGATGCCCAGAAACCAAGGCCCGTTAGGTACTTCCATATTATCCAATAGCAATCCCGGGCTCCATGAGATAACATGTAAATATATGGATTCGGTAAATCAAAATGGTGACCCCATAGTGTATCCCCGGCTCCATTCCCCCATCAACCTGGAGAAAATTCCTCTTCCCCACGGGAAGCATCCGGGGTATAAATAAAACCATTCCCCCCGTCTCTTGATCAAATCCACAAGTGGCTTTTGCACTCGTTGTCCTATTTGGTCAATTCCTCGTTGGCATCATGACTATCACGAAATCCTTCGAGCCGGCGCCCAATGGGACTCTCAGAGAGCGTTCCCTAGCTGTCGCCGCGCAAGTTGAGGAACAGCAGACCTGGCTGGAGAGGAAACTCAAACCCAAGAAGATCTCAGCCAGATATCCCTTCAAAGGCACAGCCTTACTGTATGCAACATGTGCCTTTGGCAGTTTGGGAGATGCTCTTTTCGGTTATAACTCTGGTATGACATCCTCGAATACGTGGGCAAGATAGATATCTAAATGCTGATTTGATAGGTATCATGTCCGGGCTGCTGGTCAACGAAATATTTATAGCTCGCTTCTTCAAAAACTACGGAGGAGCCGACGGGACGACAAGTGGAGTCGATCCTTCGATTACAGGCATATCTGTTTCGTGTTTGCAAGCCGCAGCGGCGGTGGGCGCACTCATCGCCGGTCGTCTTGGAGACATGATTGGCCGAAAGAAGTGTGTCCGGATCGGCGCTTTCATTTACTTCTTCAGCTCGTTTATTCAGATGTTTGCGCCTGGTTTCGCCACTTTCATTGTAGGTCGCACTATCCAAGGAGTGGGCGTGGGCTTCCTCTCCATGACCGTGCCTATCATTCAAACAGAGATTGCTCCGCCGCATCGCCGAGGTTTGATGGTGGGTATAGAGTACAGTTGTTTGATTGCTGGATATATGCTTTCGTGCTGGGTGGACTATGGGTTTAACTTCTTGTTGCCGGATCATATTTCCTGGCAGGGGCCCTTCATCATCCAGATTGTGCTCTCTTTCGTCTTGCTTGGCATGTCTTTCTTCCTACCAGAAACTCCTCGATGGCTGGCGTTGAATGGTTTCGTGGATGAAAGCTTGCAAGTAATTGCAGACCTACATTCTAATGGTAATACGCATGCGGAGCATGTTCAGCACACCTTCATCGAAATTCAAGAAGCGGTTATCTATGAGAGCAACCTTGGGAAGTCGAGTTGGAAGGTGAGGCAACCCTTACTGCTTGTGTGTGACTTGTTAATTCACGTGGATCACTAACCCTGGATCAACACTCTATAGGAAATGTTCACCCGCTATCGCAAACGAACCATCGTTGGAATCACGGTGCAGATGTTCGCACAGATTAACGGAATCAACATCATCTCCTTCTACCTCCCAAGCACCCTCTCCTCCGCTGGCTATGATAATCGCAAATCCCTGCTATATACTGCTGCAAATTCTATTCCATACGTCGCTGCAACAGTTGTTACATGGTGGTTGGCAGATCGATGGGGCCGAAAGCCTTTACTCATTCTTGGAGGTCAGTTCCCGTATGGAACCGAGCTGATGAATCACTGAATTCTGACAATCCAAACAGGTCTTGGCATGGCCGTACTACTCGCCATTGTCTGCGTCTTCACCGAAATTAACGTGGATATCCAAATCAAAGCAAACGGCCAATATGCCTTCGTCATGCTGTACAATATCCTCTATGGATTCACCTGGGGCCCGATGCCATGGCTTCTACCCGCAGAGATCTTCCCACTCCGTGGCCGGAGTAAAGGCATGGCGTTGGCCACGACTAGCAATTGGGTCTTCAACTTCATTATTGGAATGGTCTCCCCCGACGCTTTCTCTGGAATTCATGGTTATTTCTACCTGGTGATTGCAGGATTCTGTCTCAGTTCGGCTCTCCTTGTTCACTTTTACTATGTTGAGACAGCGCACCATTCTCTAGAGGAGATTGCTGTTGCATTTGGTGATAAGGCGTTTGCGGATGATGATGCGGAGGTCATGGAAATGACTGATGCGAAGAGTGAACAGGTGGAATACTCGGCGTGAGGGGGAGCTGATGTTTTCAATTGTTGATTATCTTATTTATCTATCAGCCTTTCATTTAGGCCCTGTTGTGTTCTATATGCAAGAAACCACCGACTAAGTTTACATTAAATGTATTCATGATCTGGGAGGTCCACCCACCCACTAGGAAGTAAGCAAAGAAAGCCCTAAATGATTCGGAACGAGCACACCTCAACCTCCGCAGATATATTTTCCACTATTAATGTCTAGTATATATTTCTCGCGACAAAGAAAGCAACATTTCTTTTACATTTAACAGCAAGCCGTTCGTACTAGGAAAATCCGTGGGTATTTTCTTTGGACTCTGGTTTAGTCAAGTATAGCATTTGCAATTAACATGCCCTTGATACTAGCACTGCCTCGATGTCCGAAATGCAGAATGCAGAATGCTGCTATCCCCTTTGATAGATGGCACTGAATCCCCCTATCAAGCTATAATATGTAAGCAAATATACCAATGGCTTTTCTAAACAAATATCTAGCTCAATTATAGTGGAGTAGTATTACATTTGAACTGAAATATATCAATGCTCACTTCAATATAGTCTACGAGTAGCATCTCAGGCTATGTAGTTTAAAGGTTTATCACTACAGATTCCGAAGATGAAGCACTTTGTTAGCACCCTTGCATGAGAATGAAACCTAGAACCCTGGATCATGATCATGTACTAAATCTAGTTTGAACTAGTCAGGATCGCGGGAAAAACACCCGCTCTAGCGAGGAAATCGAGTCCGTACCGAGATGTTAGCGTCACTCTACGCTTATATAGTCAATTTTCAAATTCCCTCTCAACAATTCTGGTTGTGTAGTGTAATGGCTATCACTCTGGTTTCTGATACCAGCAATCCCGGTTCGATCCCGGGCACGACCTCTTCTTTTTTGCATTTTTGTGGTGGTGGTGATGGTGGGGGAGTGGGGGAGTTTTGATATTTACTGGATATAAAATCCACCCGGAAGAACTGTTTAGCCGAGAGGCCCAATGAGCTCTAGCGTCGAAAAAACCACAGAGAATAAATACGACCGCGTCGCCCGGTCTTTTTATCTTCTTTTTCTTTTTTCTTTTCTATCAACTTCACGGGGCTCCACTTTGTGGCTTGCTGAGGCTTATCCGATGGCTTCGGCCTTTATGGGTTTTCTTCCGTTCCCGGCCCTGGAGAGTATAGAAAGGCGTTCCTCTTTATACAACACGTTATAGCTGTGCTAGGGTATCTTTCGGGGTACCCTATTAGCGTTGGCTGTGGGGAGGACGTCACATTCCTTTTCTTTAGAATCACTTTGTGTGATTTAATCTAGATTTAATACAATTGCTTGACATGCATGATTATCACAATCTCTTAGCTGTATTCGTAAGGAAGTATGAATAATCCTGTAGTGTGGATGAATGCTGTTACAAACAATAAACGCAGTTGGCTGTTGTTTAGCGCCTGAGAAGCCCTTCAAATGTTTGTCCAAGTTTGTGGTACAGTTGTCTCACTGAAAATACGGACATAAAATTGAATTCCGCAGGTGTGAATAAATAATGGGAATCTCATGTACAAGCTCAGTATGTACTATGCTATAATAAAAAAAATAAAAAAAACACTGGACCGAAGGTCCTATGCCAGTCAAGGATATCTTGAAAGAAGTTAAAAAGAAAAGGCTGATGCACAATGCTGCAAGGGACATGGACGAGTCTGGAATCGAAGTCGTCAAGAGAAGCAGAAAACGCCAATGTCGCCCATAAATCCATTTCCCGAATACGGTATCTCGGTTCTCCAATAGCACACCAAACACCGACAAAACCAACGCGACATGGTCGGCCTACAAAATCAAATACAACGGAAGAAATAATCATCACGTAGTCGAAAGTCACTGGGTATCTCAAGCCACAGACACGCGTGCATCAAAAGAGGGAAGGTTGGCCTCGAGGAAAATCAGAGCACGCCGCCTGGAAGATTGATTTGTCCTTGTTGGCCACCGTTGAAGCCAGCACTATTAGGTGCTGATGCAGCAGGGCCTGGGGTGCCTGAAGGGTTGTCCATGTGGATCTTTCGCAACATGAACATTGGTTTCCGTCCTTCCTTTTCGAGCTGCTTGAACAAGAGAAGGGGTTTCTCCTGCAATTCCAGACACCGCTCTTGATCCCCATAAACAATATAAAGGGCGTAGTTCTTCCAGTCGGAGTTGATGTTGTATTTCTTAAGAGCAGCCGGTAGGACCTTGTAGCAAGGGTCTTCCCAAGAGACTCGGAATGACTTGAAGATTTCCACACTACTTGGATTCTCGCCGCCGCCGCCGCCACCTCCGCCGCCACCACCTCGTGAGTCAGACCTGTCGAGTCGTGGGTCAAGACGTGATGCAGTGGATGGTGTCTCCGCACGGGATGCTGAAAGCTGAGCCGGCGTGGATCGGTCTCTAGAATGTATTGTCGGGGTCTGTTCGGCATAATCATAGGCTGTGTTGCGGTTCGCGCTGGAGAGTGGTTGAGTATAGGATCGTGGATTGAGTGTCTGTGGGTGAGCGTGGTGGTGGTGAGGCGATGTCGGTGAAGGAATGCCAGGTGATAGTTGTGATCCTCCATTCATTGAGGACGTCAAATGGGATGAAGCGGCCAAGGTAGAAGCTGACGGATTAAGATTGTCGTGATGAGAGCGTCCATCATAGCCCGAAGGTGGAGGATGGGTTGGCGAGTTGTTTTTGGATGTGGCACCGTTAGGATGAATGCGTTTGGAGAAAGCCCGCGCAATTTTCGACGATGAAGAAAGTTCCTGAGTGAGTGTGGGTTGGGGAGTTGACGTGAGAGTGGCCGTGCTGTCCTGCCAATTTTCTGAAGATTGCCCATGCGAAGAGGGCGGAGGCAATGGGTGTGACCGATCTTTTACTATTTTGATCACTGGTAGGATTTCTTCGCGCAATCGCCGGTAATCGTCAGTGATCCGGCGCAACTCTGTTTCAACCAACATGAGCTTTTCGTCTCGAACTTGAATTGATTTGATTAAACGCGCGAGATCCTCTTGTGTTGCAGTTTCATTCATACTCTGGTCCGCCGCTGCAAGTATGGGTTAGAAGTGACGTTAAACCGGGACGTCTAAGAACATACTAAGTGGGATATAATGATCTGCATCGAGGGGAACATCTTGCTTGACTTTGATTTCATACACGCTTTTCAAAATCGTTAGTCGATGTCCCACACTGCTGATGCCCATTTCCTTCAACTCTTCATGTTTCAGGGCAATCAGCGCTTCACCGACAATCCCATTCTCTGCGTCATAGATTATGGTTAGTAAATACTGCGAACTAAATATGCCCGAAGAAGTCTGCTCACCTCGAAATGTACCGTGATATTGCAGTAATCCAAGCGATGTTAAAAATTCCTTGCATTCATCGACTCCCCATTCTATAATGAGTGTTCGCGGTGAGCGAGGACTATCGATCGGATGTCCAAATTTGGTCGGAGTGTGTTCTGATGAATGAATGGAGGAGTCCGTGGGAGAAGATTCCGAGTCGACGTGAAGGTGCGGTGAAGTTATGACACTGCGTTCGTACTCATCGTCCGCATCGGAGTCGGCGTGGTAGGAGGTGTGGAGAGACATGACGGGGGATCTTTGGTGGCAAGACAATATTCACCGAGAGTAGAGATGAATGGTATGAGAGGTTCACAGGCGCCGCTGCCAGAGTGGAGGTCCTAGGGCCAGCAAAGACAAACAAATGGGTGTCGGCGGTAATGCGCCGAATACTCTATTTTATAGAGCGCGCGGGCGGAACGAGGGGACGTCAAGACTCGAAGGGTGTAAGGCGAACATAGGCTGATTCGCAAAATATTCGAGCCGACAGGGGGTGTTCCGGTCGAAATATGTTCTGGGTGTATGTTCTGGATGTTGCTTTCCGAGGAGGGGTGATGTCGTCGAGTGCGAGTACGCGGCAATCAACAAGCTGAGCAAAGCGGGGAAGGTTGGCGGTTCAGGGCCACGGCGGGATAGGGGTGTTGGAGGAAAGTAAGGCCACCGGTGAAAGTGAGTGATATGTCTCTGTTCCCTCAAGGTTAAAGTAAACGGACGACTAGGGGCATTAGAGAAAAAGGTCGAGATTAGGCGAAGAAGGCCCCCGTCAGATGGGAATGGGGTTCACGTGACTGGGCCTGGACTCTTTCTAACGGGGTAACACTCGAACCTTGGAACCTTGGGACTTTTTGGGACTTTAAGTATACGACGACATCAAAATAGGAGGATACGTTCTCCGTCAACTTGGAGCCATTCTGTCCAATCATCTATTCCGATTCTATTTCTATAAACATTTGAACTCAATATCTTTGAAATTATGATTGAATTTGTTACTAACCCCACCTGCCAAGCACCGACACAAATAATTATGGCTTAGCGGCTCCCTCTGCCTTTACTTCAACTCTAGGCACCATTTGATTTTTGATAATGCCAAGCTGAACTTTTTGGGTGCGCTTGAGATATCCGTTTTTGGTGTGATCTGCCACGCCAACACCTTTGAAGCCCTCCTTGGAAACAGATTTGGGAGTCATCATTACTGAGTGACCTGTGATCGGATACACAGCAGTAGATCAAATGGCGCTGCTGACATAGCTGTGTGCTGTTAGTGATTGATCTATAATCACTCAAGGATGAAGGCGTACCATGAAGAAACAGTTGATTCGATCACCTTGCCCGTGGTAGTTCGGACGGGCGGCCCATAGTTACTGCTGGTGTATTGCCAATTCACCTGGTGCTAGCAAGTAGTAGCCTTCTATGATCCATATATGTTTGCCCAGGATAGAGTTCACTGACGAGTCAACCCAAGAAACTATACAACGATCCCAGTCTTCGGTATCGGCTTGCTTACGGAAATTGTGGACGACCGGTTTCCATGTATACATTGTACCAATCAAGTTCATATTGACTACGTTGAGCTCCAGCTAGACAGCAGGCTTGTTGATGGGTATCAAAATAGGACAGAAGCGAGTTATTACTCCTGGAGGCATGGCGTAGAATTGATATCTCACCATCTAAAGGTCTCGCGTCACTAGAGACACAGCTGATGCTATGACAATATCGCAACTTTTGAGAAGAGAGTTGGTAATCGCCGTGTCATACATTTGTACTTGGTCATCCTAGGAAGTGATATTGCATTTCACAAACTGAATCTGCCCGGTTAGGTGGAATGGTTCAATCCACGGGGCTGGTGTACTCATAACGGGGTATTTGAGGTATATTGATATTGATATTTAACCTCTAAAGACCTGCTTTCTTGCTGGATGCGCAAAATTGGAACCGTCATGTATTAATTTCTGATACCTATCGCCAATTTTAGGCCTTCATCCCTAGCCTCAGGCTAATGTCCGTGGAGTTTGCCCAACATCCCCCGCGTTTCAACTGAAGGGAGTCAGGTTTCTTAAGAATTGACAAACATTTGAAAGATTTTGACCACTTGTGCAATTTGTCAATATTTCCTAGAACCCCTCATCACCGGTATATATAGGCATCCTTCTGTTGGAGTGCCTCCCATTCATGCATGTACTGCATGTTTTTTTGTTTGTCAGACTGAGCCTTTGCTGGGACGTTTCTTTGTTTGACAGGGGATATAAACCCTGGATCTCTAGTTTCTAATGAACAACGATTCCCCTGCTTTTCCCCCTCCGTAGTATTCACTACGAGACCTTCAATATCATTTTGTTCTTACTTTTCGTGGACATTATCCTTCACTCTTATTCTATCAAATATAACTTACCTACAGTGATAGGTTACTCTCTATATATTTTATTATACCTATTTAGGTAGGGGCATTAGCAAGGGTACATTACCTACGTAGGTATAGTCTTGCCTACCTAGGTATAGATCGCAGTCGTATCTTCCTATAGAAAACACGCCCTCTTTCCCACTCCCAGGGTAATTGCTATTTATTTCATATGCTCCCTATTTGTCCTCTCTTCCTTTCTCCTTTCTCTTCCTTCGAACATAAACATCCCACATCTCAAATTCTCCCAACCAAACCCCAAAGGTATAATCCGGTCCACAACAAGATCAAATATAATGTATAGCACTAACACAGTGGTTTTTCAAGGTTTCCTTACCACAACCAATTCACAAAGCGCACACACTCATAAAAACATCAAAAGTGAGATACATCGTCGACTATTTCTCAAATCTAAAGCTGACTCGGAATAAGTGGCCGACGAACGGCCAATTCCTACCCTAGGAGAGGTAGACCTTGACTACCTCACTCAGCTAAGGGTACGTGCCGCACGGCGCGCGGAGCACCATACACGCATCGTGGACGAGGCATCCCGACTCCTTGATGAAGCGCAGGTGATTCGGCTGGCTTGATTCGGCTACCCGGAAAAAGTACTCCGATCATACTGTTTCACAAGAGCATCCGATCTGTGGGGATTAAAGATAATCAAAGACACATTGTGGGGCACAGGGCTGGAGTACCAACTGCGTCCTCAAGAGTCAAGAGTTATGGAAGAGCCAAAGCTTCAGGTACGGGAAAATGCAGTGTTTCGAAAAAAGGATATTCAGAACCCTATAAATTGGTAGTCTATTCAAATGCAAGAGCGCCCGTAGACTTCATATGTAAACCCATGAAAGTTGATGCAGGCCGAAACAATCTGTACTCCTTGGGAAGAACCCGCCATGCATGATCGCAATTTGAAATGCTGCTTTCCCAGCCGGTGTCTGTCATTATTTCTTGTCGCCGTTGGGCGCACTCTCGCCTTCCAAGTCGGCAACTTCTCGTATAATATCTTTCAATCCGCGGACACCCTCGTCGACCACAGTCTCCGGAATGCGGATATCGATTTCTTCAATGTACTTCAGAGGGTCGTATGGATGTGGGTGATCTTTGACTTTGTTGCCTTTCTTAACACCGTTGGTGTCTTTTGTTCCGTTTGTAGTTTCACCATTCGCCATCTTGGCCCCTAGTGCGGGGTGGGTTCGACCCTCTGCCGAAGCGAGCACCGCCGCCATTACATCGTCGAAGGTCTCACAGCGGCCGGCGCGGAGGAGTTCTGTGGCGAGGGTTGTGACCTTGTCGGTCCAGCCCAAGCGGTGGAGGGAGCCGAGGAGGTTTTCCTGCAGATCTTCGAGTGCGCTGCTGGCGGACAGCTTGACGAGGAGGTCGGATTCGAGGGCGTCGGGGGTGGAGGAGGCTCCGTTGGTGGAGGCGGAGGGGGGCATTGTGGTGTGTGGGTTTTCGGGGTTCGCAGGACAACGCTTGGGCGCTAGAGAAGGGCACGATATGGGCTTTCGGGATAAAAGCTCTTTTGAATCGCGCACAAGAAATGGAGCAACGCTTTGCGCAAAAGCGATGGTTGTCGGAGAGGGGCCCGCCCTTTATTTCATGCGGGATTGAAAGCGGATTAGAATTACATTGCATGTAGTGAACAATAGACATGCATAATGATCAGACAATGGTGAATAGAAAATAAGAAGCAGCAGCAGAAGCAGAGTAGATGAATAGGAAGACTCACCCAGATCGGACAATCGGCATTGTGGGTCCGAGCGGCGAATCGTCTCTTGTCCATATCCGCCTTCTTTTATTGATCCTGGATTCGATTGAATTGAATCTCATTTCCTCATACTTCATACTATTCTCTTCATCTGGTATAAAGAATATATCCCATTCAACTTTGCTAGGGCAACTACGACTATGTTCTAGTTGATATCCGATCCAGATATCCACTAACCGATCTCAAAATGATGTATCCATCTTCGGCTTACAACTTAACGCCCTATTTCAATTTGATCTCAAATGGACCAGGCGCAGGTCTTGACAGTGCCCAGGCAATGCCGTCGCTCATAACCTCGTCCCATCTCTTGCTGTCGGGCAGCTGCTTGTACCTCCTGAATCCATGCGGGACACCGGGGAAGACATGAACATTGGTAGGAACGCTGATGGAAGATTTAGCCTTTGAACACCCAAACTTTTTGAATAATATGGCAAACTCACCCGTTTGCAGCGAGATGCTGTCCATAAAACAGACCCTCATCTCTCAATGGGTCATTCCCCGCGATTCCAAATGTCGTAGGAGGCAAGTCCTTAACTTCTTCCGCGGTGGCATTTCCAGGGTTCATCCGACGGTCTCCAGCAGCATCCTTGGCGTCGCTAAGCCCAAGAAGCCCACTGAACAACTTCATTCGAGCCACCGGCAAGATAGGAGCCTCGGCACATTGCACATAGCTCGACAACTCAGGACTCTTGAGTTGCTCCAGTCTCGGCGCATAGTGATCCCACTGTACAACACAAGGAATCATGAGGACCTGTCCCGCAATCTTTGGACAGGCTGCTAAGCGCTTATCCTCGCCACGTAGCTGAGCCAGCGCCAACGACGCAGTCAACCATGCACCAGCTGAAATACCGCCCACGACAACCTGCTCGCTGATCCCGCCAATCTTGTCAATGTTCTCGTGTAGCCAGACGAATGCATCTTCAGCGTCGTTCCAAGCAGTGGGATAGGTATATTCGGGGCTGTGTCTGTAGTTGATATTCAAGACTACGACTGGGGTACCCTTCTGGACGCGCGAGGCGACAATCCGCGAGCAAATGGCGTCTTCAGATGAAAGTGTCCCGAAAAGGAAACCGCCGCCGTGAAGATAGACGTAAACGGGCAGGCGCTCGGAGATTGGAACGCCGACGGGGCGGTAGGTGCGTGCTTCGAGGGGTGTGCCGTCGCGAGCTGTGATTGTGTAGTCGTGCAGTTGAACTGCGATACCGAGCCCGTCGATCATATCTTGGGCAGCTCTTGCCTCGCGCTCCTTGTTTAGCAGTTCCTTTAATTGTTCCAACGAGAGGTCCTTGGGGGGCTCAGGCAGGGTCGACTCGAGGGCGATCCATTCGGCGCTAGGCGTACCATATTCAGTGAAGTCGGCCATTGTGGGTAAATATACATATAATCTTGCTAAAAGAAGATGGGAGAGTAGAGAAAAAAAAATAACAAATAAACAAGAATTTTATATTTCTACCCGGATTGAATCAACCCCGCTGCAAAAGGCAGAGAGCAACCCACTCACAGAGGGGCATGGAGGGGCAATATACAAATGTTACAAATGTGTGTGTACAAATAGCCAGGTACATTCATTGAGAGACATGTCACCATCAGCTTTACCCCCCGCATCACCTCGGCTCGGCTCGGTAACAGCGTATCTAAGCAATTCGGTAACCCCGCATGAAGATGGACTATTTAGGTATGCCGTGAAGGGAGAAAAGATGTATTAGGTATAAGGGTAGATAGTATGCGCATCTGCTTAGTTATAGTTGACAAGTTAATTGAAAACCAAATCATTGATCAATAACCATGGAGTCCGGCATTCCCTCCGATCCCCCATCACGTTCTTTAGTCCAAAAAGTCGCCATCGTAACAGGCGCAGGATGCCTGGGCGATGGAATCGGAAACGGACGCGCTATTTCAATTCTTCTTGCCGATGATGGCTGTGACGTACTCTGCGTCGACCTTAATCTGGAATGGGCCAACAAGACCGTTGCAATCGTGAACTCGAAACCCGGTCGTGGACGAGCGCTTGCGATTCGCGCAGACGTCACATCTGAAGCAGACTGTCAAGCGGCGGTGCGCTTCGCAGTTGAACAGTTTGGTCGACTTGATATTTTAATCAACAATGTCGGGATTGGAGGCGCGGCAGGCACTGCGGTGGAGGTTGATATGACGCAGTGGGCGAAAAGTATGGACATCAATGTTGCCAGTATGGTTCAAATGGCCAAGTATGCCATTCCGGAGATGGGCCGAAATGATGGCGAGATCAAAGGGAGTATTGTGAATATGGGAAGTGTTGCTGGGTTGAAGGGGGGTACACCTCATCTGCTATACCCGACAGCCAAGGGTGCCATAGTCAATATGACCCGTGCTATGGCGGCCCATCACTCCCCTGATGGGATTCGTGTGAATTGTGTCTGTCCAGGGGTATGTTCACCTTTTTTCGTTGCATGGAACCAAAGCTGATGATATTAGATGCTGTATACGCCTATGATGTATGGGAAGGGTATGAGTGAAGAAGCGCGTGAGGCCCGTCGGAAACGAAGCTTATTGGGGACTGAAGGAAATGGATGGGACTGTGCTGGGGCTGTTGTATTCCTTGCTGGACCTCATGCTCGGTGGATGACTGGTGTTATTCTGCCTGTTGACGCAGGGACAACAGCTGCTGTAGGAATTGGAATGACGAAGAGTGCAAGTGTCAATGCCTAAAATTATGATCAGATAGCAGTGTTCCTCAAATGTACCCTCTATTCTCTCTATAGATCCATAGATCACTTTCTTTTTTCCCGCATCTCTTGCTCAAAGGTTTCAAAGATTATTATAACTTTCTGTCGCCTACCTGTAAAGCATGAGAAGAAGAACTATCTTGAAGAGACATCTAAAGGGACCACCAAAAACATATGACAAGGCCGCTGTAACTTGACAGAGTCATGAGGCATCTAAATCCTCAACCTTCCATAATCTCAAATATAAAAATGCATTAAATATCTTCTGATGCACTCATACAAGGTCTGATACTAATGCTATCCGATCCTTGATCTTGCCCTCTCCCAATTCTTTGAGAACCCTCGGGAAATCCTGCAACTTGCCCAATTCAACCTGAGGCTGAATGACCCCCTTGGCAATCAAGTCAAGCACCTCTACCAAATCTCGGTACTGTCCACCAGTATGTGAAGATGATGCTTAGTCTCATTCCGAATTCCAATCTTCATGTCCAACCCATTGATGAGATCAAGGGTGCCAACACACAGGATCTTTCCCCCAGGACGCACTATTCAAGAAGGATATGGTGTTAGCAAAAGACCAAAGGAATCCAACGAGAATACTTACCGATTTGTTGTGCATCCTGGTTAGTCTGGTTGCTGCCCACAAATTCAAGTACAGTATCAATCTTCCCCTGCAACCCATTTTCCTTAACAAATTCTTGCACCGACTTCCCAACCGGACCAATATCCTCTGCCGGAACACCCAACTTCAGAGCAGCATCCAGCTTTTCTTGCCGCAAATCGGAAACAATGACTCTAGCACCGATAGCGCGCACAATCTAGAGCGCATTGAATCCAAGCCCACCAAGTCCAAAAAGGAAAGTAGTTTCTTCCCTCTTGACCTCAGCGCGGCGGGTAATACCATGATATGCTGTAGTGACAGCATCAGTAGCGACTGCAGCGACGGCTGGCTCAACACCTATGACCAGAGTTAGGTTAGGTACTTGGTGGTTCAATGATGAGAAACTTAAACTTACCATCGGGCAATGGGATCGCGGCGCGAACATCGACTGCAACATACTCAGCATATAAGCCGTCTTGTCCAATCCCGTGGTGCATTCCAGCTGGGCAGAGTTGTGCAAGATCTCTCGAACATTCAGAGCAGGTGTCTAGCCCGCATCCGGGGACTGCAATGAGAGCCACTCGGTCTCCCTGTGTTTGTAAATTAGTGACGTTTCAGTGTTAGTGAGTGATGGATCCCCTTACCAGTTTGAACTGTTTATCTGTAACTCCTTCACCTATCTGTATGATCTCTCCACATCCTTCATGGCCCTGGGAGAAAATGTCAACTTTGCTGTTAGTATTCCGTCTGCGAAGAGACGTTCATACAAGTGTATACTTTTCATTAAACTGCGGCCGGTCTTCAATATCTAAAAGGGGTTGATCGTTGTGACACACTATCATAAACAGGAGATATTAGAAAAGAAGATCTTGAATCCGGAACTTGACGTGAACTGTTTAGTACCTCCGGATGCCAGTAGCTTAACTAGAAATCCCGTAGCAGGGGTTGAGGGCAAAGGAAGCTCTTCCCAAACCTATAAGAGTCAGGAATATGCATATTTATTCTGTGAAATACAACTGCTAGCATACCGGATTTGGGTTTCCTTTATGCTTTCTCCAAGCATGCATTGTGGATGGCAGTGCCGTGCTGCCCATAATTTCCGATCAGACTTGATTACTGTATTTGGCGAAGAGATAATTAACCGAAAAAAACAATAAGCTCGTTCCTAAATGAGGATATACATCTAGCTACTTATGTATGATATGTCAGTCGAAATGTACAAAGGTGGCGTACGGAGAGTACGCTTAGGCTCGCTACGTCCCAGAAAGGACAGCCGATGCCGGCAGCCGGCTTGGCCTCCCCGCATATTCACCAGGATGTCAATCTCCTGGAGATGCCGATGAGAATCACTTTGGTAGAGCAGAGGCCCAATTGGTAGCCGTTGACCGAGAATGACCTGTTTGCACAAGATCGGCCCACCAGTGAGTCTTGCATTAGTTTAGGCTAATAACACAAAAGGGAATACAAGACCACCTAGGGAGTTGTGTAGAGGTCTTCGATATTATTACATAAAAGGATTCATCTCAGTAAGGGTATCGCAAGGCTCAAACAAATCCTGAAACTGAAGCATAGCATCAGCAAAGGCATCATCATCAAAGAAAAGCTCCTCGGTATGTGGAACTAGCAGTCTACCAGCGATGCCACTAGTTTCAGTAGTCGCGAACGGAAAGTAGGCAGTCCAATCAATGCCATCTGCCATTTCCATATACACCGTTCCATCACCCATACCGAGATCCGGACCAGGCGCTCGTTGCGAGGCAAAGTCCGGTGCGGTAGCGCTAGGTCGTAGACGACCAAAGCCCGAGTGGAATACTGCAGCAGTGGGCCACATGATGCGCAGTTGGTCCACGGCTAGAGTCAAGATATCTAGATCTTCATTGGCGCTTTTGGCGAGACCTTCGATCCGAAGAGCTTGTAGCAGCGCAATAAATGCCGTACCGCAATACCATCCTGTTATGGCCATGAGGAATCGGGTTCCCCCGCGAGCTAGAATGTCCCGCATGATGCGAGCCATGCATGACGCGGCGAGTATTGCTGGTGGATATGCCTGTGGGAGAGGCTGGGAAAGGGAGGATCGCTGAAGGTGGATGATGATAATGACGGCCAGGTACGGAAGATGAAGTTGATGTACATCTCTATTAAAATGAGTTGTGCGATCTGATCCAATCGGTAGTTGAAGATGAGGAGGGAGCGACTGTACCCAGCCGATGAGATCGCGGGCCAGAGATGCTGGAAATGCGGAAGATCCGGTGTCGCTGGAACGAGCGAGGTATTTTGCGATTTTTCCAATGATAGCGCAAAGCCGGACCCAGTAGATGAAGACTTCAGCTTTGGTTTTATCTGTGTCCTGGGAGAAATCTTCCAAGGTGGGTTCGGACAGGGTACAGTCTTCGGGGTCAATGACACATGGTTTGCTTTGACATAAAGCAGTCAGTCGCTCACGCGCAAATGCCGTCCACCATATTCGACGCCGCAGGCTAAGACCAATCTGTTGACGGAGTGGGTGGTTTTGCGCTGGTTCCCGGTGTACACCTAGCTGTTGGCAATGTCGGATGACCACCGAAGTCCACCACCAAGAAGAATGGCGATGGAGGATAGTTGGTGGCCGCGGACTCCACCAATAGAATAGAGAAATAGCTTTTAATGAAGTCATGACATCTGCCTCTTCATCATTGTAGAACCTGGTGCGAGCTCGCTCGTAATAGCCCGCAGGTCCATCATGTGGAATCATAGGCGGTTTGATATTGCTACCAACCACCGCCAGGGCATTGACAAGTAACGGAGATCGAGCGAGCTCTTGTGAGAGGGTCTCTCGGTCTAAAACTGGACACCATGTGTAACAGTACTCCCAGTATGTTTCTGCGAATGTTTGTTGTAGGTCTGGGTCAGGTAGATTGAGCACCTCGGGCATTCTTTCGGCAATGAGCCGCTCCTGAGCCCGAGCATTTGTTTGTAGCTCTGGTAAAAATACATGACCAATTGGGTAGCTATCATTATGCTCCGAATGATCTTCTGTTCGTTGAGTGGCGGGAGAATCATTGGTCATGGCTTGCATAGGCCTGCCCTGAGGGTCAGGTGGCACTTGACCCGGGGATGGATCATCTCTCAGCGACCATTCGATATTGTGGAAGTTCTGTGTTCTTGCCTGCTCGACATGAGCCGGGGAGATGGAAGATCTCTGAAGCAAATCTCTAGGGAAGTCCAAGGACCGGGTATCGTTCCCTAACCCGGCCCCACGCGGTCCAGAAGATGGTTGATCAACAGCAAGATGATCCGGGATAGAGCCATGTCGGTTTATTTTAACACAGGAATTGGTCTCGGTTACCGGAGGTGTCAATGGGACCGCACTTGTAGCGGGCCGACCTCGTTTTGATGGCCTCGTTCTGTGACCGGGTCAGGCCATATACATCGGAAAAGCCCTGTAAGAATCACTCACCGGCATTCTTTACCGCCGGATTCGCACTTGGTGCAGTTCCTATACCCCTGAGCCCCTCGTGCCTGCAGGTCACATCTAATCTGCAGCCGTTAGCCTCTTTGCCGAGATTGTGGAGAATTAGGTATCTTACCTTCTTGCTATGACATGCCACACAGGCGAGCTCTGCGCGCTTCCGTTTGGTTTGAGTACCAGTGAATTGTAACCAAAGCGGCGCAGACATGATTGAAATTATACATGAGTATAAAATTACACCATCGACTATACTGCCTTCACATTGCAAAGGCGGGGAAAGCTGTCCCCCGCAAAATTCCCCCGAGATACCCTCGGCTCTTCGGCTTTCTTACCGGCAGTAATTTATCATTGACTTGGCGTTCTATGCCGGTATTTAAATGATCGATTCTGCGATAATCTTCCTGACAGCTGGCTTCATAATAGTCTATGATATGGAGATCTTCTGGGTGACGGCTTTCCAAGTTCGGACATGACATGCGTGTTCTTTTTTCTTTCAATAGCAAGTCAGACACCGAGGATCAATGGCATGAAGTTTATCAACCTCAATTGTTAAAATGACTGCTTCTGTGCTAGCACCGGTAGATGGCGAAAATTGCAATCTCATCCCCAATAGTCGGGCAGGATGGGACCAGTTTAGCACTGAAATGGGAAGATGAGCCGAATTCCTACCTTTCAGTTGCCACAGACAACTTCCCCAACTATTTCAATCTCTTTGAGTAATTTCCTTTTAGCTCCAAAACGACAGCTAAAAAGATAGCTCAAACGATAGCATACTAGAACATCCCTTATATTATCTTGAGTGCGACAAATCAGATTATTAAAGTCCTACGTCGTTAAGGACATAGGCTACATACGTGGCCCAGTACTCTTGTTAGCCACTTAGAGATATTTGGTATCAATCATATTTTGTAGAACTAAAAGCATTTCCAAACGATGCATATACAAAACTCATTCAAGCACTAAATCCCGATACTCTCTCGTGACCACCTCTTCAGCACGCTTCCAATATCCAGGCGCCGGACCCTGATATCGCGCAATGATTCTCTTCTGCTTGTGCGCCAAATTCTTATTGACACCAGTCATCCAAGAATCGACATCATTAGCAAGCAATCCAACCGCACAAGTATGAACATGCTCCGTCCAATCCAAGACACTCTGCCGCGTAGCCCCAGCAAATGTAATCCCCCGATCTCGACAGAACTCAATAAACCGCGCCACCCAGCTCGCAGCATACTCCACGCTGCGAGGGATATTCCCAAACATCTGATGCGGTCCCATAACCATCATCATATTGGGAAAGCTTTCAACAAAAAGACCCAAAAACGTACGTGGACCCTCACTCCACCTATCCTTCAACTTAACCCCATCCACACCCTGGAAATCAATTGCCGTAAAGGACCCAGTCACGGCATCGAACCCAGTGGCATATACAATCATATCAAACTCAAAGGTCTCATCCTTGGTCTTAATCCCAGACTCGGTAACACATTCAATGGGATTGGATTTGACATCCACCAAGCGCACATTGGGCTGGTTATACGCCTCGAAATAGCGCGTTTCCATGGGCACCCGTTTTGTCCCGAAGCCATGACATTTCGGAATAAGAATCTTCGCCGTGACGGGGTCATGCACGCGCTCGCGGATCTTGTTCGCGATAAACTCGCTAAACAGCGCATTCGCCTCTTTGCTCGTGTTGATGTCGCCGAAGTTGCTCATCCACTTTGCAAACCCGCGTTGCGCGTACAGTTCTTCCCAGAATGCTTTGCGGTCTTCCGGGCTCAGGTCGAAGGTGCTTCGCTTGTCTGTTATGTGCATGAAACAGTGCCAGGACTCGGCGCATTTGCGGAATATCTCTGGGTAGCGAGATCTGATTTCGTCCATTTCTTCTGGGGTGATGGGTGCGTTCCGGAGAGGCAGACTCCAGTTCGGGGTCCGTTGGAAGACGGTCAGATGACCTACTGTCTTGGAGACTTCTTGTATTACTTGGATGGCGGTTGCTCCAGTGCCGATGACTGCAACGCGTTTGTTTGTGAAGTCAACTTGCTCTGCAGGCCAGCGGGCAGTGTGGAAGGCTTCGCCTTTGTAGTCCAGGACTCCGGGGATATTAGGCAGAGTGTAGTTGTTCAAAATGCCAATACAGGTGACCACAAATCGTGAGGTGTATTGTTGTCCATCTTCATCTGTTACAAGCCATGACTTGGTGTCATCTTGGAAATGTGCTGCAGTAACACGCGTGTCGAATTGCATGTCTCGACGGAGATCGAACTTCTCACACACGAACTCGCAGTACCGTAGTGTCTCGGGCTGCGAGGCGAAATGTTCTGACCAGTTCCACTCATCGAGGACTTCTTGCGAGAATGAGAAATTGTATGAATAGCTTTCAGAGTCGAATCGTGCGCCGGGGTATCGGTTCCAGTACCACGTTCCGCCTACACCCCCACCGGCCTCCAAGACTTTCGTCCGCAGGCCTAATTGTCGCATTCGATATAGCGAGTAAATGCCGGAAAGTCCGGCGCCAATGATAAGAACATCGTAGTCGAGGTCTTTGTTCTTCTGGCAGAAGTTTGGTTCTTCGATGCTGCCCATGACTCAAGGACGTTTGCTATTTGTGTTATTGAAGTTGTCAAAATGGATGAAGTATTTACTTAGGACATTGCGCCCTAGCCATCAATATATGATTATTCTTATCGGCTATAGGTTACCTTCCCATCACCGGCGTTCGACCGATAAAGCCGGAAGTATCCACGTGTGACAGGATTTGCGGGGAAGAGACCCACATCTATACAGCCGGTATGCGCTTGTATGAAGCCGAGATGAGGCCCATATACATACGTGTATGTAAGATTCTTGATCGAAGCCTGAGGTTCAAGCTTTTTACCCGATATAGATCGATTACTAGGTACAACATCCATATCCTCTCACTAAATTGTTCGGTTTCTTTTGTTGCCCAAAATAGCTGCCCCAGCGAATGAGGCAGATAGCCCTCGGTTTGCCTGTAGTCAAAAATTGGTTTATGGTATTAGCACTGTTCCAAAATAGTAGGCTCCGGCAGGTCAAAGAATGACGACCTCTCCTAAGACCCGAGAGTTCTAGCTCTAGCTCCGATCTCCCGGGCATAAAACAGCTCTCTGCCATCGACACACTACACAATAGTGAGGAACTCAAGGCCCTCGACAGCTACAGCGGCGATGGCACATGAACAGAAGAGGAAGAAGAGGAAGAAGAGGAAGAAGAAGAAGAAGAAGAAGAAGAAGAAGAAGAAGAAGAAGAAGAAGAGAAAAAGCTTCTCCAATCGACTGGAGACTGATGCCCATCTATTGCTTCGTCGGGGTTTTATATTGGGCATTTTCTGGACAAGTCTGATCGTCCGGTCGTCCGATCGTCCGATCGTCTGCTTGTGGTTTGGTTGTGCTGGGGTTGATTTCTGATTAGGAATCTTCACCAGTACGTTGATCTCCAAGGATAATGACGCACGTCGCTATGTGCTGGGATCCATTGTTGTCGTGACCACATTCGTTGTCGGTGTCACTGTGCTTATCTATCGTCTTGTGTGTGTTTTGGAAAATCGCAAGTGAGGTCAGTCTGGGACGGTGGGGGGATATGGAAATGCGTACCTGCATGATTTGAGAGATAGAACGGCGGGTGCGAGAACGAATTTGTTAGTTTGTTCCTTGCCAACTGTCAATTCTGATCAGAATCCTTGATTCCGGTATATCTTGTAGACTGGACTCCGGTGGTATGTATAACACTGTTCAAAATCAGCTTTGTCCCATATGTGACGGCATCTTTGCACTTACTATGTGTACTTTGTACATTATCTAGACTTATCCATAAACGTGCAGCCAAACCGACCCCCGATTGAATCAGGAGTTATCGCTGTCCTATAAATTGTCCGTCAGAGATTATCCAAGGAATTGTCTTTTACAGTATATAAACTTGAAAGCCCCAACTAGGAAACAGAAAGACCCAATAAACCGAAGATGGCGAGGCTACCTAGGAGTGGCCGTACCTCCTCCTACGGTCAGAAGATAAATGATATTTAGACACAATATGGAGCAAAGAGAACGCGAATAGACTAACTCCACGCAAGAAAAACACAATAATCACCCCCATCGAAGCAGTGTTCCGAACAAAAAGGTTCGCACACAGATGCCTCGCGGAAGGAGAAGAGGAAGGAGAAGGGGAAAAGAAGACACCGTGCATGTATCAAACGCCAGTTGTACATTCCAATCCATTCTGCCAAAGAGTAGGATTCGCTGAGATGAGAAGAAACGCCATTAAATGCGGGGGAGAGTTCGTGGTATAGTCATTATAGATCACCGTCTGTGTCGGTCGCCACCATGCGCTGTTTCTGTTTATCTTTGCTCTTCATCTTCAGTGCATCAATTGTATTCTGCACCTCATGTTTGGCCTCTGTTTCGAGGTTGGTGCGCTCATCCGGCTCGAGCGTTTCCTTATCCCCAACTCGCTCGTAGAGCATGCGAGAGATGGACCGGTTGATGTTTGTATATTGCTCTTTCGAGATGGTCTTTTTCTTATAGTGGGGTTTTAGTCCAGTGCCCACCATTTTCTGTATATCAGCTTTGAGGGCGAGGGATGGACCAGCTCGAGTGGGGGATGAGTCGGGTGAGTGGGAAGCCCCGAAACACATTGCTCGGTGGGGGATGCGGGAGCGAGGACGACCGGGCTGGCGTTGTGGTTTGTCTTCTTTGGCGCCATTTGATGATGGACTACCCGATGACACTTCGGGGGAGAACGGAGGAGATGAGGGTGGGGCCGGGGATGATAGTTGAAGGGGGGATATGGGGCGGCTTCGCGGGAAAGGTGGCGGTGTGGCCGCCGAGAGGAGAGGGGAAGAGTAACGAGATGAGGCGGGAGAGATGGAGGGAGAAGAGGGACCAGGAGATGGATGGTCGGCAGGAGCAACGGATGTCGAAGCTGAAGGTCCATATGAATGGCTCGGTGCGTCTTCGACCTCCTTCAATAGTGACGACAGGAAGCTTGGTCCAGTGGGGTTGTCGCCATTTGGCCGTACATTAGAGCTCGCAGCTCTAGATGATTCACCATTTTGAGTTTGCTGTGCGCGAGCTGCGAGCTCCTGTGGCCTCCTTGTTCGAGGACGCTTCAACTTGCGCTCTGGTTCTGTGGGTTCCGGGGACGGAGACATGGTCGGCTCTTTGCGCTTCCTGGCTGCGCTCGGGTTGTTTTCGATCTCTCTTGCCCTTTCGAAAGCGTTCCAGGCCCGCATCTCCTCCAGTGACTCGGGCTCCGGTGTCGGAACTCTAGGCACCCGAGGTCGCGATGGTCGGGCATGGTCAAGATCGAACAGGGATGCTGTGTCGCGAAACCGGCTGCCACCACCTTGTCGCTCAGCGACCTCAAAGCGGCGTTGCCAAGCTTGAAATTCGCGCTGGTTGGCCTCCTCGCGACGGCGTTGTTGCATCGCACGTTCGGCAGATCGATCGTCATCGAATGGGAAATCAAGGTCGAGATTCAAATGATCCCAGACAGATTGCCAGACTCGTGCCCAATGTAGAGAATTCGTCTGGGTTCGATTCTGCAGACGTCTCTGCTGAGCTCTAGTTCGTCGACTCCGCTGCTCGATCGCCCGAGACGGCCGGGCTGATACCTCGGGAGCCGGTCCCAGAGCACGTAGTTCCTCGCATTGTTGGCAGTACCATGACCCCGAGGGGATCTCGTCTAAACCTAGGCAGTATAGATGAGAAGGCCCATCACATCCATCGCATAGAAGGAGAACATCCTCGTTATCGGCTTGTCCGCAAATTGTACATGGTTGAAAATCGGTCAAGTCATCCTCCACATATTCTATAATCATAGAAGGGTCAACTTCGGCCACTTGGGTTCTGTCCTGGACAGCGTAGGATGAAGTAACAGTTCCTATAAAGAACAATATAGTCAGTACTTGTAATCTAAAGGGGACCATGTCATAAGTCAAAGGAAGGGGGAGGGCGTCATACCTCCAACATTATCACTCAACTCCACCATATTGAAACTGCGCCGACATATCGGACAACTGTTTGCCCGTTCAACCCATGGCTTTAAACAATTATTATGTAGGACATGACCACAGGGAAGTAGCTGAGCAATCTGAGACTCGAGCCCATTGAAGTCGCCATCCTTCAAATCAAGGCTCACAGGCTCAAGAGGATCACCCGCTCCTTCACCAAGGTCTCCTAAACAAACAATACAGGTATCGGACATGAGCGACAGAATTATAAGAGAAAGCGAAGTCCATGAAGAAGCGCTCGAGAAGTGTAGAAGCGAGAAAGGTGTGGGGAGCGCCTTTTGAAGGTGGGCCGGATTACCGGACTAACGCAAAGCAGGAACGTGACGGAGGCGAATGATGCATGCCCTGGATTGGTTTGAACTTCGATATTGGTATTACCACGATATTATCAAAATATAAAGAATTATAGTTGGGGGGTTTTTTTTTTATAGAACAGAACTGATGGCTATTACCTTTTAAGCATCGGATGTGGTGGACATCCTGCCATCTAACAAGGTCCTTGTACAACACAAACTACACAAAGTCCCTAAAACGCAAGGTGGCCGATCTACAAATTGAGAAATGACTACATTAGGCGCCCATGATTTAGTTGAAACCCGAATCATTACCTAGGCCCTTGCCCAGGTGAACAGTTTCCACCTTAGTCATCGTGTAAGATCTCCGGGCAAATCACCAGGCGCCAGTATCGTTCAGAGTAGGGTATGTATCATGTGGGTGGAAGTATGCCCAGACACCTGGTGCAAATGTCCAGGTGCACATAGAAAGTACGAAGATATGGTCCGGAGCGCCCAGTCGGTCCAGACACTCGAAAAAATACGTTGAGACCAGGTGACCTCCAAACCAAGATCCACTCATGCCCCGTCAAGTCTACGTGACTGTTCAGCGCATGAGAAACCACAAGAGACCGCAGATCTGCAGTCCACCTATATGGATGATGCACACGGTCGCAGAACGTCGAAGTAATCAGGTGGAGGATCTTGGATGGACCGGTGAATTTGTCTATCAGCTGGGGCAGCGACCGAAAAACCAGTCACATCGATATACGGCATACTCGGGTGCGAAGCGGATTGCAACAAGAATTCGTAATCCCGAATTTTTTCATTCATTTTTGGTATTCAGACGTAACCGTAAAGAGAAATGAAACCACACAATCCTCCCATTTAGACCTCGGCGATCTCACGCAGACGACGGATGGTGGAGCGGGTGGCAGCGGCAGCGGGGGTGCTGTAGAAAATAGAACTGTCAGTAATCTTTCCTCGTCTTGTGCGTTGTGGATCGCGACTGTGTGCGCCAAGCCCAGGTCGATCCCCGAGTCGGATCACAGCGTCGTTTCATTGCGGTGGTGGGCGACTTACGAGACGACGTAAGCACCGCCGGCAACAGTCTTGTCGCAGCCCTTGCACTCCCAAATACCGACAGCCTTGCGCTTGACGGTGTTCTTTCCGCAGAAAGTGCAGATGTAGCGGGCGTGCTGGGTGACTTCCATCTTCTTCACCTGCTTACGCAGGGAGGCACCGTATCTGTTGGTAAATTGTTAGAATCCGTGTCGTCGTGTAGGAGTATTCGTTCTATCGGTTGTGTGTCTCGATCGAAATCACAGTCGTGTAGGCGCGAAATGGGCGAGTGTCATACCTGGTACCATATTTACCGGTGATGCCGACCTCTGTGGAAATTAGTTAGCATTGAGCAATTCGGTTGGTAGTGTGTTGAATTTGAGAAAGAGGCACATACTCTTGGTGCGCTTCGTCATCTTGGCTGGTGTAGAGGATGAAGATGGGTATTCAACAGGAGACCAAAAAAGACGCTTTGAATGAGGGCGGGTTGTGCTGTGGATTCTCGCTTAGGGCTCTTGGCTTCGTGCGATCACCTGACCATTTTGAGTTAGTGGGCTTACGTCAGGAAGTGCATGGCCTCAGGTTTCCAATGCTTACTTTGTGTTTCGAAGGTCCACAAGGTCCACCAGACTGAGATGATGACGGTGTTGGTGGAGATGATTGGGGAATTTTGGAATTTCCAAAAATTCGTTTGATTTGATGTTGGATATTGGGGGGTTTTTGGGTTGGTTAGTTAGAATTTTTTTTATTTGATGCCTTCTATTTGAGGTGTCTAATATCATGTCCCAATTTCCCCTCTACATCATACAGACCTCGTGCAATATTGTATATTTATCTCCGTACATTGATGTCTATTTTAATTCGGTCTGATTGTGTTCGAGACCAGCCGCTCCCCCCAGTCCCCTTTTCTCGGGCTAATCGATCTATCCGGTCACGTGATATCTCCCGGCCATGAAATATGAACATCGGCAGTTCCCAGATCAAGGTAGAATCTTGATTGTGTAACATGTGTTGCTTCTAGTCCTACGTAAAGCTTCAAGGACTATTTTGTGGCTATCCCGGCTACTCCCATTCCCACCACACACTGCATCTTGAAGCGTACCGAGGAGCTAGTAATTTGCCGAAAGCTCCCTTGTTCTACAAAACTATATCAAACACATCGACTCAACCACCATGACTTCCAACCGACAGTATGACCTGGTCTTGCTGGGCCCAACTGGCTATACTGGTCGATTTTGCGCAGAGCACATTGTGCAGAACCTTCCTACCGATCTGAAATGGGCTATCGCCGGTCGATCCGCGCAGAAAATGGAGCCTATCGCCCAGGAACTGAAGACTCTGAACCCAGATCGCGTGGACCCAGGTACATAACCTCACGGTCCCCATTTGTCTACGGCTTTTGTATCTCAATGCTCACTCTGATGTGATCATAGATGTCCTGGTCGTTCAACTGAACTCCACTGAGCTCAACGAGCTTGCCCAGAAAACGCGGCTGGTTATCAATTGTGTGGGTCCCTACCACTTGTACTCAACCCCCGTCGTGGAGGCATGCGCTGTCAATGGAACTCACTATGTGGATGTGTAAGTCTTTGCTTTGGAATTGTCCGAGTCATTCGAACACTTGCTGATCGTTACAGTACTGGAGAAACACCCTGGGTCAAGTCGATCATTGACAAGTACCACGAGACCGCCAAGGCCAATGGCGCTATTGTTCGTTTTACAACCAATTGCCGTCAAATATATTCATGCTAATTGCAGACAGATGATCCCTTCCACTGGTGTTGAGAGTGCGCCTGCTGATCTGCTGGCATGGTCTCTGGTTAAGCGAGTCCGAGAGGACCTCTCGTCTTCAACCCGCCAGATCAACAGCACCATCAAGGAAATGAAGTATGCAATTCCACGTCCACAGACAACCACGTCTCTAATCCGATCACAACAGATCCTCCGGTCCTAGCGGCGGCACCATGAATACCGTTCTAACCATCTTCGATGGCTTTTCAACGTCCGAGCTATCCAAGGCAATGACACCCTTCTCGTTGACAGCATCACCACCACCAAAGAACATCCCCGGTGAATCAATTCTGGAAAAGGTCTTCGGCGTACGCTCAATTCCCGACCTGGGTACCGTGACGACCTCCCCATCCGGTGTCTGCGACATGAGCATCGTGCACCGCAGCAGCAGCCTGATGCCAGAGCTATACGGGCAGAATTTCTTCTTCCGTCAATTCCTGTCGGTCCGTAACGCCCTGATTGGCGTCGCTATCCACGTCGGCTTCTTGGTTGTAGTTTCGCTGCTGGCGCTGCCGCCGGTGCGCTGGCTGGTAAAGAAGTTCGTCTTTGCCCCTGGCACTGGCCCGCGCAGAGAGGACTCGGCAAATGACCTTCTCGAGTACCATGCTATCGCCACTGCGGATAGTGCTTCGCCACAGCGCGTCTTCGGTAAGCTCATTTACCACGGCGGTATGTACCCATTCACTGGACTGCTGCTGGCTGAGGCTGCTATGGTTATTCTTAATGAGGAGGAGAAGATCAAGAAGGTCTCGCGTGGTGGCATTGTCACTCCCGCTACGCTAGGTCAGGACTATGTCGACCGCTTGGAGAAGGTCGGCTGTAAAATTGAGACTAAGGTGTTCCAGTACTAAATAGCTTCGTCGTTTACGGGGTGAGTCCCAGCCCTGTGCAGTCATGCTGGTTCAAGCAACTGCTCGCGACTTGTGATGAAGCACATGTTCTTAATACTTTGACGATATGAGATACGGACTCTCGCGATAATCAATCAATCTTTCCTTTTCATTGCGCTACTATATTTATCGATTCTCTGATCAGAGCTTGCCAGCCCTTCCATCGACAGCGGACTGGTCCTTCAACCAAGTCCCAATAATCTCATTGACTTCCTCAGGCTTCTCCCATAGAGCCCAGTGCGAGGTATTAACCTGCTTCAGGGTCAGTCGTGGGAACTGCTTCGCCATAGACTTGCCCAACTGAGGCGGCAGAGCCTGGTCCCTTAGCGCCTGGATAAACAGTGTAGGAATCTGAATCTCCCTATCGAGAATAGCGAGCTCATCTCCATAGTTCACGTCGCGAGTGCGGTACCAGTTAACTATAGAAATAATTAGCAAAAACTTAATCAATGAATCCAGAGGATATCATACGCGGTCCATGAATCCCATGCCGAGCAAACTCATTCGTATAAAACTCCAACTCCTGTAGAAAGTCAGCATAATAATTCCCAAACCGAAGCCCAAATCAAATAAATCCAACTTACCTCCTCACTCAACAGTCTCGAAGGCTTCAACTGGCCAATCTTATCAAGCAAAACACCCTTATGGGCATCAAACCCAAACTCACCCGCCTCAGTGCGACCTCCATAAAGCGCGAGCAAAAACTGACGAATCTCATCTTTGGACCGAATAGCCTTCTCCACCTCCCCGCTCTTTAACTGCAGCTGGTATGCAAAGTGCGGTGTCACGGTACGGACGAGGTCTTCGATGGAGATGTTCTTCGCCATGGGTCGTGCATAAGGCACGCAGACTGTGAATAGGTGGCTTACTAGCTCTGGATGCCAGAGGGCGATGCGGTAGGCAAGTCCTGCGCCCCTGTTCTGTGTATTAGTCGTGCGATTCTGGGAAAGAAAGGTTGCCCGGGGAGGAGTGCTTGCCAGTCATGTCCACCGAGGATGATTTGGGTTTCGCCTAGATGGGTTGCTAGGGCTTTGATGTCCGCTGCGCAACTTTCGTGGGCATACGGAGTAAAATCGTCCGGGGCGTCCTTGAATTGTTCTTAGGTGGTATTCCCTTAGGGTAGAAGGTGGAAAGACTCACTGTTCGTCCGTATCCGAGGCAGTCGGGAGCTAGTACCCGCAAGCCCATGTCTACGAGCATGGGGATCTGGTATCGCCATCCCATGGAGAGATCGGGGAAGCCATGGATCTATGGAGAATATGTCAACGTGTGTAGTTTTCTTTTTTTAAGCTGGCCGCTTACCAGGAAGACGGTAGCTTTGTATTGTCCTGACTTAGGCTGGCTGAGAATGTAGGCTACAAATAGTCAGTCCATATTAATTCCATATAGAAGACATTGAGTGTAAGCTCTTGAGGTGTGGTATGCTCACAGTAGTTATGGCCGTTGAGTGTAGCGGTCTTATACTCAATGCGGGAGTCACCCGAAACTCGGATCTTGTCGGCTGGCATGACGAGTTGATTCAAGTGGCAATGGTTAGATTTTCGAGTTCGGTCACCAAAGGAAATGGGGTTTTATGTCGTGTGTAACTTGAAGATTCGTGGACACCTTTTCAGGGTCCAAGCTTTGAAGTACTAGATTTAGACAACCCCACAGTATATCAGGTGAAATCGACGAATATATAACTTGAGACTTATACAAGTCAAGAAACAATTTTCAGAACAATCAATGATATATAATCATGCATGAAGCTAGCCCTGGAGAGGATGTCGGAGAGATGCCATACCGAGCCCCTCCCAGATGTGCCTCGGCACGTTGGAAACCATAGTGGAGCGCCAAGACACTAGCGCTATAAACCCTACATTGGATGTACAACATATTCTCTAACTAGAATGATAATAATGGATTCTATTGTCCAAATTTAATAGCGGAATGAGAAGCAAAGAACCTAGAGCAGTGACATTGATAAAGGTAGAAGAGAAGCGCACATCAAAGAAGCGAAGTATCGAACAGCAGGGATCCTCAACCCGTGGACAGTCCTTTGGCTTAGTATATAACCTAATTACATTTAATCCATAAATACTGGGAATGGAAAAGTCAAAGTCTAGTTACACAGCTTGATCTAATTATGTTCGTTTGCGATCTGCTTGTCCAGCAACCTCAATAACACACCTTGAACGTTCTCTCGTTATATCTTGTGCTATTATGTGATGCATCAAGGACCGTGATTGCTGGAGATCTCGAGAACGCCTATGAATGACAGCGGCATTTTCGGCGCTGAAGAGCAGAAGGGCCGCTAGGTACCAGGTCCTATAGAAGTTGTTGGCTTATGGCCTCTGAGATGAGCCCCAGAGTTATTTCCCCTTCGAGGCTTGGGAGATTGTAACATCGAGCACGCACACTCTCCCTGACCTATTTGTGAATGCTCATAGCCTTGTTTATTGAAAGATATAATGTTTCGACATTGGCCGAAGAATAGAATATGATATTGGGTAGGGGCAAGAGGGGAAGTGGATGGAAACCACTCTCGGGGTCAGGATATTATAGGTATACAAAGTGCGTTAAAACGAAGCGGGCCTAAGAGCTTTTGAGGTAAACTATACATGGATTTGCCTTGGTATGATTGGAGAAATGAATACAACAATTTACTTTGTAAATGGAAGCCATCGCGGCCGCTGACCACTTGTATGCACAGAAACAATGATGATTTTGTTCAGAATGGGAATTGAGATTGAAGGCAGACGCTCCTTGGGGAATAAGATCAAAAGAAAAGAAATTCTTCGAAAGAGCAGATCTGCGCATGGGCCTTTAATCCGCCGATTTGGGGCTTGGGTCATGCCATACATGTCTAGGCAATCGACATAACATGACCAAGGCCCGATACGTATCAGTCATGAACCCTGCAGGGTTGTTTCCAGTCCAGCTGCTCCATCTAGAGCACCCGCTGGTCCTGAGTTCGTCGAACCTCTGCACAGTGTTCGCGGATCCTGGGGGTCTGATATTCCAAGGCACACTGCCACCATGTCTGCCAGTTATTTTCCAGGTAGCATTGCACAATGCTACAAAGTCAGGCCAGGTGACAGGGGCATCTCGTTGGGTTATCTCCGGGTCCACGTGCTCGTTGATCTCCTCCACTCGCCGACTCGCTGCAAGCAGGCGATACCAAATAAACCTAGTTGGAGCAGGTTTAGATAGCCCACCGACAGAATTTATTGCATGGTCTCAGGTTTGTGAACGTTGTAAAGTCTTGTTTTGTCGTCGCTAGGCTGAAATATGCTGAAAATTGTGAAACCCGCCAGACTCATGCTTAGCTCCCCTCCACTTGGACACCAAGCCACAAGCCAAGATCATTGATTCCTGAAACTTTTCTTCTGGTAGAACAGATCGGTCCTCGAACTTCCCAGGTTGATGATCTTGGGACATCCATCGCGATCCTTCTCAAGGCGTGTGCATTCAAAGCAGTAGAACGCATCACTGATACCCTCGCCACCGCAGACGACACATTTGTTCTGGTAGTTTCCGAAGGAGCACTCGTCGCAGATGCGGACCAGGGTTGTTGGGCGCACGTAGGAATCGCAGACAGGACATTTTCCGTCGCATTTGTCACACAGGCGGCCGATAGAAATGCCGGGTTGCTTGCGGCACATGACGAGGTCGGGGTGGTGACGAGACATTGTGATTTGAGTAAGGTAGCAAAAGAATAAAACCAGTAGCTGTAGAAAGTGAAATGAGGTACGATTTAGCGATTGCGGGGGAAGTGAGAAGAGAATAAGTGTGAGAGAAGGTAAGAGAAGAGAAGCCGACGGTGAACCAAGACTAAAGTGGTCTGTGCACGTGATCCTAAGCAGTGTGATTCTAAGCAGCGTGTCGCCTTGTTATTTTGCGCCTCTTGACCTCAACTCCAATATTTGACCCAGATCAGAACCTATAACGTCGCTCAGTTTCTCCCCCAAATTCGTTTCTTTCTTATAAAACAGCGCTGTTTGCCGACCAAGATGTCTGAAGGGTATGGTTCCCTTCATACTGTGCAACCCACGCGCAACCGTTGTAATTGGAGCGCTCTAGCTAACGTGCATGTTACTTTGACAGCCCTGAGACACTCGCATCAGCAGTGGCCGTACCTAGCCAGGAGACCATCCAGCAGTCTCCGGAGTTGACAGCTAAGCGACGAAAGTCTTCAACTGCAGAATACGACACTAAGCGCCGACGACTCAGCTCTACAGACAATACCTCCCCGCAATCTCAGCGGCGCCGGCCGTCATCCCCTCCGCCTACGACAGATGAGTCTGTGGAGACGAAGCCTACACGACCGCGTGGGGGTCGAGACGAGGATCGCAAGCGGGGCCAGCGGTTATTCGGGGGGCTGCTTGGCACTCTTTCGCAGAGCTCAAGTTCTGCGGCGCAGAGACGGCGCGCTGATATTGAAAAGAAGCAGCAAGAGAAATTGAAGTCACAAGATGCCGAGTATGGTGAATTGAAGAAACGGCGGAAGGAACAGCGTGATGAGATTCGGAGACGGGAAATGCCGTTGTATGAGCGAGAAGCGGTATGTTCATGTTCTATTCACTTGCATACCACTGGGGTATATGGTGATGAAATAGTTTACTGACATTTTCCATTCTCAGATGCAAACACGGCATTCGAATATGCTCGCCCTGGCACATTTTCACAAGACACAGGCCAAGCCGGCTCTGGTGAGTTGTGCTTTCCCGTTCATATATAATGGCCATCAGCTAACCAATGATAGTATTACAAACCATGGCAACCCCGACCTGGCGACGATGCAACGATAAAACAACAGATCGAAGAAGCGGAGGCGACTGTTGCCAGAGAAGTCGCCGAGTTCGAAGCCCGATGTCCACCGGAGGCATTTGCGCCCGAACAACCAACCCAGGTTGAAACACAGCCCACTCAGGCTGAAACAAAACAACAGGCAGGCGAAGAACAACCGCAAGTGTCGGAAGAGCAACAGCAAACAGGTGGTCCTCAGGACCAGCCATCGGCTCCAGAGCACGAGACAGATCCGACAGATTCAAAATCTGAGACGGCCCATGGTGCTCCGGAAACGGTGGGTGTAGACATTAATGACCAAACTCCCGATCTAGCTAAAACGGATGAAACCACTGCTAACGTGGAGGAAAGTGCCGTTCAAGATCAGCATGATGCCCACCGAGATGATGACGGAGGCGAGGTTGTTGAGGATAACGAGGACACTGTGATTTATTAGCTTTAGTTCTTTGGGCCGACACTGACAAATACCCGGGAGTCTTCTTTGTTGCTTTGGATGTGTATGTGGGATTCGTTTTGGAACTCATTAGGCATTGTCTAAGGGCAATATGTATGCATAGTCGTGTAACGAACATGATTATTTGAAATATCCAATGATTTATCCCAAGTTACTTCAACAAGTCAAGGATATCATCAGTTATGTGTCCAACACTGGTGACCTCGGCGAATCATTCTTGTTGTTACCCATAGAACCTACAGCAAGCAATAATTAAGACGGTTACATTGCACACGTTGGACACGTTGGACAACTGGTCCAGGTCCCTCAGCCTGGCCGTGACCACGGTCATCCAGCGCTTCAAAGGAGGTATCTGAGGATGTGATCAATGCTCTGACCCAGATCCAAGTCTACCTTCGTTGGCTCGCCGGGACAAGCGATTACCAAGTTTTACACAATAACCTGGCAAGTCTAGCACATTGCTGCTATATTTACTACAGCTATCGGATCGATGGCCGCTGAGACCTAGAGTCTTCTGGCCTCATCAAGAACATAGCCTATCTATACAATAGCGATTTACCGGCCGGGGCGACGAGGTCTGGCGAATCCTCGCGTAGGACCCTGGTCTCGTGCCGGGGTGACTTCCTCTTGCAAACGATCGCCGGTGATCTCGTCGGGGCCAGAGGCCTCAATCTGCTATTTGTGAGCACTCCAAACGAACAAAGAACTACAACCATCCACAACTTGGACACACATACCTTTTTCTCGATCTTGAGTCCTTCCTGCTCAGCAACTGTAATGGCGTTTCTCCGCGAGCTAGCGTGCAGCATACGCTCCTTGATCGAAGATCCAGTGGGACATGTGTACACAAAGATCACGACATCAGATCCGGGGTAATGATAGAAAGAATAGCGAGGCGAAGTGGAGGAAATGTGTGTTGCGACAGAGTTCGCCTCCACTCCAGACTGGGAGTCGGCCAAGACGATCTTCTCCGTGGGGATATCAACAGTCTGCCTTCAATTAGCCTCAGGCCCACAGAACCCATCCACACTGCCCGTCTCTTCAAATGACATATGGTCTAGAACTGGACCAGCTCACCCAAAGAATGGCCACAAGCCAGGGTAATGACTTACAAGTTGAACCAACCCACCGTCCCGCAGATCCCTTAGCGCAGACTTAGCGCCCTCATCAACTGGCATAGAAACCCTCATCCCAGAGCCAGTGCCAGGTCCAAAAGTGCCACCAATACCAATATCCCTCCCGGGGGTGCCATTCCGTGCCTCAGCTTCAGCCTTGCGAACAGCTTCCAGTTCCCTCTCCTTCTCGCCCATCATATCTTCACGAGAGATGGCATTGGGGCCCTCGCCATCACGCTCACGCCACGCATCCTGGCCCAAGATCTCGTCTTCCTCGGTAGCAAAGACGGTAGAAGCGAACTTCTCCGTGCCCAGCTCGCGGCTCAGGGTTGAGCGAGTCGAGGCAAAGAGCGTCTTTGCTCGCACGGGCGCATTAGACGGGATGTAGGTCAGAGCGATGAGTGCGGCGGTTGAGGCGGTCGATGGGCGCCGGAGTAGCAGGTAGATGGGGGTTTTAGGCTGGAGGACGGAGGACAGCTGGGGGAGGGCTGAAAAGAAGGCGTTTTCCGAGGGGCTACCCTGGAAGGAGATTGGGGCCAGCGGTGTTAGGGTCTCTGCTGTGATCGTTACCGGCAGACAGAAGGTTGAGGAGTCGGAGTTGAAGCGGGCGAATGCATCGTGCAGCTCCGAGGAGACTGGATGGTTTGTTAGTGTGAGTTCGATGGGGGGTTTTGTTCAGAGCTCAAGATCCACTCTATTCGAGTGTCTTACCTGTAATTCCTGACTGCATGATGCTGCACTTTAGGATGCAGGTGGGTTGGTTGTTGTTTATGAGGGGAGAGGGGGGAGCGGTGAATGAGGGGCCGACATGTCAGCCGTCAGGGCTGGCTTTATTTTGACCTTTCTACATCTAACAAGTGTATATCACAGAAAAAGAAACAATTCTTTATTAACTTGGCAGAAATACGTATGTTCTTGTGTGGTCGTTACACAAGCATCGCTGACTACGTAGGTAGTGTATCTACAACCATCGGATCCTCAACACCTAACTACACTAACGTATTTCACCACCGAACCGGCCACACCACCGAGCCGGCCACCCACCCTAACTTAATAAATTTAAATGCATTTATCGCAACCATAACGCCATTAAATTAATTAAACTAACTTGCTGGTCTATCTGGACAGGTTTCTCTTCTATGCCCTGGCAATCTGCATATTCCACACCCCCGGGGGGCCGCGTACGTGGCTGAATAGCCGATTCTCCAGGTATGCCGGTGCCGGGGGGAGGTGCTTCTGATGCTTCTTGTTGCTGCATAATTAATGCAGAGGCTTCTTGAACTGAAAGGCCTTCTTCAGCAGGTATGTGCCTCCGGGATCTAGCTCTCTTTTGCTTCTGCTTCTCGTTGGCGGCGCGTAAATCCTTGTTTTCTTTGGCGAGCAAGATAGCACCTTGCATTGTAAGACGGAAGCCTTTCATAAGCTGGTTTAATGCACGATCTGACGGGCTAGGCGGGCTTCGAGACCTAGTACGAAGCAAAGCTTTAATTGACGAAGCTTGCCGACGTAGGTCTTTCTCCGTAGCTGGCGTTTTGGGGGTAAAATTCCGGCTTGATTCACTACCCCGGCTAGGGGGGGGGGTAGGTATTCGAAGCCGGATATTAAGCTTCGAGATAACTCTCTCCGGTTCAAAAGGGACTAAACCAGCTGCTCCAAAGCTGTTTATAATTGTCTCTGATTTAAAGGCTTCAATTCGGGCGGAGGGGTAGGCTTCAAGGAAGTCAAGTTTGTCGATATAGTTGATCCCACTCCGCATTTTCATCTCAACCATCCGACTATAAGCACGTTTTAAGACCGCAAAACTGCCTATATCGAGAGGTTGTAAAAGATGGGATGAATGCGCTGGCATACAAAGCGGTATTACCCTATTTTCCTCACAAATTTGATCAAATTTAGGCGTTAAATGACTTCCGTGGCCATTAAGAATCAAAAGCCGGTAAACCCCCTTAGTCCGTAAAGAAGTAGTCGGAATAAAGAGCTTCGTAAGCCAACGAAGTCCAATTTCATCTAAAGTCTAGCCATTAGGACTAACTTTAAACCGCCAGTCCTCCGGAAGACCGTCGAACTATGATTCAATAAAGACTTTGCCTTTAAAAATCACGCACAGAGGGAGGGCCCAACCCGAAGCATTTGAACACTCAATAGCAGTCACCCACTCTCGATTTCTAGGTTGTAAAAGTGCTCGCTGACCGTAGTATTCACTCCTTGTTATAACCTTCGCAGTTGCTATCAATCCTATCGCGAAACCAGTCTCATCGAAGTTATAAATATCATCGGGGTCGATTCCAAATTGAAGGATTATCTTTTGAACTAAATCAAACCACTCCCTAATGATTTTAGGGTCTTTATATTTCGCACGCTCGTAGTTATATCGTTTCGAAAACCAAGAGGAGAGGAGAGGATACCGTTTAACAAATTTCGTAACCCAATTTTCGCCGACCGAAAGAACTGGGATAGTTCCACGCTTTTCAAGCAGAAGATCTGCCATTCCTCGAACCATAGAAGGCCGGGGGGCTGATCCACGAGTATCCATAGAGAGAATCCATTTTTGAAGCGTTTCCTCTTCAGTTTCAGTCAATTTAGACGAATTGGCGCGAGAATTCGCGCGTTGTTCGTAGCCACGTAGTCGATCTTGAAGTGTTGAACGTGGTATATTGAATCGGCGCGCCACTTCACGAATTGAAGAGATTTCTTTGTTCTTAAAAGCCTGAATAGCTAATAAGATCCTGCCTTCTTGCTCAGTTAAATCTTGAGAGCGTTGAGAGCGAATTGGTGGCATAGTGGGTGGTTGAACATAAAGGGGTTAATTAATTGACGCGTTTTGGGTGGGGTGGCCGGCTCGGTGGTGTGGCCGGTTCGGTGGTGAAATACGTTAACTAACGACTCTTCGACAGTATTTGAAGGTTCTCTATTTCAGCTCAAGATGCACCAGATAAGGCGCACCAGGCAAAATGGTATAGGAAAGAACTAATGCAAAGCAAAAAATATTTACAAAAAAAAGAGCCGTTTCAACCGGCTTGCAGTTGGACAGCTCTGTCCGAGACAGCCCAACGCGCAAAACAGACCATGTCGGGTCAGGTATCACAATGCTTTCCAAAAAAAACAAGAAATTTTGGCACATTTACTCCTCGAACTTACCACCAACGAAAGCCCAGTTTGAATTCTCGAGCTTACCCTTGAGGAACTCATACACGGTGAAAGTGACAGCCTGACCGGGAGCAACACGCATCACACGGGGGGTGATACCCTTGTAGAAAGCGCGAGTACCTTCCGTCTTGAACATATCCTTGGCAATGACCATGATACGGGAGACAGCAGACTGACCGGGCTCCGCACGGGTCTTCTGGAGGCGGGTTTTGATGGTGTCGATGGGAGCGTTAGAGAAGGGGCCGACGGCACCAGAGATCAAACCAATCATGGTGGTCTGGTAAGCGGGCAGCTGGCTGTTGCTGTACTCGGGTTGCCAGTGCTGCAGGGCAGCCTTCAGTTCCGTGTATGCGGTGAAGTTGGCGGCCTGGTTGGTTCCTTGTCGGAGAGCTGTCAGGGAGACACCGCGGTACAGGACGCTGAAACCTTCTTCCTTAATCACGGTGAAGAGTGCGTGCGGAGCGCTGCGGTACTTCGGGGTGTCCAGTGGGTCAGCCAGACTGTGGTGCTGGGCCTGCAGACGAATTTTGATGACTTCCATGGGGTTGACGACGGCTACGGCTTCTGTGACACCGGCGGCGAGACCAGCTGTGGGGATTGTTAGCTTTCCGTTATGCATTTTTTTCGGCTTGTTCAACGCTTCACATACCCAGGAAGGTGGCTTTGCTAGTCACAGCGCCTGTCTCCTTATCGGCCAACAAGCCCTTATATGACTCGTATGAGGTGAATCGAATTGCCATCTTCGGGATGATACCACCCATCACAGCACCAAGACCCTTGTACAGACCCAGAGCGGTCTCCTTTTGCACGATTTGAGCACCGGTGGCCACGAACCCGCGCGGCTTAGCCTGATCCAGCGAACATGGTTAGCAATGACTTCAACTACCAAATGGAATTCTCTCCAACTCACCCCAGGTGCTGTGGCTCTCCTTGACAGCTGCATGCGGACCTTGATTGTGTCTAGCGGATGGCACACGAGGGCCTCCATCATACCGGCACCACCACCAGCTAATCAGGCAAAAGTCAATAGCTGTACATCCCAAAAGGGGGGAGTCTACTCTACCGATCAAGTTGACCGCGGGCGATGTGCGCTTCTGGTTGGCAGTTTTGGCGGACATTGTTTCAATGTGTGGGTATATATGCAGAGCAATTGCACTTTTGTTCACGAAGATCGAAGATCGAAGATTTCACAGAAATTCTTCAATTGACCGTCTCGGAAATCAAGTTACGAAGATCTTCCGATTGTCGCAAGGGAAAGCCGAAATTGCGGAGAAGCGGAAGTATACAATCCTGGAGAATAAGCAGAAACAACCTGCAATTGGGAAAGAGGGTATATATCTGGAGGGTCTGAGGAAGATCAAGAGATCAATTGCAAAGACCTTGAATCTTAAAAAAAAAGAAGACCGAAGTTCCACGGGTATATGATTCACGAGGCGAAGTGGCGGCAGTGCCAGACTTTGTGGGGAGCTATGACGGGGAAGCGGAGGAAGCTGGACGAGCGGAAGTGTATATGACCTCGCACAAATGAGAATAACGGAGAAGAGAAAAGAAAAAGAGATAGCAGACTAAATAACTTGCCGAGGGAGATCTCTATATAATAATTATCCTATCGGTACCGACCACAACGTGTAGGGCGTTCACAATCCCGAGGCCTTCGGTAACAAGGGTTCTCTATCCAGCGCGGAACCTTGGAATGAATCACCCCAGATCTCCAATGATCTGATTTCACATGTCTTTTTCAAATTGTCGTCATGGTTTTGGCAGGCTTGTGATTGTATACTTTATTTGGAGATTAGATTGTACACTGTAAAAGAAAACGTCTAAAATGTCCGTCCTTGTCCAACTACATCTACATTATCCTTACACGCAACCATATGTCCGAACACTACAACGTTCTAGAAACCCCCTAATATTTCCACGGAGCTAAAGAATTACTCCGCAGATTCTGGACAGTTCGGGACTTGAACTTCGGAGGAAAGTAGCGAAATCCGCTGGCTATTTGCGGGTGATCTCGGGCGAACGCTAGAGCTCCTCTCAGCCGAGGTCCATATTCAGAGAGGGTCATGGGACGTTCTGAGTCAGATGAACATTTTAAAGTATTCGAAGGTAGAACGCGGGGCTTGCTGTAGGCCTAAACTTGGTCTTTATAGTCCGGGGTTTGTAGATTCTTATAGAAATGCAACATATGGGCAGGTGTTGCAGGTGTTAACAGGTGGTGACGTTGATAGACCCGTCATTCTAACGGATAAACATTTTACCGAATTCCTGGTTGATCTATGGAAACCTTGCATTCTATATACAAAAGATCTACCTCGCTGTATGTTGTAGAGCGAAGTATTTATTGCCCAAGATATGAGATCAACAGGGTCGGCATGCGACATGTTTCAAGATCGACTTAAATCACATGTACCGCCTATCACATCCAATATCATTCGACCCGAATGATAAGATTCGGCTTCCCGATTTCGGTAACCCCCTAGATTTGCAGATTTGATATACAAACATGCACAATATTTATGACATGTCCATAACTATGGATTATACTGCAATGTACATTGTGATAGTACAAGATACAAAGTACAGCTTCAAACAGACCAATGTGATTCCTGTGCGCGCTATCACTCCGAGGGGTCGGACTAACGCCGATTACGCAATTTTCAAATACCCCTACATATCCCCTACATACCCCTACAGGATCTACCCGCCTTATAGAAGCCAAACTATCCACGAGAGTACAATAACCATGTCCTCGCTCCTAGACTAAGCGAACCAAAACAAAATGAAAGCAGCTCCAGACACCGCCCGGCCGCGGTGGCAGCGAGTCCTGAAACGCACCGCAAGTCTAATCCTCCACCAATGGCTCCTAATCGGGATGGGCGTCGTCTGTGCCCTGGCATACTGCTTTCCGAACGTTGCCAAGAACGGCGGCATCATCCGCTCCGAGTACAGCATCATGTACGGCGTGATCGCGATAATCTTCCTAATCTCGGGCCTGAGCATCCCCCGCCAAAAGCTGATCTCGCATGCCTTGAATTGGCGCCTTCATTTGATCGTGCAGGTCATTTCGTTTCTGTTCATTCCCGCCGTGGTGCTAGCCATCGTGCATATTATCCTCGCTGCGGATCCTGGTGAGAAGATTGATCGCGCCGTGCTGGCTGGGTATATCTTTACTGCTTGTATTCCAACGACGATTGCATCCAATGTTGTTATGACGAGGTCGGCGGGCGGCGATGATGCCGCCGCTTTGGTGGAGGTCTTGTTGGCTAATATCCTCGGCCCGTTTGTTACGGCTGCTTGGACTATTTCGTTGATACCCAAGATGGCGGTGTTTGATCCCTGGCGGTTTGGCGGTGGGAGTTTGGGGAGTATGTATAAGGAGGTTTTTCAACAACTGGGGCTCAGTGTATTATTGCCGCTGTTTATTGGACAGCTGGTGAGGTGGAGTTGGCCTGATCGCACTGCCTTGGTCCTGCAGAAGACCAAGCTGCCTAAATTGGCTACTTTCTGCTTGTTATTGTTGATTTGGTGAGTACAACGAGCTTACTATGCGGAAACGCTTGGCCGTTCCTTTCCCTTTTCGCTATTTCTAACCCGGCATTCCTAAATATTAGGGCCACATTCTCCTCCTGCTTCGCAACAGGAGCCCTCCAAACCCTTTCCGCGCAGAGCATAGTCTTCGTGATCCTATTCAACATCATACTTTACATCACTTTAACGGCAGTATGCTTTTTCTGCTCCAGACCACCGCGAATTTTCAGTTCTCGACGCTGGTCGAAGCCCATTTTCAAACGCATGTCTCCGGAGGAAACTATTGCAGTGTGCTTTTGCGGACCAGCGAAGAGTACCGCACTCGGCATCCCGCTGCTCTACGCAATGTGGCAGCCCGTTGATCTATTCCTGAAAGCGAAGACATCGGTACCGGTGTTGCTCTATACCACGGAGCAGATATGCGTGGCGCATTTCTTCGTTCAGTTATTCCGGTGGTGGCATGCTAGAATTGTCGAGAAAGAGGATTTGGATGACAGTACGCGTGAAGATGTTGAGATTGCTATGGCTGAGGATACACGTGGGGATCACGCTGGACGTGTTCATGAGCATACGACTGTTTGATACCCGTTTAGAATAGATTATTTGGTTTGGTTTCTGTGGCGATAACTGCTCTTTAAACCCGGTTCTCGATTGTTTTTCTTTTTTTTTTCGGTTGGAAAGTATATGGCTGTTAGACTTATTCCATGAATACCTAGGTCTAAGTTTAGAGATGCAAGGGTAGAGCCAGCCAGCTAACTATATTCTATTGTCAAGATTGTATGCGCGTTTTGTCAAGACATTATCATTCTATTCTAAGCTGTCCGAGAAACGAACCGATCAAACTTCAAATACCACACATGGACTAGCGTGGATTCCCGGCAAGAAATGGAAGTCACAAGTGACAACATGAAAAAGCTTCTAGACCTAAGCAGACAAATCCTCCTGTTCTTCCTCGGTCTGTAGCTCCATCAACCGCTCAGTAAGCTTCTGGACCTCCCATTCAACACGACACGACACAGCCGCGATTTCATCACGAACATTCTTGATGGACTGTATGTCATGATTTCTCAGAGCATTTGTCATGGGAGTGTGGTAAGAGCGAGGGCATGGCGGTGCACGGACTTCACCAAGAACATAAGTCGATTTTCTCAATTTTTTTGGTCGAATAACATAACGTTGTATCCGACTCAGAACTTTGTTAATGAGGGCGCTTTTTTGTGTTGCAGGGTGTGCGGAGACTGCTCTAATAGCATTGGCATGAACTGCAGATGGCAGCTGCAGAGATATTGTCAGGTCAACATATTCAGCAGATTCACTGTCCAGTTACTTACCCTGAGGCAAGGTCGGCCTTTTGGAGCACAAAAGTTGCATCTTGTAGCGCCTGTTGGAAGAACACAAACGTGGTCGGGATGTTGTTTCATGTGTCGAAAGCACCGTGCGCAGGGTAACACGCTCTGCTCTTCTGATGGAGCAGTGGAACGAGATGAAGTCCCTGAACTCAAAGACATTCCACGAGGCTTAAGTTCCTCTTCTTCCATTTGGTCATCGAGTTGAAGTGCCTTATCCTGGGGATGCCCATGACGTTCCAACGCCTCCCCGTTGGTTTCGTCCTTGATATCGTGCATCTCGTCATCATCTTCCTCAATTTCATCCTCGGTAGTGTATTTATTGCCATCCCCTTCTTCAATTTCATCCTCGAGGACTTGTTTCTTGGCCCCCATCTTGCAAAGATTTGTCAGTCAGGATAGTTCTAGGAGTTAAGAGGTAGTTTCTTTATCTCCATTTGATGGAATCCAACAGGACGGGGGGTGTTTACAAGGTTGTGTTCATGTGCGCGTGCATGGCGTATTTATAGCCAAACCTGAGCCTGTTGATACAGTTTCCCATGAGGTTTGACTAACCATGGCAACAAATAGATTGTGCATTGTCTACTTTTCTTTGTTAGACTTCTCATGGCTTCCTTCCTACAGAGAGTGTATTATTCATTCTCCGGCCTCTACACAGTCTATCTAACTCTCTTAGGCGAAGATAATATCGACATCGACACAGACTAGACCGCATCTTGTGCTCAAAAAATGTCTCAGCTGCAAATTAAGTCGAATATTAGACCGCCATGGTCTACAAGTTCAACCTTATGACAGCAGTGATTCACAATCTGTCCAACCAACCCACTTCCTAAATAGCCAGACTCAGAGCAGCTTCCAACATATCTTCGGCTGTTATTTTCACCGAGATTTCCATGAGTTACAGCCTTCTTAGGCTCATAAAACATGACGACCAGAGTGATGTGGTACTACTGCGGACAATATATGCCTAAAGAGGATCGAGGTAAGTGGGGTCCAGTATACTCCACCACCTCGCTGCAAATAGAATTGATTAATAATCCGAGGGGATGACCTCAACTATTCAAGTTCTACATATCAACACTATTTCTTCCTTTATTCTCTGGCATAAAATCTTACCATGATATAACTACATCTGCTAAAATGACTCTAAGCGGACAGACTGCCCTCGTTGTAAGTGGACTGCCCACGGTCATAAACAGATTCTCATATTGACCTCGGGAACTACATCTATAGACCGGAGCCTCAATGGGCATCGGTGAAGCAACAGCAAGAGCCCTAGCCAAAGCCGGTGCAAATTTGATTCTTCTGTCCCGTTCCGAGGTAAGCATCATATCTCGTCCACCAAGGACCCTCGAACATAGAAACTGACATACATGATGCCCAGGACAAACTATCCAAACTCACAGACGAGTTAAGCAAGCAACACCCTCAGATCAAAGTGATCTACCGAACAGCCGATGTAGGAAACTACGAAGAAGTCGACGCAGCCGTCGATTCATCAGTCAAGGAACTCGGTGGCATCGACATCCTCATCAACAACGTACGCTCAACCCCTAAATCCCCCATTATCAAGCTCTCCCAAGCTGTTATAGACAGATATTTGCTAACAAATCCCAAGGCCGGCCTCGCCATCGGCGCACCAAACGCCTTCCACAACCTCAAAATATCAGAAATCCAAACAATGATCTCAACAAACGTCAACGGCCCAATGTACGTGGCGCACACTGTTCTAAACCGCAGTATGCTCTCGCGCAAAGCAGGGACGATCATAAACGTCACCTCGGTCACAGGTCTAGAAGTACCTCCTTTTACAGGCGAGGCAGTCTACCATTCCAACAAGGCGGCGCAAGAGGCGTTCACTAATTCGTTGCGGAATGAGTTGAGTGGGACTAATATCCGGGTGTTGGCGTTGCGGCCCGGCGTTGTTGCGGGACATTTCCACGCTCAACGCATTGGGCATGATCAGGTGCAATATGATGAGTTTATGGAGGGATATACGTGAGTTTTTATTTTGCTGTTTACTCTATCCGGTCGAGGAGATTTGCTGATTATGATGTAAATAGGCCGCTCATTGCGGGTGATGTTGCTGAGGCTGCTGTTTATATGCTCAATCAGCCTCTCAATGTCTCTATTAAGGCTTTGGATGTTGTTCCTTCCGGTGAGTGTTCAAGTCTTTTACCTAGGGGTATACATTGGATAGCTTGATTACATGCTAATATTTCGCAGCTCAACGATCTCTGACTGTCTTTGATCGGCAATGGAATGAACGTAATGAGAAATGAGCCAAGGCGCTCTGTGAAGGTTGTTTTTGGACTGCTGGCTGAAACAAACGAAAAATCGGACTTGGATAAAAAGTAAATTCAACCACACCTGGTGGCAATCTGGTATGTATGCATAGAATACATGAACATAGAGCATCACAAAGGGAATCACAAAAGAAACATGTATGCAAAACAACCCCCGAGAATCATGGGGGAGCCAACTTGATCAAGAAAAAATGTACATGATAACCATGCAATGTGCGCAGACATCAAAACGGTCTATATCTCAAATATAGCTCACTTTGACACCCATTCCAGCCGTAGCTTTGACCTTCTGCCAAGCGCCGTCCGTAACCCGTCGGATGCGATCACGCACACCCTGCCGGCTGATCGCCATCAAAATGCCGATCACAAAAAGTAGGGTGCGCACTATTGACATGGGATTCCCAGACACAGTCCGGATAATATGACGGAAGATGTTACGCAGTCCAGTGGCCACGGCCCGAGTTGAGCGACCCCGGGGTTCAACCTTGTCCTGCTTCTTGACATTTTTGGAGCCGGATGAGAGAGAAGTTCGTGACTTGCCATTTGGTGGCTTGTCTGTCGATTGCCTGGCTCCTTTGCCTTTAGGAGAGCCATTTGAGCGGTTTTTCTCAATTCCGTAGTCGACCTCGCTGGTATTACGCTTATGCCCATTGGACTGTAGTCGCGCAGCGGCTGCCGCTGCTTCTTCGGCTTCACGACGCTCATCCTCGCGTTGTCGTTCAAGCTCTGCATCTTTGGCTCGCTGTAATTCGACTGCGCGCATCTCACCCCGCTCCTTCTCTTCCTTCAAACCTTCGAGGGTCTGTAGGAAGAGATCTTTGCGTTCTTCGTCGAGAACTTCGCTCAAATTGATGAATTCGGTCGAGTATTCCCACTCATCATTGCGGGGGAGGACGTGCAAAGTAAAGAGCTCGATGATCTTTACTCTGGCAGTTAGATCTTTCGGGGTATCGGCTCCGCTAGTCGTACGCATAGGGCGCTGTTCGTAATCATCGGATGCATCGTGTAGACGATCCGTGAGGTCGAGGTTGGGTTGTCCATAGGAGGAGAGGTAGGTCTCAAGGCGCTGTTGGTTCAGGGATTGCGAAGAGGAGTGGGTCAGAAGAAGGGTAGCACTATCATCGCATTGTTAGTGCCTCACTTTGGGCCAGCGGGGGTGGAGTTGAATACTAACAGGTTGTAGACCACTTCGGCATCCACCGAACCCTCATGGCCTTGGTACCCGACCTCGACCACAGTTTCCCAAATCGCACCTTCCCTGACTTGCGAGGCAATTGCTTTCCACTCCTTCTGACCAAACTGCTTCTTTCCTTCCTCTGCGCCGAGATCGACTATTGCGCTGAGGAGAGTGATGTAGAGGTTCCACACCTTGATCCTCCACGTGCCGGCAGCTGTGGCGATCGGCGCAACCGGTGTTGAGTTCTCGCCATTTGTGTGTTGGTCCTCTGGTGTTGAAGGCGTAATGATCGGTTGGAGGTTTGTGAGGGCTTCTGGTAAGCGTCGTGTGAGGTAAAGTTGGGAGGCTTTCTTGTATGTCTTGGAGCACAGCTTTGTGGGGGAAGCTGAGGATGCGGCGTGAGAGAGAGACGACATTGGGGATGCGTTGGCCATTGTGAAGGCCGAGGTATGAAAAAACAATGTTTATCTTCAAAAATCAGGTACACAGAGTAAAAGGAGTAATTATAAAAGGGAACCCATTCAAGTGAAGCGTTTCGGGGTTGGTGATCGGCTCTCTTCGTTTTCCCTCGGCTCGTCCAAGTCCGGGGTCGGTCACGGGACTGGCCTGTGAGATCTATCCGACATCTCATGTTTATATCGGCTTCAGATTCTATCATTCTATCATTTCCTAATGTATATTATTACAAGAATAGTCACTTATGTCTTGTGATGTTCTTTTTAGATGTCTTTTCGGTTTGTCCTTTTACATACCTTTTTAGGTTTATACGAAGGGGCTAAAAAGCATTACTTTGTTCAAGAGACCTTGCTATGTATAACCTTTGATTTTACATTGGTCCCTAAGCAGGTACTCTCCCAAATGTTTCGGTCAATGTATCACAGGCATCACAGGCTGGATCCACGAGAGTAACAGCCTCTGATGCTCTTCCAGTTGAACCTTGGGGCAATAAACACCATCATCGGGGTCTAACCTCGGCCATTTATATACTCCCAACTGAGACCACTCTCAGGGCTAATATAGATTTTGCTAAGCAATATTTGATAAAAAGTACATATGTATTCACTACATTATTCATAGAGGAGTGAAGTCGGTGTTAATCCTCCCAGGGATGTCTTTAAATGCTTCGAGATCTTCTCTGGTATAACTATTTCCTCAACTCTCTCTCTCTCCCTTCTTACTTTCTTCCTATCACAACTCCGATCCATAAGACCACCAAACTTCTCAAGCTCTCGGTCTTCCATCAGATCACTCTTTCAACAACTTGCGAGAGCAGGGCTCTTTCTGATCAATAGAACTCGGATACCTGCCTTCCCAAAGCATACTCTCTCCTTTCAGCATCCAGCAATCCAGACTCCAACAAAGCCCCTTTCACCTCTTGTCTTCATCCACTAAGTTCATACTTTGATGCCGTTCTCAACGAACTAAGATGGATGTCACGGCTGTCACGTTCCCCGATTATCTCCCCTCCATCCTCAACGACATCTCCACCAGCTGCTTCGTGTCCGTGGACTTCGAGTTGTCTGGGGTGGTTTTCAAACCAAATGCACCACAATCCCGACCCCAGACTGTGCAGGAACGATATCTGGAAGTGAAGGCGGCCGCAGAGCGGTACCAGATTCTCCAAGTTGGGCTGACAACTTGTCATGAAGACAAGGAAAATGGTAAGCAATCAACCCCAATTTAAGACGTATCTCGCTAATTATCGACAGTCACTTATACCCTAAAACCATACAACATAAATCTAAGTCCAATCACCCAGCATGAGATGGACGTGAATCGGGACTGGACATTCGGAAGCCGCTGTATGTCCAATATCTACGATAAATGTTGAGCATACCACTAATATCTTCCTGAGCAGCAATGGAATTCTTGCTCGCAAACCACTTTAGCATTGACCATATGTGCACCTTCGGTGTCCGATACCTGTCTCGAGAGGAGGAAAAACTAGCAATCAAAAGAGCTGCGCAGAAATGTCAGGCGCGGAATCCCGTCCAAGTTGCGGATATTAAAAAGGACGATCATGAATCTCTGGAGTTCCTTGAAGCGGTTCGGGTCAGTGTCAATGAGTGGCTGGCGCAGGGCGAGGTAAGACGTTATATCGAGCATCAATCCGAGTAAATCAATTGAGCAAACCAATTGACATGTATAGAACCGCCGCGAGTGGCTCAACATCCCGCCACCCAGCAGTGTGCAGCTTATTCCAGGCCCCATACCTACCGGCTTGACCAACATGCAGAAATGGCTGGTGCACCACCTTATCAGCGACGAATACCCCAACTTAACATCGCGAGGTGCGTCGACGTTCGTTCAGATCGAATTGCGGGACCCGTGCAATGAGCAATTTACCTTCGAAACGAAGCTGAAAGTCAAAAAGGAGCGAGTCCGGAAGCATATCGGGTTCCGCTGGATCGCAGAAGCACTTGTGGGTGGAAGCCTGGAAGAACTCGAACCAGACGCTTTCCAGCCTCTGATGAAGATAATCGAACAGCCAACTTTCGGGATTCAGCAGTTATCAGACAAAGTGAAGAGCCGGCTCAAGGAAAACAGACTGGTGCTAGTCGGCCACAACATGTTCTGCGATCTGCTCTTCTTCCACAGATGCTTCCTGGGCCCGCTGCCGGATACCCTCGCGGAGTTCCAGACCGTCATCCACGACCTATTCCCCTTGCTAGCAGATACCAAGTACATGGCCACTCATGACTGCGGCTCTCTAAACCCGATGTCTTCGCTCGAAGAGCTCAACACGACTTTGGCTGGAATAGAAAGCCCCAAGATAGGTAGGACATGGGGTATATCCATGACAGCAAGCGAGAGCACAAACTAACCATTTCGCAGAGATCGACCCTCGCTTTACGAAGTACAAGTTCCGTAACCGCAACCACGAGGCAGGATACGATAGCATGCTTGCCGCCATGGCTTTCATCAAACTGGCAGGCGACATACAGCGCAGCCCTTCACAGCCGACTGTTCAGCCCCGGCCACAGACGACCACGGCACCTAGTTTGGTTGCCGGTATCATGGCACAGCCTAGCAATCAGTCTGTTTCCAAAAATGAATTCAGCAACTTCTTCGACGTTGACACTGAAACTATTCCGATGATGCAACCAGCCCAGATTGCTCCACCTGGCACATCTCTAGCCGACACTGGTTCTGGGCGTATCGGTCGCCTGGTCAACCAGGGTAAATTGCTGCCGCGTCTCGGAGATGTCTTCTGGGATACCTACGGGAACATACTGCGGGTGTTCGGTACACAGGAGAGGATGGTGCAGCTAGGAAGGGAGGTTCCAAAGCAGGAAGATCTGTTGGTGGAGATTTGAGGGCGGGTGATTTATGGTTCTGGGGAGAATACTTGCTGAGCAGAACGGAATAGAGAGAAGAGAGAAAGTGCAGATGGAAAAAAAGGTAAAAATGAATTCCTATGGAAGTACATAATCAGACTAAATGGGATGTTCGCGGCAGCTATCTAACAGTACGCCTTGATTTATAAAGAAGGTACCGCTAGCGAAAATTGGCCGCGACCTCAGGAGGAGCTCACTCTGAGCACCTTTAAATGATCAACCGGCCGTAGAGAACTGGACGCAGTGATGATAAGAGATGCTTGGAGAAGAGAAGAAAAGAGGAAGTCGATTTCTGAAATTTAAACCCTCCGGGCGGTGACTAAGCCCAATCGGGCCTGGCGACAACGTGACCTGGTTGGATCTTTTTCTCGGGGAGACAAGACATCGATCAGCCCAAACACATTGGCCATTCCACCCTTGAAAATGTCGTCAGGATCTAATGGTGCACGGCGCATAGCCTCGCTACTGCGTATGTTCAATTGAAGATTTTGCCCCCGGATTCTTTAGGTCCAAAATAACTGACTCCGCGCGCAGGGCCATCAATAATCGACTCCGGCGTTTGCAGAAGCTGTCAAGAGACCATTGGCCGCCGTAGCTATTCCTCCGCAGCACCGGCGATCGAATCGACCTCCGCATCAACAGCGGCCGACCCAGCCGTGAAGCCAGCCTACATCATCAACGCGGGTGTAGTCCTCTCCCGCCCTCCCCAAGTCACCCGTGAACTCGAACCGTTCGAGAAAGCGTTCTTTTTCTACCAGAAACGTCTGAACGAGCGTCTGGCCCTTCCCTTTACGAAATATTTCTACTTCAAGCGTGGAACACCAGCCGACGAAGACTGGAAGAAGAAGATCCAGGAACGCCGGACTGCCGCGCGTGATATCGGAACTTACAACGCGTACGACAGCGATGCATGGAACGATGAGCTCCTTCTAGGAGCAAAGGAGTCTGAGCCTGAACACCAGGTTGAGGCTCTTGTCCGGGACGCTGAATCCACCGCCAATGCGACTTCCCAAGATACTAGCAAAAAGGAGGAAATCCCTCGGCCGTACCCTCGGATCACGGAGGCAGACAAGAAGAACGACCAAAAGAGTCTCGATCGTTTGCTTTCCCGCACTCTCTATCTCCTTGTTCAGTCTAAGGAGGGACACTGGAAGTTCCCCAGCTCGCCGGTGGAGTCGGGCGAGACCCTTCGCTTGGTGAGTACTATACTTGTTGTTCTAACCACATTGAGTCTGTAAATTATACTAACATACTATTTCCCTTCTAGGCTGCTGAACGCACCCTCGAGCAGTCCGCCGGTATCAACATGAACACCTGGATGGTCGGCTTCCACCCAGTCGGATGGCACTCTTTCAACCCGCGCCGCTCCAAGAAGGCAGACAACGCAACCGAGATCGAGGTCCCCGGTAGCAAGATCTTCTTCTTGAAGTCCCGTATGATGGCCGGCCAGGCCGATCTGTCCGTCAACACCCAGAACCTGAAGGACTTCAAGTGGCTCGCCAAGGAGGAGCTCGCGCAATACCTGAACACGCAATACTACAGCAACATCAAGAACATGCTGGCCGACCGGTAAAGAGGTGGATACCGGGAAGCAGCTGAGGGGGCTAGAGCTGGGTGAGAAGGAGAACGCGAGGTTCAAGGTTCTTCAGAGATGAAAAGGCATACTTGTTCCGATACTATAGCGCACTATTGGTGGCGCATTGCATATACTCTTATTGCGCATGCCATGTATAACTAGAATTTTTTTCCTACCCTGTCAAATCAAATTCATTCCATTTCAATGTTGATATCAATATTCAATTCCGCGGTATCATAAACGCCCCAGAAACGCCACGCCATGTACAGAGTGAATCAAAATAGAAAAGAAAAGGCACAACCACCCATGTCTAACACAGACATCTTATGCCATGTTGAACTTCTGTCCCTGAACAATAGGCTGGTCCTTAGTCGACTTCCCCGCCAGATTCTTGCCACACATGGCACAAGCTAGTATCAATATTAGCATTCCATTCGCAACGAAGCCAAGAAAAAAAAAAGAAGAATAGAACATACCATTCCTCTGATAAGCGCACCGCTGACAGAACTTCTTCCCCTGCTCGGTCTTCACCTTGCAGTTATCACAAGACGAAGCATAAGCCGCATAAGGATTCTTCGCTTTCGCGCTGAGGAGTTTGCTCTGGGAAAACATGTCAGTATAAAACTCATCCGAAATAATAATTCTTTTTAAATCGTAGTATGCAATGGCAAATTTTTATAACATACCTTTCCGATTCCCGTGGCGCCAAGCGTTGCCTTCGCCTTTCCCTTGTCTGCGCCGCCACCGAGTGTACTAGACGGCGAGCCGTAGTACATGTCGTTCTTGCGCTTGACGCCGGGCGTGGCGAGCTCGGTGGCTTTGAGTTTCTTTTGGCACTTTGAGCAGACCATTTTTCTTGTGTGAGAAGGTGAAGGGGGGTAGTTGTTGATCGAGAGAGAAGGTTGACGGCGAAAATGGAGATGATGTTATCGCGGGTTTGCGCCACCGCCTGGTGACTTGCCAAGGCGGTTTGTCTATTTGCTTCTTCATATTTTATGACTCGCTTTTTCGTTTATTGTGCTTTTTGGTGTTTTTTTTTTTTACTTCCTGGTTATTATTTGAGGCAGAATGGAAATATGCTTCGTACAATAATTTATACAAAATGGATCGCATTGCTATCATTCGCATCGTTCCTTGGGTATCAACATTAGAGCGTCGGTATATACATTAAAGAGAGTATCAATATGAATGAAACTCTCACAATATCAGAAACAGGAGGAAAAATCAACCAATACATCTCATTAGAATCCAACCTGAAGTTTCAACCTTACTGGGGCGAGACAGGGTGCCTGTGAGACTGATTCTGTGCCGAATGATCCACGTAAGGAGCAACACCATATGGCTGTTGTTGAACCGGAGGGTACTGTCCACCAGAGAACTGAGCAAGATACTGGGGTTGTGTCTGAGCTGGAGGGTACTGAGACTGGTACTGATTCGCGGTATACTTCTGCTCATCGCCGAGCATGTGCCATTTCGAACAGCACAGAAGAATTCCAGTGTAAGTGCCGACCCAGAAAACGAACTTCAAAATTGGTCTGACGGCGTCTAGGTATAGCGGCCATTCATAACGACCGACAGGCACCAGGCTATAGCGAATGTAGATGATGGCCGAGAGGGAACACACTGCGAACCAGGAGACGGCGGCAGTAACGATTGCCATAGCGGGCATCTAAAGATTGCCGGTTAGTTAATGTGTGCTTATATAGGAAGTATGGAAAGTATTGGAGTGGGAAACTCACCTTGGACACAAAAATATCATTACCAGCCTTGGTAACCACGAAGATCATCCATGCGAGGATCTCCATGGAAAACGCCCAATAGATGATATTAGCCGCACCACTCACGTGTGACCAGGTCAACTGCAGATTCCCGACATAGGCGGAAGTCACGCTTCGGACGTAAGAAGCGACACACAAGCCCCATTCGGCAAGGGAGATGACGAAAATAATAGCAAGGAAGATATGATGGATGATGGTCACTGCCACAGGGGGCTTGCCAGAACCTCTGATATGGCCTAGGAAGTTATGGATGAGATTCCAGAAGACATAGAAGGAGAGACAGGTCGCCACGACTCTGAAGAAGTCCCAGAGCATCAGGTTGATCAAATAGTACATTGTCACCTCTACCTCGGCGACATTGAGGGCTTCCCAGACAACGATGTTTATTTGGCAGCTAAGAAGTGACCCACACTAGTCAGTGAATTGTTGGTTTTAGTCTAGATCTTTCTACATACCATATAAAGGAAGCCAGGGCGCAAATGAGTGCCTTTAGCGGAATACTGCGATTCCGGATTTTGCATGCCCAGATGAGGAAGACGATGAAGGCGAGGAGAGAGAGAATATCAAAGACAAATTGGGTGATAAATAAAGCCTTGCTCTGGTGGTTTTCCAGGGACAACAAAACCGTAGCGCTCCATGGATTGTAGTCGCTATAGGAGCTCGAGGAATAGCTGCCGCGTCGAGGGGCCATTTTTTTGCAATTTGGTCTGCGTAGTTCTAAAAGATCTAAAAAATTCACCTTTTTACGAACTCGACGACATTTAAGTAAACGGATCAGGGAGCTCAAGCAAATCCTCCATACGGGGTACACTAGCCTGGATTGAGGCTTAAGGGTCTTCAGAATACGAAGCCAAGATGTCAATGTGGCGGATTTGATTGACCCAAGCTCTTATTTAACCTTGGAAGGCAGAGAGCTTCAGAAGAAAATACGGGTTGAACTTCGCCCTGTTGATTTGCCTCGCGTTTTGGCCCCCTTTTCGGGGGACCTGCACTCCGTCCCGTGCATATTCGACTACAGAGTAGCATCGCATGTTAGCGTGGGGCACACTGTAGATTTTGAGATTTATAATTCAATAAGAAATAAAATGGAATTGAGGTTAGGCAGAGAAAGAAGTTAAGTTGCGCCCGATGCCAACACATCACCGTTAAATGACCGGGCAAAGAGAAAGAAAAGTCGATCACTAAAGACTTGGCGGTCTATAAAAAGAAATATATCAGCTGATCTGTACATTTTAGTTGTACATAGGATGGTGAAGAATGAAGATATAGATGTAGAAGGGATAAGATTGGGATGTGGGTATTTCACGGGTTATATTGTCGGAGTATATCTTAACTATATCTTATATCTTACATCTTACATCTTCCAGGATCCCCCATGAAACATCTCACGATTACCCTCTTCAGCCTCGTGCAGAACACAGTGGAGCGTGAAACCGCGTGGCTGAGTCTGCAGAGATCAAATAAATTTTGCCCTACATTTCCTGTAAGCTCAAACCACCGACCAAGGAACATCCCAGACAAATTCTCAGCTCCCCGAATCTGAGTTCCACCCAGCTCATAGTTCATGCGTCCTGCATTATTCCGATCGATCCTCGATTGAAGTATAATCTCTCTTATCTTGCCACCGTGGATATGAAAATTCCCAACTTGGTCTTTCAGCTCTGACAAGTGTCAACTGCACATATTCGCCCCATTCCTTGTTCTGTGTGCCCCCCCCCCGGGTCATTCGGGCCCGAAAGGGACCTTTGATTCTCCTCTTAGAAGCTCCGTCACATCGTGATGGATCCTCCATAGATGCATGGTGACCCGCCACTTGTGAACTAGCCCGCCCATCTGTCGCCGAAGCGATGCAAGCACGCTTCTCGAGGGCCCCAAAGAAACCGTCCATAAAGAACATAACCCTAGCGCCACCAGTGAGCCCAACAGCTCGGTTCAAGTCTCCAGCACTCCGGTTCTGTTTCTTGGGATAGGGTCATTTCCTGTGGGACCTGGGAAGATCGTCCCCTGAAGTCCATTAGGGGGAAGCCCAACACACTTGTCCTTCACTATATAAGTACTCCGTACTCCGTACTTCATACCATAATAATTTATTGGCTCATCTTCTTTTCTCTTTTTCTTTTCTTTCCTTTTGCTTTTTTTTCGGTGTTCCCCATTTCCAGGTCTGGCGCAACCCGCATTCGGCGTATCCCAATTCTCGACTGCATCATATCCCAACAATTGGTTTTTAGATTTCTTTTTTTTTTTTGGCCTCTACTCATCGTGCATGGATCTACTTTTTGCTCGGATTAGTGCATTTACTTAAACTTTACAAGCAAATGTTGTGACCCCATCATTGCCGAAGGAATTTAAGAGTTATCAACTGCTGCGTCTCATCCGGGGTGTTCCTATTTTCAAAACCACCCAGTGTGACTCTACAATTATTTCCTTTCTCTTTTCATCTATTAAGAGCGCGTGGGAACCCCAATTCAAAAATCAAAAAAATCAAAAAAAAATCAAAAGATGCCTCCAGATGGATCAACCTTCACGGCTCTAAACCTCCCACCGACATTCGAACTACCCCAATGCATGGAATACTTCACACTTCGAGCGGGTCCGAACACAGATCTCTGGCGCAAACCGCCTAACGGCGAAACCTCCACAGCGCCGATCGTCTTCACATCCCTCCGCCACCCATTCGTCGTAGCGGAAGTAACCGTGAGCGCAGACTGGGAAATGGAATGGGACCAAGGCGGCCTAGTGATATTCGCCGGTGCAGCACCACAATCCTTCTCCTCGGAAGTCGACGGACCACCCTTCCGCACCGCGCCCCGCTCCTCCCCCTGCAAATGGGTGAAAGCCGGAATGGAGTTTTCGTCGGGGACCGTGAACGCGTCGTCGGTGAGCGCGACGGCGGATGGCGCGGACTGGTGTTTGTCGCCGTTGGCGCAGTCGGCTCAGACTGGATTGGGGATCCACTCGCTGCGCATCAAGCTCGAGCGGGTCGGTTATGCGCTGTGGATTTGGTACCAGGTGCCGTCGGCGTCGCCGTTCGCTCTGTCGCCTGGTGCGGTGGGGAATTCATGGAAGAAGTTGCGTGAGGTCACCTGGTTCTTTTATGGGGTTGAGGATAAGTTTGTTCATGTTGGGGTTTATGCGAGTCGGCCGATGGGGTTGTCGCGTGGGGGTACTATGTGGGATGCTATGCATGGGATGACGCTGGATGCCTCTTTGCCGACGGGTTCGGCGGATGGGTTGGTGGTGGAGTTTGAGGATCTGGAAATCTTCTAGCTGGTGTGTTTTGTTCTCTTCTTTGTTCATTTTTTGGTTTTGTTTTGTCGAGTCCTGGTGATACATATTCCCCATCAGCGTTTCATCAGTTTCATCGAGCGATTATGGCATGTCTGGAGTCGATTTTTGGTGACTTTTTTTTGCGATTAACGAGTTTAGTGTTTATACAATTCAATATGGAGCATATTTCTTGATGCAATTGAGCTTTTGTTTCTTCCAACTAGAGTGAGTATGTTGCCTGGGTGTATTGACGCGATGAGTAAGTCGCGTGTCTGCTTGGCACGTGCATTGCTCTTCTGGCTTCAGTGGGTCCTTTGCAGTGATAAGTCCTTTGGGTGGTTACTGTGAGTTCTATATTTGAAATTGCTATTCTAAATTAAACCGGAAAGGAAAGGGAGAGAAAATATTCGTGGTCGGTATGTATGATCTTTTAGTTGCGGATGTATATATTGGATGAACCCTTAAGGACCAACCCTATAGACGTCATATATATTTCTGGTTTGGACAATGACTAGAACGTCAGACCTCGAAATTACTCTCACTCTATAGATATCTATATAAATTCACACAAAAAGAAAGATCCATTACATATTCGATGTCACCAAGCTATACTACAATTTGATATTGTCACTAACTGAAAGCGGACTAGACCGGATTCGTGGGATATAACGGGGAAATTGCCGAACATCAGAACATCCAATTCATCAACCCAAGCCAGAGTTAATTCACAAGACACCTGGTTTGCAATGCAATATGACTTGCTTCGCTCATCAAGTCCTGCATACTGCATGCAGAAACTCGACCTCCGTGGCAGCCCTGAAATCCCGAGGCTGATGTCACAAGCTGAGTCAGCTGACTACGGGAAAGCCGTTCCCGAGACCCGGGAGCTAAGAATTTTGCGTCGAGGGTTCTCCAGCTCAATTGAGGCCCGCCAGCACTGATGATGTGCTATAAAATAGCTCGATAGTATTATGAACCATTTCTGGTTTACTCTCACCGTATATTGTAGGCCAATGGGTGGTAGTTGTGGCGTAGTTGCTGGTTGAAGAGCGGGTCAAATACTGGACCCCGTAGCAACATCCGTTAGAATGAGAGAGACAACAAGTCTAAAAAACAGAGCAGGGAGCTGTTTGTTTTGAAGATCGAGCTAGGATTTCCCCCCGGGTTATAGCCTTTCTAGCTAGTCTACGTGGAGTTCTTGGGAGCTTTCGAGCAAGAGATAGCTGGTGAAAGCCCCCCATACGTGTGCCTATTTTTCAACCGTTCGGCCCCCGTGGGGAAGGTGAAAAATTCTAGGAAGAAGGGAAAAGAGGATATTATACGGCCGTCAGACGCAACACACAGAGTTTTTCGTTTGGCTCTTTGATAGGTTGGATGGTCGATGGGCCATATAGGACTCTATATGTACAGAAAGAAAAGTGTTGTAGATGACGCTGAAAGTAGTACATGGTAATACATCACGACCAAATACCCTCCCCGGCGGAAAAAGAGATTCTCTCAAAAAACCCAAAATCCTTGTTTTGATGACATTTTTCCAAGAATCCGAAAACCCGAGTTGTAGATAATTTAGACGTACTTGCACATCATGGCAACCATGAGATCGAAGAGACCCATGGCCTCGACGAAGGCAAAGCCAAGAATGGCGTAGGAGAAGAGCTGGCCACGGAGGGCAGGGTTGCGGGAGACACTCATGAGGAGAGCGGCGAAGACGAGACCGATACCGATACCGGCACCACCGAGACCGATGGCGGCGGAACCCATACCGATGTTCTTGGAGACCTCAACCATGGCGGAGGCGACCTCGGAGGAGTACTGGCGGCGGGCGGCAGTCTGGAAGGCCTTGGCCTGGAGGAGAGTGGGCGACTGGATGCGCTTGGGGGCACCGAAGGCGGGGGCCTTCTGGGTGAAGGTGCGCTTGGTGGCAGCGTTGAGCTGGAAGCGAGCAGCAGGGCGGGCGACCTTGGAGGTCTGGGCCATGACGGAGGCCATGCGGGAGGTGAAGACACGAGTGGCGGCCATTGTGATGGATGGATAGAATTATAGGGTGGGTGGAAGAGAGGAGAAAGAAGGAAAGAGGAGAGAGATGGACTTTTCAGGGAGAAAAAGCTGGGAAACTACGGGAGACGGCACTCACTAGGACATAAATACTCTACGGCCAAATTTTCGCCCGTCCGCCTCCTAGTCGGTCTTAGTGTATGTGTAAGGTAAAAAAAAAGCCCTAGGTTGTGCGTCGACTCCGGAGTATTTCATACGCAAATCACCGCAAATCACACTATTTAGGAATGCTGGGGGTTGGTATTGCTCTGTTTTAGTCTGTTTTAGTCTGTTTTAATCGGTTTGGGTCTTGTATTTCTCTCATTCTTACCGCGTATTGCTACCTGTCGGGATCAATCGGGTATTGTTCCAACTGGGTCCACTGGTTTTTATTCGTCGAGGTGTTTATGGATCTTGGGGACTATCTATCAGAATATATCCCCTGCATGGGGAAAAAGATGATCCTTCACTTTTTTTTTTTTGCAGGGGGAAATTTTACATATTGGACTTGAATCCAGCTTGGACATACGTATGCTAGTTGAAGTTGAAGCTCGAACGAAGGGATAAAATAAAATTACGAGGTGAGGATAATACACAATAATAAAGAATAAAGAATAAAATAAAAATCCCAATACCGCCCTTGCAGTGGATCTTAAGCATGTTCCAATCCAGTGGATCGATCCACTTATAAGCTTCTCTCAACCAATCATAATCCTTTCGGGTCCGCTAAGTTTCTTGGATTCGTTCCCGGCGTCGCCAAAACCGGCCCGACTCGGATTCCAGGTCCACCAACTACGGAGTCACTGGGCAACCATCGGTTGAAAGGAGCCAAGTAATGTGGGTGTAGTGGATATTGTCTCCCCCTTCGTCCCTCGGGAATCCACCTCACCGAGTGGTCACATTTGGAAAATACGTAATTCTGGACAGATCCGGTACTCCGAATAGCTTCGGTCTCCTACCTATAGCTTGCCGAGGGAAACCAAAATCCATGCATGGGACCTGCAGGTGATGTACGATTCTTATATAAATTCATAGCAGGGGTGAACTCAGGGGATACCCAAAAAGACAGGGGGAAAAAAGAGTAAAAAAAGAAGCAAAAATTCCGGGTTGTCGTGTCCTTGCTTTCACCGATCCACTTAGACTGGATTTCTGACCCGCCATAACCCGATTATCGCAATGAAAACTGGTCTTTCCGGATTGCCCTAAAGAAGATTACAGAACATTCAGCGTAATATGGTAAAAACCATCATTCAACCTTCCCTCCCATTTGAACGGGGTTGGAGACCCTTATATAGGCAGACCTGTCTCCGGCAGAAAATTTTCACAGCCAAATTAAACCATCCCAAACGGGTTAACCAGAGGCTCTTCGCATTTCTCCCGGAAATTCGATTTTTCGCAATTTCGGCTGATTGCAGCTTGGCGGGACCCACACAAGCTCGATTCAGGGTGCAGCCGTTACGCGTTGTTCCTTGCCTGGAGCTATCGAGACCATTTATATGGGCATTGAGGGTATTTGTTATGCCGTAAATAGGAATGGCAATCCAGAACAGCAATTGAGTCCAAAAGAAAAGAGCTCTGAGAGAGAGAGAGAGTTGGTATACAACAGTGAAGATAAGGGGCTCCGGTGCCGGGTGTAATCGGGTAAATTACCAAAAATACAGTATGGTAATTTAACGGACTCGGCGACTCATCAACTCATCATTGACCTGCTCTGAGGTCATGAGGCCAGTTGGCATATAACCCCGTATAGCTTCAGCGTCTGTATAATCGTGTACGCAGTATTGCCGTAATGGCAGACACACACAGTATCCATAGCTTAATTTCTTTTCTTAAACTTATATCCACTCTCTCAATTCAAACATAAGACCAAGTGTGCCCCCCGGCTTATTAGAACTTGTAACTTTCTCCCTTGAACCGTTCTCACGCCCTCGGCACAAACACATGCAATCACGAGCCTAGCGCTAGCGCTACCAGTCACAGCTGATGCGCTGGACAGCGCACGCCCAATCTCACAGCCATTCTTCCGCTAATATATCCGCCTCTACGGATTCCAAAACCCGCGCAGTACTCAAATCACCCCCATCGAACATGCTCTCCATAGCCGAACGCGTCCCTCGAGAACGACAACCGCCGGGAACAATATCTACGACAACAAGGCACACGCCAATTCTACACCCTCCCGGATCTGCCCGAAAGCGCCAACCCTCGCACCGACTACACACGCCCCTCGATCAGCGCAGTCTGATCTCAGCTCTGCGCCACGCCATAAGCGAGTAGGGCAGCACTGAACAGCAGACCTGTTTCAGCCTCGATCCTGTCTGCAAAAGCAGCCACCCCCACGCTTGCCGCATCATAGATACACGCCACGCCGTCTGCAACAAATAGCCACCAAGACTCACCGCCCCCCCCCCCTGCACAGATCGAGCGAGTCCGCACTGTGTGAACCGGTCCTTGCGTATATTGTAGACTTCGACGTTTTCCGATATCAGAGATCTACGCCCGCGTCTCGAGACTGCAGATATGCTGTGCACTAGATCGGTAGATCTAGTTTGACGGGGGGTCGGGTAGCGAGGATTCAGGTGCGGAGTGAGATGGTTATGTAGGAAGGGCGTAGTAGATTCGCCGTCTTGCTCTGTAGAGTAATGCGTACTGGTATACTGGTATCGCGTTGAGGGATGCGTGAGCTGTTTCTTAGTGGACACATCGAATACCCAGTTGGAAGCTGAATGTGGCACTTCATATGACATTGATTATTGATCGCTCATTTGTTCAGTTCTTGAGGTGTGACATTAACTGGATTGTTTATTTGCCCACGGCCCTGTTAATCAACAACTGCCATAGCACTGGGAGTATGCATAATTCCTTGCAACAAAATGATCCTCTCGACCATATCGCATATACAATCTACGTTATTATTGTGATTGTAGGTAATTGGTGTCTCAGAGAGGCTTTGCACATGACCGAGATCTTCAGCCACCAACACAGATAAGATCGTCGGCATCCACCAGCTAGACGCAATTAGGACTAGTCTTCGATCTAGACAATCGAGATCGGACACCGCTAGTCTTGAGCACTAGGTAAACTTCCTGGCAGAGTTGCGGTGAATAAAAAGCTAAAGAAGCTATGGTGGAGAAGCACATATATTGGAAATGCTGTTAGAGTTGCTTAGTCGAAGTTTTGGCTTAAAATATATCAAAGGCTTTTTTACGGCCTCTATCTAGAAACCCCAAGAAGAGGACAGTATATCTAGAGAAAAAAAAAAAGACATGAAAAGACGACCGAAAAGATATGGCAAGGCCGCATAAGCGACGTAATATTCTTGTCGATATTGAATTGATAAAAACGCAAGACCTACTTAGTCCCATCCCATTTGATTCAGAGGTCTCTGAGATGAGAGTATCCCAAATAAGAATTTAAAGCTAGTTAAGAAGACCTCGACGGCAAGTATTAGTTAAGTAAGAAAGAAAACCAACCATCCAGTGATATACCAGGCCAATGCCAACATATGTACCCCCTAAGAATTAGCCATAGCACTCCTCAGCGCACTAGTTAGATCCACATGGAAGAAAGGCCGATCAATTCCATCGACGACAGCCATACCAGTACCGACACCAGATCGACCGCGGCGCCGATGAGTATTAACCTTCGCATCCCTCTCACTAGTTTGTACAACCTGAATTTCATCCGCAGAAACACCCATAACCGACGAGGAGGCACTACTCTCCTGCACTTTCAGGCCATCCTCCACATCCTTCGACCAGTCCTCCGACTCTCCGACATGGGGGTGAGACATTGAACCCGGTAGACTGCCATCTAAGATCTCCGCAACGTTAAAGATCGACCTCTGCCATCGAGGACCTGACCCGTCTGAGACGGTGGGGAACCCAAATCCAGCGGCTGCGAGAGCACGTTTCGTCCATCTGTTGTGGACGTGCGCGAAGTGCCACTGCACGGTGTCTGGGGATGTCCAGCGGTTTAGCTGGTTGCGGACGTCGATGAGGTTCTGTACGGATGTGACGTCTACGTTGTTGACAGCGGCGAAATCGAGGATTATGGCGCGGAGAGTTGGGAGTGGGGAAGTGGGCGCTTCCTCTGCCATGAGGATTTTGCGTTCGGCGCGGGTTGGGCCTGGGTCGTTCCAGGGTCTGTCGCCGGTTGTTTCCCATGCTTGTGGGTTTGTGCGTCGGGTTTCTTTGAAGATGTGGCTGACTAGGTGGTCTGTGTAGTGGTTCGCATTGGGGTAGTTGAACCCTTCGGAGACTCTGTAGATGAAGATTCCTGGGGCTGGCTGGTGGATCTGGACTCGGGGGTTTGTGCCACCTTCGTGTTCGGTTGGGAGGTAGATTCTTCTGGATATCTCGATATCATCTTCGAATCCTGTGGTTGGGCCTTCCTGTGGTGCATTGAGGATATGGTCACCCACGACTGAATGGACCTGGACGTAGCCGAGGAATTGGCCTCGGGCTTTGGCGAGCCGGAAGAGGAGTACTGCCAGCGATACGCCGATTGTGCAGTAAATTCCGGTCTCGATAGTTGAGAATATGATCACGATAACGCCCATGAAGAAGATGAGTGCGTCAATTGGAGATACACACCAGAATTGATAGGTGATACAGGGTGGTGTAACGAGGTCACTCACGGCGTGGATGATCACGGCCGACAAGGACGATTTGGGAATGAAGAAGAACAACGCTGGTAGTGCGTATATAGCAAGAAGGACGACCACGGCAGTGATCACACCTGCAAGGGGAGTACGTACGCCGCACTTTGCTTTGATAGCAGTTCGAGAGAATGAGCCGGTAGCTGGGTATGCACCCAAGAACGGACTAGTAGGTTTGATATGCCAATTGCAATAAACTCCTGCGATGGGTCGATCGTATAATTGTTGACACGGCCGAATGATCTTGAGATAGCAATGTGCTCAATCAACAGAACAACCACCGCGGCAGGGAGTTCAGCAAGAAATGCCTTGATAATTGGAACATCTATTTTGGGAACTCCCGCGGCCTTGAACCCCCGGGGAACATTACCGAGTAGCTTGAAGGCAGGGTGATTCCGGCGATGGAGGTTGACCGCAGCGCTGATCATGGTGTAGAAAAGAACGACGAAGACAGTTCGCAATGTGGACAAAAAGAAGAGCAGTTTGGCCTTGTGGGGCTTCTTCCTCGTTCCATAGTTACAGGCAGACCGTATGCCATATAACATTGCCAAAGCCGTGAGGCCCATGGCAGCGTCCATCCGAGCGGACGGAAGATGCTTCAGCGTATCAATGATGATCTTGTAGGTTGCTCCACGTGTAGAGAAATGCGCCTTCTCCCCGAGAACCGTCTTCACTTGGCCAGCACAAACATTGATCGCGGACCCGGTCATGAAAGCAGAGATAGCAGGAAGAGGAATGAAGTCGACGATGAAGCCAAGACGAAGTAACCCGAGGAACAATACGATCGCACCGCAAATGATTGCCAGAGCAGAAGCAAGGACTGGTGGAGGTATTTCGAGGTGAACGGCTTGAACCTTGATGATGATTGAGCCCATGAGCGTAGACATCACCGCCACAGGCTGAGATGGTTAGCCTTTCTATCAAAAGAAAGGGAGAAATCGTTCATACGCCTATTGTGATATCCTTCGACGTTGCAAAGAACCAATAGATCAAGACTCCCATGAATGAAGAGTATAGACCGTATTCCGGAGGCAGTTTGGCTAGTTCAGCGTATGCCATACCCTGCGGAATGACCACGGCGCCAACAGTGATGCCTGCCCAGAGGGGTTAGTCTCTGTATATCATTGTTTCGCTGGGGAGTCTCACCTGCCACGAGATCCCCAATCAGCCATTGCACATTGTAATACCCGATCCAATGGAGGAAAGGGAAGAGTCTCCAGATGTAACGACGAATTTGAGGAGCGGTGGGCGTATGACCTCGGAACCAGTCGCCCACAGTGGGCTCATGTTCGTAATATCCATACGTTCTGGTCTCATCTCTCACCGGGGAAGGAGTTGGACCTAAATCAATTTGTAAAAGCTTTGCGAAAGCGTGGCCGACTCGAGTCGAGATAGTCTTGGCCATTGTTGCGTCGGGTCTTTTTCGGCTCTTCGTAGGCTGGAGGGTCACCGGCGGCTCTCCAGATTGCCAGAGAGAAGAGGAGCTGAAGAAGGAAGAAGAAACAGGGGACGGCTAGTAATGAAAGCCATATTGCGTCCATGAGGCCCGGACCATAGGGCTGATGGCCCGTATACCTCTATACTTTGGTACGGGCGATGTTGTGATTTTAGTTGTTGATTGCCCACAAATAATTGACTCCGACCAATCAGGGTAGGTCTGGACAGTAGGTCATTCCAAGGTTCTCACGTCAGATGGTCAGAGTTAGAGGATCATGCAGTCTCCTTTGGGAGAATTAATGTGTATGTAGCATGTGTATGTAGGACATGAGAATCAAAGATTGGGGAGATCTTTTGAGGGGAAGGTGAGGGAAAGTAAAGCAAACTCTCGTAGGGCTGAACGCCTGGACCCACCCCAGATAGGGCTGACGTACTGGATGTAAGCTTGTATGTACATGCCTATAGGCAGTGATATATACTCCGTACAGTTTTCTTATGATTAACTCTGCTGCCTGGACATCCATTTCCCCTCTGTTTTTATTGTTGGGTGGGGGACCTTTCACTTGTGGAACATCTCATTAACCCCTTTGTACTCCCTATCATCTTTCACTTATAAAACTCCTTAACTTTCCTTAACTTTCGGAGAATATTAATTACCCCTATATAGGTACCCCTGTACCTATACATACTAAGAGTGGAGATGAGGGACGGGTACCTGGTGGCTGAACTACCCCACAGACATTCCTGAAGGGGATTTCCATTTCTGGTTAGCCTTGCCTATTTGGGTTTAGCGCCCGAATACATAGCCTCCAAGACCCTCGCGAATGCTTGTGGTGAAAGTAGCTTAGGGGGTAAAGGGGCTGGTCTATTCTTCTCCGAGTAAAGGGGAAATTCCTCTTCGTGGTCAGTCTCCACCCTTTGAGGATACAACTCCAGCTAAATGGCAAACCTGCAGTCTAATAGTCTGATTCTAGTACCTTTTGATCTCTATCTTGACCATCCATGGAAGTATGAGGGCACTCTTTCAAGCAAGGTGTTGATTGATGAAGTTTCTAGACGCAGAATAAATTAGAGTTTTGGCCAGGACCAACCCAAAAGAGAATTGACTTTGACTTTGCGGTGCACAATAGCACCAATTTCATCGTTGCGGTTGCACGGGATAGCAAAACATGAATTGAAGACCTTGCCGCTGGGAGTATAGGAAATACGCGCAGCTCATGCAATAGGGTTGATGGGGATTAAGCAGCCATTTTACCCTCAGTCTCTCGGACATACTGGACCACTTGTTTCCCATATCTCCGTTGAAATAGATATCCCCACCAACGACCAATGCTCTTCGTTGGCCAGAACTTTCTTATTCTCGTAGATAAGCCCCTCATACATGCCAAGCTGCCTTGTTGACCCTGGGAATAACTGCACAGCATTTAACATCTACGAGGTTGATGTCCGATGCCTCTATCTCGTCTTGCAGATCATGAAGGACAACGAAAAGCAACCTGGTTCTGTGAAAAATGATGGTTTATCAACAATCATTCGTACAGAATGGGCCCATACAAAAAAAGATTAAAATCAAAATACTATATACTATGAACGAGAATGTTTTCATCGCCTCTCGGAACAGTATTCCTTATGATCGGTGGAATGGCGGAGTCCCACAATTGGGGAACTCGATCATACCCTGGAGTCTCTGATCGTCAAGCATATATAGAGGCGATGCGAAGACATCTTGCCGCTACTTTCAAAACGCACGGCTTGATCTTGAGTATCCGCTGTCTGCGCCTATTCCATGGTACGAATGTGTGAGTAGAACGTGAGCTCAGATGTAAACGAGATAAGGCACATCGCTTTTGTAGGTTGCCTGAACAGCTTAAGTAGAACGTACCTAGTATTGGAGGACAAGTCATATGCCTGTTTTTCTATTTTTACTTCATACAAGAACAGGCGGCCCCTTATGCGGCCTTGCCATGTCTTCTTGGATGGTCTTTTTTGGATGTATGTGGAGGTGGCAAAATCTATAAACTATAGATAGGACTTTTCTATGTATAACCATGTAGGGATTTCTCTGATAAATGGCACCGCCTAGTAAGAATGACTGGACGGGCGGGCATCTGGCCTAGCGGTTGGTTTGTTGTCGAAGTTGGCGCAATGCCATATGGATCCCCGTCCCGTCCACCTCAGCTTGAGTGCCGTTTGATCTCAAGTTGCCGGATCGCCTACGGGCGATGACTTTTTTATTTTTTTATTTTTTTATTTTGATTCCTTTCCTCAATGGTAACCCTGCAACCCAGCAAGCTCCGAAGCCGCACTTCCCAGAATCCATTGACTCTCAGGTCATGCTTCAAGCCTTCATGGGTTTGATTGGGTTTTTGATAGATATGTTGGAGGGTGTCAACGGTATCATGGGGGATATTTCGCAGGCGTATAGAGAAAGGCTATGATTTACTCTAAGAAGGGCCGGTGTTGTAGTTTACTTTGTAGAGGCGTCAAAAGCACACCGCGGCCGTTGAAGAACAACTGTATTCGGTGCACAGTAGTATTATCTGTTATTTTATCTGCACTATATAAGAAGCATCATGTCGCCAAGGCGAAGATTAAAGTTGATTTTCTGGCTGCATCGTACCTGCCCTGGTGAGCACATGGGCACCTGCCAAAATGGGAAGTTACCACTTACCTAAGAAACACGCAACATCCAGAGGAAGCCCTAATTTCTGTTAGTTCGGTATACACATGGACACTGGTAAATAAATCTTGCTCAATACAGCATAGGTTGTTATTGGCGAACATGGAGATACCTGCTATAAGTGTAGTAAGTGTATAGCTCTTTGAATCAATGCAAACCTCATCTATAAGCTCTTTGGCCCGCCTGTACCCCTGTGACCTGAATTGAGTGAGGGAGAAAGACTAACACACTCAAATTTCAATCCGTCCATCCAACTTTGTTGCAGAATGCAGCCATTGGGAATTAAGCGCCAAAAGAAAAGTCAATTGCACTAGCACGGGTTGCGAAGCCACTACCTGGTCCATGTACCTACATCATCGCGATCCTTATCTGTCTCGGGCTCTAGCAGGCCAGATTAGTAAATCGATATCAACAGCAAGTAGGTTCCTTTTAGCTATATTGAGCTAGATGATCCGAGAATTTCCACATCTGGCCTACTCCTGACTCGTATAATAGTTAGGAGAAGCCATAAGATGACCACATACCCCGTAGCTTTTATAGCGTCTGCTTATTTTTTACTTTGGTTAAATTGCCCACGGCTATCCCGCAGATTCCGCTCCCGAGACCGGGAAGCCGGCCACACCGCCCAGAGTATATCTCCAGGGCTGCTTCATACGGATGTACATAACTAGAGATGAAAGTCGGTGGAACGGAGGTACGGAAGTCCATGAGTATTCCTAAGTAGGAACGGACGATCTCAGATGCAGATTACTGCAGCTATGGGACTTTGAGCCGGATATGCGGCTTCTGTGGGAGGGTCCAAGCTTAAGGAGGTCGCACGCAGCACGCAATGCACAAGAGCTACTAGTGTGAGGCACGAGCTTTCATGAGCAATTCCCAAATAGTATTCTTCATACGGAGAATGTCGTATGTTGTACTGTTTACTCCGTCCAAATTGTAGAGATAACATAATAATATGGAGATCCGTGATGTTCCGCATATATGGGCCCAAGAAAAAAAAAAAAGGGCCGAAACATCAGCCAATCCACGGATGGACAGACTATTGAAAATTGAACCTCCACACCCTCTTTTTATTTTATTTTGGAGATCACTGCAATAATGACTCAGAACCATATGACAGGTGGATAAGAACCTTGTGGCCCATTGGCGCCTGTTTATCAATTGGGTGTTGTATTTTTTTTGGCGCCCGATTTATTTTCTGTTAAGCTGACAGGGTTGCCGTTTGGAATCTTGTACAACCAGAAGAGGGAAAAAAAAAAGAGTACATAGACAATAGATGTACATCGTATGTTGTACGGTTGCACATGTTCAAAAAAGAACAAGCCCCCAAAAAGAAAAAAGCCAAACAATAAACCTCGGCGATACAGCTTCACCGCATATTGGAAGTGGAGATCCGGATGAAAGAGCCCAAAAAGCACGAACGACGATTGGGCGTCAAGCGTGAAAGATGCTCCAAGTGAAAGACGAAAAGACTAAAAAGGAAAGGTGTAAGGTAGATGGTCACTATGCCAACTGTTTTCCCCACTCTCTGAGCTGGTCAGACACTTGGTACTTTGGAGAGATTTTTTTTTCTGCCTTTTTCCCCTCCTCCATATTCACATCCTATTGCTCTGTGAGCTTGTGTTTTCTGTACACGATAAAAAAAAAATCTAGCGTTAAATCTTTGCTGGTCAAATTGTGAAAACCATCATCTTAATACCCTGCCGATTATCCTTTTACGACATTACGAACTTGAAACGAAAATAAACCATGGCCAGCGTGCAAGAGCCCCTTATCCCGGAAAGCCATGCGCTGCCCACAGATGCTCCAGTTGAGCCCATTTCATCCATAGATGAAAAGTCCACTGCAAGCGCAACGGAGGCCGATCTGAGCGAATCAACCGCTACCCTGGTTGAAGCAGATTCCACACAACAATCCAAAGATTCAACCCAACCCGAGGTCCCAATGACCGCCGCGGAAAAGAAGAAGGCCAAGAAGGCAAAGAAGAAGCAGCAAAAGAAACAGGAGAGTATTAGCTCCATTGCTGCCGAACAGACTCCCGAAATTCCAGCCGTCCCCGAGACCCAAACTGCAGAGCCTGCAGTGGAGGAATCAGCACCAGTCGAAGCTTCCAAGGAGGCCGAACCCGCTGCTGAACCAGTGGTCGAGGAAAAGACCGCAATTGAATCAACGGAAGAATCCAAGCCGGCCGAGAAGGCTGTCGATGCCACCGAGGCACCGGTGCTTGAGGAAAAGCCTGCCGCCGAAGCTATTGAAGAGCCAGTTGCCGAAGTGGCCGAGGAGAAGCCTGCAGCTGAATCAACCACTGCAGAACCCGAGGCTGCTGAGAAGGTGGCCGAGCCCATCACAGAAGAATCGAAGACCGAGGCCGTCGCAGAACCTGCCGTCGAAGAATCCACGGCCGTGGAAGAGGTTGCTAAGCCTACCACGGAAGAGCCAAAGACCGCTGAAGCCGTTCCTGAAGTCGCCGCCGAGCCAATTGTCGAAGAGACTCCCGCCGCGGAAGAAATCAAGACCGTCGAGGAAGTTGCTGAGCCTATCGCCGAGGAGAAGCCTGTTGAAGAAAAGGCTACTGAGGCCGTTCCTGAAACTGCCGCCGAGCCTGCCGTTGAGCAGCCCGCTGCCGAAACCGCCGTGGAAGAATCCAAGGCTGTGGAGGATATCGTTGAGCCTGCTAAGGAGGAGGAGTCAAAGACCGCCGAGGCTGTTCCTGAAGCTGCCGTGGAAGAAAAGACCACCGAGGTCGTTCCTGAAACCATCGAAGCCGCTAAAGAAGAGACTCCCGCCGCTGAAACTCCTGTGGAGGAATCAAAGGTTGTGGAAGCTGTTCCTGAAACCGTCCAGGAGGCGCCCGCTGTCGAAGAATCTAAGACTGAGGTTGCTGAGCCCACCCCTGAAGCTGCTGTGGAGGAGAAGACCACCGAGGTCGTTCCTGAAACCACCGAAGCCGCTAAGGAAGAGGCTCCCGCTGCTGAACCTGCTGTGGAAGAATCTAAGGCTGTTGAGGAGGTTGCTGAGCCCACCACTGAGGCCGCCACGGAAGAAAAGACCACCGAGGCTGTCCCCGAGACTGTGGCCGACGAGACTCCTGTCGCTGAAGCTGCTGTGGAAGAATCAAAGCCTGTTGAGGCTGTTCCTGAAATCGCCCAAGAGACTCCCGCCGTCGAAGAAGCTAAGGCTGAGGTTGCCGAGCCAGTGACCGAAGAGAAGGCCGCCACCGAAGAAAAGGTTGTCGAAGCCGCCCCTGAGGCTGTCGCAGAGCCCGTCGAAGAAACTCCTGTCGTGGAAGACTCTAATACTGAGGAGGTTGCTAAGCCTGCCACCGAAGAAAAGGTTGAGGCCGCTTCCGAAACTCCTGCTGCAGAAGAATCTAAGACTGAGGAGGCTGTTCCCGAAATCGCCCAGGAGACCCCCGCCGTTGAGGAATCGAAGCCTGCTACAGAAGCCGCCACAGAAGAGAAGGCCACCGAGGTCGTCCCCGAGACTGTCGCCGAGGAGACTCCCGCCGCTGAAGCTGTTGTGGAAGAATCCAAGCCCGTCGAGGCCGCTCCTGAGCCTGTCGCAGAGACTCCTGCCGTGGAAGAATCCAAGGCCGAGGAGGTTGCTAAGCCTGCTACCGAAGAAAAGGTTGCCGAGGCCGTTTCTGAAACTCCCGCCGTGGAGGAAGCTAAGACTGAGGAGGCTGTTCCTGAAATCACTCAGGAGACACCCGCCGTCGAGGAATCCAAGGCTGAGGAGGTTGCTGAGCCCATCACCGAGGAAAAGGCGGTCGAGGCCGCTCCTGAGGCTGTCGCAGAGGCTGTCGAAGAGACTCCTGCCGTGGAAGAATCCAAGGCTGAGGAGGTTGCTAAGCCTGCCGCTGAAGAAAAGGCTGTCGAGGCCATTTCTGAAACCCCCGCTGTGGAGGAAGCTAAGACTGAGGAGGCTGTTCCTGAAATCGCTCAGGAGACACCCGCCGTCGAGGAATCCAAGGCCGCCGAGGTTGCTGAACCTACCACTGAGGAGAAGCCTGCTACTGAAGAAAAGCCCGTCGAGGCCGCTCCTGAAACCGTCGCAGAGCCTATCGTCGAGGAGACTCCTGTCGTTGAAGCTGCCGTGGAAGAGTCCAAGCCCGTCGAGGCTGCTCCCGAAGTCGTCCAGGAGACACCCGCAGTCGAGGAATCCAAGGTTGAGGAGGCTGCTGAGCCTATTGCCAAGGAAGAGCCCATCGCCGAAGCCGCCACAGAAGGGAAGGCCGCCGAGGTCGTCCCCGAGACTGTCGCCGAGGAGACTCCCGCCGCTGAAGCTGCTGCGGAAGAATCCAAGACTGTCGAGGCTACTCCTGAGACCACCGTAGAGCCTGTCGTCGAAGAAACTCCCGCTGTTAAGGAATCTAAGACCGTCGAGGCTGTTCCTGAAACCCTCCAGGAGACCCCCGCCACCGAAGCAGCTGTGGAAGAGTCTAAGCCTGCTGAGGAGCCAGTGACCGAGAAGGCTGTCGAGGAACCGATTGTGGAGGCTGAGGCTGAGAACAGCGCTGACATCACTGCAGCTGTTCCAGAGGCTGCTACAGAGGCACCTATTGAGGAGCCAACTGTCGAGGTTTCCGAGCCTAAGCAGGAAGTCGTCTCTGAGCCTACCAAGGAGGTGGCCGAGGAGACTGCCGTTGAGCAGCCTGCCACTGAGGAATTGGCTGCTGAGCCAGTCAAGGAGGCTGAGGTTATTGAGACTGTTCCCGAGCAGACTGTCGATGCTGCTAAGGAATCTGCTGTCGAGGAGCCTACTAAGGCTGCTGAGGTAGAGACTACCACCACTGGGCCTGCTGCTGAGACAATTGAAGAGCCTGCCGCCGTTGTCGCCGAGGAGGCTACTACCGAGAAGGCCCAGGAGCCTACAGAGGTCGAGCCCGTCCAAGAGATTACCGAAAAGGCTGTGTCAGAGGAACCAGTGGTGGAGGAGGCCGAAACCGCCAAGGACGTGACTCCCGAGGAGTCCGCCGTTGTTTCTGAAGCCGCTGAAGTTGCTGCCATTCCTGCTGCTGCCGCCGCTGCTCATGTCACTGAGGAGTCTCCCGCTGTCCCTGAGGCCGCCGCCGCTATCGTCGAGGAAAACGCCGCTCCTACTGAGTCTGTGCAAGAATCAGTGGAGGAGGCTATTCCCACCGAGACTGCAAAGGAAGTCGCCGTTGAGCAGCCCGAAGCTACTAAGGCTGAGGAAGTAACTGAGCAGACCGCCGAAGAGCCTGTCGCTGACAAGGCTGTTGAGGAGCCCGTCGCTGAGACCTCTGCCCCAGAGCCGGTTGTTGAGGCTGCTCCTGTTGTTGAAGAGACCCCCGTTGAAGAGCCTGCTAAGGAACTTGCCGTCGAGGAGCCTATCAAGACCGAGGCTCCCGTCGTTGCTGATGTTGCTGCGGACGAGGCCGAGAAGGTCGAGGAGAAGCAATCCGAGGCTGAAGCCGTTGCCGAGCCAGTTGTCGCTGAACAGACTGAGACTGCTGTCGCGGTTGAAGAGCCAGTTTCTCAAGCCGCTGAGCCTGCTGCCGCTGAAGAGAAGGTCGTGGATGAGCCAGCCACAGCTACAGAGACTGTTGAAGCTGCTGCCACTCCTGAGGTTGAGGCTGTCATTGCCGAACCCTCTGTTGCTGAAACTCCCGTTGTCGAAGAAAAGACCATAGAGGAGCCAGTCACTGTTGCAGAGACTGTTGAAGTTGCTGCCGCTCCTGGCCCTGCAGCTGAGGTCGAGGCTGTTATCGCCGAGCCCGCTGTTGCCGAGACTCCCGCTGTCGAGGAAAAGACCATCGATGAACCTGCTGCCGTTATCGAAACCGCGGCCGAGTCCACTGCCGAGCCTGTTCCTGAACAGACTCCCGAGGTGGCACACGCCGAAGAAACTGCTACTGAGGCACCAGCTACCGAGAAGGCTGAGGATGTGAAGGAGCCCGCCACTGTCGAGCCTACCATCCAAGCTACCGAGGTTGTTGAGCCACCAGTTGTTGAGGAGCAGATTGCTACAGAGCCCGTCAAGGTTGAAGAGCCCGTTGAAGCTGCTGCCCCCGCGGAGCAAATCCCCGAGGCAGCTCCAGTGGAGGAATCATCTACCAAGGAGCTCGAGCCCGAGACAACCGTGGTTGAGGAAGTTGCCATCGAGCAGCCCGCCGTCGTTGCTGAAGAGGCTGCTGCCGAAGCACCAGTTGTTGCTGAGGTTGTCGAAGAGCCCACCCAGGAGAATGCCAAGGCCGAGGAGACCGTTGTTGCAACTGAGGAACCCTCGAAGGTCGAAACCGTCGAGACCGAAGTTGCCGCCATTCCTGTGCCCATTGCCAGCGCAGAGGAGCCCGAGGTGGTGGCTGAGACATCCGATGTGAAGGAGGCAATTGAGCCCTCCACCACTGATGTTGAAACTAAGCAGGAAGAGACCGCTGCTCCCGCCTCTGACGAGGCTTCTACCAAGGATACTGGCATCAGTGCTGAAATTCTTGGTGCTGGTGCTGCTGGTGTTGCCGCTGCCGCCCTTGCTGGTGCCGGCGTGGCCGCTCTTGCTCACAAGGACTCCGAGACTACAGCTGAGACCTCGAAGGACCAGAAGGATCTCCAACCTACCGATGCAGACAAGGAACCCGTTACTAAGGCTGAGACCCAGCCCCAGGTTTCCGCAGATGCCCAGCCTGCAGACGGTAAGCCAACACCGTTCTATCTCTCGTACCAGCAATCTGCCATATCGTTCGAAACTGATCCCGCTCTTGCAGCACTCGCTGGCGACCGCGAAGCCCTCCTCAGCAAGCTCAACCAACCGTCTACAGACCAACTGTCCACGGCTACCCAGCAGCCAACAGTCGAGAGTGCCGCCGAATCCCAGCCTGCCGCCGAGGCCAGCAAAGGAACCACCGAACCCGCTGCCAATGCTTCTGACGCCAAGCCTGCTGCCGACAGCACTCTTACTCCCAAGGATAATGATGAAGATGCTCGTCCAGCGAGCCAGAACCGGTCAGTGACTGCTGTTTCTCTAAATGGTGCACCTGACAGCTGGCTCAAAGCAATCTTGCGCACTGTCTTTGTGAATTTCTTTGGAGCCATCTTTTCACCTTTCCGTCGTGGAAAGTCCTCCAATTAGATCGAATCTTGCGTTTTCCTGTGCTTTGTCTTCTAGCCAGTTGTCTTTATTTCCTTGGGTGCTATTATCGAAGAGAATTGTGGTCATCACTCATAATGTGCGTTCAAACTAATTAACTGACTGATCGATCAGCAGTTTGTTTTGGATTGCGGTTTTTGTCATGCCAATCGTCGCAATTTTCTGGCGTTTCTCAGACAAGTGAGACGCCGATTTGGCAGTGTCTACCCAACGATGGTCACGTGTAGTCACGTGGAGTGGTCACGTGCGGACACGAGCCCTTGGAAACTCGAGCAACTATATCCGTGGCATTACGAAAGTGCGTGGCACGATGAAGTATAAAAACTCCCGGCCATTTCGTTCCCCCGCCGACTTATTCCCCTGTATTATCTGTTTCTGCTTCATATTTTACGAATTCCATACCTCTTGCTTTGCTTTTTTTTTCTTATGGTTAATGATTTCCTTTTGTTTGTCTCCAATGCTATGTTGGTGTTGGCATGGCCGGCCGCTCTTGATGGATCCGTCTGACCTGCTATGTATCCAGTATACTTAATGACATGAATTTAACGAATACCTTATACATATAAAATTCTTTGTAACTTTTTCTTTACGCTTGTTTGCCAGTAATCCTTTGGTTTCTTCTCATGTGTGTTTTGTTCAATCTGCAGGACTTTCTTTGTTCTTCCGGTGCTGTATCCTGCTGTCCTTTGTGTCAGTGTAGCTATGGCAAAATTTGTATATAACTTTGCCAATTTCTTCATCAGGAAATATCGTTCGTCTTGCCTTTTCTTTCTGGGGGTTTCCTTTCTTTCCTGGTGGGATGGGTGCTCGTATACCAATACAATGTGTGTAGAGAGTGTGCAAACGCAGGGGATCTCAGCCATGGGTTGCCCAGAGGGATCGTTCCTTCGACATTGGGAATATGAGCCATATACTGAGCAGGCAGTCGTAATTTCCCCTTGGGGTGGTCACCATGAACCATGAAGCACGTGCTCATTGTTGTTAAACCGTTCTCTTCGACACGGTCTCTTCGTCTTATTATTGCCACACGCGTCCCTCTTTTTCTTCTTCTTTTCTCCCAACCATCACAACTTGCATCTCTTTCATCGAAGAAAATCAAAGACATGGCGAGAAAAAGTCAAGGTTAGTATCATTCTTTCATTTGTCAAGCATTCATCCCCTTTCAGCCTCATGGAGTGTTGTCTCTTTCGGTGGACTTGGGCCTCATCCGACCGAGTACACCATGGAACTGGCCTTTCTTTCAGACTCAAGTCTCTTCCTATGATATTGAGCCTGGCTCCTAGCGACCAGGTCTCTTATCCATGGAATTGAGCCTGGCTCTTGGGAATCGGGTCCTTTGCTTAAAGATTGAGCCATTCTGTCTGCAGAATCGGATCTCATTCTGTGAGCTTGGGCTTGACTCTTGGGAATCGGGTCCTTTGTTGTGAGATTGAGCCATTCTGTCTGCAGAATCGGATCTCATTCTGTGAACTTGGGCTTGACTCTTGGGAATCGGGTCCCTTGTTCCTCTTGCTATGGAATTGGACATGATTCTTTTGAATCAGGACTTTCTTTGGCATTGGGTTTGCTTTCTTGTGACCAGATCTGCTGGGATCTGTGCAAGAGGTCCCATTGCTATGGCAGCTTTCTATGGAAGCAGGCCCTGCAGGCAAAGGAACTATGCTTTTGCCCATAGGATATGCCTAAAAAAAGAAGAGAAAGAGAGATACCCAAAAAGATGAGAGATATTTATCACTTTGGTCTCACGTGGTCAATTGATGGCTTTCACTTCCAGTTCAGTTCAAAGCATTAAGGGTTGGAATGGGTCACTGACTGCATGATCTTACAGATTCCGATTCGGAAGGTCCGCGCGGCCGTACTGGCCGGCCTGAGACGCCCTCCTCTGCGAACTCCTCTCGTTCTCGTCGCAGCACCCTCTCCCAGCGTGTACACTTCGACGAGCCCGACATGTGCAACCCACTGGCATCTGCTCGCTCTGACGTGACTGTTACTCCAGTCCCAGTACCTGTGCCTGCTAGATCGACCAACCCCACGGTTGGTTTGCCTTCGGCGAGTGCGAGTGTTGCAGCCAGTAGTGTGCAGTCCCTGGACCAGTTGCCTGCACCTTCAGATGACAAGCGTAACGCGTTCGCCCAACGCAAAGCAAAAAACTCTGCCACGTCTGTCTCTCCTGCCCCCTCTGTCTCCCCCGTCTCCTCTGTCTCTCCTGTCTCCTCTGTCCCCTCTCCCTCCCACCCTCGTCGCTCTTCTCTCCGTTCTTCTTCCATCCCTCCTGTTCCTCCTATCCCTGCCTCGATCCTGAAAAATCGACCTGGCAACCTCGCTATCCCTCAAATCAAACCTCGCTCCTCTTCTGCTCCGCCATCTCCACCCAAGATGGCTGACAGCTCCAATGTTCCGGAGGGCAACAACAAGCCACTCCCCGTGTCTCCAGCCAACAGACACCACCCGCACACACCCAGTCCTCGTACTCCCATCTTCAGAAAGGATGGCATGCGCCGTCCGAGCCTCAGTCCGATGGAGCGTGCTACCGGTGCCAGTTCCACCGCTAGCAGTCCTACCGCTCATCGTTCCAGCTTGACCCTCAAGGATCTTCCTGAGGCTGTTCGGTCTCTCCAGTACAAATACGAGACAGACTTCAAGCGACTCGCAAAGAAGATCGAGGATATCGACAAGCTCGGACAGAAAGTTGATGACTTTGTTACCGTGATCGGACAGAAAGTTGATGACTTTGTTACCTTGACTCGAGACTACGTCCAGGACCAAATGGATGCCCAGTTTGACCGCCAGTCTGAGATGTCTTCCGACATTAGGGACGCGAAGCGTGACGCGACTAAAGCCAAGGAGCAGGTTCACGACCTCAAGGAACAGGTCGGTGAGATCAAGGAGCAGATTCACGAAATGCGCCTTGAAATCAACGGACAAACCGCGGCTATCAATGACTTGCGCGCCAACGTCGACCTGTGTCCCGCTGGGACCTATGAGAATGCCGACGAGACATTCGTGGTCTACCAGCGGCGGAAGAACAAGGAGATCGACGAAGACATGCAAGACATCGGAGATCGAACCGTCAACAATGCAGAGCAGATCAAATACTTGAGACAAATGCTCATTCGCTCTCAAATTTCTCTCAGACTCTTGCAACACGAGCACGGTCTTCAGATTTCTGAAGATGTGGAAAAGATTCTTCCACCCACCCCTTTGCCTGAACGCGGCACCGTTCCACCCACTGGTACCCTCAGAACTCTTGCCTCTTCTGAGTCTGCAGCAATTCCACCAGCAGAAGCCGCTGCTCCAGCAAAGGCCACTCCAGCAGCAAAGACCATTCCGCAAGTAAAGGTCACTGCTCCCTCACCTACTCCGCCAGCATCAGCCACCGGATCAGCAACAGCCAGCGGGTCAGCAACAATCACTCCGGCAGGATCGTCCACCGTGAAGCCGAGTTCCATCCCACGGCGAAAGAAGAAGAAGAGCTCGAAGAAGTCTTCCAGCGTGTCCACGGGCTCCACTGTTGCCAACCAGACCGCTACCACCGAGGAAGCGGCTCCTCCCACTGTCCCCGCCGTGCCTCACGGCATTATCCTCCCCCTCGACGCTGTCCGTGACGGCCCCCCCATCCCGCTCGGCCACATTCACCCACTGTACCGCCCACAGTTCATTGGGGTGAGCGCGGAGGACATGCCCGCGGCCGCTCCTACCACCCCCCGGACCGAGGAGCCTTAGGGCCCGGTCCTTAAAAAAAAATGATGCAACTACAAAGAAAAACCAAAAAACAAAAAAAAAAATTTAAAACGAAAACCCTCACAAAAAAAAGTACCCCAGAAAAAAAGAAAACCAAAAAAAAAACAATGTACAAGTTCTCATGTTTGTTAGATTTGGAGGGCATGGGGGTCAGCTGTGTTAGATTTTGTGTCAATGAAGATGTTTGATTACAATTCCAAAGAAGAGTAGATTGTAGCAGATTGTAGCTGAATGTGCATGTAAAATTATTCAAAACAGTATTTACTTAGAAGAGGACATCATCTTTTCAATCTCGACCGCCGACTCTCGCACCTGTGGACAGTAATGCAGACGCAACAGCTCACCCTCCCACATCGAACCAGCAAAGACATTGGTAGCTTCAATATCAGCAGCAAAAGCATTGAACACACCATCACCCTTGCGCTCCTCCGTATGCCACAGCGAAGAGATACGACGACCATGATATTTCGAGACCTGGTTCATGAGCGCAAGAGTCGCAAGGGCAGACTTCTCCGGCAGCTGGAGGGAAGTCGTCATGAGACGCTTAGAGAAACTGGCAAGTCGGCTTGGGGGCGGGTTTCCGTGTGCGCGGGATAGCAGGGTTGGCTGCAAGCAGCGGAGGAGGAGAACCATCGGGGTCTGGAAGTTGACCTTGTTCTTGGAGCGGGACTCGGAGAGTTGTTTGCCTTCGGCGGAGGAGTTGGGGTCGGGGAGACGGAGGGCTGTGTCGGGGTTAAACTCGACGTCTGGGTTCATGGAGAGAGAGTAGAGGGATCGGTAAAGGTGCTTGATAAAGAAGTTCAGGTCGAGGTGAAGACCTGCGGCTGCTTTGCTGGCTTCTTGGCCTTCTAGAAGGGCGAAGGCAGTCACGGTGCAGAGTAGCGTCCTTCGGCGAGCATCGCGGGCTGCGCTTTCGGCAATTGTGACATTGTCTTCGTCTTCATCGTCCTCCTCGTTGACGACTTCCTGGTCGCCTTCCACGCCCATTTCCTCGCGCTCTGCGTGGTTGATTAGGTCTTTCAAGGCCTCGAGCAAATCACCGAAGAAGTCCTGGTTAATAAGGTGGGCGTATTTGGCCAAACCCTCAAGCACAGGACCCATCAATGCGGGGATGCGGAGCTTGAGAATGCGGAAATAGAGTCCGAACACAAGCTTTAGTGTTTCGGCCTGGTTCTTGTCTCTTTGTTCGTGAGATACCACTGCGTCTGCTTGTCGCATATCCTTCTCGACTTCCTTCCGCTCCTTCTGAACCTTGCGCTCTCGCTTCGTGCGGAATTCGCGCTTTTGCTTTGGCTTCTTTCCTTGGGGGGCTTCTTCTTCTTCCCGGTCAACGCGGTCTCGGGACGCCTTCAAGTGGAACTCGCCGAGCAAACGAAGATGGAGGAATGTGTCCAAGACACTGGGATGAATGTGGAAGTCTCTGGCCTTCAACATCTTTGCGAGCAGACGAACAGCTTCGAGGGAAACGGTTCCATCGTCATCTTTGGCGAAAACTTCCTCCATGGTTTCGCGGCACTTGACATAGTCGGCATCAAGCTGTCTCCGTGCAAGGCGGTTCACCAAAATTTTTAGAAGCTCGCTGCGGAAGTTGAAGTGTGGTACGGCCAAGAGCATAGTGCATGCCATTGAGATCGCGAAGCTCCTCAGTCCAGCATCTGTGGGGTCATCTCCTTTAGCCGGCTTTACGAGCGTAGCGAGCTTCTGAACATAGGCTCGATATCCTGTCACAAGGGACTGTTCGAAGTCTCGGAGCTTCCGCACTTCTTTTGATACTCTGCCAGTCTGGTCCTCTTCGCTCAGCGGACGGATACGGTATCCTGGGATGATATCCTTGTAGATAGCCGCTTGTGAGGCCAGAGCCAGTTTCTTAACCGTGATAGGTGTGGATTTCTTCGACACCATCTCGGCCATTGTCTTGAACAGAGAGATATGCTCCTCGGGATCCTCATTGATCAGGGTTGCCATCTTTGCTAGCTCCTCCTTTGCCTGCAAGATTTGTACCTTCACCGGAATCTTGGGTGCTTCTTCCTCAGGTTCTTCTCCGTCCTCCTCACCCTCGGAGCCATCCTCCTCATCCTCATCATCATCGGTACCCAGGAAGCTGTCGGTTTCGTCGCCCTGGTCTTCAGGCTGGGCTTCGGCCTGGACGAAGCCTTCAGAGGTCTTGATTGGCAATCGTGCGTTCTCACCAGCTTTCTTGGTGTTTTTGCGCGGGCGGCGTTCGTAGTCTTGCTCAACATCCCACTCTTCGGCTTTGGAGCGCGATGAGGAGTCCTCAACATCGGCTGGAGGACTCAATCGCCTCCGCTTCACTTCTGGGCCACGCGCCATTTTGTAATTGGAGATTTGGGGGATTGACGGTGGAATTTGCGGAGAATAGTAAAAAAGATCTTTAGAGTGAAAAGGCGGTCCCGAAAATTCTAGGCGGAAGGACAATCATTGCTCTGATTGGCTCTTCATGTCTGTTCCGTCGCTATAAATTTCAGGTCCGTTTCTTGGCGGTGAGATATTGCCCGACTTTAGTTTTTTTCTTGTTCCTCACTTCCCGTCAATACAAGCTCATTGCTACTCAACCTTTTGCCATATCTTCAGCTTCATATCCGACAATATGAGATCCCTCACAGAAGTGCGTACTAGTACAATGACCATTGATTGCTTTGACTAACTCGTGCCTCTTTTAGGAAGAAACACGGACGCTCTTCACGAAGCTAGCTTCCTATACCGGCCGTAGTCTCAATTCTCTCATTACCCCGGCCGAAGATGGTTCCATGAGTGTTTTTCGCTTGCAAGGATCCCGGGTTTACTACGTCAATAAGGAAATCGCCAACCTGAGCGTTTCATTTCCTCGCGAAAGTAAGCTTTTGTTCGGCTTCTTCGTGATTGTATAATGCTAACTAATTTACGGATTTGCTCTCGGCGGGCACTATGGTCGGCAAGTTTACTAAGACCGGCAAGTTTCGCATCAACCTGACAGCTCTGGATCTCCTGGCGCAACACGCCCGGTACAAGGTACGTATATCAATATAAGCATTGTAACAAGGCATCATGCTAACTCTATGTCTCCGGCACAGGTCTGGATCAAACCAAACGGAGTGATGGTAGGCTTGATATTCCAACTTCGATAGGGTCTGCTGTGCCCCGCTAACAAATCTTAGCCTCTGCTCTATGGCGGTTCGGTTCTAAAAGCTCACGTCGCTCGTTTCTCGGAAGACTGCGGTGAAAACGCCGGAGTTGTTATCTATGACCAGAATGATACTCCCCTGGGATTCGGAGTTACAGCACGGTCATCCGCGCAGATCGCAAAATTGGACCCTACCAGTATTGCGGTCCATCGCCAGGTAGGTGGAAATCAGCCCTGTGCTCTTACTTACATTAGCTAACCCAAATCAACAGGCCGACGCAGGAGAGTACCTTAGAGAGGTGAGTCGAATCTATCTTCAAATTCTCAAGGACCAAATTGCTAATATCTATATTAGGAGGATACCTTGTTCACAACCTAAACAAATTCGACACGACACCGAATCTTACATGTTTGCACCTCGCAAAAGGCGTTTGGGAGTTTACTCTGATCTATTTGATCTTACAAAAGTTGACTGTACTTTGTACCATCGGATCCTGTGCTCATTGCTTCTAATGTGATGAATTGATGGCCCAATGTTGACCAACAACTTCTCTGTAATGGTTACTATATGAAAATACATACTCTGAATACACACAAATCCATGTCTAATATGTATAATGAAAATCCATCGTCATGACCACTTTATCCATGGATGTATAGCCCTGGTTGTAGTTGATATAGGACTTTTTTTTGGAGATGTGATGAGTCAGCACGATGCCATCAGATCCATCCAACCTTGGAAAGGCGCGGGACGATAAACTCACTACAGACCTCGTAGCCCTGGTGTATCTCGTATCTTCCAGGCCAAACAGAAATTCTCTCGTCCCAGCATTACGCATCACACATTTTTCAATCCCCTAACGTGTTTCCACCCACTTATTGCGTTTCTCCTGCGCGTAGTGGGCACAAATATTGCCAACCCCCACCATGCCACCCTACACAACCAGCCAGAAACACCAAATCGCTGAGTTTGTCAGCTGTACACAGACAAAAGACTCAGTTGCTATTAAAGTGAGTAGCTTGCATGCTTTACTGACATGTTCTTTCCTATGCGATCTGTTTGAACATCTTAAGACGCTTCTGTCCGGTCACGTGGATCAACAGACTAACTTTCTGATATAGTTCCTTAAAGCATGTGGTTGGAGTTTACCTCCAGCGCTTGATGCGTAAGTGCTTGTCATCACACTTGTGTCAAACTTTTATGCCTGTTTGTTTCATTTGTCTCCAACCCTTACCTGGACATGTGGTGTTGGGTCCAAGATGTCAACAGATAACTAGAGCATCAAAGCTTTAACATCGGCTCTTCTCTTCTCAACGTTTGCCTAAGTCCCACTTGGAGAACACATCAGCCATTATCCCAAATGCCTCGAGTGAAGAAGACAAAGAAGAAGTGCTTGCCATTCCCCAGCCCCACCATCTTGTTCCAGCGAAATCATATATGGTCCACGCTTAAAACACCCCAAAGCTAATGTTGTCACTGAAATAGTTTCTTCGCCGCTGCGTCTGGCACATCCGCAATTATAATCTCAGAACTTACAAAGACCTTCGATCACTACCGAGGTATCTACCCCACCCTGAACTGGTGCTTTTGATATTGAAAATACTCACATCACCGCAGATGACCCAGTCAACAGCCCTGATACCATCGGTATCACACGAGCAATAGATTTCCTCGGCGATCTGAAAGTCGAGCTGGACGAAGTGACCTGTCTAGCCATCGCCGAGCTCCTCAAATCACCCTCGATGGGCGAGTTCACCCGCGAAGGATGGAGGGACGGATGGCTGGGAGTTGGGTAAGTGCAACTTCGTTAACGAAGACCCCCCTTCAAACCCAGACTCCAATATCTTCAATATGATATCCGTCCAATCTAACAATCTACGAGCTGCGACACCATACCAAAAATGCAAGCGCACGCCAAGCTCCTCCGGGAGCGAATCCCACAAGATCCATCCCTCTTCCGACGAGTCTACAGATACGCATTCCCGCTCTCACGAATGCAAGGACAGCGCAACCTGCAATTCGAGATCGCCGCCGAGCAGTGGCGTCTCTTCTTCACGACTGATCATGGCGGTGTGGCGTGGAACACGGCGACAACACCGTGGCTGGATTGGTGGATTGAGTTCCTTGAAGAGCGCGGGAAAAAACCTGTTAATAAGGATCTGTGGGAGCAGGTTGAGGTGTTTATGCGCAAGAGTCTCGAGGATGAGGAGATGGGCTGGTGGAGTCCTGATGGGGCTTGGCCTGGTGCGCTGGATGACTTTGTTGCTTGGGTGCAGGCTAAGCGGGGGAAGGAATCGGAGATGGAGGTTGAATAAGGTGGCATCTGGTTTATTCGTGGATGCTGGATATGAGGGATTTGTTTCTTCTCGTTTCCGGATGGTTCGGGCCATGGTGTGTGTGTGGCATGACAGATTATTTACTCTTCGGAATCCATGCCTCCTTGTACCTTGTCCACTTCTATTAACCATTAACATCCTTCCTGTGTCTTAGATCTTTCATAGTTATGATTGAATCAACAATGGCCACGTGTACCCGATTCATGTCAAGGGTAGTTGCATTTCTTTCGGTTTTATCTATCCAGACTTGCATGTGTATATTGAAGTATAGATTGGCAGAGGTAGAAGCAACGGTGTGACCAGCTCGAACGGAGGGAAAAAATATATATATAATACCGATCTTCAAGGGGTGGAATTGAAATAAGAGAAAGATATAAAGCCATTCGTCATGAGATTGAGTGATAACATCAGGGGGAAATATCTGCGGCATATCAAGATGCACAGGGGGTGTGTACATGGATTTAGATCAACACCGGAGAATAATAAACAAAGGAAAAAAGATAAATCGGTGACAGCAAACGAGCCAAAAGAGACGACACACATAGGTCTCCGACGCGTTCGGGTGTGTTTGCAGTCAATCGCGGACTCGGCCCATTTAAGGGAAGTCGCGCTTCTCGTAGCCGGGGTCGCGACGCTGGTCGTAACGCTGTCGAGCCATTAGCAATTGAGTCGCAATCGTCGCAATTCCAACGATTTGTATCATACCTTCCGGAGAGCTTCCAGACGCTTCTTCTTGGTGTGGGTGTTGACGTAGGTTCCAATGAAGAATCCGACAATGTTGAAGAAGGGCACCCAGGTGTGCTCGGGGAGGAACTTCTGAGCGAAGGCCAAACACAGGGGCGAGGTGATCCAGCTGACCTTCATGACGGGCATGAATCCAGCCTTAACGGTCGCGCGAACCTGGTGGATGGTGCGCGCACCGGCGATAATAGCCATGGAGGTCAGGTAGACGCTGTTCTGAATGGGGGAGATCTGGGGGAAACGGGTGACGTTAGTGAAGCTCATGCGGGTCAGGTGATGTCAGCGACGACAACGTACAATCAGATTGCTAACGAGAATCTGAAGAATCTTGGCCTTGAGACTTGTGCGGCCGGCGAAGATCTTCTGCAAGATGCCAATGAGGAAGTGGCCGAGGGGGGCGCTGATGAACATTCCGTACAGCGACATCTTGGGGATGCGCGAGCTGAAGTAGTGGCCGTGCTTGCCGACATCGTGGGCGATCCACGAAGCCAGCAGTTCCTGCAGACCGGAGAGCACACCGGAGGTGAGCATCTTCGTGCGCAACGGGTTCTTCTGGAGCTGGAGGAGGTAGGCCTATTGACGATCCATTCCCCGGATCAGTGTCGGTTCGGTATTATTGGAGGAGGGGGACACTGCATACCTGGAGATAGCCAGCCGCTGTCTTTCCACCAGTCAATCGTTCACCGACGCGGTGCACGAGGTCCTCGGGCTTGCCGCCGCCCGTGACGGTGCGGACGGTCTCCTCTTGGAACTTGACGGACATTGTGGTGATCGGAGGGGGTTGGGGGAGGACAGGTTTCCGCAGGGATCAGGAGGGCTCTTCAGATTAGATACACTCCTAAAATAAGTTAATAATTGAATAGAATTAATATGTAATGGATGATAAGGTGCCCAAGTGGAGAAATTGAGAAGACGATGGGGAGACTGGGGGGGGGGTGTCTTGTTTGTTTATGTTGGCCCGAGGGTGGCTGGGATAGGATAGGACAGCCGAGGCCTTCCAACATAGAACTCACACAAAATATCTCAACTCCGTTGAATATATGTCTTAAATAAATTCAGTCGGAAGATTATATCCACGAAATAGAGACGGCTATACGAACCATCGGCAGATGGATCCCCGGCGAGATCCATTGGCGGAGCACATCGGAAACCCCCGACGGCTTTTGGTTGAATCCGGGGGCGTTGACGGCTGTTACCCCCTATTATTTACAATTTTGTATATATATTTATGATTTTCATATAGATTCTAATGATCCATATTGGAAGCTTCACCATTTATTATTTTTGGTACAATGCCCAGGGCTTTAATCGTCACGGGGCGCTTCTCACCTCTATGTAGACTTAAGAATTGTCTCCTTTCAAAAATTGTGTGTTTGATTTAAACCGGTTACTCAAGACTAAATGAATACACATGTAGAGTGGGCCTTGTCAGCTTAGTTTGTAGGGTACATAAGTTAGTTATCCTTTAACTAGTTAGCTATGCAGTACAACATGTAAATGTACTACATTCTATACTTGCATGTTATATTTGTGTAGAATTTGCATCAAATTTGCCCCAAACTACCTCTTGGCGTCTTTATCTTCAATGTATATAGATCTGTAGTAGTCTCAGAATCCAACATTCAGCCTACTAGTCCATGTTCTTCCTGTAAAAAGTGTTCCGGGGGTAAAGAAATCAAAGAGAGAATCACCATATTCCCACATAGTTTACAGACATAGAGCAATCCTTGTTATAGATCGTGTCTCGTCCCACATTTCAGCCAAATGTATAGATAGGCCAATGAGTAGTAACCGTGCCGGAGCGAATATACATGCACGGATTGGTGATTCCAATATCAGGCATATAATACGGACCGTTAAAATGACCATCACCACAGTTGCGCTCTCTGTCGTTCAAATAGTATTCCCAGCGAGAGCAATGGGTCCATGGGAAGCTCGCATATAGCCGTGGGGGAACATGCCCATCTGGGATATGAGGAATATACCAGCGAGCTGTTGCCGAAGCTGTCGTCGGGCACCACGATGTCATCAGGTCATCTATCAACCGGTGAACGACTCAGCGAATCCAACGACTCAGCGAATCCGACGACTCAGCAAAGGTCTCGGCGACAATGTCATGGATGGACCAAACCTTGCACCGCCCCTCACACCTGATTTCATTTGTTCTCCATCATTTCGTCCCATCTCGTCCTTGAACAATTTGATTCTATCTGCTTCAGCAGTTTTCATCACATCTGTGCATCTCCGGCCACCGGCCCAAGTATCAATCACTTCTCTAGTGTGCGCCTTTTGGCAGCACACCGGCGTGACACCGTCTGTTCACGTCCAAGCATAACAACGTACTTCGCTGGCGCCAGTCACCGGCGGAGGTACCAAGAATCCCTTTTCTCTTGCGTGTAGTCCTTCTGGCAAACACCCACGAGACCTTACCTTTCATATTTTCTTTCTCATTCGCAACAATTCCTTCTCTGTCGGGGACGAGACACCCCGACGCGACACCACTCATGCCTTTGCGCCACTCCAACATGGAGGCGCTGGAGTCTCCTGGTCTCCGGGCCGAGTCACAAAGGCCCCGAGACATCATCGAGGAATACGACCAGTTCAGAGGTAGTCCCACTCTAGCTCTGTCGCTCATCACCACCGAGAGCGACGAGTTCAGAGGCAGTCTCACCCTATCTCTGTCGCTCATCACCACCGAGAGCGACGAACATGATGCAGTTAACGTATGCCCCGATGAGGGCACAGGCTTTGTGGGCAACATTCGACAGTACTTCCAATTGCGTCATCGCAGAAATCATGAATTGGCCAGTCGCCATGGTGGCCTCGGCCTTGTTCGCCAGAATGTCGGATTCACCGGTCGCCACGCTGGACTTGGGTTCCGTCAGCGGATTCGTGAATTCGCCAGTCGCCTAGTCGACAGATACCGTCAATGACGGATGCTCAAACGACATGGCAATGCCCTCGCCAGCCACCAAGCTAGAAACAACGAACACAATGTCGAAGATCATGATTCGACGTTCAGACGAATGGAAAACCTGCTCGCCGCCCGCCAGGTTAGGAGAAGCCGACAGGATATCGAATACCACAATTCTCAGCATGCATATGGATCGGTCACCGACAATTCTGATGATGACCTACAAAGCGACCGGAGTTCTCAAGTAGCACGCGGCAGATCCCTTCGACGATAGAAGCAATTTCAGCGATGCGTTTTCCGAGGTGCGGGGCTAGCAACCACCCATCGAGGGAGTATTCCGAAGAACGACGAGGCAGAAGACTTCTACGAACCTCAAGCATTGTCAGGGATGCTGGCCGTCATGCCAGACCGGAGAGAGGAGGATGGTTCAACATCCCCCGGTGGGAATGCGGACGGCGATGATGATGATGATACGGGGTGGAGGTGCTATCCAGGGGTTGAGGTGGGCAGCGAGAGGTGTCCGTCTACATTTCCTCGCCTGCCTCACCAAAACCCCCAGCCCGCAAACGGAGTCTGCTGAGGAATTCTCAACCCTTGTGCCCCGTATAATCATCACTCCTCCAGACCCATCGGGGTATATACATACTTACCTTACTACATTCAAGGGATGGTGGAGGCGAGGTGAGGCCGCAGTCAGGCGGAGGAGAGCGAGGGGTGAGCGGCATGTGTATGATACATGTGAGAGCGGATTCCACATGTGAGAGCGGATTCCACATGTGAGAGTGGTTTCCCCCTCCACACCCCCCCCCCCCCCCCCCCAAAAGTCAAAGAACTTCCAAGGATGATTCCAAGTAAAAATAAAAATCACTGATATGTAGATTTATAAATGTAAATGTAAATGATATCAAATTATGTATTCTGAAAACTCATATGTAGCAAACCCAAGTACATAAATCAGATTAAGATAACTATGGAAAAAGATACATTTCCGGGGAGGGTAGTAATTCGTTTGCATGACCTGCCTGTGTACATATTTATGTAGTATACTATAAACTAGCAAGATAAATATAAGCCAAAAGAAATACTTACTTATATTATTATATGAATCAAGTCGAAGTATAGTTAACTAGTCGCTAGTTAGGCGATGACTAAAATGCTGGGGGATAACCCTCGGAGATTAGATCGAAATTCCTCAAGTTCCGAGCCTCGGTTCCGCTTGTGCGCTTCCGACCTCAAGTACTTCATTTCATTTCACTTCTCTCTTCCTCATGTTTATCATACACCATGTCCGACCCTGAACACCCCCCAGGCGAGGGAACTGATGTCCAGGCTGGGAAAGCCCCCGCCGTGAGCTCATGCGCGAAGCGACAACTGCTGGCCGCCTTGACAACAACCGATGTGACAATCCGCCGGCTGGATCTGTAAGGCCCCTTTTGATCCTGATTTGCCAGGGCGAGGTTTCAGCGCTCGACGGGGATCAAGAATTTCGCTGACTGCTCCTGCAGATTACTCTCGGAGGCAAGCGGACAAGAGCGAGTACTAGCAACTGTCAACTATGTCGCCTCAATGCTGCACCACCTCACTGCGTCAGCGCCCTGGATAGCATTACAAACAAGACTGGGTATCCTTGCACGATTGAAAGGTCGCGTACCCACCAAGAACGTCACTCCCGCGTCATCAAAATCGAAATTCGCGGCCCTTTGCTCCCTCGCATCGGAGACAAGATACAACTTGCGCCTGTTTGGGCTGCTCCCTTTGTGGATCTGGGGAGCTGAAACCCTCAAGTCACCGCCAGCCGATCCCATTCTCCACGCCCTGACCGTCCTACAGGTCATCTCGAATGTAACCTACCAGCTTCTCGAGAACGTGGGCTACCTTGCATCCAAGGGTGTTGTCTCGAAGCGCTTCGTGGACAAATACGGAGGCCTTGCCAAATGGGATATTTGGAGTACTCGTGGATGGTTCGGGCACATCTTCTTCCAGTTCTTCGTGCTCTGGCGCCAGAGTGTGCTGCGCAGACAGCGGTTAGCTGCTCAACGAACGGCTGCCGGCACGGTCGAAACTAAAGAGACCAAGGCTGAAGATAGCGAAGCGCTACGTTTGGAGATCCGGGCTTGGCGAAAGAGCATGGTGAATAATGTCATCTGGGCACCATTGTGTCTGCACTGGTGTGTCGAGAAAGGCATTGGTATTCCCGATAGCTTGACCGGATTTATCAGCTTCTGTGCCGGGGCTTGGAGTCTTCATGACTTCTGGGCTGGAACCGCAAGTGTTAAAGCATAGATATTGGACTGCCTGTGGTGGTCCTTGGTTTTTCCTCCTTCGTTTCTTATTTGTACAAATCCCCTTCTACTTGCACATATACCTGGTGTTGATAGCGCGCATGGTTTGTTATTGGCTATTGGATTTTATAGCTCTACACCAATTCTTCAGAGTATAGAACTCCCCGATGACTAACTATAGCAGGGTTGGCGTTTCTTTCGATCTAAGCCTTTGCTAAAGATATCATTTCCTTTTAAGTGTATGGTATTTCTCCATTCTTTAAGCACTTGCACAGGCTAAATAGGTCTCCATCCAAGGACTTGGCAGATTCGACGTTATGTTATCTGGCATTGCTTCTGTGGTGCTAAGTATGTGGGTTCCTTGTCTTAGTCTAACCACATAGAGTTGGAATTTCTTTAATTTTGAGGGAAGTGCACCGTGACCTTTCTGTATGATTACCCTTTAGAATTGCTATAGTTGTAATTAAATCATGTCAAGGTTATTATTGTAAGGACCCTGGTAACCATATTTACTGTAGCAGTTATCAGCTGTTGCCCCAGGCATCAAGGCCCCCAATCGACTGAGTTCCATGCGCTTCGTTGTGGCGGACAACGCGATGACATAAGCGGAGGGCTTAAGTCATCATCATCAGTTCTAAGAGCAGAGGTAGGAAGCTCAACATCATCATTCCTGTTACCTACCTCTATCTCCCACTTTGCCGCCGTCGGATTCGCTCTCTGATTCTGATCTATCGGTTCATTTTTCATTTCCAGTACTCATTTCTCGTTCCATTTTAAATCCGTGTCTCGCTCCGCCTGTTTCTGGGCACTGGACACCTTTATTCACTCAAGCTTGCTTCCATCAACGTTACGACCTCATTTACGGCCATCATGTCTGCCGAGCCGGATTACACGCACGACAAGAAGAGGGTCCACCTGCAGTACGTTTCATTTGAGCACTTTTGATTATTGAGTATGCTAACCGGACTCCAGGGACGCCTCGGGCGCTGAGAAGAAGGAGGTAAGCACAGGCTACAGGACAGCTCACAAAAGCCTCGGAACTGACGAAAATGCAGGAGCTCGATACCTCCACCGCTATCTTGAAGAAGAAGAAGAAGCCCAACTCCTTGATGTGAGTACCTGATAAGAGATATCTGTTGAGAGCAAAGAGCTAACAGTTTTCGTGCAGTGTGACCGATGCCGTTAACGATGATAACTCGGTGATTGCTCTCTCGAACAACACCATGGAGATTCTCCAGCTCTTCCGTGGTGATACAGTTCTCGTGAAGGGCAAGAAGCGCAAGGATACCGTGCTGATCGTCCTCGCCGATGACGATCTCGATGATGGAAGCGCCCGCATCAACCGTGTTGTGCGTCACAACCTTCGTGTCAAGCACGGCGACATGATCACTGTGCACCCTTGCCCCGATATCAAATATGTAAGTTGGGCATTTTCACGTCATTTTTACCATGGTCCACTGGCTAATTCTATCTCCGTGATCTAGGCCAAGCGCATTGCTGTCCTTCCCATCGCCGATACCATTGAGGGCCTGACTGGTTCTCTCTTCGATGTCTACCTTGCTCCCTACTTCCGTGAGGCCTACCGACCAGTCCGACAGGGTGACTTGTTCACAGTACGAGGTGGTATGAGACAAATCGAATTTAAGGTTGTGGAGGTCGACCCTCCCGAATATGGCATTGTTGCCCAGGACACAATTATTCACTGCGAGGGTGAGCCCATCCAACGAGAGGATGAGGAGGGCAACCTCAACGAGGTTGGCTACGACGATATTGGTGGATGCCGCAAGCAGATGGCTCAGATCCGTGAATTGGTCGAGTTGCCTCTCCGTCATCCTCAGCTCTTCAAGTCCATTGGTATTAAGCCGCCTCGCGGTATCCTCATGTACGGTCCTCCCGGTACCGGTAAGACCCTCATGGCTCGTGCTGTTGCCAACGAGACTGGTGCTTTCTTCTTCCTGATCAACGGTCCCGAGATCATGTCAAAGATGGCTGGTGAATCCGAGTCCAACCTGCGCAAGGCCTTCGAGGAGGCCGAGAAGAACTCCCCCGCTATTATCTTCATTGATGAGATCGACTCCATTGCCCCCAAGCGTGAGAAGACCAACGGCGAGGTCGAGCGCCGTGTCGTTTCCCAGCTGCTCACCCTCATGGACGGTATGAAGGCCCGTTCCAACGTTGTGGTTATGGCCGCTACCAACCGTCCTAACTCCATTGATCCTGCTCTTCGTCGTTTCGGCCGTTTCGATCGTGAGGTCGACATTGGTATTCCCGACCCAACTGGCCGTCTTGAGATCATGCAGATCCACACCAAGAACATGAAGCTTGGCGAGGATGTCGATCTGGAGACCATTGCCGCCGAGACCCACGGTTACGTCGGTTCTGATCTTGCTTCCCTCTGCTCTGAGGCTGCTATGCAGCAGATTCGTGAGAAGATGGATCTCATCGATCTTGATGAGGACACCATCGATGCCGAGGTTCTTGAGGCTCTCGGTGTAACCATGGAGAACTTCCGCTTTGCCCTGGGTGTCTCCAACCCCTCCGCTCTCCGCGAGGTTGCTGTGGTCGAAGTTCCCAACGTTCGCTGGGACGACATTGGTGGTCTCGAGGAGGTCAAGCGCGAGCTTGTCGAAAGTGTCCAATACCCCGTGGACCACCCCGAGATGTTCCAGAAGTTCGGTCTCTCACCTTCTCGCGGTGTGCTGTTCTATGGTCCTCCTGGTACTGGTAAGACCATGTTGGCCAAGGCTGTTGCCAACGAGTGTGCTGCCAACTTTATCTCCGTCAAGGGCCCTGAGCTTCTGAGCATGTGGTTCGGTGAGTCCGAGAGCAACATCCGTGACATCTTCGATAAGGCTCGTGCTGCTGCTCCTTGTGTCGTCTTCCTTGACGAACTGGACTCCATCGCCAAGTCTCGTGGTGGTTCCGTTGGTGATGCTGGTGGTGCCTCCGACCGTGTTGTCAACCAACTTCTTACTGGTAAGTTTCCGCTGTTACAATATTTTTTCATAATTTTTGCTCTGAATAGTCACTAATTCCCCAACAGAGATGGATGGTATGACTTCTAAGAAGAACGTCTTCGTCATTGGTGCTACCAACCGTCCCGAGCAGCTCGATGCCGCTCTGGTCCGTCCTGGTCGTCTTGACACCCTGGTCTACGTTCCCCTGCCTGACCAGGAGTCCCGTGAGGGTATCCTCAAGGCCCAGCTTCGCAAGACTCCTGTCGCCGGTGACGTCGACATTGCTTTCATTGCCAGCAAGACCCACGGCTTCTCCGGTGCCGATCTCGGCTTCGTGACCCAGCGTGCCGTCAAGCTCGCCATTAAGCAGGCCATTTCTGCCGACATCGACCGCCAAAAGGAGCGCGAGGCCGCCGGTGAGGACATCACAATGGCCGAGGAGGATGAGGAGGTGGAAGACCCGGTGCCCGAGCTCACTCGCGCTCACTTCGAGGAGGCCATGAAGTCCGCTCGCCGCTCCGTCAGCGACGTCGAGATCCGCCGCTACGAGGCGTTCGCCCAGAGCCTGAAGAACACCGGAGGTGGCAGCTTCTTCCGCTTCCCATCTGCGGGTGAAGTCCAGGAGAACGATACCTTCGGCGAAGCCGGCAATGACGACAGCCTCTACGATTAAACGCTTCTTTTTGCTTCGAGGTGATATGACTTGTTTTTCCTTGGTTCAGCCATGCCCGCGTTTCCGCGCCCGAATTCGCTTATGAATAGATCGTTTCGCGTGGGTGGAAATGCGGGCCTGATTGCTGGGCTTTCATGGGGGGTTCCTTTTTCGATTTGTTTCTTCCTGTTTCTGCCCACATACAATGTGCCATAATAGCCAATGCAGGTGGAGAAATCTCTTACGTTCATCGGTGTTCTTGTAGAGTTTTATCATATTATCTAGATGTATAAGATGCCCATTTCTCGTATTCGCTCTGTTGATGGCAACAGCAATAGCCGGTTGTAGGAGTAAGAACTCGAACTACATGTAACACTACACAAGTACTCCCGTTGTTCTTACTCCTTAGGTATAAAAGAATGATTACAAACTAACAATAATATAACTAACTAACTAACTAGTTATCGGACTCGGCACTTCGTTCTCGGCCCTGAGCCGGGATCTCCACTTTTTATCGGGGCTTGGCTGAAGCCGAGAGCGAACGTGAGATTGGAACTGCACATTTCGTGCCTTTGCGTGATTTGACTGGTTCATGGGCTGATTTTCATTGGAGTCCATGGGCTCAAGCTTCTATTCTTTGTAATCTAGCGTTCCCATACGTGGACATCCACATGGTGACATGGGTACTCCGTATACAATGCATAGGTACCTCGGATGTTAAAAGATGATTTGATCATTCTTGATCAGGCGCATATATGCCAAAGAACACTATCGGGCTGACTCAGAGCATGACGCATCCATGTAGTTTGGCCCCCAGGGGAGATGTCTCGGGGAGTGCACTACGGATATAGTGGAGAGCGAACGGCCGATATTATACATCTAGCGAATAAACTAGTCTCCATGACCTTTTTTTATTTTATTTTTTACAAAGCTTTGACGGGTTATCTCCGAGTGCCGTTCCCTTCTGGAACAATTGCGATGTTGGCTATCGTATGGGCCCAGAGATTTATATGGCCCCAGTCTCGACAGTTCTTTCCCATTGTTTTCTCTCATCTCACACCTAGACAGTCTTGCACATCCACCTACCTATCCACCTAGGTATTAGGAGCAATCATGAGTCCCCAACCATTTGACTCAACTACAACTACACCTCGCCTTAGCACGGAACAACATGGTTCCATTGAGGGGGGTATCACCAACAACGTTCACGATAAGAGCGAAACAGATGTCGATCTCGAGAACGCAGTCGAAACACCACAAAAGCCCGAAGCCCCCAGCGCAGATCCCAACCTTGTCGACTGGGATGGCAAAGATGACCCCGAGCACCCCCAGAACTATACGAACCTGCGCAAATGGGTCATCACACTGACCATGTCCACCATGACTGTATGGATCACCTTCGCATCCAGCGTCTTTTCGACTGCCACCTTGGTGACTGCGAAAGAGTTCAATGTGTCGACCGAAGTAATGATTCTTGGCACCAGTTTGGTTGTTTTTGGTTTCGCTCTCGGTCCGCTGTGCTGGGCACCGCTGAGTGAGCTATACGGTCGTCGCATCCCGCTGTTCTCAGGCTACGCCATCTTCGCTATCTTCCAGATCCCCGTTGCTGTCGCTACGAACCTCGAAACCATTCTGGTCTGCCGATTTCTCATGGGTGTCTTTGGCTGCTCGCCTTTGGCCGTCGTTGGCGGTGCCCTGGCTGATATTTGGGACCCCGTGGACCGCGCTGTGGCTATCGCTCTCTTCAGCTCTGCTACTTTCATGGGTCCTGTTCTTGGCCCAATTGTGTAAGTACTCAAATTGCTTCTTCTGAATATCCTTAAAGCACATCCCCCAAGGCATTATCCAGAAACTAACATTCTTCAGCGGTGGTTTCATCACAGATTCACACCTTGGCTGGCGCTGGACCGCATGGATCACCTTAATTGCATCCGGCTTCTTCGGTATGGTTGCTTTCTTTGTCGTTCCCGAGACCTACGGCCCTGTCCTCTTGCAAAAGAGAGCTGCCCGTCTGCGCACTGAAACCAACAACCCGGACCTCCATGCCTTCTTGGATCTGCACAAGCCCACAATGTCAGATATCGTTACCAAGTACCTTTTCCGACCCTTCCAGATGCTCGTGCAAGAGCCGATCCTACTCGCCATGACCATCTACCTCGCCCTAGTTTACGGAATCCTCTACCTCTTCTTCGAGGCCTACCCATATTCTTTTGGCGAAATTCGCGGTTGGACCCACACAGGCGTAGCCGCCCTCCCATTCATCGGCATTCTCATTGGCGTTTTCCTCGGTGCCTCTCTCATCATATACACCACGAAGACCCGTTTTGCCCGCAAACTTGCAAAGCACGGCAAGGTCGTTCCCGAAGAACGTCTCGTACCAATGATGATCGCCTCTGTGTTGCTGCCAATCGGTCTGTTCTGGTTCGGCTGGACTTCCAGCCCCCACATCTCCTGGGTCCCGCAGGTCATTGCCGGCGTGCCTATCGGTCTGGGCATCCTGGTCATCTTCATGCAAGGTCTCAACTACCTCATTGATGTGTACATGATGTTTGCCAACTCCGCTATCGCGGCGAATACCCTCATCCGTTCAACCATGGGTGGCGCGTTCCCGCTCTTTGCGACCCAAATGTACCGGGATCTAGGTGTGGCTTGGGCATCTAGTGTTCTGGGTTTCATTACTCTGGCTATGATTCCCATTCCTATTTTGTTCTTTATCTATGGCTCTAGGATCCGGGCTATGAGCAAGTTCAGTCCTAAGTTCTAGGTGATTGACCTACTTGCCTCTCGTTTTCAGACACAAAAATATTACATACATAAAGCTCTAGGGTTTTGCTTTTTACATGCATTGTTATGACGGAAGATTTGGGAAGTCAGGTCGCCTACCTCGGTTGTTTTATCACGAGAGCTTGCATATTTTAATCTACATTATTAATATCTCTACTCTAACATTGGGCCTCTATATACCCAACGTAGCAATTTATCCAAACAAAGTGGGTATTCAAACCCCCATCACCCGAAGGCTGCTCTATCATGAGCCGAAAAGGACGTGGACATGATACCTCCTGATAATAGGATCTTGGGTATTGTTTGTGCCATTTTTGATATATTCTTCGACTAGCAGTATTTCCTCGAGAGTGTTCATAGTTATGCATAGAAACCGTTTCAAGTCTGTTGTTGTGCAGTGTACTTTTGTTTCTTAACAAAGCTCTGGAGGGACTTGACTTCCCTGAAAGAAGGCTGCTAAGACCAACAAGTGCAAGCTAAGTCCCATATGGGATTGATATGAACAATGGATATGATATGAGTTGCAGACCCGATACATTCATTAAAGTAGATAGTAAATAAAAAATGATATCGTGATGTACCGTATGACATCTGTAGCACCAACTTTGTAGGGCAGGACGCGGTCCCGTGCGACGCGTCCTGGGCGGTCAGCCTCCACCCAAACTCCCGAGTTGAAACTCTCCACCTCCCCAGTCCATGTGAGAACTGCGACCATCCACGATGCCTTCGCGCTCTCGCCCAGGTCCTCCCGAGGCGGAGGAAGACTCGGGGCTCCGCAGTCTATCCTTCAACCAGCCGCTTTCATGGCGCGTGGGGCGCTCCGCCATCCCCATCGCGGATCTCCTCGAACGTCTCCAGGCTCTCGCGCAGGAACTCCGCAAACTCGACCAGGAGGAAATTGATAAGGAATCGCTACGGAAAGTGTCCCAGGAACTCGCCAGTGGGAACTTGCTTGCCCACAAGGATAAGGGTGTCAGAGCGTGGGCTACGTGCTGTATCGTTGATGTATTGCGACTATGCGCACCGGACGCGCCTTTTACGCGCAATCAACTGAAGGTGCGGCAATTGAAGAGACACAAAATATGCGTTTTGTCTATGCGATCATAGAATGTACTGACTGAGACCAATTTAGGATATATTCACATGTATCGTGTCCTCGATTATCCCCGCTTTGGCCGATCCATCCAACGCCTACAATGCCCAGCATATCTACGTCCTGGGGTCTCTCGCTGAGGTGAAGAGTGTGGTTTTGATGGTCGATCTTGATCACCCGGACTCGCTTATTGTCCCGTTGTTCACGGGCTGCTTCGACATCGTTTCGGGTTCTTCGAAAGCATCCACCGGTGAGGAGGTGGCTAAGAATGTCGAGTTTGACATGACCCGAGTACTCGTCACCGTGATCGATGAATCCCTCGTGTTGGCCCCTGAGGTGGTGGACATTATCGTCGCCCAATTCCTCCGAGTCGACCCGCGAGTGTTGGACAACTCTAACAAGAAGGGAAAGCGACCAGATGCGCCGCTTGACGCCAAGCAGGACACCCTTCTACTGAAGGACTACCCAGCTGCCTATAACATGGCCAAGGCTATCTGCCAGGCCTGCCCGGAACGAATGACTAGTCACATCAGCCAGTACTTCAACAATGTCATCATCGATGCGTCTGTGCCAGCTGGCCAAACGAATGGCTCTAAGCATGCTCGGAAACCCAATCTCGATGACTCTGATGAGGAGGGAGAGGATATTAAGGAATTGAGCAAGGCACACCGTCTGATTCGGGAGCTTTGGCGTGCTTGTCCAGAGGTCCTGCAGAATGTCATTCCGCAGATTGAAGCAGAACTCTCTGCGGAATCGGTAGCTCTACGTTTATTGGCCACTCAGACGATCGGAGACCTCGCGGCTGGAATCGGTGTTGCAGGTCCCCCACCCCCTCCCCCCATGGACCCTACAACCTACCCGCCAGTGTCACTAGTGGATTATGACAAGACCATTCCCCAGCCCAATGTTTTGTTGACTCCCTTATCCCCCAAGCCTTTCTCTCAAGTCCACAATTCGGCCTATGAAGCCTTCTTGAGCCGTCGTCTTGACAAGACACCATCAGTCCGTGCTGCCTGGGTCACAGTTGTGGGGCGAATCCTGCTAACCTCAGCTGGAGGCTCTGGCCTGCACGAAAGCGAAGAACACAGTCTTGTCAGAAACCTGGCCTCGATGCTCCGCGACGTCGATGAGAAGGTTCGTGTGGCCGCAGTTGATACCGTCGGGCAATTTGGGCTTTCTCAAATCGTCCATAAGCTAAGTGTAGATGGTGGCTGTTCGTCACCAGACTCGATTCTTGCTATTCTTGCCGAGCGAGTGAAGGATCGCAAGCCGCATGTGCGTGAACACGCCATGAAGATTTTGGCTCGCATGTGGGCAGTGGCTGCTGGCGACATCGAGCAAAATACAGAGCCCGTCGTGTCCCTTCTCAAAGATGCACCATCCAAGATATTTGATGCATTTTACACCAATGATCAAGAAATCCATATTCTGATCGACCGCGTCTTGTTTGAGACACTTCTGCCACTTCCTTATCCCCCCATCAAAGCCAAACTTTCGAGAGGCAGCTCGAACCAATCACAGAAGCAGAAGGATAGTCAGGCGTCCGAACCCGAGCAAGAGACAGATGTTGACAAGATTCGCGTTCGCCGAATTCTTACCCTGCTCCGAGGGCTGGATGAAAAGGCGAGGCGAGTCTTTTTCGTTATGTTGGCCCGTCAATTGTCGATGAGATCGGCAGTGACGCTTTACCTAGAGGCCTGTGAGAAGTACAATGGTGGTGTTGTCGACAAGGACGAGGAACAGATTAAGACACAATTGTCCAAGATCATTGAATCATTATCCAAAACCTTCCCAGATGCTTCACGCGCATCGGCAGACTTGTGGAAGTTCGCCAAGGTGCATGATCGACGAAGCTATCAGCTGGTTCGCTTCACCATGGCTGCTGTGAGTGATTATCGCACTGTGGTCAAGGCCACAAAAGAACTCCAGCGGCGGGTCCAGAGTGCAAGCAACTCCCCCCTGCTGGAAACGTTGACTCCTCTTGTGTATCGCTGTGGGTCTTTGATCTTCAACCGGAGCCACATCCCGGCGATCATGAGTTTGTCCCGAACAGATGAGAACGGATTGGCCAATGCTGCACAGGAGATGTTGAAGCAAATTTCGTCTCAAAATCCGGAAGTCCTAGAGGCACAGGTCCAAGAGATGTGCAAAGACCTCGAGGCTCAAGCCCCCAAGGCTTCCTCCGCTGGTGATGGTAGTGCTGAAGACATCTTGAAGGCTTGTGCTGGTTTCGCTAAAAAGCTTCCTGCTAAACTCCCCAAAGAGCGCAAGTTCTTCCAGGCTCTGGCCAACTACGCCCTTTATAGTTCATCACCGCATTCTGCAAAACATGCCGTGTCAATTCTCATGGCCACAGCTGACCGAAAAGAGATGTATGCGAAGGATTTGGTACATAAGTGCGTTGCGAAATGGACGTACGGATCTGATCGATTCCTCACTCGCCTGGCTGCTCTGTCGCAGCTGAACCTCCTTGCGCCGAGAGAAGCAGATGAAGAAAGTGATGCTATCATTTCCATTGCCATCAACCAAATCCTGCTCACCAATCGCACACCCGAACCAGACTCTGAATACAACTGGTCAGAGGCAGTTGATGATGAGACCAAGGCTAAAGAATGGGCATTGAAAATCATTGTCAACCGCCTTCGGGCTAAGGACGGAGCAGACGATGAAGCTGACTTCCGTGCCCACGCAAAGCCTGTCTACGAAACATTGAATAAATTGGTGGTTGGCGAAGGCGAGATCTCTAAGAAGAAAGATACCCCTGCAACCCAAAAATCGCGCCTTCGCCTCCTAGCTGCCAAGTCCTTGCTCAAGCTGTGTGCTTCCAGCACTGTCTGCGACGGTCTGCTGACGCCGTCCGATTTCAATGCAGCCGCTTTGGTTGCTCAGGATCCACTCTTGCAGGTGCGAGGTGGATTCATCAACCACCTAAAGAAGAAACTCGTCCAAAAGTCACATCTGAGCCACCGATGGTACATTGTGCCCTGTTTGCTTGCTTTCGAACCTGTTCATAGTCTAAAAGAGAGCACGCTTACATGGTTGCGGTCCCGTGCGGCATACTTCGCCCAACAGGCGCAAGCCAGCGGGAAACGGACGGAACAGACCATGGTCATGGAATTGATCTTCTCGCGTCTCCTGTCTTTGCTTGCCTACCACCCCGATTACCCGTCTGAAGATCTGGATGAGGCAACAAAACTCGGCGACCTGACCGACTTCTCTCAATATATCCTTTTCTACCTCTCCGCAGTTGCTAATGAACACAACATGTCATTGATTTTCCACGTTGGACAGCGCGTCAAGCAATTCCGCGATGGAATCACCAAATCAGACGAGATCTCCACCCGCCTCCACACTCTTTCTGATTTGGCGCAAGCAACTATTCGCCGTTTCGCAGATGTCTACTCCCAACAACACAAGTTTGGCGGTGCCGCCGGCGCAACCAACATCTTGCAAACGTACCCTGGAAAGATGGGAGTCCCAAGCTCCCTCTTCACCTCCATGAGCAGTCACCGCGAGGCCCAAGACGTCGCCGACAAGAACTTCCTTCCAGATGAGTTGGATGATTTGCTTGATCGCGTCGTTCGAATTGCAATGAAGCCAAGGAGTCAGTCTACCCACGGTTCACAGGGCGGATCAAGCAAGAAGCGAAAACCCGAGTCTCTTGATGCGAACGGCAAAACCTCTGCGTCCAAAAAGGCACGCAAGGAAAAGTCTTCTCGTCCCGCCCGCAAGTCCACATCATCGATCAGTGCAACCAAGTCGAAGCGGAAATCAAAGAACGACGATGGCTGGTCTTCCGATGGAGGTGCTGGAGGCACCACGCCTGCTTCCTCTCGCAGACGCAGCGTCCGAGGCACCGCGAAGCCGGAAGTCAGTTATATCGACAATGACAGCGATGATGCCGATATGGAGATGGCAGAGTGGGATAAACCCGAAGAAAAAGATGACGGCGAAGATGAAGCGGAGGAGGAAAGTGAGAACGAAGAAACTCAAGAACCGGACGACGACCAAGAACTCTCTGAGGAAGATGAGCCTGAGGCTAGTGAAAAGGAACCCACACTGCCGCCTCCTCCCGCAAAGAAGCGAGGCGGAAAGGCCGCTGCTGCGAAGGGCGATGCCAAGAAGCCTGAAGCAAAGAAGCCTGAGGCAACCAGCTTGCCTTCGCGACGCTCTTCCCGTCGTGGATAGAACCCTCCGATGGGCTACATGGGACATAACATGGCCCCGTCTAGCTGTGTGTTCACATACGGGCCATGTCTCTCATTTCGTCCCAGACACGCGCTTCCAATGGTCATTTATTTATGAGATCCTCAGTCAAAATCTTCGGGACATAGACGTCTGGTATCGATCTTATTGCTGTTCTCAGATCCAAATAAGTTGTGCGATTACTGCGCGGATTGTCCTCGTTCCCGTCGATATTCATATTCATATTCATATCCTGATTCCCATGTTATTTTCATTATGGTTTCACTATTTCGTTCTCATTTGCTCTGTTGCTTTGCAGTCAGTGATGGTCCGAGATGTATACCCCATCTGTCTTTTTTTTTTGAAGTTTGCATCGGCCTTGTGCTCGAGTTTTCACGAATGTCTGTCTCTTTGCGTATTCCCGTCAGATATATGCTTTCTATCTGTAAATGAATTGAACTTTGTTTCAAAAGTACTTCTTTACGTTGTAGGCACTTGGTTATTCTGCATTATTCATGACGAGACTGAAGAGGTTGCTCACATGTAGTTGGTGGCCTCCAAGAAGCCAATATATCCTCGTACGGGTCTATTTGTGCTCTATATACTCAATCATGGCTCTCTCTTCATATACCGAAACGCATAGTGACCCCATTCCCATTGTTATCTGGCGCCGGTGCTGGAGCATAAGCGGCAGCGAATCTAAGAATCTAAGAGTTTAGGATGATGGGGAAGTGGGTCACTACTTATTAGGGTTTAGTGACTGGCAAACTGGGGAAATTATGCGGGGAAATAGACCAAAGCTTAACCGTTTGTATGTTAATATGAATGCTATACCTAGGTATGAAGTATATTCGAGAATAGAAATACCTAGGCCGGAAACGGGGAGATGGGAGGGCGGGAGCGGGAGTGGAACATCGGGGAAATCGATGAGCAAGGGTAGAATGAGAAGAAGCCGTAGGCTTCTTTAAGAGATACAAATAGACTGGCAGTTTCGGGTTTGATATTACTCCTACTAGGTCATTCAATAGAAAAAGATAGAGATATTTACTGAAGCTCAAACCGTCTCTCAAACTGCTATTACACATGGTTCAGCGGAGCAAGAAAAACACAAACACCCCCCAGAGAAACATTGAGCGCCAAGAAAAGATAAAGATAGATCGCTTCCGGCACTAAGAAACCAAACCCTATGCAAGACCGACAGGAGTGGGAGTGGAATGGGAGAGAGTTCTTGAGTATGAAGAAGTAGATGGATTGAATTGATCAAATGTGTAAAAGAATATAAGCGATCTGAAAGAGAAAGTGGGAAGTAATCACACAAGACGCCGTTGTCATCATTCATGAACGAAATTGACTTATGGCTGGGATCCACTGGCTGGAGAGGGAGACGCATGTGCTCCAGGAACGGTGGCAGTTCCGAGAGCTGGACTGGCGCTCGCGGGCATCCGAGGACTGGCACTCGCGCTTCCGCCATCGCCACCAGTCTTTGTGAGGCGCTCCTCAACCCGCTCCTTGTGCTGTCGGTTGCGGAGATGGACTTCAAAGTTGTCCACCGTCATGCCCGGGCCGGGGGTGTACAGCTTTCCGGGGCAGTCGTGGCAGCGAATACGGGGGAGATATTGGTATTTGATATTTTGGCCAGCCTGGAGGTTGTTGGGATTCGCCACGGGGGCCAGGGTTTCAGTATCGACGGCGGAATAACGCATCACACCCTCGAAGGAGTCGTTGGGGTGAGATTGTTTCAACTTGCTGAGACCGGCTGCCAGCCAGTTGGGTGGTGGGGGCTGCATAGACACAGGGTCAGCCATAGGCCAAAAACTGGGGTTAAAATCTACTCACGCCAGAAACACCAGGTTGCGGAGGGTTCGGTGCATCAACAGCACCGGTTTGTTGGGGTCGCGGGGGAGGATGAAGTCGGGACTGTTTATCGGACGGAGGTGCCATCGTGCGAGATGCTTGCCCTGCGCTGGAGTGGGCGGAGACAATGCGCCTTCCGTTCCTTAGGTCGACTAGCTTGTCACGCGAAATCTTAAATCTCACTATCAACTTATCAGAGTCATCCACACTCTCTTCTCGGTATGGTTGTCTTCGGGCCGAGACTCGGGGCTCGTGATACACCGGTTCAGGGGTTGCAGATTGTCCAAGGCTGGCGCGAAGAGCCGCATGGGCTGCAGATGCTGCGCCTCTCATGCCTCTAGTACGAGCAGTGCCCTGTGCGAGGTTGGGCCCAATTGCAGGAGAGCCAACAGAGGAGTCGTCACTATCAAACTCGTCGGAATCATCATCGCCCCGGTGTCCAGTCATTCCACGACGACGACTGGAACCGGTACGTTTAATCACATTGCTTTCGTCCATAGAGCCTACCGAGTTTGGTATCACGGATGAAACAATCATGGTGCGAATCGTGCGTTGACGGTCCTTGAGATCTGGCAAAGCAGGTCCACCACGACGGTTAATTGACCGTTTCTGGCGACGTTGCTCTCGGGATATTGAAATTTCGGTACGTTCAAGATCTGCCTCATTCAACTCATAAAGATAGGGCGTATGCTCCTTGGCGGATTGGTATGGTCGGAAGGCAGAAGCCACAGGGGTGGGGAGGAATGAGGTGTGGAGGTCTGGGTCCTCGATTGGACGGCCATCGAATGGGTGAGCGACAATGTACAAGGATTTGGTGAAGAGTTGGGACTGTTCGCGGATCGAATGGGCAATGGCGGTGGTGAATTCACCAGAGAGGGATAAATCATCCGTCATGCATAATGCGAATTCTTCGGGAGAATTATTGGGATCATTGATATCCCACTCGAACTGGTCGATGAGGGTGTGTTGACCAATGGTGATGTTGAGCTTGACCGAAATGCGCATCTCGTCGTTTTTGTATGCGGTATAGGGTAATTGGGGATCAAGAGGGTCTTCGTGTATGTTAAGATGCGGGTAATAGTCTATCACCTGCTCCTGGATGCTCTGGGAGATCATTCTCGTCAAAGGGACCGAGCTCTCTACCGCGAGACCCATGTCTTCAACCAGCTTCTCCGCGAACAAATCCGGGGACACAACACGATCATGAAGGTTCCACGTGAAAGTATCGCGGATCTTGACCTTTTCCCAATCAATGTCCAAGCGAATAGGGACTAGATCCTCCATCTGTTCGTTCTGCGTCTTTGCGTCACGTCGTGAAATGCGTAGTTCTCGCGTCTTTCTGTTTCCGGGGCGGCGTCGATGGGTTGGGTAGAGAAGCTGAGGGTGTTGATTGCGCATGTCGGTACGGGGGTTTCCAAATCCCTCATAGCCCACACCATACAATGCAGCTGGGTTTAACTGATTTTCGCGTCGTACTGTCAAATAAAAGTCGCGTTCTGCTCGCTTATTCTTTTGTAATTCCTGACTCGGGTTTTGCCAGGCAGCAGCGGCCGAGTGCTGGAATTCGCGATCAACGTACTGCTCCAGGAGAATCTTATCCAATGGCGTTTCGCGGGCGCGTACGGCCATGGCCCCAGAAACCTCTGTGGCTTGGGCAGCAGATTCATCACGAGATCTCTTTCTTGCGGAACCATGCGTCCCATTTGAACGGGACGTGCCATTGGAACCCTCACTGCCGGGGTCTGACGAGGCTGACACCCCAGAAGCAGCTAGCATAGCCTTTGCGCTTTGCTTTCCCTCTGCAATTGTATCTGGCGTATGACCATTTGTTGATCGGCTTGTCCCAAGGTCGATGCTGTCTAGGCCTTGGTCCCCTGTGTCCGACGCGCCAGAGCTGTTCTGTGCACCTGACTGAAGGTCCCCGAATGATTGCTCTGAGGGCAGCGAGCCACCCGTCACTTCAGGGGATGGCATTGTGGATGGTCTATTGAATGCGAAACGAACGTCTGATGCCACTCGTATGATCTTCGAAGCTCGGAGTGGCTCTCAACGCGACAGGGATAGGTTCGGGTCGGTTACCGTAGCATTATGCGATGGAACCTGTTCATCCGATCAAATCATGATTAGCAGGTGTTTTCAGAAGTAGAGGACACTATCCATCACCGTCGCGACCGTGCATCCAATGTCACCTGGGGGGATGAGGTTGATGGATGGACGTGTCGCAACGGGCGCATGTCCCCAACACGCCACAGGTCACCAGCAAAGGGTGTGCAACGGATTGAATGGGGACAGCATATTGAAATTATGGACAGGAAAAGCAAATGGGAAGGAATATCGAACATACCAGGGCCGAAGGGGGAGAGAGCTCTTGCCGACGTTCCTTGAATGGACCAGTCGGGAGTTCCAGCGCAGAATCCGCTCCGGGTCGGTTGGGGCCAAGTCAGCTGACCTTCTTCGTCAATCGATTGCGATGATCCCAATGGACGTGATTCTTCCCTGGAAGATTATTTTGAACGGGTGGAGTTGTTGCAGTTGTGTTTTTTTTAAAAGTCGCGGTGATGGTGAAAGAGGCAAAGGAGAAGGAGGGAGAGTACCCGTTACAAGTGTCCGCACCCGTCTTAAAATAAGGCAAAGAAACGCGCCATTCACTCTATATGCGCAACAACCATAAAGGAATTCTAGATTAAAGTATAATACTACTTTTAAGATATTTTGAGGCTATTCCCAATGCTCATCTATGGGCTCCAGGCCAACCTATGGCCCCGTTTACCAATTTTACATACTGTCATGTGACCCACGTGTGTTACATAATGTAACCTCTACCGGGTATTCCGAGGTCTCTTGGCATATTCATTGTATTCGGTCTTAGAGTGTCAAATCCATAATAACAGCACGGTGATCCGAGCACAAAACACCATCGTCGAACCGATTTCCTAGCACTGCATAGCCAGTGACTGCCAACCTCTGGCCGTGAGTCCCTGCAGGTCTCACCAGAACATAGTCAATACGTGAGGCTGGCTCATCCTCGTACCCAAATCCAGTCCAAGTAATGTGGTTACCATATCGCCTCGAGTTGTCAACTTCCTTATATGCATCACGCAAGCTTTTCGTTAACTCTTGGTAAGCTTCCTGGTTCTCTTCGCTGTTGAAATCGCCGGCCAGGAAAGTGCCCGAGATGAGCTTTGCGAATTTGTTCTGGCTGTATTCGGAAATCTTCCCGATAATGATACGTGCAGCCTCGAAACGAGACTGAGATCCCTGATCATCAAGGTGGGTGTTCATGGCAAGGACCGTGTTCCGACTAGCTCGATGAGTGAAGACACCAATGGTAACAATGCGGATGGAGGCTGCGTCCCAACTCTTGGATGGCGTTTCGGGTGTCTTGGATAGCCACACTGTCTCCCAGTGTAACAGCTCCCAGACTGATGGTCTGTAGATGATAGGGGAGTATTCCCCAGCCTCGTGGCCATCATCTCGACCAACGCCGATAGACTCCCATTCTGGTGTTTCGGGCTTTCCGTCCTGATTCAATCCAGCCAGAATATCACCAAGTTGATCGTGGAGGACTTCTTGTAGGCAGACGAAAGTTTCTCTGCAATGACGAGTCTCATATTCAAATTCATTCAACAGCAATTGTTTGCGATCCGCCCAGGGTTGTTCGCCTTTGAAGGGGGATGAGGTTGCATAACGGATATTGTGTGTCAAAACCCGGATGGGAAGTTTTGTAGGACTCATAGCGTGGAATAGAAAATGAGGATCAAACTACCAGTAATGGTATAAGTACATCCATCAATATCAGGTTTACAAGGAGTGAGGGGAAGCAATGCCTCAGGTTACCTACACAGGTACATCTGTTGTACCGATGTAGGTATGCCTAGGATGTATATTACAGAATATTTTTACCTAATTAAAGTTATTCTGTATGTAGGCATCTTACAGTTGGCGGCCTGATCCCCCCCTTCTGGCCACAACGCTATAGGATGAAAAGAAGACATCGAAAAGCAGATCAATAGACACATCGAAAACATAAAGTCTTTCTTTTTGTTTCATCTTGAGTCAACTATGTATCCACTTTGCTTTTAGTATCTAAGAAATAAGCCCCTGCCATCCTATTGATATAGGGGCTGGGTTCATATCCTCGAGTCGTTCGTGGTTGAAATATATATGGGCTTGTTTGGAATACGTGGTTTGGACATGTCGAATATATCCATACCATTAATTGCATATTGGTTTCACATTGGTTTCTTCGATTGTACTGGAATCAAGGTCTATATGGGGCTTTATTCTAAATTTTCGGATTTTTTCCCCTCGGATAGCAAGGATCGTTAATTTTGAAGGATGAAAAGCCCGGTTACATCGACGTACTTCCCAGGGTATATGTATAAGAGGGGAAACACCGGTCAGGTGAGGAGAAGTTACGGAGTAGACTGGAGGTCTGAGCGATCCTGAGTTTGTGGCGGAATCCGGGGTATCAAGAGACATTTACGGTCTATATAGCAAAATCAACAAAGCTAGCTAAGTATAATATAGAATACAGGTTCTCTTGACTTGAATCAATGGCGTAGCTCAGTATGAAGTCAAGGGAGAGATTGCCATGACGTCTTCGGCAAAGCCCTAGGTGTCAGGCCTGAAACATCAGGCGACCACCACCCAACCCCACCAACGCTAAACGCTCGACGCTTTGCACACGACTCGATCTCGATCCATTCCTCTCCTCTAGCTTCACACGGATTTACAATCCGAACACTTTTCTCGAAACCACTTGCATTTACTTGTTTCTTACAGCTCCACGAGCTCAATTCACTTCACAATGGCGGAAGACAAAGCACCCGAGGTTGGTATGTAAACTTCATGGAAAGCTCTGACGTTTGTGGGCACCGAGTCCAATATGGGCCATGAGCTCGCTGGCACTCACCACAACAAAGAAAATATGTTCGGTTCATAGACCATGACTAATTATGCGATTCTTTTTAGATTACACCCTCAACAACCCCGATACCTTGACCAAGTACAAGACCGCTGCGCAAATTTCTCACAACGTCCTCGACGCTGTTGCCGGTTCGTTGCGCAAGAACGTCTTACTGTCTCACTTTGTGATCTAACATCTATGTAGCTCTTTGCGTGGAAGGAGAGAAGATCGTTGAGATCTGTCAGAAGGGTGACAAGCTCCTCGACGAGGAGATCACCAAGGTCTACAAGGGCAAGAAGATTGTCAAGGGTTGGTCCACCTCCCCTCGCTTGCCCGTTAGTGGCAGAAGTACCACATGAACTGATCGTAACATGTAAATTAAGGTATCTCTCACCCCACTACTGTCTCCCCCAGCTCCTATGTGACTCCCTACACTCCTCTGGTGTCCGACGCCGCCGAGGCTGAGATCACCCTGAAGGCCGGCGAGCTCGTCAAGATCCAGCTCGGTGCTCAGATCGATGGATTCGGAACCATCGTTTGCGACATGGTGGTCGTTCCCAAGAAGGACGCCCCCAAGGAGGTTGTTACCGGCCGTGAGGCTGACCTCATTATCGCTACCCACTACGCCAACGAGGTCCTCCTGCGCCTTATGGTTCCCCAGGGTCTGTTGGCTCAGGGTACCGATGAGGAGAAGAAGAAGGCCGCGGCCCAGAAGGCCCCTACTCAGGCCTACATGTCTTCTCTGCTCGAGAAGATCGCCAAGACCTACGACTGCACTGTCGTCGAGAACACCACCAGCTGGATGTTCGGTCGCAACGAGATTGAGGGCGAGAAGAAGATCATTCTCTCCCCCGGTAACGGTGTCCGCGGTGACGGTGTCCCCGAGGTCGGTGAAGTTTGGGGTGTTGAGGTTGGCCTCAGTCTGGGATCCGGCAAGGTCAAGAACCTCGACCACCGTGCTACCCTGCACCGCCGTACCACCACCACTTACGGCCTGAAGCGCCCCAGCTCTCGCCAGACTCTGTCTGAGGTTGTCAAGAAGTTCGGTACTTTCCCCTTCAGCTTGCGCCAGCTGGATGACGAGAAGGCCGCCAAGGTCGGTGTTGTTGAGTGCGTTCGTGGCGGTGTCCTGCGCCAGTACGAGCCCGCCGGTGAGACTGACGGTTCCGCCGTCTCTCGTCTGCTGACCACCGTTGGTACGTACCTTAACTTTGCATGGAGATGATTTGGACCCATAAGCTAACCCCACCCACAGCCATCACCAAGAACGGTCTCACCAAGCTCGCTGCTGCCAAGCCCGTCGATGTCGAGCAGATCAAGTCTGACAAGAAGCTCGAGGATGAGGAGATCCTCAAGATCCTCGAGCAGCCCCTTGCCCGCTCTACCGGTAACAAGAAGAACAAGAGCAAGAAGAAGACCAAGACCACCGGCGGTGAAGAGTAAATATGAGTCAATGCTCTCAACAAACTTCCCCTGGTCATCATTTTCATGCAATACACTTTGATATAGTGTAGGACTATTTGTCCAATCTGAATGCAAAACAGATATCCAATGACGAGCCTCACTGCAGGTCATACGAAATCTATCCAAAAACAAAAGAGAAACACTTGATTTTTCCCATGACATGCGACAGGGCTGGCAATGCCAACCCATTTTTTTTGGAAACCTCGGTATATACTTTATCGACAAGCTGGGAGCTGGGAGATCTTCTTGTGCTTTTCCCTGGAGGCCTGTCTGTCTTGTATGTAGCAATTGGAGCAGACTCCACGGACCAAATCAAGACGTTGCCAGTCTGTACTCAGGTGTATTGTAAATCTACATGGAGACGTTCTATTGAGACAGTGGCCATTGTAGTCCTCTATCACTTTCGTATATGCTTGTCCGTGTTGAATCTCAATCTGTAAACTGTTCGAGACAGATTGTTGCTCGAGGGAAAGATCAAAACTAGATTCATATGCAGTTTACCGTCGACTACTTGATAAAAGGGCGACGTTCGAATGTCTCTAGGCAAGTCATCGGTGGTCTTCTTTCAGAGTATGCAATAGTAGGATACTATCCTAAGCTATCTAGGTGATGTTTGTCTAGTGGTTGGCAATCACAGGGAACCAGGCTGTCGCAACTTGCTAATCTGTGTAGAGTCTCGGTGCAGCAATATAATCAGTGTCTCCGTCTCATTCTTGTTGACTGCTGAATCTCCAGATACACAATGGAACACGGCTTTCGGGATATCTGGAGAGTATATCCTATCCTACAACCACTTCCCTGTGAGACCTGCATACAATAGCCAATTTATATCCGTCTCCTATGGTCAATCCAGAGTTTGTCTACTTGCATGTGTGCCTGATGGATTGTCTATACAGCTAGATTAGGTCCAATAGAGCTAAGGCTAAGCAGCCATTTAAGTTTTACACACAGGCAGACTCGTATTCTCAAAGGATCAATAGATGAATAGATCAATATAAAAGCTATTGTTCTCTGTAGGCATCCTCAAAGGAGACACGCTGGTAGCACGGGGTGTCCAGATCAATACGTGACATGTCACCTGGACTACTGCCTGTTCTATTGTGCCCGTTTGCACTCTTCTTAGAGAAAAACAGACTTGACCTAAACGGGAAGGCCCCCCCAGTCTCGCAGAGTATTTATGTCCCTCCCCCCCTCCTCTTCTCTTCTTCTCTTCTTCTCTCTTCTTCCCCACGTTCAATCCATTTCGTTACCTCAGTGTTAAAAATGGATACCGTGCGTGCCGCTGTGCGGCGCGTCTCAAAGCGTCTTCTCAACAAGAAGAGTAAGTGATCATCATCTGTCTATCCCATTCCCCTCCCCTGGTCTCCAGTCACATCTGTGACGCGGATGTCGCTGTCTCTTGGTTCAAAGCTGGAAGATCACTCCATGTCATGCTCCTCTGTATCATGCTTCCCCAGTCTCATGTCCCCCAATCTCATGTCCCCCAGTCTCATGTCCCCCAGTCTCATGTCCCCCAGTCTCATGTCCCCCAGTCTCATGTCCCCCAGTCTCATGTCCCCCAGTCTCATGTCCCCCAGTCTCATGTCCCCATGTCACCATGTCCCTGCTCCTGTTGTGACTGAGGTGCAACACCTCATCTGCCTTTTGACCTTGTACATTTCTCAGGCAAAGATGAGTTGGCCTTTCCATGCCACTTCTCTCATGTCATGAATTGTCTTGTCATTGGTCCAGTTACTTCTGAGACGGGATGTGCTCTGTCGTTTGGTTCACTGAGCCCTGAGTGGATGAGACAACATACTCCCCTCCCTCCCCCCAGATTCACTCACCTATATTATTGAACCCACCATTCCCTTTTTCTCTTACTTTCATGTGAATGATTCTTTCTCTGTCTATCTCACTGATCTGGTCATTGATCACTTCTGAGATGGGAAGGAGATGTTGCATCCTTCAGGTGAAACTGGGAGATTTACCCCACACTTTTTTTTCACTCACTTCCAAGATGAGAACAAACATTAACTTTTTCAAATAGCCGAAGCCGAGAAAGCTTCCAAGGAGAAGCAAGATGCAGCTGCAGCTGCTGCCGAGTACGTTGGCCCCAAGAAGTTAGGGCATGGAGCGCGTGGCACTAACCCTACCAGGCCCCTTCCGCCTGCCCCTACGGGGTCCACTCAGTCCGAACGCCGTCAGGGCTCCTCCAAACCCGCGCCACGACGGAAGCTTCAGAAGAAGCCCCCGGGCCCTTCGAAGCCCACCCCCCAGTATCGGACAATGAGAGAGATCGGGGAATACCCATCGACCGCGGAGTACCGAGCTGCTGGCGTGACTCCTCCTTCTGAACGGGCCCACCGCGTCGCGACCGTGCCGACCAACATCCCGCGCGACGAAACTGAGCGCATTTCCCCCCTTAGCGGGGTTGAGAACCTGACAGTCGATAAGAGTCATGTTGAGGCCTTTGAGTCGGAGGCATTTGCCTCAATCTCCAGCGCAGGCCAAAGCCTGGCCGATGAGCCTATTCGCACCATTACCACCCCGGCCGATGCGGCCACTCCTACCCTCCCGAGCGCGGACGATACCAACAAGTACGTCACAGCGCTGATGTCTCTTCCTTTGCACCCTTCCGACAAATATGATGTTGCCAAACTCCGGAACGTCATGAAGCATGCCATACTCCACGCAACCGAGAACGGCAACGAGCCGGGTGCCGTGGCCATTCTTTACTTCTGGTCCAATGCTGTGGATGATGAATTCCAACTCTCTTTGGTCGCCAACGTCGCCAAATGCGATGCAGCAGACCACCAACTGCGACTTGCGCTCCAATCCATCATCAACAATTCTATTCAAGATGCCCAGAAGTGGTATCAGAAATACCTTCGCGCTACATCCAATGCAGTTGATCTTCCCCCCCGCAGCGAATCAAGCCTGCCACCTGCCAATTCTGTTGATGCAGAACCCAGCTTCAAGATCTCCGATATTTATCGCGACACAAGTGGTCCTCGTGTTGAGGAAAACTTCCTGAGCGGTAAATCGAACACCGCTCCGCTCAAGAGACCCAAGAAGCCATGCCCGGTCAACGAGAATGCTTACAAACGCAAGCGCAAGTTGGATATGGACCCTGATCACGATGAAAAAATGCGAGTCGTGCGTGCTCGTCTTGAAGCAGAATCTTACGTGGAGGTCCCCGTCCTGTACAGCAACATTCGTACTCCAATTGGCCCACCAGACGCCATTCAACATCCCTACAACATTGACAACATTGACACGGGAATCGAAGGGGATATTGCAGCGATCGATGAAGCGATCCATCGCACGCGTTCCCTCCCTCCCCCAGGTCCTATCGTTCCCCCAAGTCCCCCCCCTCTTCCACGTTCTATTCTCGATCTACCTCTTGTCAAGGGACCGGAGCCCGAGGCTCCATCTGTTTATTCACCATCTGCTTCCCTTATCGGTCGCAAGACTGGCAAGCCCGTCTCACGACGCCAGAAAGACAAGGCCAAGGCCCCTGAGATCCCACAGCGCGCACGGTCGCTCTCTGTTGACACCACGGTCTCAAGTCTTTCTTCACTCTCAAATTCTGCTTACTCCGTCCGATTTAACGACTGGTCTGGCGACCATGAACCACGCCAAATGCCGAATTCTATGTATGTGATTTCTTGGCCTGACTTGGCTAGTTCTATGTGCTAACATGACACCTCACAGTGAACCCCCCGACAACAGCGATGATTGCCACCAATGTGGAAAAGGTGGCGATCTACTCTGCTGTGACACATGCATCAATTCATACCACTTCGAATGCTTGAATCCTCCCTTGGATCCCAAGAATCCTCCGCAGGGAGAGTGGCATTGCCCCAAGTGCTCCATTCGCAACAGTTTCTCTACATTGATCGCACACTCCAAACATTACAAGAAGACAGAGTTCCAAGTTCCTCGGGATATCAAGGAACATTTCGATGGAGTTGATGAAGGAGTTGTGTTTGATGACGACTATGCCCGGAATTTGAAGCATCAACGCTACTACAAGGCCGCGCCCCACCTGCCGCGGCTGACTAAAGCACCCAAGCAGGACGCCGCTACCGTTTACGCGAATCCCATGCATCTCCGAGAATACGACAACAAGGGAGACTGCATCCGTTGCTCCAAGTGTGGTTTTACATCCCAAGGTACACGTCCCATTATTACTTGTGACTACTGTCCCTGCCGCTTCCATCTGGATTGTCTTGATCCTCCCCGCGCACATCCCCCTAACCCCAAGATCGGGTGGATGTGTCCTAACCATGTCACTCCTGACGATATGATTGCCACCAAGGAGATTAATGGCAGCAACGAGCGTACGCGCCGTGTTCGCCGAACCAAAAACATGGCGTACATTGATTGTGACATCATGGTTCCTGACGACCCAAATCAAACTCTGTTTGACGAGGACTGGCGAGAGAAGAGAGCCCGTTTCCTCGGAGGCGATGTCGTTCTGAACTTTATCACTGCTGTCAAAGAGGATCATCACGAACGTGAAAATGAGTATGCCCGAGATGTCGAGCGAAAGTGCTTGAATTTGACCAAGCAACTCACCAATGAATACCTCAACCGAACTGAAACCGCCGGGATCACCAACAACATCACACAGAACGGTCTTCCCGCGGAGTTCACTCAGAATGTTTCTTCCGCTGTTAACAGCATGATTTCCGGTGCCCCTGTTTCCACTCACGAATTTGACGCTGCCGCTGCCCTCCTCAGCATGGCTACCAGCCAGCCTCCCCTTGCTGTCGGCGAAGGTCACATCGCCGAAGCTGCCGGGCCTGCCTCGCCCGTTGCTCAGAAGACCTTGTCCCGCATCGATGAGGAGTCCACCTTGGGCTCATCTCACGCTGCCACCTCCCCTCCCGCTCCCAAGGCATCCTCCGATGCCGATGATGAGGAGTCCCGCCACGCGGGCTCCGACCTTCTCCCGCGGATCCCTGTGTTCAATCGGAACAAGCGATCCCGCACCGATGACCAGGGGTCCGCGGGAGAACCGGCGCAGAAGCGCCAATACACCAAGTCCAAGTGAGGGGAGCCAGCAGGCTCCCCTCAATTCAAAGCGCGCATGGACCCGGCGTTTTGAAGTGAGGATTTGAATTTTTTTTGTTTTTTAATTTTTTTATTTTCGATTTTCGCGATCGCCGGGATGGCGATCGCCAAATTTTCTTCAATCTGTTTCTCCGGGCTGCCCGGCCACGCCTTTGTTTTTTTCAAGTTGTTTTTATCTTGCTTCGCTTTTTTTTTTCAAACCAAAAAAAGAAGCGGGCGTGGTCGGGTGGCTCGGAGAATGTGTACGATAGCATGGGCCCAAGGCCAAATGAATATTTGTCATTTCACTTTTCTCTTACTTGTAAATCTTATTACTCTCAGAGAGTTTTCATCAACGTGATAATATATTCGTATTCTACATAACTTCCTCCAGAAGAATAGATCCCGGTGGCTCGACTCCGGGCAGAGCACACTGGTGAATATTATGAATATGACCCCCCACCCCCCATCACACAATAACTTAAGACGACAGCGACACAGATTCATGTAGGACAGGGGGGGTGGGAGGGGGAAAGGGAGGGACGGAACGGGGATGCTCAAAGGAACTTCTTGGGCATGTTGGCCCGGCGACGTTTGTAGATGACGTAGGAGATCACGAGGACCACCTGGAACGCGATCAACAAGAAGATGAAGAAGCCCATGCGCGGGCTGGAGGCAGTAATGACTGTAAAGATGGGAGAAAAGCAATTAGCAAAATTGAATGGATGGGTCATATGGACAAAGCAAGGGGACTTACCACTAAGCAGGTGACCCTGCAGGTTCTCGCTTAGGCTGAGGTGGGAGGAGCGCAGCGTCTCGTGGAGCTGGTTGAAGCGTCCACTGTAATCCTTGCTCTGCAGATCGGTCTGGAGGGCTTGAAGCAGCTGCTCAACGCGCGAGAGTCGGCTGTCGAACTGGGCGAGCTGGCGGTCCTGGGCGACGGACTTCTGGATAAGCTCAGCATGGCGCTGGTCGGCCTTCTGCGCCTGGTTCTTCAGTTCCTGGAGGATGGTGTTGGTGGCCTTGCCGGCCAGCTGGATGCGACCGCTGATGTCGACGAGCTGGGCGGCCAAGCCGTTCATCGGGGCTTCTGTGCCGGTGTTGGTTACGGGTTGAGCGGGCTGGTTAGGAATTTGATTGCGAATTGGCTGCTGGGCGGTGCTGCCTTGGTTGGAGGGGATTGTCGAGCCTTGGCCTGTGACGGACTCGAGGATGAACTTGAAGACCTCGAATGAGTCTGGGTTTTCGGGAGTGGCTGCTGTGATGCCGAAGGTGTTTCCAGCGGGCAGAGCAACCTGCTCAGGTTAGTATGTTTAATATGGCTGCGGCACGATGTCGGCAGGATATAGTGTATACATACCTTGTTGGTTGAAAAGCAAAGCTTGTCGTCAATGGTGACTTCAAAGATGGAGCTGGTGTGCTTGAGTTTGACAATTGATGGACGGCCCAAGTTACGGTAGGAGTAGTCACAATGGCCAAAGGCTAAGGCGTCCGGGCTGTTGTGGCTTTTGTAATCGATGGTACCGTCATTGAGGAATCCACGGACACTTCCACCCTATGGAAGAGGTTAGTAACAGTAATGATCAATACCGCACCAATACGCGACAGGGTCAATACGCACTCTTCCGCCATGCGTATCGATTACCAGAGCAAAGCCGTCGAACTGGCCGACAGTATAGATGCTCGAGGTACCAATACGGGATTGACCATCCTTGGTATACCACAACTGCAGGATTCCACCCGCTCGTTCAGGTCCGCTTGCTCGGAATTGGAACTCTGCTGACCATTCCGACTGAGAGACTCTATACCCATGTTATTATCCGGGGTCCAATATCACGGTTTGAACCCTTCACTTACGGACTTTGTGCCCAAGCTGATCCCCGTGTGTTTCCAGGGTACGGTGGTGTTAAGATGAGCTTGTCTGATAGCTAAATGGCTGTTAGCTCAGTTCGGCCATAATTCCGGCAGACCGACTCACAACTTGCGGTACATGGCCCTCTGCTCCAATTATCCATCCGGGGATAGAGTCTCGGGTTGGTGATATCCTGGTCTGAAGTCAGATAGCTGTAACCCAAAGACTGTACGCGGATACTGTACTGACGTTTGACCAGCACCGAAGCTTGAGCTATCAATAAGCTGGGCTGTAGCCCCTACAGCAAGCAATGCCAGTGAAGCTAATGTTCTCATCATCTTGTATGGCTTGACGTTTGGTGGAGCTTGATGGTTTGATGTAGAATTCGCGCAAGTTTCACGGAAGTTTTGCGCAGCAGCTATCAGCGTTTGCTATGGACTGAGTCACGTTCAAACTTCCGATTGCAAATGCTAGAGACAACACTAGTGGTGACCCAACCGACAACAATAGCAATAACGCAGAGACGGGCCTCCTTTGCAATAACAGCGGCCGATGGCGAGAAATCGATAAAGTGATGGAGCTGTACACTGTTGAGAATCGTGTGGCGGATTCCGACGTCTGTGAAGTCCATACGGAGAGAGAGTTCCCTTTGACGTATGTGTTGTATTGACTATCTGTCCTTCTGCCCAGGTGTTTCGCTCCTGATTTGACCTCCGATCTCCGCATCTGGTCACGTGTCCTTTAAAATAACATGCGGAGGAAGCTACTCGCTCCGCCGATTTGCACATTCTCGCGCCTTGTGTCTTCTCGGCTTTCAACATCGCTACACCATCATGCGCAGGAGCTCCAATGGCTGATCTATACCCTTCATTGGCGCAGTGCGCCATCGTTGCAGCTGCCTTTAAGGTGCTGCTCTTCCCCGCATAGTAAGTCCGGCTCGTTTCGCCGCAGCAAAAAAAAAGATCAGGAAAGCAACAATCACTGCAAAACTGCTGCAAAAAACCGCAAAAGGAGTTCAAAAGGACCCGGGAACAGGACATCGGTGTTACCAAATGAGTTTTGCTAACATGCTTTTCTTTGTGTTGCAGCAAATCTACCGATTTTGAGGTCCATCGCAATTGGCTCGCCATCACCCATTCTCTTCCCATCCAAGAATGGTACTATGAGGTATGTTCGGGTCGGGCGCATGATTCTTGGGCAATTATTTTGGGTATTGACTTGGGCTGGTACAGAAAACCTCGGAATGGACGCTCGATTACCCACCGTTCTTTGCAGCCTTCGAGTGGCTGATGTCGCAGGCTGCTGCATACGCAGACCCTGCGATGTTAATCGTAAAGAACCTTGGCTATGATTCCTGGCAGACTATTTACTTTCAACGAGCAACCGTGATCTTGACGGAGCTGGTTCTTGTCTATGCGCTTAGTCGGTATGGCACTGGATCTTCTTTTTTTTTTTGCTAATGCCATGGAATTCTGACAGCTATTCGACAGATTCGTCAAGTCCGTTCCTTTCGCGAACAAGCAGGCTGCCCATGTAGCCAGTCTTTCCATCCTACTATCCCCCGGTCTCCTCATCATCGATCACATCCATTTCCAATACAATGGCTTCATGTATGGAATCCTGATCCTATCAATTGTCCTCGCTCGCAAGCAATCGACTCTTCTCTATAGCGGTATCCTCTTCGCGGTACTGCTATGCATGAAGCACATATATCTTTACCTCGCTCTCGCCTACTTCGTCTATCTGCTACGCACCTATTGCCTTAGTCTCAAATCGGTCTTCCGGCCCCGATTCGGTAATATCTTCAAACTTGGATTCTGCGTGGTGGGCGTTTTTGCAATTGCCTTTGGGCCATTTGCACAATGGGGACAATTGCTGCAGCTCAAGGACAGGCTGTTTCCGTTTTCGAGAGGGCTGTGTCACGCGTACTGGGCGCCAAACATCTGGGCGATGTACTCCTTCGCTGATCGAGCATTGATTTCCCGTAAGTAGTCTCTACCTCTCCCGGCGCATACGACATATGAGCTTATCTGATAATCTCTGCAGTTGCTCCACGGCTAGGGCTTCCCGTAAACGCTGATGCTCTGAACAGCGTCACACGAGGACTGGTGGGAGACACCTCTTTCGCCGTCCTACCGGAGGTTACAAAGGAACACACCTTTATATTGACTTTCTTGTTCCAACTAGTATGTGTCCCTCGTCCTGTGCCTCTGGCCTTCTCTAACAATTGTCTAGATTCCTCTCGTCAAGGTCTGGTTCAACCCAGGCTGTTGGGATACGTTTGTCGGTGCGGTCACCCTCTGCGGCTATGCATCATTCCTCTTCGGTTGGCATGTGCATGAGAAGGCCATTCTCCTCATCATCATTCCATTCAGTCTCATCGCCCTCAAGGACCGTCGCTACTTCAGCGCCTTCCGACCTCTGGCGGTTGCGGGCCATGTCTCACTCTTCCCGCTTCTGTTTACAGCCGCTGAATTCCCCCTCAAGACTATTTATACAGTCCTTTGGTTGGTGCTGTTCCTCTTCGTCTTCGACCGAGTCGCACCTGTCCCCGAGAGGCCCCGAATTTTCATATTCGACCGACTTTCGCTACTTTACTTGACCATTTCTATTCCTTTGATTATCTACTGTTCCTTGGGGCACCAATTGATCTTCGGGTGGGACCGGCTCGAGTTCCTGCCATTGATGTTCATGAGCAGTTATTGTGCCCTTGGAGTTGTCGGAAGCTGGGTTGGGTTTATGGTGGTTTATTTTACAGCTTAGATCTATCAAACTAGCTCGGATCAAAATATTCCCTTATTTTAACTATCAAGGATGAACTACAAACTCCTTGAAGTCATTTGAGCTGACTTCGGGATTCACGATGTAGGTGTAGAATGTTTGCATTGTTTGTTTCCACGTGGATAAGACCCACGGATCATGGAGTCTATTCTCATACTAGTCCCAATCTGGTTAGTTCCCCTTCGTCCATGGTTGGCCTGCAGCCAAATGCAGGTCAGATAGAAACATGGAGGAAGAATCTGTTTTCCATTCCTCTATTCTAGGACTGTATTGGAGATGTCTTTGTAAGCATGTAGGTGTTTTCTTAATTCTTTGATTTAAAGGTTAGCCTGGGTGATTGTCTCGCTATAAAAATGCATGTTCGCGGCATATATATATATTTCTACGAGTGATGCAAGTTCTCTTCCGGTTATGCAGTTTGTGAAGATGCTTCCACTTATTGGTGATTGATAAGTTATTTGAAGGTAATTTATGGAGCAAAAGCACAAGCAATCTGGTATAAAAGCAATATGAGTGGTGACTTCACACATCACATATAGCATGTTTGTTATCCACCTCTAGCTGCGCGATAACCAAAAGGGTATCATGACACATAAAGGAGAGGCTCATCAACTTCAGCAAATGTAGATGTAGAGTACCCCTTATTCAACAATAGACATCTGGGTGGCCAATGCGCTTGTGACACCGTGGCTGAAGGTGTATCAAATCTACATGCCAATCATAGCTGCTTGCTTTAAAGTCACAAGGGTAATATATAGTTGCAAATTGGCGTAGGAGATATGATGTGTATACAAAGCTCTTTGATGATCACCACTTGTACTTTAGTGGAATACAGTTATTCTCAAAATAGGTCATGCCATATTTCAATTATGAAATATGATTACCTAGGCAGATGACTGTAGTGTGAAGAACAAATAACACCTGTGCATTTAAAGCCAAAGAGAATGTTGTTGAAAGGTTGGTGTTTCATGCTAAAAATACAAACAAAGCTGGTGGTTGACATGGTCCCGGTAGTTCGAATTGATGTTCCGATCTTAGCCCGGGGAGGTGACCGAGAATAGAAACTGAGAATTGATAACCGCGCTAAAGAATCGAAATATCATTGAAAATTGAAATGAACATAATATAGATAAAATCTCCTCAATCAGACGAGTCGAATGAGGGTAAATACGGATAGTGTTGGGAAAGAAAGGAAGAAAGAATTGATAGTCGGAGATGACGAGGGGGAGGAGGGAGAGTCGAGGGTCCCGAGGAAAGCCCAGGTGCTTTTTTCTGCTGGGCTTTGGCTCCCGCTTGCTCCTCCTCTCCACCAATCAGCTTCCACCGCTGATTCGCGGTCCTGCAATGATCTACCGCTCCGTCCTTTTTGTCTACCTTTCTTCTTTCTTGCTTCTTACACCTTCAAATATTCACTGATTCCCTCCCACCCCCCTGACATTATAGTTCATCATCTCAGAACCGCGTGGTTCTCAACTTCATTACAGGACGCGTTCTACTCCGGTAAGTCCGCATGAATTCACGAGGCATCGCTATGCCACTGTTCGCGTGTTCTTCGTCTGCGACCAGGCCTGATCACGACAATTCACTCCCACCCACAACCGCCCATTCTTCACACAACGGTGCACCAGAGAAACTGGAGCATCTCCAATCTATATCGCAACTCCCGCTACCTCCGCCGATTGCGTTGTCTGACGCGGCCTCTACCTTCCCGCACTCAATCGACAAGCTTCACTCGCTAACCAATATCGCGTTTTGTTTAGTCCCGTTCATGCTCGATTCTCGATTCTGTACACGGTAGCTCCCGGCCGACTGGCGCGTCCTCACTTAATATTTAAAGCATCATGGTATGCAAGACCTTATCCGATGGAATGGCTGCGGAGGTGCCAAGAAGAATATGGTGGATGGTATGGAGACAAAGAGGCTTACACAATTGCATGTACAGGTGTTATTCAAACGCAAACCAGTCCAATACCTCCCGCAAACTGTCATTGAAGATGATAGCTCCGAAGTATGTACCTCTATTACCCATACTGCAGACTTTCCCGCTGACCCTCTTTCTTCTTTCCAGGTCTGGGTTATCCCGGAGACAAATGAGGTCTTCACCAGCTACGAGCCTTACCTTCAGCGAATGGACTTCTACAAACAACGCCGATTCATCTGCGAGATCACCGGCCATTCGGGTTTGACCTTTTTCGAGGCTCTCCGCAGTGAGGTATGTTATAACATGGACACCGAGTGATGGACATATGCTAAGCCTTGACTAGACGGAGGAATCGCGCGAAGTCAACAACAGTTTCCCCGATGCGCTGAGAGAACCTATTCTGCGCAGAATTCAGTTCTCGATAGTTTCGAGGGTGGACAGCCTTGGTAAGCTACTACCCTCTTTTCTAATCTGAATCAAGCTAACGAATCTATTTCTCAGTGGATGAAATCTATGAAGTGAGATAATCCACATCATTTATTAATAACTGATCTAACAAACGTAGGAATTCAAATCAGACTTTTACCCAGGCGAAGCTGTTCTCATTTTGCTTGAGGATAGTAGTCGGCTTCATGGTACCATCAGAGACAAGGCAAACTTTGCAGAACAGCTATATGCCGATGGCACCATTAAAACGCCTGCTTTTGCCAGGTATCTGGTCAAGATCCTAGATCGACAAAATGAAGAGGCCCTGCTGGACCAGGACCACATCACGCGCGACAGAAAGGCATTCACTAAATTGATGCTGCGCGGATTCATCAAAAACAATGTCACCAGAGAATCTTGGACAGGCGCGCCCTGGTTGGTCAAGCCATCTGTCGCAGAGACATACAAGATCCCGATTGAGGTACCTAAGCATCTGCAGTATGGTGCGAAGGTGGCAGAGAAGAAGGCGATGAAGAAAGCGGACCAAGATGGCTTCTTCGGTTTCTTTTCTTCTCAGCAGCTGCCCGAGCTGAAACCTGCAGTGAAGGGACAGAAGTCGAAACTGTCTGCACAGGAAATGGCAAAATCGAGGGAGGCGCAGTACCAAGAGTATCAGCGGTCACTGAATGGTAATCCATCATTCCTTCTGCCTTCCAACCCCTTGCGCCCCTCCAAACCGCCACTGGTTGGCGATAGGAAGCATGCTGGACTCCCGGCAGTGGTCATCAAGAACGAGCCAAGAGCACCATCCCCGCCACCGATCAAGTATCCTATCGAAGATCTGGACCTTGCTCCTAATTCCGAAAAGCAACACCGACCGACCCTCAAGTTTATGATGGTAGGTGAGTCTGAAGATGACGGCGCAGAGAACCTTCTGCCTGATGATCTAGAGCCGGAAACGGTGGGGTTGCTCCTGGAGACTTGGGACACCCTCAATGTCTACTGTGAAGTATTCGAACTGGATTCCTTCACCTTTGACGATTTTATCCAAGCCATGCGGTTCTCATCAGATGAAGTGGACTGCGAGCTTTTCGTTGAAGTGCATTGCGCCGTTCTCAAAAAGCTCGTTAACTCATCGAACGATGATGGTGCCGTTCAGATCTCACTCCCAGACTTCCCTGCCGATGATTCTGATGAATCCGAAGAAGAGGGCGAGGAAGAGGAAGAAGAAGCCGAGGAAGAGTCGCCAGAGCCGCAGGTGAAGCCCGGGAGAATGACCACTAGAGGAAGCTTGGCCAAGGAAGAGGCAGTCATCATCAAAGCACAGATTAATGAAGATGAACCCGAGGAGACACAGATTCATCGCGCCGGCGAGATGTTTGAGAAGTATGGGTGGATTGATCGTCTCCGCAAACGCGATTTCCGCAACGGTGGATGGCAGTTGGTGATAGTTGGACTTTTGCACCAGCTATCTATCCGTCCTCGCTCGGAGCAAATCTGCAACACCATTCTCAAACATCTGGCACCTCTCGATCGTGAACCTACGCAGTACACCGTGCAGGAGCAGTATCAAACACTCGACATTAATTTGCGTACCAAGGTGCTCCAGATGATTTGCATGTTGAGTTTGGAGACCAAGGCCATCCGAAACTATCTAGAAGAGTGCAGCAACCAGATGACAGAGTTGCGCAAGGAGAAGATTGAGTATCAGAAGGCACGCAAAGCAGGGTAAGTCAATCCTTAACCATTCTCATCTCAGCTGCTAACATCATCTTTCAGACTCATCGAGCTTCGTCAGCTGCACCAAGAGCGTAAGGCCGTTCAGCCTGAACCTGAAAAGGCTGGGAAGTCACCTACACCGGTACCCGAGCTGGACGGCTTGGATGATCCCCGATTGCTGGAAGGAGACTCTGAAATGGTCGGGGACACTGAAGACGAGGATATCCCTCGACCACGCTCGTTACGTGGAGGGATCGATCGGGCCCTCGAGCGTAAACGGAAGCAAGAATTGGAGAAAGAGCGAAAGGAGATATTGGCGAAGCAGCCTAAGGGGTCCAAGCAATATCAGCGAGTCTTGAAGAAGATCGACGAGCAGAAGGCCAATATCGAGAAGCTCCAGGAGCAGATCGAAACAGTGGAGAACAGCCTTCGTGAAACCGACTGCCCCAGGACCCGATGCCTTGGACTGGATCGCTTCTGCAATCGCTACTGGTGGTTTGAACGTAATGCGATGCCCTACGAGGGTATGCCAGAAAGCTCAACGGCCGCGGCACACTACGCCAATGGCCGTCTGTGGGTGCAAGGCCCGGATGAAATGGAGCACGCCGGCTTCATCGACGTGACCGATGAACAGCGGAAGCAGTACCAGAAACATTTCCAAACCACCCCTGCAGAGCGGAAGAAGCACGAAGAAGGGCCAACCCATGTGTCGAATGCTCGTGAATGGGGCTACTACGAAGACCCCGAGGCAATTGAACAGCTTGTGGGGTGGCTGGACTCGCGCGGCAACCGGGAGTCCAAGTTGCTTAAGGAGCTCCTCCTCCAGCAAGAGTACATCGCTAAGTACATGAAGAATCGCAAGGCGTACCTAGCCGAGACGCCTGATAGAGCCGAGTCGGAGGACATCCCAGCCAAACGCGTGACCACCCGGACCAAGACCTATCTGGATGTGAACGAGAGTGGCCCCCGCTGCCTGCGCTGGAAAAACACGACCGCATTGTCTGAGCATGGACATCTTCATGTGGACCCTGGTCGGCCAGCCAAGCGCAAGCGGGTTTCGGATGACACCAGAGTGACCAAGGCAGCCAAACAGGCTAAGCAGGCTAAGCCTTTGACCCGAACACGCGCTCAGCGCAAGGGTTGATACCTCCAGAAGGCATTAATCCTACAATATCACGCGACTACGATATTCTTTGTACTTCGTATACATTTCGAGCTGCATGGAGACGGGGAGTTCATTTCTTTTCACTGGCATTTTGGGGGGGGGGGGGGGGAATATGTTAAATAGCTTAGAAGCAATGCAACAACATAGAACAAGTCTCCTTAAATCAAACAAATCCAGACTACAAGGTAGGCTACGATGAAGGGCTACAGAACGCACATCGGCTACAAGTCCCGATTGGGCCTAGTGTTAGAAGGAGTACGATGACAAACCGGCTTCTCGGGACTCGCTGATTCTGCGGGCCGTATTAGTACCGTAATCCGCCGGTTATTCGCGGAGAGCCATTGGTATCGGCATGTCAGAATGTTTGTAACGACAATCTGAACTTCCAGATGTCGCAAATACGTCAGTGGAAAGATACGCAGGACGTTATTCTTCTTTCACTTTTCGCCATTGCACTGTCATACCCTTCTTTCGATCGTTCTTAAAACCGTTGTGTTATTCACTTAACTATTAAACATCTGCATGCACACTGTGGCTGAAGCGTCCCGAGGATCGTCCGGTACCCCGAGAAACCCAGCTGGATATCGCCGATTGATCACGAGGGCGACTCCGGACATTCTCACCCCTCCTCGAGCCTCGGTTGCCCTCTCGCAATCTCGTCTTTCTTTTCCATTCCCTATCTTCCTATTCCATGTCGACTGGTCATGCCTATGACCCCAACAAATCCCCAGACTCTACTCCACAGTCCGCTCCGATGAGCGAGACCGCACAGCCGGGATCGTCGCCTGTCGGCGCCGCTACGAAGCCAATTGTGTCAAATTACACCGCCGCCATGGACAAAACACAGAGCGACGACAACAAGATCAACAAGCGTAGCTGGGATTATGTGATGAGGAGTGGAATTGCAGGAGGGCTGGCGGGGTGTGCCGTAAGTCTCCACGGGTTACAGGTCCTTGCGAGATTCATACTGATTAATGCGCCGGACGTTATAGGCCAAGACCGTGGTAGCGCCCCTCGACCGGGTGAAGATTCTCTTCCAGGCTTCAAGTCCTCAATTCGCCAAATACACGGGCAGCTGGACTGGCCTGGCAGCAGCGATTCGAGATATCAAGCGCACTGAGGGTTTCCAGGGCTTGTACAAAGGTCACTCCGTGACCCTCCTTCGAATTTTCCCATACGCCGCCATAAAGTTCCTTGCATACGAGCAGATCCGTGCATTTATCATTCCTTCCAGCGAATACGAGACCCCGTTCCGCCGCTTAGTCTCCGGCAGCTTAGCCGGTGTTACCTCTGTATGTTTCACATACCCATTAGAGCTGATGCGTGTGCGAATGGCGTTTGAAACCCGCCAATCGCAACGCTCAGGCTTGGTGGACATCTGGCGGCAAATCTACTACGAGCGTGTCCAACCTCCATCAACCCATTCTGCTGCGGCAGCCGAGTCTTCTTCCATTGCTGTTGCCGAAAGGGCTTCATCTGCCGTTTCGAAAGTTGTCCCGCGCACCGGAATTGCCAATTTCTACCGCGGCTTCGCCCCGACTATCCTCGGCATGCTCCCGTACGCCGGAATGTCTTTCCTCACCCACGACACAGTGGGAGACTTGTTCCGTCACCCAAGTGTTGCACGTTACACATTGAGACGAGCAACAGAGCCAGAAAACCCCGCGGATCGACCCAAACGACCACAGCTTAATACCACATCCGAGCTTCTGTCCGGTGCTGTGGCCGGTCTAGTTTCGCAGACTTCGTCATACCCAGTTGAGGTCATCCGTCGGCGGATGCAGGTGGGTGGTGCAGTCGGCGATGGACGCCGACTCGGAATCGCTGAAACGGCCCGCACAATCTGGCTTGAGAGAGGGTTGAGAGGCTTCTGGGTCGGACTGACCATTGGATACGTCAAGGTCGTTCCCATGGTTGCAGTGAGCTTCTATGTTTACGAACGAGCCAAGGGATCTCTCGGCATCAGCTAGACCTGGGACATATCTTTTTCTTGCATATACCATGAGGACTCTTGATACTGGTTCTCTCTGGCGTTCGTGGATACCTTGGGAGGGTTGTTTTTAGCATACAGAGCCCGAACGGCTTAGGGACATACCAGTAAAAAATTTAAAAGAATTTCAAAAAATTTCATTTATCTTTCATCTTTCATCTATCATTAAAAATTCATTATAAATCATTATAAACTGGACAGTCTCATAAATGTCTCTCAACGTTGGTATGTGGCTGATATGTGGCTGATTCATAGATCTAATTGCCACGGCTTGACTCCGAGGGCACAGACCACCCGCATAAAAAAAGTTGAAGACCTCCGCCACCCACGACCAAGTCAATCAACCCTACTCGCAGTCCACAAAATGACGACCCGCAAACACAACGATTTCCTGGACATCGCGGCCAGTGACGATGAGGCCAGCGGCAGCGACCGCGGCTACGACTCCGAAGCCAATGCCGCGGAGAGCAAAGGACGGGCCGTGAAGCGGCGACGGACGACAACCACGCAAAACTTCTCGCAGGAGTCTGACGAAGATGAGGACGAGGATGGCAAAGATCTCGAAAAAGAAGACGAAGATAACGAGGACGAAGACGGCGGCGCAAGTCTAGAAGACTCGACAAAACCCAGCACCAAATCAGCGAAGTCGCTCAAAGCAAAGGGCAAGCTTGCTAAGTTGTCTAAACTGGCCAACGGCAAAGCACCCAAGAAAACCCGTTCAGGTGTCATATACTTCTCATCTCTCCCGCCATACCTGAAACCTTTCGCCTTGAAAGCAATGCTAGAGAAGAGAGGGTTCGGAGGTATCACGAAGATCTTCCTAGCGCCTCTTCTCCCCTCCGCAGCCGGCCATCGCAGCCGCTCGAATAAGAGAAAGCTCTACACGGAAGGGTGGATCGAATTCGAGTCCAAAAAGACGGCGAAGATCTGCGCGGAGACCTTGAATGCGACTATTGTTGGTGGATTGAAGTCGAGCTGTGAGTCTACCGGCATTTTCGCCATTATCTACGACCTGCTATTTTGCGATGAACACATACTGACTAGTGCTACGATATATAGGGTATCATGATGACGTGTGGAACATCAAATATCTCTCACGGTACTCCTGGGAGGATCTTATGCAATCTGTACAACGGGAGAGATCTGAGAGGGAAAGCAAGAGGAAGATTGCCGATGCTCGTGAAGCTAAGGAAGCTAAGATGTTCATTGCGGGTGTTGAGAGTGGTCGCATTGCCGATGGTATGGCGAAGAAGAATGAGGAGAAGATGAAGAGGCGGTTGGAGGCGGCTGGTGATGGGGATAAGGAACTGCCGCAGCCTAAGGAGGCGAAGTCTACGAGAAGGCGATTCCATTTCCAGCAGAATGAGGTTGTTAAGGGGTCGAAGGATGGTGCGATGGCTGATGATGCTAAGCGGGTACTTGGGAAGATCTTCTAAGTTAGGATTTTATGGGAAATGTTTCTTCTTGTTTTTATTCGATAAGGCTTTTATGGCCTCTGGTCTGTTTACTTGATCTATTACAGCCCGGCTTTCTAATATTAGATCACCGAGATGTAACATCCTGAGGTTGATTGAGTACGTCTGGTTAAACTTCGCCATTCTCTTTCCTTGTTGACTCTATTTGATACTATGATACTATGTAAATCCACTCTAATGGTGATTCAAATACACAATCACCGCTTCAGTATAACCTTAGAAACTTGCATTCTACTACATGTACAACACCTCTCCATTCACCTCTACAACCCTAACTAGTTTTGTGCTCTGATTTTGATTCATTTTCATCTGAACCAATTGATCCATTTTGTGCTAGAATAAGATCTAGAATAAGAATTTAACATCTACATGCTGACTTTGCACGTATCAATTTGAAATCATGAACTTTTTGATTGAAAACCCAGAAACATAAACGCCAACCAGTGCCATGATCATCAATGATAACATTCAGATTCCTACTCATTGTCCTCCATGTTCAACTCATCAAAGTCATCAAGAAGCTCATCCATGTTGATCTTCGGCACAGCTTGTCCATCCTCGTCCATGTCATCATCGCCATCTTCATCCATCTGGTCTGCCCTGACCTGGTACTGGCGGTTCTTGTATAGATCGAGTGTTTGACGCAGTTCCTGATCCTCCTCCACGTCACGCAAGAACATTTCGTAATCTTGTTCCATCCTAGCCTGCTCCTGCTCCTGGCGCTTGTTTGTGGGGACATTGACTGTAGTAGCAGTCGCCTCCTCTTCATGCTCGCGAGCCATACGCTTCAAACGCCAGCTGCGGGCCTTGGACTTCTTGCTGCGGACGTAGTGCTTCTTGATAAGGACCACATCTGGAACCGTTGAGCCGTACTGGTGGCTATTCTCAATTGCCTCGAGTTGATCGTTGTTGAACTGGGTTCCCGACAAGTGGTATCCGAGAACAGAATCACCCACGTGTAGAACACCACCGAGATGAGTCCGTGTGAAATAGGTGGTATCGTTAGATCCTAGATCTGAAGCACGAGCAACTGTGGCCTCAGAAAGGAGGTACCGACCATTAGAGTGGCCGGTGGATTCAATATCCAAGACAATGAATTCCCTAAGCTCGGTGGTATCTGCAAGGTTCGGGAATGGCTGGCGCCAGTAAGTGCTAGTAGGAAGATCGGTTGTCCGTAGGGTGCAAGGGTCCATAAGATTGATAGACGTGCCTACCCGATAACAGATAGCGAGCGGGCTTATATCAGACAATGAGCGGGCCAGCTTAATCGGCAGAGCAACCAGATCATCCTTGCAGATAGGGATAATTTCGCACGAAAACGTGAACTTATATGAAGAAGTTGACGTATGAATATCCATTGAAATTAGTTCATGGCTCTTCTTGGAACGCATGGGAACCACCGCTGGTAGTTGTCAGTAAACTTGCATATATTAGGCAAAGGGGCAAATACTGACATTCTAAGAATGAAAGCATACGCTCGGCTTCATTCCTCTTTGCGAAGAAGAAATCAAGACCTTCGTTCGATTCCTTGATGTTGACAGTATCCTTGTGGGCATTATGCTTGAGGATAAGCTGTTCCAGGTACATAAATGTCCGCTTGTGAGGCACCTTCTGTCGGACCTGTACGGATGCTTCCCAAGAGTGATGCGTATAGCTCTTCGCGCACCTAAAAAAAAAAAATTAGTATTATGAGGGTATTTGTGGTGTTGGTGCTGTGTTTTGGGGGGGGGGGGGGGGGGGGTTGAGCTTACCCAGAACACTGCTGATTGGCAACAACATATTCAACTTCAAATTGTTGTTGCACGATAGTGCCTTGGAAGGCCTCCGCTTATGGGATGTTAGCTTTTATCCCAGGGCTAGATGCAGGCGGAATTGGTGGATGCTTGCGGTGACCTTCATCAGGTGGGTAGAACTAACTTTGTATGGTGATCTTCAGCCTCAATCTCTTCGAATGAGGTTCCGTCCAAATGAAGCTGGCGTCGATGATTCGGACTTTGTTCAGGCCACGGAGCTTGCGTAGGCAAATGGCGAGTAGTTCCTTCGACTCGAGAGCTGCGACAACCCAGCTGTTGGGGGGCTGTAGCCACCGTTCGCAATCCCTGCAACAGTGAATCACCGCTTCTCGTTGCACCTATAAATCAAAGAGAGTTCATGTCAGCTGGGACAAATCATAGGCGTGTAGGAAGGCTTCTTCTAAGCCCAAAAATGGAGTTACACATACACCTCCGGCAACATCAACAGTAAGACGAATACAATCCGAACATAGGGCTCCGGCTGAAAGTGTTCCATCAATCGCAGCACCACAGTTGCAGCAGAGAATTCTGAGAAATTAAAGTAGTTAGAACCTAGAGTTGCAGTATAAAGAGTTTGGAGGATTGGCCCCGCGGGGTTGGAATATGTAGGGAAAAAAGTTGCGATAAGGACTCACGTGGCTGCGACTTTCTCCTGCTGCGTGAAATAGACGGGGGCATCCAGATCCATCGACATATTGATGAGTAGAATCTGATATTAAACCCAAGACTGAAAAAACCACCAGGGTATTGAGGATTCAAAGAGTTTACAGCGCCGTGGATTTGTGATATTTGCCCCCCACCCGAATGAATCTTTTTTCTGATGACTCAGCTGTTTGTAGTGTTTGCACTCGTTATCTTGATATCAGCAAATCAACCTTGGGAACCGAACTGTTAGAAGAACTCAAGATCCTCATTTCTTTTTCCAATATAACCATCACCATGAGCAGGGCTCTTTTGCGAGGGGCCGCGTGCCAGACTTGCCGGCATGAGGTGCTACGGTCCTTTGTTTCTGTCTCCGGCATTCCAATGCCACGATCCTCTCCTCTTTCCTCCCGTTCGATCTCCAACGCTAGAGCTTTCTCCGCTGTAACTTTGCTGCGGTCTGATCGCCCTCCAACTTCGAACCAGCTTGACATTCATCTGTCTGAACCAGAAGAGCCATCAGCGCCCTCGGAAACCAATAAACCAGCCTCATCACAGCATGTCCCCTGGTATCTCCAGGAAGAGGCGCCGATTATTAAGGAGCGCCCGTTGACCGAAGCCCATCTTCCCCAGATCCCAGAGGATTCACCAGAGATGCTCTCGACTCTATTGGAGTATACATATAAGGATTTAGGCTTAGATGGTCTCAAGCTTTTTGACCTACGCGGCCTCGAAATCCCTGCAGCTCTCGGTGCTAATGTCATCATGATCATTGGAACTGCTCGCAGTGTGAAGCATTTGAACGTGTCTGCGGATCGTCTCTGTCGCTGGCTGAGAAGTCAATACAAATTGTCCCCCTACGCCGACGGCTTACTTGGACGTAACGAGTTGAAAATCAAACTCCGTCGCAAGGCCAAGCGAGCGCGTGCCGCCAGTGCAGCAGGCGCAATGGTTGACGAAAAGGATGATGGGATCACCACAGGATGGATTTGTGTAAATGCGGGTATGGTGGATAAAGGCGCTACTACGACCCAGTTGAGCGATGTTGGAATTGAAGGATTTGGTAATCTTGACCTTGGGACTAGTGTGGTTGTCCAGATCTTCACCGAGGAGAAGCGGGCTGATGTTGACCTTGATGGCCTCTGGGAGGCTACTTTAGCCCGTGAAGGGCGCAAGAACACCCGGGAGAGCGCAGGGGATATATCCAAGACTGGTGCTGCGCCCCCCAGGTCTATGTCCGATGGATTTGGCTCCATTCCTGGCCAGAGGAGAGGCTTTCATACTGTGCGCAGACTCGCACTATCGGCCACGAACTCTACCGAGTCTGGTTTAGAAGCTGGTTTTCCTGCCATGGGAACTTCGTCTTCCACCATCCCAGGCGGCGCAGCAGCAGTTGCATCCCAATTGACACCGACATCTTTGCTTCAGTTTCTCGCTGAACTTCCGGCTGATAGTGCACGGAATGAGCTTGGAAGCGGCCCAAATGATCGCCAGTCCACTCTTTTTCTACGGCTCTTCTATACCAACCACGCCGCGCGGTTTTCTGCACAGGAAAAAGCCACCTTTCGATTGAAATTGTTTTCTATTGCTGTATCTCGGCAACACCCAGCTTACACCAAGGATGCACTTTTTAGCACATTCTCCGATTTTCTACGCGACGGGTATGACCTTCCGGATGACCTTGGATTCGATGTTGTTTCTGCGCTTCTAACGCCGAAAACAGCGGGTGTTATCACCGAGCAGTCTAAGACTCATTCACCAGACACTGGCATGGAGCTTGCTTTGTTAGTGCTGGATCGCTTGAGCCTCCGTGGTGTGCCGATTTTGAACATGAAGATTTTCAATATACTCTATCAAGCAATCTGTGCACCCAATGCAGCACCTTCGAGCCCGAATGAATTGCACCCGGAAGAGAGTTCCTCAAGTTCGTCTGTCGTTCAACAGACCGAGTCTCAGAAACAAATCTTGTCTCGGCTATCGAAGATACTCGCGGCTGCCAACGTTCCATTTGACGCAGTAGAGGCGCGTCAGCTTATGGTGACATTATTTCGATGCGGAGATTACGACGGTTTCTGGCGCTTGTGGCGCCAGTTTCCCTTGAAAGGTGCTAACCGCACACAAGAGGATTACGTGCAGCTATTCAAGTTGCATGCCGAGTTAGGCGAGGAAGTACGAGCGCGCGAGTGTCTGTCGACGGGGGTAGCATTGATGAATCGAGAGTCCCCTGCCATTGTGCTACAGGGTCCGATCGTGACAGCCATCATGCATTGTATTTTGGTGGCAGACCCGACCCTCCAGAACCGAGATGAAGCAGCGTCTCCGAGCTTCTACATGCCACTCTGGACTAAGTGCCAGGAGGCACTTGCCCGGGGAAATTGAATGACGAGGGATCAATTTGTAAAATAATCTAGCATATCTTATCCAGTGTACAATATTACATCCGTATCTAATGTGAAATATTCAAGTTGTAATTCCCGGACCTGTGAATTACTGTATGTGGCTAGTTTTTCCTTTTAGGGTTTAACGCCCCATTACGCCGTCTTGTCACCTTACCCCTCCGTGGCTCCCAACATAAAAGAACACCCCTTCCCTCTGGCCTCCTTCCTTCCTCCATCTTTTTTCTTTCCACCCCGTCTACTTTGCACTCACTGCTGCGCCCCTGCGATTTGTCTTGCCCAATCGGAGTCCCCGTCAGCCCCGCCCGACTCCCTTTTTTCTTTTCGGTCGCAAACTGCGGCCGGGCTTTTTGCCTCCACCTTGAGCTCTTTGTGTCGGGATTATTTTCGCCTTTCTGCCTACGCAAGTGGCGCCGGGAAGAGGTCGCCCGGCTTTGGGGGAAGCCATGTCCTGAATGGCGCCTCACATTTTCGCCAACTGCTCACTCATGTTCCGACCGATGCGGAATCAATCAATATTTTCTCTCACCGAGTGCTTCCTCAACGTAGTCCGCTCGTTCTACTATTTCCCGAATTTTCCCTCTGTCCCTTTGCCCTCGATGCCCTTCCTGGCCTCCTCGGTTCGCTGATTTACCACGCCACCTTGCCCGCCTTGCTGCTCCGTCCGTGTGACCCGCTTCTTTGCGTCTACCCTGTCCGTGTTCTCTGCCTTGGTTCGTGGGTTGGTTCTTGGTGGCTGCAGGTGCTGCGCCCTGTTACAACTATCCAATGGCAAAAAAACCTCATCGATGATCCTCTTGGGCTCGTGTTCGAACCTGGTGGCCTAGAGCGAGCGGTCACTGCCGATCAGCACCGTCAAGCTCTTGACCTTGAGAATCCTGCTTGGACCCGATAAAACCGAAAACACTTGAGCTCATCGATCTAGCGATCCCGAAGCGTAATACTTACCCGGCCCCTGGGCAGAATCCAAACAACAGAAGATATTGCTGGGTCTCTTGTCAGGCAAATGCCCCTCTCAGGTTTTCGCTTTCCCTGTGCTGCCGATCCACGCGCTTCAGCCAAGCCGATATGATGTCAAGGACACGGTGACGCTTAATCGTCTGCGCTCGAGAACAGGGGCAGTAGACTGATCTGCGGCATCGGGGCTGTGTGATGCAACCTCAAATGGGGCCGAGCGAAGCGAGGCATGCGGAGTCGGGCGCATTAGCACTCGGTTGTCGTCATCGTCAGTCTCTCCAGCTTCTGAAGATGTGTCTTTGAATCCACCAACCCACGAGGATCCATTGTGACACTGCTTGCTGGAAATGACACATGCGGCAAGATTTTATGTATGGTCTCTAATGAGAGACAGTACTGTGTAGATTATGACATGTATAGTAGATCAGCGATAGTTGCCCTTTCAGATCAACCGCCGGGCGTTAATGACTTGTTTATTTGTTTGTACCATCTGTGGGTCCCTGGAATGCCGTTCAGGAAGCTCCAAGAGCTAGCTTTTTCATTGAACCACCATTGAATCCATAAGAGAATCGATGGAAACTTTGTTCATCAACATGAACACGACAATCAAACGGTAAAGTAAATTTCCAATTGAACTTCTCTAATACTGACGAAACTGTCGTCGTAGAAAAAGTCATTTGGTTCAAATGCAATGCGAATTTGCACGTCTCGCTTTTGCCGCAACTTCGCGAAATCAATCGTCAAGGGCATCTTGAGCTGAGGGTGCATTTCTAGCTTCTCCAACATCTCAGCCTCTACTATTGTCAGTCATGTGCCAGATCTTGTGTTTTATGGACTGAACGAACCATCAGGGGCGATGTCTCCAAACTCGAAATCCGTTGACTGTCCAACATCGACGAGTACTTTTGGACGGCCGCGAAGCGGTCTTTCAAGTTGCCTCATGAATTGCTTCTCAGTATTCTCAGAATACTCAACTGCGTATGTAACGGCCTGAATGCGAGCCGCTCCGCGTACTTGTAGCTTCGCAACAAAGCTTGTTACTACAACACGTTGTGTAGGTGCAAAAGTGCCGATTGTGCTCTGAAGTAAATCGTTTAAAGAGAGTTCTCCCCAAAGGTACTCTTTTTTTTGAGAAGAGGAATAGAGGCAAATATGCATACCCAATTCTGGAGTGAGTACGTATTGATCATCATACCTGACCAGTCGACTTGGTATTAATTCAAACTTGAATGTTCTCTCACTATTTCGAATAGCTAATGCGTCAATCAATTTTTCGATTCGTCGAAATGCGTAGCTGAGATAATGGGTTTTCATTCTATCCCAATTTTGTTAGCTGGGCTATATGTTGCGTAATTCCGTGCGTACGTCGTTTGCGAGCGACGAGGCTTGCTTAAAGTACATGTGTGCATTCTATAGTGCCATACGCGTAGCCTTAGACTATTTGCGAACACTACAATGAGATTCGTTCAGAATCTTTAATCGCCTCTTGATCACAATCCGTGCTACGGTTTAGCTTTCGCAGAGGGAAAATCCCCAGCATCTTCTCCACACGCAGCACTTGATAAATGACACTTCAATTTACCTGACTCAATTTAATGTTGCACAGCACCGTCATAAAATCTTGAAGGTCAGTGTGCTTTGTCGAGAGCAATCACATATTGCAGCATCTCCAGGCTGAGGGAGCTGTTCAATCGAAGAGGCGTCAAAGTGCTCAGTCAACATCGAAAGTCACAGCAGACATCTTTCGTAGCAGTTCAATACCTCAGTGAAGGTAATAAGATGTGGAATACGTGGGGTAGAAAACGAATGACAGGTTCCTTCATTCCACTCAGACAAGCGCAGTGGTGGTACGTGTCCCGAATAGTTGGTTGCTCGCCGCAGTATTCTAACCGAGTCTCTACGGTCGGTAGCTCACCGAACGATGGCCAGCCATATCAGGTTGAACGGGTCCTTTTTGCGGCCCTGTTTCAACAACCTAGGTGGGTCTGATTGCGACCTTACCGCCTTCAGGTCAAAACGGTTGTGAAACACATCGAGAACGGGTCGAATATTGTTGGATTTGACGTGGTGAACCGCACTGAAACTGTGAATCAAGGTAATACAGTAAGATGAACGACGATAGCTAAAAAAAAATATTGCTGTACACGTCGGAGAATTTTTGGCATACACAACTTCGCGGGAGTGAAGGAGAAGCCGGCTGGAGGTTCGTTTCCGGTTCTCGGTGGTAGTTCTGTTTTCGAGATATTCCTAATGAAAGCTGGCGGTCGTCTCCTGGGTGTTTGTGGGCGGTGTCCCAGGACCTCCCGCGGGTGAGTCCGCCATCGCTTACTGTAAGGCTTAGCTTCCGCTCGGAACGCAACACAATAAACTTTGGTATCACAATCTCTTTACATCCTTCTATCCCCTGCTGATACAGTTTTTTTCCCCATTGATACAGCTTGGAGCGAAATCAGTTTCACCACGTTCACACACAAATTTCATCTCAAACTTCTTTGAAACACACCATACTTATTGCGGCTACCGGTATTTCATACAGGCGTAAATAACAGCCCAGAAATAGATAGTGTATTCCCTTTGTATGGCTTTACCAGCTCCTGGAACGTTGACCTGTAAACAGGGCAAACAAAGGCGGAGTTCCGTCGGGGACTATTGCCTATGAAGCCCATTAATAGTTACAATATTTTCTAACTTCACTGAAATCACTAAAGAAAAAAAATCTTTTCCTACTCTTCCCGCCCCCGACCGTATACTCTATTTGAGAACCTTGATTTAAGAGGCTATAAGAATCCCTCGCCACCCTCGCGGATATTTCCAACCGTTTCCCGGAATCAAAATTGCCCATTCGTTGCGCGACCACAGTCTGGTGCCTGAGCAAGAGTGCAAGTATGAAAAAATTGATTGACTTGCCGAACGAATTACTGCAGTTATCGTCCCACATCGCGATCAGACCTATGCGCGAACTAACAGACTAAGGGGATTTAGGATCGATGTGGGATGGCAGTTCGATCGTATAGCCTCGGAATTGTCTGCTTCAATTACCCGGACATGGTTTTGTTTGGTCCTTGTCTGGGTTGATGTTAGTATTTGGAAAGGGAATACATCGGATTGGAGTGCTGCCATGGCATTCGGGCAGCTTTTAGCGGCGTCGATCTCGCTCTTTCGTTGAGCTGCTTATAATAAGTAATATCGAAGTCAGTCTCGCCTTTTGCTGTAGCCAATCAGGCATTAAGATATGCAGTGCTTGGACTTTGTAGTTTTAGCTAGATCGAGACAAACCAATCGCGTGTTCTGAGCTCAGACGGGATAGCAGTTGCCCCCTCGCACCCAATTCCTCAATAGCCCGGTCGCATAGAGTCCACTGAGCAGACTGTGTGATCGCGATGCCTCCAAGTGTGAATCTTACAGTTATACCCTCATTCATAGTACACCCAACTCTTGTCACTTGCTCCGCTGGGCATTGTGTTCATTTCTGGTGTATCTAAAGACTACATTCTTACCTAGTCAAAGGATTATGGAGAAACCAAGGAGCGTCGTTGAGGTGACCAGTCTCGGCTTACCATGAATTAGCCTCCGCTACCCCGCCCGCCACCGAGGGCTTGTATCCAATGATTAGGCGCTTTAGACTTTTTCACCACCAGAATTACGTTTCCACATTTCTATAGGTTTGCATGACCCAAGAGCCTCATTTGTACTTAGCATGAGGTACTTGGTGAATTAAATCAGTACCAGGCCCCCACTGAAGGAACCGAAAACCTACAAGTCAAAGAAGGCAGATAACCTACGGCAAGCACCATCACCTAAGATTCCGATTCACCGAAGCATAGAACGGAGCACATGTTAGGCAAAATTACATGGTTTGCTAGCGATGGGATGGGTCTTGGAGGTGAAAGCGAATAAGATAGGAAGGACGCGCGCGCTGAAGCTGAGCGAAAGCGGGCGATTCGACTTCAGGGAACTCGCAGGCACTGAAGCGGTATTGGTCCACATCAGCAATACAGCACTTGCATGCTTACAATAGCTCGGGTCAACTCCATTATTGGCCTAGGCCTAGGGTCTTAGTCTGTCTGTGTAACAAGTGGAAGCCAATTTCGAACATGTCTGTACTTGTCGGCCCCAGTGAGCTCGCATTGGGCGACAGTCCTCGCCAGGCTGTTGGGACAATGGATTCATACCTTCACGTGGTGTCGGCTGTTAATCCTCGTTGGGGGAGACCAAAGTGAACTCGCCGTGGTTGTGCGGTCGTGCCCGGCGCCGGGCCGAACCCCACAACCACAGCAAAATCAGGGGATTTGGGAGATGAAAACTATCCGACTTCTTTTTACCCGAGTCGCACTCGGGCCCAGAAGCTGGTCTTGCAATATTGTTCTAGAACCTTGTACGGGGACAGCCTATCCAATATGAGAGAGGGTGACCGGGGTCAAGCTCCCCATCCTCGGTCCACGAAGTCTAACCAATTTCAGTACTAGACTAGCCATAACCCCTATCCCGGTGATATGAAATGCCCTATGTGATGAAACACTCATCAGGTACCTGCACATTCGAGCATCGTAATTCTCTATTAACATACTAACTAATTGTGATGTCAAAACAGTGAATATGACAATTAGGTGACCCTTAGTATTACTGTTATTTAGAAACAAAGAAAATAGTCTGTCCAGATGCTGAATTACAAGACGTCACGTACTACTCGGAAATCTGCTGTTGCCTACTGGGACGCCAAGATCACCTATTAGAGTGTGGGAGATGAGTAGGAAAGACAAGATTATATGATTGAGTTTTTCCGTTCGTCTCTTTCATCTTCCTATGCCTTCAAAATGGTGTGAGCTACGAAAATATTTATCTGAGCAAAATTCTTGGCAGCGGAGAGGAAAAAAAGCGACAAACTTGGTAACTTTAATACACGGAAAGCTGACAACGATGTAACTCGGTGTAAATATTACGAGTTACCTTCCTGAGCCCAGACCGACGATCAGGAACCCTCGAAGTCGTTACAGGAATAGTTTAAATTAAGATAACATGACGTGAAACCCCTCAATGATTACCCACAAACATTTAATTACAGCTCCCATTTGTTGTAAAATATTACGATCCAGAGCCAGCGGTATTGGAAGATAATGGAAACCAAAGACCCCTCCCAGGAAGTTCTGGTCCGGACTCAAGGTATTTGTAATCACTATACTGGCAGGACAACAGTTGTATCTCATCTACTGTGCAAGACAGCAATTGATCGGGAAATGGATTGCCCTGAAACCAACCAATCGCTTGAACCCAAGGTTGTTCAAGCCCATTATAAGGGTCAAAACACCAATTATTATTGTCAGGAGAAATGCAAAGCTGTAGCATTGCTGCTCCATAATCGGGCGAAAGACAGAGGTACCCCATGGTGGGCTCTATGAAGAACTGATTTGTCACAATCTCTGGTGAATCGCTAGGGGTGCCAAATCCTACAATATCGGGTAGCGAAGTCCCAGCCCAAGATATAGTAAGCTGTAGGCCATCAGCTACAGTTCCGGAACCGCAAAGAGTAATATTGAAAATTTGCGGATTATTAACATCCTAGCAAGGTATATTAGATTGCATTTTCTTCCTGTGTTAACAATATCAGTAAATAGCACCAGTATCATAGAAGATTTCATACATGAAACTATCAGTATTCGTCAGCCTTTCCTGAGGCAGCCTTCTCTCACCAGAATTGGTACTAGCTTTCGAGCCAAACATAAGCTGCATCAATCCTAGTACTATAGAGAGAAACTTCATGGTCTTTTGTCAAATAGAAAATAGAAAGATAGCAGGCTGCCTTACAGTCTTGCAATTGAACCGCAAGAACCAAACTCCAGCAAGGCTGCAAAGATGGACTTGCTTTAGATCCACCATTTAGAGAGAAGTTTACTTGAGTGACTTATATCTTGTCCCATGATTTATTTTCTAGTTATTATTTCGGCATCATCCAAGTTCTCACGAAGCACCTCGTTTCCTGTCTACCTAATGCGCGAGTCGTGACTCGTACACTACTTTGAAATTCATTCTTTTAAACTCTATAATATAATAGAAGTGGGTATAATTCTATATAGGCTGGGATAATGCATCTAATCTCGAATTTTCTTGGATAAAATCTTGTTCTGGGCATTCCGGGCGTTCCAGGCGTTCCAGGCGTTCCAGGCGTTCTAGGCGTTCTAGGCGTTCTAGGCATTCTACATGTACTTCGTGAACTCCGTGTAGAGTTACGTTGGCCATCTCCTGCTTGCAGACAAGGTTGTAGGGCTGCTCTTTCACTTACCTGTGCTAGTATTTTTCATACATCAAATTACTTGACCGTTTTTCTTCCGTGTATTGGCCTTATCAGTACTGTTGTCTTATGTACCTTTCTGCTGCCAAGAAATCCACCAAAATTGGTATTTCAGCTAACGTTATTATGATGATATAAAAAGTCAACGTTGGTAGCTAAATGGGTGAAAAGATGCAACAGTGTTGTTTCTATTTATCTCAGACGTTTTTGTGGATGATCTTGGCGTCATAGTCGAAAACAGCTGATTTTCTAGTTGTGCACTTCGTCCTGTAATCTGCCACTCTAACATTTGTAATCTTTGTTTGAGAAGACATATCGAACAAGAAATAAAATAACACTAGTTTATGCTGCTATCAAGTAATATTGAATATGTGGATTGGGAGTGGCGGTGCTCGAATGTGCAGGTACCTGGTTGGCGTTTCATCACACAGGGCATTTCATATCACCGGGATGGGGGTTAGGTTTTGATCTGTGTAAAATATGGAAGCCAATTTTGAACTTTTCAGTATCGAATCTCGCGCTGAAATTTGAACTTGTCTGACTGAGGTACAAATTAGATACAGTATGTCAAGCACTGCCCTCTACTTTGGCATGATAATATGTATAGAAAATATCAACAAAGACAAACTTGTGCCAAAATACGCCAATTCGTTAACTATTCCTGTCATCGATCAGCCCTGAGTAGGTCGGCATGATGGAAGCATTGCTTCACGGAAAACCGGAGCGATGACGAGGGATAAGTATACATCTGTTGTTGACAAGTTGGATATTCTTCTCCAATAATATCTCTGAGATGACGGGAAATGTGAGACGACCTCAAAATTGTTCATTGTGGACAATGCGACATTATCATATCTGGCGGGCGAATAAGGTGATTGGCTGCTGAGCATACCATTCTAAAACGAGTGCGTGATGAACAGATCCTATGATGAACATGTAGAATTGAACAAGGAGTAAGATACTGATGAAATCAAGGGCCATCATCACCGTTCTTAGTCTACTTGTATGGAATTAAAATACTGTTTTCGAATAAAGATACGCCGAGTTGCAGCGCCATCTATGAGTTCCGAAGAGATAGGGGATGATAATCGCAGAGCGAGTGGAAAACCTGATGGTGGGGCATAAGAGAACATTCGGAAACAAGTGTACATTTCAAGCGGGCGCCACGAAAGTGCTCATCTTTATTCTACAGCCAAAATTTGAGGAGGCTGCTCATAGGGTGCTCGCCAATGACCAATATCACAGCCATTATCCTGTATACTTATTTAAAGATGTTTTCCAAAGCGCATTGGAGGATAGCCCCAAACCAGCCGACAAGCTGGAATAATGTCAAACCCGAATAATAACAACTTTCAGCCACGAATGCGCACTGTTGCTCAGTGTTTGAAACCGCAATATACCAAAATGCTTTTCCTAGCATCACTGATTTCCGTGCTCTCAATCGGCATGCTCGCAATCGAAATGTTCCGCGACGACAGGCGATTTACTTCTGAAGTGTCCAAAGGGCTCTTTTGCAGTACATTGATGACCGCAGTTATTTCATGTGTGATTTTCATGATGCTTGGTTTTTACTCCCAGGGGCTTGGATCCGAACAAAGTTTGAAACCCTAGCTATGTGGATGCCTTTGGTGTTTCTCGACCTCGCCATACTGGGCTTTCTTGTGGCATCAAGGTACTGGTACTGCAATAGAAGCTCACAACATGCCTGTGGGATAATGACAGGCTATGTGGCTATCTTGCTCTTGTCCAGTGTTTTTCTATCAATTTGGATGCAGTATACTTGGATTCATACACGATACTCAGTGTCACATAAGAGGGATTGGTATTGATTGTGAGATGTGATTTGGAAACTCTTCACAATGCAGCCGGTTCTGGCTCAGTTGGGAGCGACACAACTCTCGTGACATGGACAGTCTCATGTTGATACCAGATTTTGCCTTGCATAATATGTCTAATTTTGATGGTGAGAACATCTCATAGGAAATTCACTAAAAGTATTGCGTCATACTTTCTCCTGATGTTCATCTCAAAGTGCTCCTCGGTGTAATTCAAAGTGAGTTCAATGCGAACTGTGTAATATCGAAAGCGATTCAAATCGTAGTTTACTATCAGTTCATCGTGGTTGGGATCGAGACTGACTTGATTGAATAAACTTTCCATACCCATGTATATTCACTGTATATTCACTTGAACTGCCCGCAATAAAGCCTGGTATACGAGATGTATATGATCCTGAAGTGGGCGTGGAGCAGAGATTGGAAAACACACAATCATAAGCAACAAGCTAAATTTGCTCTCTTCAACGTTTAGATACCGAAGGCTTAGTCTAAATGTTCCCAATCACCAGGACCTCGAAGAATAACTGTTACATATGTGCTTTCTGTCGCTTCAGAACTATGTGGCCATCTTCAACTCAATTATCTCAGCTCACTCTATTTAATAGCAGCCAAAATCCGTCTTCATAGCTCGCTCTATGTAATAAAAAACTTCTTCACAGGTGCATGAGCATCTTATTGTTTTAAGCCTAGTACATTCACTGATCTGTCGCCATTGAATTTCTTATAAAAAAGCATAAGAACGATGGGACTGTATTGGAAAACTCTGGGAAAGCTGTGCCTGATCTTATCATCAGTTCACGAATGTATATCACGCGAAATTGATCCAGTTCGTGGCCTACCATTTACGTCAATTCAAAGAGGCAATTCAGGCCTGGTGAGACAACTTTCATCTCGCGATTGAGAATATATTTTAACCGAGGGGCGGAATCCAAGGTGCCACGAATCGAAGGACTTTTGACCTGCCAAAGGGACAGCCACATAGCCCTACCATCCACCCCGCTTCGATACTCAACATAGCAACAAGATACACCAAATGTTGCTTTAGATTATGAATATTCCTCAAAGAATCCACTCATTAGCCATCTTCTACCACGGGAAAAGGTTGGGCTATCTGGCAACGACAGTATAGTAGCCGAGGACGTTCCGAGCCCCCTTACCTCCACTGAAGATGCTATATTGGAAGCTCGTAAATTCCTGAGCTACACCTTTGTGGTGAGAGAGCTTGTATTGAGTCAACTAGATGGGAATCCCCTAACACGGCCTAAAATCCGAGGTTGGCCAGTCAACACAAGTTCGGGAATGACATCATTGGAGCCAGAAAGTAAGCTCACCCAAACTAGAAAATCACAGAGCGCGGGCCAAGAACGCTTTTATGGGAAAGCCAGAGAAGATTACTGCATCGGAACTTCGGGGGAGCTGGAGAAATTTCATGAAACAGGAATTTGGGTCAACAACCAACGTCTGAATCCAGCGAAAGGCTTGTCCATGATTTCTGCTATCCTACCAGCAGTACTAGGCGTTTTAATTGCCATGATTGCCTTTTTGGCAAGCGTTTCTATCGCCCATATCGTGGTGACTATCTGGATTCAAATCTCTCATCGAAAGAGAAGTCGGCGTCGCAATTCTCACACCATTGATATTGAGAGATATTGCGATGCGGAGAGTTCTGTACTAGAAAAGCCCCAATGATAGATGTCAAATCTTGGCTGCCGGCATGTCCTTTGACCACCTCACGAAGATAATCAAAGCCTGCAATTGCAGGCATTTCCTTTCTATAATTTTTCACTTTTAGAGTTACTACACCACTTGACTACTAAGCTCCTTGCTATACCCATTCGGTTATTTAGTTGAAGGCGCATTGTAACAAATGCTTCCTAACGAGTGTAGCTCCTCGGTATAAAATGCCATTCTATTGATATGTCATGGAGCAAAAAAATTCTATCGCCAGATATAAGCCCGGAATCCGCGTTGCAAGCGCCAAGCCGGACAGAAATAGCAGTCAGTACTAATCTGGAGCAAGGCCACAGTATGGCATGATTGTGAATAGCCTGTGCGGTAAGCAGCCCATATGGGAGGTACATAACTACTTCGTGTGCATTGGTACTAATGCTAGGCTGACTTAAGAGGAGTCTAAAGATGCGATAAGTACCTCTCTCGGCCGAGTGAGCTAGAGGAGATACGCCGTTGATGTCGCAGCCACATATACACCCTGGATCGAAACCTGTTTCACCACTTTGCTCTCACGGAATCTTGCTCGAACCCTAGCCCGAAACACCCTAGTCTATTTCAGACTTAGCTCGGTTTCAAGTACTGGAAGACGCGCGTGTTGCGCGCATCGGCCCTAAAACGAAAGCAAGGAAAATAGAATTTAAAAGAGCAGAAATCTTCAAGCGTGGAATGAAGCCGAAATGTACGGTGATCCAAATGGGCCAATTAAAACGAGCTTCGGAGATGACTAATAGCCGTAACAATCGTGAGCCGCATCGCTAACACCCGATCGAGCGGGGAAAAGAACTCAATAGTTATAGGCTTATAGAGTAGAGTATACTGAGTTATCGAAGGGCGTGTAGTCTCACACCATAAGCAGCGAATACTAAGGGAGTCCACCAGAAGTAGTATATAGCAGCGCAAGCAGTGGTCGCATTTCCAGTATAGAAGATGAGCAGAGAAAGACGACAAGCGGGATGTCTTGGTGACTGAATAGGCGTGGCCGGGCGTACTTGACTTCTACAGCTAGGGCAAAGTTGATTAGATAACATTCTGGGGCACTGCGATAAAAAATAAGGCGGGTAATGGAAGGGGGGGGGGGGATTGCAAGAGAAAACTTACTAAGAGGGTATTAAGTGGCATTAGAGTCTACAATGTTGCAATAAAATGGAGGGCAGCAAGCAGATGATTAAGCAATCAAAGCAACGCAACCTGCATAAATATGCGCAAATAACCCTACAACCCTAAGCCAAGACGATCTAATCCGAAGAAAGCAAAATAAGGCAGGTACCCGGAGCTGCGAAGGCGAATGAGAAGGGTGCGTGGCCGAACAGTTCATATACAGTTAAGCCACCTCTTTTTGCAACGTCTCGCACACCCGTACATCCCGTGTTTAATTCCCTTTCTCTAGCTTCGTTCGTTTCAGGGCATTGAATCGTCTTTGAAAGAAATATCACGTGATAGGACATCCAGAATTACTTGTAAGTTGTAACTCTCAAACTAAAGATACCGGAATATCAGTTCGGCATACTAGAGTGACACGTGATAGGGGTTGCAGATCAGGGCGTGTGAATTACGGCCCCGCACGCAGGTCTGGCGTGACAAAATCCCATGAGGCTGAATCCACTCAGCTCATGATCTACTGGTGGGAGTGGAGTTTTGGACAATCACTCCCTCCATTTCCTTGGTGCTACGAGATTTCCTCTTCTTGAACGAGCTTTTCCGTGCCTCTTAAGGTATTGTTGTTTACTTGCTATCGAACCAAAGCCATACGATCAACCAGAATCTATCCAAGAATACTATCAACTACAATGGCTGATCCGCTCTCGATTGCATCCGGGACTGCAGGGTTGCTTTCGCTTGGTCTTCAGATCACCCAATCCTTGGTCAAATTTTACACTGCATACAAGGACCAAGACACGGATCTGGTAAAAGTTACGCAGAATCTGAAAAGTCTTCAGACCCTCTTTATATTCCTCAATGATACAGTAGAAGAACGCCGATCGCAGGCTTCTACCCGAGATCTACTGCGAGAAGTCGAGAAGGTGGTACAGAAATGTGAGGAAATCATCACCGAGCTACAGAGCGAGTGCGAGAGATTCCATAGAGACTCGGTCGCTGGTTTGAAGGACCGCTTTAAGGTTGCCGGGCGCCGTGCGGCCTATCCATTTCGGAAAAGCACCTTGCAGAAGCTCGAAGAAGACGTCAATGAAATACGCGAAAATCTGTCGTTGGCCCTCGACATCCTGCAAGTTAAGAGTCAGAGTCAGATCCAAGATGGCATATCGGACGTCAAAGCACTTATCGAGCGAACAAATGCTAATCAAGTCTCTTTTACGATTCGTTGCTGGCTTATGGCGCCGGATGTATCTCTGAATCATAATGCTACGTGTGCGAAATGTCATCCATGCACAGGCCTATGGTTCGTCAACGGCCATCGATTTCAGACTTGGCTAGAGGAACGCAATTCCTTCCTATGGCTGAACGGTTTCGCAGGATGTGGCAAGTCGGTCCTCTGCTCAACCGCAATCCAGCATACGTTTCGTGAGATGAGGCATAAACGTGGGGTCGGGATCGCGTTCTTTTATTTCGACTTTCGCGACGAGGCAAAGCAAGATGATAATGGGATGCTACGTGCGTTGCTGTTGCAGCTATCGGTACAACTACAAGATGGCGAACGGGATCTCGAGCAACTATATGCATTATACAAACCCGGGTCTCCCCCAGTAGATGCATTGCTTGTCTCACTACGACGCTTCTTTGAACAATTCCGCGATATTTATATTCTACTTGACGCCCTAGACGAGAGCACTCGAGACTGTAAAAGAGAGGGCGTCTTGAGAGCGATACAAGTGATACGTAGCTGGTCGATGTCTGGTGTCCGTGTTTTGGTGACAAGCCGTAACGAGCTAGATATCCGCGAATCGTTAGGTCCCTCTCAGGACCAAGATCTTTCGCTTAGGGATCCGGAAGTCGACAGAGACATCGCAGACTTTGTCTCCCATCAGCTCAAGAACGACGTGAAGCTCCAGAAGTGGAAAGCGCGTCACGAGATCCAAAGAAAATTGACAACAGGTGCACAAGGAGTGTAAGTGTTTACTGCGAAAAGTTAGTCTATGCTTTCCTGACAAAGGTGGAATACAGATTCAGATACGTCGAATGCCAGTTTAATGCCCTTCGACGGGCCAAAAACCGGAAGCAGCTTGATGAATGCCTACACACGTTGCCCCGTGACCTAGACGAAACATACGAGCGAATCCTATGCAGTATTAATGATGAATATGTCGAGGACGTGCGGCGGGTTTTGACTCTGCTTTGCTTCTCTACCCGACCGCTGACGGTCAATGAGTTGATTGAAGCACACTCTGTCGATCTCAGTGAACCTCCCCAACTTGATCGTGACCGTTCATACGATCCAGATGGACTGGTTGATATTTGCCTCGGACTCATTGAGCTCGTGGCCGCGGAAGATGATAACAGACAAACCACCAGGACTTTTCGCATCGCGCATTTCTCAGTCCAGGAATATCTTCAGTCAGATCGGATCAGCCAACAGAATTCAAAGTTGTTTGCTATGCGAAGCTCGCATGCCAATGCTGAAATAGCCCGGATATGTCTCGTCTACCTCCTGGAACCAACTCTCTCTCAGAGTGAATTTGATGAAGGAAAGCTCACAGACTTCCCATTTGCTCATTTCGCAGCTATGTATTGGTTTCATCATTATGAGAATTCAGAGGGGAAGAAAGCGATCGAGATGCTAGCGTTAATTCTTTTCAAAGACGAGAACGCTTTTATTTCGTGTATACGCTTACATGACATAGACGTCGGATTTCAAGCGTCACAGGACTTTCACCGTCCTATTGCTGAGATTGCAGCTCCTCTCTATTATGCAGCGTTACTTGGACTAGAATTGGTCTTGAACAGTATCTTACCTATTGACACTAGGGATTCAGAGGTATCTGAAACTGTCAACGCCCAGGGCGGGCGATATGGCAATGCACTTCAGGCCGCAGCAAACAGAGGCCATGAAAGCATAGTGCAGATACTGCTGGATCGAGGTGCCGACGTCAACGCCCAGGGTGGGGAGTGTAGCAATGCACTCCAGGCTGCAGCAGAAGGAGGCTATGAAAGCATAGTGCAGATGCTGTTGGATCGAGGTGCCGACGTCAACGCTCAGGCTAGCTTCTATAGCAATGCACTCTATGCCGCAGTAGACGGAGGCCATGAAAATATAGTGCAGATACTGCTGGATCGAGGTGCCGACGTCAACGCTCAGGGCGGGCGATATGGCAATGCACTCAAGGCCGCAGCAAACGGAGGCCATGAAAGCATAGTGCAGATACTGCTGGATCGAGGTGCCGACGTCAAACCCCAGGGTGGGGAGTCTAGCAATGTACTCCAGGCTGCAGCAGAAGGAGGCTATGAAAGCATAGTGCAGATGCTGTTGGATCGAGGTGCCGACGTCAACGCTCAGGCTAACTTCTATGGCAATGCGCTCCAGGCCGCAGCACTCGCAGGCCATCAAAATATAGCGCAGATGCTATTGGATCGAGGTGCTGACGTCAACGCTCCGCCTAATTTCCATGGCAGTGCACTTTATGCCGCAGTATACGGAGGCCATGAAAACATTGTGCAGATGCTGTTAGATCGAGGTTCCGACGTCAACGCCCAGGGCGGGCGCTATGGCAATGCACTTCAGGCCGCAGCAAACAGAGGCCATGAAATTATAGCGCAGATGCTGTTGGATCGAGGTGCCGACATCAATGCCCAGGGTCGCTGGAAGGGGAATACACTCTATGCCGCAGTAGACGGAGGCCATGAAAACATGGTGCAGATACTGCTGGACCGAGGTGCCGACGTCAACGCCCAGGGTGGGGAGTGTAGCAATGCACTCCAGGCCGCGGCAGACGGAGGCCATGAAATTATAGTGCAGATGCTGTTGGATCGAGGTGCCGACATCAACGCCCAGGGCGGGGAGCGGGGAAATGCACTCCAGGCCGCGGCAGACGGAGGCTATGAAATCATAGTGCAGATGCTGTTGGATCGAGGTGCCGACGTCAACGCCCAGGGCGGGGAGGGGGGAAATGCACTCCAGGCCGCGGCATTTGGAGGCCATGAAATTATAGTGCAGATGCTGTTGGATCGAGGTGCCGACATCAACGCCCACTGGGGTGCACTCTATGCCGCAGCAATCGGAGGCCATGAAAACATGGTGCGGATGCTGTTAGATCGAGGTGCCGACATTAACGCTCAGGGTGGGATGTGTGGAAATGCACTCCAGGCCGCGGCAGACGGAGGCCATGAAAACATGGTGCAGATACTGCTGGATCGAGGTGCCGACGTCAACGCTCAGGGCGGGCGATATGGCAATGCACTCAAGGCCGCAGCAAACAGAGGCCATGAAAGCATAGTGCAGATGCTGTTGGATCGAGGTGCTGACGTCAACGCCCAGTTAGATGAATAGATCGTCGGTCGTGAATAGTCTTTGAAACTTCTCCATTGGCATACTTTTTTGATCCTTCAAGAGAACCAGTACGCTACATGACTTGGTCACTTCCCTAGCTTACGCCTAGAGCCACCAGCCAGAAGGCACCCCATGTTTGCAAAGATAAGATCTAGACACCCAACAGGCCCTAAATACAAGAACAATGTTAGGTCCATATTTTTCCATCTACGAATGTACTCCCCCGAAAAGAAGTTGAGGGCGGAGGAACCATAATAGGTTACCGTGTTTCTAATAAAAGAATCTATAAGAGCAAGGCGGTTGAACTAACTTCGACCCATCCTGTTCCATTTTTCAAGCTAGCACGGGATGCTCTGTCCCTTGTTGCTGCTACTAGAAATGGGCCAACAAGTTCCCAGGAACTCGACATCATTAAGTCACGTGGATTTCCTATTATCTAGCATACCCCCGGCATTTCACCAAAATCATTTCACTCACTGAGCAGATGGCTGCGCAACGGTGAGTGGATGCAGTGGCTCCGCCCGCCTTCGACGGTCGATACCGTCCCGGTCAAAAGCCCTTCAAAGTTCACACTTTTTGCAACATGGCGCCAAGACTCCCTCTCTCAAAGCTCGAAATGATCCAGCACATAATGTTGAGCAAATCACTGACTGCCTCGCAAAGGACCAAAGCTGCTGAATGTAGTAAGCGTTCCATCATCAACATCAGCAACAATCTCCGCCAGTTCGGAAATGTCAGAGCACCCCCAACTCGAGTCGGTCGACGACGAAGCATAACTCCTCCGATGATGGAAGCACTGTGTGATCGCCTCCTCGAAAATCCCGGGCTATATGCGGATGAGATGACAGTCTTCTTATGGGACGAGTTCCGTGGCCAGGTCACAAATTCGAGCCTTAAACGGACTCTCGCTTCGGTGGGTTGGTCGAAGAAGGTGGCTCGACAAAGAGCAAAGGAACAGAATGCGGATTTACGAGATTTTTATATGCATGACCTGTCGGACTTTCAGTCGTATCGCTTGGTCTATGTGGATGAGTCTGGATATGATAAACGAATTGGGTTCAGACGGACAGGCTGGTATCCGTTAGGCACAGCACCATTGCAGGTAGCCAACTTCCATCGTGACCAGCGGTATCAGATACTGCCCGCATATTGCCAATATAGGATTCTGCTCTCTCGTATATTTCAGGGATCCACGGATGCTGCAGTCTTCGAGGACTTCATTGATCAGCTTCTTCAGCATTGTGGAAGATGGCCAGAGCTTAAGTCCGTTCTAGTCATGGACAACGCATCTTTTCATCGTTCTGATCGTAGGAAGATCCAGAACAAGGGTTTCAAACTTTCCTTGAGTGGTGTATTGAGGTTGTGTGATCTCGAAAACAGAGTGGTTTAGGTCATTTCCGACATGCTGGCGTGGTCATTGACCCTCACATTATGTTGCATGCAGGCCTTGAAAGCCCACATTAGACCTGTGATGCCTAAGATCTCAAGCCCCTTGGCACCCAAGGCTAAGCAACACTTCTTTAATGATGCAGGAGAAAATTTGCACCATGGCTCAAAGGCAACCTCTCGATAACAAGACATCGTCTACGTCATCACTCATTAGTTCTCAGCACCGAACCGCGTCATGCTCCCGTCTTGTAGAAACTATCGGTACTTACTAATGGTTTGTTGCACTTGATTTGTTCGAGCCCTTTCTGCCAATATGGGCAATCTGATTGAGATTTGCCTGGTTTTATTTGTTGTTTGAAGCATTAAAGCAGGCGAGGTCACCGGTTTTTTATATCTTCTGTGATAATAATTTTGCCCTCAGACCTTCCCCAGTCGCATCCAGGAAGACCCGGACAATAGCAGAAAAAGAAAGATATCCCAGGTCTCAGGTACGGTGTTCCTGGGAAGCACTTGGCCCCCAGAGCCACAAGAAGTGTTCCTGGCGTATCGTGCCCTCACCAGCGTAGTCTCAACGTTGGTTAACGCGTTTAACAACCGAGAGCGGCGGGTCCACCACTAGACCCACTTGGATTGGTAATCATCAGGTTCACACAAAAAGGCACGTTAAACGGGCTTTGAACAGGCTTGCACAGTACAAAATCGGTTGCTATCGGTGAGAAACCGTTTGTTGAGGCTTAGGTTTCTATTCACTACCCATGCTGTCAAAGCATCCTGGGATTAGTATTTTTTTAGTTCGTTGAGCCTTGAATGACGTCATTTCGCGGATAGTAGAGATATGATTCTGAATAGCTTCAACTTGAGATTTGTTAAGATGTACGTCGAAAGGGTTAGGCAGTAGAAGATAGATGAAGAAGGGACGAAACGTATGATCGAATTAATACAGAAACTAATCCTCGGAGATCTCCTATCTCCAAAAGATACATCTTATATAGGTTATGCTCCGAATACCTCACGTGAGGGATCCGGGGTCTTAAATTCGTTTACCCACTCCCGAGATGTATCTACAATATCAAAGGTTCTAATTATTGACAGGCATGCCGTAACAAGATCCAAGATCATCGGCTACTTTATTAAGAAGCCGTTTTTGTTTTGGTGTAATACCACCAATTTTTGATAATTTTTTTCGGCGTCTCTCGACATCAAAGAGAGTCTTTGAAGGAGTATTTTCAAGACTCGAAGATTGAAGATCTTCAAGGAAAGGTGAAGGTGTCCGTTCAAGATCAATATAGAGCTCTGGTATAGGAGGAAGTATGTCTTCCAATGGTTTACAAGCCAAGTCAGCATTTACTGGAAAAATTCCTCGGTAGCGGAATGATTCACGGCAAATTCGCTGTGTAAGAGCTTCTTTAATATTTTTGAGGTCTTGAAGAAAAGAGTTCTTGTTGGCTGTAAGCCCTCCACCCCATTGAGAATTCAAGTTGTCTGCGAAAAAAAGCTTTGTAAGCCTGAAAAGGCTTACCATCCAATGCTGATCGTAATTTGTTTTATTTGGAGGGAAAGCTATCACTTTAATTCGATTTTCCTCGGCATAGGTAAGCAATTCAAAGGCGAGACGCGAACCGCGGCCATCAACCAGAAGAATCCTCTCTTCCTTCCTCCCCACCATCCGATCGCGAGTCTCACGATCAAATTCTTTAATCCACAAGAAAGCAAGCTCATCACTGATATAGCCCTTCTCAGAGATAGCAGACATCCACTCGGAGGCACAGAATCATCATACCAGCTCTCTTGCTGAGTCTGTCCTTTGAATGTTATCAATGGCTGCATTTTCCAGCCATCAGCTGAGATACACTCAGCGACAGTGACCCTTTCTCCATGTTCTTCAGCTGCAAGTCGAGGGGCGTATTTTTGTCTTGTAAAGACCTTCTGAGTCCGACCTTCACCAAGCTGAAAGTCAGTTTCATCGAAGTTGTAGATAAGTCGTGATGGGGCCCCCTCAAGAACTCTGCTGCTAACAGATCGTACCAATGAAGCAGAATCGAGACATCCTGATGATCCATCCACTTCGAATCCGTGACCTTCTGCCTCAGCATCGTGAAAATTTTTGTCTGGAAAGCGAGCAAGAAAGCGATAAACCCAGTTATTTCCGACTGTACGATTCGGTGTCGATGAGCGAGCAAGTGTCCGATTTGCCCACTGTTCTACCAATTTCGGCGTCGGGGGGATAAAAGATGCCTCTAAAGCCTCAATCCAGAGGACCAAAGCCTTCTCCTGAGCATCATTCAAGACCTTATTTACAGGTTTATTGTCGGTTCTGGCGTGGGCATTGTTTTTGACACGGTCGCGGAGCGTCTGGACTGGAATCTCATAATTCTCCGCGATCTCTGCAATATTCGGATTTTCAACAGTATATGCGTATCCGTGCGCTTTGTCTACGCGATCAGCTCGATTTTCAGGGAGATTGCCCATATTTAAGGTGATAAACCCGGTTTCGGTGTAGCAGACCAAAAGGCGGTCGGGCGTTTTGGTGTGCGTAGAGACGGCTACCTGGTTAAGGATCACCATGTTTGCTTAATTTGGCCACGCAGCCATAGAGTCAAGAATTCCTTGTACTTAGCCCGGTTCGAGCAACGATTGCGGGGTATTGCAGACCAGCTGAAAATCTCAGGTCATCTAGATCCCAAAGTGAACGTATTCAGATAGGATGAATGCGGGCTGCGGGATGAGAAAAAAGGGAAATAGATATGTATGATGTATCCTGGATAATGCCGATGGCTGTGAGTTCCTCTGTTCGATCCCAGCAGCCAGCAACGGAGCTCCAGTGAAACCACTTTTAGAATCTATCCCAAAAAGCCAAAATGGATCTCTCATCATCACGACCCGGGGCAGAGAGGCTATACTAAAGATCGTTTCCCATAAGGATTTAATTGAAGTTAAAACGATGGGAGATTAGGAGGCGCTAGAGCTTCTCCCAAAAAGCTTGAACAGCCGGAAGAAGACCAAGACAGTCGAAAGTTAGTAAAGGCGTTTGAGTTTATACCGCTTGCAGGCCGCTAGTGCCACCAAGCAGTTGATAAATGTAAAAAAGGCAAACTAGCTTCAATTACTTGCTAGGACGCTACATGCAGTAGGCAGCGAAAAGCCCGAGGAATCAAATAATCAATTGCCAAAAACCCGCGCCAACCCGCGTTTGGCGAGGCCCACATCAGATGAAATGGTGGCTGGCCCCCAACCACGTGAGGCGGCTGAATTATCCCCATTCTATCCACTTTGCCTCCCCTATTCTATCCACCTTGCTTCAGTGGATGGGTACTCAAATACGATACAGGAAGTAAGTGCGCTTGTCTTCCCATAAATTAGCATGTTCCATTAACCTCCGACTTCAAAGTTAGGCACTGATATATCATGATGTCAACTCGGGCGGGTCCAGCTCAGGCCCAGAGTAGCCACACAACAAATGAGTACGATACCTTCAAGGAGCTCGCGTCACATGACCCTAGACACCACGATAATAGTGGATTGCAAGCCAATGATAGAGACTGCACACTTGAGTCCAATGACCGTGACTGTACGCTGGAACTTAACCAGCGGACACAAGACACCCACAAAGTGGCTATTGATACGATTGGAGATGACACACGCCAACCCGTCAAAGATGTGGAGGCAAGCACAGAAAGAAAGCTGAGGAGAAAGCTCCGCTCCCCTTTTGTGAAAGACGGACGTATACGGCCATGGCGGGTTACTTGCATAGTAGCTTGGGTCGTCGTGGTTATCGTGATCATTGTGGTTACAGTTCCGGCCACTGTGTCGGGGAGACATTGATATGATTTTTTTGAGATTTTGCTCAGGTATTCGCAGTTGTACTGTTTTTACTTATCGCTCGGAAGCCAGTTTGAAAGGGCAAAACCGTGATCTATAATCTTCCAATTCTTTGATTTCTATCAATCGGATGTCAGATAGACGGGATTCTTTCCTGAATCATATAGATGAGCCTTACTCCTTAGGGGGAAAAAACCCCAAGGCTAAATTGACCTGGGAAAATTCTCCCTCGCATGGACCTAGAAATCCACATTGCCGGCAATTCTGCCCGAATGTGATAGGAGTATTCGATAACCAGTTGCGACTTCCTTCTAGTTGTGAGCAACAAAACATAGAGTGATCGCTCTACACTCACCCAACGCCGCCAAGACCGAGCAACGCTCTTATTGACACTGGCTCCGAGTATTTCTCGCGAATCAGGCGAAGGGTTTTGTCGTGACTCACAAGGTATATATCGCGCAGGAATGGAACAGTCGGTAATGGGCTGGGTGGAGCTTCCGGCCGCTCTAAGGGGTAGGAAGGAACGATTAGTCAGTCAGCCTTGATTTAACTGAGGTCGATTTTCCTGGTTCACCTGAAGGATAAAATTTTGCCGTGATGGGTCCTTCGTTTTTTTCCAATTGAGCCCATTGTTTTCGCAGCAGAAAGAGAAAGTGTCCATAACCTACGGAAGGCGCCTTTTCCGTATTAATATTGGAGAAGAAAATATCATACATGATGCATTCAATCAAATGTAGACCAATGCTCGAGACAGATAATGCAGATAGTGAACCATCGTGCGGATTATTTACATAGTTTTCGGATGGCACAATTGGATGTGCCAGTTCTTGGCAGGCTCTTGGCAAGGGGGTTTCCCGGGGGGCGAGGCTGAGGCTGAATATGTACTTCGTGCGATTCAGGGGAAGGATCGTGGCAGTGTGTGATCCTACTTGTTGACTCAGCAAGGTTCTGCCCCCTTTTCCTACGCCTGGGAGGCTTATCATCCTCTACATACATTGGGTCTGTTGGCCAGAGGCACCCATTTCACCATGTCAGCCACTGCATTCTCTACAACCGCCACCGAACAGCCTTTTCCGTTGACGACGGTCTTTACCCCGCCGAGTGAATGTCTGACGGATCTATGGATACTCCAGTCTAGCTGGTCAAACGGTGTTTCCAACTGGGGGCATTTGGGCCCTGGCGATCCCCGACGATGTCTCCCGTCAGGCTGGTCTTCGAAGTCGTACTTCTCCCCTGGGGTTTCATGCCCTAGCGGATGGAAATCGAATTGATATGACGTTACAGGCGATGAGACCACAGCGACCTGCTGTCCTATCTATCAGTATGTACTCGAAATCACGCACCAGGAAAGATACACTGATATAATACTGCTGTAGGAAGAGTAGCTGGACATTTACACCGCGGGGGTCTACCAGCGTTGATAGAGCATGGCATAGCTTCGAAATCTGCGACTACGGTGTTACGTCTACACCCAGTAGTAGTAGTAGTAGTAGTAGTAGTAGTAGTAGTAGTAGTAGTAGTAGTAGTAGAATTCATTTACACCGACCCCTCGCAAAAAAGCGATATGCAGTATACAACAACTATATATCTGAGTATGTACATGTAGAGTGATCCACTTCCTGACAGGAACTTAGAGCCTCGTCACGGCCTATCGTGGCCCATTGCCGCTTCCATTGTTAGGCTGCCCTCATGGCGCACGGCTGCGAAACCGCTGTGACGCCTCAGCGAAGTCCAGTACGGCCTGAACCGTCTTCGCCCTTGAGACGGTGTCTGGTTTACCTTTCTCACCTTCGTTTGAGCCTCCCAGCAGACTCGGCACGCTGTTCAGCGCATCTCCGACCTTCTCTTTCAACTCTGCCCTCAGATCTCGAAGCCTTGTGCACTCCGCTAACACGTGTCTGACCGTCTCCTGCGCGCCGCACTCGCAAAGATCATCATCGCTGAAGCCGAACTTCTTCGCGTAAGTGGATAACCAGTTGTGGCCCGTGCGTAGCTGCGTCAGCAGATATGCTCGGTTCCTGGGCAAATTCCCGTAGAGCTTTCTCGTGTACCGCGCTGGTAGGTCGCTGTCGATCTTTCGTAGGTGCGCACCTTTAGTGCTTTCGTTCCACTCCTGACCCCATTGGGCATGAATCTTGCTGCGGACGAATACATTCTCTCTCGATAGGAGCGGGCGGAAGAAATGCGTTTTACCCGGCTTCGCAGCGTCCTTCGCAAGTCGATCCGCCGCATCGTTCCCGACATTCTCGCAATGTCCTGGCATCCACTGGAGTCGTAGTGCTATGTTCGCAGTCTGAACCTCTGTGGCTGTGTGGAGGATCGCCTGGACGATCCGTTGTCCTGATTTGTTTCTTACATTCTGGATGGCTTGCAAAGCCGATCTGCTGTCGCACAGGATGGTTGCCGTTGGGTGTCCTCTGTCTCCGACACCTGTGCGCTGGTTGGCCAGCTTGAACACCATGTCGACCGCGTAGAAGATGCCAATAAGCTCTGCTACATGGACCGACCATCGTTCCATCGGCCCCACTTGGACCTGTTGAGATTCTATTACCTCCTCCTTGTCGTCGAGTGCGACGATGGCAGCTCCCAAATAGCCCTCGCGCCCGGAGGCGTCCGAGTAGACAACAATATCGGATGTGTCCCTTATGGACTCTGCTCTTTCTCTCGCTGTTTCTCGGTCAGGTTCAAGCTCGATCTCCGTGAAGGCGTTCGTCCGCCATGGCGGCAGCGGGCGTGGGTCGATCATTTCTAGTTCATTGAGCCTGTCGACGTCCATGGTTTTCAACGCTTCCGCCAGAGGGAAGCGAGCGTACGAGCCTACATTGTTTCTACGGTTCTGGGCGCGTGCTAGGGCGCTCCAAATAGGGTGGTCACGCGGCAGGGTGTGTAGTCTCGCGATGGTGCGCTGGGCTCGGTGGCGGAGACGGAGGTGCGTGGGAAGGATATAAGCTTCCACTTCTAGTGTTGTCGTTGCCACGGTTCGAAATGCCGATAGAGTCCGAATCAATGCAGTTCGCTGAACCGTGTTTAAGTGTCTCAGATGGGTCTTGTCCCGGAGCGGGTCGTGCCAGACGGTTGATGCATAGTCAACGATGGGTGTGACACATGCTTGGTAGAGCTGTCGCATTTGTTCTGGACGCAAGTGTCGTAGTCCACTTAGGGCGATAGTCGTCTTGGTAGCGCGTTTGATGGCCTGCTGAACGTGTTCCTTCCAGCGAAGTCCCTGGTCGAACACCACCCCCAGCAGTTTGGCTGTAAGTGAGGGTTTGACGTCGGCTCCATCGAAGGTGATTTGTTCCTCCAGGTACTCACCCCGTTTTCTGGTGAGGTGGATGAGCTCGGTCTTCTCCGCCGCGAAGCAGGATCCAGTTCGTCGTGCCCATTCTTCGATACGAGGGACATCCTCAGACTGTATTCTGGCTAAGTTTTCCTCGGCCGAGCGGCCCACTCGCCATCGGAAGTAGTCGTCAATGAATGCCGACGCACCTCCGTGGGAGTCGACAGGCTGGTCGACTAGGTCGGCGTTGAAGAATGCGAACAGGATGGGAGAGAGTGGCGACCCTTGCGCCAGACCTGCATTCACTAACCGCTCTGTCTCGGTACGGAAGTCGTCAAATCCAATATTGGCGTACCGGTCACTCATGAAGCTTGCGATCCATCTTCTCGCCACCATCGGAATCCCCCTCTCTCGCAAAGAGGCGTCCAGGCTCACCTGGTTCACCCCGTTAAAGGCGCCTTTCAGGTCGAATGCGATCAGGGTCACCACCTTGTGTTTGTACCACGCTTTGTCGATCGCACTGGACAGCACCAACAAGGCTTGCTCGGTGGTTCTGCCCGGGCGACCGCCGAATTGACTGTTCGGTAGTAAGGCGTGTTTCTCTGCGAGGTAGGACAGCCGTCGGGCCATCACCGCCTCAAGCAGTTTGCCGAGTGTGTTTAGTAGTGAAATTGGACGGTAGGCACCTGGCACCGTGTAGTCGGGCTTGGCCGGTTTCCTTAACACGATGATTTTCGCACTGCGCCATTGTTTCGGGTGGTGTCCTAAATCTACACACGCGGTGAAGATACAGGTAATAAAGGCCTTCAGGTATGCCCATAGCTTCTTCCAGACAAGCATCGGTAGGTTGTCCTCCCCGGGCGCGGTAGTCCCTCTCGCTGTCTTCAATGATCGCTCAATCTCTAGTTCGGTGATTGGGTGCCACGGGAGTTCTGGCCGCGACGAGACTGGTGGGTTGGGATCAGGTGTGTTCATGGCTGGGAAGAATGCATCAAGAAACACTTTCGCTTTGTCCTCGTTCTGGGTGAGCTCCTCCGAGCCAACTTGCAGCGCTGGAATACACCCCCATGTCTCTCGAGGTTTCATGTAGCTCGCGGCTTTCCAGAGCTTCCCTTCGCCAGCTTCGTCCAGGAACTGCCTCCAGTGTGAAGCTTTCACTTTTTCGATGGTCCGCGTCCACGCTCGACGCTTTTGTTGCATAACTTGGAAGGCGGCTGTAGTGCTGGCATGATTTTTCCCCAGCCCCGCGCAGCTTGCCTGCCATTTCCTGCGTAGTTGATTGACTTCGACTTGTTGAGCCTTAAGATCTGGGGTAAACCACCGTTTGGAGTATGGTGTTGGGCGTATGTCGGGTGTGAACCTGTCAACGGCTTCGGCCGTTGCTGATATGATCTTTTCTACCACCTTGTCGAGTGTTGGCCGTGTCTTAATGTTTTCCCATGGGCTCATCTGCTGGGTTACTTCCTCGCCGATTCTGGCCCAGTCCGCTCGCTTATACGCTTTTCTCGCTTTGGTGCTTGGTCTACTCTGAGCTTGAAGATTCCATTCAGAGTAGGTGGCGCGGTGGTCGGATCCGTAGTTCTCATGGTATAGTTGGCATTTGATAAGCAGATCTGGCCTGTCTGTTACCGTCTGGTCGATAGTCGAATTTTGTCCTGGATTATTCAAAGCCCAGTACGTCGCCGTACCCCGAGGGAGGCAGCTGGAAAGGTTGTAAGTTTGGAAGAAGGTGATTAGGTCGCTGGCGTGTTCGATAAATCTGGGTGGAATGTGATTGCCGCCCCACATTGGGTGATGCCGGTTGAAGTCACCGGAAATAATAATACGAGTAGCCCGGTGTTCGTTTTGCATTGCAGCCGTGATAGTGTTTTTAACTGCAGTAAGCACTGGCGTTGCTGATGCGTCGTTGGCCGCAAAGAGTGGTGCCGGAGGGATATAGACAGAAAAGAAAAGAGTTTGAGACTCGGCCGCCCAGATCTTGATGGCGGCAACATCCGGGTGGTCGCAGGGTATCTGACGGTGTGAAGAGGTGGAGATTCGTCTGTTCACATAGATAAGGCTGCGAAACCGAGTTGTTTCAGTCTGTGTGGTGGGTCGATATAGTCGCCAGGCGCTGTGGTTGACATGTGTGTGATAGGTGGTAATAGACGGCTCCTGGATCAGAAGGATATCTAGGTCCTGGCTCTGGTGGTCGTTGATCAGTGCTTCCATTCTCGGCGCCGATTTCATAATGTTCAACTGTAGTACGCGTAGGTATCTCTCTAGCATCTAGCGGGATTTAGGGTCGCTGGGTTAGGACACTGTCGGTCGCCGGTAGGGTGCTCGCCACTACAATCGAGGCACCGAGCTCTCACTCCCGGTAGGCATCGTTCACGCTCGTGTTGCCCTGCACAATGTCCGCACCGCGGTGTTTCCTTACACGTCCATGCCAAGTGACCGAACCGTTGGCACCGAAAACATCTCTTTTTCTTGATCTCGCGCCGCTCCACGTAAGGGATATAGTGCTGGTTGACGATAAACCCACTGCGAAGCATATGTTCTGCTCCTTCCGCGGAGTCAAACCAGATCCCCAGTGATGCAAAATTTCCGAGAGGCTTGTCTTTCGCTTTCATCCAAGCTAGTTCTTCGATGTGGAAATCGTGTGCTGCCAGGTCGTTGTCCTCGATGATCTTTTCTGCCGCCTGGGTGGCACCTGTTTCCAGGTCAAATTCCTCGGTAGGGGTGCGGTGGACTACCACACCGAACCGTGGTTTAACCAGCTTCGTGTTGTTGCCCAGTTTATCTAGCCACTCCGTGTTGTTGCGAGCCACCTCGGCTGACTCTGCGTTCTTGAATCGAATAACATAGCCGGTTTTGGTGGTGCCCACACCTGCCACTAAGGCGTCCTGCGTTGCGGCATTGTCTTGCAGTGCTGTGCGAATGTGGTTGTTTGCTGTATCAGTAGGGAGGTAACGTCCAAATGCGCTTCCGTTGCTGTCTTGATTGTCACTTGGGTCAACAAAGGTCCTCTGGGTGCTGATTCGGACGCAATCCTGGTCTTTCTCGGGTTGTTGGCGGTTCAGCGAGGAGGTGCCGTTACCGCCTTCAGCTGCAACGGTGGCCCAGGTCCTGGCCGCTGTCGCCGGTGGAGTAGTCTCGATTTTTGCTCGCAGTGCTTTCACCTCATCGTGCAATTCTTTGTTTTGTTCCTGGAGGACATTCTGGCTGTGCTTGATCTCCTGGAGTTCATTTTGTGTGGCTGCGATGGTCGCTGTTTGGTGGCGGATGATGTCCTTCAGCGTGCTGATCAGTTTCCACACTTCCTTGGTTGTGATTCGAGCGGCAGGATCCGACGGGGCGAAGGCATCTCCACCCCGGGTTCGTTTCCGACTCTCGATGGTGACTCCGAGGCCTTCCTCAGTGAAGCTGGCGATGTTTTCTTGGGTGTTTGTGGGAGGGGTCTCGGGCCCTCCCGCAGGTGGGTCCGCCATCGGTTCAGGGGTTAGTTCCCGCTCGGTACACAACACAACAATTTTATATCGACAATCCTCTTATTCGAACAGGTCGATATTATACCCTTCGATCGGTTCGCCTACGTCTACACCCTGGATCGAAATCAGTTTCACCACTTGCACACAGAGATTCTTTCTCGAACCCTACGATGGAACACGCTAATCTTTAACCCGCTTAGCCTTGTTTCAGGCGTTGAATTGTAGTGAAAGACTGTAACATGTGGGGCTCTGTTTAATATATTACATGAAATATGCTTACACTCCCCCCACTTTATTCATTGCCCCTTACGTCATCTCCCGCTTAAATGGTAGTATCCTCATGGGGTGATAAAGGTTAATGTTCATCGAGCCATGGGCATCTAGGTAATCAGTCTGGGATGAAATAGGTAGTATAGAAGTCGGAACCTGGCGGAGAATAGGGCAATTCATGTGAAATGTATGAGTATATACTTTAACTACGAAGGTATGCTCAAGTTCTCCGTTTCCCACGCGAGCAATGTTTGGGAAGTAGATAGAGTATGCGGATGGTCTGAGCCAAATCTTTCTCTCCGTTTGGTCAAACAAATGCGGATTAAATCAATAGCTTTAATATTGTGACCTGATGATTTCCAGGTGAACGACAGGTTATGCATACTCGTCAGCGTGTCGGGATGATCCTCGCCAAGCTTGGACTTGCGAGTCTCCATCACCTCCACCTGAAGCTGCTCAGCCTCTTCCCACCGGCCCTGATTCCGATATGTCGATGCTAGGTTGGCCATACTCCTTAGTGTGTCGGGATGATCCTCGCCAAGCTTTGCCTTGCTCGTCTCCATCACCTGCACCTCCAGCTGCTCGGCCTCTTCCCACCGGCCTTGATTCCAGTACGTCGATGCTAGGTTGGCCATACTTGTCAGCGTGTCGGGGTGATCCTCGCCAAGCTTTGTCTTGCGAGTCTCCATCACCTGCGCCTCCAGCTGCTCGGCCTCTTCCCACCGGCCCTGATTCCGGTAGGCTATTGCTAGCATTTCTGTGCTCTCGAGAGTCGTCTCACACCCGGGGCCAAGCAATTTAACCCTCAGCTTATTTGACTTCGACGCCATTTCCTCCATATCACTAAATAAACCCATTCCGAGCGCATACAACGCCCCTCTATAAAACAAATCAGCCAATTCCAGTAGACACTGCTGTGGTTCAGGTCGTTGCAATGTTGCGGCTCTAACATGGGGATAAAGAGCTCGGCAGTGCTCCCAGGTTCCGTAATCGCCGCTGGGGAACTCTGCGGCTAAATTCTTAATGAATTTCCGCTGCCATTGCTCTTCCTCTCCATGTGACTTCAGCCACACACGGGTAGAAAGTTGCACCAGTCGATGCATCATGAACGAAACACCGTCTTCGCTGGCACGTATAAATGAGAAGTTTCTAAGCGTGTCCACATCGTCTTCAAAATCGGGGCCGACTTCTGACTCCGATGACTCCTCGTCACTAGTGTCATCCAGAGGCTCCGAATCTAATTTTCTGTTGGCAAAAGGTGGATGCCGGATAAGATTCTCGGCTATTCCTTGCCGATCGAAAAAGCTCATAAGAGAAAGCAACTCTGCTGCTGATGGCTTTGTTCGGCGTATATAATCGAATGATATTTGCCAAGTCACCAGAATCGAATTATTCGCTTCCCAGTCCCGGTAAACGTGACCTGCCTCCTTTTTTAGAAGCCTGGTAGCCTCGCGATCACTCTTTTGGAAGTCGTCCAAGTATTGTGCTACCGAATAGCGAGGCGCCCGATTTCGAATGTAGCTAGTTGCTTGTACGATCGCCAGCGGCATGAACTCTAAAGCATCTACTAATTTTCTGCTCTCTTCGCTGTTTTCTGGCTGTCCGAGCTTCTTTTGGAGGAGGTCTAACGCCTCGGACCTTTCCATCGGCTTTACTTCAAGAAGGTCTTTGTGGTCAACCATTCTTAATGCAACTTCTTTGCTCCGACTCGTGATAATGGTAAATCCATTTAGACTCCTGGGAATATATTCTAATAGCGGTTTGATCGGGGTGTTCGTTGGCGCTTTCACCCGGTCGTCCTTTCTATCCGCCGGAGGTGAGCAAAGGAACTCGTTATCGACATTATCAAGGACACAAATCCATTTTCCGTTTCTCTCATCCCGGAGCCAACTCTCGACTACTTGGAATATATTGATTCTGGGGTCTCGACGCCCAGGGAGTTTGAGTTGATCTGCGATATCCCGGAAACTTTGTTCGAAACGGGCCTCGTTGCTCGCATGGACCCAGAAAATCCATGTCAACGGCGATTCGGATCGGACCTGATAGGAGTATTCGATCGCAAGTTGGGATTTTCTTCGACTTATAAGCAACGTGCCGTATATCGGTTGCTCCACACTTACCCGACACCGCCAAGTCCGACCAGAACTGTTCTCGACGTAGAGACCGAGCGTTTGTAATGAATCCGATCAATCAATGTGTCGCGACGGGCAAAATCTGGATCACGTGGGAATGGGACAGTTGATAAAGGGTTAGGTGGTGTTTCCGGTTGCTCTAGATTGGGAAGACGCGGTTAGTAGGTGAAGGCTGACCCTGAGCTTCTGTGTTTACCAGGTGTATGGAATTCTATTGAGCCATGGTGTTCCCCAATCTGAAGCCCATGATTGTTCCCACCGAATGATACCGATTGTATACATGCCATATTGACAACTATATGCCTCGCACATCTTATGTGAAGCGATGTGGTTTGACTCTCAGCTCGAGGAGGGGTAAACAGGTAAACATCCACGTCATCATCAGGTGATTGCGGCGCTAAGAGTGGGGATACCACTGCTGTAGATCCATGTGGGGCTGGATTAATGATTTTTGGTGAACGGATCGACCCGAGCCAGACGGTCAGATCAGCTCAGCTAAGCTTCTCCAGATGCTATAGAGAGGTGCATTGGAATTACATCTGAAAAGCATGTCACTGTCCCGCTTGTTCAAACTACACATCACATATCCATTTGGTTGTGACTGTGAATGAGCTAGCAAAGGATACCTCATTTTTTTGCTGCCACCATTTTTTGAGGACCTGGGTTTCAATGACGGGCCACCTAGCTCCCAGGAACTGCGCAAATCAACAAGTCACGTGCTGTTCCTAATACCTGCCGTGCCCCAGACCTTCGGCCCAAAATCTTTTCGCCAGCTCTCTGGAGAAGGGTGAGCAGGGTGAGCAAATGGATTTCCTCCCTGCTAGCCCTCTGTGGTCTCCCACCGCTGCCCGCTCGTCCTTGCATCCACTAATTTCTAGATTTCCATTCACAACATGGCTCCAAGACTTCCTCCATCGAAGATTGAAATGATTCAAGACATGCTCTCGAGCAAATCACTAACTGTCTCACAAATGGCCAGGGCCGCTGAATGCAGTAAACGTTCAATCATCAACATCAGCAACAACCTTCGCCGCTTCGGAAATGCCAGAGCACCCCCGACTCGCGTCGGCCGACGACGAACGATAAACCCTTCCATGCTGGAAGCCTTGTGCGATTATCTCCTCGTGAAGCCTGGGCTATACGTGGACGAAATGGTGGTCTTTTTGTGGGACGAGTTCTCTATGCAGGTCACAAACTCCAGTCTCAAGCGGGCTCTCGCTTCGGTTGGTTGGTCAAAGAAGATGGCCAAACGAAGGGCAAAGGAACAAAATGCCGATTTAAGGGACTTCTATCTGCACAACCTGACAGCCTTTCGGTCTTACCATCTGGTCTATGTAGACGAGTCTGGGTGTGACAAACGGATTGGTTTTAGGCGGACGGGTTGGTCACCATTGGGCGTGGCACCGTTGCAGGTAGCCCGTTTCCACCGTGACCAGCGGTACCAGATCCTGCCTGCGTATTGCCAAGATGGGATCGTATTGTCTCGTGTATTCCAGGGCTCTACCGACGCTACAGTCTTCGAGGATTTCATTGAACAACTTCTGAGGCACTGTGGGAGGTGGCCTGAGCCAAGATCCGTGCTAGTCATGGATAATGCATCTTTTCACCGTTCTCACCGTATAGAGTCAATGTGCAGTGATGCGGGAGTAAAGCTCGTGTATCTACCACCTTACTCACCGGACTTGAATCCCATCGAGGAGTTTTTCTCGGAATTGAAGGCATTCATCAAACGGAAATGGGCATGGTATGAAGAAGACCCGGAACAAGGCTTCGGAGCTTTCCTCGAGCGATGTATTCACGCTGTTGGGTCTCGAAAAAAAAGTGCCTTGGGCCATTTTAGACATTCTGGAGTCGATATTGAAGATGATTGTTGATAAATAGAATTTTGAATAGTGCAGCGGTGGATTTCCCAATTGGGTTGCATTTCATGAATCACCAAAGTACATGTAATATAACTATTAATTCACTTGTTCTATGCCTACAGCTACCAAGATCTATATTTACTGGACTAGAATATTGAAATAGATAGCGCAGTATTGATTAAAACGAACAACCTTGTAACGCCATTCTACGCCATTGAGATACTGACTGCACACTCCTCCATCGTCAAACACTGCTAACATACCTAACCCATTTCATAATATCCCTAACAAATTGACGGGCAATACCTACCATGATCCCTTGACCAACAAAAAATGCCGGATCTTGGTCCTCGTAGATCAATTGAAGATCTAGGCCATTCGCTAGCGCGACGTCGCGCGCTTGTCGAAACTGGGCTTTTAAATTGTCATCAGCGACATTGGTTTCATGCCATGCACTGTATTCCCTGACTGCCACATCCCGAAGCCCAGGAATGTCGACAGCATCCTGTATTTGATCCTTTGATGGCGGACGTATTGCTGGAGCTGCGACAAGATTGGAAGCTTCCGAGTGTGGGACGCCATTAAAATTAATATGGATAGGGCAGCCTCCTGGAATGCCGGCCATCTTGTTGTTCTTCGATTTTTGGCTTTCCAATCTTTGCTGTTCTTCTATATACAGCTCTTCGCGGAAACTCTCTGGGACGTCGTCATGGGACTGCAGGGTATTGCCTTTCTCTACCAGGGCGATAAGACGTTTTAAATGGTGGCTCCTTAACGCATAGTGTTTTTTCCCATGTGGATCTTGCCAGCAGTGTGGGCCAAGGTGGCATGATGGGGAGGGACAACGCATCAAGTTGTACACAGCTCGCCAAACAGATTCTTGCCCGGAAGAAGTCTCTTCAGCATCCAGTTGAACGTCTCGCTCGTTGAGCATCCGTTTAGTAACCGATGACCTCCCCCTTTCTCGACCCGACCTGAGGTAGTACGGGAGAGACGGTCATCCTCAACAAACTTAAAGGTAATACTTAACCTCAATTTTTTGCCACGACAAAAGAGTGCACCCCACCTAAGCAGCTTTTTTTCTACAGCAGTCCAGTCGATTTCAATATGATCAAATCGCTTCATTAGGTCGCGTTGGGAGCGATCGTTCACCGACACAGTAATTGATGTGTCATCCGATTTTACTCTTCCTTTACTGGAGATTTTGCCTTCTAACAATTTCTCCAACTTATCCTGCAGGACCTTGGACCAGTAAGCACTCGGTGTCAGAGCTACGTCTTCTTCCGTGTCTCGCGAGATCACTTTCTTATTCACCATGACCTTCCACTCTATGGTATACTGGATGCAGCTTGCCGGAAGCTCGTCAGTCGACATTCCCATATGCCATTCAGGTAATTGGAGCAGCCTGGGGGTTTCTGGGTCGTGTTGGGACTGATCTTCTACACCATCCTCGGAGTAACAGCTCGGGGAGTCGCGGTCGGATCTTGAGGCAGGCGTGCGACCGGAATATCCTGGAGTGGGGGCATATTGCGAATCATTCTCTAAAATGTCGTATGCCTGAAAATCATGGTCATTGTAATTAGACGAATCGGCGGTCATCGTTCTCGTTTCAAAGCCCTGGCGGATTCAACGGGTCCAACGTCAGCACAATCCAGTCCAGTCAGAGTCGGGCTACTGCCAGATGTCGAGAAAACATGCCACACGACGTGAACAGCATAACTCACTATTATTGCGCACTATACAACCGTTTGTCCAACCCTGGGGGTAGAGTGCGGACTGGTTGATAGACTTAGCTTCGGAGCTTGCGAGGGACTGGCTTTCAGACAGAACTCCCCCTTTGTTTGCTTTGTTTGCAGGATCGACATTCTAGAAGCTGCTGAAGCCATACAAGCTTAATACACAATCTATTTTCAATCTGTTTTTTACGCTTGTACCAAAATACCGCCAAGGAACGGGGCCAGGGGTAGAGTAACCGTAATAGGCATAGTAAGTTTCGAAGAAGGGTTCGAGATAGAATCTCTGTGTGTAAGTGGTGAAACTGATTTCGATCCAGGGTGTACCCGATTCGGAAACGCGACGATGATGAATTCATTTGCCCGATGTAGCTCGCCCCTTTCCAGTTCCATCCCACCACATGGTTCTGCTGCCGGCCGCCGCTCGCGCACTCGTTCGGACCTGGCACCAGTCTCCTCACGGGCTTCATTTGTCTTCTTCCATCACACCGTCCTCGAGGGTCGTCATGTGTCTTTTGGTTCCTTTATGCCGAGTACACCTGGATCGACTCCCTGAATTGCTCCAGGGTTCCTGTTTTCGTCATGAAACTCGCTATGATAGCGCGCGCCTCCAGGCGCGTTAGGAGATCGTCTTGACGAAAAACGACCTTTTGCATTGACAAAGCCATTCGCATTCGAGCACTCTCATTAATATACAACGGGCATTCCAGTAGAACATGCGCCACTGTCTGGTTGCCCAGGTCGCACTCGCATCGTGCCGATTCTCGCCGGTTGATGCGAGCAAGATAGGCGCTCAGCCCGATCCGCCCGGTGCGTAGCTGCATCAGAATCGACGCCGTCGCTTTCCGGAGTCCGGACAAGCACTCGATCTATCCCCTTTCACTACGAAGTGCATTAAAGCTCTAAAACTGGCCTCGAGTTCCGGTACTGTGCTTCTCACCCAGGACCGACCTCGAGTTCAATTATTGCTTCATTCCCCAGGTTTTGGGACTGGGACTATTTCTGGAATTCGAGGCCAGTTTTAGAACTTGAATCGGGGGGTCCTAAAACCAATCTCAAGTTCCAAAACTAACCTCGAGTTCCAAAACCAACCTCGAGTTCCCAAACCAACCTCGAGTTCCAAAACCAATCTCAAGTTCCAAAACTAACCTCGAGTTCCAAAACCAACCTCGAGTTCCCAAACCAACCTCGAGTTCCAAAACCAACCTCGAGTTCCAAAACCAACCTCGAGTTCCAAAACCAACCTCGAGTTCCAAAACCAACCTCGAGTTCCAAAACCAACCTCGAGTTCCAAAACCAACCTCGAGTTCCAAAACCAACCTCGAGTTCCAAAACCAACCTCGAGTTCCAAAACCAACCTCGAGTTCCAAAACCAACCTCGAGTTCCAAAACCAACCTCAAGTTCCAAAGAAAGATTCTTAGCAACTGACTTTGACCTGAAATTCCTCGGAGACTATGTGGACTTCCTTCTTTTGGAGGATGAAGCGAAAACGGTGAAAATATCATCAAAAGCCAGATGGGCAACGACGATACTTCCACTGTATATTCTGCAGAGCTACGAGCCATCGAGATGGCATTTCAATCGCAAGCTGTGATGCAGGATTTGAAAGAGAGAGTGAAAGGAGATGGATCTGTCACCATTTATCAGAGGGAAATAATCAATCTCAAATGAACTATAACTGGACTTCAGTTCTGTGACTACATAGCCTTCGGTTATATGCGGTCCTTTGTACACTCGTGGTTGGGAGGGGCATGTCGGCACTAATGAGTATATGAATTACACGGACCTCCAGGAGAAGGACGCTCCAACTAATTGCACATGGGCAAAACCTATCTACTTCGATGTCTGGATAAAACACAATTGATCTTCATTTTGAGCAGTTTTCAAATGTGTGCGTAAATGCATTCAAATAGCTAAGCCCGGAGATTTTCACGCCACCATGATCAAAAATAGCTGTTTTTACACGGAAGTCTCAGTGCGCTCACCCACGCATTTTCTTCCCGAGTAGCCCCACGTAGGTCGTGCTAGTTTGCATTCAGTTGGCGTCAGGTTTACCATCCCGGGTAGTCCTTCCCGGCTATCATTTGCCCCTCTCCCCTTGTGATTAGGTTTGCTTCTCTTTATGCTCCAGCACTCCCGCATAGCAGCATGTATATAGAGCGAGCTAGATCGGGCAAATGACATCATCATCATCATCATCATCATCATCATCATCAATGAAAGATTCTTATCAACTGACTTTGAGCCCGAACTGGTTCGAAGCATCCTCGTAGTCGTCCTCTTTTAGGGATTGACTAAAGATAAACCCACTCGGGGCCAGTCTAAGGACTCTGGACTAGTAAGGGGAATATCGCATTTCCGAATCGGGTACTCCGAAAACAGTAGAGGGATGTACGTAGCAAGATTATGACGTTCGAGAGGGGCTAAGGTCGATGGATCCCGTGGTGCCACGGAGAAATCCCGGAGCTTGGCCCTCCTCGGGCAAATAATGACCCGATTTCTAGCTGCCGCTGAAAACAAGTGATCGCAATCTTGGGGCCTTGCTAGGTATTAGGAAACGCACGGACCTCCAGGGGAAGGACACTGTTGAAAAGGTCTTATTTAGTCCCTGTGCACCATTTTGTGCACTGTTGGATCGTTTTCTTTTTAAACTGAAAGACAGTGTTAAACTGTAAGTGATACTTCAGAGGTTATGCTGTTCATTTGTATCGACTGTTGCCCTGTCTGTTTAAGATACAAATAAAGGGAGAAGTAGGCATGCATGCACGTGATCACAGCAATCGGGTTGTTATGTCAACACCGTTGTTGCACACATGCAAATTAAACTTGATTCAACACGTTCATTGAACACGATTGGTCATGAATTTGAGCCAACCTCTTTTTGTCCAATGTTGACTCAATTTTCAGCCGTCTGCACATACATTCCCTAAGTTAGTAACAATGAGCTTACCCTTTGAAGACTCACGCGAGGTTGATCAAAAATGGCCTCAACACAAATAGCAAAAGAAGACCTTGCTCAAGTTGTCTCGATTTGAGTCACAGACGGGCAATACTTTGCAGTCGCCTTACACATCCTCAAAATTCGACAACTGAGCAGTTTTGGCTGTCACATTTGTGCATTCGATGACTATGCAAACACCAAAAGAAAGCCAATGATGGAATTATGCGCTTTCTTTGACCGTCAGAAAAGACTATGCAGGAAATCAACCTCTCCGCTATAAGAGAGCCATTTCTAAATTGCAGATATAGCACACTTTTAACATCTAGCGGCTGTCGATGGCTTTATCAAAGGAGTCCTTAGCCAATCATCATTCAGCTAGAAAGTTGAAACGCCAGAAACAACTTCGCCGCAGGGCCAATATAATGAAAAAGGCATGGGAGTATAGCAAACTGTGCAGCGCAGATGTGTGCGTGGGCATTTGCATGCGGGAGACCGGCCAAATACACATCCTGTCGGCGGATGCTTCAGGCTTCTGGGCTTTTCTAAACTCGCAGTTGGTAGGCAATTGCCAAAGCACCTCTCGAAGGAGATAGACGAGTACTGACTGACCATCAGGGCTCCCATTATCCCACTCCGTTGATTGTGACCGATCGTGGTTTTGAGAAAGAAGAAAACCAGTCGAGGGTATGAGACAGGAGATTTGAACTCCAGAAGCAAAATCTTACATCAGCCGTTTTATCGTATACAAGTCTCGATGCCTCCACTTCCTTCCCGGGCACACTACGTAGATCGTGCTAGGCTGCATTTAGTCGTTGCCAGACCCACGATACTTTCCTCTATAGTACTTCCCGGCCGCGATTTGGCTTTGTTTGCTTCTCATAGTTAGTTCAAGCATCTACTGGTGACAGATCCATCCCCTTTCATTAGGAAGTGTCTACCTAGGCTGCCAAATACCCACTTGGGATGGAGATCTGACCCTCGGGACCCACATGGTGTATACGGGTTTTCCTGAACGCAAGGCTACCTTTCTTTTGCTTCCTCACGGTATAGTTTTCCTTTATATTCATTGGTTATTTGAAAGAAACGCTTCCTATCTACAGGATATAGGATCTCCGTATTTAGTTAATAAATTTCTTGATCAAGCATCATTCCCAGGAACCTAGAGATACTGTAGATCTGCAATAAAAAACACATGAATCCACGATTGGACCGCGCTGACATCCTGACGACTGCAATATGGAGAATGGACTGCCTCACAAGAGGCAATCGGGATACTAATGGCTATTTTCACATTTTAGAAAAGCCGGGGCTCAAATACTCTGTAATTATCTGACAGAGGCAACTTACAATTTGCTGCAAGGACGACCTGCATCTGGTGTCCGCCAGTACCAAACTGAGCTTGAAATTATCAAGAGCATACGATCGAATCTAGCCAATATGATTGAAACGGGCAGCCTGTAGAGAAATGTATTGAACAGGGGAACCTCTACGTTCCTTTTTCCACACTATTCCAGCTACCACGGTCTAGACGCCATGTTTCCTGTTTCGGGTTAGCGTCATTGCTGTAATCGACCAGGGCGGGACAACATCCTTCGACAACATCTCTCGGATTTGGCTTGCTCAGCACGATACAATCATGGAGGAGACTTTTCAGTCTTTGACTGCAGAGAAGGTTCAGGAATTGCTTGCCATCTGTGGGATCGGCGATTGCAACTATGAGCCTATCAAGCAACACATCTTAGGCATTTCTGACTTTGGTGAGGCCCAGATCGCTCCTCGGCAGTCTTTTGGCACTAATGCGTGTAGTTCGCGAAATGAGGTTGCAAGAAGGCATTACAGATCCGCCTCCTCCTCTCACTCCCGAAGCTAGCCCCGGTCCTGAGGCTAAGCGTGGTTCTTACCGGTTACTTTCTTCAGCTGAGAAGAGAGGTAGAGTGAACTACGAAGGGCTAGATGCGCCATCTCGTAAGAGGAGAGGGGGAAATAGAGGGAAAATTTCTCCGAAGGATACGGCACAAAAGATGAACGAAACTGCAACAGATCTGGAAGGCGATTCAACGACTAGACCTCTTTTGACTGAGGTGAATTTAATGACGAACTTACCTACGGCTGAGATCCCCTCGGCCGCCTTGGACACCTCCAAGCACGACAAACTGCCACAAAGGATTGTAGATAATATACTCGTGAATTGCATCAAACTCAACGACCCCCTGGGAAGATCCGGCACACGGTCAAAACAGACCAATATAACAACGAAGGTTGAAGAGATTCAGAGTGCCGTGAATGGTATTGTGAAGCTGGAATACCCTGACGCGGTCCAGCGAATCAAGCAAGAGAACGCATTTTCCGCCAGCAGGAGTATCCAATCGCGACTTCATGAAACTGTGTATTGGGAAATCATCAAGAAGGGCGCCGAGCTCCTTGACCCAATAAATCTGCCAGCCTCGAAAGGCCCCCTGGATGAATTCACAATGGCTGAGAAAGTTGCTACCGAAAGATTCATGCTGGAAGCGGGCTATGGACTTAGCCTCGCTAATCAACGGCAGTGTCGTCTTTTCTGGAAAAGACTGTTCGACATGCGGAACGCGGGTATCGACAAGATTCTCCTGTACCGCACAAAGGAGTTTGACCGCTTCTGCAAAAGCTACCCATCAGAATCTGAGATGTCCTTGATTGAGATTGCCCAGCTCTGGGAAGAAAAGTATAGCTTTCATATTAAACAACTGGAAGAGCGAGTGGCCGAAGAAAGCAAGGGTGATTTGACAGGAAGGCTTTGGTTGAGCCAACCGCTTTTGATTGACAGACTGAGTGTGCCTGGATCTTCATGGAACTGCGCCGTCAATCCATGGTTTTCAAGTACAGAGGAGACTGTATTTCAATTGAGTGCATCACTCGAAACATCAGCCAAACCGCCTGGTGGATTTCTGGACTTGAAGGCCAATGCGGAGATCATGCGAAACAAGTCTATTTTTGTCACATTTCAACCCAGGAAAGATTTGTTTCTGACGGTTTGCCCTATTATATCAATCCAAGAAGGAGATACTCTTGGGTTGTTTTCTGGAGAAATCCGGTATTGTTCAGAATTCAACACCATCTACGGTATACCTGGCCCGGAACAAAACCTATGGCTAGACTACTCCAGAATTACTGGGCCCCTTAACTTAATGCGTGTTTCAACTCCTGGAGGGCAATCTAATGTTTGTCTCCAGTGGGATCTAACTGATGGACGTAGTGAGGGAATCATGGGCCTCACATGGAGGGTCTCGGTTATTGCTCTTCGAGCAATTCAACCATTCGAGGAGATTGTTCGCACTGCCTTTTCAAATGAACAATATCTCTTGCATCGGTCGGCGGCTTGCGCAAAGCGAGGATACAGGAAATGTTGAGATTCTTGATTCTTCGTTTTCGTTTCATTTTGGGTTTAGTGTATTTGTGAGCAACGTTGTGAGAAGCGCTAACCGCTTTTGATCAAAAATGTTAGTCATCATGATTCCTGAGGACGCGCTTTCCATTCCTATCTTTTTTAGTATATTCCAATGAAGCGTAGACTCCAATATCGATGCCTGTAGTAATGAGAAGACTCCTGGTTTCAAGATCTACTATGCCATAATATTTGCGGCTCCAGGAGCAGCAAAGCCCCTGGGAACGAGTAAACTGTTCCCAGGGGCACTTCAGAAGATTTTGGGAACTGGGTTGCTACTAGAGCCTCACATTCAGCTCCTGGGACAAGCCAAAGGGCGTGTGAGGGTCTCACGAACCCTGATGCGCCGTGTGCTTCCGCATCCTCCGCTTGTCTTGTATGTTCCATGTTAATCCGCGATCATGCTACAACAAAACTGTATTGCGAGAATGCAATGGCTCTCAGGAGCTTTCATCTGTGTTTCGCCGTTCCCGGGAGCTTTTTCTGCGTTCAACAGCCTTTGAGGGGATGGTGTGTCTTCCCAATGAATGATCAATTCAACAAAGCGCGGGGAAGCCATGTATGCCTCATGTATATCATTTGACTACAAAGTGATTGATGATTTCATTTACACTGTACCAAAATTTTGACTCTGTGTGTCGCAGGACATTGCGTCCCAGCGTATTCGGGTTACTTGACACTAAGCGAGGTCGCAACACGAGTAGCATCCCTTTCTTTTGATATTCTGTGCTTCCTACATTTGGTTGTCGAGAACTTCTGACTGCTCACTCCTGGGAACATTGAAATACGAATGAATGCTCCTGAGAGTGATTCTTTTATCGTGCTACGTTTTCTTTCAACATGGTCAGGGACTGACAAGAAACATACGCGATAGGGTGAGTGATCACTAAGGCAAGCGTCATTCCCCGGAACCTAAAGATCTGCAACGAACAAGAACTGAGATTACAATTAATAGCCTAAGGACTGTAATATGGAGAGAAATTCCGTAGTGGCCAATCATGGTCTCAATGGCTGTTTCTATAGTTCTAGCAGCAAGCGTTTAGCTACTGTACCTTATTCCTGACATGTCTATATGTTTCTGGGAGCGAATGAATGATCGTTTGGCAATGAACAAAATCGCCAATCTGGGTGCATTGGGTAACGAATTTCCACTTTTCTGCGTCTGCGACATCAGGACTAGAGTTGAACGTATCTCTATAGAGATGGGGGGAATAATCTTGCTGAGAATTTTCCCGCGTTTGAGAGTGACTAAGATTTTGGGTGCGCCGACTTCAGCGGTCTAATACCGTTGATACTCGGCGAAATTTGCTGGAGTGAGCGTTGAAGTCGCCTCTCCTTACGTTGAAAACCTTACGTTGGCAATGGAGGTTTTGTACAGTGAATTAGCACTTTTTAGCCATGTAGATTCCGAGCCCTATCTCAGCCTCGGTGCCTGTTTATGATGTCACGAATTTTTAGAATTGCCAAGCCACACCGCTTTCTCTGCCTTTGCAGAGGGGTGAAAAAAAAGAAAATGAATCTTGGGGACCCGGTAGGTATTAGGGAACGCACGGATCTCCCGAGAGAGATGGCCATCCAAAATTCTAAATTTAGACTTGTTCACCAATTCACTGTTGATCAAATATTTACCCGCAATTTTGTGCTATTTCGTTGCCCATCTTGTTGTACGTAGCAAATTATACCGCATTCAACACCAAATCTCATACGATTGCTCATCCATTTCAGCAATTTCCCCAATCCACTTTGACCGATGATTGTTGCTCATTCTCAACCATCTCCGCAAATTTGTATCCATGGGCAACAAACAATGCTCATCCCTCGGAAATTTGCTACACTTTCGAGTGCTTAGGAGGTTTGATTTTGAGCAAGTACTGCCATCACTCGGCGTAACTCCTGCCTTTGAATTGAAAAGAGAAAATCGAAAAATTAAACAATCAGAAAGGGAACCGCGATCCGCACAGGTCTCAGTGAAGGAAGCCACTGAAGGATGTAAACATTCAAGCGAAGATTGATTAACGAGCTTTGAGTCGAAGATCAAATAGAGCCTTTGTTTAAACGATGTCCACAATAATTCATAAATTGGACAAAATTCTGCAGTTCCCCCGTTTCCTATCCAAGATCCGTGACAGAAGAATTTTTAGACATCGCACTTGTGTTTTTGATGGCCGCTCAAGAGGCCAAAAAAAGCCATTAGTATTCCAAGCTATGTTCAATTAGACACGAAATTCGGCCGCACTGTGTAGGACACCAATTTCTCTGCTATAAAGATGCTATACCCAAATAGCACATATGACTCCCTCTATACCTAAGACAACGATTAACGATGGCTTCAAGACAAAACTTCTCAGCCAAGCATGATTCGAGCAGAAGGCTGAGACGTCAGAAACAATGTCGTTGCAAAGCAGGTATGATGAAAAAGGCATTCGAGTATAGCAAAATGTGCAATGCAGATGTGTGCGTGGGCATTCGCATGCGGGAGACGGGCCAGGTGCACATCCTGTCAGCGGACGCTACAGGTTTCTGGGCCTTTCTTACCACAGAACTAGTAGGTGATATTGAGACTGTCTCGGGAAGGAGACAGGCGAGTACTAACAGAATTAGAGTTCCCATTATCCGACTCCATTGCTGGTGACTGATCCTAATATCGAGAAGGACATCTGAGGAAATTTGAACTCTAGATACAAACTCTAAATCTGCTTTTATCATGCACGCAAGCCTTCGTGCCCTCTACTAGAATAGATCACCTACTCGCATCTTTGCCAAGCAGCCCCCTCAGATCGTACTAGACTACATCAAGTTAGTGCGAGATCCAGGATCATATCTGTGGCAATTTCTCTAGATTCTGAAAAGACTCCGCTCTTTCCTGATGCTTACTTTGGACGAAGGATCGACGTATTTCCTAATAGGGGTTAGCGCTTCTCTGACAAAAATAAAGAGATGCGCTAAGCCCCATGGACCAAGAGGTCTACGGAGGCAGATCCAGGGACCAATCTTTGGCCTACCAGAATGTATCTTTATTAAATGTGAGACCATTTTGTCTGCAGTCATCATATTTGGACGCGGTTTACCTATTCTGAGCCTCTCGAACTCTTTCTGCAGAGGCTATACGCTGTAGGTTTGGTAGTCAAGAGGAACTTCGTAGATACTGCACGTCACAAGTGACAACCCCTTAATGGCAAGTCAAATCGCACACTCCATCTTGTATCCAATATTGCCCCGAGACTGCCAGAGGCTTAGAAGGTATTTCTTGTGAATCGTTGAGGCTTAGCATGGAAGTCTCATGAAAGAGACCTTCTCAAAATTTCCGTCTTGTCCACCGCGTGTTCCCGAGAATGCTTTCATAAAGCTCAATTAACGAGAATTTATTTCTAGGAGCGACTTTCCTCTAGAAATATCCTCTTGTGAGAAAGTCTGTCATGTGAAGAACTTCACCGGAACCAGAGCCAGCTAAGAGGCCACGCGTCATAATAAGTGGGTCCTAGTATCCTCAGCCGGCCCTACTGAGCCTGTTTTACTTCTACGAGCATGCTCACAGGAGAGGAATCTTCCTAGGAGCAAGTTCCTCTGATTGTGCTTCCAAGGACTTGAACGCCCCAGGGGAAATTTCCCAAGGTCAAGCTCCTATTGAAGTCTTCCTACGATCACACTCCTCTTACAGGATCCCCATTTCCAATTCTCACCCAGGCATCCAGTCCCATTTCTATGTATCTCCCAAGATGTCTCTCACCAGATGACATGGCTCCTATTTCCCACGAATTCCCATGCTATGAGACTCAGGTCTACAATTGCTTCAGGAGGGCCCTCTCGCAATTCATGACGTCACAGGCTATCCGTGCAGCTTCTGGCAGGGCCAGGGGGTCTCTATGGGCCAGGGAGCTTGTAGGCCAGCAGGCCTCTACGGGCCAGGAGGCCTGTTTCTGTTGAATATCCCGGTGGCTGAAACAGGCAACAGGCATGCTGGCCTATGTCACGGGTGCAATTCTTGCCGCCTTTGCCGTAGCTCTTGTCCATCGTCTGATTGGAGCCTCGGTTGACTTTGGAGGGACTTCTCTCACCAAAGATCCACCAGTCACAGATGACATTTCAGCGTCTCATCGGTTCGGCAGAGCCACCGTAATAGGGCTATTTTGTGCCTTTAACAGTTTCACCTCTTTCTTTCCTTTGATTCTTTCTTGAATTCTATTCTGAAACACGCTATTCTTTTTTACTTTAGTGCGGTGTAAGATGGTGATACGTACTTTATGTAAAGTCACATGACTGTTTCCTGTAATATTCTCGAAATAAAATACATTTCACCAAAGTCTTGTCTCTCTGATCATTGAGGGGTTGAGAGGTTTCTTTTCCCGTGGGAACAGGTACAAAGCGGAATACGGTGGAGCTGCATAGCCACAGCTCGTTCCAAGAACAGACAGGGAAGGAATGTAATATTTACCTCAGTCGGTATACGCAGTATCAGAAATTCTTTCTGATCAGGGATATCTCGGTCAACTTGATCAATCACCAGATTGCGGGGTACAATGCTAGTTGGTAGCGCCAACTTGGGTGCCACCCAAGTATCTGCGCTATTCAAGCACTATCATGGCGACTTATAAATTTCTGCTCTGCCAAAGAGAGATTTTTGGATCAATACTGTACTCCAATCTCAAAAGCTCTGAAAAGACAGAATCATTGGGACTGCAATCGCCTTGATCGACGAAGCAGAGGCGCTTTGGGAGCTTTCATGCCAGCCGACTTCTTGTTCCCTCGTTGTTTTCCAGGCGAATGCTCTTTTGCATGTAGATTTCTCCGGGATGAACGCTTCCGATATTGAGGTTTAAACTCCGTCTCAGGAGCAAGCGTGAGCTCTGTTAGTTTTGCAGTACCCCTCGTCGACCGCCTAACCGGAACATCGACTGAGCTGGGCTTAGTATTTTTCAGTACAGATCCACCAGGGGGGTCTGGAGTTTCGGTATCTGACTGATACGCCAAGGAGTTCGTACTGGGGACAGGATGAGCCTCTAACAGGCGTGGGTCAATATTTCCCAGCTCGAGTTCGACAGAGGAGGCAGGAGGGGGCTTAACGTTGAACGCCTATCATTTTATATGGCCCCGGTGTTAGGTCGGAAATAAGCAAAAGACCAATCATAGCATTACCACCTGGTCGAATCTTATGAAAAAGCTTAAGCGCCAATCGTTAGTAGCCGCTCTCTCTCCTTTGGAAGGATAGCTGTCTACATGAAGCAAGCGAAATAGATAAGGCAAGCGGTTGCTAAGGTGTACTGAAATATATCTAGAGAAAGCCAGCTTTTTTTTTGTTAGCGCGCGCTAAATAGAAGCACGAAGTCAGGCACAATGACGTCGGTTCACCGTCCAGCTCTTGAGACTTCCGTTGTCCTAAAAATATTCTCGTGCCGCTCCTGGTGTCGAGGAAACCAGCAATTGTGATTTTTCCTTGCACTGAAGCGCTATTGGAAACATGAAGAGTTTCGTGACAGTAGTTCACGCAGGCTCTTCTCGGAAGAGGAATTTGGTTGGTTTCATCTCGGATCTAAATCCACCTAAGCGAAATTTAAAGATGGATTATTATTCTGTAATGTTGAACACCCACAAATCACCCAAGTCGTTCATCAAACCCATAAGAAAGTGGCTTCCGCCGCATTTGCAGCCAATGTTTACTTCCTTATCGTCACAATTGGCGGCCAAGGCTCATTCTCTGGTTGACTCAACTCCTACTGCTGAATTCCTTCTTTATTGAAGGTCCTATATATTGACTCCACCTCAGTGGTGTAATTGATATTCATTCTGTCTTTCTAAACGAAGGTTTTAACAGAGTTTGGCCCGGAATATAACGGTCTGCATTCTTCGCCCCTCGCTATGAAACTCAGCTATCACACCGCACCTATTCGTGAGCCCTACGATGACGAGCAGTACGTCATCACTGCTTATGAAAAGCATTCACGCCAATGTCTCCGATGCATTGCTTCTTTCGAGAAGAAAGGAGGATGTCATGCAATGTGTGATAGAGGATATAAATATGCGCGAGATGTCGCCAGTTACGTGTTGACCCAGAATGGAGACTGCTTCTCAATAGTTGAAAGCGAGAGTGGAAGGATTGCGCGAATTGAAGTTCCCTGCAAATATCGACGGGTTCACAGCCTGCTTGCGGCGATGGAAGATGGCTTTGATATCGGCCATGGGGAAATATCTCACATCAATTCGTCCAACCAAAATCGAAAAAAAACTGTCGGCCTATCAATTTTACAGAATAATCGATCGCCAGCCGCATTACACTCGGTCTTCGGCCTCTTCCCGGGGCTCTAGGCACGTGTATCAGGCCCTCACTTCCCTCCCACGATCAACAAATTACATTTATCGATATGCACACCATATTGAGCCCCGAGAAAACTATAATTGAAAGTCGACACTGGCCAAATGAGGCATTGAGGTGCCGCAAAATTTCTCCACATTGGTTTCTTTGGAGCTTCAACGACGCAAATTTCTTCTGAGTTCGGGGTGGTCTTGGCAGGCGGACCCACAAGTTTTAGCCCTGTATTTACTGTGTATTAAATACATATATTGGCCAGTATCGTTGTCATTAATTTTACAGTCGACTCCAATATATCAATTAAATCCATATCTTACAGTCGTCGATAAGATCGGTTCTGGGTGACGGGAGGCTCCTCCGTCCATGCCGATCGCCAAGACTACTGTGCACGAATCATGCGGCTCTGTATCTGCCGAAGACCCGCGCGGCGCTTCCATGGCGTTATCTCCGAGAATTCTGGTCAACTAGCGCCCTGCGCCCTGTGAAGACCCAGAGGGTTCGTGCGCAGGATCTGCTTTCAAGAAACAGCGTAGGCGTCAAACAATCCACGGTTCGAACGACCAACCCCTGACTGGTCTGCATTGGCGGCTCGCCTGTACCATGGTACGCGGGATACCGTTCTTGGAACGCGAAAGACATGTCAGCAACAGGATGGAGGGGCCACTGGCAGCAGTAGGTGGATGTTCTCCAGGAACCAGCCCTAGACAATCCAAGCAAAGATGAGTTCGTGGCCACCTCTGAACGGCGACATAGAGCTCGCTACTGCGACAGCGTTGGCAACGGGCGTGCGGCCGGAGCCTCATGCCAGGATCTCTCGGAGCAACTACCTGCTCTGGTGGGCGGTTGAGAGAAACGACCTGACCGGGGCTTCTCTGATTCTTCATCATCCCGAATTTGACGTGAATTTCGTCGACTACCGTGGTGCCACCCCTCTAGTCCACGCCGCAGCCAAAGGCCGTACGCCCCTCGTCGATATCCTCCTACATCACCCCGACATCCTTGTCAATATACCGGATGATCACGGCGATACGCCTGGCTCTAGCCGCCGAGGGGGGCCACCAGCGCATGGTGGAACTTCTTCTCGCACACTGCGACACCCAAGCAGACTCAAGAAACTTGTTTAACGCTACGCCCCTGGCGGTGGCTGCCGAATCTGGGCACGTCGAAATTGTCGATCTGCTCGTTCGGCGTGAGGACGTGGACGCAGACTCAAGAGACAACGGCGGCCGCAGTCCTCTTGCAAGGGCCGCAGCCATAGGCCATGAGGCCACTGTCCGGGTGCTTCTTAGCCGTCCGGACGTCGCTGTCAATTCCCGCGATGAAGATGGGTACACGCCTCTCGCATGGGCAGCACTCAGGGGCCACAGGATGGTGGTGGAAGCCCTGATGGAACGACCCGACCTGGAGTGGGACGTGAGAGCTGATGATGGGTGGAGACCGGCGGAGCTTGCGCTGGATGGCGGACACAATGACGTGGCGCAGGTGTTAGGATTTACCTTTGATGCGGAGACTGACGACGAGCCGCAGATGAATCGAGGGCGGGCTAGGTGGAACATGCACAACTAACTAGCATAGGATCGATGTAATGGACTGTTACAGTGATTTTCTGCCGCGTCGAAAGAATGTAGAACGTAGGCAATATGGGGGGACACAGCAGCGCCGACATTCAGAGGGATTTCTGGAATAGCTCCCCCCACCCCTCAAGAGCCTTAACGTCCAAAAAAATTAGATTACGCCCTGGCCCAGGTAATCCTCAGTTCGATGCCCAACTTCCATCCATTTAGCCTGTAGCTGATCTTGATGTGGTAGCCCCGAGTAATGGCCCTTGGTAATTGACTTTAACAAAGCATACGAAACTACGATTGAACTGGTCGCCCCGCCTTTACGACTCCAATGTGGAGAAGGGGTACCGGAAAGTGACCAATCAGAACCATACTAGCTGCTTCCACAATTCAACCAGCCATGACTTCGCTGAAGTGTGCACACGTTCCACTATCCCAGGAGATAAAGCCAAATGAGAAGACGGAGAACGAGGTGGACAAAGCAGGGGTTAGCGTTACGATTGTTGTGTTCCTGGGAGCGAGTGGCTTGCGTTTGCGCACGATAATCGTTTGCAGAAGACAAGAATATTACTGTATCAGCTCAAGAATGCAAACTCTGGAGAGAATCTTGGCCCTCGAAAATGTAGTGGGGCATAAAGAGAAGCACATATTGTGTCGATGGCAGAGGGGCAAATGACGGCCGGGAAGGATTACCCGGGATCGTAAATCTGACCCTAACTAAATGCAAAGTAGTATGATCTACGTGGGTCTACTCGGGAAGAAAATGCATGGATGATCTACTGCAGTGGAGTGCACTGAGGCTTATATGCAGTAAAACAGCTGATATAGATTTTGAGTATGTATAGAGCTCAAGTTCTATATCATCATCCCGACTGATTTCCTTCCTTCTCAAAATCACGATCGGTCACAATCAACGGAGTGGGATAATAGGAGCCCTAGTGCTCAATCAATACTTATGTTTTCATCACGAGGTGCTCCAGTGACCACATACCAATTGCGAGTTAAGAAAGGCCCAGAAACCTGAGGCATCAGCCGACAGGACATGTACCCGGCCGGTCTCCCGCATGCGAATGCCCACGCACACATCTGCGTTGCACAGTTTGCTGTACTCCCACGCCTTTTTCATTATACCGGCTCTGCGACGACATTGTTTCTGGCATGTCAATTTTCTGGCCGAATGATGCTTGGCTGGAGAGACTTTTGATGAAGCCATTGTCAGCCACCATACGTTGACAGTGGGTCATATTTGCTATCAAGGAGTGATACTCTTATAGAGCAAAGTTTGATGTCCTTCATCCTTTCATGATGGCTATTTCAAGCGCGTAATTCAGCGATGGCTTCTTTTGGGTATTATGAAAAGATATCATTCTAGATCATAAAAAACCACGAATATGATGGCTAAAAATTGCTTGAACTCAAATTTGACGAATATTGCAGAGTATTGCTCGTTTCGTCGCTTGTGACGGGCCATTTTTTGTCCTGAAATCTGGTGCTAAATTTAATCATCATGGCATAGAAATCTCCGGGCTAATCTACTTGAATATATTTGCGTACACGTTTGAAAACTGTGTTAACAGAAGTGGACAAGTGAAAGGTTGGAAGCTCGCTCAAAATGAAGATCAATTGTGTTTTATCCAGACATCGAAGTGGGTGTGTTTTGCGTATGTGCAAGTAGTTGGGCAACGGAGTACATCAACATGAGCACTTTGGCTTTCAGTTGTTCAATAAGAAGACTATCCAACAGTGTGCTCAAATTGATGCACACGACCTAAATAAGACCTTTTACACAGCGTCTTTTCCCCCAGGGGTCCGTGCGTTTCCTAATACCTAGCGACGCCCCAGAATTCCCAATGCTTTTTTTTTCACCTTCAGACAGGAGCTGGTTAAAAGCAGTGTGGAACGGCCACTAAAAATCGGGTCATTGTTCGTCCGGGAAGGCCAAGCTCGGGGGTTTCTCCGTGGCTAAAATTGGCCAACGGTTCCAAATTTAGAAACTTGGACGTTGAACGAGCTATCACCCACGTCTGGCGGCATCAGCAAACTTGCTCAAATCGCCCGAGATTTGATCGACTGATGATATGCAATTTGAGCACCATTGCGGCTATAGGTTGGCAAGAAATGGGTTGCTCGTGTGGCAGTCTCGCTCACATGAAGCATTCAATATGGATAAACACATGATGTAGAATGATACAGTAACTTTCCATAATACCCAAAGTTTGTGCTTCAACACAGCAACCGAAGATAGACCTACGGAAAAAGCTTGTCTCACAGTGAGGAGATGATGGATTCCATGGTGCGCGTGCTCCACGAAGATGACTATGACGCAGGCAGCGAAAATCCTTCAAACCCCCGGCTAGGTACTGTACATGGACTTCACACTATTTATGTAGTTCTGTTTGCAACCACTCATCCTCTTCGAGTTCCTTAGCAGAGCTTCGTTTTCCCGGCTCCCACTGTAGCATCTTTCGTACGAGGCAGAGGAACTTCTCCTTTTCCTGTCCCTCAAGAGTAGTTTCCCTCTCTTCGAGCGGAGTGTGTTCTTGTACTGGAATTCCAGCGCAGAAGTTACCTGGAAAGTCAGACATAATAAGTGGATATCCGCCTCGAATAATAAGACGGCAGTTGACTTACCTTCCTTCGAAAAGAATTTTCGGGTCAGATTCCCTCGTGCAAGAAGACTAGGCGGCGGCGGGCCGAGAAGACGTATCATTTCGGCGAGGTGCGCTCGACTCCGGTAAGTCTGAAATTCTGGGTCCTGGCCATTGAACAAGGACATGCCTTCAAAAATGTTCCAAATCTGCGACGTAAGTTTTAAGAACCTTTGCACCACTATTATGGGACTAATTGTCTTCTTACCATGCATCCCACATTCCATATGTCAACGCTGTATGTCCATGGAACTTCCAAAATTACTTCCGGTGCTCGATAGATATCAGGTTGAATGTCTTCCGAGTGCTTCTCATCGCCAAGTACGGCCGAGCCAAAGTCGCATAGGACCGGGGCACCCAATTTTTTAGGCATTCTAAGTTCCCGGGAAATGTAAATTGTCCTTCCGTCTAGCTCTTTCCTAGGACAGGGGTCCCGAAGCTCATTCTCTTCAAAATCACTAAATACCGAATCATCGGCGATGCCAAACATAATATTGTCGGCCTTAATGTCTGGTAGCATTCACAAGTAAATAAAAGGAGCAGAAGGCGGAATAAGAGCACAGACCGGTATGTATAATCTTGCATTCTGTATGTAGGTAGTCCAGTGCCAAAAACAGACGGTGAAGCACGACAACCAGAACTGGTGTAGGTAGTCTCCGTATCGGATTGCGAAATAGAAAAGCCAATACACTCTCCCATAAGGGAGGATGCACAAGGCATCGATGTTTGTCTTCAGGTCCATCAACATCAAACGAGTCGAGCAACGACCTGACATATTTATGACCTGGATGTTTTTGTGAGGCTCCTCCCATGCGTTTGTATATGTTGAGCTCATCATCCAGTTGCTTCCCCAATGATGCAGACTTGATGAATATCTTGAGGGTAACATAACGACGGCAGCTGTACTTTAAGTTAGCGAACGAATAGAGGCAGGATAATCACAAAAAATATATTCCAAGGGCGTCTCACTCCATATCCCGTGCAAGCCACACAGTTGAGCTAGCTCCAAATCCTAGCTTTCCCACCACTTGATATCGACTCTGAAGGATTTCTCCTATTTTAGTAGGGTAGTACCGGGCAGCAATATAACCAGGGATGGTCTCCTCTTCAATTGCCTGGCTTGCAGGTATGCGGACGAAGTTCGGGTTCGAGAAATTAAGTGATGTCCATCTTCGTCCGAGCAGGGGTAAGGACCGTAGAAGGGACGTCTTCATTTCTGAGATGAGGGTAAACAGGTTTATTGCAGGCCTATTGAATAAGTCAGATCATTGAATAAGATCATTGAAGATAGTGTGGAAAGCTGAGAATATCGAGACAACTTTAGATGATGGGATGCGCTGGTAAGCTTTCGAAGGGACGGAGATGAAAGGCAGATCAGCAGGTCAGGTGATCATAATGCACAAACGTACTAAACGCGAATTTATACGCGCCCGCCCCATGCATGGAGCTTTTTACGAATTTACACACATTCATACGGTGCGTAGCCAGCTCCACCATCATGCCCTATCCCACCTATTAGCTTTTGCACTATAGCGCCGGATCACTCTAAGATATGCAAAGCGTCGAGTGACAATTTGCCGTCGAACCTTCCGAGCTCGGATGCATTCAGTTATCCAAAACATGGGGCTCTCCAATCAACGGCCGTTTATATGATCAGAGCGAGCTCGCCAGCGTCCTGGGGCATAGTTTGCATCCTTCATTCGCGGGCCAAGATAATATGGGCGGTAAATGACACACTCGGGCAGGGCCCCTGGCGGGATGACTTGGATAGATGTTGGAAGCAACAACACAGTCACGAGCTTCTGAGGTCGTATAAATTCTCGCCATTTCTTTGCAGCATACGTTGGGAAGATGCATCGTTATCATATATTTTACTAGTTCTCTCCTTCCTTGATTAAGTACTATCGCACTTCAATTCTGCGCATCCAGGTAAAGCCGCTATGTCGAGGGCTTTCTCTACTGCTCGTCAAACCTTGACCAAATGGCTGGGATACAGCAAGGAATTACTCCCTTCGACATGGGTTGGAGCCGTTGAGCGTTATGAGGGGAATGGTGCAGTCAAGGTATGTCTTCCCAGGCTGTTTAAGCCTTCACTAATGTTTCTCAGAAAGTTGGGCCAATAGAGTCTATTGAAATATTGTAAATACTCGAGCATATTCTTTGTCTGTTTTGAATACCCTGCTTATGGATAATTCCTTATAGGCATCGCAACGATGGCACTAGCCCGATACACCAGTCTCATTTTGACCGCAACGACAAGGCGCTGATCATTAGTGCTCGAATTACCCCGGCTAACGGTAGCGGGGCTCGTACCCATCACATTTACATAGATGGTACGGGTACCATAAAGAAGGGCGACATTCGCGAGTATTCAACGTCTTCCACGCGGAGGGCTTGAGCAGACGCTATGCCCGATTTTTCGCATGTGAGCCCGGGACAAGTTTGGATTCGCCAACGTGAAGAGAAATATATGCAAAGTTCAGATCATAAGCAATATATGGGCATACCATTGAGTGACACTACCCCGTAACACACTCGTGAAATAATCTCAGAAAGTCTGCAGTGATGTTCAATAGTTAGTATAATGCCTCAGGCTTGTATTGTATTTTGTTTCGGCTTTCCTAGTACTTGCGAAGACACGAAGTTTTGCCATTTACTGTACATCCCTCATCATCCTGTCATCTCTATCGATCCGTATTGCTTATTTCTGCCAAAAGGAAGGTTTTCAGTAATATGCACTCCAATCTCAAAAGCTATAGAAAAAAAATCATTAAGCCCGCAATCGCTTCGATCGACGTAGCAGAGGCGTTTTGGGAACTTTCATGCCGGCCGACTTGTTGTTCCCTCGTTGTTTCCCATACAAATGCTCTTTTGAATGTAGATTCCTCCGGGATGAACGCTTCCGATTCTGAGGTTGACGCTCTGGCTCAGGAACAGGATTGAACTCTGCCAGCTTTGCAGTACCCCTCGTCGATCGCCTCACCGGATCTTCGACGGAACTGGGGTGAGAAATTTCCACGACAGACCCTACCGAGGGGTCTGGGGTTTCGACATCTGCCTGAGACGGCAGAAGCTTCGTAGTGGAGACAGAATGAGCCTCTAACAGGCGTGGGTCAATATTTTCCAACTCAAGTTCGACGGAGGAGGCAGGAGTCTCAATTCTTTGACGAGTCTCCGATTCCAAAGATTCTTCTCTGGATGAGATATCGCTGCAGTTGCTTTGTGTCACATGCGGAAGATGACACAATTTGAGATTGACGTCGTATGAGTGTGCAGTGCAAGCATGGGCTAAAAATTCTGTGATCTCGCTGAAATGGGGGACATTGCGACACTCTTCCCAATTGCAGCTGATTCCGCCGCGTGCATAGACTAGGTGCATATCGATTAAGTGGCGACGAAGTGAATCCAGCCGATTTGATGGAAACTTATGCGGAGGAAGGCTCGATAATGATTGACGAGATAGTCCACAGCAAATGATGCAGACGTCGGGTGCGCATTTCATGTTGTCCTTCTCAAGGGGCGGCGATTCCTCGGGCCGGTCAACCAAAACATATTCGTCGTCAATATTCCAATTGACTCGGTTGCCTCGTCTGTTCGGTTCGCAAAGCTGCAGCAGTGCGACCATGTCTTTGGTAACCTGTATGCGTCGAGCAAGAAGCTTGTCATCGTCAAAGGTCTCTGCATCAGGCCCGTAAAAGTTCTCCACCAGACGTGCCCGTTCAGCGAAAAGATATTCTGGTTTTGGCAATTCCCAGCTTTCATCACCAGAGTTTTCATCATCAGATGCTTCATCAGAATTGCCGAGGAGTTGTCTTATCTGTTTGTCAATTTCTAATACGGGCGCATTTTGGAAATGGTCTTTCCTAGCTGTTTCCCGCGTGTCGGTTGCTAACCTCTTTCGAAGCTTAGCTATTTCTTTTTTGACATCCTCATGCCTTCGATGGAGGTGCGGAAAGGGGATTCGGGCATTTTTAACAGTGCCGGCCAGCGATCGCATCTCCGCCATGAGCTCTCTCTTCTCTCGTCTGAGGTGCAAAATAGCTGGGTTTTGGCAAATAGCACGCTTGTGCGTATCGGTGAGCTCAGACGGAGCGTTGATATCCCTTTTCCTGAGCATGCTTCCGGCAAAACGTACAAGGCCCTCCTGAGGCGGTCGAAGAAGAACAACATGCTGGAGATCGCGTCCAATGAATTGTGATTGATAATGCTTTTCGAAGACGGCGTCGCCAGACTGACCAAGCACCCTTTGTCGTTCTTGGCTGGTGAAATTCCCTTAAAGCTGTTAGTCAACATCGGTAAGACAGAGTTCCCTCCGCCTTCACGGATGATATGCTATTCATCCAATAACTTACGATTAACTTCATTCGCCGTCCAACGACGAAAGTTGTAATGTCCAATATCGTCTTCAAATTTAGCGTCTCGGCCCAACTCTTTAAGTGCTTGCCGACTTGATTCATAAGTCATCGATAAAGACTTATGGAGTTCGTAGCCGTACGGGGTGCGCTCAAAGCGTCGAAGAATAGGAGTGTTCAGAACTTCTGGTTTCCACCGAAGAGGTAGGGATGAATTGTGCTTGGGAACTCGCAGCCTCCAAATGAGCTCTGGTGTGAGCTCCGTATTGACAAAAGCCCCATCACGGAAAGCGAATGAGATGATCTGAGCGATCGGGCAATATGCCAGTTGGTAGTCACCGTGCATGAAAAACTTGGTTCTGAAAAAAAACATAAGCGTCAAGTCAATTAAATATGAGTTTGAGGTACAGTTGCATCCTTACCCATCGGCGCCTTCCGGTCGACCCTTCAGATTGCGGAACTCTATGATGGCACAAAGAACATCCCGTTTGCTTTGAGGATCTTTCAAGTAGAAAAGTTCAATATCACGATAGCAGACGGAATCCGGAAGGTCTTTCGACGAAATATACTTCGGAAGATCACTTTCAAACGTGTGGGTGCGTTTACGTTTGCCACGAGAGGAGTTGTCGGGTAAAGAGGTGTCTTGTGGGAGCAAGACACCGGGGCGAGTCCCAGTAATGGCAGACCATAGCTGTACTGTAGCAAATTGAACGATCATGTTTCCATGACGGAAAAACCTCGAATGAACCCAGTGATGACGGTAGATCGTACAGAAGACATCTACATCTAGCGTATTCTTGTCCTTGGTTCGTCGGGAAATCTTGCGCTCGGCCGGGAACGGACCTTCTAAATACTATGACACCATTAGCCTAGTCCCTGCATGCAGGGAAGAAATTCTCGTACCCGTCGCATCTGTTTATGGACGTTTTCATTGACACGACGACGTGCAAACAGTTCAAAATATTGGCAAAGGCGGCGCCAGTACTCATCGTAAGACTGCAGCCCCTTCTCTCGTGACGTTCTGAACATCCAGTCGAAAAAGTTCATGTAGATTGCTTCATCCTCCAAAAGAAGGAAGTCCACATAGTCCGCCTTCGACTGAATGGAATACCTATTCTGGTGAGTTGATCGTACCTACGACGCCTTGCCCTGGGAATTTCCACTCACTTTCGCCAGTAGCGTTCGATAACGGCAATACCTAGCAAGGTTCTTGGCTTGAAGTTTGGTGGTAGCCATCCAGAACGACGGAAATGTTCTAGTCTGGCCCGAGTTTCCTCGCAAAGGATGGGGTCGGTCCAGTATTGATGCTCATCTCCCTGAGCCGACCGAACGGGAACAGGAGCCATCGAGAAAACAAAAGATGGGTAACCGGGGTAAGGATCCGGAGACACGAACGAGGTTGTCAAAGTTGATTTGACGAGGGAGCGTTGGCGATGAAGAGAGACTTTGGGTCTCTGAGAGAGAGGGGGAGGGAGAAGAGCCATCTTATAGGCGCCCGGCAAGACGAGACGAAAAGAGAGGGTGCCTGGACAGGGCTGCAAAGGGGAGCCATTTTCGGCGTCGTTTGGTGGCAGGTGGAATCGCAGGGAAGGACCAGGTGTGCAACAGGCGCCAACTTCGTCGCCGGAGGGTGACTAAGAGTGTTAGGTGGGTGCAAAATAGACGGGTACTGGAAAGGAGGGCGGTCAAGCGGCCGCTCGTTTTCTAAAATTACGGGTGGAAAGGCAGCCGTTTCTGGCGTCAAAAGCAGCCATTTTCGGCGTCGAATCCACAGGTCCCCATATTCTATCTGTAATTAAATATCCGCTGAATGTAGGACATGGATGTGATCTCCGCCCGGAGCGACGTAGTCAGCTCGGATAAGTCGAGCCTCGGCATATGATCACTGGTTCCGGCGACTCTTCCTCTCCATCTCTCTTCAAACACTTTCAAACACCACCCTGATAAGGATGACTGGCACTCCCGACGATGGAGTACCTTCCTAGTCTTCAACAGGAGTTCGATGAGCACAAGCCATCGCTCTTCGGTAAGTCGATTGATGCTTCCCCGCGTAGATGGAGACCCCAGATGGGGAACCCCCCAGACATTACTGGAATCACTAACGCGGAGATCGTGCTCGACAACAGAACTTCTAGCCGAGCAACAGCTCTCGGATCTTCTTCCTCCATCTTTGCGTTATCTTCTCGCAGTCGCAACACATCGCCACCCGCGCTACCTCCTCCGGATCCTCAACTCATACGACGAAGTCTACGCCCTCATTTCATTAATAGTCGAGCGTTACTACCTGCGAACATTCGGCGGCTCCTTCACAGAAAACTTCTATTCGCTGAAACGTGAGCGCGTTCTCCGCACCAAGAATGGCGAGATCCCGCGCGCCCAGGTCGGCGCCGCAGGCCCCGTGCGCGACGCCCTGAAGCTACATTCGACGGACATTTGGAAGAATTTGTTCGTCATGGTTGGCATCCCTTACCTAAAGCGCAAGTTAGACGAAGGGTATGACATCCATGCTGCCCCACATGCATCCCTGGTCACCAGCGGCGGCCCACGATATAACCCCAGCGACGACCTGCCGGCCAACCCGTCGCTGCGCCAGCGCATCTTCTTCTACTACAAGTGGTTCCTGCGCAATGTCTACCCATCCGTGAATGCGGCATACTATTTCTCCGTCCTGGCGTTTAATCTCGCCTACCTCTTCGACAACACGAAATACTCCTCCCCGTTCTTGTGGCTTATCGGCACGCGCATTCGCCGCCTGGGCGCCGCAGACCACCGCGCCATCGCCGCAGTGTTAGATCCCAAGCCCAGCCCCAGTACCGGGCGATCTCAGCGACCCGGCGGAGGCCTGCTGGGTCTCCTTAGTCCCCAGAATCTCCATACTCAACTCCTGACTTCGCTGCGCTACTTCCTTCCTGCGTCGATCTTCGCCCTCAAGTTCCTAGAATGGTGGCATGCAAGTGACTTCTCTCGGCAGCTCGCCCGTAAAGCAACTGAGGTCCTAGATCTGCCAGCCCCTGTTGTGGCAGGCTTAACTTCTCCCGCGGAACGACGGAAATCGTCACTCCAAGATGAGAAAGAAAAGGCCAAGAAGCAGGCCGAGCAGGAGAAAAAGAGTGCTGCGGGTGATCTTAAACCGGCACTCAAGCCTCCTCGTCGCCATCAACCCCCCATCTCCGCGACATCTTACCTCCCCATCTACACTGTGTCTTTGCCTCCGGCTGATCCCTCGAGCGCCAATACTTGCCCTGTCTGTATGGGTGCGCTCGTTAACCCGACTGCTTGCCAGACAGGGTATGTGTTCTGTTATGTGTGTATCTTCCACTGGCTGAACGGTGAGCACCAACGCCAACTGGATTTCATGACCGGCGAGGGCGCTGGCGCACCGTGGGAAGAGGAGATCACAGGCGATGATGAAGAAACGAAGAAAAATCCTAGTGGAGATGACGCTGAGTCAGGATTCCGCAAACGATCTGGTAAATGGGAGAGTGGCAAGGGGAGATGTCCTGTCACAGGACGGAGAGTGCTTGGAGGCACTGAGGGATTGAGGAGGGTATTGGTTTGATCCCCGGTCGCGTAGGCCCGATTTTCGATATATTAATCGTTAAACGCACACTGTACAGCAGATTTCCTTGGGTTCGAGTCTGAAGGTAAATCATTGCTCGAACTGTATATACAATGCAACAACATATCCTATCTCCCGTCCTCTTACTCTGCGTACTCGATTTCTGCTAGGTGCCTTATTGTACCATCTTTCTTATCACCAAGGTCTCATATCTGATTCTTAATAGATACAGTATTCCTCTTGGAATCAAACGATACAACGATACAATTCATAGCCCCAGCTTCCGTATCATATAGCCACGCTATATGGTTGTATTCTCACAGCTCGATGAGCCCAAACTTTCGTACCTTTCCGAGATTTCTTCTTTACCAAACCAAGAATCCTCATCTAAGCAGCCCTAGGGAGTGTCTTTAGTCGAAATATATCCCGGGAGATTGGCCTTGTCAATTTTGGCAGCGTATCGAGCCTTTATTCCGTGACCTCGTGTGAATAACTTCCAGGTGCCATCGAGATGTAGATGAATTGCACCCACAGAAGTACCAGACTTAGTTAATAAAGACACTGATATAACCTCTTGCATGTCGTCCTTGTCCGTCGAGGATAGATGGGCGTTGGCACCCCTAGACGAGAATATTAGAATATAAGTATTTTGGATTAGATCTTTCAAGTCCCAACATACAGGATGTTTGCAAAGACGATCTTTCGATCCTGAAAGCGGTTAGTATAAGAAGATGCATATTCCTCGAAGGTTGATCGGTCAACTAACAGCTTTCTTTATTGAATTGCAAACTGCTTCTATCGTATCTCGCCATCGCTTGCCGTTGGTGCCGTTTTTGGTGACAACATCCTCGAGGGGAGAGCCGATGAATTGGATCAGTCGCCTTTTAGTGGGCTGGTAGTTTCTCATGGATTTACGGTTCATGGTAGAAATTAAGGATGTTCAAGTAATTAGCGTGGAACTGGGGGTTTCAAATCGCAAATATGGGGGATATAGTCTTAGAAATGAGGGCTATTGATTTATGCAGTAATGACTAGGTCAAGCTAGGGCTAGATCCTTCGAGACAATACAAGCTATTTCCATAGTCCGACACCATTTTGAGAAATGACGTTCGAACGGCTCTTCATACAGTTCCATGAAACCCTGTTTAGTTCACAGATGTGTCAATATGTATACATAGATATATACGCATGTACCTATGTAGCCCTTAGGGACGTGGTTACCCAATTTGGAAGATTGGAACCAGCTTGTATGATTCTCGAGAGTCTGAATAAATGTATATGACTGCGAAATTTTGGACTTCATAACATCGCATCAAATTGGTTGTTTGGATAACGTGAATATGTAAATAGAACAGCTGCATTTCATACTAATAGTGCCAGACCGATTCTAGCATTACCTCTAAGACGTCTCCTCCCTGTCAGATATCTCTTCCTCTATGCCAGACCCCTCATCCTCCGTCATCTCGTCATCTCCTTCACCCTCCTCGTCTTCCTCACTCTGCTCGTCTTCCTCAACCTCCTCCTTGCATAGCTCATCTTCCAATTCACACATCTCCTCGTAAATCATCTCGTTGCACCTCTCTTCCTCGTCATCACACTCGTTGATATTGAACTCCTGCAGTCGAGACTCCACATCCTCAGGCAAGATTGGCCTAAAGTATGAATCAATCTTGCCAGGGACTGGTTGATCTAACACCTTCCTCGATCGTTTGTGTAATTGGAATCTTTGAAAATCTCGAACTGTTTCCGGATGGCTTGGTCGGGGTCTTTCAGTTGACGTTTCCTTGCACTAGCATCCTCGACTGATGGTTCTTCTTCTTCCCGGTGTCGCCTTTTCCCTGGCATGACTGTTTCTTGTGAGCATAGAACATATGAAGGGTGTTACTTTTGAAAGCTCACCAGGCAATGTGCAGATAGCGAATTCAGTTTGATATCAAAGTATAATAAGAAGATAAGAGAGACGCTGACTCGCCAGATTAGACAGTAGTCTAGCTTTAGAAATATTGTGAAAGTGAGAGATACCGGAGTAGGGGAAGGTATAACTAATGAGATATACAGTTGTAGCCCTAAAAGGCCTGGATGACCAGTTGGCCGCTATTTACCGCGACGTCATGTGTGGGGACCTCTTTGAACTCCGAAACATCGCCTTTGACCTGAAATCATCTGAATATGCAGCCTTTCCAGCTGCAATTTGAGTCGATTTTGAACCTCTTCAGATATGGAGAGTTTTGATGATGTTTCTCTCATCGGACTAGTGTCCCAGGACACACCTTTCCATGATGACCATCTCCCGACTCCATGCCCTTCAGACCCGAGTTTGGCGAAAGAAACCACAGGACCAGCTTCGACCCAAACGACGAGCATCAGATCATCTTCGCAGGTAGATCGCACCGACGATGTTGGAATAATCGATGACGCCTCCGTCGTGTCGGATTTCCCGTTGCCGTACAACCCGCCGCCTGGAGCTCGGATTGAGGAGGAAGAGGAAGGGGACGGGGAAGACGAAGAGCCGCAGGTGGCAACTTCCTTTGAGCGAGAGGCTTCGCCGACTTTTGCGCAGAAGCACCGATCAGCTTCCGACTCGGAGGACGAAGGGATCAATCGTATGCACAAATTTACGCTATACGAAACCGCAACCCGATTCTATATGGTCGGAATCAACCTGGCGGAGACTCGTTTTCGGATTCTCAAAATTGACCGGACCTCGGATTCCGGTGAATTAAGTATTACCGAGGATGACATGGTGTACAACAAAAGAGAGATGGTTCAGTTGCTGGATGCAATCGATGACGGCAACAGGAGTTCTGGCGGGTTGAACCAGAAGTGCAGTGCATGGGCATTGCTTGGATTCATCCGATTCACGGGCGCATACTATATGCTACTCGTTACCAAGAGGAGCCAGGTTGCCATGGTGGGTGGTCACAATGTCTATCAGATCGATGAAACCGAACTGATCCCGTTGACCACCTCGGAACCTTCACATCCTAAGGCCGAGAAGCAGTCGGAGGAGGCACGCTATATTGCGATCTTGAATAATCTGGACTTGTCGCGCTCTTTTTATTTCAGCTATTCTTACGATATCACTCGCACACTCCAGCATAATATCTGCCGGGATCGCGAGGCCCACCAGGATGGCCATCCACAACCGTCTTCACATGACTACCATTCCATGTTTATTTGGAACCATCATCTACTTTCCCCGGCTGCTGAGGCCCTTAAGAACCCCTACGAGTGGTGTCTACCTATCATTCATGGATATGTGGATCAGTCAAAGATGAGTGTCTATGGACGAGTGGTCTACATCACAATAATCGCGCGTCGATCCCGATTCTTTGCTGGGGCCCGCTTCCTCAAGCGAGGCGCAAACGACTTGGGATACGTGGCCAATGATGTGGAGACTGAACAGATTGTATGTGAACAGACAACAACATCATTCCATTCTGCTGGCCCAAGACTTCATGCAAACCCCCACTATACTTCATATGTTCAACACCGTGGGAGCATTCCGCTCCATTGGACTCAAGAAAACACGGGAGTATCACCAAAACCGGATATTGAGCTTAATCTCGTGGATCCATTTTACTCGGCTGCGGCGTTGCATTTCGACGATTTATTTCGAAGATATGGCGCTCCAGTCTATGTCCTGAACTTGGTCAAATCTCGCGAACGAACTCCGAGAGAGTCAATACTTCTCAAAGAGTTCACAAACGCTGTGACTTATTTGAACCAGTTTCTTCCCGAGGACAAAAAGCTCATCTACGAGGCGTGGGATATGAGTCGTGCCGCAAAAAGCCGGGATCAGGATGTCATTGAGACTTTAGAAGATATTGCAGGCGATATCATCCCCAAAATTGGCTTCTTCAAGAATGGGGATGACGCAGAATCCGGCTTGCAGCTTCAGAACGGTGTCGCAAGGACCAACTGCATTGATTGCCTTGACCGAACAAATGCTGCACAGTTTGTCATTGGCAAGAGGGCACTTGGCTATCAGCTCCACGCTCTTGGTGTCATAGACGATACAACTGTAGAGTATGATACTGACGCTGTCAATCTCTTCACGAACATGTGGCATGACCATGGAGACACTATCGCTATTCAGTACGGCGGATCGCATCTAGTGAACACCATGGCTACCTACCGCAAGATTAATCAATGGAGTAGCCACTCTCGTGATATGGTGGAAAGCTTCAAGCGGTATTACAACAACTCCTTCCTTGATGCTCAACGCCAAGAGGCATATAATCTCTTTCTTGGAAACTACACCTTCGCGCAGGGCATTCCGATGCTTTGGGATCTTCCTACGGATTATTATCTCCACCACACCGATCCCAAATCCCACCTCGACAGAAAGAAACCCAGCTACATCTCCTGGTACACACCAGAATATCTAAAGGCCAGGGAATTCCCACCCCTCCCATTCCATCCCAAAGAACCCCTCTCGCATTTCGATGACTTCTGGCTGGAATACTACCGACCACTTGCTCTGTCTTCCCTCTCTAAAGTTTTCTCCTTGAAAATGAACTCCACATCCCGCTATCTACCCCCTGTCCGCCCAGGACACCCCGTCCCGGATCTCAGTCCTTTTGTGCCCCGCATCCCCCCAGAGCAAATCCAGCGCGAGCGCCTACCACAGCGCAGCGTCAAGATCCAAGAACCATCCGCCAGCCGCAGTCGCGCCTCATCAAGCACGACGCCGATACCCGAATCTGCACAAACATGGGCCCACCAACCACCATCATCCGAGAAACAACCCCCTCTTACGGGCATCATCAAAGAGCCCGCTTTCAAAATCCCCCATGTATCCCGCATTCCACCCATCGACCCCCCTAACCCGTCCGCCCCCAGCAAAGCGGAAATCGCCCAGTGGACCCTTGGCCAGCTAGTCAGCGACTCGCTGAGTCCCTCTGTCACCGGTGCTGAGGCAGAAGAATACGAGCGGTACATCAATCACCCCCTCAAGGTCCCGCTTGTCGTCACATCCGAAGATGAAATGACTGCTTCGTCACTGCAAGACCACGGCTACAATCTCGATCTCCTGGAATACGCGAATAAGTGTAATGTCGAGGAATCTGCGCTGGAGGCAAGGGCTGGGATAAACATGCTTGCTTATGCTGAGTTTCTGGATGTCTCCGAGGACGGTCTTACTGTCGTGGGTGAGGACTATGAGAAGAAGAGGTATAAACGGTACCGCCAATGGTTGCGGGGGAAGAGTCTTTTCAAGCAGCGAGTTGATCCATGATGCTACGAACTTGAGTGTCTTTTTGTTTTTCTATTTTGGCGCTCAGTACAGCAAATTGATACCCTCATTGCATGTTATATTACTTTATCGAAGCTTCTATGAATCGTTTCTATTTACTACGAACCAGATATCTTCCTTGAATTGAGATTGTCATAATTGTTGTTTTATAATCGTTTTCCTAAATAACCTCCCAGACATACATTGCCAGTAACGCTCAAACAAACAGACCCTTAAGCTCTGCATCCGCCTCAACAAGCTCCTGGAACTCCTTCTCCACATTTTCCTTCACCTGCACCTGTTCCGGCTCTGGCCCATCAGCCGCAATAGCAACAGGATTCAGCAAAACAAGCTTCAAAACCTGAAGCGTCTGCTGCAACTCGCGCTTCAGCTTAGCCAGCTCAGCCACAGACCCTCCGCTATCCTCGGCAATATGAAGCCAGCATGAACTCAGCCCACTCAGGATCTCCCCGCGCCAGCGCCAGATGCGTGGGTGTGCGTTCTTGATCACCGCCTGCGTAGCTGCAGCTGCAGCTAGCAGGAGTGGAGGGTGCGCTGTTCCGAATGGGTTTGATAGTGTTGTGTAGAGGACTGGGATGAGTTCTTGCAGATACTTTGTAGTATGAATTCCCAGCTCGTTGGTGATGATTGTTATCTTTTCTAAGAGGAATGTTGAGAGACGGGGGTGAGGGAATGATGCGGTTGAGCCAGAGGCTGGAGTGCTGGAGCTGACGTGGTGGAATGAGGAGATGAGGTTTGATCGGAGGATTTTGGCGAGGCTGGTTGTGTAGGCTTCTTTATCCCTTTCGGATTGGGTTGGGCCTTTGTAGGCGGTTTTGAGGGTGGAGAGGAGGGCTGGGTATGCTGCTCCTAGTATGTCTAAGGATCTATCCTCGGATGTGATGGATGGTAGGGATAGAAGACACGGCGTGACGGCGTCTTCGAAGACGGAGGTGAGGTTTGTTCGTCGGAGGATGTCCGAGCCGCTTTCTTGGATCGGTTGAAGCAGCTGAGTGAGTAGAATACAACCTTTTGTTTTGAATGGAAGGTTGTTGTCGTCGATCATTGCTAGGATAGTGGGCACAAAAAGCTGGAAGTGCGTTTCGAATTGGGTCTTGTCTTCGGGTTGGTATTGTGAGAGAATCCACGACAGTACAGCTCCCACGTAGACATCAGTTGTCTTCCATGGCTTGGGCGATGCGTCTAGATCGCTTGCACCGAAGCGAGGTAGAGTTTGAGGATGGAAGTTTTTGCGGCCGGCACTGGTGATGGCGGGATTCTTTGTCTTTGCAAAAAGAGGTCTAATTCTCTCTCTGAGGATGAAGTCGATGGCAGGCCAGAATGTATTACCGCGTCGAGTGTCCTGAACCCACACGTTCATGAGCATCGACGCCGCATTGTAGCTGTCTGATGTGGCCCATGGGTTTTGCTTGTTGGCAAAACATGCCCCCGCGAGAAGAATGTCCGCTGCATTTTCTGGTTTGCTATTTGGCAGTCCTGCCAAGGGCTTGTTTAAAACTAGAATCAGCTCCAGAGCGAGCTCAGATCTAAACTGACTCTCGTTCTGGGCTTTGATAATATCTGACACAATTAGTCAAAGCTTCATATGTTGGTGAAAACCCTTACCATCCGAAATCTCGGCAGTCTCATCAAAATCAACTGCAAAATCCGATGAGGGCAAAGCAGCAGCGCTGGCCCAGTCGAATAAGTTATTCACGGCTTTGGCCTCGGCTGGTTTCAAGGGTCGCGGGCCTTGGTCATTGGGCAGCGTCCCATCCCAGTAGTCGATATAACTGGTCGCTGTAACGAGGCTCTCGCAGATCTAGAAGATTAGTCCATTTGTCTTAATTCAAAATGATAGAAACATACATTCAAATGCGTCGAGTGATCGTAAGCAGCAACGTTTTGCCATAATTGATGCAAATCACTTTTGGACGCCGCTGCAACGGCGGGGAAGAAACCGATTGGCATTTTGCCAGGACTCTGCACGAGAGCCTCACGGGCTTCTTTGCGCAATTTATCCATTGAAAATATTTACAATTAAAATGGAAGAGAAAAAAGTTGTAAACATTCAGAGTTCAAGTAGTTTAACCCTGGAAGTTGGGGTTTTCATTTGTCATCGGGGATCTTCATCTGGACGTCACTTCAATTCTGCTCGTCGACCCGCGATCTCCTCCAGCGCCTTTTCCTTGTCGGTGCTATCAGGATGAAGAAGTTGCCATTCTAGGGCCATGTTAACTGCCTTGGACATCCAGGGCCCCTTTTTACCCCCCAAGCTTTTCATAATTTCGTCGCCGTTTACAATGGGCTTGAGCTCACAAACACCCTCCAGATCTTCTTCTACAATGTACGCAAGGAACTGATCGTATTCACGGGCCACTGCACATTGTGAGTATTTCGGTGTTATCATCAAGGGGCAGTGGATCTTACCTTCTGCAAACTCACGAAGGGCCATGTTTTCTTGCAGGATAGCCAAGAGAATGCAAAGCTTCCAATCCTTATTCCACGACCGCATTTGCAACCCAATGCGCTGTCGAATTTCTGCCGGTGTTCCACTCACCTGGTTCGCCAGGAGAGCAGTTTTGGTCGCAGTTGTTTCCTTGTAATGAAGAGCAGCAGCGCGGAGCGCATTGAGTGTCTTGTTGTCACTGCGAAGGCTGTCCCTGCCAACCTCAACCGCTCGCGGGGGCAAGGGCTTGGATCCTTTCCCGGTACGGCCGGGGATCGAAGTCCAGGGAGCAAAGGTTGCAATCATCCAGGCGTAGTATATGGTAGTTTCGTCGCGGAACAGGATCTCACGAATGCGCTTAGTAACCGCCTGAAGTTCCTCGCTGTCACCGGCTTCTGGATGCAGCAATCGTGCCAAAGTATTGTAGGCAAGGGGCCATGTCGATGTATCGGCCTTGACCTCGTCCTGATGATTAGCGAAGATAGTGGGGAATAGTTGGAGTCGATCGATGAACTGCAATGCACCGCGAGGGTCGGGGCCTAAGATATGGGATACGACTGGTTAGAAATGTAAAGTACCGGGCAAGGGCAAGCGCAATCACTCACCACGCAACATCTTTTCCAACTCTGCTCCCACTCGCTCTTTGCTAATTTTGAGCTTCAATGCTTCGCGGATATCTTCAATCTGCATAGCGGTTTCGGTTTCGGGCTCAATTTGATACCCCAGTCTGCTCGCAAAGCGGATCAATCGAAGCACACGCAGTGGGTCATCTTTGAAGGTTTGGTATGGTTCCATTGGGCATCGAATAATATTCTTCTTCATGTCGTCCAGTCCTCTCTCAGTGAGATCCTCCAGCCGTGACTCATTAAGGTTGTAGAAAAGCGCATTGATAGTTGCATCGCGTCGCAGAGCGTCTTCGACAGCGGTGCCGAACTCCATCTGAGGATTTCGACTGTCATCCGTGTATGTTTCCTTGCGCAGATTGACCAAATCAATATCCAAGCCGAAGATTTTGGTTGTGACGGTCTCGAGATGCTTTGACTTTTCTGGGTTGGCCTCGATTTTGTGAAGGCTCACAATGGCGTCGTGCATTTCCCCATTCGGGCCTGTCTTGTATTTTTCAAGGTTCTCTGGAATATCCAGGTAGTCTTTCAGAGCCATACCAAACTGGTATCCCGTCATGTTGCTGATACCCACATCGATGTCATGGCTCCCGACTCCGAGCAGCTTGTCTCTGACCCACCCGCCTGTGAAGCGCAAGACAGTCTCGGTGTGATCTTTCGCTGCCCGGCCTCCCTCTGCCATTTTCTGTTCGGTGATGTATTGTGCGACATCGAGGAGTAAGGTTCGTAGGGTGCTCTCAAGCGGAGTGAGCTCGATGGTAGGCATGGCGGGGCTCATGGTTGCGTATGAGCCTTCCCGCGTCGGGGAAGAAATACGTCGCCTCTTGCTGACTCGTTCTGAGAAGTCTGGGTCCGATTCGGGGCTGCGCATGGAAGTGCGACAAGGTACAGATGCAGAGTAAGTTCGGAGGGGTAGTTGTTGTTCTTGAAACGGGTGTATTTGACCAGCTCTTCTCGCTAGAGTGCGGGCAAGTGGAGCTTTAACTGAAGGGAGACCAGAAGCCTTAAATAGACACACGAAAGGGCGCGACAGCATTGAACATAGCTAGATCAGATGGTCTGAGAAAGTGAGTCAGTTTGATTGTCGATAAGCATGACCCTCACGTGGTTTGCATCACCACTTGGAGATCGATAATCAGCTCCTACCTAAGTACTTTGTGTTGCATTTACAATTGACAAGACGATCTTCAACTTCCTTAAAAGGTTTTAGTGCCTTACCTGCCCCCGGGTTCCGTCACTCTATTTTGTTGTTGCCCGTGTCAGTGCTTATCGGCCCGAATCCGTCGACTTGGCTTCTCCCCAACAACACCTCCGTGAAGCCGCATCCCACTCGCTCTATTACACCTCGTGCGACCTCATCTACCAGTCGATGGGGCCTATCGATCAACTACACTCGCTTTAAATCTGCACAAAGCAGCAGGTGTCCGCCCATGACATCGCCCGGAGATGCTGCTCCGGTCAAACCTCCGCCGTCCTTCTCCCCCGGCGTTGCGCGAGTCGCATCCACATCACCATCACGATACCCCGGGGAGCATGAAACAACGCAATCTTTAGATGCAGAACTGGCAGAATCCCAGTCTGTCTCATCGCCGACGCCTCTTTCAGGCACGATCGCCGACCTACCAATACGGCCTGGCTCGTCGCACTCGCGTTCTGGGAGGTCTTCAACTCCACAGTTAGCAAGGTCATCAATCGGTTCGCCCTTTGATGGAAGGTCTGATGGCTCGGAGGATATAAGATCATCAATTATCCGGTCATTCTCACCTACGATCGCAGTCCATGCCTCCGAGGATACCGACGATTTGGTGAGGAACAAGGGGTTCAAGGGGGGATTCTGGGAGTTGATCCGGCCTTTTGGAGAAACAGTTTCCGGAAAGGTGGTGATCCGGGACAGTATAGGCTCGAGTCGTGCCTGGGAGGACTATGGAGTGCGCCTTGCTGATTTCAAAGGGATCGGCAGGGCTCCGGCTAGTCGAGACTCTGGGCCCCTAGCGCAGATGGAAGAGGTGTTGACCAAGCAGTTAGACTCTTCAAACGGCATGCTTGGTGCATCGGTGCGCACAAAGGATGTTTTGGGATTCCCTGCAACAACGCCATTATGCAAGTCATTTTTGCAACAACTGCTGTGCTCGGCACCTACAGCGCCCCACGAGACATTTGGCCACCCAGTAGCCAATGTAATAGCCATCAGCTCGCGCAACGCAGCTCCGCTGGAGACACTCAGGCAACTATACGCCGACGGTACCACTGGGGACAAACAGCTACCCGACTGGGTCAACCAGGAGTATCTTCGGTATTATGTTTTAGTTCATGACGAAGAACGAGATGATATCACGGAATCTATCAAGCTTTATGATCAGATGAAGCGGCACTTTGGGCTACACTGTCATCTTTTGAGACTTCGGAGCAGCCAGTGTGTGGTGACAGACGACGATAGCATGCAACTTCCCCAGTGCGAATGGCTTTCGCCGTTAGAGCATCTGTCGGGAGCAGGTGAAGCAGGCAAGTTTTCGTCATTGCATACTCAGACATAAGCTAACTTTCCGCTAGAAGCCTTGGTTGACCTCGGTACTGATGGTACACCATATCTCTTTGGGTCCGATGCTACTGCAATTAGGGCATTCATTCGAGAACTCGTGGTCCAATCCGTCATTCCATTCATGGAAAATAAAGTAGCGGTCTGGAACGACCAAGTTGCATCTCGGAGGCGTGGTATAAGCGGCAGATTTATGTCGATGTCTCGGCGATGGGCTGGTTTCGGTTCAAGTTCGCGTTCAAGTATCGGAGGCTCTTCAGGTGGCAACAGTGGGAACTACGATACAACACAACATTCTTATAGTCCAGACTCCCCGGAGGCTGTCTTGCGGAAGATGGCCGACTATGCGTTTATGCTCCGCGATTGGAAGCTAGCTGCGTCCACATATGACATGATTCGATCGGACTATGGCAATGACAAAGCCTGGAAATATCATGCCGGTGCCCACGAAATGTGCGCTGTTAGCATGCTTCTAAATCCATTGGCCACATCAGCCAAAATCAAGCTTGAGAGCGTCGACCAAATGTTCGAGACTGCTTGCTACTCCTATCTCACACGTTGTTCAGATGCGACACACGCACTACGATGTTTATCCCTAGCGGTTGAACTTCTCAAGTCTCGTGGCGGATCAGCCACCGAGAGCGCAGCCAAATGGGCCATGCGGGTCATGGACTTTGGTCTTGTGGGCTCAGTTGGTCAGATCCTGTACACTGAAAGGGTAGCAGCTTGCTATGCTTCAAAGACTGCGGTTGGAGCAGCGAAATGGGGTGGTCGTCGCCGAAAAGCTGGCATGTGGAGCACCCTTGCTGCTGATCAATGGCTCAAAGCGGGCCAACCAACCCTAGCTTCAGCCTGTCTGGAAGAAGCGGAGCGTCTCTATGCTGACGTGTTGCAGGCTAACGGGGCGTTCCCCATGGCTGAGATGCAGAGCTTCGTTGACAATCTGCGTCATGCTGTCAAGGTTGAATATCTTGAAGCGAGGGGATTCGATGCCCGAGATGAACCAACTAGCGAGGATCCCTTGGGCACTGAAGAGACCAGTGAGAAGCTCGACATGCGTCATCATCGTCGGTCTTTGGTTGGGCCTCCTGTGCAGCTGGATGCCGGAGGTCTCGACACAACGCAGGGGCCTCTGGACCCTAAGAGTCCACCCAATGATGACTTTGAACAAGCTTGAACTCATCACGGCCTTAATACCCTCGTGATAGCATACATATAACCATAGAATACAAGCCTGGTCAAACATAAATTTACGTATGTACGATGCACCAACAGAAATCCAGTTTCCCTTCCTCTTACCCTATTTTTATACTATACTATCTATCTAAGGCTCCTAAATACCACGATGAGATGATGAAGATAATATAACATACAGGCCTTACTCTCCCAACCCTTTTATGTTGTCAATTGTATTAAACCTAGTTCGACTCCGTCTGTGGAAGCTCTTGCTTTGAGTCTGCCTTAAGCAGGTATGAGTTGGCTCTTTCCCCCATAAGGTTGTTTACTGTTGCTGTTGCCATATTCGTAGAGATGGAAACAAAACTACTCTCCTCGCACGTAACTCTTCTTCCCTCCTCTCCCCTAAGTAAAGGAATACCACCCGACCCTGTAAGTTCCCTGCAGAGACATTTTCTGTGTGCTGAAGTGATACTAACAAGATTGATATAGTCTCATGGTGCTGGTGCTGCCGCCGGCGGCACCGGCAGGAAATGCCCCTGTTCATCCAGCACGGTCACGATAGCCATTTCACCGAGTGCGTCAACCTCAATACTGCCCGTGCGGCGGTTGAGGAGCAGTCCGCCTCTGAGACGCCTGCTGCCCCTGAGACTGACGGTATGATGTCCAGGGGTTTGACTGCGTTGGTGACTTGGTCCGTTTGGTTTGGCCAATCAATTCAAAGCTATGCCAGCCAAATCATCAACCGGTCAGCTGCCGATCCGACGCTGACTCCGTCTATCAGTCCATCGACCTACGGGTCGAGGGAGCGCCGGTCGACGGTCCCGGTCCCAGAGCCGCTGTGGTTCGGTACCACCCGAGGGCTGACGTTATGACGCCTGAGGGTCGAAACACCTTGCTGGGTGCCAGGGAATATTATCTCCCCGCCAGCGAGGGCTCATATGCGTACCGTGTCTTCAATCTCCTCCCCGGCGAAACGCTCGTGGGAGGAAGCACGGAATCTGTGGCACCCGCCAACCAGGCTCCCGCAGATAGCACGCAGTTTGAGCAGGTTTTGAGGGGGGTTGTCAAAGGTCTTAAGGCCGTGCTGTCGAGGTGAAGGGGGTCGAAGGGTTGGGTGGTGGGGGCGCCCGGGGCCGGGGCAGTTCCCTGCGGAGCGCGGCCTGCGGGCCGCTTATATGTACCTTCATGTGGTCACTGCACTATAGAATGCGGTTGCTGTGTCATCGCCCGGGGATTTGAGATAAAGCCATCGACAACTGACGGAGCTTGGCTAGAAGTTACCAAAGGGCTTGTGGCTGAATTGGGCAATACTGACAATAAGACCTATTATGCTCGATATATGCGGGCTTTCGTTATCGGTATTCAGCCGGGGAGGGACCAAGCACCCAGATGGACATGGTGATAACTGGAGAGGATATTAGAATGGATATTGCAATTGGCTAAGGTATACCTTTGTTGGACACTTTGGAATTTGATTGTGTTTCAGACCTCAGCTGGCCGAATTGGCTACACCCAGGGTATTTATATAAAGTTAAGGTTATTCCTAACAATAACCCGGGGTAGTGCAGTAGTTAAGAGCAATGTCAAACTTGCAAGGTTGCCCTCTTAACGAGCCACAGGCCTGGGTTCGATTCCCCTTGGAACCAAAGTTCGCGGTCTGATGGTCATCTGGGCGATGTATCGCTGGGAATCATCCTCTTCTTTCCTTCCTTTTTTGCTTCTTTTTTTAAAAAAAGAAGGAGAACAAGCAAGGAAATTAGTTGTAAATACAGAGGAACATCTACGGATCTATGGTAGCAATAGTGGGGCCGGGGATTTATATAAAGTTAAGGTTATTCCTAGCATTACCCGGGGTAGTGCAGTAGTTAAGAGCAATGACAAACTTGCAAGGTTGCTCTTAACGAGCCACAGGCCTGGGTTCGATTCCCCTTGGAACCAAAGTTCGCGGTCTGATGGTCATCTGGGCGATGTATTGCTGGGAATCATCCTCTTCTTTTTTACCTCTTCGAAAAAAAAGGAAAACAAGCAAGGACTTAATTGTAAATATAGGGCAGTATGCCAACTAACCTACCGATTTGGGTCGATGGGGGATTTATATAAAGCTAAGGTTATTCCTAGTACTACCCAGGGTAGTGCAGTAGGTGTGCACTGTATCCAATCTCTACTTCTTCAATCGGCGACCCCGGAGCAGAGATTGCGTGGTCTTCGCTCTCGCTCTGTGTTGCGTTGGGAATTCAAAGTTCCGTAAATTATACCCTATAGTCTTCCCCAACAGATGACAAAAAAAATGGATTCCAATCCTTCATATCTCTGTGCATCCTATCATAGAAAAGCACGGACTCGATCGGTGAGAACATCCAACCTGGTGAGCGGACTAGCCGAAGCTGCACGAGACATTCCGTAGGTGATAACCCTGCTGCGGGACCTACATAGGTCCTGCATTCGATGCCTCATTGTAGGACAGAGATCTCTCACTTGTGTGTTGTCGTAGGGTATTTTTGTTTCCATTTCGGGCAGTTTTTCTTTCTGCATTGTGTCGGGGCAACCCTCTCTTTTCCCCCTGGCCTAGGCATAGCGGAACGTGATGTGATGTGATGGCAGAGACAACAACCACGTTATACATGTGGCCCCCGAGATGTGGCCCCCGAGGAGTTAGACTGAATGGATTGGATTGCCTATCTGTAAGGAGTTGGGTCCGAACATTGTTGAGAAACAGTCAGCGAAGTCGAAGAAATCATATCCGTTCCGTGTGCATGAGCATGAGCATTCATTCCACAAGCATATGATTTTGGGACTATATCGAAAATTAGGTGAGTAATTGTACAATATGTATATGTATATATATATAAATTTTTTTTTACCTCGTCCTTCACAAACAAAGAGCTCCCAGGTTATAACAAATTGAACCAAAACAGATAGATCTAGGGCATTGAAGTGAACCCTAGATGTACATGTCTCAATTTACCAAAGTGTGCGTATAGACCAGGTGCGCGAGGAACTCTAGGAATAGAAAAGAAACGTGCCACTTATTGTCACTTGCTCACGTATTCAAGTGAAATTAGAGAGCATATGTACTCAGTATGGCACGAAGTGATCAACATCGCAGTACATTTAAGCATCAAAACATTCGAACGCGTCACGTGGGGCTTATCGATAAAGCTGTACTCCGTAGACGACGGAGGCCGCAGTGGATGCGCAGATGACCCCATCTGCTTTGTCTGCAAGGTCCACACTCAAAAACACAACTTGACCTATTATTTGCTTAGAGAGAGGCACACCATTTCTCATCAGCATACCCTTGCATGATGAGCGAACTACTGAAATATATCCTCACCCACGAGGAAGCATTCCGAAGGTAACGAACCGAGTCTCAAAGAGAAGCCATAAAGGCTACCAAAACAGAGGAAGAATTCATGCTTACCCTCGGTTTCATGTCTTTAGAAACCGTTTACCCTCCCTCTACTCCGATTTCACACCTCAGAAGAAGACAAATCCCGACGGCTACGCTGTTAACGTCGCGGCATGGGAACAAGCACTCAACCGGGCCGCAAAGCGCGGCTATACCTCCTCACGCGGTGTACGGGTACGTTCCGGCTCGACCATATCAGCCAAGGGCGGAACAACACCTGTAAAACGAAAGAAGACAGACCACTTGATTCTGCGAACGGATGAGTCGCTCCTCCGGGATTTGGAGAGTCCGGAGTGGGGGAGACCCGTAGCTCTGGGTACTGTATTTGTGGGTCTATTATCTTTCTTTTGGTAGAAGGGTTGTTGGGCTAACCAATGGGTGTTATAGGACGAGGCAGTGCGCAATAATTCGATGATTCCATTGCATGTTTACAAGACCACTGCTGGGCTTCTGCAAAAGAAAAGTCAGTGGAAGCTAATTGATCCCGGAGTTCTCAGTCCTTGGAATGTCATGAGCTGGGGAGCCCGGCAGCTCAAAGGCTTCGTTGTAGGTTCTGAGAGCGATTCGGCACCGAAGCTGCAGGTACAGGAGTTGGTCTTGGTAGAGAACCTACAGGAAGCGGCAGACCTAGCTGTTAAGAAAGCTACAGGCAGCAACTCATCCAAGCTTGACCTTATCTACTCTAGGGAAAGCTTCGTTGAAGAGTTCGCGGCCATACTGAACGATGCTACGGAATTATCAGATGCAGATTTTGATGTCTTGTTGCTTTATTTATCCCGCGATAGCGGTGCTATTGCATACGATGGCAAGGTAAGTTGGACTATAAATATAGCCAGACTACCCAGATATTGACTGATTGATGGCTAGGCAATCAAGTTCAAATCAGCGGATGAATCGGCGGAGATCACCCAACAGGACACAACCATTGCATCCATCAAGATGTTGGTGTCGACTATGTCGAAACAGGTCACAAGCCTGGAAAAAAAGATCGCCGAGCTGACTGTGTCCGCAAAGACGGCCTTGGCGAACAAGAACCGCATCTCAGCGCTGTCCGCTGTGCGTTCCAAGAAGATGGCTGAACACAACCTCCAGCAGAGGTTTAATACCCTCATGCAGCTCGAGGAGGTTTATTCAAAGATCGAACAAGCTGCTGGCCAGGTGGACATGGTGCAGGTCATGCAGGCAAGCACTGGTGTGCTTCGCGGTCTGCATACTCAGATCGGCGGTGCCGAGAGGGTTGAGGACATCGTGGAAGAATTGCGGGAGGAGATGACCAAGGCGGATGAGGTCGGAAGCATCATGAACGAGGCCGGCCCGGTCATTGACGAGGGAGAGATCGATGATGAGCTTGCGGCGATGGAGAAGAGCGACAGAGAGGCGAGAGAGAAGGAGGAGGCAACAGTCACCAAGAACAGGCTTGCCGAGCTGGACAGTGTCAAGCAAGCCTCTGATGAGGCCTCCCGCCGTGCACGTGCGGCCGAAGATGCGGACTCGGCTCTGGCAGATAACATTATTGATAGGCTCTCTAACATGTCTGTCGAGGACCGCCCGATGCAAGCAAACTGAGACTCCCCAAACTGTGGGAGAGATATCTGTTTTGTGTGAAAGAACAATTTGCTCTTCTGGGTGCTTCCCAATTCGAGTTCAATACGACTTGTTTTGAGATCACCCAGATAGATCAATGACATGATTGGCATCGGTATCTGGGCTGGACTCCACGCCTGCACCATTCACCAGTAATCCAGCACCCTGCTGGGGCCCTGGTTCCCTCTGCCCAGATGAAGACGAAGATTCTCCAGGGATAATGGATCGTGATTGGGCCAGACTCTTTTTACGCGCATTCGCGATTAAACGCTTGAAATCGTCATCATGATTGTTTGACCACTCATTGGCATCGAAGTCCTTGCGCATCACATTATTGGAAGTGGTGAATGGTGACGGGGCTGTGGCATGCCCACCCTGTGTACGTTCCCAAACGTCCAGTTCCTGGAGCAATATCCGCTTAGACTTGGGATATTTGGAGTCGCAATTTGCATTCCACAAGTTCATCCACTCCGTGTGACGTCTCTGCAACAGCTGTTTTTGTCCCCAGTCCGGGATTCCGAGATCTCGGAGCTTCTTCCGCAATGCATTATCCTTTAATATGGAGTAGTTTATAGCCGGAAGCCGCTCGGGCTGTTTGGTGGGGAGTGTGAGGCCTCTTTGGGGTATGGCTTTTAATGACCTGTAATTATCGCCCAGTTAGCACCGTGTTCTAGACCCATGGAATAGAATTAACATACCCGAAAGATGCTGGTTTTGTAGGGGTTTTCTTAGGCGCTTCTTCTTCCTGTTGGTGCACGTTGAGGTGTGGAAACACTGCCTCTTCCTTCATTTTGCGAAAGCATATTGGGCAAGAGACTAACCCATCTTCTGTGAGGCGATTAGACGGGTCTGGTATCCGCGTGAGAAAAGTGTCATACCGGGCATATATTCTTCATCGTCTTGGCTATCCTCGATGACTTCGGGCACGATCTGAGGAACAGTTCGGTCGTCTGTCGAGCTATTTGTGGATCTTTGAGAGCGAGTCCGTCGGCCTTGCGAACTTGTTTCTGGGACCTGTGGCTCCTCTTCCACCTGATTGACCTTGCGCTTCTTGCGGGTCGGCTTCTCTATTTCGTCCTCCCCCTTAGCAAGGCGCACATTTTCCCTCCTCGCAAGATCTAGTACACCAGGTCGTGCCAATTTAAACGCGTCGACAAGTTCCTGCACTGCCCAATTGCGACGTAGTTTAAGCTCCTGATCAGAGCTTCGACACGCTGGACACTTGCCTTCTGCACTAAGGCAACGGCGAATACATAGCGAGCAGAATGTATGACTGCAGGAAGTAATAACGGGGTTATCGAAGAAGTCTTTGCAAACTTGACATCGTAATGAGGATTCGAACGGCGCGAGTAGTGAAAGTGGCGTTTCCAACCAATCGGTGGAGTCGGCGAGCTCGAACGACTGAGCCATTTAATCGATACTTAACCCCTGAGCTCGAGAGCTCTTTTCTATAGAAATTCCAACCGGACTGGCCCGGCGATAGCTAACGAAAGAGGAGAATGTGAGTGGAGAGCCGGCTGAGCAAGAGACCGCAAATGCCAAGACTCGCTGACTGATACGCGTTAAGTGGTTGAGCACGCGTCGGAGCAACTTGCACTTCAACAGCAACCATGGACTCGAAGTTGTATCTGGCTGAGAATGTTCTCAATGAGCGGCGCCCTGTATGCTTTTATCATGCCCTCATTACAAGCAGGAGCTTACCAGAATTAGGTCACATACCGCTTATTGAGCCGGGCGCTCAAAGTGCACGCCAACCGGGCCAAACAGTATGTTCTGCGCTCGCAGCAGCAGAAATCGGATGTGGAATTGACACTGACACGCCATTGGATAGGATCCTCTTTGAATTTCACCGCAACGAGAACGCGAAGAAGCCACAGACCGTCCACGCAACCTACGTCATCTCCGGTATCCAGAAAGCGCCTGAGCCGGCCCCTACGAACGGCCACGCGGACGATGAAGATGAGATGATGCAGAGTAGCCCCTACTTGCCCAGCTCAATGCCGAACCAGGATACAACCTCGGACTCGATTCGCACTTCCTCCATCGTGTTAGCACGCGAGGAAGACCTGGAAGGTACGCAGATTCGTGGATCTCGGTGATGGACTGATTACTGAAGGCCTCGAGCAGATGCGAAATCAACATTCCAGTCGATATCTACAATCCATGTCTACAGTCTACAGCCTACAGCTCTACCTGATTTGAATGTGTTGGTTGATGCCAACCGGGAGATTGCGAGTACAGACGGACAGGAGGATCCATTGGAGTGTGGGAAACAATGGGGTATGATCCAGAATCGGAACGTCAAGGTAGGTCATTTATTACTCGACAGGTCTATCGTGATCTAATTTTCACCCCTACCAGCGGAGAACTGGCGCGCGCCCACCCCCACCTGCAGCTCCAGCTGTCAAGGCGCCGGCTGCCAAGGCATCGAAGTCTCCGACTGAGTCGACGGTGCCCGCTAAACGGCCGCTGCAAAAAGAAACATCCTCAGTGAAGACGGAAGATACTAAGCCCGATGAACCGAAGTCTGAACCATCCTCTGCTGCCAACTCCCAGGCGTCCTCGAAGCCTTCAGGTAAAGCAGCGGCACCCAAGCAAAAAGGCAATCTTTTCAGCTCTTTTGCCAAGGCGAAGCCGAAGACAAAGGCATCAGCTCCAGTAGAACCGGTTCGTGCACTTACTCGGGCAGCATTTGTTATTGATCTTGTTTCACTAACCTTGACTACAGGCCGCACCGAGTGCAGAAGATGGTTAGTTAACTCCAGTGGGATTTGATACATTAGCTAACGTGTTTTAGTCATGCTTGATGATGCATCTGAAGAAGAGGCAGAAGAATTGTTCCCTGATAGCACCGCTAAAGCAGCAGCAGAAAACCGTGAGAACAGGAAAGAGCGCGAGGCAAGGCTCAAGAAGATGATGGATGATGACGATGACGAGGCTGACGGTATGCCCTGGCCCTCAAACACCAACCCGAAAAGAACCAACTGACATATATCCAGACGAAGAAATGCCCGATGCCGATGAGGAGCCACGGGAGCCCACGCCTGTTGAGCAACCGCCACCACCCAAGCCAGCCGAACTTAAAGAAGAAGTGACCGTGCAGGGAGGCCGGCGGCGAGGCAAGCGGCAAGTCATGAAGAAGAAGACGGTCAAGGACGAAGAAGGATACTTAGGTCTGTGCATCCCGCTGAGATCCCTTCGTTTGACGAGGTATACTAATTTCTTACAGTTACCCGGGAAGAGGCGACGTGGGAATCTTTCTCCGAGGATGAGCCGGTGCCTAAGAAGAAGCCCGCAGTTAATGCTCCCAAGGCGAAAGCTGGCAAAGCTGCGGGACAGGGTAATATCATGTCTTTCTTTGGGAAGAAATGATGTAGCATTATTGAGGTGTCCAATGAATTTCTAAAAGCATAGATATCTAATACCAAAGCCATATGTCAAGTATATCAACCCAAAAAAGGAAATTCCGTCATGTCGATCTTCTCCGCACTTTGTGTGGGGAAGAGTGTCATCGTGCCCGGACCGATGTCACCTCGCTTTCACCGTGTACGTTGTATTCCTCCGAGGGAACTGCCTTAAGGTTCCTATACCAGGCTATGTAGCTTAAAATATACTTGTGAAAAGCCACGGAGGAATCATATGTGTGCAGTGGAATGTATCCCCGTCCGGTTGGGATCGACATACATCCCCTCTTATTTACCCCGGCCTTTTTCCCTGTAACACTACAAGTCTGTCTCTCACTTTGTTCCTACGTGACACCTGCGCCATGACTTTTCTTGCTGTGTTTGCAGTCTCTCTGCTGGGTCTTCAGGCCGGCGCCCTCCCAGATAGAGACGACCCAGCCATCTTACGACGCGCCTGCCCAGACTACACCTCCTATGCATCAACACCACAGTGAGTGTCTACAATCCCATAGAGATGTACTGAATATCGGCTAAATGATGATTTAATATCACAGCGCTCCCTATAGTGGTGGTCCCTTGAATCTTCCCTTCCAGCGGCCCGCGGAACCATGTCGGACATTCTCATCCCCCGCCGTGGAGAAGGTGATTGAAGATATCACCTCGCGTCTAGTCGATAAAGATCTGGCTCAGCTATTCCGAAATGCATTTCCGAACACCCTAGACACTACAATTCGGTGGCATACGAATGGATCGGCATCATCCGCCACCAATGCTAGGCGGGACGGCGCGCAATGGACCGGCGTGCAGACCTTCGTTGTGACAGGCGATATCAACGCCGAGTGGCTGCGTGACTCAACAAATCAGCTCACAAATTATCAGAAACTGGCGGCCAAGGACAAGAGTCTTTACTCGCTGATCCTGGGTGCTATTAACACCCAGTCCGAGTTCGTCATTCAGTCGCCCTATTGCAATGCTTTCCAGCCACCGGCTCTCAGCGGCATCAAGCCAGAAGCCAGCACCCAAAAGGATACTGTGCATCCTGCCTATGATGAGTCTTTTGTATTTGAGTGCAAATATGAACTTGATTCTCTGGCCCATTTCCTGCAGCTAGGCACTGAATTCCATGAGCACACTGGTTCGACTGAGTTCTTGACCGATCGATGGTATAAAGCGTTGCAAACTGTGCTGAATACCATTGACGCGGAGTCTGAGTCTACCTTCAACACTCAGGGCCAGTTCGTCCGAAATCAGTACACATTCCAGCGAGAGACTACCATTGGCACTGAGACCCTCAACCTAGCTGGTGTGGGTAACCCGCTAAATAGCGAGACCGGCCTAATTCGCAGCGCGTTCCGGCCTAGTGATGATGCGACGATTCTAGGCTTCTTCATTCCGCCCAACGCTATGATGTCCGTACAGCTCCAAAAGACGGCGAAAGTCATCAAGGCAGCCGGTGGACCTGCAGCTCTCGTTGCAGACCTACAGGAACGTGGCACCAAGTTAGCTAAGGCAGTTCGGGACCATGGCATTGTCCAACACCCCAAATATGGAGATGTCTATGCCTTCGAAGTCGACGGGTACGGGTCCCGTATTCTCATGGACGATGCCAATATCCCCTCGCTGCTCTCATTGCCTTACCTCGGCTTTGTGGACAAAACAGACCCCGTCTACCAGAATACACGCAAAATGATCACCGACAAAGCCTCTAACCCGTATTACCTGGTCGGTCCACAGTTCCACGGCATCGGTGGTCCACATATCGGTCTTGAGAACGCTTGGCCCATGTCTCTACTTGTCCAAGCTATGACATCCGATGACGACGCTGAGATCATTGGAAACCTCAACCTTGTTCGGAACTCTAGCTTGCTTGGGCTTGTCCATGAATCTATCAATGTTACCAACATCAAAGACTACACCCGTCCTTGGTTCTCGTGGGCGAATTCGGTCTTCGCGCAGACTGTTCTTAAAATTGCGGCTGAGAGGCCTCATTTGATCTTCGGTGCCAATGCGAAGCCTTATACTGTCCAATAGAGTGCCTGTTTGTGGTTTGGGCTTCATTGGCTTTTTTTTTAAAAAAAATACCTGTGGACCTTAATCCTATCATTATATCCTTACTTTATCACTATTCATTGCATGAATTCTGGAATGTGGCAGTCCTTTTTTTTGATTCCTTAGCATTTCAAGTTCGACGCATTTTTCAACGTCTTTGTCAAGAGTAGATTTAATGACCAGTCTTAGTGTCCGATGAGGTATATATGTTTTTGTGATGTACGCAGGAGACCACTTGGCATGTTGGTGCCCATGTGAGATGTGGCTCAAGCATGTCTCGGATCAGGGTCTAGTTGAGGATCCGATGAGACCCGAACATCCCACCAAAGAGGGTCTCGTTGTGAAACTCCTTCTACCAACTACGTATGTACGGAGTATCACTAGATCATTTGCTGTATTGTATCATATTGAGACTTTTCGCTTTTGCCTACATGATCCATCAATCTACCCAGAGTCTTTTGACAGCCCGTTACAGCCATAGCTCTTACAGCAATGACCTGGGGCTAAAAGGCCTAGTGCCACCGTAGGCATTAGCTTGGCATTAGCTTGATCCTTTTGACCTTCTCATCCAGTGAGAATATAATACGCCTAACCTTCCCAAAGAAAGCGAACTTCAACTTTTCACACTATCTACAATGGCATCGCACTTTCTGTTAACCCTCTTTCACCAACTCTTCAATATCTTCATCCATTCCACCGGAGATGGTCGACTACTTGCGCGAGTTCATGGACTCATACAGAAAGAACCCGCTCAATCCAATAATCTTTTACTATTAGTACCGATTGCTTCATTGGTTATCCTTGATATTCTAGTAAGCCACTAAGAAATCTCTATCTTCCCCCACAGAGGCTAATGGGCCGCAGATCCGATATATTATTGGGTATGTCTTAATGTCTATCTTGATCATTGAAACTATGGAGAAGCAAATCAATGCTTCTGAGCACGGCGACAAGAAGTCAGCTCCCTCCAGCTGCCAACTACTCCGAACCATTGCCGTCCTATACCGCAAAGGCGGCCTCCGTCTTCTCCTAAACGGCATCGGGACCGCCTGTACCTACTGGGTGATGCACTCCTCGGTAGCAAAACTATCAAGCATCCTATTTCCCAGTCCGGTCGCGTATATCATTGCATCAATCCTTCTCGCTGAGAAGCATTTCTTCTGGACTGCGCACACCATCCTTCCACGCGACCAGCTACACCTCGTGCCCGAACCCCGTGACTGGCGACGATGGAAAGCCCTAGTGCTTCCCACTTTGGTCTATGCCGTAGCCGAAACGGTGATGATGCATGTGCCGGCTCTATTCGACAGCGATCTGACCGCACCGGAAGAGGAAGTCGCGATCATCGGACTGTCGTACATTGTGGGATCTGACATCCTGATAGCCGGATTCATGCTTTTTGCCCAGCTGTTTCTCCTCTTTCCCTCTTACATAGTGTTAATCCTGGTCCAGGCGAGTCTTCTGCCGCCCACCTGCGAGACGCTGGTCTTTATGCTGAGAGAGCAGCAGCGGGGTAGACGGATCGGGGAGACCTTTGCGGTTAACGGAGGGCCACTACGAGCACAGGAGGCGGTGCAGATGGTTGGGGTGGCACGGTTGCTATGGTGTCTGGAACTGCATGGAAAGATGTGTTTATGCTTGTTTGGGGTTGCCGCTGTGGTGCATTCGGTGGTCTACTCTATGAAGTAGAAGGGGATATCCCCAAATGTCGGGCGAGACATAAAAGCTTTCTACTTCCTTGGGTCAGTCGAGTTTGAGATACAGTGACGATTACATCACGAATCAAACCCCTTACCATCATACCAGAACAATCACCCTTTCCATCCTCATCAACAGCCCAGGCTGCAACCCTATCACCAATTAATACAAATTAGCGACAAGATCCTATACGAACACTGCATTTTTAAGAAAGCAGCATACCCCGCCCATGCACTCCGAGTTGGCACAGTCCAATTTCATTTGAAGGGTTTCGGCATCATTATCGGCAACCCATTGGTCGTCATCAAAGACAGCAATCTTGACAACTGCCCCAGAGTCCAGCCGAATTGTTGATCACTTATGGTCCCCAAATCGCCAAGGATGTTTTCATTAATTAGGGAACGAAAGTTAGGGGATCAAAGACGATCAGATACCGTCGTAGAAAGCTAGCAGAATCGGGGTACCTTGATTATTAAGGCATCGTAATAATAATTCAGGTATCCTAATTTTTCTGCCGTTCTGAAACAAGGCGTTAAGACATCCCCCCCTATAAACTGGGGTTTGACGCCTGAGCCCTATGGGACTATGTGCCCCGATTCTGCTGTTCTCAAGCCTCGAAGTGGAGGTCCAGGCGTTCGCCTGAATGGTACCTGTCCCCCCACATTAGCATTCATATTGCGGGACTGTGAAGACGTCCTGTGACCTCTGGAATGAACTTGAACGGTACGAATAGAACTCGCTACGTTTTGCGAGCAGCGAGGCGTAGTGTGTATAGTTCCTCGTAGACTTAGACTGATTTGACGTCCTTTACTATGCAAGCCGCAAGTTGTTACGATTTTATTACTTAGACAGATTGAGGTGATCGGAGGATTGAAAATTTGGCCAGTGGGCTTTTGAATAGTGTTCATTTGGACGTTGAACCACTATAACTCGCTTGGGGTCTATCGTATTCGTAATTTCGGATTGCTTGCTTCCCTTAGTCGAATTTAAAGGGATACGTACTAAACCAATAGTGGTAGGGGGATACGAATGCGACCAGTGTCCACGAATGATGAGCAACACCGTTGCTTAAATTCAGGTGCCTTCATTCGCGCCACCAAAATTTCCCGTTAGCACGATCGACAACGATGGGGTGAGTGGTACCCAGATCTTTGAGTGCCCACCACTCTGACCTCAATCAAAGACTCACGCTGGTCGTTACGATGTCCGCAAAACTATGGTCTGGCTTGACGAGGAAAATCACAACAACTTGAATAGGTATGTCTTCTGCATAATCGTACATTTACTATACTGACCGTGAAAGTTACTTCTTCCTCTTTTGGTTGACGACAATGGACGGCCGCAAGTATCATGTAACCTTAGCACCGAATTTCTTCCGTGGCCGCACCACTGGTATCTTCAGGGTAGAAGACCTCCAAGATCTCTCATCGGGGCTACTGTCTTTGCACCCGGGACCGGAAGCAATGAATTTCTTGATTTCCGATCCGAAATTCAGAACTTGACCAGCCCTCGTGGGTCCGATAATTATACAGACTTGAATATCTCCACGAACTATGCTGGGGTGCAGCTTAATGTACACATTACCCCAACCGGCAAAAACCTGTACATTGGTGGAGGCGGTGGTATTACGTTGTCGAGTGATGACAATGATTTCCGCAGAATCATACCTGGTTACTCCTGGTACTGGGTATGTTAGCCTCGCAAGATACATGGAGAGACAATCCTCGCTGACAGTCCCGTCACTACAGGGAAACCCTGCCCTACGTCTAAATGGCACGATAACTATCCACGGCGAAGAAATTGCAATTGATCACAATCACCCCCGAGGGTACTTTGAGCGCCAGTGGGGAGAATTTGGGATTTCCGGTGGCCATTATGGATATTGGCTCTACCTCTCAAATGGGTTAATGATCCACGGATGGGTAGTAGGTCCTACTATGGAGCAGCCCTTCGGTGTCCCCGCTTGGGCAACGGTCTGGCATCCCAATGGTGTTCACGAGGTTGTGGAAGTGGGCAAAAACACGACAGCATTCGATGTTTGGAAGAGTGAATCTAGTGGGCTGGACTATTTTCAGCAAGTTGAGCTGGATATACCTAGTCGCCAAGCGAGATTCAATATCCACCAGCTGATACGAGAAAGTGAGCTCCGCCCACTTCCCGGCACCGATGGATATAATATCAGCGAAGCATACGCTCAAGGACAGGGTGTTTGGGAAGGCGAATCTGTCACTTTCGTCGGACACCTGGAACAGCTTTCTTTCTGGTAGGCCGCGGAGAATCGAAGCTGGACTTGCTTACATGGATGATTGTGCGCTATAGAGTGGTTAGGCAAGATCAAGTATGTCCGGAGATGTTTTTACCGCATCAACTGGTTCGCAACGTGCCGCCTTTGCAGCTCGCTTCGTCGGCTTTCGTTTATAGACTCTTTGCAGGAGATTCTAGAAAATATAGAAGACCGAATTCTTCGATACTGAGATCTGTAAGAGTGATTCCTCACACCCAGACGAACAATTAGGGTTTAGCGTTGAACCAACCAAAGACATGTTAATTATGACGAATTAACTTGGTTTCTCAACACTTCTCGTCGTATATATACAGTGGCATTGCATGAGTATTGGCACCCCAGTACCTCCACCATTGACCGCTCTTTCGTACCGCCTGCTTATTCCTACTAGTATAAACTGTTGGGAGAATTCTGACACTCTATGTACATTCCCCATGAAGAACTCGATATTCTTTTATACTTTGGACTGTCTCTTCTCAAGCGCCTTCCGTCGAGTACGAATCGCCTTTGTCTCCTCCCTCAGCGCCAATCCCGCCATAATCTCCTCACTTCCACCGCCCACTACATGAACCCGAGCATCACGACTAATTTGCTCAATTCTAGCACCTTTGCCAGCCTTGTTGTAGCCCGCACCTCCCATAATCTGCTGTGCCTCTCTAACACTCTTCTCAAGAGCTCTCGTCGACATGACTTTAAGCAAGGCAGTCATGCCACCGATGTTGACGTCGTCGGAAGGACGGTCTTTGGTATGTTCAAGGATATTTACAAGCTGTTCCATGAATGCATAGGCTGGCTCGATCATAAGACCAAATTTGAAGATCTTGGACTGAATTGCCTGCTTTTCAATCAGTGGAGAACCAAATGTCTCACGTTGGATGGCGTAGTTGTAGGCATCTTCGGCACAGACTCGGGCGAGTCGCAAGGATGCACAGGCAAGGGAAAGGCGTTCTGGGTTGAAGTCTGAATAAAAGATTAGCAAACAATGCAAATCCTTGGTCCAAGGCGACTCACTCGACATGATAAGCGGGAATCCCTTGTTCTCTTGACCGATGAGGTTGTCGACCGGGACACGCACATCTTCAAAGTCGATGAAAGTTGAACCTAGAGTTGTGTTAGTTGACAATGACTTCACAGGGTGTATATCAAAAAGAAAAACGCACCACTGGCATTCACACCCGAGTTATGCATACGCCTTCGCGTCACACCAGCAGTAGCCAAGGGAATAACAAGCAAGCTGATACCAGACCTGCCAGGACCACCAGTCCTAACAGCAGCAGTGCAATAGTCAGCCCAGATACCATTGGTAATCCATTTCTTCGCCCCATTCACAATGTAGTGCTTCCCATCCCGCTGAGCCGTAGTGCTGATATTGGAAACATCAGAACCAGCTGAAAAGTAAAACAAAGTTAGTAACTCATGTTTTTAGGAAGATATACTTCTACCACAAAGTAAACATTCACATACCATCCGGCTCGGTAATCCCCAAACAAAACCTAATATCCCCCCTCGCAACACCAGGAAGCCACCTCTTCCTCTGCGCATCATTCCCAAACCGCGCAATAGGCGGACATCCAATCGCATTACCGCCACCAAGCCCCCAAATCACACCGACATATCCAACGCGTGTCAGCTCGTCAGCTACAATCAGCGAGCACCACGTATCCCACTTCTCGCGCGGCACATTCCCAGGAAGAGAGAGGCCGGCTGAGTCCTCCTCGTTCGTGAGAGGATGGACGATGCTGTAGCCCAGCTTGCTATGGCGTCGACGTACGGCTTCGGGGACTTGGCCTGCTTCTTCCCACTCTGCAGCGTAGGGGGAGATGTATGTGTCGATGTATTCACGCACGGTGGTGCGCAGGTTGTGGTGTAGGTCTGTGTAGTACGGGTTGCGGATGTCTAGTTGTGGGAGAAGGGGCTCGCTGTATGGAGCTGTTGCGGGGCGGAGAGTGTCGGCCATTATGAAGTTGTATTCAGTGCTATGGGAAGATGGATAGGTAAATAGGTGAATAGGTAAATAGGTAATAATATGGTTGTATTTGACTGTTTTATGATTTGCAAGTACAAGGTGGTTTAATGCGGGGAAGACCAAGCTCGGTCGCCTGTGAAGAATGTGGAGCTACTTGGCCGAGGCCCAAATGCTGATCTTCATCTTGTGCTTTCATAGAGGGGAGTTATGCATTTGTATCGTTATTATTTGGGTATATGGGTATTAGAGTCCAAGCTCATTGATCTCTGTCTTTGTTTTAGACATTCATTCCTGCGCTTCCTGCGCTTCCTCAAATCGGCGAACGGCTTTTTTCATCGCGCGCAAATGCTCCTTGACGTTCTGGCAGTTCCATCGCTGCTCCGATCTGGGTTCCAACATTCTTTTGATGCATGTCATGAGAGAATCCGCGACTGAGATTCCATTGTCCAACACGATCGAGCCATAATCAACCTTGGCGGCGAAATCCGCAGGGAAAATGGTGCGCTCGGACGGATCCTGGCCTGACCCGCGAGTCAGATCATTCAAGACGAATTGTCTTTCCATCTTAGTGTTCAAACGATAAACAGTCTCGAAGAGAATGACGCCAAGCGCGTAAACATCGAGCTTTTCGTCGATCTTATATTCGTCAAAGTAATCCACCGGTGAGCTCGGGTCATTTTGAGGCGCAGGTAGGTTTGCCGGAGGACGATAGAACTCCGTTCCAACTACCCGCTGTATATTTGGCCCCTCTCGGTATGGTGTCATAGCGCCCTGTGTGGGCTCGTTGATGTGGGAGATGTCTGCCACGAGGCCAAAGTCCCCAATGCGAGGACGACAGAACTGGGTGGGGGAAGCTTCGTCGGAGCTGCACGAGACGCATATGTTCGCTGTGCTGCTCTCTGGTGCACAAAGGAAGATGTTTGCAGGCTTCAGGTCACGATGCACAATTCCCTTCGAGTGGAGATACTCAACACCCGAAACAATGTCCATCACGAGCTTTAGTGAGGGTAGTAGGTGGAAGCAATGACGCCTGGCGAGTGAACATTGATCAAACTTCGGAGTGGCTTGAGGGTTCAGATACGCGCCGAGCGAAATAGGGTGGAGTGACATTTGGATGTGAAGAATGACTGCGGGGGGTTGCTGACCAGGCCGGTAACGGGGTTGAACTTGAAGCTTAGACTGATCTTGGCTCAGACCATCAGTGAAGATGTCATCAGTATCCCCGAAAGTGGATGTTTGGCCAACAGAAGTGTTCCCATCGAAGGTACGGGGAATAGATTCAACGTCATCATCTTCCTCATCCAATCCCCTTCGTGAATTTTTCTTTGACTGATGAGATGAGGTAGTCCCGTGGCTGTTCCAGCGATGAACGCTCTCGTTGAAGCTATGATCTTCAGGCAGAGAGCTTGACTGGGACTCGGCATTTGAATTTTCAGAATATCCAAAGACAATCCCCATACTCGAGTCGTTTGGGGTATCCGGAGAAGGCAAGTTGTTTTGCGACTGGTCATTTGCTGCGCTAGAAGGGTGGTATTCGGCTGGAGGTGGGTGCGAGTGATGGGCCTGCTCGACCCATGCACCATAGTATCGAACAATATTTGTATGCTCAAGGCGGGCAAGTGTTCGAATTTCCTTCATGATAACCTCGAGCTGATTTTGACCTCCAAATTGCAGCTGCTCAAGTCGCCTTTGGCTGAGTGGGATCTTCTTGACGGCGTAGTCTTGTCCGTCGATGTGGTTCTTGACGTGGTACACTTCGCCGAAGGACCCTCGGCCCAAGATCTTGAGTTCCTGGAATTCGACGGAATATCTTGACAGTTGATTGTATGGCGGGGCTGTTGGAGATCTGAAAAGGGGAACCCCTACGGGTGAACTGCCAAACAGGGGTATCGATGGGTTGGGAAAGTTCATTGGCCCATGGGGAACAGCTGGAAGGAAATCCACCTTATTAGCAGGAGGAAGCTGTTTCCTAAACGATGAAATTGGTTCGGTGTTCCGCCGGAACAGAGTGGGATTCTCCACATCTTCAACGCTGGATCTCTTTATCGAAGGTTTTGTGATTAAAGCGAGGTCCTCGCCGGAGCCAATTGTGGGAGACCGTGCATCGGGTTCATGGAAATTCATCTCCTCGAGGGCAGTTATACTAAGTAAGTCGAGGTTATCCCGATAACTCTGCCTACTCTGCCCCATTTCCTCTCTGTCAATGCCGTCGGCCAAGATACCGTGAGACGACAGGAACTGTGATTTGAATTTGTAGAGTTTCTTGCCAAGATACTGAGCCTCGGGGCTGTGTCGACTGAACGGTTTATTTGAGCCACGTTGAGCATTAAGAATGTCTGCTGCTCGACTCTGGCAATAAAATTCCAAGAGGGCGGCTGTCATAATATTGGCATGTTGATCGACATTTACACCAGCCAGATCTTGTGGTAATGTTGATCTATCGCCAAAGGAGATCGAAGAGTCTGCATCTGTAGAACTCGAGCCTTTCGGAACATGCTTGGTCTTGTCTTTCTTCGGGCTGCGGGATTGATTCTCTGCCGCATGTCGAGGAGTTGATGACCCGGATTCCTGGATTTGGCTTGCTTCTGAACTTGAGTCGGAATCCGAGTCCGATGGTATTTCTGCTGCTGATCGGAACATCGACATATTGATACACTTTTCATTCAAATAGCAGACGCAATGAAGACTTGAATTAGTGCTGTGCCGGCGCCATTGGCGATGAGGGGCGAAGTACACAGAAAATGTCAAGAAAAGAAGAAGAGGAAGGAAACGCAAGTCAGGCACATAAGTTGGTATAAACCGTGCTGCCTTTGGGGAAACTTGGGCTGATTGTTGCCCCGCAGTAAAAAGAAAAGACGGAGCTCTTTGACCAAGGGCAATGACGTATAACTGAAAGAAGACAGAAAGGGAGAGGTGTCAGATATTCCCTTGGACGGAGATGCCACGTTGGGATTGAGATCAAAAGGATATAAACATATCACAGAAGCCTAGCGGGGGATTGTGTCAAGCTTCCATCGGGTTCTACTAGAATGTCTCTAGCAGGGCGTGGGGCATGCGGCTCTTGGCAGAATATCGAAGGTGACTTGGGTAGAGTCTGAGATTGTACATTCAGGGAAATCCGTAAATAGAAGCACCGAAGAAGTAGACAAACACTTGGCCTTAAGATCGAGTCATTCGATGCCAAGCCTAGGGAGGCGAGTCATCCGTTTCCGAACCCGTGGACTTGGCGCCTTCTCAGGTGGATATATGATGGAAGGGCCATACCTATCTACAGATATAGCTATTCATATATACTGATATTTTACATAAAATTGTATCTCTCCTATCTGACTTGAGAAGCCAAGAATAGAGCTACATAGCTAAATAGGTACCTAAATATGACATCGACCCTTTGACCAATCAGATCACAGGGAATCTTTGTTTCAATTTAGCTTATCTTATCGCACGTGACTCTCACGCGTAAACGTCACGTCGAAGGCGCGACAGCGCGATTTGCACAAGGAGTTGCCCGCTCAACACATTCAAGTTTACGAGCCCGTTTTCTTCCCACATCGTTTCCACCACCAGCCTGATTGTGACTCCGTGAACCTCAGTCTAGGAGTTGTCGTCATGCCTGAAGCTATCATGCCTCCCCAGAAGCGGGTGCTGGGCGATGCGGCCAATAATTCCAACGGTATCTTGAAATCTGCCAGCACCCTCAAAAAGCGGAAACTCGACAATGAACCGTCTGTGAGGTTCACGCCATCCTCGCAGACTGATCGGCGAAAGATTGGCTCGACACAACCGCAGAAAAGTCAATTCGAGGAGGAGGTGCTCGAAAAGTTGACGCAGGACATCGGCGACTTGAAAGAGAACAACTCAGAGAAGGACCAGCAATGGGAACGCCCCCCGCTTGGTGACTTCGATGAAGCCAAGGAAAACATCTGTTTCCAACAGATTGACGCGGAAGAAGCAATGCTGATGGGAAAGCCTGCTATTCGGCTTTTCGGTGTCACCGAGGTAAATATGTTTGCCATTCGCTGAGTTTTCGTATTTAACAACATTAATAGGCTGGACAATCAGTTTGCCTTCACGTCACTGGCTTCGAACATTACCTCTACGTTGCCGCTCCTGTCAGCTTCACCAAAGCGGATTGCGACCCCTACAAACATTTCCTGGAGCAAAAGCTAGGCCAGAGCTTCACTGCAATCTCGTCTGTGCAACTCACAATGCGCGAGAACATCTACGGATTTCAAGGAAACCAAAAGAGTTATTATATTAAGATTACGGTTACTGAGCCAAAAATGGCCGCCCGACTGCGAAGTGCGTTAGAGACTGGCAGTGGAAGCATGAACTACAAGGGTATGTGGAGTGGCGCAGATGGAATCCTCACATTTGACAATATTCAATACCTTTTGCGCTTTATGATTGATACTGGGCTGGCTGGAATGGCTTGGGTCGAGGCAATGGCTGGGAAATATCGTCTTCTTGGACAGAGTCAACGATTGTCCAACTGCCAACTCGAAGCTTGTGTCGACTATCAGCACATGGTAGCTCATCCGCCGAACGGGGAATGGGCTAAAATGGCACCTCTTCGCGTCCTCTCCTTTGATATTGAGTGTGCCGGACGGAAAGGTATCTTCCCGGAGCCCAACATGGACCCGGTCATCCAAATCGCCAACGTCGTCACTCGATACGGAGAGACGAAGCCATTCATCAGAAACGTCTTTGTCCTCGATACATGCAGTTTGATCGTCAATACCCAAATCCTGGAATTTGAAAAGGAAGAGAAGATGCTCGACGCCTGGCGCGACTTTGTGGAGAAGGTCGACCCTGACGTTATTATCGGATACAACATTGCCAACTTCGATTTCCCATACCTACTCGATCGTGCCAAGCACTTGAAATGCACAGGGTTCCCCTATTGGACCAGATTGAAAGGTTTCAAGACAGAGGCTAAGGATGCAAATTTTTCGAGCAAGCAAATGGGCAATCGAGACACGAAAGCGACGAATACAAACGGCAGAATCCAACTTGATCTTCTCCAATTGGTCCAGAGAGATCACCAGTTGAGAAGTTACACCCTTAATTCCGTGTCCTACGAGTTTCTGAAGGAGCAAAAGGAAGACGTTCACCACACCATGATTACTGAGCTGTTCAACGGTACCCCGGATTCAAGACGACGACTCGCAGTATACTGTTTGAAAGATGCATATCTGCCACAACGATTAATGGACAAATTGATGTGCCTTGTCAACTACACAGAGATGGCAAGAGTCACGGGTGTACCGTTTAACTTCCTCTTGTCTCGAGGACAGCAGGTCAAGTTCATCAGTCAACTGTTCCGGAAAGCCCGAGAGCAGCAACTCGTTATTCCCAATTCCAAGCCCCAGGACGAGCAGGATTACGAAGGTGCGACTGTCATCGAGCCGAAGCGAGGATACTATGGAGTGCCCGTTGCAACCCTCGATTTCGCATCACTATACCCTTCAATCATTCAAGCACACAACCTCTGCTACACAACCTTGCTCAACAAGAGCAGCGTTGAGAAATTGAACTTGAAGAAGGATGACGATTACATCGTGACACCAAATGGTGACATGTTTTGCACAACCAAAGTTCGCAAAGGCCTTTTGTCCCAAATTCTGGAAGAGCTGTTGTCGGCAAGAAAGCGCGCGAAGAAGGAGTTGGCTACCGAGACCGATTCTTTCAAAAAGGCAGTGCTGAACGGTCGTCAACTCGCTTTGAAGGTCAGCGCAAACAGTGTCTACGGTCTGACTGGTGCCACAGTGGGTAAACTGCCTTGTCTTCCCATTGCCAGTAGTACGACGAGTTACGGTCGCCAGATGATTGAGAAGACAAAGCAAGAGGTAGAAGCACGCTACACCATCGCGAACGGTTACTCTCATGATGCTGAAGTCATCTACGGTGACACTGATTCCGTCATGGTCAAATTCGGCGTCACCGAACTGGCAGATGCGATGAAGCTTGGCCAAGAAGCAGCAGACTTTGTTTCTTCCAAGTTCATCACACCCATCAAGCTTGAGTTCGAGAAAGTATACTTCCCTTATCTTTTGATCAACAAGAAGCGATATGCTGGACTGTACTGGACGAACCCCGACAAACATGACAAGATGGACACAAAGGGTATTGAGACCGTCCGACGTGATAACTGCCTGATGGTTCAAAATGTCATTGAAACCGTGCTGAACAAAATTCTGATTGACCGAGACCTTGATGGGGCGCAAGAGTAAGTTGACACATCCCCCAAACCCAGCTATGAAAAGACTAACATAATATCAAGCTACGTCAAAGCCACCATTTCGGATCTCCTCCAAAATAAGATCGATATGTCGAAACTAGTCATCACAAAAGCACTGTCGAAACGCAAAGAGGACTACGCAGGCAAGCAGGCACACGTCGAACTTGCGGAGCGCATGCACAAGCGTGACGCAGGTTCTGCGCCAACACTCGGTGATCGTGTGGCCTATGTCATGATCAAGGGTTCTAGTGACTCTAAAGGCTATGAACGAGCAGAAGATCCCATTTTCGTTCTGGAAAACAACATTCCCATCGACACTAAGTACTACCTCGACAACCAGCTTACAAACCCACTCAACCGTATCTTCGAACCCATCTTGGGTGAGAAGAAGGCAGGCCAGCTGCTCACTGGCGAGCACACACGGTCTATCACCAAAGCAGCATCGAGCCTGGGCGGACTGATGAAGTTCGCCAAGAAAACACAGACCTGCATGGGCTGCAAGAAGCCCCTTTCCAGCAAGGACGAGATGGAGGGTGCAGTCTGCTCGAACTGCCGCCCTCGCCTTGGTGAACTTTACACGAAGACTCTCACCAAGGTCTCCGATCTAGAGGTTCGATTCGGGCGCCTGTGGACTCAGTGCCAGCGATGCCAAGGCAGTCTTCACTGTGAGGTCATCTGCTCATCCCGTGATTGTCCGATTTTCTACATGCGTATGAAAGCGAAGAAGGACGTGGAAGATTCACAGAAAGACCTGTCCCGATTCGACTTTGACGCTGGTGCTTGGTAAGGAGAGAGCATTCTCCACTGTATGACTTATTTTTCTTGAATAGCTGGCTTTTTTTTTGGTGGTACGGTTAGGTCTTGAGCATGGATGAATGGCGTTGGAGCTTGAAAATAATGTACAATGAGATTGAAATAATAGCAAGAGGCGGTCCGCTTCTTTTTGCGTCATTTCCAAGGTCTTTATCATACTACCTTCCGTTTCTCGGATCTGTCCTTCGAGTTACTAGCGAGATCTAGTGACTAACTAGGTAACTATAGACTTGAGTCCAAATACGATAGACAATAGAGACACTGCACAATACAATAGAAAATGAACAATAGAGACGATAGACCTTCAGACTGGGATACTAAAATACTCAGGTTGAATAAAATATCCCTAAACATCCGAGTAAATATTTCTTTTCTATTATTTCCTACTTTCTGTGTAGTTTTACCGGAAGCGCATCATTTGCGAAGCCGAAGTCTTGGCGCGGAGTAACTGCCGATCTTCAATTTCAACATGACCCCCAAATCTCAGCCCGCCATGAATCCTACAGTGGAGGACGAAGTCGTCGATGATGTTCCCAATCCAAATTCCACTCCTGCAAATGACACGCCAGTCCCTTGGTCGGAGGTATGCTTTTGTTACGCAAGGCGCGAACCAAAATTATCTGGCGAGCTGTAACTAACCGGCTTTGTCTTTGCAACCAGATCTTCTCCCGTCATGAGGCCGTTCTCTGCTCCCACCTTGAAATGCTAAGCATGGTGAAGGAGCAGATTGCCCCGGAGGTCAATGGGTTCCAGACCGTCTCCTCAATGGTGAACAAAACAGTACTAGCGATGAATCAACTGAAGATAGCTAGGAAGCATATGGTGAGTAGTCCGCTCAATTTCCTTTTCATTGATCATATCACTGACTGTTACTTATTTAGATGAGCAGTAAGTCCCACCAAACTCCTACCCCACCCTTTACCAAGCAACCGAGACAGGAATTGACATGACAGCTTCAGAAAACGCTACACCTAGCTCGTCCAGCTCCTCTAACCCCACACTGTCGACTGACACAGAGGCCAATACCCGCAAGAAAAGACGCAGAATCTCCCGGGACAATGACACAGCCCGTCCTGAGCGCGCGGACGAAATACGAGCACCCAAACGATACCGTGATTCTTCCTCCCAGCCAACGCCTGAGCAAGATGGAGAGTTCACGTCAGCGTCACTTGGAACAGAGGATATTTCAGCAGAAGTCCAGCGACGGCTGAAAATAAAGGAGGAGCAGCGGTTGAAGAAAGAAAACCCCAAAGCGGATAAACGCAAGCGCGACAGTCTCGTGTCGAATGAAGGTGAATCGCCTGTTGCATCCAAGCCTCGGAAGAAACGCCTTAGGCTTGAGAATGAGCATAAGAGACACGTTGAATTGATGGATAATGACGCGGACGCCCCAAAGAAGAAACGACGCAGATCGCCTTAAAAAGGAATGATTGAAGGAGACCATGAGTGATGCTGGACCGTTACGGGTTCGCTTCTGTCGAGCTTGATGTTCGTGTACTAGCGGATTCTAAAAGTTCGAGCAAGAGGCAATGATGTTTGCATTGACTGATACTGCGGACTGTTTTACTGAAACTATTCTTAGATATCCCAACTACTCGGTTATAATTCCTATTATCTGTCCTACTGATCGCTTTCCGGGTGGAGATTTTATCAATCAAGAAGTTACGACCATCTACGTAGTCTCTCCTAACATCTGTCAAAAAGGTAAGGTATGGGGTTGATGTAAGTGGACCTAGGGTGGACTGGAAGTATAAACGAGAGGAATGCCAAAAATCGTTGAGCAAAATGGAAGCGAGGGCAAATAGAATGTCACATGCGAGCATAAGGAGTAGAGTTATATTTTGGTCCGTCACAATAAACGGCTTCGGGAAGATCCCTTTGCAAAGAGAGCAGCTATACTGGCGTCACTCGAGACGCAAGGCCGATTCCATATCGGGTATAGCTCGTTGCTAAGTAAGGTTTAGCGCATATAGTTCTGCGCCCCTATTGGCTTGGTCATACTTCCTTACAACCTTGGAATGTATAAGAGCAAAAGACATGATCAAGTAGTAGAGACAAGTTGAAAATAGATTCTAGCCAAGTAGAAGGCCGAACACGAGTTTTGAGGACGGTATTACAGATATGAGATCACCACCTATCTAAGACATGCAGCCAGTCCGAGGTACGAATTATATTACAACTTGCCTGGCCAGTTCTCCCTCTCAATTTGGTTACTGGTCTGACGTTTTCCTTTATCTTCAGGATTGTCCTATAGCGACATAAGTATTAGATGTACTTTTGATGATATCCTCGAGATGTATGGTCACGATGACATTATGTTCCGCATTAGGCATAGTGGTTGACAAAGTAAATATCAAAGGCCTTGTGTGTCGGAAGAAAGCCATTATCTGCAATACTCAACAAAGACGAAAAAGAGGGTTTAAGTTTATTGTTCCGGTGAAAGAATAGTATTTCTTCATCTTTGACTCGGCGCGTGCCCGTGATGCCCCGATAGAATGCTGTCAGTACCTCGATTGAAGTGCTCCGACACAACTATTCTTCCGCTATTCTTGTGGTATCGGAATGACTTGAATCTAGCAAAGATCACAAGACACTTCGAAGCTTTTGCTTTGCTTGTGTTCCACGGACTAGGCATGGTACTGACATTTCTATGTCCATGTGCCCTCTGCACCAAGTCCAACAACAGTCCGGTGCCATCTTGAGATCCGGACCTCTGATGAAAATGGCCAAAGACCTCTGTCAGAATGGTCGAACCAAAGTTGAATTCCTTTGTTCACCCCCTTTATCGCTAACAATGGTATATTGACAATGGGCCATTGTTTGCCTTTATTTCTCAGTCCGACTCCCCTTTAGGCTCGACATATAACGACATTTAACGGTCTCTCCCCCCATCATGAGACCCAGTACGATGAAATATCAACTTGCCCTTATTTAGACATTAACTTCTACGAATCCAAGGAAATCCAATATATTCTCTCCGGTGACGAATCCAGCCCATTTACTATATTGGTTTAGTAGCACAGATTGGTATTATAAAACCCCCTCTGCTCACCTTCGACTGCTCTTTTTTCTTTCCTTCTTCACCTCACCCCGGGGTCATCCAAATATTACGTTCATCAAAATTCATATCACAACATCCGGCATTTGCCTTGCAAGCTCCTCTCATCCCCTCTTTGAGGTCTATACCCTCCCCCTTTGGGTATACATTCCTCCATCCGACATATCAACTTCACCACCGAGGCCATCAACAAACAATCCTTCGACAACAATCTTTCGACAACCCTTACCATCTGTACTCCACACATACTCGGCCCTCCTACCTCCAAAGAAGAAGAAGATCTGCGTTCCACTCCATCAAATCGCCCAGCCAACTTTGTCGCAAGTTGCCAGGGTCAGGGAGTTGTCTTTAATTGTCGGACTTCGAGAGTCCCCGGCCTCTTGAGGTGAAGTATCCCAGCTGAAGGCACCTATAGACATCCCTCCCCAAAAAAAGGAAACCCAAAAAAAAGAAAAAAAGGATTCCGGGTTGAGAAGAAACAAGCCCAGCCAAGGGAAAAAAACAAGCCAAAAACAGAGCATCCGCTTGGCCTCTTCGAAGTTGAAATCCGACCTTTGGAAGTTCAATCGAATGACCCCGCTTGCACGAAGCTTCTCCAAAAAAGCAGGCTGCGGTAGTCCAAACGTCCATCACAGCTTTGGTATACGGAACTCCGAGAAGATGAATTTCAACCAGCAATCTTCCGCGCCCTCTGGGCCCAGATCCTACCGGGGCAATGGAGGTGCCAACAATGGCACTGGCAATTACAAGGGCAAGAACTTCAACCCTAACTACAAGGGGAAGAATTACAATCCGAAATTCACTCGTCCCGTTCCGGCCAACAACGGCACTGGCAATGCCAACAACGACAATCCCAATTACAACAACGGCAATGCCAATTACAAGGGCAAGAAATTCAACCCTAACTACAAGGGGAAGAATTACAACCAGAACTTCACTCGTCCCGTTCCGGCAGACATTGTAAGTACTCCCATTCCCCGTATTATCCCTTTACGCATTGATGATTTGATACTAACAATATACTGTAGACTCAGGCTCGAAATGGCAATCGGAGACGTCAACCCAACAACAACCATCGGGGTCTCCAGAGCCAGCAGTACAACATCGACGTTCAGATGGCTGAGGCACCATCAGATGAGCCAGTAAGTTGATACCTCCACGTCCATTTTGTAAAAGATCAGTTGTTAACATTGAATATAGAATGACATCGAGATGCCCGACGCGCCACCTCTTCCAGATCCAGTGAGTGATCTCTGGCAAGCAGCCAGTGGGTTGCAACATGCACTAACTTCTCTACAGAGGATCGAAGCGTTCACGATGGGTGCTCTTGCGGTCAAAGAAATTGTTAGTCTCCCAGTTTCCCATTTCCAATTTAATCCCCTTGCTTTCCCAGAACCTGCTATGGCCCCTCTTGCCTTTCACCCCTTTGCTTTCCATCATCCTGCTCTCACTCACACTGCTCCCACTCACCCTGTGTTCGGTACATCTGCTTTCAATCACCCTGCCTTCCATCGCCCCTCATTCCGTCCCCCAACTTTCCACCCTCCAGCTGTCCATCCCAAAATTATCGCTTCTCCAAAGCTACAAGGAAACGCTGAATGTAACTACTTTCTCTAACAATATCACAGGCCGAGACCATGCTGGTACTTCTGCAAGGGAGGAATTGAAGCAACGTGCAATGGAGGAATTGAAAAAAGGAACCTGTACTTACTGCAGACCTGGTCATGGTTTTTACCGAGCACCCAATTGGAGTTTGCCGGGTTTTCCCATGGCCCCGTCGGGGTGAACACACCATCGGCATCGGCATCAACATCAAACATCAACATCAAACATCAAACATCAGCCAGCATCAACAAAAAGAAGTGCCATCCACTCATCTTCACCCCACGGCTCGAATGGGAGGTCTTGCCATTTGATACCATCTGTTTTGGGCGTTTTCGGATATATTGGATTTGTTTTATCTATTGACGGGAGTGATATTGGATATGAGATAACTTTCATGTACTGAATTTGGTTTGCTTGTGAGTCTCTCGCGATGCCATGGTCGCTGAGGTCTCACAGCTTTCCAGATGTGATATACTTGGGGAGATTTATCATGTATCAAAGAGCTCTCGCGATGCCATGATCGTGGAGAGTCTCTTTGGAACAATTTGGAGATATTGTGAAATAAAGAAACATTACTCTACACTTGGATTTTGTTTTTGTAAGCTTATTGACCCCCATAGACTTGCTGTAAACAGAATTCATGAAGCCAAAAGGCGGTTTTTCACGATATATGACGTCCTTACGATGTCAAGTGACCAGTACGTTTCGGGGTAGCTATACATTAAAACCTTTCGATAGTTATTTAGACAAATTGCAACTTATTCGAATGGATGTATTGTACATCGACTTCGTAATAACAGCCTTTCCAACACGAACAACCTAGTAAATTCCTGGCAGGTGGAATTGAAAAAATACAACCAAACACCTAATCCCAATGCAAGCAGAGCAAAATATAATACATCAAGGGGGAGAGAGAGGCAGAGACGCTGTACAGTACAAGACACACAAAACAGACAGACAGCACAAGGATCGAGAAATCACTCCTCCTTCTCAACCACCGTCTCATCCTTAACCCCCTCCCCAGCCTTCCCATCCTTCCCACCCCAAGTCCAAACATCCCAAATATGCTCCTGAATCAAATCCCCATAACCCTTGCCCTCACTAAGTGCCTTCTGCTCTTCTCTCAACCTCCTCTCCTTCCACCCCTCCGACTCCCCACCCATCCAAACCCGCTGCACAACGCTCTCCTCCTGCGCCTGTCTCGCCTTAAGCTTCTCAATCTCCTCCTTCAAAACCGGATCGGGAGCCCTGCGCTGCTTATCCGAAAGTGACAAAATCTGCGCCTTCAACTGCTCATGCTCGGCATGGCGGAGCTGCGCATCGCGCGCCGCCCGGAGTCGTTCTTGGATCTCCTGCGCGCGCTCGCTAGGCAGAGATGAGAATGACCTCTGCGCGCTTGAGATCCGCGCGTCAATCCGGTCAATTATGCTGCGGCCTGTGCGGTCGTGCACGATGTGGTTTGCAGATGCGCCGAAGGAGCAGAGGACGAGGACGGTGAGTGGGTCGAGTTTGCGTGGTGGGAGGGCGATTAGGATCGGGGCGCCAATTAGGAATGTGTAGGCGGCGTAGTTTTTGAAGCGTTTGTAGTCTGCTTCGCGGGTTGCGTTTAGGTCTGGGGTTGTGGGGGTTGTCATTTTTGATGTTGATATTGCGGAGGTTGTGTTGAAGGAAAATTTATGGTTGGCAGGTTGGGCTTGGCGGGATACTTGGCAGGCTCATCTTCATTCCAAGGTTGATCATCGTGGATTCTTCGATATACTTACTTTCTTTTTCTTAGATCTCTATTTTAAATATATTTGCATGGTGAATATAAATTCTACTATATTAAAGGCACAGAAATACTCCTGTCTGGCTAAAATACAAGAGGGAAAAAAACACAATATCAAAAATGATCTCCACTATATGTATAGAAGAGGTATGACTATGAAATATGCATAACTAGCCACATATAAAGATACCTGAAGGCTCATATCAGGGGACCTTGAAATATTAAATATGCTACATAGTAACCAGGATCATAATTCAGCCCCATATATGATTGGCAGAGTAAACAATCTCACCCTATTAGTGTTCAGGTCGAGGTTATACAAAAGACGTGCGTCTTACCAAACCCAACACAATAAACTCCAGGGCTTACTTCCTCCTTCAACTTTTCTACTTCACCACTTCCACTCCCCCATCTGACTGCATCTCCAATCTCCAAACAATCAAGATGTTTGCCAACGCTCTCATCTCCTGGTTCTCCTCTAAGGAGTCAACTGCCAACACTACCTCGGATGCTACTAGCATCGAGAGCCACCAGCCCACCAGTCCAAAGGCACCCTCCACCGACCACATGGTGACCGAGCTGCATGTACGCCATACAAGACCCAATTATCCAAATATTCTTAACGAACCCAACTAATATCCTCTCAGAACTCCCAGGAGAACATGCTGAAGCTGCGTGGTGGCGGTGCCGGCGATATTTGCTGCGGCCTGTAAGTCAAACATGTCTGAAAACAAATCGCCGAATGAAACTGACATTTATCTAGTTGCGCCGGTCTTCTTTGCTTCGAGTGCTGTGAGTGCTGTGAGAATTGCTGCTAGTTGCGCAGACGTTTGATCGCGCCTCCCTTTCAATATCCTCGACACCTTGCTGTACACTTGACGGGGTTCGCGTGTTTGTCTCGTCCGGTGATTCACCTTTTGGGGGATTGGGATGGGGGATATGGGGAGGTGGGGATTAACTAGGCTCGAGGGGCATTGTTGCTCTATTTTCTATTCCTTTTATCTATCCTTAATGTGTCTCTTTAGCGTTTGCCGCGACTTTTGCGTGGAAAATGAGTCCGGAAACCGCTCTCACATACCATGTTTGCTTTCCTAGCTGAGCAAATTGAAATGCAGTCTCGTTTTTGATCCATTGTTGAGTATCATAGTTGCGTCTTAGACACTGCACGGTTTGATTGGAATATGCATACTGGCTGTATTCTGGACAATGGATATTGATCAAGGCCATTTGTGCTATGGACCTATGTTAAAGTGGAGAGATTTCCCTACTATTCTTCCTTGATTCGAATTAATATCCATAGAACCGTGGTAGATAATCTTGAAGCTCACCCTCCAAGCTCACCCCCAGATACCATTCTCGAAGTTCATTCCCGGAGACTCGCCTCCTGATCTCAATCTCAAACCTCACCCTTAAAGCTCTTCCTCCTCATCTTCATCGTTCGTATCGGAAAAGACAAGTCCCTCCAGATCATCAACTAGGGAGTCAACGTTGGAGGAAAAGGCCCCTGGATTGGAAGATACGGCTCCTCCATCGGAAGACACGGGCCCGGCGTTGGAAGATACAGCCTCTGCATTCGAAGAAACATCATCTGCGTTGGAGACAGCATCTGCGTTGGAATAGACGTCCTCTCCATTCGAAGACACGGCCTCAGGGTTCGAAGAGACATCACCTGCACTCACCGATGCGACGCCTGCATCAGAAGAACCGGGGGTATTATGCTCAGGCTGGCTACTCGCATCGAAGGCGATCTCTCCAGGCTCCATTTCATCATCACTCATCTGCGGGATATCGGCAAAGCCACGAGTAACTTCACTGAGTTCCTGTTCAATTTGGCCAGTGGTCACACGGAAAGCACACTTAGACCATCGAGCTTCCATGTGCGCGACGAGTGCGGCGAGGGTCCTGAATCGTTTGAAGCATCGAGGGCAGCTATACGAAAGATGGTTAGCGATAATCTCTTTACAAGACAAACGAACAGAAAAAGAGATACTTACTCGTTGATTGTTTCATCCTCCATTGTGAGATGATACTCAAACGTGGTGAGGTACAAGAAAGATGAACCGCAGTTGCAGTAATAGCGACTTTTCTCATGATTCCAGAAGCTCTCGGGGTCCACGCCTTGGATCTTGCGGTGAGCCGTGGCTCGGCAACGAGTTGGTTTAACGTAGTTAGAAGGGCCTGCTCCTTGGACAGCGAGAGTAGATCCAGAGGGTCCTGCCTCGCTCGACTGCTCGGTAGCTTCGTGAGCAGACAGGAAAGGATTATCCTGGAGCATTGAGGTACCGACAATATCATCGAGGAGAACACCCCCGGGCGATTCAGTGGAGGTACTTCCTCCTTGTCCTTTGCCTGGGGTCACTGGAGCACCTAGATCGGGCCAGTTATCATGAGGATAAATTGCATCATCGGTATCGCGAGCAGAGCGCTTTCCTTCCATGTGGGGGCTGGAGTGATCCAGTAGAACGCCACCATCCATATCCGGGTCCTCGCTGGAGCTATCGGAGGGTGGGGACTGCGGTCCAGGAGAGTCTCTGCCCATGGTCAGAACGCTTGTTGCGCCGTGCAGGTCATAGTTGGTACCCTCGAGGGACTTTTCCGGCAAGGTAAGGACAGGGCATTCCTTGTCTTCGATATGTTTGATGACGGCAGAAGCGGACTTGTACTTGCAACCACAGCCCATGCAAGCGATTGCACGACCTTCATGGTGGTTCTAACAAATGGATAGTTCGTCAGTACAGTTTCTTGTTTTTATAGGTGGTGCCTTAAAGGAGGATGGAGACTCACGTTTCTCATGTGAACTTCCAGACCAGCCTCGCTGCGGAGCTCAAGACAACATTCGGGGCAGGCAAAGTGACGGTCGCTCATAATCTTGTGCAGATGGAGGGTCTGCTGAGACTGGAAGTCGAGGTCACATTTCATGCAGTATGAATGCTTGTCCGCATTGGCCTTATGGTGTTGCATCTCGCTGACGGAGTCAAAGCTAAGTCTGCAGCCCTTGAAGGTGCAAAGCACCCCCTCCACTTCTTCTGCCATCGTGAAGAGCTTCGATGGGCTGCCAAACGATGAACTGACGCGCGTCAACGAAGGGTGGATAAGATTAAGAAAGTTGAAGAAGGAAAGGAATGAAGAGAACAGGAATATCACTATGGGAGAGGGAAAGTGTTGGAAGCAAACAAAAGGATTTCTCTTTGACAAAGCATGCCAGCATGGGAGGAAGGGGCCATGAGGTTTGATATTGGGTACTATATTAGAGAAATCTAGAAAACCAGAAAAAGACAAAGCATAACATAATTTGATATGGCCGCGAGTCGATTGCATGGCTTTGAGATTCCAATCGATTCGCACCGTCGTCGTTCCTTCCGAAAATGGGTGTCTGAATAGCCTCATTTTTGACTTGATATGCATATTGCATGTAGCTGCCAAGCACCACCTTTCGATGCACAAATGCTGTCATAAATTGATCTACAGATAGCCAGATTTATTTAGATACTATAATCCAACTTTGAAACTCATGTAACACTAGTCATCTAAATCGATCTAGCATCCCGAGGGACTTGGCCCTTAAAGTTTTAGCCCTATATGAAGACAAATAACTATATTTCAAGGAGGTCGGAGGAGAACCATGGACATTGAGAGATCAGACTCTGTCCATACCCTCCTGAGGTCTGGGAACGGTCTAGGTTCTTTTCTTTTTGCTGATGATTATATTTGTTAAGGTTTGGCCTCTCATTGCTTCTTCCTTGTCTTTGCCCCTTTGGGTTCATGATACTCGAGTTATACTACAACTGCCGTCTGAGAGTCAGACTTTCCAAAGTAACTATGCACGTAAGCTTCTATGTATGCTTTAGTGATGTTGGATCGCTTTGCTTTTGAAACTGCTACCTCCTAGTAACATCCCTAAGCTTAGAATCGAGAGAAGGGCAACCTATTCACTTGTTAGTGATTGTTTAGGAGACAAAGAGGGCCTTCGAAGACTTACCATTTTCCACGAAGAGTGATAACAGCCCAGTTATTACCATCCTCATCAGTCTCCTTCTCAACCTTGGTCGAAAACGAGATAGCACTCATAATCCCATCCCCAAACTTCTCATTGAGAACCGCCTTGTAAGCATAGCCATAGTTCTGCACAATCTCATACAGTCGGTAGATAAGGGGTTCCTTGGGCGGCATTTCGACGGAGCGACCACGATCGGGGAAGCCGTTGAGTTGTTCCTCCAAAGGCCGTTGGGGGATGAGAAGCAGATCGGCCAGCTTTTCGATATCTTCGGGCGACGCCTTGGCCTGGCCGTAGAATATGGCAGCTGCAGCTACTTCATTGCGACCGAGGTGCTCGCCAATTTTCTCAAAGGTTAGCTTGCGAGCTGCCTTGGCTTTGAAGAGCGTTGTGGATACAGCGGGGAGGTTGGGGTGCTCTGTGGTCTGAAATAAGGTTAGCGGAGTTACGGGTTGACAAAGGGCATTCTCACGTCCAGGGTTGCGAGAGACATGATGAACTGAATTGGTAACTGGTCTTCAGTTGCTGAATGATTTATATATTGCGGCAATTTTGATTGTTGCTTGTTGTTTGGCTGTGGAAGATGGATGTAAGGTACTTTGGGACAAATGTACTGCGGGGAAATAGGTTAATAGGTTGTGATGCAATATCTATGATTCATTCATGGATTTCCCGCAATAAATATCATTCCATTCATCTTCCACCATGTGTACTAGACACCATTTACCTACATCTTTGGATGTTTTAAAGCATTGGAACTAAATTTATGCTTAAATTTAGGCCCCAGGCTATTCCGTGACTTCCAAGGTTGGTATGGGAATCACATGGCCTGTTTTGGGCTATGGCTAAAGAAGCGCTAATAAATGCAATTTAGAGATCATTTCAACATCAGGACCTAGAAGAGATGGTGTATATTGTATAATGTTCAAATATATAGGCATTATGGTCAACTCTACTCTGTCACCACCTAGAAGCACCTCGGAATCACACCTACAGAGATGATCGCCCCATCAATCTAAACTCCTTTGGGAAACCTCTGCGAGTAGCCAATCGGAGTCGAGTATGACTTCACCTAGCTTATTAACGCTATCCGGCCATTACCAATGTAGTACCCGTGGACGTTGTAGACTGCGAGGATGTATAGCGGCCTCTGTTCAGTTTCAATTGAAATATGTATTGCTGCCTCAAAATGCCTTGATGTCTTATTTAAATCCAGCAGAAAATTAAGATACCTGAAATACCATTATAGGGCCTGGATCCTACTAACAGTACGCTCTAAAGGCGTACCGTACCCTTATCAGCTAGTAGATAAATGATTTCATTTGCACTGAAATTTGTATGGTATAAATAGCTTCAATTTGATGACTTGTGTTGTTGGAGGGAGGTTTAACGCGTGGGATTTGACGAAAACGATGATTTGTGAGGCCGCTTATACAGCCTTGTTATATCTTTTAGATGCTCTTTTAGATACTCTTTTTAAATACTCTTTTTAAATACTCTTTTTAGGTACTCTTTTTATACAAAGGCAGAGTCTTTTCTATATATAACCTTTTAATTTTCTGCCTGGCAAAACCCCGGTTAGCGCGATGATATCTAAACCTGCCGTAAGGGATATATACTGTGGTGGGAATAGCTTCAATTTACAATACACTGTATAGAGCGGTGGTGAAAGCGGTCTAAAATCAGGCATAATTCAGGCATTTTTAAGGCAGCAATGCATGTTTTAATTGAAACTGAACAGAGGCCGCTATACACCTTCGCAGTAGACTGAAGTAAAGAACACACTTTCAACTTACACTTTACCACATGCACTTCGCAAACGCCTACCTCGGTCTCTGTCATATATATAAAATTGGAATGATCGGCAAAATGATAAAAATGCTCTATATCCTCAGAATTGGTCTGTTCTTGAACAACTCCGGAAGACCTACCACTGTTCATTATGGCCTCATCTCGAAATCCGATGGATGATATGAAATCCACATGGCGGACATGGGACAGAGATCAGTGGAAACTACCACACAAAATCTTCGAGCGTATCAACGTATACCACATCGAGCTCAACAGAGATGTCCCAATCCATCCCAAGGAAGATAAAATACCATATGTATCCGACTGGTCTTTAAACCGCTGGGTTCTTGTCACCTCAGGAGTTCCACTTCTGGCCCATCAGCTCTTTATTTATCTCACTGGATATAACTTCCATCCGATCATCGCCTCCTTCTACTACTACCAAGCCTCAAGATTGTTCACTACACGCGAGCTGCGGACTCTCCGAGAGCTCGGCCATAGCCACGGGTTTCTAGATGGTGACAAACACGAGCGAGACGGTGTGCCCGATGTTGGCGTCTCAAAAGCCCTGATCTCGGTTATGCTGGCTGGGCTTGTGCGTCCATTGATGACAGTGTGGCTCACCTACGATGCAAATAAAGCACCTGGCTCGCTCAACTGGGCTTGGCTGCTCGTTGAGATCAGTCTTTACGGCATCATCCTTGATTTCTGGTTCTATTGGTACCACCGCGTCATGCATAATGTGAACGGTCTCTGGAAGTTCCACCGCACCCACCATCTGACAAAACACCCGAACCCGCTGCTCACAATCTACGCAGACTCAGGGCAAGAATTCTTCGACATTGCCGGTATTCCATTGATCACATGGTTCACTATGAAACTCATGGGTATGCCGATGGGATTCTACGAATGGCACATTTGTCAGATGTATGTTATACTTGCAGAGCTGGCTGGACATAGCGGTCTTCGTCTTCATGCATCGCCGCCCAATCCTGTGACATGGTTGATGCGGATGTTTGATGCTGAGTTGGTGATTGAAGATCATGATTTGCATCATCGTCGTGGATGGAAGAAGAGCCATAACTATGGCAAGCAGACGCGGGTGTGGGATCGGGTCTTTGGAACGTGCAGTCCACGTATCGAGAGTGTGGAGGCGAATATTGATTATGATAATCCTGTTAGCATGCCGATTTTGTGATAGATCATTGCAGGTGCTCTTTACTTTTTCCTCTGCAGAAAGACCTTTTCAATTCGATGGACGTGAAATAAAAATTAGAATATGGCTTTGCAGCTCTTTTGATTGTTCTTTGCTCTACATCTAACACTTCTTGGTCTATCCAGTCTCATTCTTGCTATAGGATATGTTAATTGCCATAAACGTAAGTCTTCATACAACATCAGCCAGTGTGCCTCAGCAAGTAGTGAAGGTCTATATGTAAAGTGGCGATACGCTAGTTTGGAAATTGGTGCCGGAGTCGGGCAACTAGTAAAAGGGTAACCAATGCAAATTGGGGAATCAGATGCGGACCCTAGTAAGAACCAGTACCTACGCAATAAGGCTCCTGAGAGCTCTTAAAATCAACATTTCGGGACAAAGAAAGTCTACTCGAGCGGATACGAGGGCAAGGAGTCCGGATGGAATCTTGAAAGGTCAATGGACCCCCCGCGTTTCCGGGAATCCGGGAATCCGAACGGACTATCCTCAGCCCTTCAGCAAGGTCAAGTGAACATCAAACAGCCCCTGAAAGAGATAAAAGAGACCATTATCACGAAAATGCAAGTCTACATCACATCCAAACATCTTTCTCAGTATTCATTTGATCTTCACTTTAATCATCAAAATGGTCGGCTTTGATATGCGTGGTTTGACCCCAGCCCCGGTCACCCCCTTCACCGAAGACGGCGCAGTGGACTATGAAGCTATTCAACGTCTTGGCTCCTGGCTCGGTAGCATCGATGGAGTGAAGGGCCTTGTGGTTCTCGGTCACGCTGGCGAAGGCACCTTCCTCACCGTCGACGAACAAGTTTCAGTCATCAAGGCTTTCGTCAAGTCCGTTGGAAACAAAATTCCCATCATCGCCGGCATCACCGGTGAAGGCACCGAGGTTGCCGCTCTGGAGGCCAAGCGAGCCAAAGAAGCCGGCGCAGCTGCTGGCTTGCTCTACCCTTCCCACGGCTGGCTGCGGTTCGGATATCAGCCCGGTGCTCCTCAAGACCGGTACCGCCGCGTGTATGAAGTGTCCGGCCTTCCCTTAATCCTCTTTCAATATCCCGACAACACAAAAGCCACCTACAACCTGCAGACGATGCTGGATATCGCTGCTCAACCCGGCTGTTTCGCCATGAAGAACGGCGTGCGCAACATGCGCCGATGGGACACAGAAATTCCTGTCATTCGTGCTCAACGACCTGACCTGCAAATCCTCTCTTGCCACGATGAATACCTCCTGCACACTTCATTTGATGTTGACGGATTTTTGGTTGGATACGGGAACATTGCCCCCGAGCCCCTCATCGAACTCATCAAGGCTGGCAAGGCTAAGGACTACAAGAAGGCGCGAGCAATCCATGATCAGCTGTTGCCTGTTACTAAGAGCGTTTATCACCGTGGATCTCATATGGAGGGTACCGTGGCACTGAAGCATGCTCTTGTTGCTCGGGGAATCCTGACTCACGCTACCGTTCGACCACCTCTTTTGCCTCTTGAGGCTGGCGCAGAGCAGGAGATTCATGCTGCTATCAATGCCGCATCGCTCAGTAAGGTGATTTTGTAATACAGCTCAAGATCTAGTTTCGCGCGTGGGATATTTTGATTTGAGTATATATAGAGACAAATCACATCTTCTTGGTAAATATATGTTTGCATACAATAGGCATTAGTAGAAATGGAAATTCAATCCTAATATATGATCAAGGATGGATAAACCAGTAGTAATTAACGGAACTCATGCTGTAAAGACCGAGTATATTCTAGATGCCTATGAAGGCTGGCCACGAAAGGTCGAGCTGTGACAGCACGTGGTCTCGGATTCTCGGATTCTCGGATTCTCGGATTCTCGGATTCTCGGCTATCTTCCCCACCGTCTCGTATTCGTATCCCCGCATCCTTCCTAGTATCTGGACCCGACATTTCCGTTCACCCTGCATATTACGCCCCTGCGAGCAGTCATGGTCTCTGAATCCCCTCCACAGAAGTCTCCCTCGGCGTCTGAGTCTTTCAGAGCTCTTTTAGGCAAGCGTCCTTTGTCTATGACCAATGTAGACGGGGACGAGGAGAACCGTCGGAAAGATCCGAAGATTAGTAGGGCTTGTGACACCTGTAAAAAAAAGAAGATACGGTGCGATGGCATACTTCCATGCAGTAATTGCGCCAAGAGAAGGCTCCATTGCGCTTATGATGCAAAATATGGCCGAGGGCGGCCTCCAACTCCTCCGTCTTCAACCACAATCAATACACGCCAACAGAGACCGCGAAGTGATAATTTAAACGACCTTTCTATCTGGCAGCAGCCCACACCTGTCGTTAATGATGTCTCGGCTTCACAAGTGCTTTCTCGCCCCTCGCCTGAGGTCGAAATCGAGGGTCAATATGTTGACCCTACCTCGGGATTGAACTTTCTACACCGAGCGTGGAAAAAGTTGTTGACCCAAAAGGATGAGTCCGCATCATACGACCCGAACGACATGGAGCGAAATCAACTTCTCACTTCGGCCGGAGACCGCCCGTTTCACGTCGACAATAGCGCATCAGATGGCTTCATTCCAGATGCCGCGACCGCGAGAAAGCTACAGGAGTTCTATTTCGAAACGTGTGTTGTGACCTACCGTATTTTCCACCGACAAACTGTTGAAGGCTGGATGGAGAAGTTCCTGAAAGATCGACAGTTAGGAAAGCCGATTGCTCAGTCCATTGGTAATTCCAGGGCTGCCATTCTTCTTACCATCATGGCCATCGCGACCCTGCGCCTGGAGAAAGTGCATGGGGAAATGTCCACGGAAGATGAATCACTTGTTCTGCAACGCAGCGACGACTTGTTTTGTGCTGGTATGAAATTGACCGAAACGGAGATGGGGTTCCCTCGTCTTGAGTCAGCACAGGCACGTCTCATCCAAGTCCTCTATCTTCTTCAAACAGCTCGTATGAATAAAGGTTGGTATACATTCGGGAATGCATTCCATATCACTCTCTCCTTGGGTATGCACAGGAGACGCGATCAAAAGCGAGACTTTCCATTCACGAGCAAGCGACAAAATTACATTACTTCAGAGTGCTATAAGCGCACCTTCTGGGTGGCGTACATCGTCGACAAATATCTTAGTGTTGTATTTGGCCGGCCTCGACTTTACCAAGATGGGGATATTGATCAGAACTTTCCAGATAATATCAACGATGAGGACATGACGCCACAGGGACTTTGCATCTCAGATGACCCAGCTGATTGTTATATTGACGCTCTCATATTTCATGCAAAGTACATATCATCTGCCCACTATCACAATATTACTCTACTAACAGATTTGTAGAATTGCACGAATAATTGGAAAGGTGTCCCGGGAGGTATATTCAGTCAGCGACCTGTCCAACCAAGATCGCTTAGAAGCTGCCCATCGATCTAGCCGCGAATTACATGAATGGCATGCGAGCCTGCCACCACACTTGGGTACTGTGAAACCATCAACATTGGTCCCCAGTTTCCGGCGTCAGGCTATCGCCTTGCAGCTCGCGTATTCCCATGCCCTCATTCACACCAATCGGCCCTTCCTTTTGACTGGGGGAGGGTCTGAGAATGTCATCGAATGCATCTCTGCCACACAGGCTAGTTTAGAGCTCGTCAATAGAATGGCTGGAGATAATACCCTTCTTCATTCTTTCTGGTGGACTCACTATGTCATCTTCTGCGCACTAGCAGTAGTCTATGTTTGGGAAATTCAGCGAACCACAAGACCCACGGACGAGATTGATAATCAGTCTGTAGGTAAGATGTTCGATCTCGCAGAGAAATGCCATGGTCATCTCAAGCGAGCATCTACTGGTCTATCGCAAAACAAACGATACAGCATCATACTGGACGAACTGAGATCTGAGGCCCAGAGATGTCGAATGGGAAATCCGCCACATCCACACCAAGGTGGTCGTCCCAATGGCGAAAACAACGCCAACACTGATACTAGCCTTCCATTCTTGCAGGATTTCGATATGTTCGGGTCTGCGGGCGTTCAGGAAGAGATCATGCCTAATATATTGGATAGTTTTCTGTTCAGCGACTGGCAGATATTTGACTCATCGGTACGTGTAGCATTTGATAGTGCCCTCGTGGTAATAGCTAACCTTAACCATGTCCGAAGGCCATCTTCCCATTTCCTGATCCAAATTCCGTTTCTCCCACATGTTTCCCCGCATGCGAGGGTGTATAGCCGCCTCTGTTCAGTTTCAATTACAATATGTATTGCTGCTTTAAAAATGCCTTGATATCTTATTTAAATCTAGCAGAAAATTAAGATACCTGAAATACCATTATAGGGCCTAGATCCTACGAACAGTATGCTCTAAAGGCGTACTGTACCCTTATTAGCTAGTAGATAAATAATTTTATTTATACTAAAATTTATATAGTATAAATAGCTTTAATTTAATGACTTATATTATTAGAGGGAGGTTTAATGTATAGGATTTGACAAAAACGATGATTTGTGAGGCCGCTTATACAGCCTTGTTATATCTTTTAGATGCTCTTTTAGATACTCTTTTTAAATACTCTTTTTAGGTACTCTCTTTAGGTATATACGAAGGTAGAGACTTTTCTATATATAATCTTTTAATTTTTTGCCTAGCAAAAACCCGGTTAGTACGATGATATCTAAACCTACTGTAAGGGATATACTGTGATGGGAATAGCTTCAATTTACAATATACTGTATAGAGCAGTGGCGAAAGCGGTCTAAAATCAGGCATAATTCAGGCATTTTTAAGGCAGCAATGCATAACTAACTATTTTAATTGAAACTAAACAGAGGCCGCTATACACCTTCGCACCCGCAGTTCCGTGAGGCGATGCTCCACTTTTTCCCAAACTCAATAGATCGGACTTCACGGAAAAGGAGACTCCGGACTGCAAGAGTCCGGGGTAGTCCGGGGTTGCCAAGACTGCTAACGGCCCCAGGCTTGCTTTACTCTTTGGAGTACTTTTCTTATATTTACCCCGTGGGGCTGCCAAGGGTCTCACTATGTACTCTATAAGATGATCCCAAATGACGCCGTCGATATTCCTTTTATCTCAGATACCAAGTACTTCCATCATGACGGACAAAGACGCTGCAGTGATGCACCTAGAGCATCAAATAGGCCAGGAAATCTCTGCCGACGATGCCGAATTCTTGTCGAACTTTTCAGATGAAGCGAAAAAGAAAGTCCTTAGAAAGGTGAGTGCAATTATAAGCGGTACAAAGAAGTTTACTGACTGCTGCAGGTTGACGTATGTGTTCATCCGATCTCACTCTATTGACCCCGAAAACGATGACTGAGTCTCAATTCTAGATTAGGCTTGTTCCTCTGCTTGCTCTCTTGTACTTGGTAGCATACATCGATAAGACAAACATTGGTATGTCAACTCACAAACCCTATGCGGTGCATCTTCTCACTCTCAGCAGGAAATGCCAAGATTGAGGGCCTTCTTCCAAGCCTACACATGGACGGTGTGCAATACAACATTGCCTTGTCCATATTTTTCATACCTTATGTCCTTGCCGGTAAGCAAGTCCTATGTGGAACCTATGGATATCCACTGACATAGTTGAAGAGGTGCCGAGCAATGTAATCTTGAACCGACTGAAGAGGCCGTCGCAATATTTGGGATTCCTGATCTTCTGCTGGGGTGTGATCATGCTTTGCACGGGGTTTGTTCACAACTTTGCCGGTCTAGTGGTGATCCGCTTCCTGTTGGGGCTTTTCGAGTAATGCACCCCAATCAGATTAGAGGTGTTTCCCTAATACTGACGATTTTCCAGAGCTGGCTTTCTTCCAGGTGCCGTGCTTGTGATTTCAAAATGGTACCTCCCAAATGAGACACAGACCCGCATCGCTATTCTGTACACATCTGCCGCTTCTGGTGGTGCTTTCTCGGGTTTGCTGGCATTTGGCCTCGCCAAAATGAATGGTATTGCTGGCTATGAAGGCTGGCGTTGGGTTTGTTCCTTCTTGTCTCATCCGCTTGGTTCCTAGCTTCTAATAACCATGCCAGATCTTTATAATAGAGGGTCTTGCAACCATTGCCATGGCTGTCGCTTGTTATTTCCTCCTTCTAGACTCGCCATCATTGTCTCCAGGCTGGCTCACTTCAGACGAGATCCGATATCTTGAAGTGCGCCAAGTAGCCTCCAATAATCACAGCGGTCACCACAAAGGCTTCGATAAGCAAATAATCTTCAGCGTTCTTTTAGATTGGAAGATTTATCTTCTCATATTTGCTACCTGGTCCAATGCTGTTCCCAACTACGCACTCAAATTCAGCATGCCGGAGATCATCAAATCCATGGGCTACGAATCAGCCAACGCCCAGCTCCTGACCATACCTCCATATGCCGTGGGCGCTGCATCAGCTTACGGCTTTTCCGTGGTCGCCGATCGGTTCTCATGGAGAATGCCCTTCATCGTGGCACCGCAGTGCTCACTTATAGTCGCATTCGGAATATTATTTTCCAAGGCTGCCGACATCGAGAATAATATAGCACTGTGCTACTTCGGCATTTGTCTCGCTTGTTTCGGAATGTATCCCATTCTACCCGGCGTCAACGCTTGGAATGTCTGCAACATTCCAAATCCCCATAAGCGTGCTGTGGCCATTGGGTATCTAATTTGCGTGGGTAACGTGGGTGGAATTATTGGGAGCTACATTTACAGAGCTGACGAGAAGCCGAGATATCCCACTGGCTATGGCACTTCACTTGCGTTCGCTGCTGCTGGAATCATGGCTTGTTTGTCCTTGGAATTCTGTCTGTGGAGTGCAAACAAAAAGAAAGCTATGATGACTGCGTCTGAGATTGAGGATAATTATACTGAAGATCAGCTTCGTGAGATGGAGGAGAAGAGCCCTCTTTTCAAGTATAGCTTATGAGATACTCTCATTATCATATACAGATTTACAATGAGACTCTCTGTGCGTAAAATGGTGACCATGGTAGCTCAAAAGATTAGTGCCGATTTCGGACAACTGGCGAATAGGTGGCAATGGTATAGCGATGTTACTTTGACTTCTACCTAATTCGACTTTGGTGAGGCGCTTGTTGAAATAGATGGATATTTCTGCTTTGTTGGCGGCATCGAGGAACACATCCATCAATTCTGTTCCACGAATCCCCAAGTACCCCAAACCCAGTCTGATGTAAACCTGGTCCATAGGACCTTTCAGTCTTCACTGGTTATAGTAGTTGTTACTAAAACTGTGTGTCAGGTTTTCAGTGTCAAAGACCGTCCGGTAAATGTGTTTGGTTGGATTAAGATTTATTGAATACACAAAGCCTTTATATTAGTTGGCGTAGAACAAAGAGCACATGAAAGAAGAATATTTGCATCGTAATCACCGCTTGTCGCTTATATAAAAGAGGACCGATCCCATTATAGGATCAATAAACCACTACCAAACTCAGTAATGTTCTCACCATGGAAAAAAAGTCAACCACAGATGTTTTCATGAGCATCTTACCTGAAGACGCACTGGAGATTGGACGCAGTAGGAAAACCACTGTATCTCGTAGCTATCCCCTCCCAGCCACCGTTCGTCGCATTTGGTTCTACACCACCTCTCCGCTACAGTATATTGAGTATGTGGCGTGTATATCATACAATGAGGCTGAATCCAATACAAGCAACAAGCAATCCACATACAGCTACAACCTTCGCCAGGTATGGATGTTGAAGAAGCCTATTTACCTGCATCAGGCTATTGAGCGTGGTATACTGAAAGCTCCCCCGAGAAAGTACTGTTGGGCGACTGAGAGTTTCTTAGAAAGCTGTCCTTTCTATGAACAGTATCGAGTGAGGGGACCAAAGGAAATCATCTGGTAATGAGGATAATGCAGCACATTCTTTTTACTTTGTCGGATTCAGATAGTGAACAATAAAATATCTTTCTTTCATGTTTAAAGCAATCTTGAAAACTGAGAACGGTTGAATGTTTTCCTGGGCTAGGTTCCTCTAACTATTAAACAACTCAACAAGTTAAACCACCAGGGGGACTACCTACCTATTTTGTAATAGTACCAGGGTCAACTTGCACTAATTGCTTGGCGTTTGCAGGCCGATGACCCGTGGACTGCTGGTTGGTATTATTAACATTAAAAAAACACAACAATGCATACTATGCAATGCATGGAAACGTGTGGATAGTTAGTTATGCAGCTATACCTACATATGTAACCTGGCACCAGAGACTATGTACAGAGTAGATCTGTTCGCAATGTGTCTTGAGTTGTCAAAGCCATCTAGTTACCCATTTCAAGTGGGTCCGATTACACTACAATGTATGCATAAGTACGCTTACTGCCAACCACACCAAATGACGTATGAAAAGTAAGACAGCCGTTTAACTCAGCCCCAGTGATACAACATCGGGCACTTTCTCCGTTCGTTCTGACTGTATTGTTGTCCACGGGTAGAAATATAGATCGTCAATATCTGTGTCCAATAGAATCATCGGATATTTCATCTAGTGGATCTACCCGTCCACCCGTCCACGGTCCGAAATGGTTCCGACGACGCCTATTGGTCCGATTATTGATCATTGGATGAATTCATCCGGCTCACGGGTTGATCAATGATCACGGTGAGTTTTTCCTCCGATTTAGGCAGTTCAGTAGATGTTTGAGAGGGCTCGATGATCTATCATTGGTTAGTTCATAGTATTTCAGGGGTGCAGCAAGAAGTAGGCCCGCATATACATATAAATTACAATCCAGCATGTCAATCAATGCGTCTTTCATTTTTTAAATCTCTCATGGTCAGTCAATCCATACCAACAAGATCATGGACCAAAAATCATTTAAAGTCGTCATTGTGGGTGGCAGTATTGCTGGGCTTTCGCTAGCCTTGATGCTGGAAAGAAATGGCATCGACTTCGTCATCCTCGAAGCATACGGCAGCATTGCACCCCAGGTCGGGGCTAGTTTTGGCATTTTGCCCAGCGGCTCACGCATTCTCGACCAGCTGGGTTGTTATGAGTCAGTTCTAAAGATGGCGGAACACCCTGTTGACAAATTTATCTTCCGTGATTCGCAAGCACAACCACTCTGGACATTCGATAACGTCAAAGAGAGGTCAATCGAGAGGTTCGTCTCCATTCAATTTTATATACCAATATTGAAACAGCACAATCAACTGACAATACCTCCAGTCATGGTTATCCTGTCTTATTCCTCGATCGCCGGATGTTGGTAGAAGCCCTCTATGAAAAGATCCAGGATAAGTCCAAAGTGATCACCTCTCAGCGAGTGCAGAGTATTGAGAATGGTACTTCGAGTGCTACAGTTACCACAACGACTGGTGAAACCTACACCGGAAATATCGTGGTCGGAGCAGACGGAATCCATTCCAAAGTCCGCCAAGAAATGTGGAAAGCGGCTGAAAAGATAGATCCTACGTGGATTGATCCTACAGAGGAATCTGGTATGAAACTTAAACCTAAGGACTTGAAAATTATTAGCTAACTCTTGTGGAAGCACTGCCTGCAACTTACGCATGTATCTTCGGCATTTCCAAAGGCGTGAAGGAAATCGAGAAAGGCACGTTGACTTCGATATACAACGAGCATTACTCGTATCTTGTTCCCAGCGGACCCGGAGACCTCACTTACTGGTTTCTCGTGCGGAATATGGGAAAGACGTACTATGGTGCAGATATTCCTCGATTCACCAAGGAGGAGGAGGAAGCATTGGCAACAGAACATTTCGACGACCAGATCACTCCTACACTGAAATTTTCCGCTCTGTACAAGGGTAAAATTGCCTCGGCATACTCCAGCTTGGCAGAATACGTCTTTAAAAGATGGCATTTCCGGAGAATTATTACTATTGGTGATGCCTGTCACAAGGTGAGACCACCTATCAACCCGAGAACAAGATCACGCGAAGACTGACCAGTATTCCGTCCAAAAGTTTGAGCCTTTGACAGGCCAGGGAGGCAATAATGCAATGGAAACCGCCGCATCCCTGACAAATCATCTCGTTGCGGCCCTCAAAACCTGCCCGACAGGCACGCTGTCGTCGGCAGACATTTCCAAAGTCTTCGAGAGCGTTCAACAGCAGCGTGAAAAACGTGCGTGGGAATTGGTCAAAGCAGCCCATGCCCGGCAACGTCTCGAGTGCCAGGAAACGCCCTTGTTGAAGTTCATAGGAAGGCATATGGTGCCACGCCTTCCGGAATCCGTTCTTCTCGGCAAATGGATCAACTCGTATTCTCCCGGAGTGTCCCTGGACATGCTTCCGCTACCACACAAGCCTCGGGAAATTGCATACTTCGATGAGCGCTTCAGGAGACCGTCATCCCGGGGTGTGGTGAGCATCTTGTTGTACGCTGCATACTTCCTCTTAGCCTGGTTAGGATATCGTCAATTGTCGACAGCACTCGGAGCGAATGGAACAATGGGCTTGGTCCGTCAGGCAATCAAGAGCCAGTCGGTTCTACTCCCAGGAGGGGTTGAAGCTCCACTTCGCCAGGTGTACACAGGGGTCGGAGCTATTGACCTCATCTTGAAAGTCATCGTAACGATATTCCTGCCTGCGGTTGCCAACTTCTCTACACCGGAGCAGCCATTGCAAGTTCTGTATTTCCTGGCTTCAATGATGCCGATTATCGCTATCTGGATGGTTGAAGGGTTCAGACCAAGGAACAAATGGACCCTTCTTGCAACTCCAAGTTTATGGGCGGTTATGTATCAGATGCGCGGAATTGGGCTGATTGCACCCCTCTATTACGCATCGAGTACCTATATTTCCTCTGAGATGCTATACTTCTCCCCAAGCACCCGCACGCTTCCAGAGTCCACCGCTCGAGCGTTACTGCCTGCAATGATATTGGGATTCGCCGTGCCCACAATCATGCTGTTCTTCCCATTGGCTGATGCCCTGAATACACGACAAATCTTCATTGCGCTGTGGCAGCCCGCTCCGGTATATGTGGTTATCTTGACTCAGGTATTCTCCTATGTCATCAAGTCGATCGGTTCGAGCACACCGGGGAAGACCGATAGTGCCGCAGTGGAGAGCAAATCTAACCGCGACATCTCACACTTGCAAGCCCTCTACACTGTGGTCGGCGGTGTATCTGCTTGTTTCCATGTGGCCTTGCTGCTGAGCTGGGCTGCTTTGGGGACAAACTTTGTCACTAGGGCATTCATCCCATCGGCCGCCTTCGCACAGGTGGCAACGATTGCAGACGGTGTCTTCATATTTTTCCAGAACGACTTCCTGCTTGTTGCAGCGGCAACTCTCCTGTGGTGCTTAGCTAGCGTGTGGGATCTGTACCGTCTTGGGGTTTCTAATGTCTCCTGGCAGGTGGCATTGGCTAGTTTGATTCTGGGTTCTGTGGCAATCGGACCAGGTGCGACTGTGGCAGCTGTGTGGTATTGGCGGGAGGGGGTTATGAGTCGGACAGCTTTCCGCCGTCATGGTCCGGGTCTTTAGCTCAATGGAGAGTACTTGCTGCCATACTCTTGGCTTTGAAGGGCTGTGTGATCAACGAAGAGAGGCCACAGCAAACACCTAAGACTTGGGTAAAACAGGGCGAGGTAGATAGTTCTGAGCGAGATTGTGTCTGATTCGTCGGGCTTTTGTGTGTGTGTATATAAAGTAAATAGGGTATTGTGATGTTCCGCAGGTTGAAGGACATAGTTAAATGCACGCAAAGCTATCCTAGAGAGCTCCAACTGAGATCCACCTGACATTGTGTGATATTACCCTCTCGACATCAGACCGGCGAAAGCCAGCCACACAGCCCAGAGCGACTGGAAGCTGGCTCAGTCCTGGCTAGGTTAGCTCTCATCATTATATTTCGCATCGAGAATAGTAGCAAATGATAGTGTAAGCGTACTGTTGATCAATTTGTACTCGTCGATAACCATCATCATACCGTCGGGTAATTCGCCATGGGAGGCCTCTAAGTTCGAATGTCCGGCGACTGGACTAGAGGGATAAGAGATCGTGAGGGTGGACGGAGGAAACTCCCCTACACCGATGCCTCGGTTGAGCAGGTATCTCTCGACATCATGCACATCAAACCAGTCTTCGTCTGCAGGAATATGAGTCACGCCATTTGTTGTTCGGAATAGGGCGAAGCTATCTGAAAATTCGTCACTGGAAAATTGTAGAAAGTGTGTCCCTGCACCACCGAGGCTGATATATGGGAATCGCGCATCGATGATAGGATGGCAAGGTTCCATGTTGACGACACGTGCGAAATAATCTCGGATCTCTGCTCGTGGCATTCTTTGTAGCAGTAACCCAAACTCCCACATGTCTTCGTCTTTATATGAGGGATTTGACAGAAACCGATAGCCACTTTGCGCGCAAGCGTGATAAAGCCGTTGGGTGAAGGGTGTGGTTGCATACTGTATGGTGTGTGTTTCAGCAATAGATGGTGTCACAGGAATGGGAATCAAGTCATTCGATTGGATATCCAGGGCCTGGGTATTAGTCGATGGAATCATGCCAGCCGACGAGCCCAAAAACAATTTCCAGAAGTCAGACTCCAAAGTGTGGTCTTTTAATCTGCCCATTGGCACCTCCGACGCGACCTGCGCGTGAGGTTTCTCAACGACAGCCTGGGATGGTTGTGAAGGTTGGTTATTTGGGGACTCTTGAAAGCCAATATCGGCCCCCTTTAAATGGGACATTATATCATCCCGCAGCGACTGGACTGTCTGGAAAAGTTCAGGTTGAGGCAACTGCGACCCATTCCGGATCACCTGGTTATCGAATGTGTGCATGGTCTGACTCAAACGATTAAATGCATCTTCCAGGTGCTCTACGCGAGCTTTCAGTGAAGAGAGCTGGGACTGTTGACGAGATCGGTATGCCTGTTGCGCTTCGCGGACCTGGGCGCGTCGTGTCTGTGCCAGGGTGAGACCGAGTCATTATCTTTAGTTGCAAAAAGGGGCCTCACAGATTTGGCATCTTCAGCTGGTTTTCTGGGTCGCCCAAGAGAGCTTTTTTTTACTTGGACTGTAGGCATTGCAGTCCAATTGGAGGATATGGAGGTTCACCAGTCGACCTCGGGAGATGTCAGCCCTGGAGAGATCCCTGGTTTCCACATGTTAGAACGCCAAGCCCGCAACCGCATTTCCGAGAGCAAGAGTATTTGACCTGACGTTCGAACTTCATTCTTGGTGATTTTATATATACATTTATCTTTTACTATCAAATGGAACGTAGGTTAGAATTAGAAACATGTGTTGATATAGATCTACATATCCTCTGTTATCCTCAGACCAGTGCCACATAGTAAAGTATACATTCACCACTGTCTCACCTATTCTATTGCCTAGACCTAAGAATATCCCAGGAATATCCCCACTTAGGAAGATTATCGTGTCAGCTTACGGAGTACAAGTACACCGCCACATTCACCACGTTCCCATCGTGGCTGGGGGGTAGCGGGGCCCTTCATCGGATTTAAAACAAGTCACACCCCGCACTGCAGGCACCCCTATTTCTGACCTTTTCTGACTTTCTTTCGTTTTTATTCAACCTTCTTCACTGTGTTTTATCTGCAAACTACTTACCTTCAGAATGTCCAAGCAGGATGATCTGGCCTATGGTGGTTACTACCAGGGCGCGGAACGTGGGTCCGGAGACGGATCCCGCGGTCTAGGTGATACCTTCAAGAAGCTCCGCGATACCTACAAGACCCACGGATCCTCACAGGGCCAGGCGAACCAGACATACAACCCAAGTGGTTATCAAGGCGTAGGCTTTACCATCTGATCAGCCTCCACATCCACTAACCGGTTCACTACAGCAGAGTTACCCGACCCAGACCGAACCACAATACAGCCAAAACACAAGCGGGCAACAGCAAAACCCGAACTATCACGGAAAGCCTCAAAAGGAAGACAAACTGTCCGGTTTCTTGGGAAAATTACAAGGTACTGTGACCGAGTTTGGTTCCGAATTTGCCCAGAAGATCGGTACCACCATCGATCCACAGGCGTATGCCGAGTATGGCCCCAGCAAGCCCAACACAGAGCATCGATTTGGTAGCTTCGCTCCTCCCCGGGAACATAACGATGCCAAGTGGTATGTGGATGGATGCAGCTATTTCTGGGCTGTGTCGCGAGCTCTGGAAAATGCCCGAGAGTCGGTTTGGATTCTGGACTGTAAGTTTCAACCTTCCCCGGATTTTCATTGCATGCGGCTAACTTGACGTAGGGTGGTTATCTCCCGAACTTTATTTGAGAAGGCCACCGGCGAAGAATGAACAGTACCGATTGGATCGCATGCTGCAAGCTGCAGCCCAGCGGGGCGTGCGCGTCAATGTTATCGTTTATAAGGAGGTTACGCAGGCGCTCACTCGTATGTCTACGATTTTCAAACATTGAAAGGAACTCAATTAACAGCCCCTACAGTGTCTTCTTCTCACACCAAACATGCCCTAGAAAATTTACACCCCAATATCGCTGTCTTCCGTCACCCTGACCACCTCCCTGATCGCCAAGAACTGGCAGCTTCCATCACGTCGACCTTCCAGAATATGTCACTTGACTCGGGAAGTTTGAGTAAGATGTCAAAGGATACACTGAAGGGACTGTATGGAATGAATGATGATGTCATTCTGTATTGGGCTCATCACGAGAAGCTTTGTTTGATCGATGGTCGGGTTGCATTCATGGGTGGTTTGGACATGTGCTTCGGTCGCTGGGACACAAACCAGCACGAGATCTCGGATCTACATCCCTCAGACGTGAGCCAAACCGTGTTCCCTGGCCAGGACTACAACAATTCCCGCGTCCTTGATTTCCAAGATGTCGTTCACTGGGAGAATAACCAGCTGGATAGAAAGACCATGTCCCGAATGGGATGGTCTGATATATCTGTGAGCCTGCACGGTGCAGCCGTGGAAGATTTACGGCGTCACTTTGTGGAGCGATGGAACTTCATTTATGATTTGAAATACAAGGTTCGGAGTGATTCTAGGTACGCGAGACTGGCACTCCATGGCAGGCCCGCTTCCTTCACTGGCCCCTCGACTGGCCAACAGCAGGCCAGTTCTCCACAGCCCAACCTGTACCCGTCGGGACAGGCAAGCCCGCAGGGTCAGCCACCTGCGCCATCCTGGCAGCAGAAGCCTAGTGGAGTCACATCGCCTACCTACCCGCCGCCGCCAGGTCAGGCATCGAGTCCGTCGCAGTCACAGTCGCAGTCCCAGCCTCAACACCAACAATCTGCCGAAGCATATCAGCCTTACAACAGTGTTAGCGCGTCAAATTATCCGCCACCGCCGGCTCAGACCTCCTCGAACCAGCAACAATATCAACAGCAAAACACGCCTACCTCGTACCAACCTGGGAATGCTTCAACCTATCCCCCACCGCCAAGCCAAAGCCCTCTAGGCTCTCAATCTCAGTCAGCTCAGTCCCCAAGTCATGATACAAGCCAGTATAGCTACACTGGAAGCTCATTCCCTCCTCCTCCACCTGGACCCCCTCCAGCGCAGTCCACTGCCAACACATCGTATCAGCCATATCAACAGGCCCAGCAACAGGAGCAGAAACCTTACTTCCCACCCCCACCAGGCCAGGAAACTTCCCACTCCAATACCCGTGGGATTGATGACTACCAGCATGAAGGTGATCGCGAGCGAGGTTCTTTGGCGCCCCGTCGCTTCCGAGAGGACCTGACGCAATATGGCAGCACCCTTCGTGGTCAGCTCGCAGGACAAATTCATCAATACCAGGATCGACTGACCACATATGGCCGCCCTTCCTCCTCGCAAGGCCGAGGGAATATGTCATGCCAGATTGTACGCAGCTGTGCGAAATGGAGCAATGGCAGCCCGCTTGAGCATTCAATTGCCGACGCATATTGCGCCATCATCCGGAACAGTGAGCACTTTGTCTACATCGAAAACCAGTTCTTTATCACTGCGACCGGTGATTCGCAGCGTCCAGTGAAAAATCAGATTGGTGCCGCAATTGTGGAGAGGATTCTACGTGCTGCCCGTGCTGGTCAGAAATATAAGATCATCGTGGTCATTCCATCTGTTCCCTGCTTTGCCGGTGATCTGCGAGATGATGAGACTCTCGGAACACGCGCCATTATGGAATTCCAGTACAACTCCATCAACCGCGGAGGTCACAGTATCATGGAGGTGATTGCCAAGGAAGGGTTCAATCCCATGGAGTACATCCGCTTCTACAACCTTCGCAATTATGATCGGATTAACAACGGTAGTATGATGGCTACAGCTGAACAGCAGAGTGGTGTCAACTACGAGGATGCCCGCAGACAGTACGATTTGAACACTGCAGGCCCTGGTGGTTACGCCCCGAGCACTACTCGTAGTGCTTTTGATACATCTGCACCGTTCGAGAAGTACCAGCAAGCTGCACACCAGGTACAGGGCGGTCATGCTTCCTCGAATCGGTGGGACAGTGTCAGCGAGTGTTATATGCTCGGCGGAGAGGATATTCGCAAAGTGCCATGGGATGGACATCCCGATGCTGAAATTAATGCGTTTGTGAGCGAAGAGCTTTATGTTCACTCCAAGGTTCGCCTCCCCCCAAATTCTATGATGATCCAGCCCTCTGACAAAAGCATTAGGTGATGATCGCCGACGATCGTGTAGTTGTTTGCGGATCCGCAAACCTGAACGACCGTTCTCAACTGGGTGACCATGACTCTGAGATCGCAGTCATCATCGAGGATTTCACACCTGTCGCATCTAGCATGAACGGCAAGCCATGGACTGCTAGTCGTTTTGCTTCATCTCTCCGCCGCCAGCTGTTCCGGAAGCACCTGGGTCTTTTGCCACCACAAGACTATCAACGACCGGATGCGAACTTCGAGCCCGTGGGGGTTCCCAACCAATTCGACTTTGACTGCCCTGAGAGCAAGGTCGTTGCTGATCCGCTTTCCGACACTGCCCAGAGTCTTTGGAACTCGCGGGCGCACACAAACAGCGAGGTCTTCCGGAAGGTATTCCACGCCGTTCCGGACGACTCAGTTCGCAATTGGGCTGAGTACAAGGAGTTCTATGAGTACTATTTCCACAAGACCGAGAGGAGGGCTGGCGAAGGCATGGAAGGATCGGCACGCCCGGCGCGATTCCAATGGGGCCACGTTGTGAGCGATGACTTTGCGCCTGGCGCAGAGGGGGCGAAACAGGTCAAAGAGCTTCTTAGCCAAGTTAAGGGTACTCTGGTTGAGATGCCTTTGATGTTCTTGATTGAGGAAGATATCGCCAAGGAAGGTTTGACTCTGAATGACTTGACCGAGCCACTCTACACCTAAGGGGGAGATTGCATTTGCCAAGTTGGGACTGTTATCATTGATCATCTCGTATATATTTGAATTCCAGCATTTCTATTAGCTAAATTGTTGTATGCTGTACCTAGGCGAAGTCTAACTTCTTTGTTTTGGTAGCGATGCTATTCGGGGAGCACTTATCTCTTTCATGTCCCCGAGGAAGAATGACACCGATACTCGACACTGTGCAATTAAACCTATATGATCTGAAAATTGTCCGATGCCAAGCCCGGGATTATATTGTTCTTGAAGAACAATACTAACCGGAATGTGATTGTAGGATTGGTCAATCTCAGTGTCCTTTGTTCGCGACGCCATCCCCATTGGGCCAAATCCAACACATACTCCGAAATGTTCTTTTATACTTTAAGACTCCACCTTAATATTGTTCTTACCCTCATGAAAGACTGATGAATGTGCTAACTACACGTGCCTGGAACAGGGGCCCCTCGGCCATCTCTGTGGCTTCCTTCATGAAAGACAACCCGGGCCTAGCCACAAATATCTCGGAGGATATGTGATGCGGTCAATATCAACGTCCCTCGATCCATGCAATGACTGTATATCAAAACAAAGAGAAAATGCCCGAGGCAACAACTCCTGCATTCATGAACCCGAGAACAATATCAAACGGCTCCGCAATGGACATCCACCACAATCCCAATACCATGCATTCTGGATTGATTCTACGCCTCCGTGAATGCCCAATGCATTCAAGCTAGCAACTCAATGTGACATTTGCATTGACTTCCATTCCCCAGGTGTGAATCGTGTGATATCAATCATATTGATAGTCCGAAGAATAGTCCCTCGTCGAATATAAATATCAGCTTGCACCTCCAGTTTGGATTATTTTCTCCACCACCCACTCACACTTCGATCATTCAAAACAATCTTTCAATCTTTTCAAACTTCCGCTTTCTAAGCTCTTCTCAATCTTCGAAATGTCTCGCGGTCAGGTCCAGAAGCAATGTGAGTACCTTGCCTCCAAAGCATATACACTGCTTCATTACATCCACATACTAACATGTCATCTTGAATAGCCCCCGGCGGTGGCTGCGTCGTCATGAAGTCCCCAGGTGGTGGCTGTGTCGTCATGAAGTCCCCCATTCCCAACGGTTGCGTCGTCACCCGTACCCCCGGAGCCGGCTGCGACATCATGAAGCGGTCTCCCGGCGGTGGCTGTGTCGTCATGAAGTCCCCCGGTGGCGGCTGCGTCGTCATGAACCGTGAGTACTAACCGTTCTCCAAATAACCAACTGACATACTAACATGTCTTCGTGCATAGCCGCTGACTTCTAAATGCCCTCCATGGGCGCACCCAATTCCAACATTCCATCAGCCACCATGGCTTGACCTGTCTCGTTGGTCGCCGTGGTTAACATTGAAGCGCATTGATTGACAATCTTCACCGCGGACTCTTGAGAACACTTTCAACTTTTCAACCAAAAATATCAATCCCTCGAAACATGACCTCTCAGCTTTGCTTTTTCTTTTGTGAATGTCCAGTTCATTCTTTCTTCGACGAGGGCAGCTCATTTCTTTCAACGGTCTTGCATTATCTTCTCGGCTGTTGACTGTGATTTGTTTCTGCTCTTTCGAACCCTTCGTGGACGATCCGGGTGACAACGGTTTCTTAGAAAGGGACTTGTTTTCTGTTCCTTCAGCTACATTCGGGGGATTCCCATTGCATACTTCAAAATCGGTTGATTGTGTTTCTTTTTTTTTTCCAATGTGTGCGGGTTCCTCTGGTTTCTTGTTTGGTGGGTGGTTTGGGTGGATATGGCTTTATTTCTTAGTTAGGATCGGTCATGGTAGTTGACAGGAATGGATCATTGCCTTAAAGAATCTTTTCTCCTTGTATATTTCTTGTAGCTCAATTGTATCGGAAGGGAAAAGTCTTTTGTGAGCTACCTTCCTATTTTGGGTGTTTTCTTATGTTGGACTAAGATATAGTTGTGCCTACATGCCCTAAAATAGGCACTTTCAGTGCAAGTATACACAAGAAATGCAAACGTTCATTCGTAGAAACATATTTACTGGAATTCTGTACAAGTAACCTGAATCTGTACTTATTTCCAGATATCACTCTTCTTCCGAATCTCAGATACCTTGGCCTCTTCAGTCTCAGAGTCTTCACCCAAATCTGCTTCATCGGAACCAAATGCATCACTAGTTGCCTCTTCAATTTGGTCTAGTGTAAGACCGATAAGCCCCACAGACCGTGCATTGCCAATCTGGCACATTTCCTCTCCAACCGCAGCTTCGATGACACCCTCGCCTCCTTTAGCGATGAGATCGCCCTCGAAGCTCCGGAATACCTGCCTGAGAGGGTTCAAGACATGGCCACGGAAGAATTTAACGGTCTTTTCGAGATGAAGCCGTTCGCGTAGCGATGGCGAGGAAAGCAGCAAGTAGTACAGATTCAATGCGGAATGAAGCGGTGGACCTTGAGTCTGGGTCAGACGAGACCAGCTAGAAACGAGATCGGATGCTGAGCTGGCGACAGTAGCCGGTTTGAAAAGAGCCGGGAAAAGAGCCCAGAAGTAGAGCGGATCTTGGAATATATTGTCGGAAGATTGGGTGGGGCTGGGGAGTAGTTCATCCTTCAGCCATGCGATGGCGCTATCCCGCGCCGAGGCAAGATTGTCATCTTCCAAGATCTTGTGTATGAGTTTAAACCGGGTCTCAGGCGATGGATGGCTCTTAACAATCGCGGCTGGAATCTGGCGAACGATGCCGTGGCTTTGGCGTGCTGTACATGCAGTCAAGATGGCAACGAAATCCTTGAACTCGGTATCGCTCGACGGGGTTTCGATGGGATATTGCAGAGAATAGATTGTCAAACCCAACAAGGAGTCGAGAAGCGCGTGTGGTTGACCAAAAGCCACTTCGTCGAGATTGGTTTGGCCGCCGACAAAGTTGTTAAATATCTGAGCTAGCTCAGGGAAAACGGATACCCGACGGGGCGGTTGCCCAGTGGCAAAGAGGGTTGTGCCTGCAGCCCGAGCCGCTAGTAGTAGGAGTGAACCATGGCGTTCTAGCGGAATCTGACTGGGGTTTGTTGGTGGTTCATCGAAATCAAGTTGGGCAGTCTGATCTGTCGGGGATCCGGATATGATTGACAGGAGTTCCTCGTTATCAATTCCAACGTCTCGTGATAAAGCCTTAGAAAAAAATAATTAGTTCAAACTTTCTCAGATACTGATATAGTGCCGTCCATAATTTGGTGTCACTTACCATAAGCTTTCCCATGATCATATCGCGTTCCTTGAGCTCCTTGGTCGATCCATATGCTTCAGTCTGCGATTGAGCGCCCGGTAGCCGCAAATCCGGATGCAGGTGTTCTTGCATCCGAATGGTCCATGACATTCCCGGGTCCATTGGGCTAGAGAAACTCAGGAGATATGACTTCAGCAGTTCAAGCAAGCCAAACTGTATGAATTTCCGAACAAGGAGGGTCTCGTTATCGGCAGACGGAGAGGGCGAAGATACCTCAGCTTCCGGGTCTGGGGCTGACGCAGCGGCAACCCTCAGCACGCTTGACTCGCTAGCAGCTCTGGGGGGTGGTGCGGGCCGCTTAGAGGGAGACACTTCGCGGAAGAACTCAAGGAAAGCTAGGGTGGTCTCGTTGGTCGTCATTGTTGTATATGCTTCTAGAGCTGCTTGGAGGGAGGTTGCGATGAAACGACTCGGGGCTTTCGTCTGGATCCGTGTGTGAAGTACCGAGAGCATTCCAAGAAGGCAATTGAATTGCAGGATGTGCAGGGGCAGCCCCTGATCGGCCCTCTCGCCCTCGTCCTCATCCTCCGGCTGCAGTTGCATGAGTGACTCAGAGACGCGCAAGATCACTTCTCGTGGATTGCCTAGCCGAGCCACATCCTGTAGGCATTCTGTGGACGCTGGTAGCATGGGCAGGAGCAGCTTGACCAAGTCCCAGCCGATGTTCGTCGTAAGCTTCTCATCTTGCAGGAGAGTGTGCAAAAGCGGCAGACGTTCAGGAGTTAACTGATATTCTAACAAAGTAAGATAGGTTAGGTAGTCGGTAGCCGGAGGCAATGCTTGAATGAGAGGGTCCTCCATGGTGTGGTTGTTGACTATTTGATGTCGCAGGCGCGGGGAAGATGAAACATGGCGATGACGTCAGCGGCAGAATCCCGAAGAAACACGGGCCGATCACATCTCCGAAGTATACACCTTCAGGGATAATTAACCTATTAATATGAACACGTAGGTCTCTTTTTGCACCGTTAAATTCATGTACGCGGATCTGTAGTTGGTGATTTATCCAATTCGGTAACAAGGTTGCGGCCGTGCATGGTTTTCTATCATTACTAGAGCGTAGCGCTATCTATCTAGAACCCCGCGTGACTATGGATACCCTAACCCCTTTCGGGGCTTTCTTGGAGGCTAGTGTGACTATGTGACCTCAGTGTGTTCATGGCGGGAAGATTGGCGTTTGCATGATGCATACAAGGGCTCATGATGTGATCGTGTATTGTTTCCTTAGTCGGCCATCTCCGGCCTGATGTCGACATCGGGAGGCATGGGTAGTTAACCTTAGAAGGATCAAAAAAATTACTGATTATAGCCGCCAACTGCGCCGAATCCAATTTTTTTCTACTTCTTGTCTAGTCTAGCTCTTGTAGATAACGCGAATAAATTGGAAAAAGCGAACGCGCTTATAGATCAGACAATCTTCTGAAAATGCTGTTCTTGATAAGCCTGAGTTGGAGATAATCCGCACCAATCATCTGTACTAGATGTTGGGGTTGGGGGCCTACACCTTCCAATCTTGGAATCTTTTGCCGTTAGCTATGGTGGTGTTGGGCGCTTTGGCACGGTTACACCGGCAGGACGTTCGGATTCTCTGCTGTCGGCCAAATTCCACTCACTGAGCAGAGCACGAACAAAAATGCGTGTTACATCTTAGTTCTTAGGCAAGTCATTCTTGATTGTGAGGGAGGTGAGCCACAACGACTACGAATACATGGCTCTTCCGTAGAATAGAAATTATCATCACACTTATATCTCAGGTGAGAGGTCAGGTTAATATACATGGAATCATCTATCATACTGTATCTCTAAGCGCTAATGACTAGGAATTGCTATATAGCCTCCGACTATTGCCGAGATCTGAACTTGCTCTCAAGGTGCAAATCCGAACAATGTTGCGAGCTGCTTAGAGCTGTATCCAGCATAAAGAGCAAGCTGCAGCATGATACGAGCCTTCTGGGGGTTCAAGTCCTGTCCACCGTACATATTTCCAGAGCCGTCTGTCTGGACAAAGCCCCCCATCGTTCTGCTGGAAACCACGACTTGCGTACCGTGTTCCTCAACCAAGTCCTTAATCTCACTTGTGCCTGCCGTTGTCCAGCCTCCAGCACCCATACCAGCCAAGACCAACCCCTTTGCTCCGCTCTCTACTGCAGAGCGAGCGAGCTTGGCGTTCAGTACTTGATGTCCGAATAGGATGTCCACTTCAGGCAATTCAGTTGCCCCCGAGACGTTGAAGTACTCACGCCCAATAGGCAAGACGGGATGATAATAGAACAGCGGCTTTGTATCCAGGAAGAAACCCAGGTAGCCTTGCTCAGATGCTTTGAAGGTGTCTAGGGCATTTGAATGCGTTTTCGTCATGTAGAAGGCGCTCCCGATACGGTCGTTCAGCACAACCATGGTACCACGCCCACGTGCCTCGGGGCTTCCCGCAAGGGTGACAGCTTCCAGCAGGTTCATAGGTCCATCAGCGCTGATAGCTGTTGCTGGCCGCATAGCACCCACCACGACGACAGGCTTGTCCGTCTTGATGGTCAGGTCAAGGAAGAACGCCGATTCCTCCAAGGTATCTGTTCCATGAGTGACAACGGCTCCCTGGCAATATGGGTCATCCAGCGCCTCTTGGACCATCGATGTCAAGTTCAGGAGAATTTCCGGGGTGATGGAGCCCGAATCAACATTAGCGACCTGGACACCCTTGACATTTGAGATGTTCCAGAGCTCGGGCACGGCTTCGATAAGGATGTCGACGCCAAGTGCACCGGCGGTGTATCCCGTGGTCGCAGTGTTTGAGGCAGCAGATCCGGCAATGGTGCCTCCAGTAGCGAAAATGGTAATGTTTGGAAGGCTGCTGTTGAAAGGGGTGTCGCGCGCAAGCAGGTGATGAGGAAGAATAGGTACTGTTGGAGCAGCTGCACTACATCCTAAGTAGGACAGGAAAAGAGTCCAGGTGCTTAAATAAGTACGCATCTTGGGAGATATGTATAAAATAAAACGTATGGTGAGGGCTGCTCTCCCGGGGGATTTTGCGGGATTCACCGTACCCTTCTTATAGTTCACTCAACTGCATACTCGTTTATAGCCAATGCTTGGCAAGTGGTTGGCAATTTTGACTTTGCGATAAGCAACAGAACCAGTTCTGGTTGGAGATTCTGCTGCTTATGCTTATCCTAATTCATTACTCGAGTCCCCACAGATACGCTTCAGGGCCATACGAAGAGCCGGCTATGCGCGATAATGTTGTTTCAGACATGTTTACTTCTCCAGATGCAGGGGGCTTTACAGGCTAACATGGAGGCAGATCCTCTTGTTTAGAATTGGGAAGTTGCTACGGAGTAGTTGTTTTCCCGCTTGTCGTAGCCTGGTATCTCGTGTTTGAGCCCACAGATTTGGGCGTCACTACAAAGAAACGACGTATTCGGTAAGAGTGTCGCCGTTGTAAGTGAGCCGCAATCTCCAAAACAAATAATAAATGCGATATATTACAATTTTATTTTACTTGATAATTGAGACTTATATTTCTGGCTCCTAGATAGCAACGCAATTTGCGGTCCGACAACAATCTAGGCGTTAGATTTCCTTGAAATTGATATACAGTATTTAGAAGCCTTATCAATAGCCATCGGCAAAGAATAACATAGAAAATAAATGTGGTTGTTAATATACGACGGTGTCATACATAGTACGACGGAATACGGAGTATGTGTTTTGGAGAAGGCTTATCGAATACGTTACGTCATACAATCGATGTTTAACTAACTGCACGAGTTACCCAGATAAGGACTTACGGCAATGTTATCCGGACCACCCCGGGTTCCAACTCGGGGAGACTCGTAAAAAGTTCCGGGAGACTTGCCCAGGTGGTCAAAATCGCTTATATAATGTATTGTTTTCGAGTCTGCTTCTGGTCTCGGGGAACTTTTTACGAGTCTTCCTGAACTGAAACTTGGCAACGGCCAGGGTTCTTATCTCAGCCAAGTGGCGATTGTGGCAGCCCGGGGTCATATTTGGTAACATCCGGGGAACGATAGTCAGGCGGGCTTAGAAGATCTAAAACATATAAGATCTAGTGCAGCCCTCATGCGACCTCTCTACCAATGCAATAACTCAGCGCGGTCGTCCGACCTCTCCTGTTCACGGCAATGGGTACAATTACCAGCTTGTTACAATACTAATCACCGGGTTTCTCGATAGCATGGGCAAGAAGGCTCATCTTACGGACCTGGTGATTTGGTCCAGTTACGATCAACATGTAGCCATTGATGCAGTTGAGTTTCCTTCTATCGCGGAAATAACGCCGGAAGAGCGAGCAGCTCTCAAAAAGAAGCTCTGTTAGAGGATGCGCTCCGACCTCCATCACGGTATACATCCTATGATTTAGTTAAAACCGGCATAATTTTGACTAAAAAGGCGGAGTCCAGGATGAAGCCAATAGAACTATAGTAGTCACGTGGGTGGTTTGTCAACCTTCGACTTCCAATGGAGAAAGTTTGACAAATAAAGGGGCACTAGGCCTAATTAGGTAGGCTCGTTGTTTACTATGTATTATCTAAGCAAAGATCAGGCACAACCTTGAAACTTCATTGAAATTCTAGGGAAGTAGTAATTAATTGTACTTCTTAGCCTTCCTCAGCCACTATAAAAGTGGCAGAGCCGTCGGTACTTGCCCAGGTGGGGTTCCACAGCTAGGGCGGAGTGGAAAAGCCCCAGCCGCGCGGCTGGCATTGCTGGGATTGCGTAGATCGGCCCAAAAATAACTTCGCGAATAATGTGACTGCCTGACTACTTCACCTTTCTTTCATCCCTTCGTTGTTCTTTGTTATATAACTATACCCTTCATCGTTGAGGTTCCCTACAATACTTTTGACAAGTTCATGGATCCGCCCTTCAGCCCCCGAAACTAAAACAAAGACTCAACCCCTCAGGCACCATGGCCTCCAACGAATACTATCACACAAATATCCCACAACCCCCTAGCTACGACCAAGCTGTCCCCGGGAAGACAGATCAAACTCTAAACACAGTTCCTGGAGTTGGCTACGCGAGCCACAGTTACAACCACGACGATCCCTCAGCCCCTTATCACAACCGAGAAAGTCAACAATCATTTGCCTCGGACAATGCACATTACCAGGCCGCCGGACGGGCAACGGAAGGCGACAACTACGCAGAAAACATCCCTTTGAAGACCAACACCCAGTATGGAAATAATCCAGATTGGATGCGCCAACAAACGCAGTACCCTCCATCGCCAGGGGGTCTTGAGGATAGCCGACAACGTGATATCCGAAAGAAGAAGGGATTTTTCAGCAAGAAGATTGCTTGGGTGACATACATCTTGACATTAGCCCAGATTATTGTATTTATTATCGAACTGGTCAAGAATGGTGAGTTCTGTCCCTGCCTCGGTACTATTCCAACATTTCGGATCAACTAACGAAGTCTTTTTCGCTCCAGCCCAGTTGACAGGATCAGTTATCGAGACGAAGCCCACCTTCAACCCAATGATCGGGCCTTCCCCGTACGTCCAAATCTACATGGGCGCACGCTACAATCCGTGCATGAAGAACGTTGAGGGGGTCCAGAATGCCAATCGTACCCTTCCGTGGCTCTGTCCAAATGCCACATCGACGACGGTGACCGGAACGGGGTGTTCACTGTCTGAAGTGTGCGGCTTTAGCGGTGTCCCCAACCCTCATGTTGGAGGATCGACGGATGATCAGCCGTCTCCCAACCAGTGGTACAGGTTCATCATCCCCATTTTCATGCACGGAGGATTCATCCACATCGGATTCAACCTGTTGGTTCAGCTGACCATGGGCGCGGACATGGAGCGCATGGTTGGCATGTGGCGCTACACCTTGACCTACTTCGCCAGCGGTATCTTCGGATTCGTTTTGGGTGGAAACTATGCGGCGCAGCTCGATCCCAGTGATGGCTGTTCAGGCGCCCTATTCGGTATCCTTGCACTTTACCTGCTTGACCTGCTGTACGATTGGCCCCAGCGCGAATCTCCATTGGTTGAACTTATCATCATGATCCTCGGAGTGGGTGTCTCCTTCGTTCTTGGTCTTCTCCCAGGATTGGACAACTTCTCCCACATTGGTGGCTTCATCATGGGTCTCGCCATTGGCATGACTATCATGCGGTCACCTAATGCTCTCCGCGAGCGGATCGGTCTAGCACGACAGCCATATGTTGCCATGAGCGGCGGAGCCGGCCAAGCTGGCCCGGAGCAAAAGACCACCTCCCTCATGGATTTCTTCAAGGGCAAACGCGGCCTTACCTCCAGCCCGACAGAAACCCCCGGTTCTACAAATGGCCTGCTCGGCTTCTTCAAGGGCCGCAAGCCTCTTTGGTGGCTGTGGTGGGTGGTCCGTGCCGGTGCCCTGGTTGCGGTCCTAGTCGGTTTCATTATGTTGATCGTCAATTTTTATAAATACCCCTCCTCGAACTGCTCCTGGTGCTACCGGTTGAGTTGCATGCCCGTCAATGGCTGGTGTGATCAGAACAACCTGCCTTGATTCGGCTTTTATCTTTTTGTTTCTTTTGTTCACCGACGTTCAAGAACAGTCCGCATTTCAAGGCGGAGCTTCGATGAATCTATTAGCTTTATGACTGTAAATAGAATTTATATTCACATCTATACCAATATGTATGTAGAAAACTATGTAGTATCCTATAATTTGGTTATCCCCTGTTCCTGAAAATGTTCGCCGGAAATAGAATACTTGTCATGACGATATACTTCGTGTCCCCAGCCATTTAGGTACGCACTTATCGTGGCTGGGGTTGTGGCGGAGCATGTCAAAATTACTAATACCGTCCTCGGTTTACCGTACTGTACATCTCACCTGATAGCCATATAGGTAACCCTCAATTCAATCCTGAAACTTGCTTATAATTTCCAATGCTTTGTGTATAATGGGAGCGATCCCGTCAAACTCCTTCATGCACAACCTTCTTTCCCCTGTGTTATAAAGTCTCAGTCATGGCCACCTTGGCCTCGTCACCCCCGACCTCGCCCTCCTGGCCCAAACGACGCCCCCGAGCCTGGGCCCTCCGCTGCGAACGATACTGCTGCGCAGCAGCAAGCTGCTTTCCACTCGCCTTCGTCTACGGCATCACCACATGGGCGGTATACGTCGCTGTCAGTATCGGCATTAGGCCCTCACGGAGTGACTGGATCGGTATGCAGGATAGCGCCTGGACTCGAACTCGAACGGGCCTATGTATCCGGGTGTACTAACGTGTCGGCAGGTATCCCAAGCTCCATCCTCGCATTTTCCCTCTACGCCATCCTCAACTTTTCATATACCGTTGCCGTTTTCACCGATCCCGGGTCGCCGCTCTCTACCTCTCGCGGAGCAGACCATCATGAGTACAGCGCCCTCCCTCCGTCCGAGCACCCGGAGTTCACATCATATACCGTCACCTCGACTGGTGAATCACGATACTGCAAAAAATGTCAGTGTCCGAAGCCGGACCGCGCGCATCACTGCTCAACGTGCAAACGATGTGTCCTGAAGATGGACCACCATTGTCCCTGGCTGGCAACCTGTGTTGGGCTGCATAATTACAAGGCCTTCCTGCTGTTTTTGATCTACACCTCGATATTCTGTTGGGTTGTTTTTGGCATTGCGGCCGTCTGGACCTGGACCGAGATTTTGAACGATACCCAGTACATGGATACCATACTCCCAGTCAATGTAGTTCTACTGGCTATTTTGGGTGGCATCATTGGACTGGTTCTGAGCGGATTCACAGCCTGGCATATCAGTCTGGCTATACGGGGTACCACTACCATTGAATGTTTGGAAAAGACACGGTATGTGTCGCCTCTGCGCAAAGCGCTAGACAGACAGCGGAATGAGCAGGCGCCCAACAATAATTATTGGGGTGAGCCGGGCGAGGAAAGCATATCCACGCGACTGCAAGGATATGGGAATCAGATCATCGATGCCCACGCCAATGCAATCCCGGGAGTCACCCGCGCCGAAGAGGGCGAAGAGCACACTTATTCTGTGCCGCGCCCATCAGGGCCTCCGGATGGTTTCGGCAACGGCCTCACGCCAGCGCAGCAAGCATTGACCCGGTCATACGCCGAAATGGAGCGGCAGCGTGAGCACTCCCGGTACGAGGAGTACCAAAACGACGAAGACAACGAAAAAATGCCCAGCGCGTTTGACCACGGCTGGCGGCGTAACCTGCTCCACCTCTTCGGGGAACGGCCCCTCCTGTGGGCTGTGCCCGTTTGCAATACCACCGGCGACGGTTGGCGCTGGGAGCCGAGTGCTAAATTCCTAGAAGCGCGTGACCGCATGCGACAGCGTCGAGAACAGGAATCCACCGAGGAGCAGCAGTACTACCGCGAGCTGTACCAGCGCAATCTAGACAACAGTAATAGTTGGAGGGAAGGCGCTGCACAGCCGCAACGCGTGCCAAATCGTGGTAGCACGCCTGATCGGCCTCCTACCTCCGTGTCGATGCAGACTCTTGCACCCCGGTCGCCACGGCCGAGGCCTGGTGATAGTGACTATGGAGATGACGTGGAAGGGAACGGGTTGTTGGATCCGGGCGCTGGCCGCCAGCAGGCCACACGTCATAACACTGATGAATGGCGGGACTGGGATTAAAAACTAAGTGATAGTGTGTAGCATTTCTATGTAGCATGTTGAAGGCGTTGTATGTGTATCATTTGTGAAAGTCTTTTATGGCATCTATGAAGCGTATACGCAGCCTTGGTATGGATATACCATAAGGCTTTTTATGACCATTAGGACGTTATCCCTACCATACTGTCTACCTCTCTATAAGATAACTATATAGTAGTATGCTATTCCAACCTTGGAAGGTTGTATACGTTGCCACTGCCCAATAACATCATCCCCGCAAAACCGGGACAACTGTCGTCTTTTATCTCTTATCGCCCTCTTCCTCCAATTCAAACATTCCCAACTCCAACTCCAACTCCACCTGGGCAATCCCAATCCCTGACAAAGACACAAAGAACCAAAATGTCCTCCCCCTCAACCCGCCGCCTCCTAAAAGAAAGCACCGACCTCCACAAAAACCCAAGCCCATACTTCACAGCCGCTCCAATAAGCGACACCAATCTCCACGACTGGCACTTCACTCTCGCCGGACCCCCCTCCCCATCCCCCTACGCCCAAGGCCTCTACCACGGCCGCATCACTTTTCCAGCCACATACCCACTCCGACCTCCCTCCTTCCGCTTCCTCACACCTTCCGGCCGCTTTGAAGTCAACCGCGAAATCTGTCTCAGCATCTCCGGCCACCACGAGGAGACATGGCAGCCGGCCTGGGGAGTGCGCACCGCGCTACTCGGTATCCGTTCTGAGATCTTCGGTTCGGAGAGCCAGGGTCAGGTTGGGGGCATGGAGGGGAGTGAGGAGCTGCGGAGGGAGTATGCGCGGTTATCGCTTGGGTGGTCTTGTCGGGAGTGTGGGGTTGGGAATCTTGAGGCGATGAGGGAGTTGTGGGGGGTTTGTCGGGAGCGTGGGGTTGAGGTTGAGGGTGAGGTTGCTGCTGTTGATGGGGGTGCTGGTGTCGAGGATCAGCGGGAGACAGCTGAGGCGGGGCCTGATGCTCTGGCTCCGGGTTCCAGTGCGAATGATCTTCCTATTGGTACTGAGGACCAGACTCCGGGGGTTGATGCTGTAGAGAGTACTCCGGCTGCGGAATCTGTTCCGGCTGCATCGGTGTCGGTGGCACAGGAGCAGGAACAGGCACAGGCACAGGCACCGCTATCTACTATACAAGCACCGGCTGCGGCTGTTATGCCTACGCGGACAAGCTCCTCTCAATTGGCTTCGATGGAGTCTTCATCTGAAGGTGTCTGGCTGGACCGGGCTATCATTGGTGTGATCGTTGCTCTTGTTCTGTTGATATTGCGCCGAGTGGCGAACGTTGACGATCTGTAAAGGACTTTGGGGTTTATGTTGAGCATTTTCTTTCTTTCGGCGGCTGTGCGGGCGTTTGTGATTACATTACAGGAGTTGGGCCATGATATACCTCTAGGCAGTTTTTGAAATCAAGTACACAGAAAGAATCATTGAAGTAAGCCATCCCCTTGCTTTTTTTTATTTTCCTTGACTTTTCTTGAGATATGCTTAGCAAGTATCTTCATCCATAATGTACATTCGAACTTTAGTCGGAAATGAGTATCTCAGTCGTGGATAGGTAATCAAGATAGAATCATCCACCAAGACTCCTGTAATCTCCAGCATGCCATCTCTCCCTCACCATCTGACTTGACAATGCCAACTTCCTCCAGCCATTGCAGCATCAAGACAGTCTCCCATGTGCCCATGGTGGGCTTCATCATGTTAGAAATGTTACGGGCCTTGATACCGGGTCGCATCACCAAGCACCCGAGGACAGGGCCAACCACCAGATCCCAGAGACGATGTACGAACTCTCCATTGATGTCGTACCAAAGGGGGTTCCTAGCCGGCAATTCCGTGCCTGAGGATGAAGGCGCCGGTGGAAGGACCGTGGCTGCAGCTTTGCTGTGGACGGAATTACCGTAGCGGTATGATGCGGTGGGAGTAACCTCGACAGGGAAACGGAAGCGTCTCTTGTCCATCTGCCGAGTTTCATATCCGCCATCGGTGAGACCAAACTTTGCGCGGGGAGGATCGCGAGGTCGCATTTGAACAGCACCCGAAGCATAGAGATTGATCAATGCGAGGATATCGCCGTCTTCCGCGGTGTACTCGACATCGAATGAACCGGTAGTCCGGAATTGGAGATCTAGCGTTTTGGTCTTGAAGCGAGCGGCACGACGCAGCTGGGTGCTTTCGACAGCACGTTTGCGGCTTAGTGTCTGCAGGAAATATTCTGAGATATCGTAGTTGCGGCCCGGGGTGACGCGGCCACGGGTTGTTGAGCTGAGGACACGTTCGTTGATGAGTGTCTGCGTCGCAGTGGTGATGAGTCTATCGCCAAAGCGCTGCAGGATATCGCTCGACTCATTGGGTCGATAGGTCTCTTCTGCGGTGACGATATTTGCCCGAACCCATGTCTTTGCGGCCTCAAATTGTGCCTCAGCAGCCTTTCGTGAGGCCGATTGGGTACGTGTTCCATCATCCACGGGCACAGCAAATGGATTGCGCGCCATCAAGTTGCGTTTGTGATTGATCGTGACACCATGCACAGCCTGGTACAATTCGTCGCCTGCCGTAAGATCATCTTCGCGTAGTTCGAAAACACTGTCGAATTGCTCCCGTGTTGCTGGAAGGTCCGGAGCCCGTTCGGACGGAGAAACATCGAGCCTAGTGCTTGCCCACTCAACCAGGGCAGGCCAGTCATAGCCGTCCAAATCAGAATAGTCAATGCGCGGGAGTTCGTCCTTTTCATAGGCCTCAAGGAAGCACTCTTGGAAATCTCGATGCATCTTTGTAATCTGCAGGCGATTCTTGTTGAGTATCTGACGAGCTCGCCCTTCGATAAAAGCCGAGTCATGGTCTGGGAAAGCTTTCTTCACCAGAGCCCAATCGATCACTCTTGATTCTGCTCCGCCGGCAAGCACACGAACAACGACAAGAGCAATCACCAGCTTTTGTTTGAGATCCTCAGAGATAGGCCGCACGAATCGCTGTCGGCGAATGCGTTTGGGGGTCGCTGACTGTGCTTCTTTGTCGGCTGTTGCAGTATCATCAAGTTTCGCCAGACGGCGGTCCGTGACAGGAGCGCGCGGGGCCCGAGGAGCCCGCGTCCTTCTCGGTTTAGGTGTCGGTTTCGGTGTCTCGATTTTTGGAGGTGGTGGAGGGGGAGGCTGAGCTAGAGACTGACGCTGGCGACGGACCTCGCTACGCCGTGCTGGTAACTCTGGTTCCAGTTGAGGCGGTTTTGGAAGGGGCATGTCAATATCAAATTGAATATCGCCCGTGATCCGCGCTGGCATGAAACCATCCTGAGTTGTTTGGTTGATAAACTGCTGGCCATTGAGGTTTGCTTCAAAGATAATTGGATGAAGAAGCTCCCATTTGAGGATCTTTTTGGTCTTTTGATTGAATCTCGAGAGTAAAACCTGGATTTTGACAGCCCTGGGCATTTCTGGCAAGTCCGGCTCGTCACGGGCCAGTCTAGACAATTCATCGACAGTTTCATCAATGTTCAAAACCGGCGGTCTTGGCCCCATTGGTCTTCCCCTTTTGCGTTTGGAACACGACCCTGTGGAGAATGTCCCAGTAGTTGGATCAAATTGTTGTATCGGACTCATCAACATGGCATACGCTCCGATGGCAGAAATTGGTTTCATCATCCGCTTGGGAATGATAGACTTTTGGTGCTTGCCAGGACCACGTGTACCTGTTCGAACATATGGCCGAATAATTGATGTGTGCGGATGAGCATTAACGTCCAATTCAGGAGGGCGTGCAAGTGTCATGAGTCGCTGAACTCCAGGCAGGTCAGGCAGTTCATCCTCTTGCTCAGCAGCCTTAGCAGCCTTGGCTTGGGCTTCCAGGCGTTTGATGAAATTCGCCTGGGCCTGTCTCCGTCTTCTTGCCTCCAAGTTCACAATGGAAATAGGCTTTTGTTGCAGGTGAACATGGGTACCTTCTTCGACCGGGAAGGAGAATCTCTGTGCGCGGGAAGGTGCACCGTGTGGTCGACCACTATTTCTTGTCAAACTTGGGTCTAGCTCGACATTGGCCGAAAAGAAGGGCTTCGAGTCGTGGAAATCAATAGCCAGAATCTTGCTCTGCATCTCTTTCACCAAAGGATCGTCTGGTGACATATCAGGTTTCAACAACAACGTCCTCGTCACCATCACTTTTCTCGTGTCTCGGCCGCTGAAAGTCAGCTGCCGAAGCTGGCCGGCATCAATCAATTGCTTGCATGCAGTATTGATGGTTCGCATGTCTGGCTTTTCCTTGGGATGGAACTTCATCCACGCAGTGACAAAAGGATACCACATTGCAGTACCCGCGGGATATACACCACCAGCCTTTTCCATGATTTCCATGATGAGTTTTCTCCGAAGAACGCTGATAGATCCGCCTCTCCCAATCACAGGTTTATTGGATCCTGGTTCTACCTCATCTGGAGTCTGCAAGGTTCTGATATTGATTCTGTTCCGAACACGCGGCTTTTTCACAGGCTTAGTGTCGAAATTGAATTTCTGGGGGACCAGTGGGCCCGATCGTGGTGTCGGAACATCAGATGGACGGGGTGTCGGGGATTGTAGAGTGCTGCGGTCGGAGGATGCTACGCGGCGTTGCTTTGATGGGGTCCCAGCTTGTTCTTCCCCGAGTAGATGAACGCTGACACTCTTGTCGCGATGGCGTGGTGTACTCGCTGTGATTGAGCCCTCTTGCGGTGCTGGAACTATAGCCTCGGGCAATATCTCGTTGGCATCCTTCAAGAGATCATCTTGGGGCTTTTGAAGTCGAGATCGTTTGGCGGGTCTCCCGATTTTCTGCTCATTGGCCTTGAAGTCCAATGATGGTGTGCGTGAGTCCACTGACTGGTCAGGTAGAGTTCTCTTGGCTCGCCTCGAGGCTGTTGGGGTGGGGGTCATGGCGGGCCCCTCGGAGTTGACAACTGAAGGTGCAGTTTCAGGGGCAACGCTCTCGGATGCTCGAGTGGTGCTAGCAGCATCCAATACCTTGTCATCATCACTTGAGTCATCTTTATCTTTGACAAACCAAGGCATTGATGTTAATTTTGGCGATTTGAAGATCGCAATTCGACTCTGTCTCGGGCGACCTCGGGCCTTGCCGACTGGTCTTCTTCGGCCGTGAGGAGTCACGTACACACCAGGAGCAGGCTTATCCATGACAAGAGCTTTGTATTCAGTCCAGCTCTCGTCCATGCCAAGTGATTCAAACTTCTCTTGCTTTGATAATCCCCTAAGGCTGTCATGCTTAATCTTGGCTCTTTTGGCTCGCGGGGATTCCTCGACATATTCCCAGCCATAACCTTGGATTGCCTCCGCCTTGGGCTCAATTTGGGATTCCATCGCTTGAGTTTCTCTGGTTTCGGATTCGCTAGCTTCTGGTTCTCTAGCTCCGGATTTTGTGGCTGCGAGTTCTTTGGCTTTGGATTCTCTGGCTCGCTTTTCCAGAGTCGCGCGGTTCAATGTGCCTTTCGGTCTTCCCTTGGGTTTGAAACGGGGCTCATGCTGCTGCTTGGAGCCAGGCGGGAGTTTATCGGTACGTGTACGGATCACTGCGACTTAATGTTAGACCCAAGACAATATCTCTTGTGGAAACCAAGGAGAGGAGGAAGCAATCATACCATGTTGACCGTTTGGAAGTTCAACAACAAACGGATCGCTCGAAGAAAGAAGATAGTTGGGCGGTTTGACAGCCAGGATCCCGTCGAGTAGAGTTGAATTTGGGTCCTTCAACATATTCTTTGGGAATTCCTTTTTGAGGAATCCGTACTCATCAAGTTGAGGAAGAACACCAAATGGCGGTGCCACTATCTTTAGCGATTTGGCTTTCTTGGGTGGAAGCTCAACGGCCTCCCATGATGCCTGGCCAGCTTCAACAAGCTTTGCGAAATTGTTTGCCGAATAGTGGACATAATACATAATGGTCTTTTTCATTGCCATATCTCGAACGATGGCGAAATGGCGGAGATGAAGTGGCTGGGCCACTTGCCACAAGTCGACCAATTTATGTACCATACTTTCAGCAGGTCTCTTGTAAAATGACCCAAAGCAGGTCCAATTGAGGGTCTTTATTATTTTGTTAGCTAAGAAAATCTTCACTTTTTTGAGGAAGGCACTTACCTGGTTCGTGATGCCTGTTGTGCCTGTGCTTTGAATGATGTCAAAGATTTGGTTGTTGAGATTACGATCCGGCGTCCAAGATGGTACGATGCGTGCAGACTCTCCAGCATGCTCTTTGATCAGTTCCATCCTACCATCCTCCGGGCTAGGCGATCTTTTGCTTGGGCCCTCCACCATGCCGTGGTCCCGGTCCGGGGTAAGTCTGGTTCCTTTGGATCGCACCCCATGCTTGTTCAAGACCTCGAAATTAAATTCATGGAAAAGGGCCAGATCTTGCTCCGAGGGATCTCGTAAAAGCTTCACACAAGGATGCATTCTTTCGTATTGTGATTCGGCTCTCACACGTTGGACCACACCTATCCGCTCCCACTTGCGGAGGGCACGGGACAAGACTTTCCAACGCCAATGGTCATCAAATCCCAGGAGTTGTTTCAAATCATTTCGAGCAATCAGTTGGTGCTCTCGGAGAATGTCGAACAACCTGGTGTTGAAGCTGTCGAAATCAATCATGTTCTTCGATTGCGGTTCTTCCTTTGTTTGGACACTGGTGGTGTGGCGGTAAAATCGCTGCAGCGTGCAGAGGCTGGTTCGGGCCGTTTTTGTTTGAACAGGTCGCTTGTCGATGTAGCCCTTTCTCTGCAAAGCATCGGTACGCTTCGGAACAGACCGTTTGTCCTGGCCACTGAGCTTCACCAGCTCCGGCTGCACAATACCATTTGACCGGCGTGAAGCAATCACCGACAGTAGGGCGAATTCAAGAGGTAGTACCTTGGACTCATCTGGTGGGTGGCCAGTGATGGCAACCCAGGTTCTCTCTTCTGAGACAAAGATTCGAAGCGGCGGTAAATCAGGGGCTTCATCCGCGGTTTGGTTGACCTCGACATCATCGCGCTCCGTTTTTCGTGAGTCAAGCTGCTCGGCTTCACTCAAGGTGAGATGGTTCCATTGAGTGTGCTGGCCAATAGACACCTCTGGGTTAGTCGTGAGCCAGGACCAGATTTTGGATTTGAAACGATGGTCAATATTTTGGTTTATTTCGGGAGTTTGAGCATGGAAATCATCAATGGCTTGGAGTAGATCGGATAACGTTGCGCCTTGATATCTGTTAGCATTCTGTTCAACGAAATGTGTATATGAATCAAAGCGCCCAATCAGGGCTTGAGATAGAGGATATAGATCGACCTTGGGTCCACACCACAAGAACGCAGACTCAAATCCGTCATGAGAAAGTTCTGAGAGGGGAAGTATAATCGGAATTCAATATATTCCTCGGACTAGGGGGGCTCTCGACATAGTTTCGGTGACATTCAAAATCCACATGCGATATGACATGCGTCTCCGGGGTGAGGGAAAAAGTGGGTCTTAGTGAAGAGACTATACACACCTTGATTGCCGCAGAGTGCGACTTCGTTCAGCACGAAGTCGATAAGATGTTGTACGCCAGGCATGGCTACATAGCTTTTTTCTAGACAGGAAGAGGAGAGTAAAAATGGTAAAAGAAAGGTGATGGATGTGGGGTAATTAATGAAGGATAGAAATTTTTTGAAGGGGGGGGGATTCGAACGCCGAACTTCCAATTTTTGCAATGCGATTGTCACATCACATGACTTTATCTTATCAATGGCTATTGTTACCTTGTTTGTAAGGCAACAATACACTCTTTGATTAGTTATAACAATTCCATTAACTAACTATTCGGTAAGCGAGCCGCCCATGTAAGCCAGCCGCCCACCCCAAAACACCATACTAAATGCGATATTTTGTAACCTGATATCTCAACAACCACCCTTTTATCTTATTTTGTTGCTTGTCGATAGCCATTGATAAGGATAATAAACTCTATATATAAATGTTAAGTAAAATGGAAACCTACATTATTGTGGTATCGAAAATTACCGTGTCCCGAGGGAGGAAATATATATCACTCAACCTCTGAGTTATCGAAGACCCTTAAAAGTCCCTAAAGAGGCTAAATATTACCCAAAACATAGTATGCTTCAAGGAGAAGTAGTTATAAACCACTACTGTTGAGATATCAAGCTGTAATTTATCGCACTTAGTATGGTGTTTTGGGGTGGGCGGCTGGCTTACATGGGCGGCTCGCTTACCGAATACGTTAGTGAATAACTATTATTTAGAGATATTTTCACTTTACCCTCTTTGGTTTTGAATCCAAAATACATTGTAAAAGCAGATATCCATAGTGCAAGTTGTTCTCGCCACCCTACTTCCGCCGACGCCAATGTACATATTTTTAGATCGATATGCCTTGTTTTAAAGTTGTTTTAAAGAAGATTGGGCCAGTCATTTTGAATATTCGTTTAATGTTGTCTGTACATATGTAGTATGTTGTATAACATACGGCGTACCTAAATTACGTCCATTGTACTATATATAGCATTCATGAACAAGCATAAACTCCCGAGGTCAGCGGGCCCGGTCGTGTCGGGATCGGCGTCCCGGTAGACCGATGTGACTCGGGTTTAGGTCTCGACTGTCGATTCCTGTTTTCTGCATAACTTTGTATTGCATATTTTATTCACCGACTGATACTTCGTACAAGATGAATATATGTTTACCGTATTCTGACATCAATCCCAGATATTTCTTTCGTATAAGATGTTATATTCCATGTAGCTCTATGTATTAAATCGAATAACCCAGTTTTGTACAAAAGACAGATGAGGCCAAAATCAATCCAAGGGAATAAGGGCAATACAAAGTATATAATAGAAGATATCAAAGACATAAAAATACATAAAAATACATAAAATTGGCAGATGGCTTGATCAAAGAACTTGTTTTGAGTGACATCATAGGGCCTTACGTCAGGTACCTCGTATCCCAGCCAAGTTAGTATGGCAACGGAAGTACCTGGCTCCGTTGTTTCCGGTCAAAATTTCCTGGGCTTTCAATTTACATATTCGCCTCTTCTTCACTTCATTTTCTTGGATTCTTTCTCTCTGGAAATCCATTCGGATTTATCATTATATTCACGCCATGTCCTAATAACCCCTTATTCCTTTGTCAAACCCTTACCGTGTGTCCCCTCGAACCTATCAACAACGGTGATCCGCCACTATCGCCACCCCGATGGAAGAAGGAACCGTCCCAACATCCTCGGAGCCAACACCCTCGGAGCCTCCCCCGCTCCCATACTCGTTGCACACAAGGAAGAAGTCGATCGCCTTCTTCTGGACTATCTTTGTGGTTGATACCTTGGCTCAGCCGTTGATTCTGTATTGGTGTCTTTGGTATCTCACCGATCTATCACCCAACTTGGGTATGTCTTGCGCGGTGGAACAGATAACTCGTTCAGGTTGCTGATGAGGATGTGCAGTATTCTCGATCGTCACCGCATCACTTGGGGAGTTTCGGTCTTTGAATACTTTTACCGCCTTCATAATCTATTCCGCAAAAAATCGCGCGCTCGACCCCTGAACTCCCGCGTATCATGGGTAGGTTTCGACCTAGGATTGATCTGGATCATTAACTGATACCTCTCGGTAGCTGGATTTTTTTCAAATCAATTTCACCATTGTGTGGTTGATTTTGGCCGTCGAACTGGTCGTGTGAGTCTAGCATATACCACAGAAGCGGGATAAACAATAAGCTAACAAGTTCGCAGTGGATCGGTACCTGAACACCCATATGGTTAGACCAACCCACAATATCTTATGCAATTGGCTCATACTGACCGTTTAAAAAGTGCGCCTCATCGCCATGGTCCTACCGACCGTCATGTTCTACTTCGGCTTCGTCTACCTCTCCCTTGACATGTTCCGTATGATGGGCTTCAAGGCCCCATTCCGAATCTCCTCCACGCCCAAAGGCTCCGTTATGCCAACTGCGTTGTACGCACTTATTGAGGACGTAGTGGCAGTCGACGGTGGTGGTGGACAGATATATCGATATGCTCTCCGAACTCGATACCTATCGAGTCCTTATTTCCGCCGTATGCTCTTCGAAATGAACTGTTTCTGGAGTGGAGGATCTATCATCTGTGCCGCCGCCATTACCGCGGTTATTTTCACCGTTCAGGAAAACGTTGCATTCACGGTAAGCGAGAATCAATTCAATATCAAATAGCAGTAAGACTAACCTTACATGCAGTTGGGCTGGACCCTTCCGTTTGTCTGGGCTATTATTTGGACCTTGATCACAATCCCCTGGGTTCAGAGTGACCTACGTCGTGAGAAGAAGGCGTGGGCAGAAAACCGTGGACAAGGCGGCATCCCTTGGGTTGACGATATCAGCGCGCCCACTGCACGTACCCGCTTTGAGTCCGTTCAGGCTAATGTTTGGCCCTGGAATCGTGATAATCAGAGCCCCCCATCGACGCCATCTGTCGGCGCTGAGAAAGTACCCGATGTCCCCAGCGGAGTCTCCAATGGAGCTCATGATGTCTCTAACGATGCCTCCAGCAGTGCCCCTCATGAGGCTTCTCACGTTACCGATGCAACTTATGATGGAGCAACTCTTGGCAGTCCCAACGTCGAACCGTCTACGGAGAAATTATCCGTGTAATATGTATGACTGATGAATTTGTCCCTATTTGCTCTTTTTGGTTGCACATGAAAAGCATTTTGCGAGGGGGCTTTTTATAGATTAGACCTTTTTTTTTTGTTTTATTCTGCGCACACTAGTGTCGTTGTATATATATACCCTATGTTTATTGTCTGGGGAGCACTGAGATTATGTTACTGTTTTATCTAGACTGCCCACCTAGGTCTCATGTTCCACCGACCCTGATGTAAACTTGAGAAATGACTCGAGTATGTTTGTCCGGCATAACAGATGTAGTGAAACAAGGGGCTTTAACCACAAGTCTCAAGTTCGAGACCTGATACCTCCAAGTTCAGACAAGACCACCAAGACCCTTTTGCTTTGGATCATGGATTTCTGATCATCCCTTTTCTGCTCCTGGCTTCTCCCTTCACTCATTCTTTGATTATGTCTAACTGCAACGTCGGTCTATTTTCCTTCCTCTAGAGAAAGAGTATACTCTGCGAAAAGTCCCCGAAAAGCCGCCAAATAACCGTGCCTAGGCAATCCCACGCCAACAGCCTTGCTATACTCACACCTCCCACCTCCATACCCTAAAGGTGTAACGGGAATGGAGGGTGTCAAAGATTGCTCCGTCCAACACTGGGTTGACAGCGTCCGAGAAGGTATAAAGATCCCGTCAAGTCTCTCGAAATCCTCAACCAAACACAAAAGAGCAAGCTCAGAACCAATACCCACACGAAATATCAAGAAATTTCCCAGAGACGCTTCCAATACATCGACCATGTCTACCTACCCCGCTCCAATCAGCATTTATTCTATTAATTCTCAATATCACGCAGAGCCTGTCTTGATCCCTTGCTAAAATGTGTCCTGCTAAAATATTAACACATTTTAGTTCATCCGACAAGAATGTAACCAAACATATGAACTATATTTAAATTAAACCTGAGTAAATAGTACAGTACCTGGTTGAACCAGCCCAATGATAAATGGCTACAAAATATATATGTGACATATGTAACCCTAGAACGTTAGCTACGTAGTTATGGGCAATGATAGAGAAGATCATTTCACGATACTATCGGAGATATAGATCTTCTATTTTGCATTACAACATCATAATATAATTTCCTACTGTAACTCCGAGGCGCTACCTCCCCTACCCCAGCGTGCGGGGTTGAAGATCACCGTGCAGGTGTGTGCATCGATGTAGTAATCGGCTCGGATAACACTTCATAAACCTCGTCGGATACAGGATACAATCTTTATGCGTTACTCTTGATTATCATTAATTACAAGATGCGAGCCAGAAGCTATAAAATGAACTTACTCGGCTCGGGTTCGCTAGAAAATAGCAACCCATTCTTTCCTGAAAACCATGGAGGGATCAATCTCAAGGTTTCTTCTTTTGGTCTTCAGCCTTCTATCTATAGTACGAGCCATTGATCTATTCACCTACGACAATGACACTTTCATTCTTTATGGCGAGCCCTACCTCCTCCGTGGCGGCCAGATGGACCCACAAAACATCCCCCACGAACTATGGCCCGATCGCCTAGAAAAGGCACGCGGCATGGGCCTGAACACGATTTTCTTATGTGTTTTGGGATCAGCTAGAGCCTACTTAAGGCTCGTGGGGTAACACCGGCAACAACGACATCGCAAAGTACTTCCGTCTTGCGCAGGAAAAGGGATTGAATATAATTCTACGGCCGGGCCCATACGTTTGCGCCGAGCATGAATGGGGCGGTTTCCCAGCGTGGCTCAGCGAGATTCCTGGGATGGTTGTCCGCGGCAACAACAAGCCTTTCCTGGAAGCCTCGAAAGCTTTCATCAACCGCCTTGCAGAGGAGGTGGGTGATCTCCAGGTCACCAACGGAGGACCTATCTTGATGGTCCAGATTGAGAACGAGTATGGATCCTACGGAAGTGATCATGAGTATTTGGGTGCTTTGAAGGATATATTCACTGCTGCTTTCGATGTACCCTTCTACACGAATGATGGTGGCACCCAGGCAATGCTCGAAGGCGGCCAGATCTCAGGTGTCTTGGCTGAGACGGACGGTGACGTTTACGATGGATTCGCTGCTCGCGACAAATACGTTACCGATCCAACTAGTCTCGGCCCCCAGCTCGATGGCGAGTACTATATCACATGGCTCGATCAGTGGGCGAGCAATTACACCCACAAAAGCAATGTCGGAGACAAGGAAGCGACGGATAAAATCACGAAGGATATCAAGTGGCTAATAAATAATAATGGTTCATTCAATCTCTTCATGTTCCACGGTGGTACAAACTGGGGATTCCAAAATGGAGCTGACTGGGCCGACGCCCTGCAGCCCATCACCACAAGCTACGACTACGGTGCGCCCCTCGACGAAATAGGTCGGACGAACGAGATCTACCATGCGATCTGAGAGACCATCGGCGGCATCATCGGGGAAGACCAGCTCCCGGCTCTTCCAGCAGAAAAGCCATTGATTGAAATCCCATCTGTTAAACTTACCCCGTCTGTGGGCATGTTTGAGTCCCTCCCCGAACCCATCGAGAAAGAATTCCCAGTCAATATGGAAGCAGTTGGCCAGGCGACTGGACTAATTCTCTACCGACACATTATCACAACCCCCGTCAGCGGCACGATCAAAACAGGCGATAAACCCCGGGATCGGGTCCTCGTGTACGTGAAGAAGACTCGAGTCGGCGTGATCGACGGCACGTATGCTTCACCGAGCACCGTCGACGTGGATCTGAAAGTAGGCGATGTGCTCGACATCCTAGTCGAGAACCTGGGACGCGTCAACTACGGACCTGAGATCGTGGACCAGCGCAAGGGGATTGTGGGCAATGTCACCGTTGGTGCAAGTGTGCTTTCCAAGTGGGCGATATACTCTTTGCCCTTGGCGTCGCCGCCCGACTCTACCGATGACAAAATGACCCCGAATCCCTCTGCTACTTCTAGTCCTATCTTCTTCACCGGCTCGTTTGACTTAGATAAGGTTGGTGATACGTTCCTCGAGCTACCTGGTTGGACGAAGGGCGTGGTTTGGGTCAATGGAGTCAATCTGGGCCGTTATTGGGTTGCTGGACCGCAGCAGTCGCTTTACCTTCCTTGGTGTTATCTTCGTGAAAGTGACAACAAAATCACTGTTCTTGCTCTTGAGCCTACGGGGACAGATAGCTTTGTTCGTGGAGTCACGTCGCGTAGCTGGGGTAATAATCCTGATCCTGATGCTCCGTGAGAGGGGGCTGAGATACGGTGTTAGACAGATATTGTATAGGGTCAGAATTAATGATAGACTACCATTGTCCGCTCGGGATACGATCCAAGCCATGTGGTCACCAAAATGTTGCTCTATGAGAGCGTTTGAAGAATGGGATGAACGCTATTCTCTTAGGCCTCCTTGAACCAAAGCTGCCTTCTGGCTTGTTTAACAGCAACAAATAGTGACTAGTTATATATTCTTAGACACCGTCGTGCCCAACCCATATAATTTGTTTACCACCTATTTTACCGTCTTGCTCTCACCTATATACTCAACCCTGGGGACCTACATGATTCCTCGGCTTCTCCATCTAAAAAATCATTACCGAGGAGATTGAGATCGGTAATAGTGAAGGATATAGAAGGACTCTTCTTTTCTGGGATTAATAAGAAAGACGCCCTAAGGAGTAAAAGGCAAACATATTCTATCCTCTTCTCTAGATATATCTTTTGGATGCTCTTTTAGATACTCTTTTTTAGATATGTATGAAGGCGCTAAAAAAGGCATATCCTACGCAAGAGACTTTTCTATATATAACCTTTTAATTTTCTGCCTAGCAAAAGCCCGGTTGGCGCGATGGCACTAAAACCTGCCGTACCCATCCTATGCCAGTTCGGTCAATTCCCAGCATAATTTGTATTCCTTAAGAATCAGAGTCTGAAAATAAACCCCATCCTATGCGAGTTCGATCAATTCCTAGCCTAATTCGTGCTCCCTAAGAATCAGAAACGGAAAACAAACCCCATCCTTAAGAAACTCGTGCACGTCTATTCATCCACGTGTGAATATTGAGAATTAACTATGCACTATTTATAACCAACTTATTAATCTCTTTCATCCGTTTTCGGTAAGATGGCCGAGTTGGTCTAAGGCGCCAGGTTAGTTTTCTATCGTCCAAATTCTTCATCTGAATTCCACTAACAATATCATAGACTCAAGAGAACTACCTCTTTCACTGTTTCAGTGAAGTATTCTGGTCTCGAAAGAGGCGCGGGTTCGAATCCCGTTCTTACCATATTCTTTTTTTTTTGATTATTACGATTCGCTTTTACATTTTTAATTTGTGGGGCGGAGGGGCAATAACCATGGAACGGAAATAAATAATCTGTGCCTGGAATAATAAAATATTTGTTCCTATGTGCCCAGGTGGGGCAACTTGAATCTTAACTTTTCTAAAGTTTTCTTTATTAATTTTCTTTTTTTGAATTCTAGTCTCTCCACGTCTCTTCAAGTCTGTGTCACCTTTGTCGTCTATCTGGCTCCCTCACCTCGTCTCACGGCCTATTTGCTACGGCAAGGCAAGCTCAAGCTGCCCACCATGGCCCTTATGAACGTCGATCAAGTTACTCCCTCCAAACCGGTTGAAAAGACTCCCGAAAAGACTGCCGGTGTACTCGTGACCCCTTGCGATCCATGGCCTGCGCCTTACTATTTGGATGGTGGTTTCCGTCGTGTGACGCCATACCATTACACCTATAACACCAACTGCAAGGAGCGATGGAGGGGTCGCCAGCTGGTCGAGATCTTCACTTCCGAGTTTCGTGATCGCAAGCCAGAATACTATGTACGTGAATGTGTGGAGATCTCGATGGAGATCTCGAGATGTAGGAGAATCGCAAACTGACAATTACTAGAGGAAAGCCCTGGAGAATGGCCTTGTACAGGTTAACGGTGTGACAGCCCGGCCCGAAACGACACTTAAAAACGGTCAGGTCATCTCACACACGCTCCACCGCCACGAACCACCCGTTACAAGCCTTCCCGTTGGAATCATTTTCGAAGACGATGACCTCCTGGTCATTGATAAGCCTGCTGGCGTGCCGGTGCACGCCGCGGGTCGATACCACTTCAACACAGTCGTCGAAATCCTGCGCTCCGAGCGTAGCTCCGAATGGTTACCTCGTCCGTGCAACCGACTTGACCGATTAACTTCTGGAATTATGTTCATTGGAAAGCACCCCAAGGCCGCGGACAAAATGGCCGCCGCACTCAAGGCCCGCTCCGTACAGAAGGAGTATGTCGCGCGTGTGAAGGGCAAGTTCCCGGACGGCGTGATTGTCTGCGATCAGCCAATCATGCAGGTTAGCCCGAAACTGGGTCTGAACCGTGTCCGTGCCACCGGAAAAGAAGCGACAACCAAGTTCCGTCGCTTGGCTTACTACCCTCCCGAGGCCGTAAAGGATACCGAGTCATCCAGCGACGATGAGCGTCCCGCTACCCCGGCTGCGGAATTGGCCAATGAGTCGGAGGGCTACAGTATTGTGCACTGTTTCCCGCTGACAGGCCGTACCCACCAAATCCGTGTCCACCTCCAGTTCTTGGGCCACCCGATATCTAACGACCCCATCTACTCCAACCGCCGTGTGTTTGGGCCCGATCTTGGCAAAGCTGAGGTGACCGCAGAGCGCGACGAAGAGATCGTCGCGCGGTTGTCTCTCATGGGTAAGACCGAGATTCCCGATACAGTTTCGTACCGCACACACCTGACCGCGGCGCCGAATGTCCCACCAAACACCGACCCGGTGCTTGTCAATGAGATCATGCACCGCGAGCAGATGGCCGCAGCTGAGGACTACGCGAAGCGCAAGGGCGAGCGTCTGTCCGGCGACCTATGTGAAGTCTGCGGCACAGAGCTCTACTCGGACCCGGGCCCCCATGAACTGGGTATCTTCTTGCATGCTGTTGCGTATGCCGACAAAGATGGTGATTGGGGTTACCGTAGCCCCATGCCTCGCTGGGGCTTGCCTCCTGCGGGCATGGAGGGTCCCCGCGGGTGTCCGGACTGGGTTTCTGCGGGTGAAGGCGAGGAAATTATCATTGGCCATGGGACTATTCCGGCTGGCCTGGGTGATGCTGACCATGCCGTAGACGCAAATACTGGCTCTGTGCTTCTGGAAGGCGTTGGTCTTGTTAATATCTCCGAGGCTGCGAAGATGAACGGGTCTGCCCGTGAAGCTACAGAGGCACCTGCTACGAACTAATGATGTTGTGTTTTAGGGGTTCCTTTCTTGAAAATACCTTCTATTTATATCATATTTCTCAAAATGTCTTTGTCTTTGTCTTGATACCACTTTGCTGACTTGCCATGAAAAGTTCACGAGCATAGCGTCTTGGTCTTGGTCTTCCATGACATGTCGATACATTGATTTTTTTGGTCTTCATTTCTAGCATATAGATTTGCTGTTGTTAGAAGTCTTATAGAGATATGTGCAATTTATCAAAATTCATTCATATAGCATACCACTTGTAGACCCAGAGTCTATGTATATACTTTGTATCAGAGGCCTGAGACGTATGTGGTCCAAATCCCCGTCCGCTCGAACTTTGAGCTTGATACTCTGCTAAAGACCATGTAGGGACGATAATGTGGGACTCGCTTGCCATTCCATTTTATATATATCAAGCTCCAGCACCTTGGCACCAAAACAGACCACTCGTTCTCCCTTCCCAGCGAGATCTCACCCTTGCCTCAAACTGCCACGAACAAAGAAACAAGGCCATAATACTAACCCCAGCACCATTCCTCTAAGAGAGCCAGATTCTCCAAGGAAAGAGATGCTCACTTGTTATTCGCCTGGGTATTCCTGTCCCCTACACAGCCTAGAACTCGACATGATAAACCTCAAGACAGAAGAACACCATCCATTCCCAATAAAGAGCCAGCTCATGTATAATTCTTTACCAATTTCACTATCCAACCGACGCTATAAATGCCGCTATCTTTTAACTGTGATGCAAAACAGACCAAAACATAACGCTGAACGCCAAACGCCTAGTAATGTATCCCAACGATAAAAGAAACGTAACCCAAAATTCCAAAATCTAGCTAGTCACCCACATCACCTTCTCACACTGCTCCATCCGCTTCAACGCGGCATCAACTCGCCACAACATTGTCCCCGACTGCGTGCCTGGCTGGGGTTTTCCGCGCAGTACCGCATCGGACGTTGTGCAGCGCAAGTCGGCTGTCAGGCGGTACTGGATGCACTCTGGGTCTGCAGCACAGTAGTCTGCACATGCAGCGAAAGAAGTAGGCGTCTTCGGACCCTTATAATCTTCTTTGTCATCGCCTGCGCTCGCGGAGTTGTCCCAGTTATCTAGGTGGTCTGCGAGTGTTGGACGGATGAGGTTGCGGAAGATATCGCTATATGTGAGGACATTTGAGTTTGTCTGGTGTGTGTTAGTGACGTATTCCCACATATCGCAGGGAGATTGATATCGGAACATGGGAAACCACTTACATCCGCAAACCACTGCTGCTCAAATTCCCAAAACCGATCCACATCCGCCGGCGTCATATGGTGGAACGTAAAAGGCGCAAAACACCAAGGCGTCTTGGCGAACGCCTCATGCAACATATCCTGTTCCCAAACCGACTGCGTAGTAACATGCGGCCAAGACCAAGTAAGTCCAATCCCAGCCGCAGCAAGCGCCCTCCCAAGCACACAATCTCCCGCCCATTCCTGATCAGTGATATCATCCCACTCATCAATATGCAATTTATGAAAATCCGCAAAGGCATGAATAGCCGCATGAGAAAGTATAAATCCAGACCCACCATGCGCAAACAATGTAGGTCCAATCTGCATCTGATTCCCCAGATATAGTCTCTCCTCGTGATTGAAATGCGCTAGCCACGAGAGCAGATTCGGCCAGATTGGATAGGTGTCTGCTTCCAGGAACACGAACCACTTTGCGTCTGGCTTCGCGCGTCGCGCGGAATGAATCATAGGGAGGAATTTCCACTTGTCTAGTTTCCAGCCTGGGTTGTCAGTCATACCTGACGGGCCGTTGGCGACTTTCACGTGGTCTTGCGAGGTTAGAGCTGTGTGGCCGCCTGTTCGGGCGCGGTTGTATAAGGCGAAGTCTTTGTTGCTTTGTTTGAGAGTGTCGGAGACATTGAGGAAGACGTCTTGTGTGCGTATTCCGGCTATGTCTTCTTCGAAGTCGGAGACGATTATTTTGTGCGGGATGCAGCGGAGGGTTGTTCTTAGATGGACGGGGACTTTGTCTTGGGCTTCTGTGATGCCGGTTTTGACTACTACCAACACAGAATCCATTCCTGTGTCTGTTGGACAGGATGAGGGGACATGGTCGGGTTTGGTTATTGGGTCGGTCTCGTTGTGTGTATCAATCGTTATCCCAATGGCTGGTTCGATCACGTCCTGCGTGATATCTGAGCCGAAGTCGGCGTGTATGAATTGGACGATCAAGAACATTACGATCACTGGGCCTAGAATGAGGCTCCAGCGACCATATCGGTGTGGGAGAGAGGGCATTTTCGGAGAGTCGGGTTGGTGGATTCTAGAGGTAGAGAGGAAGAGAATCCAAGAAAGGGGGTTTAATGGATATAGAAGGATCTATCGGTCTCCATATCCAGATAGAGACCTAATATAAGACATAAAAGTCGAGAGGATCTTCAGGAGGGGTCTCCAAGTTCTTAAGTGATGGGCGCGTGGGGGCTGATACAACTTCAAGGCTGCCTATGTATATCATAGGTGACATTCAAACCAGGGTTGTGGCACCATTTTTCTCGAGGATTAAACAGACGTGAGACATTGACCTGGATAATAGATGCAATGGATGCGACAGATGCTATGTGTCCTCCGATTCTATCCTGATCCTGTGCTCCTATGTCGTGTTGGTCTCGGAACTCCAGGGTTTAATTTTTTTTGCTTATGTTGCGTACGTCACCACTTAAAGGTGGGTCCGATGATCTGAAACGTGTGATGTGATAGGGATCGACTACATGTAAAGGGGTTTCAGGTTGGTTAATATATTGTAGGGGGTGAGAGTATAACGGATGTATGTTGTAGTCGGAAGTTCATGTTTTTAGGGTTACGATTTTGTTTGGGTACAGCCATGAACTACACATATACACTGTACAACTACAATGTACGAGACCAGATTAGAACCTGTGCCTCAATTGAAATGATTGAAATGACTCGGAGTGAACCAAAGGGATTTTTGCAATTTTTGTTGTCATTTCAGAGAACAGTTCTCTCGCTTCACAGCGCCCGGCACTATGACAAGGCCCGAGCCGGACATGCCATGCACAATCCTTAAATTTCGTTATCGCCGAAGAGATAGTATCGCCATACAAAAACCCCGACCTCGTGCACCCATCCCAACTAAAAGGAAACAAACTGGGTTTATTCCATTTATGCCTCGGTGGTGACACGGCCCTTGGGGTTAGTGACCTTAACACCGAGAGCCTTGGCCTTCTCGATAATCTCAACACGCTTGCGGGAAGAAACGGCGTGGCCGATCCTGTAAATATGTTAGACAAAGAAATATATAAAGCGACTTGATCGCTGATAGGCACAGCTGGAACTGGCGCAGGAGACAGAACGTACTCAGCAGCAAAGGTGCGGTTGTGCATGAGGAGGAGCTCAACGTCCTTGGTGTTGTGGACGAGGAAAGCCTTGTGGCCGGAGGGCATCATGTGGCGGGTCTTCTTGTTGGAACCGAAACCGATGGAGGGCATGGCCATCTGGCCCTTGAAACGGCGACGAACGCAGTTATCAATACCCTTGGGCTTGCGCCACGAGGCGCCAACGCGCATGAACCGGTCAGACTGGTGACGGTTGAAGCGGTTCGTGCCTAATTGTCGATGTCAGTCCTCCATTCGTGAATGTGAAAATCCGTGCTCCTTTTCAGCGTCCACAGCCCTGCGGATAATGTCGCCCTTCGATCCAAGACAGGTGTTGATTTTTTTTCCACTGCAATCCTCCAATGGTATTTTTTCTCTTCGTTTGTTGCATCTTGCTGAGCTGGCTTTGTTTCATTTGGTCGACAATCGAAAGGCGAGAGTATCCAGGGCACGGGCACGAAAAGGAATGGAACAGGTAATCGGGAACATACGCTTCTTCACGATAGGGATGTGCTGCTTAGCGGCGGCCATCTGGAATCGAAATTAGTGACTGAATCGAATATCATGCGCATTTGGTGACTGACCTTGTCGGTATTGCTGGGTCTCGCCGGGCGTTCGAGAGTTGTCGGGTCGGAGTTCAATCTCGAAAACTTCTCTCTCAGGTTCTCCCGCAGCAGAGTGGGAGACCCACACTAGTGCGCTTTGGGCGAACTAAGCGAAAGTAGACCACTTATGTCAGCCTAGGGCTGATCTAGCCCTAGCCCTACTATTCCTCTTTGGGTAATATCTGGAGATGTATACAACTGTAGATGATGGTCTCTCCTTTATTACGCTGCACATTATACTGATATTACATTATACTAGCATTTCAATATATCTTAATATTTATGCATTGATTCTAGAATTATTTCTACATAACAACTAAATATCACTGCAAATGCAACTGAATCTTCTCGCCATCTCTCTCGCCACTCCGCAACATCTGCTCCAAGATCTCAAGATCCGCCAATGCTTCCTCGGGAGACTGTCTAATGTCAGGTTTTCCACTCACGATGGAGTTTGCAAACTCCGCCACCTCTGGCACAACACCCTTGCCATCAAATTCAACATGGTGCTTCTCGCCATTAACAGTCACATCATCGAAGTTCAAGGTGACGACACCTTTCTCGCAAGCAACCTCGAAAATCTGATCATTAAATGAGGATCCCCACGACAAAGAGATAACGCCAGTAGCACCGGATTCAGTCTTCGCAACGGCATCCACCGTATCAACAGGCGGCAGGAATGATTGCTGCAACTGCGACTGCGCCGACAGAATGCTCAGACGCTCCGCAGGGCCTAGAATCAGGCGCAGCGCAGCAGTCATGTGAACACCACCGTCCAAAAGGAATCCGCCCTGGTACTCAGGAGTCTTGCGCCAGGCAGTGTCTAGTTCAGATAGTCAGTCTCCGTTAAGATCTTCCATGTAAAGAATCAGGACTGAACATACGGAAGTACTTGTTGTTCTGATCCATCAGGCTGTGAACGTTCACCCGGAAGTTTTGGACCTTGCCCAGTTTTTGGACTTGCTCTGCCGCGAAGAGGAACTTCGTGATATAGCGGAAGTTCTCCGCGACGGCCCAGAAGACCTTGCTGGTATCGATAGTACTCTTGTACCATTTCAAAAGTTCCTGGGCAGTGGCGACATCCTTGGCGATGGGCTTCTCGGACAAGACGTGCTTGCCAGCGAGTAGTGCTTTCTGGATGAACTCTGGCTGGACCAGAATGGGAAGACTATCAGAGTCGAGGGTTAGTGTTTCGCTCTTCTAGTTGAATCTACAGAAATGGGATCCCGTACGCAATAATCACAGCGCCGATATCTGAACGAGCCAGTAGATCGGCATAGGACTTGCCAGAACCCGAGTCTTCAGAGTAGAGATCGACTGCAGGTGTGCCACTAGCGAGGTCCTGGGCTGACTTCAAGGATCGAGAATAGATGGCCTTGAGTTGGAAGTTTGAGGCAGCTTGAACGGCGGGCTGTGTGATTAGTTAGTCAAGTAGATTATATAGAAGATGGTACTATTAGGGAGTTTGTCATACAAGGTGCTGCTCTTTCGCAAAGAGGCCTGTTAAAATGTTAGCCAGTGCATACAGCGTAGAGTATATTGTAGAAGTATGTACCACTGCCGATGATAGCCACGCCGATAGACATAATTGTTATGTAGAGAGATAGAGAGAGATAGATGAGATATCAAATGTTGTTACTTCTTCAGTCCTTCCGGTACTATTAAAGGAAGTTTAGCAGTGGAGTCCATTTGAATGCCCCCCAAGCCACTTCAAACTGCGGGAAGGTCCAACCTCGACGCACGTCATTTGTTCGGATGCATTGCCTATTTGGTCACTTCTCTGGCGGATATTCATACTTTAGGACTAGTTGGATTGTACTCTCTCTATACCAGACGGAAACTCCGTGATAGATCGGGTTTACAATTCAAGAACTCCTCACATTATGTCGGCAAAAACAACCATCACCACAAAAGTCTCCATAACACCCCATCCAAAATGCAAATCAAAAGGGAATCCCAACCCAAATCCTACCAAATACACGCCCAATCATTCCCATCGTCAAATAATCCAATCGTACCAGTCGTAAAAGCCAAAAAGAACCCCATGTCAGCCAAAAGCCTTCCAACCATCATTGATGATTAACCAAAGCCCTCAACCGTTCCACACGCGCCATAGCCTTCTCCAACTTCTCCAGCCGACTACGCTTCTCGACATCCCTCCGTTCCAACACAGCAACCCTCTCCTCAAGCTTCGCGCGAGCCTTCCGCTCCTCCGCAACCATCTCATTCGCCTGACTGAAAAGCTGCACAGTCAACTCCTCTAACTCAGTGCTCGCCTGCGAAAGCTGCGACTCCGCCGCCTCGCGCAATCTCTGTTCGCGCGTAAGCGCATCCTGCAACTCGGCGGTGTGCTCGCTGTTCGCGGGGGACATATGTGCGTGCGGTGTTGTCAGCGCGGTCGGGGTACTTGGGAGAACGGCACCGCTGGATGTTGAGGGTGCGCTTGCTGGGGTTGCGCTGCCGCGTCGATATGGGAGGAGGGAGGCTAGGTTTGTGAGGCGGCTGTGATATGTTTGTGGTTGGGGTTGGGATTCGGAGGATGTTGGGCGTTGTGGTGAGGAGTGGTCGGGTTGGGAGGGGGGTCTCTCCCCAGTGAAGAGCTGCTTCGTGGGGTATGGTAGGATCCTTGGGATTGGGAGGAACGTAGACGGCGGATTTCGTCTTCGTACTCGGTGAGTTTGGAGGCTGTTGATTCGGGTTAGCTGGGGGTTTCTTGGTTTATGGTTGGGTTGGGTTGGAAGAAAGGGAAGGGTTCAAAAAATAAAATAAAAACGACTGCTGTATTTCTTGTAGACATGCGATCACATTCATACTATGCTTGTGTATGTAGTCTGCAAAACAAAACACAGTCGAGTCCTGCAAAAGCTTACCTGTAGCGGAAGCGCGCGCTGTCAACGCATGCACCTGCCCCTCCAACTCCTGGATTCTATCGTGGGCGCCAGAACCATCTTGGGGAAACCCTTCACCCCAACACATAGGACATTGTTTTTCTGATATAGCGACACCCTTCATGGCCGGTGCGACAAGCGTGGTAGTGAGGGATGTTGTAGTCGACATAACAACATGGGGCCTTACCCCGGGATTGTCAGTGTTTAATTGGTTTCACTAGTCGTAAGGATGTAACGGTGATTTGACGGGGTTTAAGAAGTCCCCAAGTACTAATAAAAAAAGAAAAAGAAAAAGAAATTTCAAAGGCTGAAAATGATAATTCTTGACCCTTTGAAGGGGTTACATTTAATTCCATACCGGCCACTCCATTTCTTGGCCAATTGTATCTCCTTGGTTCCTGGATATCTCTTAACATGTTATGAATACATTTGGATGGAGATCTTAAACTATGTTCCAAACATGTTCCAAACATGCTCGAAACAACTATTTAATTGAAAGCGAGCACATTTGATGTAGATACTAAACTCCATATATCCCACATCTCATATCCTCGGTACATAAATCTGCCACGTTCGAACCGTTTGAGACTAGTGGATCCTATTTATACCCTTGCTTCATCCAATAGTCGACCATGTACGGAGTACCATGAAATCTGGACTATTGCTTTATGTCTTGGATCTAGATGCTATTACTACTAAAATTAGATATCACATTCATAATTACTCCCTATAAGCACTGTTCTTCAGAAAAAGTCCAACCTCCCCATTTCTTCAAACTGATCAACCACGTTCTGATACACTAGTGTTTTGGAACTTGGCCTTGGCAGAGATATATAAAGACCGGGCACTCCCGGGCACTCATGAAGTACGTATGTTGTACGGAGATATGCTAGCAATATGTCTATGTTGTATACCTAGGCAGCCTCTCACTATATACCCTAATCATTCTACAAAAGAACAACTGTCAGTGGAAGACTGCATTTCATTCTATGCTAAGCGGAAATTCAACTCAAGGTTAGTACGCAGAAATGGGGCAAGGACCATCGAGGTAACTCTGCCATGCAAAGACCCCAAGGAATTGAATTAGAAGCAGCGACAGAAAGAAGAGCAAAGAACAGGAATTGATTTCGTCAACATTGTGCTCATGAGAGGGGTGCTCGTAATGACTATTCTCGCAGAGTCGTCTTGTTCGCATGGCCGAGAATGAAGAAAGAAGAGTGTCAAAAGACCCCCAACCCCCTAGATCCACGGCAGACAGAAACGAGAAAGAAACAGGACCACCCGTGGTCAATCGAACGGAAGAGAGGAGAAAAGGGAACAAGAAAAAAATGGAAAGGAAAAATAAAATGGAACATGTAGTATTCATTTCGCATCGGCTGTAATGGTCATGGGCAGATCACTTTGAGTCACGCATGGGAATAATAGCTAGATAGCGAACAAGACATAAAATGAAACTTTTCGGACTGCCAGATCATCGAAGCGAGGACTAGATGTATATCGAAAAATCTAGCCCACGAAAAAAAGGAAAAGAGATCATGAAGCCAAAGGGCAAAAGAGTAGGAGTGGAAAGGAGAATAAAGCTCAATCAGAAAAAGCAAATCTACGTCCGGCACTGAGAAATGGCGGGGAGCAGGTGGTAATTATGAGTGACAAACCTATCCCGGTGCAACCGCTCAAGGTAACTCGACCGAGCAGTGCACCCAAGACCAGAATGAACCTCGTCCAGAATTAACCCACCTGCGTACCCGGTAAAATCCAAGGCTCAGGGCAAAAAACGGCCGTTTGCTTCGGGGTATCGATACGTTTATGCGAATCCACGACCAGTCTGTCCACGGCGGTTGTTGCGCTTGTTCACACTGACCGTGCTCCATCCCTCATCGTCACCACCACCAGCAGCAGCACCAGCGTCAGGGGCCGGGGCTCTCCAGCCGTTAGCAGACGCCTTCTTGGCTTCGACAGGAGCGGCAGCTGTCGTCTCCTCGGTCTCCTGGTCAGCGGTCAACTCGCCATCCTCACCGGCCCGTTGGAGGATCTCAAAGTTGCCACCACCCTTGGGGGTCTCCAGGGCATCCTTGCCGTTGTGGTCCACGGGAGGGGCTGACTCCTTGAGCTGCTTTTGCTTCTCGGCGAACTTTTCGGCCTTCTCGGCCTTGGCCTTCTCGGCAGCTTCCTGCTTTTGGCGAATGGCAAGCTGGCGTCGCTCCTCAACCTGACGCTCGCGGGTAGCAGTGTCAATGGGGCGAGCGGCACCGAAGGGGCTGGCCTTGGAGTCGCTGCTGGCTGAGGCGGGGGTGGGGTTCTCTGAGACAGTGCGCTTGGTCAGGTTCAGTTTGGGGCGGCTAGCAGGGGCGGCAGGAACGGCAGGAGTGGCAGAGGGGGAGGCGGGGCTGATGGGCTCCTTAGGAGTTTCGTCGGGGCGCATTCTGGCGCGCCACTGGTTGTCCATATCGGCAGCAGTGGGTGTAGGCTCCGGGCGAACGTGCTCGGGGCGGGGAGGGCGCGAGCCCTCGTCCTGGGAACGTCCTTCACCCCATGCGGCCTCGGTTCTGCGGAAGCTGGAACCGGGTCCGTCGTTGCTGTGCTCTCGGCCACCCTCGCGAGGCGGACCACCGGCAGAGGGCGAAAGGGGTCCCTTGCGCTCCCAGTTGTTGAAGTCACGGGGCTTTCCGTCGGACTCGAAGTTGCTGCGGCGGCCACCGCGGTCACTGCCCGCATCGGAGCCGGCATCCATGCCACGTCCGAAGCTGGAGCGCTCAGGCGCACGGCGTTGGGGAAGTTCGGGGAGAGGGCCACGTCGGGACCAGTCAAGATCCTTGCCTTCCAGGCGAGATTCCTTGGCTAAATTAACCTGTCAGTTGAGATATTTACCAACCACTAACCTTCGGTACTTACGAGGCTCCGCAACACTTGTACGGATGGAACGTCCCTGGAAAGACGAGCCAGAGAGATCCAGAGCCTTCTGCAGACCCTCGACGGTCTCGAACTCGACATATCCGAAACCCTTGGGGGCCTTTGTCAACTTGTCTTCCACGAGACGGACGCTCGTCACACCACATCCAGCGAAGAACTCGGAGATATCGGCGTCAGTTGATTCGAAGGAAAGGTTGCCAATGTGGCAAGTGTAGGGGGGCTGGGTGGGGAGATCAAGAGGCTCCCGGACGGCATATCCACCACGCTCGCGCTCTAATCATTCAATCTGTCAGAACCTGTTCTCTGTATTATCTAGCGCGGGGGGGGGGGGGGGGGGGGTATCATACCGAAACCGCCAGTAGAGCCGGAGCCGAATGCCAAATCACCTGCGGGGCGACGGCTGAAGGTGGATGCCAAAGGCTGGGCTGTCCATATTGTAAGCAAGGGTTCCGATCAACGATAAGCATGTTAGAGAATGTTAGGGTATCGGGCACACTACATACTGGCTATAAATTTTGTTAGTACAATTTCGCAATTTCCATAGCGGGGGAAGATCTGCAACTTACAAGGAAGGGGCATATCCTCCATCTCATCAGCCCAAGAGCCAAGGCCTATAGTCGTCAGTAATCACATTCCAATCATCCAATTTTTTTTTCCCGGTCACTCACTTTCATCAGCCAAGAAGGTGCTCATAGACATCTTCTGGGCTTTATTTTTGGGAGCTGATATTTCATCCTGTTAGCCAATCGCCCATGAATATTTTCGCGGGGCGATGCCCTGGGGAAATGGAAGGTCTGGAACGAACCCATGATTGCGGTTTGAAGTGGGAAACGCGCCGGGATTTGTGCGCGCTTCTCGGAGAATAGGGTTGGATAGAAGAAAAAGTCAAAAGATCAGAGACACCTGGTGAGAAGCCCAAGAATCAAAATTTGAGTCAAGTGTGTTAGATTCAATATCTGCAAACCCACAGTGGAAAAGTTGGTAGAGGGGAAGTCGGCTGCGGCATGGAAGCGGACGGGTTACTAAATTTTTAGTGATGACGCTAGCCCAATCAGAGCCGCGAGATCGGTCTATACTGGAACTGCAATTATCTTCGAATCCATTTGTATTCCTAGAATAAGGGATGTGAACGTAATAAGTTACTCGTGCTTTTGTTTGCTTCAAACGCGCCAAAAAAAAAGAGAGAAGGAGAGAAAATCCGAGTCCGTACCTGATCTGTCTACAATAGTGGACTTCTTCATACTCGGCTAAAAATATATCATAAAATATACCCCAAAATCAGTACGGACTACACAACTTCATCCCTATCGCAACTTGATCGGCTAAAATTTTGTCACTCCAGAAGTAGTCGGTTTGCAGTGGCCTCAATTACTTCAAAGTTGTAAGAACCAGCGGTATCACAAGTGCTTGTAGATCGTTCCGCATCAGTTCTTAGTTCAATATGATATACTTTACCGGAGCCTCTAGTACAACATATTATATAGGTCTGGTGTAGTCTTTTTCGGAGGAAGGGTTTTGCCCCAGCCACTATGTAATACCTAAGACCCTCTACCCTACCCATGCCCAACGCCCATTGTAGAGATTATATAACCTCGTTTGGGAACCTAGCCATGGGTTCCATAAATTGATCCACGAAGAGAATGCCACTCTGCTCTAGTCATATTAGGTTAAGTATAGTGCATTTTAGTAGCACTGTGGTTTTTACTAATAACTTTGATAAAGCGCTGATCAACAGCTACCCTAACACGCAAACTACTAAGAAGACACCCAAAGATATAGTAACTCTGAAGATTGTACGACTAGAAGTGAACGTCATTCCTATGCTTCGTCGGTCTGATTTCCAAATCTTTGTATAACAAGATGCAATAACATTGCAAAGCTAGCTCGGAGATCCGAGCTTTGAATTCAACAGCCACCTGGGCAAGCCTTTTGGCGGAGTAATAGGCGGTTCTTGGAGATTGTGCCTCGCGTTAAAGTGGAGGTTTGGCTTTTGAGCCAGTTGAAGTACATAAATAGCAACAGTTTGAGGGGGGAAATAAAGATCGTGGGGCTGACAGTCTTGCAGGCGATCATCTGGACATGTGCAATGTGGGGATATATATCTATGGATCTTCACTCTCTTCATCCACCATTTCTCTCTATATTTCAAAAAGAGTCAGTCGCTATATAACCAGAATAGAAACTATACCCAAATTCCTCAGCTCTCTTTTATCTCATTTGAACATTATTGTTTATGCCCTAATTCGTCCATCTCCAGGGCTGGATGATAACATTACATAATCCAGGAATATTGCGCAGGTGCCCACCCAATCGGACACGTGACCTGAACCTTTCTGATTTGGATTGCTGCTTCGATGAGTGCATTCGATTACTGTAATTACCCCTCCATGATTCTTGAACTCATGCATCTCTGAGTTTGAAGAAAATATGGGTGATAAAATCAAAGACGTGCAGGACTTTCAGTCCAGCGCCCTCCTGTCTGCAGCCAAAGTTGGGGCCCTCAGCGGTTAGTATCTGCTCTTCATAAGATTGGGATACAGACACAATGAGTCCCTGAGGATGAAGTGCTAATTTTTCAACCAGGAACTGCTGGCCTGATCTATGGAGGAGCGGCCGGAGTCATCAGATCCCCCAATCCCATGATTCATTCATTGTCATGTGGCATCCACTGGTTTGCATGCGGCTCAGCGTTTTGGTGTATGTGGAGACACCTTATGTTTTATATTGCTGATGTCTAACCTTAATATTGAGACAGGGCTGCGGAGTAACATCATTAAACATCACTACCAAGATAAAGCCTCGCTGAAGGAGCGCACATACGCGAGTGCTTTATGCGGTGGCATTGCCGGCGGAAGTGTAACGAAGTTGATGGGTACCGTATCCCGCACCGAAAGAACATCCTGTGGCATCACTTCTAACCAAATCATATAGGAGGCCGGCTGGTTCCGGGGGCTATCATTTTCTCATTACTCGGCTACTGTGGCCAGAGCGTCTTCAACCGGGTGGATGCGTGGCAAATGGAAAATGCACACAAGACATCAAAACCTCTGATGCAGCGAATGGCTGAATCTAAATGGATCCCACTCCGTTCACTCTCTGACCAAGAATACAGGGAGATGTTGAGTGAAAAGCTGCTTAGCATCGAAGCTGAGATTGCTCTTCTTGACGATAAGATTGAGGAACTGGAGAAGTCTCGACCGGTCCCTTCGAGCTCGAAGTAATTCTTGAAAAGCGGGATACGTGACACTAAAGGAAATGTAAATTATTGTACAATATGAGGAGGAGAGAGTGTCAAACAAAGAGACATATATCAAGAATAATGAATATAAAGAGCCCGGGCCTGGAGACCCCCAGGGCTGACAAAATGATCTCCCCTGAACCTTGGGAATGTCTTGGGTCGCGTGTCGATCAACCAGAACATACATATAAACAACTATATAGGAACATTATGAGAATAGATTTGGAACATAAAGAAGCTTTACAGTATAATATATCAAACTTAATACCACAAGGTCAAAGCGATGTAAAAAAAAAGAAGCCGGTTTTGGAAAATAAATAGCGTTCCGCTTTTTTTTTGGCCAGTTCCTCCGACCTGTCCGTTAGCCCACCACCTCTTTCATCCTCCCTTACCCTTTAATTCTCCCCCCGGCATGATTCGCCTACACTCATTTTGTTCGAATCAGCCTGCAGTGCTAATCCTACTGAGACTTTGATGGATAAAGTCGCTGCTGTTCTGGAGCTCGGAATCCTCGATTCCAACCAGACGGACAGTAGAGACTCGGGGGATCTAATTAAACAGGTACAATTGAACCCCGGCACAACCTCGATGTGCGAGTCGACACTGCCTGTCTGAGATCAGCCCCCTGCTGATCGCAAACCGCGATGACCCTCTTTAATCCGACCTCGATTCTCGTGGGATTCCTCCTTCTCTACCTCTCGTCTTTTTTCATCTTCGCTATCGTCCGGATCGCGACGGGAATCTCCATTCAACGGATCGGCTACTTTTCGCTGCGCCGAATCGCATACACCCCGAAGGAAGGAATACACATTGAAATCCGCGGCCTTGGATTATCGTTACACCCCTCGTCATTTGCCCAGCCAACATGGATCAGCATTCGGTTGACAGAGCTGAAGGTTACCGTGGACTCGACGCCTCTGGGGCAAGGAAAACGCGAAGCGCCCCGCGGCATATTGGAGACACCTAAACCATCCGAAGACCGTGCCGCGCCCGAACCTGGCGGAAGAAGCAAAACATGGAGGACGTTAACACGAATTAAGGAAAGTGTCAAGCGACTACACCGGCAGATCAATTGGCTGGCTCTCGTGGACCTGACTGCTATCGACACAACCGTCCACTTCGTCAACGCCGGCCAGATCCAGGTTGGATCGCTTTCCCTTTCAGTCGACACGCGGAGGAAGATGGTGGAACGGGGCAGGCTATTTCGTCGCAAGAAGGATATGTCGCGAGACCAACGCCCAGCTGAGTGGATTATGAATGCTCAAAATGTTTTACTCAATGTCGATGGCCGGGAGCCAACCGAGATATTGGATAATGTGGGCGTGAACCTTCATGGACTTCTGCACAAAGATCTGGACGGACTCAGAGACGCCTCGGTGGCCCTGAAGATTGGACGTATGCATATTCCCTACGACGATGTCCGCACGATGTTGCAACGCATCAAGCCGGTCAAGAAATTCGCACAAGGGCCAGCGAATACCGAGACCGATGACGAGATATCATTTGCCGATTTTGTGGACGAACTCGACAGGCCTGGAAGCAGAGACGATTCCATTGTACAGACCGTGGCGGACTCAAAGGAGTTTGCGAGCTCATTACTTCGTGGAATACAGGAGATACAGATTGCTCTGAGCTTCTTCCGTGTCTCAAAGGGTATCCAGTCTCTGTCTGCAGGGCAAAAACCCGTATACCTGAACGTGGTATCGCATGAGCTTGGAATTGATCTTCATAGGATGGATCCAAAGAGCCCAGAGCATCGCATGTATTTCCAGCGGAGTGATGTTGCCCACCAGGCTCTTCTTGCTGCTATCTCGCTTTCAGTCAGCTTAGATGACGAATCGGGTGAAAGTGATAACATTCTATATATCCCCATGGCTACGACAACCATCAAAACCACACTGCCCTCGAAGACCGTGAGCACCTCTGACGATGAGAACGCCGAAGAGCGGAACACAAATGTCCTGTTCGCAAATTTGGTCGTCACATCACCTTCCGTTGATCTCCAACCGCAACATGTTTCGAGACTGCTGAAACTGGCACAAAGTCGAGCCTCTTCTCCTCGAGCGAAGAAGCGAGATAATCATCGATTGATTTCTCGATTACTCCCCAAGGCAAGCATCAAGCTTTCCGTTCACGAACCTGTGATCCGGTTTGTTCTCCCAATCGAAAAAGAGTCTGGTACTTCCGATGATTACAACCTCCTTATCTCCTCCATTTCCTCCATTTCACTCGATATCGAATCCTCTCATTCGTCTGAAGGCGGTGCCCACTATTCCCTATCGTCCATTTACCGGGTCGCCTCCCACAAATTCTATTACCAGACTCCGACAGGCAACAAACACAATTTGCTCACAAACGAGAATTTGGAGCTGAAAGCCCATCTGAATGCCACCCCAGAGGTCTGTGTAATCGCCTCAGGAAGCCTTAACGAGTGGTCAGTCCACATGATCGATGGGGAGGTAAACCGTGGAATCCGCGAAGTTTTGCAGCAATTCATCACTCAGATGCAATCGCAGAAGCGGGTACCAATACCGGCAAATGACCAAAAGGCAAGTTTGTTGAGACGAGTGCCCCCATGGTTAGTCCAGTTTCAGTTTGAAGCTACAGGGTCCAGCGTAGAAATGGCTGGTGTGGACAGCACCGTCTCTGATATATCTCGTGGCGTCTCTCTGCAACTACAATCGTGGACAGCGGAATACAAAGCTCAGAAAACGGAGAAAAATGTCGGAAGCATTGCCAGGCGACGTACTCCTAGCCATTCCACCATCGGCGATGAATCGCCCTTTCGATTCCCTCCAACCTCGCCTCCCAAGGTCACTCACACCCAACGTGGCGCTTCAGATGGTCGGCGACTGGCTTTCCACGCACGTGGTTTTGACGGCTTTGTCATTGAGTCAGAGGATTATCTGGAACCCGAGCCATTCTTCTCTTTGCCTCGATTCGAGATTGCCCTAAGCACCCACAGTGATCGCCTCGGACCGGTTCTGCATGTCACCTCCGTGTTCAAGGGCATATACCTTCAATACTCACTGTACCGGTTCTACTGCCTTGGTGTTGCGATCTCTGTGATCCAAGACGTGCTCACACCTTTGCCGCAAAAACACTCGGAGTCTGCTGAAAGCAAAACAAGTGCGCATGCAAGCATATCGCTACCGCCGCCTCCAGCATACAATTGGTCTCCAAAGAAGGAGTTGGTCACCTATGACATGAAGGCAACGGCTGTGCAGCTTAAGGCGAACTTGCCGAACGATCCTCAAATAATGATTCAGATCTACGGACTTGCCGGTGCTTCTCAACGTCTTTCTACCCCTTATGTTAAAGCCAGTCTTGTCCGCTTCCATGCAGAGGCACCCAAACTCAAGGGTATTTGGGCAAGAATCGGCAGCATGAACAATGTCAGGCTAGACTTCCGAAAAATGAAGATGAAACATGGCAACACTTTGGTTGAAGAAAAATCGATTGATATATGGACAGACTTCATCCGAATTGGCATACCTCATCATATGGTGATGCATCGCATTTTTGATAACCTTATCAACACTTCAAAGGCTTTCAAACAACTGCATCATCGCTTCAAGAATGGCTGCAAAGAATTTGGCTCCAAGAGAGAACCAGAGGGCCCGAAGAAGGTGCCCAGGATATCTCTTCGCAGCAAAGCGTTGCTCTTCGAAATGGAGGACGATGGCTTTGAGTGGAAACTGGGCTGCATCTATCGAGTTGGCCTGATTGAACAGATTCAGCGGCTGGCCCGGGAAGACGCATTCCACTTGAAATCTCATAAAGTCAGGGAATCTGACCAGCGCCGCGCCACATCCCGATTACGAGCCAAATCAAGCCATCGGACATTGCGTAGCGAGCGAACTAGCCAAGATACAAGGCGAAGCAGGAGTGCTGACGAACGGCCGAGATCAAGCACCCAGGAACGTGGGAGAAGTCGCAAATACCGCTATGATACCGAGGGCGCGACCTGTCTCTCATCAGAGCAAAATATCTCTGTGGATGCCGCTTGGGGCCGACTTCAACAGTACAATGCTCAAGTATGGAAAGAGAGGATCGATGCAGCTCTCATGTTCCAGGGCACTTCCATCAAAGAAGTTCGAAATCTCTTCAGTGGTGCAGATGAACCTCCTCCGGATGTGAAGGAGACCGAAACCATTCTTGCTATTCCGAACAGACCAGGTTTGATGTCAGCTCTGATCAGCGATGTCAATCTTGTTATTGATAAGCCCTCATTCGCTATCGATGAGTTCCCCAGTTACTTGAACCGAATCGGAAAGGGAATGCCCATGAATATGCAATACGGCCTGCTCATCCCAATGAGCTTCAACCTGGAAATGGGCGAAGCGCGCGTCAACTTGCGAGACTATCCTCTAGATCTGTTGCACATTCCAGCACTGCGCCCAGGACAGTCCCCAAGACTTCCCAGCTGGTCTTTGCGAACAAACTTTGTCATTGCAGAAGAATGGCGTGACCATGAATCTGCAAGACAGGTCGAAGTGGAACTCGTTCCTGCATCCGAAGGGTCTGACGGGTCTCTCCGTGATGCGTTTAAGATTCCCGTGTGGCGTTCTGTTACACCAGTCAAGACCTACTCAGACCCTGTCGTCCAGATAAACACAAGTTTGCCGACTAGCATTTCATGGGGTGTCTCCTACCAGCCTGTCATTCAAGATATGATGAAGATCATTGAAGGTTTCACCAAGCCTGAGATTGATCCCTCGGAGCGAGTGGGCTTCTGGGATAAGATCCGACTCAGCTTTCATTCCCGGATCAAGGTTCTCTGGAAGGAGGATGGTGATGTACATCTGCGACTTAAGGGCTCTCGTGATCCATATGTGGTGACCGGGTTTGGAAGCGGCTTTGTCATGTGCTGGCGCAGAGATGTTCAATTGGATGTTAACACCAGTGACAATCCCATGGAATTCATGACTGTCACGAGTGGCGAATACGTGCTTGCTATCCCCGATTACAGCGCTGAAGCACGTTGGGCAAACGAGGCAACTACAGAGGAGCTGGACAACAGTTCTGCATCCAGCGAGCAGAAGAACGCTGCCCACTTCAAGAAGGTTGTCATGAAGCTCTCTGGCGATGTGAAATGGGCAGCAGGTCTCGTCTTCGAGCGGGATGCTGACAATGATGCGAGGTCCTTCTCCTTCAAACCCCATTATGAGGTCATTCTCAAGAATCCTAAATTCGTCAAACCATCCGAGCGTGTTAATTACGATGCTTATCGTGGCTTCCGGAGTGACCACATCCACCTTTCTGTATCGATTATTGCACCGCAAAACAGAGACTGGGCTGTCGACAATGTTCAACCATCTTCGAGCTACAACACTATCCATCTCACACCGCGATTCTTCACCCACTTCTTCAACTGGTGGTCTCTTTTCTCGGGCGTGATGTCGCTTCCTGTCCGCCAAGGACCGCTTTGGCCAGGAGTGACCAAGACGAGCAAGAAATTCAATCGTCATCTGGCAACTGTCAAATACAAGATTCTTCTCGCACCTCTGTTTGTGGCCCACATATACAAACACAAGGACCGCGAAGATTACGCAGAGAGAGTTGTTACGGCCACAGGCCTGAAGGTTCGCCTTGATTGCTTGAAACTTGATATTCACCAACGTCGCGAGCAGATCAAAACACCTGCCGTGGGTCGTTCAAAACAGACCAGGACAAGCGCGATGCGTATTAATCAAGCCCAAATTGATATGCAATCTGCAGACTTCCGCGCCGTGTCTGCCTGCATCGCAGGCACAACTCCGGAAGATGTTGAGCGCAACAAAGACGATATCCTCTCTTCCTTCCAGCAGCCTGTTCCATCAGTTGATTTGTCTCGGTTCACAATCCCTGATCACAACCTGGACTGGGTCGATATGGATGATTTCGTGGAGCCGGACTGGATCCTTCCACAGGAGTCGAATCCTCGTACCCAGATCTTACCTTTGGCTTTTACCCCGCGCTTCACCTACTTCCGCAACACAGATCATTGCGATGTTGGACCTGATGAAACGGGCTACAGCACGTTTGGAAACGAACCGACTCACGAGTGTGTCATGTCTGAAACGAACGATCCTCGCCGTGTTCAGATTGAGTTGGTAAAAGACCGCCTTGTAATAGTCGAGGCACAAATTCGCAATTATGAACGCACAATTGGGGAAATGGAACTCAAGCTCATGAGGGACGTGGAAAACAATGAAGACCTGAGAGCTGAGCATGAGTTATTCCTTCGCCAGTCCCAGTCTCTGGCGAGACGACGCAAGTTCTTGACCACAACTCTCAATCGTCTTGAGAGGAGCGTCACACGCGACGAGCGGACGCCATATGGCGACACACTTGGCAAAAACGTGGCGCCCAGCACTGCTTCTTTCCGAACAGGACGAACAGGTCGGGATGCTGACTCCACAACCGATGGCCGTTCTTCAGGTCTGGATGGAATTTACTCGTCGGCAAACGATGAGTTCGCGAGTGATTTCAACAATCGTTTCATGATCCACAATTTGCAGCTCAAATGGAACAACTCCCTGCGCAACATCGTCTTGCGGTACAGTCACCAAGTGAGCCAGCGACGTGGGTTTATTTACTACATGTCTCGCCGCGCTGTCAAATTCATCCTTGATATCGTGGAGGAGCAGGACAAGAACAAACGCAAGCAGCCCAAAATGTCTAAGACGCAAACCCGAACCTCGCACCACGATGAGGAGGAGAAGAAGGAGGTTCATGAACGCATCGAACAGTTGCTGAGTGATGCTAACCGTTACGTGAATGTCGACGATAACGAGCCTCCGGACTCGAACACTCAGTCTGATTCGAACACCCAATCTGATTCAAACACCCATTCTGATTCAAACACCCAATCTGATTCAAACACCCAATCTGATTCAAACACCCATCCTGATTCGAACCCCCAATCATCTTCTGACTCGGACAATTCAAGTGAGAATATCGTGCCGGAATTCACACCGCAGAACAGTTATCACTTGCGTCTCATTGCGCCTCAAATCCAGCTTCTCAGTGAAAAGAACCAGAAGTCGGTCTTGCTTGTTGCCGCCAAAGGCATGGAACTCAAGGTCGTGTCAATCATGGACAAAGCGCGTGTCTCTGACGATGTCAGCGGCTTGATTCAACGCCGTTTCTCTCTCGAAATGGACGGCGCCCAGTTCTTCGTTGCAACACAGAAGAAATTGATGGCGAACTTGCAATTCTATGCTGGCAATAAGTACGGAAACGCGCCCGGATCAGCGTGGCCACCGTGGTTGACCTTGGAAGCCATGTTCGATTTTGAGCTGAATCCATTTGGATTCTCTCGTATTGTGCAAAAGACTTCAGCCACCCTGCGTTACGACAAGTTCAACAATCTCCGCCTCAAGTATAACGAAGAGGTGGTAAAGGGTCAGCAAGGACCTGATCCTGAGGACCAAGAAGACCGCATAGACTCGATCAGTGTGGACTTCCCTCATTTCCGCGCGATTTGTGATTCTGCGGAGTACTATTCTATGTATATCATTGTCCTGGATCTCATGCTCTACAGCGAACCCCTCGAAAAGGTCCGGAATGAGCGCCTGGAGAGGATCATGCTCACTTCCGACTTCAGTGACCTTCGTGGCGCCCCGGAAATGGTGTTCAAGCTTCAAGCACGCATTCGCCAGTTGGAGGAAATCAAAGAGTACTTCCAGATTAACGCCAAGTTCCTGGACAAACAGGGCTGGGAGGATCGGTTGGCTCTCGAACGCGACTTGTCTCAATGCGAGGATGAACTTTTCTTCATGATGAAAGCAATCACAACTTCCCAACGGCGAATGGAACCAAGTTCGTCCAGGGCAGCTGGTGTCCACGGCTTACTACGTTGGAGCATATCCGCGAGTGAAGTCGTGTGGCACCTAATGAAGGAGGCTTCTGAGCCCTTGATTGAGTTCCAGCTGCGTAATGCTTCATACGAACGAACCGACAATACTGATGGCTCGAACCACAACCTGGTATCGATCGAGCGACTATTTGGGTTGAACTTGCTTCCAGACGCTATCTACCCTCAAATTATCGCACCTTACCTCGACGGCGCGCGCACCCTGGATGACTTCATGTTGCGCGTCAAATGGCACATGCTGGAGGCCGTTGCCGGTATCCCTGTGCTTGACAATTTCGAAGTTTCAATGTTCCCGCTCAAGATTCAGCTCGAACGCGAGCTAGGCCAGAAAGTATTCGAATACATCTTCCCCAACGTGGGCTCCAGCGCCTTTGAGGCTGGTGGCTTCTCGCCTTTCATGATCAAGAACATGAAGCCGCTTGAGAGCTCGGATGGGGACGACGACGACGAAGGCTTGAACGGCGCGCCATTGAGACGCTCAACGAGTATCGATGGTGATAGCTCGTCTATGGAAAATCTCGCCATCTCTAAGGGACCGGGCTCCATCGAACTGCGACTCCAGCCTACACTATCGCTTTCAGATGAGACTAAGTCGCGTAATCGCCCAGGCCATCTGAAGGGTCTTGTGATGACACCTATCCACCAGGATAGTAGTCGACTAGGTGTATCAGAGACCGCGCGCAAAACGGGCCGTCCTTCTACAACTGGCGGTCTCAGCAAAAAGAAGTCCGCTGATAGTCTCCGCATGTTGACCAAACAGCCCACTGAAAGATCCCTGTCCAGCCACAGTGCTGGCGAAGACAACCGCAAGAAGTTCGGAATGGGTAAAGGATCGAACAAGAACGGCAAATCCAAAGAGCCAACCGACGACCTGTCCCAAATGATCTCCCGCGCCTCTAACTTCATGACCCTCGCACGTGTGAAGGTGAATGATGTGGTTCTTTGCATGAGCTACAAGGGCAAAGGCGAGCACAACTTGGAGGATCTCCATGATTTCGTCTTCCGCCTTCCAGTTCTTGAGTACAGCAACAAGACATGGTCGAACCTGGATCTTGCCCTGCGCCTCAAGAAAGACGTGATCAAAGCCCTTATCTCGCACGCCCCCGCCATTCTTGGCAACAAGTTCTCCCATCACCGACCCTCCAAGCAGCAACAGAAGCGTTTCCGTGAGCTTGCAAGCTCGTCTCAACTTCTGCCAAATACATCCAACATAGTCAACCCGAGCAGTAGCCAAGCCCAGAGCCTGGCCAGCTATGACTCTAATAGCGATTACTCGGAGTCACGCTCACGCAAATCGATGCAGTCGAATGCCTCGCCATTGGTTAGGACCACCTCGTTGAGTTCAGACGTCCACGGCGTAAATTATTCAGATCCTACCATCCATGACGCACGGTCCGCCAGTGAGGTGGATGTAGATTCTCGCTGGGAGGTTCGTGTTCTTTCGTCTCATTGTGTCACCGTGAATATCCCAGAATGCTTACACAGAATGTTTAGGCGTCGCGTCGATTTGTCAATGCCCCTCCACCCCAAAGGCCGATGACTTCTGGTAACCCCGTGACTACGGTTCGACCCGACAAGAATGATCAGGATGACAGGTATGGATCCCGTGACCGACTCCTTTATTGCCGAGGCAAAGAAAACCGACTGACTCGTATAGTCACATCAAAACAATTCGCAGCATCGGCCGGAAGTTGACATTCCGGAAATGATCGCTTCATATTCCCTGCACTATATCCCTTGCTATTTTTCTCTTCGTTGCTATTTTGCCTAATACCTCTACACCCTTTTAAAAATTCTTGTGATCCTTTGTACACCACCACCACCACCTTATTCCCACCAGGCCCCTCGTGTCTCCTAGATACCCTCTACCTGCATCGGGCCGTACATAGGCGTTTTGTGTTTTCATCTTTTTTCGGTGTGTCTATGACGGGGGTAAATTTCGTGTTTTGATTACCCGAGCTGTCCGAGGACAGTGGCATAGAGGCGAGAGGGAACATTTCGATTTTTCTTTTCTTATAATCTTTTTAGTATCATCCTTTTGACGCTGACACCTTGTTTGCTGATCGGACAGGTGGCTATTGATCTTCTTCATACATGTATACACCGGTGGCTTTCCCTTGCCCACGATATAGACTAAGGGAGACATTCAAGTGTTTTCTAGTCTAAACAAATTTTACATATCTATAACTAACTAAGCAGGTCCATTGACCAACCATCTAAGATTCTTTTTTTCTCTTTTTCAAAAATGCCCTATCGGGGCTATGGAAGGAATCTACCTAGGTGTATAGCGCTTAGGGTTCTTTTGGCCTGAACAGTGATGCTTTTCAACATCTCTATCACAGCTTATACTTAGAAAAGTTCTCTATGTAGTCTATGCTTTTTACTGTCCCATATATATCTAAAAAGTCCCTAAAAGGACATGTATAAAGACATTCTAAACAGACTCTTGTTTTGTTGGGTCGAAAAGCTTCGTTTTTATAGGTTGGTGGAACATACATGTATTTCTTTCGTGCCGAAGAGTTTATAATAGGGAGTACAACTCAGCCTGTTATCCATATGTGAATTGTCATTCTCAAATACTACCACTCCAATAGAGAGAGGTAATAATATAAATAGATCAAAGCAGATGATAGTATCTTACGGCATCTGGTGCCTGGCTTGGAGGTCGACATGCAACACCCCTTGCCTATCATCAAACCACCAACATGAAGCCCGTCGTCTCTGTCTTGGTACATGATAGAACTTACGGTGGATTGGCGCTCTCGGCGCCACCTTTTCAATGCCACATTACGGGCATGCTTCGGAGCGACTTGGCCAGATCCCAGTGTGGGGGGTAGGGGCGGCTTCCCTCCAGCACCGGCCGCAGCTTGACGCTCTGCCATTGTTGGCAAAAGGCAGAAGAAGAAGAAAAAAAGGAAAGGAAACAAACGAGGCAGACTTAGCGTTCCTCAACTTGAAATATACCTCCATCTGTATAGTAATTAATCATTAGTTATATCCACTTAATCGATAGATATGAGGGAAGACGGGTTAGAGGGAAGATAGAAAGAAGGTTAACTAGACATACCTTCCTTGTCCTTGATAACACGAGGCTCAGGGCCTCGCTCACCACGAGTAGCCTCATTTTGGGACGGCCCCGTGGAAAGCTTCCATACGCGGTTTCTAGCGTTGTTAGGGCCAATTTGTCTGTATTCTCGAGAAAACTAACCTCAGAGACTTTATCGATCTTCAGGAAATGACAAATCTCCTTGCCCCTCTCTAGGGCCATATCCCAGCCAGTGGTCTGTAAAGTCCATCAGCGGGGCGACCCCTTCGAAATAGCAGCTTGAGAGAAATCATTCATGAACACCGGAATCACGTTCGGTAGCGAGTCGTGGAAGAACCATTGTTTGAACTTGGCTTGAGAGAGAGGTAGAGGTAGACGGAGTAAAGCCGAGCTGTAGAATCTCCAATGGCTGGTCCGTCAATAACGAGCTTTGCGCGAAAGCGGTGCTAGTGAATCTCTGAATCTGGAAGGGAGGATTTTGGCCGTTCTGACAATAACGGGAGGAAGGACGGGAGAACGGGGAGAAGAAGTGACCCTGAAGCTGTGCTGTTGTTGTAGGTTCCGGATCTCGCTCTGGTGGATTTGATGAAGGCTCGAGAAAGGAAGCGAGGTTGAAAAAGCTTGCACGAGAACCTGTTGATGGCGAAGTTCATGGGAGAAAGGATGTCTGATAGGTGACTGTGGAAGAATCTAGTAAGTAAGCAGTAAGCAGGTCCTGACAAACAGGGAAGGGGCCAACCTTGGAAACCATCGGGCAGCTATATCGACCTGGTGCATACCTGGCATACCTGGTATACCTGGAATACCTGGAATACCTGGAATACCTGATATACCTGGTCTGGTTGAAAGGGAAAGACATAGGGACATCAACAATCAGGCTAACCTTCCAAAGTTGGGAAAACAACCTTAATGACGTTGGCTATGTTACTAGCGTTTACCATTTTTAATAGCTAAACATTTTCGGTTTCGAGAGATTTGTTGCTAATTCCTTATAGGTATCAAAGTTATCTAACCCATCCTACAAATAATTTTGAGTTTTATGGGAGAGCCAAGGACCCAACTTTGCCATGGGAAACGGTGTGTACTCCGTAGAGGTCTCATTTCAGGTACACTCTCGAAGCATTCTCTCTTCTCATTCCTGACTCCTTCACCAGGGTTCGTGTGAGAGCGGGTGAGCTGCCTACCTGGGTAGGTGCTCCGGGATATTTAGTAAGCTGCGAGACCTCGGCCCGAGTCTTTGCATCTTTTCCTGCCGTTTCAGCCACACCTGGGCAGATTCCAGTGCAAGCCTTTTCCACCTCTCCTTTCTCCATCCTTCATAGACCACTGGCTGGAATACATGAGGCCTGTCATTTCCCCTGAAGATAAAGTCTCTGAGGTTGGTTTTCTCATATCCTACTTAATTCCCTTCCTGTAACGTTTGAACGGTGGTCGATGCAAACAAGTTACATTCTCCGAGGATACAGCGAGAACACGGGTAAACCAGCCCTAATAACGCTAGGAACTATATATAGAAACGGAAGCGCCGAGATGCACAGGCTGTGGAAGAAGAAGCGGTAGTCTTTATCAGATACCAAGATAGAGAGTATGACACCAATAAAAAGGAAATAGGCCGCTCGTGAGGCGCGTGGGCGCGAGATTCGAGCTGTACTCTTAAATAAATAATCTCGATATCCAATTCCAGAGACTGTTGGCTGTAAAATACTATGCTCTACTATACCCTACTTATATGCTTATCTCTACCTCGCTATCGGAGTGGAGGTGTCTTAAGGCTATGTATAATTAACATGGATATAACAGGAAGAGTTCGGACCAACCAGGGGCAGGGATGCCCATAATACCTCGGTTTCCTTCCACTCGACGGTCGGCCAAGAGAGGCCGTGGATATTGCCAATACGACTTCAGGATCGTAGAAACTCGAGCTCTCAAACGGCCAGTATCTAGTTTGACACGGCGACAGCCCTGTTTCGACCCATCCGGATGAATACTACGTGGAAACAGGGAATGATCATCACATATTGACATTCTATGGAGTGAAGGGGATGCCAAGACGCGGGATTTGTTCATCCTCTTTTTTCAACCGATGGAGAATTGCCAAAAGGGGATGGAGGTAGTATTCAGGGTCCAAATCCCGAGGGCACAGGCCCCGCTTGATGTGTAGGCATATTTAATTGGAGCAGAGCGACCAAGCATCGCGCTAAGCGTTTTGGATAAATAGCCCTAGGCCAGCCCTCCCCATACCCCTTGTTTCGATAAGAGAATCGATGGCCCTGATTAGGCTAAGTTTTGGGACATTTTGTAACAGACTTGGTGACTAAAGATTTACTAAAGATCTAAATGACCACGCCAAGACCTTCTATATTCCACCCACCAATAATATCGCTTCCTGCCTCGCTAAACAGCCTTGGAGAGTTATAGATGGAGATGCCAAGCCTCTGTCGGCAAATGGGACCTCGGGCTCTCTCCGAGTAATGAGGTAAGTCTAGTGGTTACATCCCTACTAGGTCCTATTCGGACTTTAACTAGCCATTGCTGCAAGGCCTCTCTGTCCTAACCAGACCATCTGGTGAGCCTTCACGAAGGCAGGCTTTGTCGTAGAAAAAGCCATGCCAGATGCCAGGGCTTCGCAAATGGCTTTCACCAAACCAACTTTAAGCCGCGTTTCAGATATCCCTAGCCTGATCCATCATATGCCTGACTATTCTGTACAGAGTACATGCCATGAGACCAAGCGGCCCAGCTCCATCGTTTTGTTTCAAAATAATGAAGAACAGCTCGGCGTCATGCAATGACCAGGGGCCAGGATGCATATGTCTTGGAGTTGAAAGTATATAAGGACAACATAACTCCCTCACTGATAGCTTCAATACACTCACTCCTCTCAAGAAGCTTCTTCCATTCGTTCCTATCTCAGTTTATTTGCTTTCGTTGGGCTGGTTCCTCCATTCATTCTTTACAAAACAGAAACAATTCTTTCATTCTTTTCATAATGAAGTTCTCCCTTGTGGCTCTGGCAGCCATTGCGCCCATGGTCTCGGCCCATTATTTCTTCGACTCCCTCATCATTGACGGCCAGGAATCCACCGAGTATGTCCGGTCCAATACTCGTCCCCAGAAGTACAACCCAACCAAATGGATCAACACCCGCGACGACATGACCCCCGACTTGCCTGACTTCCGCTGCAACAAGGGCGCCTTCACCTTTGCTGGCCAAACCCAGACTGCTGAGGTGAAGGCCGGATCCAAGCTTGCCATGAAGCTTGGCGTTGGTGCCAAGATGCAGCACCCTGGTCCTGCCCAAGTGTACATGTCTAAGGCCCCTAGCGCTGCCAACCAATACCAGGGTGATGGCGAGTGGTTCAAGATCCACCAGGAGGGTGTCTGCGACAAGAACAAGGACTTCACCAAGGAGGCCTGGTGTACTTGGGGCAAGGATCGCATTGAGTTTACCATTCCTGCGGATCTGCCTAATGGAGATTATCTGATTCGGCCGGAGCACATTGGTATGTCTATTATAGCATTGGTATAAGCAAAAGATACTAATTCCCACAACAGGTATTCACGGTGCCGCGGGTGGCGAAGCCGAATTTTACTACTCGTAAGTGAAGTTTTCTCACGCCTCTCCTTGTTTTTCTATTTTTTCCCCAGCAAATACTGACGGAATCTTTAGCTGTGCTCAAGTCAAGGTTGTCGGTGGTGGCAATGGAACCCCCGGACCTACTATCAAATTCCCCGGTGGTTACAAGAAAGACGACCCTTCGTTCAACTTCAGCATCTGGGGCGGCTACAAGGAGTACCCTATGCCTGGTCCGGAAGTCTGGACTGGGGAGTCGGGCTCCAGCTCAGCTTCTCCTAAGGTGGCTACTAGCAACGGCGGAGGAGCCGGGGCTGCTGTTACCTCCAACAAGCAAGCTGAGGACGGTGACGACTTCGCTACTTGCGCACGCTCGTGCTTCAAGTACCTGTAAGGACTAAGCATATTCCGGATCTATTGTTGATTTGCTGGGGTTTCGGGAATTTTACTATTCCTCCATGGCTCGAGTCTCACGCCACTCGGATCAGTCGTTTCTAGATGTTTTCGCTTCTTGTTTAGCCGACCTTTTTTTTATCACTCGGAACTATGTTGTATGAGGATGTTGCATAGTTCCCAGAAAGAGAGGAAATCGAAATCGCGCTACTTTATTACGAGTTTGTCAAGTCTACATAGTCTCTGCATAATATGTGGTAGTCTGAAGATACAATTTACTCTGTTACATTATTCACAAACTCCAATTTAGAACAACCCCGGACATGGTGAGAATTAATTCCTCCCTGTCACTTGCAAGGACAAGAGACAGGCTTAAAATCCTGTTTACATCTCGTGCCGCGTGAAAACCCAGAATTCTCTACAACCTCACTCCAAGGCTGTCTGGTGTGGATAATCGGGAGAGTGATAGAATCATTCACAAACCCGGCCCTATTGACCCAATTTCATACCGTCAAAGCCGGGAGAAGACAGGTTCGGATGTTATAGGGGCTCTTAGGTATTCTTTCCATACACCAATTCTATATTCGAGTGCTCAATAGTCCTGAAATGATAGGATATTCGCCAGTCAACTGGTATTGTCCTTGCCCTCATTACGGATCTTGCATCTTTCAACACGGATATCATATACGCATCCTTCGCTGAGGATCAATTTGGAGACGTCTGGTAGCGTTATCGTCTTCACCTAATGGAACCGCACGAGCCTTGTACCACCCACCCCCTGGCGAACCGCAAGAAAAGTTAAGGTTCAGGTTGCCCCACATATGAAAAATTATTTGTTTCTGACAGAAATCTGACTGTATTGCAATGTATGGTACAACTGGCAGATGTTGACAACTCTAACTAATTTAAATGACACGAAACCGCAATTTAACCAATCTGTACGGACCTTGCTGACTAACTGTAATATGCACTTTTGTATGGTATGTCGAGTACCGAGGGTCACATGATTTTCGGTATTATGCCTTGTTTCCATCATATATTCGACCTTGCACTTTGACACACCTCCTATGTCATGTCACGCACTATATATATCGGAGCCTGGTCTATCTGAGCATAACGCTCAGATATAGTGGTCTTTTTGGCCTAGTTTGTAACTCGCCAGTCCAGGGGCAGGTTGTAACATCCTAGCTCTTAAAGCCTGCATTTCCTGGCTTTAAGAGCTACCGATTCCTTCAAATCTGCTCTTTTCTTAGAACAGTCTCTGTTTCTGGGTTAATCAGATGCCTGATATCTCTCATCCTAATCATCTCTCGGAAGAGACGCTACTTCTGTTTCGGAAGTGTAAGAATATACTGTTTTCAGGTGTAAGGCCTGTCAGCCGGGTAAGATACGTTGGCTTGGGAGAAGGAGACAAAGGTATATTGGGCTACGTGGGCCAAGACTAATTCTTGCCAGAATTCCCGGGGGTCCCGGGGGGACCTAAGATTAAAAGGAAATGTGCCTGCTAAGGCTCGGCACCGATTAGGTGACGAACCCCGTATGATTTATATACGTATTAGAAACTTCTATAAATATATAACGTATTTCACATGCGAGCCGGCCACACAAGCGAGCCGGCCACCTCAAAACACATAGTAAATGCGATAAATTACAACATGATATCTCAACAACCATGTTTTTATTTTAGCTCTTTATTTGTCGATAGTCGTCTATAAGACTCATTACCAGCATGTGTCAATTTCAAAGAGCGTAAAAGGTTATATTATCATCATTTCGAAAATTACTGAAAATTACGCCGTAAAAAGCTACAAACATGTATATCTCAGTCACCAAGTCATATATGCTTATAAAATTCCGTAAACAGGCTATATATCATTTGAGAAGCATTATGCTATAAGTAAAACTTTATATAGACCACCGTTGTTGAGATATCACGTTATAATTTATCGCATTTACTATGTGTTTTGAGGTGGCCGGCTCGCTTGTGTGGCCGGCTCGCATGTGAAATACGTTATATCGTCCTAGTTCCTATTTTACCTTTAAAAGGACCTTTATCCTTTATAATTATTCCCTCTTCTCCTACTAGGATATCTATATCCGAAATAGATTATAGCTATAAAGTATCGGGGAGATATCGGTAATACTCCGTAATAAAAGAGCTACGATTAGAATAGTTCTAAATCTTTATCCAATTTTACTATATCTTTATAGTATTAGGGCTATATAGCTATAGATATATTTATAATAGAAAACTCTAATCTCCTAACTATCTTTAATATTTAGTATTACTTTTTACTATACCTACTATTCTGTTAAGATACTCTACAAGTCAGGGTAGGTGCCTGTCAATCAGGTAGGAGAAGGTAACAAGAAGGTTCCAAAAGTCAAAGACTGTTTCTTAAGGAGCCGTTAGGCCTCCTCTACATGATCCAATTTATATACAGTCCTATATAGGTAGGGGATATGACACGTGGAGCGGGGTATTCTTTCCCGTAGCGGGAGTTCCCGAGATAATAGGGAAACACAGGCGATTCCCTCCCGAAGAGTCCCGGCCGCCCTAGGGACTCTTTCTGCCGGTAGGCCTAAGGCATCATTCTAGGAATAGCCTTATCTCTGATTATATTATAACAAATCATCCCCTCTCTATAATCGCGTGCCCTTACGCGGGGTAATAGGTAGTCGGGGGAGAGTATATAATAGGGTAAATAAGACAAAATAGGTAGGGGCGTAGGTAGGCGAATAAAGAAATATTGCCTCCGAGGACAGGGGACGTATTCCTTTGTTTTGATCTTATAACCTCTCTCCTTTTTACTTTCTTTCTTTATATCTTACTTCTCCTATATAGGAGCTGCCGTTTTGTCTACTTTTCCTCGGCTTCTACGTATCGAGATTATTACGATACCCCGGCGAAATCCTATCCGTAATATATACCCTCTTTTAGAGGCCCCTATCTATCTAAGGACCCTCTAATATATATACTATTTACGGACTGCGATCGGCGAGTGGTAGAAAGACTAGCTTTACCTCTTTATAATCAACTGTGTTATAGACACTAAGGCTTCGGTCGTATATAAATAGTATTCTAATTGTACTTCGATATATATTCCTATAGGTTTCGCTAAGTCCTATACCGAGGTACGACCGCTAATAATTCCTAGACTATAACCGCGATACTAGGAGACTACTAGGACCTTAGTGATTTGCTTACCTAGGCGTATACAACATTTTAGCTAAGCTAGGTTAATAATACTAAGGGCAGTGTTAGCTAGTATAACTAGCCGTATTCCGATAAGACCTATCGAGTAGTTACTAAGAAGATAATAGAACTCTATAAGTCCTTTAATACTTCGGAGTAGGCTTATCGTAAGGAGTATAAACTAACCGGTAATAAGGGCTAGGTTAAGGTATATATTAGGGTAGTTTCGGGTAAAGGTTTCGGTATTTTCTAACTATAGATTTAGTAGTAAACCTATATAGACTATAATATATTTCTTATAGGCTACTGTGCTATACTCCCTCCTATCGCTACCTCTAAGTTCTTCTATACTTATAAGGAGAGAGTAGCCTATTTTTTAAGGGGACTTATACGCCTATTACCTAGGGACGAAGGATATATTCTATAGACCCTAGCAAAGCGAGTATTTTATAACGGTATTTTAGTAGAGGTTTATAACGCCTAAGATACCCTAGACTTAGGAAGTAACGACAATACTTCTATTAGGGGTAATAAAATAGAGAAGTAGACTATAATAGATTTCCCTATTCCTTTAAAGGAGATTTAGGAATATATTAGGTAGGTTTTTTTATATATTCTTATATACTATCGTTTTAGTATCTTTTTCCCTACCTATTAGCCGGTTCTCCCTTATCTTTTAGGGTAGCTTTACTATCTTTTTGTAATAACTATGTTACCAGCCAGTTCTTCAAAGTAAAAGAGTGCATTAAACGAGAATACTAAGTACAGAGGGGGAAAGGGAGAAGAAGAGAGGAAACCTGCCTGGCAGGACCTTTGTGGGTCCTGTCCTGTCTCCTCATGCAAACCATGCAAACATCTACGAGGCGAGGCGAGGTCACGTGACGGAAAACTAAGGCGGCCAGTCGCGGCAGAAAGTACAGTCCAGTCTGGATCGTCACATAACCCCCGACTAAAACTACATTCAGTCCCTGAATGCGGGCTTGTCGTCATCAATATGATCCTCGAGGACTCGATCTTCTTCGTCAGCATCCAACCATTCCTATAAGCGTATTGGGGGACCAGGCTTCGCAGGATATTGTGCATAGAATTCCTATAATTTCTTCGGCGCATACTTCATATTACTAGTAGGATACTATTGTAAATCGAGGTCATATCCAACCCATTGTACTCTATACTACAGCTTCCGGTAATACGTCCTAATATCTAGGACTTTTTCGACTTCCCATTCATCTGCCTCCCCAACCTATATTAGCGGAGAAGGGTCTATATACTATCCAGTCAGGGGCTCTGCCGTCGCTACTCTCCGTAATTTGCTTAGGTAGAAGATAGGGTGTACCCGAATAGCCTTAGGAAGATCCAATTTATAGGAATTACCCACTTTCTCGATAATCCTATACGGTCTGCTAGCTAGGTACGAAAGCTTCCTACTTAGTCGATCTTAAAGCCAGTCCCTTATCGTAACAAATACTAAGTCACCGACTCCGAAATCCTCCTTACGACGATACCTATTCGCCTATCGAATCTATAATTCCTGTGACTTCGCAATTTGTTCCTTCGTCTAAGTCTAGATCTCTTATAGATCCGAGAGTATCTAGATTGCCTCTCGTTCATTCGGTATTGATATTCCCTAATCCTTCTAGTCGAATATTATTACTAGCTCGTAGCCCCGCTCTATAAAGAACGGAGACTTCTTCGTCGTATCTTAGGGAAGGATTAAGGCTGCAAAGTTAACTATTAGTAACAACTTAGACCAGTTATCTTAGTTCTGTTCGACGTATAGACGCAGTCTTTAGGCTATATATTGGTTCGCGATCTTACTCTGTCCGTCTATTTGCGGATAATACGTAGTTAAAAGTTTCCGTTTAATCCCTAGGATCCTACAGAACTTAGTCTAGAATTCTAAGATAAACTGTCCTCTATAATCCGATACGATTATCTCTAGGATCCCTAAGATACGTATAATATAATCAATAAATAACCGGGCTATCTGCTTAGCCTTTATTTCTTTCTAATATAGAATAGAGATTAGTCGCTTACTTAGACGATTAACAACCATAAATACTATATCGTATCTATAACGATCTCTCGGGAATAAGCGGAAATCTATTAAAAGATACTGCTAAGGACGCTCTAGAATCGATAGAGATCGCAATAGTCTAGGCGTACGATCTCTCTAAGCCTTTATACGTTTACAGATTAAGCAATTGTCGACATATCGCTTTATATCAGTTACCTATCTATACCAATAGTATCTTATCGCGACTAGCTTCTTCATTTTCTCGATTCCTAGATACGCTGTTAAGGGCTATCAGTATATCTTATTAAGCAGACGAGCACGCAAATCTCTGTTATCCGGCACCTCGAGTCATCCTTTATAAAGGAGCAATCCGTCCTATATCGTCTATCGAGAACTCTCTCCTACCTAAGCTATCTATCAGAACCTATCTAGCTCTAGACTTTAACGATTAGACTTACAGACTCTTTCAACAATCTCAACCGTCTCGTCAGCAGTCTCTTCTAGCGTTAAAGGAGCTAAGTAAGCTAGTAGTACTCCTTTATCTAGGCAAGCTATCGGCAATATTATAAGCCTACGACTCTCGTCTATACAAGGAGTCTTCTTCCTTAATAAGGCATCCGCAATAATATTCCTTTTTCCGGGCCAGTACTTAATCACAAAGTAGAATTGCGATAGGAATTCACTCTATCTCACTTATCACTGATTTATCTGCCGAGTCGTCATAAAGTATTCTAATAACTGATAATTAGTAAGGATCTTAAAGCGATCCTTCTATAACAGTCCTTTAAGCTCGGGTCTCTATTCCTACAATATACAGATGATTGCTAGGAGTTCTTTGTCTCGGACTTCGTAATTTAATTCTGCTAGCTACATTAACTTCGAGTAGAACACTACCGGATATTAGAAATCATCTTATTCGTAGTACTAAGTAAGCACTGCTCTAAGAACTCTATCTAATATATCCGTCTTAACTCTAGTCCTCTGTACTGGATTATAATATCGGAGAATCAGTACGTTAACTAGATTCTGCTTCAGACGTAGGAAAGCTTCTTCACACTATATTAACCACTTAAAGAGAACGTCCTATCTTATCAACCGATATAATAGCTTCGAGATCATACTATATACCTTAATAAATCGTCGGTAGAAGTTACAGAATCCAAAGAATAACTATACTCCTTTCACTATAGTCAGCGCTGACTATAACTAGATTACTTCGATCTTTGCTAGATTCACAGCAATACTATTAGTACTTATAATAAAACCTAAGAACTTAGTCTTCTTGACTAAGAATTCAGATTTTGGTAAAGCAACCTATAGTCCTGCTTCCTATAGACAACGGAGCACTCCCTTAACTTATTATTTATAATCTTCGACATTCTCGCTATAGATCAAGATATTATCCACGAAAGCGACTATATATTTATCCAAACACTCTCGGAGTATATTATTTATAAATCTCTAGAACGTAGCTAGGCTATTTATCAGTCTAAATAGTGTTACTTTGTACTTAAAAGATCTATATCGTATACAGAATATAGTAAGATCTTCAGCTTCTAGTATCAGTCAAATCCGGTAGAATCCTTACTAGATATTAAGCTTCGTATAGATCTTCGCTTTACTTATTCGTTAGATTACTTCGTCAATTAGTAGCAGAGGGTAGCAGTCTTTCTTCGTAATTGCATTTAACCTTCTAAAATCGATATAAAAATATAATCCTCTACCTAGCTTCTTAGCTATTAAGATCAGCGAGGTATATAGAAAAGAACTTAGAACAATAAAACCCTTCTATAGGTTTTTAAGAATATATTTCTTTACTACTTTTAGCTCTTCTAATAATAGCTTATAGAGAGAACAGTATCCCGGTTAGGCTTTAGCTTTAAGTACAATTTTATAGTCGACTCCGGGTCTATAAGGTAGCAATTCGTCTAACTTCTTCTTTAAGAAAACTTCTGTAAGCTTATAATACTCTCTTAGCAGTATCCTCTTAATTTCTTCGATCTCTATATCCTAGATTTAAGAGCTCTTAATATTAATAATATAATCAATCTCGTAAAGCGAGGTAGAGAAGGTTTCAGTCTCTTTGTCAACCTTTCTATACTAATACAATCGGTTAAACCCTATACTACCAATAGTACTAATATCAATTATCGGCAGTATCTCCTCTAGACGTTAAGTCTTTAAAATTATCGTCTTGCTTTTATTATTTAGATTCCGGCTTATCTTTCTTTATTCCTCGACTTACTAGTGTCCGTACTAGTGCTTATATATATATTTATAACTATCCTTTATCTTTAATTCTTTTCGACCGAAAAGACGGTCTCGTTGATTAGTATCAACTTAATAATTAGGATTTAGCTTCGGTTTCTAGAGGATAACAGTAAGCGTTAGTACTGCCATCTTACTTAATATATTGTTAAAGAGCGTCTTCTTATCTAGCTAGATTATTCGGTACCGATGATAGTCCAGAAGGATATTATAATCTACAAACTATTTCCTTCTAAGAATCATATTATATTTCCCGAGGTTAGCAATTAATATCGGGACCTACTACTACACTCTGCTATCTACATATATTATAAGAAAAGTAATATATATGATCGGCTTGCTAAGCTTTCTGTTAAATCCTTGAATAGGACACTCTTATCCTATACTTTGTGCTTTCAATCCAAATCATTTACCGAGGAGTACACTTAATCCTCGATTTAAGAATATATATCTATCTACTCCAGTATCACTAAGCACTAAAATAGAGAAAGAGTGTCTATTATATATCAGTCTAGTATTAAAAACTAAACTATCTCTAGGACTGCTAATCAACTTATATAAATCTAATAAGTACAATAATACCTTCTGTCTACCTAGACAGGAGACTTAGCCTAGATATTGGCTTTTCCCTAGTTATTATCTTTATTATCAAGTTCAATAATACAAAGAGAAGGGCGAGCTATAGTAATAGTACCAGCTAGCTTCTTCTTCGGGCAGTTATAGGTTATATATCCTTACTCCTTATAGTTAAAGTATCGACCTTCCTTTATTAAGGTATCTTGTTCGGCATTCGAGAGTCTTCCGAGGTTAACACTTTCTTCGCGTTTTATACAGGGAGTATATATCGACGTTAACGTCGGCTTCACGCTTATTCCTACTTTTATACCTACACTACTACTAGTAGTAATAGTAGATCATATACAGAAGGTAATCTTTGCTTCTTACTAAAGATTAATCTCGTAAGATATACTTTAGTAGGTCTTAGTAAAAGATTCAAAGGTTATAGTATCCTAGTTAATAACCTATATTACCTAACTCTGCAATAGGTATAGGAGCTTCGAGTACAAATCACACTTACAGTTTTCTTCGATCACAACAGCTTCTTTAGTAAGCTGTATAAACTCGGCAAAGAAATCGGTAAAGCTATCCTTCGGCTTTATTATCAACTTGTAGTACGCGGTATATACTTTAGTGCGTCGGTTCGGATTAGCGAAAACGGTCTTTAGGTAAGTAATTATATCCTCGGCGTCTATATATAGATTGCTAGAATCGGAACTTATCCGCGGCGCAATATATAACTAGGCCTTACCCTTATAGCGACTCTATACGTAAAGCTTACGGTATATAAGCAATAGGTAATAGTCCGTATTGGCCTCTAGCTTCTAGCGTATAACTGTTTCCTAAGTCTCAAATCGGACCTCCTTACTATCACTAAGCATTAGAGCATCTAGTATCTTCGTAGTCTTCCTATTAGCAATAGCCTCTACAATCGGTACGCTAGAGCTATTGCTTCAGTTTAGGAGTCGGAATACGAGATCTCCTCGATCTCTAATTGCCAAGTCACAATAAGCGATTGCTTTATCACGCTCGATCTTAAGGTTCTTAATTATAGGATCGAAATCAACTCTCTCAGCTAGAAGGACTATAACTTTGTCCTTAAGCTCTTAGCACTTCTGCTCTAGTCGCTTATACTAGCAAGCAAGTTCCTAGAATCTCTCCTTCGACGGAGTATTTAATAGTCGTTCGCGCAGAGAGAACAATCCTTCTCTAGCGTTATCTTTATCCTTATTCTCATCATATTCGTATTCGTATTTATTAGTCTCAACTGATCTTATCAGGGTCTTCGGTTCCTAAACATCTGTCTTATATTCGGGAATTTCTTTATTATTAGGCCTAGCAGCAACCGGCTGCTTACCACGGTTCGTCGGGTTTCGTCGAGTCTCAACCATCGTGATTAGTTAGACTTACTTCAGTTCGGTTCGAGTCTTGGCTTATACGGTGCCAAGGAACGGGAAGTAGGGTGAAGCGGGACCGGGACCAATCGCAATAATAGTCCGTATAGTCGTACTGCTTCGTGGAAATTGAGAATAGTACTTAGTATTATATTACCAGCCAGTTCTTCAAAGTAAAAGAGTGCATTAAACGAGAATACTAAGTACAGAGGGGGAAAGGGAGAAGAAGAGAGGAAACCTACCTAGCAGGACCTTTGTGGGTCCTGTCCTGTCTCCTCATACAAACCATGCAAACATCTACGAGGCGAGGCGAGGTCACGTGACGGAAAACTAAGGCGGCCAGTCGCGGCAGAAAGTACAGTCTAGTCTGGATCGTCACAAACTAAAGGTTTTTTTTCCTTTCTTTTTTCGTTCCTAGTAAGAGTATATTACTTTAGTTATATTCTCTATATCCTCTTAGGGGACCTATTAGTTATATTCTAAAGGCTATCCTTTCTATTTAATAAAGAAATATTTTACATCCTCGATTTGTTTTTTGTTATATACTTCTTTGACCTTATATTCCTCTTTATCTTCTAAATTAGGTATTAGTAGGGATTCGCTATCCTTTCCGGGTAGTTTCCTCTATAGTTTAAGAAGGGTTATATAAAAAATATTATAAATTTAGTTATATTGCTAAGGTAAGCTTAAATAGTAAGCTTATTTTCCGATAGCCTATAAAATACGGAAGGGACCGATAAAGCGGGGTACTAGTTTCCTACTTCCTTTTAGTCTAAGGTTTTTTATTAATAGGCTAATAAGATCTCCTTTCTTAAACTATATTAGTATATAGTCCTTATTATAATATTTTACTATTGCTTTGTTTGTCTTTTACTAGTATTCCTATAGTCTCTAATAGAGGTTTTCTAATTTTTCGACTCGTATAGATACTACTAGGACCTCCCTATAGGGAGTTTCGCCCTCGAAATATTAATAGAAATCTAGGGAGTAGCCTAGTAGGGCTTAGAATAGGGATATACTAGTTATTAAATTGATAGTATTATTATATACAAATTTAGTAGATCTTAATAGGGATATCTATAAGACTTACTTATCGTCTATAAAATACTAGAGATAATATTTGAGGGTTTAGTTTATATACTTTGTTTATCTATTAGTTTATAGGTAAAACGCTATCGAAAGCCTAAGATATATTTATAATAGGTAGTATAGTTTTAACTAGAATTTGCTTATAAATAATAATCTATAGTTAGATACGATACCTTTAGGGGGTCTAAAGCGAAGTTCTATATAGTTATAAAATAGTTCGGCGAGGTCTACTACTATAATCGTTAATAGAATAGGGAAGAATAGAGACTATTTTATAAACCTATCTATAATAATAAGGATTGTATTAATAGATTTATACTCGAATATTACTAGTAGTAAGCCTATTATAAAATCTATTAAGATCTCTATAAAAGGCTATAAAGAGATTAGTAATAGTTATAGCTCTCTATATAGCTTATATCTTCTTACTATAATACCTTAGTAGATCTAGTAATCCTTTACGTATTTAGCAATATCTAGGTAGAGATTCGGCTAGTAATATTTCCTTTTTATTAGCTTAAGTATTCTCGAATACCTAAAATAGCTAGCTAGGGGATTATTATAGTAAATACTTAATAGTTTAGTTCTTAAGTTACTCCCTATAAGGATATAAATATATTCTTTAAATTGTAAAAGGTCTATAGACCTAATACTCTAGCCCTTTAACCCCGGAGTCGATGACTTTACGGTAGTCTTTCGGTACTAAGTCTCTAGGTCTTCGCCCTAAAGTTGCCTAATAAGCTCCTTAAGGTCTATACCTATCTTAGTAAGATATACCTACTCGGAGATATAAGCTAGCCCGACCTATATATTAGGGAGATAGTATATACGCCTAAGCTCCCTTTAATCGATTGTACTAATCGATTTATCCCTATCTTTATTCTCTTTAAAGTATAGGATATCTAAGGTAAGTATACTTATTGTGAAGGGACGTAGCCAGTCTTGATTCAAACTAACTAAGCCGTTTGCAGTTATCTAAAAGCTTAAGGAGAGAAGTAGGAGCTGACGGGGTCGAACGTAAATAAAAAGGGGGTGCGAGGAAGGTCACGTGCGCGCACGTGATATTAACCCGGGCACTAGCCCGTTACAATACCCCCCTCCTCCCGGCGGTAACCGTTTGTATGTGAAGGGCACCCATACGTACGTAGGGGTATATTCCCTAAGGGCCATCATTCGTTCGCGCGCTCCCGTAACGTTCTTCAAATGCGTCCAATGCGGTATAGTCCTCCAATTCGTCTAAGCTCTGCTATGTATATTCCGCAAAGCCGGTCCATTTTACTAATACTTCCCGCTGATAACCTCTCCTAACCCTTTGTGTACATACAGCTAGGATCTCTTCGACTTCCTATTCCAATTCGTTGTCGACAACAATCAGTAGAGGTTGCGTATTGTCTACGACCTGAGAAGGAAGGGGATTCAATACTACAGGTTGTATTAGGTCTACGTAAAAGACGGGGTAAATCCCGCGTAGGACGCTTAGCTCCACAGTATATAGGGACGGAACGTTAATAATAGTATATTTTCCGTACAACCAGTCTAGTTTCTTCGACAGCCGTAAGGATAGGATATTTCGTAGGTATAACCATACTTTATCTCCCGTACGGTAGACTAGTACGGCCTAGTATATACGGTTCGCTTGTTCTTACTATTTATCCTAGACAGTGGCTATTGCTGCTTGCGCCTAGTCGGAAGCTTCACAAAGGCGTTCTATAAAGTCTATACCCGCTCATTCGGGACTACTTCTATAGCCTTAGAGGTTTCTATCGTCTTCTAGTCTAATCGGGTTAATATAGTATCTATATATAAAGAAAAACGGTACTAGCCCGGTCGATAATACTTCTCGGTTATTAATCGTAACGGCTACGATCAGGAGGAGACGGGACCAATCCTCTTATAAGTAGGCTGTAAAGGCCCGTAAGATTCGTTCTATCTCCTGATTCACTTATTCTGTTATATTATCTGTTTAGGGGTAAAAGGCTATTGACAGTCATCATTAGATTTTTAGTCTTCTATATATTTCCTTCCAGAAACCGCTTACAAATTAAGGGCCACAGTCACTTACGATCGTAAGCGGGAGCCTATAATATATATAGAAGTAGTCCATAAATGCCTATACCACAGTATCGCTTATAATAGAGTCTATAGCGATAAGAATAACGCTCTTTATAAGCCGATCTATAATAATAAGGCAGTTTGTAGCTTTTTGGGGGCCACTTATAGAGAGGTCCGTAATAAAATCGACGGAAATTTCCGCCTAGATCTGTTATAGAATTAGTAATAGCTTTAACAATCCGTACTTAGTATCGCGCTATATCATACTTTATCTATAAACTATATAGTTCCGTAAGAACTGCTATACGTCCTTAGCTACCCCTAGCCAGAAGAAGCGTCGTAAAAGGATTATATACATAGCGTCGCGTCCTAGATAGCCTATAATATACGAATCATATACGTTTTAGATAATATATATCTATAAGGGCTCGCTATCCGGGATCTATATTCGGTCTTAGAAGCAAAGAAGACCCCGTACGTCGAGGTAGCATTCCGCGAGGCTCGTTTTGACTTAGATTTTACCTAGGAGTCTACGTTCCCCTTCTTATAGAGCCTATAAGATTGCCTAGTAGCTCGCATCTGTTTTCCGAGCTTTAACCTAAAGTAACTGTAGCTCTTCATCCTCGAACATATTGATAGGCGTCTCGAAGTTCACAGAGGCCTTTACGTCCATTCGTAACCATCCGGTTTTTATCTTAACCTTTTTAAAGATATACCGGAATCGATTTGTTATTTTTTTGTCGCTCCTATCCTATAGAAGATCTTATTCTCTTCGTAAAAAGGCGTCTAGGCGTACAGCTAGCTTCCTAGGCCGGTAACAGATCTCGAAGTCAAATTCCGCTAGTATATCTACCCATCGTATCTAGCATTCACTTAGGTCCTATACTTTCCCGAAGTATCATAGATTCTTATAGTTAGTGATGATTTTGAACTTAGGGACTATTTTTAGTTCCGGGCGCCACTCTTTTAGACCGCGTATAATCGTAAGGAGCTCTTTATCGTATATTTCGTAGTTTACTTCTGCTAGTAATAGTTTTTAGGAGTAATACGCGTACAAATATAATATTCCGTCGTCTTATACTTATAATAGTACACCCCTAGTAGCCTATCCAGAGGTATCGGTTTCTACTACGGTTTTATATCCTTCTTCGAAGTATACTAGGATAGGTATATTAATAAAAAGTTCTTTTAAATCTATAAAGGCTTTATAATAAGCCGTATCCTAACAAAAGTCTATACCTTTACGTATTAGCCGTACTAACAGGGCTACTAAGTCCGTAAAATATAGGATAAAGGTCCGGTAGAAGTTCGTAAATCCTAAGAAGCTCTATATATCTCTAGCTGTTTTTGGTAGTTCCTATACGCGTATTGCTTCGACCTTCGCTAGGTCTACGTAGACACCTATACCTATATAGATAATAAACCCTAAGTACTTAACTATTTCCTTTTTAAATTCTAACTTATCAATATTATACTATAGGCCTGCCTCTTATAGCTTCTGTAAGACCTCGGCTATCTTCTAGCGATAGTCTTCGATTAATCCGTTCGAGTAGATAATAATATTATCTATATATATAGAGACAAAGTCGTTAAGGTGCTCACAAAGCACTTGATTAATATACCGTTAAAAGGTCGCGGGCGCTTCTATAAGACTAAATAGGGTCATAAGCTATTCAAATAGCCTATATCTTATTCGAAATACGGTTTTCTATTCTTCTCTAGGTTCGATCCGGATCTTATAGAACGCTGCGATCATATCCAGCTTCGTAAACCACTGTACTTATAACATATTCTATAGGGTTTCTTTAATTAGAGGTAGTAGGTAGTAATCTTTAACTATTATCTCGTTTAAACCGCAATAGTCTATATAGAAGTATACTTCTCTACCTAGCTTCCTAACTAGTAGTACTAGTACTACAGCCAGGGATTTACTAATACGAATAAAGTTCTGTCTAAGTAAATCTATAAGTATTTTCTGTAAAACGAGAAGTTCTTCTTAGTTTATACCGTAAAGAGGACTGTATAGGGGTAGGGCTTCCTTACCAGAATTATCCTTTCGTAGGGGAATACGATAATCCACCCCTAGTTAGTAGTCCGGTAATCGTTCCGCACGCTTTATATCGAACACTTTCAACCACAGCCAATACTGTTTCGGGATCCGTATACGCGGATCAACATATTTCTTCTTTCGCAATGCCTTCTCTATATCCGCTAGGGTTACCTTTCCAATATAAAGGCTCTCTATAGGCCTAGTTGTATATATTTTTCGGAAATCCTCGGCCGAGAGCCTTTAAACTTATAAAGGCTTTATACCCTAAGGCCCTACTATAGGGTTCGCCCGGTTCTAACACCGGGTATATTCGCCTATCTTCGTAAAGATATCGAGACAGCCTTTTCGTACTAAGTAGCGTCTATCCATATCGATTAACTATATATTCCCGAGGATCATTTACTCTATCTACCCTAGGATAATATACGTATAAATATCCTTTTAGAAGTGTCTGTATATATCTATATCGAAATAGGTAATAAAGTCAATCTTTCCTTAATCTCCAGTAACGCTATCTAACATTCGGGGGGGTATTGAGATATACGGGAGGCCGAGGGTTATTACAAAAGAATCGCTTACTGTAGCGTAATATAAATATCCCGAATCAATAAGTACTTTTAAAAATTGAATTCTATTGACTAGCGAATCGATATAAAAGGGTTTATTCTCTTGCTTTAACAACTTCTCGGCTCCGTTCGGCTCCTATCCGCGACTTTAGGTAGGAGCTACTCTTTTTCCGAGTACTTATATATACTCTCTTAGTCTAAACAGTCGCTCTCTCCTATAGGTATTTCTGTAAGTGCCTCTGCTTTTATAACTCGGGTTCTTTCCCTCCGTTCGTAGTAGCGCTAGGGCCATTATTTGCTCGGAGGGTCCTCCTCTATTATCGCTATAGTTACATATAGACGCTAATAGGGGCTTCTAGAGCGTAGCCTTCTTACTAATTTAAGAGGGCAAGATCCTATATTGCACCTATTACGTCCACAACAGTAATATCTTCCCTCGCGGTGTTGATACTCTAGTTCCTCCTCTCCGACCTATTTCGCTCGCTTTCCTACGAGCTATTAGTCTTCCTTCTGTATCTATACAGAAGCGACTATAACGTTAGGTATTAGGGTCCAATCCATACAGTTAGGTACTAGTGACCTAGGACGGGTTATCTTCCTCTTATATCCGTATATTATATATTTTAACTCCGAAGAGAGTAAATCAAGGTCGGTATCAATATAGCGTAGTAGTAGTATAAGATCTGTAAAGTTGTCGGGAGTATCCCTATACAACAGAGCCGTACAAGTGGTTAGATTTAACAATCCTATTAATATAGATACTTTCGCGTCCTCCGGCCAACTTATCGCTCCTAAGTCTACAAATTCCTTCTCAAATATAGGTAAGAATGTAGCGAAAGACTGTTTCGGACCCTATTGTATCTCCTATAGACGCTAGGTAGCTCGTTTCTTAATATTCGGGTTCCTATAAATATTCTCGAGGTATTGGATCAGGTCGCTTACGGTTCCGTCCGCTCGTCGATATTGTATAAAGGCTACTATATTCTTACTCACATTTCCTTCCAATCGGGAGTAGACATATAACAAGTATACTTATTCGTCTCTGAGAGCATCCGCGTCGAGTAGCAGCTTATTCTTAATTGACATTCGGAATATAGGCCATTCCGTTCTAATTCCTTTAAAGATCGGGGGGTTAGGCAGTCACGTATAGGAGCGCCGGGTTAGGTTCGTGCCGACTAGGCTTTAGTCGAGGCCTTCGTTAGCTTCTAGGCTCCGGTTATACGTTTCGTATATTGTATCCGCTGCTATTGTTAGCCGTATAGGTACGTTCGTCTAGATCAGCTCTTCGAGCTGTTAGATCCTCTCTTCTTGCGCTCGCGCGCTTTCTTCTTAGTTAGCAGCGGCCTATGCTATCTGCTGTATCATCAGCCGGGCCTATACGGGTAGGCTAGGTAGCTCTACGTTTTCTATCATATTGTTTCTCGTCGTGCCTAGTCCTTCTAGGGCTTTTCGTCGTCATATCTAATGCTTTTAGGACTTTTCGTCGTCGTACCTGATGCTTTCAGGACTTTGCGTCGTTGTGCCTAATGCTTTCAGGACTTTTCGTCGTCGTACGTGGGCTTGTTCGGCCGTACTCCTCCGGGTCTTTGGGGAAGAGGAAGCTTTTAGAATGTGAAGGGACGTAGCCAGTCTTGATTCAAACTAACTAAGCCGTTTGCAGTTATCTAAAAGCTTAAGGAGAGAAGTAGGAGCTGACGGGGTCGAACGTAAATAAAAAGGGGGTGCGAGGAAGGTCACGTGCGCGCACGTGATGTTAACCCGGGCACTGGCCCGTTACACTTATAGTTAATAACTAGACTATAATAGAATAGTAATTAGTTATCTATAATTTACTAGCTATTTAGCGGCTTAATAGTAAGATTAGGTTAACCCTATAGTTACTTAGTAGCTAGCGCTAAGAGGGTCTATCTATAGGATTACTCTTCCTAGTATAATATTTTATTATAAAATTAAATAGAGTAAAGGCTAAGTACTACTGTACTTACCTACTATTAAGCCTTAGTTACTTTATAAAAGCCTAAAGGTTTGAATAATCCGAAAATACTTTAATTAGGTAAGTACTTCTCTCGAGATAGTATCGCTAGTATTTAAATAAATATATAATAGCGAATAACTCCTAATCTAGTATTCTATAGAAGATCTCTACCCTACTAAACTTCTGTGACTAGAAAGCTACTAGATATTATACCTTGCTTTTATCTAGTTAGGAGAGAATCCTAGCTATAGTATTATCCGATATATCTATTTCTAGCCGAATTAGCTATAAGGGGTCAAAGTATTAGAGGAGAGGTATAGACTAAAAGATAGCAATTAGACAGTAAAAAGCCACCTTTTCGCCTAGTATTAGATTAACCTAGCTAGGCTTATACCTATTTTTACTATCTTTTAATAAGGTTATAAGTAGTAGTATAATTTAGGAGTAGTCCCTAATAAATCTATAGTAAAAGTTATAAAATCCTAGGAATATCTAGATATCTCGGTAGGACCTTAGGATCTCCTATAAAGCGATATTAGTAACCCGGCTAGGGTCTATCAAAACGTCTTTTCGAGATATAATAAATAAACCCTAGAAAGTCGACTTAGTCTTAGTAGAAGGTATACTTACTAAGTTTTATATAGAGTCCTACTTTCTAGAGTTATTTAATTACCTAGTAAAGATAATTTGTATATAACTCTTAATCTAGGGAGAATATAAGGATATTATCGAGATATACTACCGAAAAGGTATCGAGAATATTATAAAACGCTATATAGATATAATTTTAGAAGGTTACCGGAGTATTTATAAGACCGAAAGGTATAACTATATATTCGTAGTATCTATAATAGGTTTAAAATATAGTTTTCTACTCGTTACCTTCTTTAATATAGATTCGGTAGTAGATATCTTAGATATTAATCTTACTAAAGACCTTAGAGCCGGAAAGCTAGTCTAAAATCTCTAAAATAAGAGATAGTAGATACCGATTCTTTACTGAAACCTTATTAAGTCCCTAGTAGTTAATATAGAGCTATAAGCTCCTATTAGACTTTAATATAAATAAGATAGGGGCCCCGGTAGGGCTCTTAGATTCCCGGATTCGTCTATTCCGAAGGTTCTTATTAAGGTATTTTCGTAACTCTATAAGCTCTTTTTATAATAGGAGGTATATAGGACTGAAGGGAATCTTCGTTCCTAGAATAAGATCGATAATATAATTGTACTTATTAGAGGAAGGTAAGGTTTTCGAGTTTTAGGATAAGAAGAAGTCTCGGAACTATATTAGTTCGATAGGTATTTAGTAGTATTCTAGGGATATCTCGAGGGTATCCTAGTTAATAGGTAGCTATACTTCTTCGGGTAGTTTTACTATAGCGAAAATATATATAAGATTCCTAATTTCCTTAGTAAAACAGACTAGAGGTAGGATTTCTATAGAAGGTATCTTAAGCCACTAAAGGCTACTTCGTCCTACGATATAAATATTGAGATTGTAGACTATTGTTATCGAGAGAAGGATAGGGCTTCCGGAGAGTTAGGGGTCCTAGTTAATTGCTATATAAGCGCGGGTAAATCAATAGGTAGTACCTCTCGAATTAGTGGCTATTATTAGAATATTCTATACCTTATAAATCGGTATTGTCTTTTAGTTAATAGTATAAAGAAGAGACGCGGTAAGTTTCGCTTAGTTAAGCTTATATTTCTTAACAAATTCGAAGCTTATAAGGTCGACTTTAGCCCTAGTATCTAGATCTATATAGGTTTTGAGATTGTTTCGGGCGGTATTTAGAATACAAATTGGAACGTAAAGCTAGGTTTTTATTCCTACTATTAGGAGAGATAAAGGTATAAGAGTTACTCTGTCTCGCTATTATTTCCCTATAAAACCGACTGTACTATTATAGTCTTTTAGTCCTTTATAGGGTTTAGATATTTATTAAAGTAGTATTTCTCGCTTCTATAGTTAAAGTATTAGTTATATTTATTGTTATCCCCGATAGGGTTTAGGTATTCTTCTAATAATATATCCTTATTTCCCTTAGGTTTTGATTTTCCTATCGGTTAGGGCTTCTAGGACTTTCGGTCGGGATTTCTTTTCTACTAAGAGTTCTTAGAGGTTTCGGTATATTTTCGCTTATAATTTAATTCCAATTTCTTTAGATCCTAAAAGTAGTATATAATATTAATTATATCTTCTCGGGTTTTAGGGAGTTTTATAATATAGCAATAGATTTCGTCTTAGAGGTTATATAAAAGTTTTATAAAGAAGGAGAGAGCCCTTTCTTTCTCTACTATTCTTAGGAAGTAATATTCTAGGGTATCGAGATATATATAGAACTCTTAGAGGTCTTCGTCTTTTATCTAATACGCTTTCTCGAGTTAGCCTATTACCTTAGATTCTAAGGTAGCTATATTCTTAATAAGGGTTAAAGTCTAATCCTTAAAGTAAGGCTAGTCTTCCTTAGGGTTCTATAATAGAATCGGTATCTTTCGTTAATATATTAGTACTATCTCTACCGGCAAGTTATATCTATATAACTAAGTACTCTAAGGATCTAGGTTCGATCGTCGCGGTAACGCCTTAGCGCTCCTTCAAACTATTATTATAGGTCTAAGAGCTACTCTTAGTATTATTATAAGGTAAAGTTAAGGGTAAATATAGGTATACTCTTAAGTTTGATTTCTTAGTCTCTCCTAGAGGTATCGTAGGTATCTTAGTAGGGACTTATCGGGGGTTTGTTTTAGCTTCGGCCTATAAGCTAAGATCTAAGGGCCTTAGCCTAGTCCTAGAGGTCCTTAAGCCTCTATAGCTTCTCTATAGTAGCTTAAGTTGCTGTAAGATTTATATTAAAGTCAGTGATTAGTTAGGCCGGGTTAGCCTAGGTAACGGCTTCTGTAGGAGGGGTTTCCCTAGTTATCCGGGGAGGATTCGGTATCTCCTCGGTAGCGGGAGTAGAGCGAGTTCTTAGTACTATTCTCCTAGGTAATTGAAGAAGAAGAAACAGAATTGTTAAGATACTCTATAAGTCAGGGTAGGTACCTATCAATTAGGTAGGAGAAGGTAATAAGAAGGTTCTAAAAGTCAAAGACTGTTTCTTAAGGAGCCGTTAGGCCTCCTCTACATAATCTAATTTATGTATAGTCCTATATAGGTAGGGAATGTGACACGTAGAGTGGGGTATTGTTTCCCGTAGCGGGAGTTCCCGAGATGATAGGGAAACACAGGCGATTCCCTCCCGAAGAGTCCCGGCCGCCCTAGGGACTCTTTCTGCCGGTAGGCCTAAGGCATCATTCTGGGAATAGCCTCATCTCTGATTATATCATAACAAATTCGTAGAAATCGAATCTATCTAAAAAATATATAGTATATAAGCTATTTTCGCTTAATAATTAACTGTTTTGCCCCTAGAATAAGCGCGGTTCTATTTTTTATTTAGTATTTTTTATATAAAGCTAACTCTAAAAAGTATTAGTAATATAATTAACAAAAATCGATATATAAACCTCTATTAGAAGGAATATAGAGAGATTACGTCGAATTAATCTCGATTCTAGAGTAAGCGGCCTAGTATTAGTTATCTATAAATAGATATTATATATAGGATATTATATATCTCCGGGAGATAGGTAAAGAGATTATTAATCTAGCTAGAGACTTTAATACTACCTATAAAGTATATAAGGCTAATTATAGGTTTTTAGATAAAAATAAGAAGGATTCTATAGAGGCTAAGATAGATTCTTAGAAATTATATATCTTAGTAGTAATTCGCTAATAACCTATTCTAGTATCGTAGCTATCTCGCTAGTTATTATACGATATACCTAAATCCTATCCTATATCTCCTTATTTCTTCGATAGATAAGGAATAGAAATAGTTCTATACCGAAACGGGATAGTATCTCTAAGTATAGGATAACAGTTTTATTATTTAGATCTAAGGTAAGTATAATCTTTTAATAGTAATCTAAAATATATATATTAGATATTTCGATTTTATAGTATCTAGTATTATTCTAAGGGATTTAGTAGAGGATCTAATAGATTCTTTTCCTATTCCGCTTTTCGAATTATAAGTAGGAAGGTTATATATAGATATTATTTTAGGTTTTAGTCTTTTATAGATAGTAGATAGAAATAGAAGATATAACTTATATTTTTAGATTTAGTCTATAGTTTCCTATTTTATATAGAAATCTAATCTAGATCCTATTATATTAATAACTTTTAATTTATTTTCTTTTATAACTCTCTATCTTCTTATCTTTTTAGATTTATATTTATCTACTTCTTTATTATTATTTTATAGGTTAATTGTAGCTATATCTTTAGTTTATTATTCTCTATATAAACTATATTCTTCTATTCTATACTAGTATTCCTAGTATATAATTTATTTATATATTTCTATATATAACTAGACTAATACCGATTCGGTATCTCTTCGGCCCTTTATTATCCGCTATTTTACGGAAATATATAATAGAAAGAACTACTAATACTATAATAAGCTATATAAGCCTTATAAGACTATAAGTATTTAGGGCTATTCTAATATAGATTCGGTAATAAATTATACTAATCTCGCTTAGATTCCTAAAGGAATTGAAAGGAACTATTATAAGCTCCTAGTATATTTATTATAGGTCCGCGACTTCTAGACTAACTCTAATAATAGTTTTAAGAAGGATATCGAGTCTAATATTAATAGCGAGGATACTATAATTGTATTATAGCTACTATATAAACTAGTTATTAGTATTATAGCCTATATTCGATACCTAATCGCGAGCTTTAATAGCTTTATAAAGGCCTACTATTACGCCTATTCTCTTCCTAGTATCTATATACCCTAGATAAGATATCCCCTATTATATTTCCCTTAATTTATATCTAACCTATTCCTAGGCTACTAAGGATACTTATTCCTAGTAAGTATCTAACCGCGGTTTATTAGTAGTTCCCTTATTACCTATCTCTATTATAGCTACTAAGTATAAGAAGCTAGTAAATAAGGCTAGTTACTACCCTTATTTATATATAACGAAGGAATCGGTATATAGCTAGTATACCGGAGTAGTTACTTTCTATAAAGATATCTAGGATTTAGTATAAACTACCTACAATAAGTCTTAAGTCCCTACTACTATAGGATAATTTCTAGAGGCGTATCTAGCTATATTCCTTTTAGATCCGCGTATATAGTATCCTAGTTTCGGCTATAATTTAGTAGTTATAGCTATTACTATAATATTTTCTTCTTTAGTAACTTTTAATATTTTAATATAATTTTTAGTGTATTTGCTATTATATTTTTAGGTACCTATTAATTATATTCTAATAGCTAGCTATACTACTTTACTAAGTAGTATAATTTGTCTTTAAATTAGTAGTAGTCCTTAATTTCTTCGACCTTCTATTTATTATTATCTACTAGTTCTAGTAAAGATAATTATTCTGATTTACCCTCTCTTTAATACTATAGTTAAAGTAGGGAGATAGGGAAAATGTTATAGATTGTTATATATTAGCTAGGGAGTAGAAAGTAATATACCTACTTTCCGACTAACCCCCCGACCTTTAAAGGAATTAGAACGGAATAGCCTATATTCTAAATATTAATTAAGAATAAGCTACTACTCGACGCGGATACTCTCGGAGACGAACGAGTATATTTGTTATATATCTACTTCCGATTAGAAGGAAACGCGAGTAAGAATATAGTAGCCTTTATATAATATCGATAAGCGGACGGAACTATAAGCAACCTAATCTAATACCTCGAGAATATCTATAAGGACCCGAACATTAAGAAACGAGCTACCTAGCGCCTATAGGAGATATAATAGGGTCCGAAATAGTCTTTCGCTACGTTCTTATCTATATTTAAGAAGGAATTTACGGACTTAGGAGTAATAAGTTAGCTAGAGGACGTAAAAGTATCTATATTAATAGGATTATTAAACCTAACTACCTATACGGCTTTATTATATAGGGATACTCCTAATAACTTCGTAGATCTTATACTACTACTATACTATATTAATACTAACCTCGATTTACTCTCTTCGGAGTTAAAATATATAATATATAGATATAAGAGGAAGATAACCTATCTTAGGTTACTATTATCTAATTATATAGATTAGACCCTAATATTTAATATTATAGTTACTTCTATATAGATACGGAAGGAAGACTAATAGTTTATAGGAAAGTAAGCGAAATAGGTCGGAGAGAAAGAACTAGAGTATAGATACTATAAAGGAAGATATTACTACTATAGATATAATAGGTATAATATAGGATCTTACCCTTTTAAACTAGTAAGAAGGCTATACTTTAGAAGCCTTTGCTAGTATTTATATATAACTATAGCGATAATAAAGAAAGACCTACTAAGCGAATAATAGCCTTAATACTACTATAAATAGAGGGAAAGAACCTAAGTTATAAGAGTAGGGGTACTTATAGAAGCGCTTATAGGAGAGAGTAAATATTTAGACTAAGAGAGTATATATAAGTACTCGGAAAAAAAGTAGCTCCTACCTAAAGTTATAGATAAGAGCCGAATAGAGCCGAGAAGTTATTAAAGTAAGAGAATAAATCCTTTTATATCGATTTGCTAGTTAATAGAATTCAATTTTTAAAAGTATTTATCGATTCGGGATATTTATATTATACTATAGTAAGCGATTCTCTTATAATAACCCTCGGCCTCCTATATATCTTAATATCTCCCTAAATATTGGATAGTATTACTAAAGATTAAGGAAAGATTGATTTTATTATCTATTTTGATATAGATATATATAGATACTTCTAAAAGGATATTTATACGTATATTATCCTAGGGTAGATAGAATAAATAATCCTTAGATATATCTACTTAGAGATATAAGCTAGTCTAACCTATATATTAGAGAGACAGTATATATACCCGAGCCCCCTCTAATCGATTATACTAATCGATTTATCCCTATCTTTATTCTCTTTGAAGTATAGGATATCTAAGATAAATATACTTATAGTTAATAACTAGACTATAATAGAACAATAATTAGTTATCTATAATTTACTAGCTATTTAGCGGCTTAATAGCGAGATTAGGTTAACCCTATAGTTACTTAATAGCTAATACTAAAAGAGTCTATCTATAGTGAGATCCGCAGAGCTCATTCCAGCCATGGAATCTACGTCTCTGGTGGCCCTAGGACACCGTGCGGACCTTTTCGGTTCCGCACGATGCCACTCTAGCATACGTAGCATACCGTATCGAACCGTATATAGCACTACAATATATCCTATCTAATATAAACTATACGATCCTTTCTGAATTATATCTAGTAGTATATCGGTTTAAATCCTTCTTCTATAGAGGACTAGGGAAGGGTACGATAGGACCTGTAGGGGCCCTACAGAGAATATACTATAAGATATAACTCTAGGGGACCCTATCGTCCCTATACCTAAGCCCGATATACGATCCAGCGGACCTATATTCGAGTAAGGCTATAAAGAAAAGATATAAACCGGAACGAATAGTACGGCTAGAATAAACAGTATAGCGGTTAGGAGAGCTATAGCGAACTAATAATACGCTAAGGGTTATCTTATACCTAGAATAAGCAGTACAAGGAGTATATAGCCCCGGAGATATATGAATAGCTATAAACAGCCTATTAGGACGCGTATTACTCCTTATAAAGCGTTACTTACCTAAATAAGTTAGAAAATAGATCTATATCTAGCGAGGACTATTCTATATAAATAGAATACCTCGCTACTATAGAAAAAAGAGGAGTATAATTAATATTATAAACCCTAAAGTATCCGAGAATAAAATAAGTACCCCTAAGATACTAGCCTTAACTAGCGAATAAGTCTATACCGGACTTACTACCGACGTCTAAGTAGCCCTTAACGTCCTTATAAATAGGGAAAGGGAGTTATATCTCTATATATATAGTACTTAGGACTATAAAATAATCTATCTAGTATTAAACGTAGCTATAGAGTAGGTATAAAACCTACTTATATACTAGGCCGAAGTTATATAGCTAAGTAAAATTATAGTAAACGCCTAGGTACCCCTACTAATAACTCTAGTGATATCGACCGGACTAATAATATCTAGGGTAATAACCGCTATTACGAACTAAGCTATTAGGCTAATAGCAAGTTTATTTAATCTAAGCGAGATAGATAAAGATATTAGATAGTCTATTATTAATAATATCCGAAAGATTGATAACTATAACAGAACTATCTAAGGCGATATAGCTCGTAAATAAGTAGTCGATTATAATTACTACTTTACCGAACTAATAAATATTATAGGATATAATATATCTAGAGCTATATATATTATCTATATTAGCGAAAAGCTTATAAAAATAGTACTATAATACCTTAAAAACTATAAGTAAGTTTATAAACACTAATACTTCGGTATATTTACTATATAGAACGACTTTAAAAACTAGGTTAAGAGAGAATTCTTAGAGTATCTAAGCTAGGAGAAGCTCTAGGAAAGGTTTAATATTCTAAAATAGGGCTATATATCAATTAGTGTCTACGCTAGCAATCTTTACTAGGCTATAGTAGACCTTAATACTAGGATTTTAGAGTAACTACTTATCTATTGCTTTATTATAGATATAAAAGCTAAATACTAAGCTAAATAGATAGTAAAATAGGACTAGTCTATTATATTACTAGAAGTTATTACCCTCTTTATCTGATATAAATAGGGCCTAATAATCGTATACTACTACTAAAATAGGCTAAATATCTTAATTAGCCCTAATAAAATAGACCTATCGATTATTACTAGCTAGCTATTAGCCCTATAGATAATAGAAGAGATTTATATATACTATAACTATAGTAAACTAGGCTACTTTATCTATATATATCCTATCCTAAAAATAGAAAAGATAAAATAATAATAGAGAGCTATATTTTATTATAGAACGAAGCTAATAAAAAACTAGTATAGCTATATAATATAGAAGCCCTTATTAGCCGCCTTTAATAGGCTCCTAAATAACTGTAATTTAATATAGAAGACCCTCTCGACCTATAGTATCCCGAACCTATATCTCGGTAAACCGGGCTAGAGCCCTTATTATAATATCAGAGATAGAAAGAGGATTAATAATAATATAGATTATTACAAATAGATTATTACTACCGGAAAGAACTACTATCCCTATTTATATCTTTTAATATTATAAGCAATTTATTAATATTTTATTAGGGAAGGATCTATTCGGACCTAAGGTAACTAATATAGATCTATATACTCCTTAATAGTAGGGCGAGTAATATCTTTATCTCGTCTTATATCTAGCGAAGGATAAATAGAACTATATAGTTATAGAAACCGAAGATTCTTCTACTAGTAATAATTATTAATAAAAAGCGCCTCGGAATAGCTAGCTTTGTTATACTCTTTATAAAGCTAGGGGAGTAGATAGATTATATTAAAGTATAGATACTAGAAATAGAGTATAATATTATCCTAAGATAGGACTTTCTCCGCTCTAAGAACCCCTAGATTAATTAGCAAATCTCTATTATAACTCTTATAGACTATATACGTAAAACCTATAATATATACCCTACGAATAGGTCCTATATAATCGTAAAGGGTAATATATACACTAATTTAATATCTATTAGATATATAGTAAGGGCTCTATAAAAGAATAATATAATAATATAGCTTTTTATAGTATATATAAAACCTAATAATACCGCTATACTCTAAGTAGAAGTACTAAAGTACGAAAACCCTAGAATATAGGCAATTCTAGAGAAATATAAGGACCTTTTCCGCTTAGAACTCTTAATAGTCTTACTGCCTAAGTAGAATATTATATATAAAGTCGAAACTAGTATAGCTTAGCCTATAAATATTAATACTTATATACTCTCCGCCGAAAAACTCGATAAATAAATAAGATAGATCGAAGAACTTATCTAGAAGGGCCTAATCTACTATTCTAATAGTATATAGAGATTCCCGGTTATTTTTATTAAGAAATCTAATAGGAAGTAGTATATATATATCAACTACTATATATTTAACTAGATTATAGAGAAGAATAGATACCTATTACTATAAATCTAAAAACTACTTAATATAGTAGGTAATATCTAGTTCCTATTAAAAGTCGATCTTATAGTTAGATACTAGTAAATCCGAATAAAGGAGGGTATAATCAGAAAGACTATATTCAATATAATATAAGGTAAGTATAAGTAGCTTACTATACTATTTAGACTCTATAATATATCTACTATATTCTAATTAGTTATTAATAATATACTATAGCTAATATTAGGTTAAAGTATAGTTATTTATCTAGATAATATCCTAATCTTCTCTATATTAATAGAGGAGTACTATAAATACCTAGAATAGGCCCTTATATTATTAGCGGAATAGAAACTATATATCTTACCGACGAAGTACTAATTCGCTATCGATTAGCTAGAATTCTATAGCTATATTATAGGGAATAGGACTATTCGGCCCCTAATAGCTAAAACTAAGTTACTAAATAACTAGCTATAACCTAAGAATATATATAATATACAATAGTTTATCGGACTTATTATATACTATTATAGATTTATTAAAGACTTCGCGAAGATCTATATACTCCTCTATAAATTACTAAAAAAAAGTAATAGTATCTTATATAAAAAGTATTTCTAACCTATTATATAGATAGAGGCTTATAAAAGCGTATTTTATATAATTAAGAAGCTACTTATTTCTATACCTATTCTTAAATAACCTAATTAGAATAAGCTATATATAATTAAGATAGATATATCCGAATAAGCGCTTAGTATAGTCCTTATATAGGAAGACAATAAAGGAGTACTCTATCCTATTATATATAATAAATAGAAACTTTATAGGGCGGAACTAAACTACCCTATATATAAGAAGAAGCTTCTAGCTATTAAGAAGGCAATCTATATATAGGATCGGTATATTAATAACAATTATTTTAAAACTATAATTATTACTAATAATATAAGTTTATAGTATCTTAATACTATAAAAGAATATAGTAAGTGCTTTATATATTAGATTACTGAATTCTAGGAATACTATCTAATAATTCGTTACCGAAAGGGCTCTGAGAATATTATAGCGGACGTAATTAGTCGATAACTAGACCTAGTCGAAAGCGTACCTACTAATATAAGCTAGGAACGAATAGTCTAGAACGCCTATCTCGCTATTATAAGCGTAGTATAAGATATCCCTAAAGAAGAATAACTAATAGTAATAACTTAGTTCCTAGAAGATAGGATAGAACTAGATAACTATATAACCGCCTAGGCTATAAAGAAATTCACTATAAACTTAAGTTTCTAGGATATACTAATTAATAAAAGGGTATTACTAGAGATTAACTAACAATTAATCTATACTTATAATAATAGAGAGGTATCTCTATACCTTAATATACTATTCTATACTAATCTAGTACTAAACTCCTACTAAGAATTTAGCTATTTAGGCTTCTTAGATCTATATAGAATTATATAGCCCTAAGGATAGTAGCTATTAATAAGAATAGATATCGAAGAGGCTATAAAAACCTATCTAAACTACTAAATTATATAAGGTTCTAAGAAGAGCCTAGAATATAAAGAAGTATAATATATAATTATAAAAGGAGAATATCCTTTCTAGTATTAAGGTATTAATCTTATTAGTTACCTACCTACTACTCTTAATAGTAATAGATAGATTATTATAGCGATTAACTATATTATAAAGTAGCTAGTATTATAAGTAGTCCTAGATATAATAGAAGAGGTCCTTATAGAATTCCTATACCGGGATATCTATATATACTATAATATATTTTTAGAATTAATCTTAGATAATAAGCCGAATTTTCTCTTAGGAGTAGTATACTACTTTATAGTACTAATCTAAATATAATACTATATAACTATACTTTATTACCTTTATACTAATAATAAAGTAGAGAACTTTAATAGACTAGTTAGATAGATACTAATAAAATACCTAATAGGGAAATCTATAAGATTATAGGATAAATATCTTATATAGATAGTATTTGCTATCTATATATAGAAGTATATAGTATTAAAAAGAAGCCTATACTACTTAGTATATAGAGTATATCTATATATCTTATCTAATAATAGCTACCCTTTAGATACTTACTCCTAAAAGGATTAAAAAGAATAGATCTAGTACCTCTCGGATACTTACTCTAAAGCGAATAAACTACTATTTATCTATATAATTAAGAAATAATAGATCTAAGATATAGTAATTATAAAAATAAGCTTCTAGCTAGGAGACTAGGTCCTAGTATAGAATAAAGTAAAGAAAAAGTATAAGAATATATAGTTTAGGCTATATAAAGTACTTAAGAGTTACCTACTAAGGATATATACCTTAGCCGAACTATAAGAATATATTCTAAGAAACCTTATTAATAAAGTAAGACTATTAGATATAAATATAGGTAATAACCCCTACTTATAGATATTATCTATAGAGTAATCTATATTATAGAGGGCTAATATAAAAATTAACCGCTTTAAAGAGCTCTATAAGATTCTTAATAAGATTAAACCCCTACTACTAATATATATAGATCTATTAACCTTTATAAGGGCTAAATAGTAGGAATTTAAGTATATAGGGATATACCGAGAATTTATAGAAGAGGATATTATCGCTAAGTATCTAATTACTAAAATATAGATATAAGACTAGAAGAAAAATCGGCAGAAAGATAATAAGAATATATTTATACTAGGCCTACCGGATATAGATAAATAGAATTTAGATACTAATAATTACGAATCCGAGAATAATACTAACTTAGTAGTATTCTTAGGGTAAGAATCGATAGAGGATACTTATTAAAAACCTATATTAAATAGTTTAGATCGATCTATATACCTCTTTATAGTTATTATTCTATTACTATTATTAAAAGTTATAAAGAGAAGTTAATAAATATAATAGAGTTTATTATACCTAAAAAAGGGCGAGAAAAAGAGTAAGTAGATATATTACTTTATAAAAAATTAAATATATTATAAATAAGATTAAAAGGACTCTAATAAAGAAAGAAATACTCTGTCTAGGTATACTAGACTATATACTAGTAAAAGAAATCACTCTAAGATAGTAAAGATACCTATAGATAAGTCCGAATCCCTCTCTTCCTTATACTCTAAGCCTTTATTAGAACTCTTAATATAGCCTTTATAAGTTAAGACCTATTTTATTAACTATAAATTAAATTCTAGACGCTTATAGATCTTCTTAAGCTCTTAATATATATATATATAGAACTAGGTATATCGCTTAGATAGACAATACTAAACTCGACTAGAGGAGAATAGTACTATACAGAGTTATATATAGGACTAGAGATAGGAGCTACTTCTATATAAATAGGTATATCTATATACTTCTTCTTCTAGATAGCCCTAGTTATAGTATTATTAGTCTTTATCTTCTTATAAGTAGTTATAGTAGTAGGATTACTACTAGTAGCTTTATACTTAGTTATACTAGTACTAGTAGAAGTAGATAAGCTTATAATAATCTTACTACTATTACTAGATAAGTTCTTACTATCTATATAGCCCTTATCCTTATCCTTTTAGTCTTTAGTAAGTATAGTAGGAACTATAGTTAATATAGTAGGAGCTATAGCTATAGCTATAATAAGAATAGTAAATATAGTAGGGTACTTTAAAAGAGGGTTTAATAGGTTTTATATCTATATAAAATCGATAAGCTATATTAGAGACTTACTATATTCTAGATAGAAAGAGTATTTATTACCGAAGGAGGAATAGTTATAGCCTATATACGCCTAGTTCTATTAGATAGAGAACTATAGGGAATCTAGGAGTAAAACGATATAATAATAGATAAAGAGGCTATTTCCTTTCGAACAATTTCTATACTTATTACTAGAAGGCACTTAATAACTATATAACTACTTAATAACTAAGCGAAGAGGTATATTAGTCTAGATAGAACGACTAATATTAGTGTAGATCGAATACTAGTCTATAGATATATATATAGGAAGTATCCTTATAAACTAATTATTGATATCTAAGTTATTTAGACTATATAAGAAAGACAAACTATTAATATCTATATTTGTATATCTAGCTATATAATAGGTTAGCTTAAACTATATAGAGATACAAAAAATCATTTATAGTTAGCGATCTATACTATCTTATCTAATATTAGAGCCGAATAGTTCAATATAGTAAGACTAAAATCGCCTACTAGACTAAGAGAGGGTATAGGAGGCGTAGTAGGAGGTATAATAGGCGTAAAAGGAGTAATAATAGATATAAAAGGAGTAGCTATAGGCGCGGGAATAAAGATAGGTCCTATAGGAGTTATAAGACTAGGTATAATATTATCTCTATTACCCCTATTACCTCTATTATCTCTATTATCTCTAGTACCCTTATTACTACTACTAAGAGTACTAAGAGCTACCGAATTCAGTCCGAAAAGATAACCTAAAAGACGCTTCTAAATAATAATAGCTAGAGAAGGAGATAATATAGTAAGATTATTAATAGGAAGAGATATATAGAAGGAATCTAGATAGGACGCTTACAAATATATACTATAAGAATAGGAAAGATATTAGTAATAACTATAGAACCCCGAAAAACTGTTATATATAGAAGAAATAGGAATATATAATAAAGACAACTTATAATAGATATAGAAGATTAGGGTCGCTCTAAGCTTAGAGAGGGGATATAATATATAGCAAAGTTTAGTTATTAAAAGATATAAAAGAAAGTTAGCGCAATATCCTATATAGACTAAGAAACCCTATATAAGTAAGAAAACCTTACTACGAAATACTATATAGGTCCGAGAAGTATTAGAATTAATAAAAATCGATAAAAAATCGATAAAAAATAATATAGGGGAGCCTACCTAGGAGAGATATAAAGAAGAGAGAAGATAGGAAGTAAGAGTAAGAAAGCAAACTAAGAGTTAGGGACGCGTTTGCTACTTATATATATATAGCTAAGAGTTAAGATAAGGCTTTCTCGGATATAAATAAAGGGTTTACTATAGGAAAATAGCCTCTCTTTATCTAAACTACCTTTATACTAACTCTCTAATATATAGGGGAGGGATTACCCCCTATTAAATACTATTAGATTCTTTAATAGTATAACTTTTACTATATTCCCTTTATAAGAGAGTCTTTTTTATATCGTTTTATATATCTTTATTGCTTACAATAGCGTATAGCTTAGACCTAGTCTATTTTTAGGTACTATCGCTACTATATAACGATATTTTTCCTTTATCCTACTAACTTAGACGAAAAATCGTAGTACAGAGGATAGGTTCGGGCCGAACAGACCGAATATAGCCGAAAAATCAAGTTTATACTTAGATATATAGAAACTTAGGACTAGTTTCGGATTAGTAGGGGAGGATAAGATCCGTAGAGCTTATTCTAGCTATAGAATCTATATCTCTAGTGGCCCTAGGACACCGTACGGACCTTTTCGGTTCCGTACGATGCCACTCTAGTATATATAGTATGCTATATCGAACCGTATATAGCACTACAATACATCCTGTCTAATACAAACTATGCGATCCTTTCTGAATCACAATAGGATTACTTTTCCTAATATAATATTTTATTATAAAATCAAATAGAGTAAGGGCTAAGTATTACTATACTTACCTACTATTAAGCCTTAGTTACTTTATAAAAGCCTAAAGATTCGAATAATCCGAAAATACTTCAATTAGATAAGTACTCCTCTTAAGGTAGTATTACTAGTATTTAAACAAATATATAATAATAAATAGCTTTTAATCTAGTATTCTATAGAGGGTCTCTACCCTACTAAACTTCTATAACTAGAAAGCTACTAGATACTATACTTTACTCTTATTTAGTTAGGAGAGAATCTTAGCTATAATACTATCTAATATATCTATTTCTAACCGAATCGGCTATAAGGGGTTAAAGTATCGGAGGAGAGGTATAGACTAAAAGATAACGATTAGATAGCGAAAAGCCACCTTTTTACCTAGTATTAGGTTAACCTAGCTAAGCTTATACCTATTTTTACTATCTTTTAATAAGACTATAAGCGGTAATATAATTTAGGAGTAGTCCCTAATAAACCTATAGTAGAAGTTATAAAATCCTAGAAATACCTAGATATCTTAGTAGGACCTTAGGATCTCTTATAAAGTAATATTAGTAACCTAGCTAGGGTCTATTAAAACGTCTTTTTAAGATATAATAAACCCTAGGAAGTCGACTTAGTCTTAGTAGAAAGTATACTTACTAAGTTTTATATAGAGTCCTACTTTCTAGAGTTATTTAATTACCTAGTAGAGATAATTTATATATAACTCCCGATCTAGAGAGAATATAAGGATATTATCGAGATATACTACCGAAAAGATATTAAAAATATTATAAAGCGCTATATAGATATAATTTTAGAAGATTACTAGAGTATTTATAAGACTAAAAGATATAACTATATATTTATAATATCTATAATAGATTTAGAATATAGTTTTCTACTCGTTATCTTCTTTAATATAGATTTAGTAGTAGGTATCTTAGATATCAATTTTACTAAAGACCTTAGAGCCGGAAAGCTAGTCTAAAATCTCTAAAATAAAAGATAATAGGTACTAATTCTTTACTAAAATCTTATTAAGTCCTTAGTAGTTAATATAGAGCTATAAGCTCCTATTAGGCTTTAATATAAATAAAATAAGAGCCCTAATAAGGCTCTTAGATTCCTAGATTTATCTATTCTAAAGGTTTTTATCGAGGTATTTTCGTAACTCTATAAGCTCTTTTTATAATAGGAGGTATATAGAACTAAAGAGGACCTTCGCTCCTAGGGTAAGATCGATAATATACACCCTATGCGGGTAAGTCCTGCGACAGTCGGTTTTTACCCGCACCCCATCAAATATATATATCTACATTCAACTATATATTTTACATCACTAATATATTAAATATATATTAAATTTAATATTAATAGATAGAGAATTGGCCAACGAATTCAATATATTCAATATTTAGTATAGTAGCCCTTTGCTTTACGCGTAGCAAGCAATCTCCTAGGTACAGAGCGGATCAAGTTATCAATTACACCTTGATCAAGTGCATCCCATGCGTGGTATATAGCTTTCTTGAAATACGCCCAGTCCGCCTGGCTCCTACCTATTTCTACTAATTCGGGGTAGAGCTTTAACAATTTAACCTTCAATAGCCACCAACATAGCTCAATAGGGCTGAGATCGGGTAAATGTGGAGGCCAATCCTCGACGTATACCCTATATTCTTCAAACCACTCCCCTACAATACTAGCGGTATATATACGTACGTTATCTTGTTGGAAGATAGTGCCGGGGGTATAAATTGGTAGGAGGCCTTCTTCAAGAGCATCAAGGTATAAATTCGCCGTATAACCATTCCGGTTACCGCGTTGCTCCCGCTCTATAACTACCAACTTTGTACGCCCACCAAGCCAGATCCCAGCCTATACTATTTGCGCAATATCTTTTATATAAACCTTTATATTTACAAGTTCCCGCCGGTAGGTCTCAGATTGTAATCTCTAAGCCTATTTTGTACTAGAATTCGATGTTCGTTAGACGGAACATTTATCTAACTAGATCCAATCAGAAAAGTCGGTTTTAGACTACTATTTTCGGGCGAATACTAATTTTTTTTTTGCAGTTTTAACGCTGAGAGGGATCTTATTCGGGGATTGTCTTTTGTTTAGGCTGTATACCCTGTTACCAGCCAGTTCTTCAAAGTAAAAGAGTGCATTAAACGAGAATACTAAGTACAGAGGGGGAAAGGGAGAAGAAGAGAGGAAACCTGCCTGGCAGGACCTTTGTGGGTCCTGTCCTGTCTCCTCATGCAAACCATGCAAACATCTACGAGGCGAGGCGAGGTCACGTGACGGAAGACTAAGGCGGCCAGTCGCGGCAGAAAGTACAGTCCAGTCTGGATCGTCACATACGGCCAGTCGCGGCAGAAAGTACAGTCCAGTCTGGATCGTCACATACCCGGCAGATATTGCGAATTGTGCTTCGAGAGGGGTACCTAGGGCAGCTAGCGCCTAGGCGTTTGTAGGACTAAAGAGGGTTCCGGCGGGCTTGTAAATAAATATATTTATAGGCGCGTTGGTTAAAGATCGGGGGACGGCCGGTACGAGGTCTCGAGGATATATTTTTTTGCTCCAAAAACCGCTCTCTAGTACAGTATATTATATTGCGATGACAGGCATATTCGACGGCGAGCTTCGAGGCAGATACTCTGGCTTCTAGGACACTGCAGATTCCGGCACGTTGCTCAGGGGATAGTTCACCCTGTATACCCCTATTTCCAGAGATTTCAGTGCCGAAGGAGCGCATGGTGGGTGTAGGAAGAAAAATTAAAATAGGGTGGTTGGGGGGGTGATATGCCTGGCGCTAAAAATGTGGGGTTTGTCGCAGGACTTAGTAGAAGGGATGTAATTATACTTATTAGAGAAAGATAAGATTTTCGAGTTTTAGGATAAAAAGAAGTCTCGGAACTATACTAGTTTAATAGATATTTAGTAGTATTCTAGGGATATCTTAAAGATATCCTAGTTAATAGGTAGCTATACTTCTTTAGATAGTTTTATTATAGCGAAGATATATATAAAGTTCCTAGTTTTTTTTAGTAAAATAGACTAGAGGTAGGATTTCTATAGAAGATATCCTAAATTACTAGAGACTACTTTGTCCTAAAATATAAATATTAAGATTATAGATTGTTATTATCGAAAGAAGGATAGGGCTTCTAGAGAGTTAAGGGTCTTAGTTAATTACTATATAAATATAGATAAATCGATAAGTAGTACCCCTTAAATTAGTAGCTATTATTAGAATATTCTATACCCTATAAGTTAGTATTATCTTTTAGTTAATAGTATAAAGGAAAGATGTAGTAAGTTTTACTTAGTTAAGCTTATATTTCTTAATAAATTCGAAGCTTATAAGATCGACTTTAGCCTTAGTATCTAGATCTATATAGGTTTTAAGATTATTTCGGGCGGTAATTAGAATATAAATCGGAATATAAAGCTAGATTCTAGTTCCTACTATTAGGAGAGATAAAGATATAGGAGTTACTCTATCTTACTATTATTTCCCTATAAGGCTAACTATACTATTATAGTCTTTTAGTTCTTTATAAGATTTAGATATTTATTAAAGTAGTATTTCTTACTCCTATAGTTAAAGTATTAGTTATATTTACTATTATCTCTAATAGAGTTTAGATATCTTTCTGGTAATATATCCTTATTTCCCTTAGATTTTAATTTTCCTATCGATTAGGGTTTCTAAGACTTTTAGTTAGGATTTCTTTTCTACTAAGAGTTCTTAGAGGTTTCGGTATATTTTCGCTTACGATTTAATTCCGATTTCTTTAAGTCCTAGAAGTAATATATAATATTAATTATATCTTCTCGGGTTTTAGGGAGTTTTATAATATAGTAATAGATTTTATCTTAGAGGTTATATAAAAGTTTTATAAAAAAGGAAAGAGCCCTTTTTTTCTCTACTATTCTCGGGAAATAATATTCTAGAGTATTAAGATATATATAGAACTCTTAGAGGTCTTCGTCTTTTATCTAATATACTTTCTCGAGTTAGCCTATTACCTTAGATTCTAAGATAGCTATATTCTTAATAAGGGTTAAAGTCTAATCCTTAAAGTAAGACTAGTCTTTCTTAGGGTTCTATAATAGAATTAGTATCTTTTTGTTAATATATTAATACTATCTCTACTAGTAAGTTATATCTATATAACTAAGTACTCTAAGGATCTAGGTTCGATTGTTACGGTAATACCTTAGCGCTTCTTTAAACTATTATTATAGGTCTAAGAGCTACTTTTAGTATTATTATAAGATAAAGTTAAGAGTAAATATAGGTATACTCTTAAGTTTGATTTCTTAGTCTCTTCTAGAGATATTATATATATCTTAGTAGGGACTTATTAGGGGTTCGTTTTAGCTTCGGCCTATAAGCTAAGATCTAAGGGCCTTAGCCTAGTCCTAGAGGTCCTTAAGCCTCTATAGCTTCTCTATAGTAGCTTAAGTTACTATAAGATTTATATTAAGATTAGTAATTAGTTAGGCCGGGTTAGTCTAAGTAATAGCTTCTATAGGAGGTATTTCCCTAGTTATCTAGAGAGGATTCGGTATCTCCTCGGTAGTAGGAGTAGAGCGAGTTCTTAGTACTATTCTCTTAGGTAATTAAAGAAGAAGAAACAGAATTATTAAGATACTCTATAAGTTAGGGTAGGTACCTATTAATTACGTAGGAGAAGGTAATAAGATAGTTCCAAAAGTCAAAGACTATTTCTTAAGAAGCCGTTAGGCCTCCTCTATATAATCCAATTTATATATAGTCCTATATAGGTAGGGGATGTAATACATAGAGCAGGGTATTCTTTCCCGTGGCGGGAGTTCCCGAGATAATAGGGAAATATAGGCGATTCCCTCCCGAAGAGTCCTAGCCGCCCTAGGGACTCTTTCTGCCGGTAGGCCTAAGGCATCATTCTGGGAATAGCCTCATCTCTGATTATATCATAATACTTCTAGTAGAAGGTATATTTTAATAGTTTTATATAGAGTTCTACTTTCTATAGTCTTTCGAATACTTATCGGATAGCTTTTATATAGGATTCCTAATCCTTTATAAATACTAGGATATTGTTTAGGTAAGCTATATAAACTATATTAACTAGCCCTACTTGTTACCAGCCAGTTCTTCAAAGTAAAAGAGTGCATTAAACGAGAATACTAAGTACAGAGGGGGAAAGGGAGAAGAAGAGAGGAAACCTGCCTGGCAGGACCTTTGTGGGTCCTGTCCTGTCTCCTCATGCAAACCATGCAAACATCTACGAGGCGAGGCGAGGTCACGTGACGGAGAACTAAGGCGGCCAGTCGCGGCAGAAAGTACAGTCCAGTCTGGATCGTCACACTACTAATATAGTATAGATATAGCTTTAGAAGATAGCGGGTATATTAAATAACCTAAATAGTATAACTATATACTCGAAGTAGCTATATCTTGTTCGGAAGGCTGTTTTTTATTCGTTACTTTCCTAGAGTCGAATCTAGTAGTAGGTATCTTTAATATCGACTTTACTAAAGAATTTAGCTCCTAAAAGTCAGTCGAGAATCTCCGAAATAAGGGGTAAAGGGTACTAGTTCTTAACTGATATATAGTTTAGACCTCTATAGTCTATATATAGCCGTAGGCCTCTGTCTTTCTTAGGGATAAAAAGGATAGGTACGTCTATAAGGCTCTTTAATAGGCGGATTCTCCCCTTTTAATATTATCTACTAGGTAGGCCTATAACTCCTTAAGTTCGGTTCTAGATAGTAGGTAAATCGGCCTATAAAGGGGGGTTTTTTCTTCTTCGAGTTCGATTGTATAATTAGATATTTTAGTCTTTAGTAGAGTACCTACCTTTTTATAGTTAAATATATTAAGATACTCTTCTAATTCGAGGGGAATTTATACCCGATCTATATCTAATATAGCAGTATCTTTATCTAGTAACTAGACCTCTTTTAGTATCTTAACTAATATATAGATAATAATAGTATTTCGAGATTATTTTATAAATTTATAGGGTTTCTAGAGTTTAAAGCTTTTTGTTCTAAACTACTATTTATCTATACTAGGATATAGGATTATATTAAATTTGTTTATAAATATCCTAGATAGAAGTACTAGACTTCCTTCTAGTTTAGGATCTCTCTTAATCCTAATATAGGGTCAATTTACTATCTTTTTAGTCCCTCTAGAGTCTCTAATTACGAAAGGTACCTAGTATATATTATAGATATAGAGTCGTTCTAGGGCTATATCTTACTAATAGAGATATAAAGGGTATAGCGTATAATTTATTTTCTTTAGCGAACTCTCTGCTAACTATATTATATTCTATACTAGTATCTAGATCTATATATATTTTAATACTATTACCTATAGTAATTAGTATATAAAGATATACTATAGTTCTAATAGATAGATACTAAGCTAGTATATTAGGATCTACTCTAGCTCTTCGACTTTTCCCGATTGTCTAGAATCCCGAGTTTTTAATACTTAGATAATAGATTAAACTAAGGCTTTCTAGGGGTAATCCTAAGTCTAGTAGTTTTTGTCTCTATAGATAAAATAGGTACTTTCTAGTATCTTTTCGGTACTATTTCCCTTTTTAGGCTATATATTATTTATAAAGCTTTATAAATTATCTCGATTATTTAATCTTTATTCTTAGCCTTAGCCTTAGATTCTAAATCCCCTAGGTTACCCTTTATCCTAAGGTTACCCTCTATCCTAGGGGGTCGAGGTTTTTATATAGGAGTAATTTAATATCGAATTAGTATAGTTTCCCTATCTTTTCTTATCCTAGTAATAATAGTTTAAGAAGTCTTTTCTTAGCTTCTAGTATATAAAATAGATATAGTAAAGTATAGATACTAGCTTTAATATTTTATTCTAGTTTATTAGTAAAATACTATTATTAGTAGTAATTATAATATCTTAGAGAGGTTTCTATAATTTTATAAATAAGGTCTAGGCCCTTTATTCTTTATTCTAGTTTAAGAGGTAATTCTCTAGCGATTTAAGATAGTTTTCGAAGTTATAAGGATCCTAGTAGGGTTTTATTATAGTCTCTTAGAACTAGATAAGGATATTAGTAATAATATTATAAGAGTTCTTTAGGAGTATCTTTATCTATTCCCTAAATATATCCTAATCTAATACCTTTTCGGGATATTTCCGTTCGTAAGATATCTATTTTCCTTTATAGGAAATATATAGGTAATTTATAGCTATAAGGATTTTTTAGATTCCTAAAACGTATTTTTTCGGAGCCTCCTTAAAAAGCGCTTCGAGGTTATTTAGCTAGTCTTTTCTCTATTTTATACTGAAATCTAGTTTAAATCGGCTAATATCCCTTTTAATCTCTCCTTTTTAGGAGGGTTCGTTTTCTATAGATAAATCGCGATAGTTCTAGGATCTTTTTATTAGTTAACCGAAATCCTAAAGTCTCTCTTTGTTTTCCGTAATTACTTTTTAGGCTATAAGAATATATTTTTATAATACTACTCTAGCTTTATACTTTATAACCTTTTCTTTTAGGCTTCGAAAGGTTTTGTTAGTAATATAAGAGCTTTCCGCCGCTAGTTCGGCGGTTTATTTAGGTAGGTCCTAAGTTAGTGTTTCCTCTCGTTTTTCTATAGGTAGAAGTATTCCTAATTCGCTACCGGTTTAGGTAGGATACTCTAGCGCCTTAGTATTATTACGCGAGCTATTACGGGTAGTTAGGGGAGCTATTGTATCTTAGGTAGTTAAAGAAGAAGAATTAGAATTGTAAGAATATACTGTCTTAGGTATATAGCCTATTAACCGGGTAAGATATGTTGGCTTAGGGAGGGGAATTAAGGTGTATTGTTCTATATATACTAAGACTAATTCTTGCCAGAATTCCCGGGGGTCCCGGGGGGACCTAAGATTAAAAGGAAATGTGCCTGCTAAGGCTCGGCACCGATTAGGTGACGAACCCCGCACGATTTATGTACGTATCAGAAACTTCTATGAATATATGTGTCGTCCCAGTTCCTGTTTCACCTTTGAAAGGACCTTTATCCTTTACATTTAATCGGCCCGAGCTACTACCTAGATACTCTAGGGCTTAGTATTATCTATTAAAAAAATATTATTCGTAAGTATCACTAGCTTCTATAACGCTCTATAGGTTGACCTAAGAAACTATAGCGTTCTTATAGTTCTAAAACTTATATCTGCAAATATATATAGATTTTTAATAAGCTATTACTTGTATTTATATATATATATTTCAATTGATAAGTATTATTGACTATTGCTTCCTCGATACTAGCGTAAATATAAAGACGTTCCTTGCTAGTAAGGTATTTGTAAAGTATCCTACTATAATAGATATAACTAAGAGGCAAGAATACCTAATGCTACTACTAAATCATAGATTTAGCAGAAACCTAAAATCAACTTAATACTATAATAGGAACTAGCGATATATTATAAGATAGGGCAATCATTAGGCTACTTTCTATATTTGATAGGCGGTTAGGTATATATTTACGAGGCTAATATAGCTAATAGAATATAAGTCTTATTTGGATCGAGTAAGTAAAGTATCGAACAATAATTGGTAATATTTTACTTAGCTTTTCTAGGAGAAAGCGCTGTATTGTAACTAGAAATTGATAGGTCCTATATATTGTTGATTAGATAAAGTTGACTATTATATCTACCCTTAATAAATCGAATATCTTATTAAGTAAAAACCTTAAATATAATATAGCAATTATAAGTAAAATCTACTAAAGCTAATAATATATATTACAATTATCCCTATAAGCTATATATACGTTATTAGCCTTAGTATATATTATTCGGAAATCGTATCTGCTAAGTACCCGGCTCGAGACTACTATTACTTATTTACTAGTAACCCTCCTATAAAAATTATTAATATATTTTATTTGCTAAATATCAGCGACGGCTTAAATCTAGATAAGCCTTATTGTTAAAATATAGCGCGTATTACTAGAGGTATATATACTATATAATATACAATAAATAGAATATTCGGTAGGCTCTTAGTATATATCAGTGATCTATTGTATCTGTCTACTAAATCTTAGACCTCGCTTACTACCGAGTATATACTAATAGCTATTAATTGACTGCTATAAATATTAACTATAATATTAATTCCTTCTATTTATAACAAACTTAATATCTATATTGCTTTAGTGATACCTACTCTCTTTTATACTAGCTTACTATATAAGTTCTTATTATATAACTTAAGAACTTAAATATTATAGCTAAGTTTATTAGCCTTAGTCCGGAGTATATAACTTTCGTAAAGATAGTTATCTAGTCGAGAATAAGTATATTCTAATTCCTCTTCTATATAGCTATTAGTAGTCTTAAGCTCGTAAATCTCCGCTATAAAAGAACTATCTACTATTCCTTTACTAAAATCCTATACCTTTATACTCCGTTAGAAGGGCTATATTAAGGACAATTAGAAAAGGGCTTACCCCCTTTAGAAGGCTACTAGTATTAGACTACGAGGTATCTAAGGACTATAGGTTAATAGCCTCGAGTAAGCGACTAAGCTTTCTATAAATTAATTAGTAAAGTCTAGTCGAGCTACTACTTAGACTTAATTTAAGCAAATTAGTATCCATTCCTATAATAGACCAAGCGTATCTATCTTTAGGCCGCGGTTAAAGACGGACTCTTTCGGGAGTAACAATAAGGCGGAGCCGGTTATCTAGGAGTATTAGCTAGGTAGATAAGTAAGAGGAGATTACAAATATATATATAAGCTACTAGGGCTTCTCGATATTATTTTCTTAGTTTAAAGCGCTTCTTATTACTATTTTTAGATATTATAGTATACGTTTAGGGAGAGATTCTATAGGTATTTATATTTATATAACCGACTTTTTGCCCTAAAGACTAGCTCGGTATAGGATCGATAATTCGTTCTTTACTTAGGTAGAAAGTGATATCTATAGGTAGAGCGCCCTACTTTCCGAGTTATTGATTACAATTAGATAAGATTAAAGTTTATAATAAAACCTAGATTAGTTAAGAATCGGTTGAAAGTCTAGTAAGCCTTTTTTTATTTACTAAGGTTTTTTTTATTTACTAAGGTATTATAAGTAGATATATAAACAAAACTCAAAAATCACGACCCTTAATTTCTCTAAGTATTGCTTTTATAGCGATTTGGTAGCAAAATACCGGAATCTATTGGTTAGGTCCTCTTTATACTGCTACGTATTTCTGCCTTCTAAGGTACTGGTAGAACCTATAGTAACTAGATAGAGGGTTTAAAAAGGATGCCACTAAGCAGACTATTAGGCTCGCTAACAGAATTCTTAAAAGATTCAGTAAGACCTCTGAAATATATATAATAGGTAGGGTCGGGGTTAACTCTATGTTTCCCTTGCACCTATTAGCTTAAATGGCAATAACTACAATAGCTTGCCGGCTACGCCACTAAAAACTAGCAAGTAACTGCGACCTAGCGCTATTCCTATATGACTCTTCCAAGCTCTCGCTATCAAAGATGACCACTCGCTATGATACAAATGCCGGTCGCAACATTCGCGCTGACTCGCCGAGCCCACCTTCTTCGCGGCGAGCCAACAAACTCACCTCGATGAACCTGATCCCAAACAGTCCATTTACCCTCCTTGTTGGACCAAAAACGACCGGCCATTGGGTCTGTCTCCATGAATCGGTGGTCATTGATCTATCGAACTTTCCTGATGGGCACTATTTGTAGAGTCAGCTTCCCTGCAAATGAATATTAATAAGACTACATAAAGTCTCGATAGAAAGGAGATACAACCATCTCCGAAGATGAAATCCGATTTTGTGCGATAGGTTTGGGCTTCATATATAACACTGCGTCGCCCGATATAGAAAGACGCTACCGACAAGGCGGCCACACAAGATGTAAAGAAGATGGGCATAGCCCATGTCAGAATCTTATGCGTTCGGACTCTCTGGACTCTTGACTGCTCGGTGGATTTATGCTCGCAATCGAAACCCTCTTGATAAATCACTTCAGACTCGATATTAGTGTAGACTAGATAAGATGATTTGTCCCATAGCATGGAAAATAATGTTTTGAGTGGCATTAGGTCGTCGGTAGTCTGAATATGCTTCCGGGCGATGTAAGAATCATAGGTGGGAATCAGGGTAACAATGATACTTTTCGGAATGGACGGTTCAATCTTTGCTTCAGTAAAGGCCCACAAGAACCTGAATATCAATAGGATTTGGACATCAAATATCCAAACCCCGCTGTTTGGTGCTAATCATAGCCATCTTCGATTGCTGCGACGCTCAAGATGCTCGCGCTAGCCAACCTCTAGCTTCGCCGTCACAAAGGCTAGGTCAAACCAAAACCACGCAATTTCTGCTTCTTATCAGTAATTAATTTAATATATAAATTGGGGGACTCCCGGCACAGCCCATTTGGGAAGGGATTGCTGGCCTGCAGCTGGAGTGAACATGGATTCACTACGGAGTAGTCGGAGTTCCGCACATCACACCGGGAATATGCCCAAAATATGCATCAACAAGGGTTGTGAGTTTTCATTGCATGCCTCATCTTCTTGTCCGGAACCAATATAACCGGCCCCTGTAATTTTTTTTCAAAAAATACGGACCCTCGCAAGCGAGGGTCCGCCACCCATATGCAACAGATCACCCAAATGCAACTTTTTTTAAAAATTTACCATTTTCATTTTGATCCACTACCACTCCATCAACCATGCCTAAAGCCAATAAACAAATAGAGATTCAGCTAGAGAAAGCTCTCGATTCTCTAGCTAATCAATCTAAACCCAATATCACGAAAACTGCGCGAGAATTCGCGGTCCCAATGCATCGACTACGCCGGCGATGGAAAGGCGGAAAATCACTTTTTCAACGATAACCCAATGGCAGGAAGCTTACCTCTGCACAAGAGGGGGCTTTATGTAAATATATCGAATACTTTGATTCGGTCGGAGCCTCAATAAACCGCCGCCAAATTGGTATAGCAGCCGATTCAATTCTCGAAGAAGATCATCCTTCGGATAGCCCCGATAACCCCCCAAAAATAGGGGATCACTAGCTAAAACGTTTTCTTAAACGTCATCCCGAGTACTATATTCGACGGCGGAAAGCTCTTAATATTGAGAGAGCTCTTACTCTCGATAAATCAGTAGTAGAAAGGTGATTTCAAGACTACGAGCGTATAATTCATAAGTACGGGATTTGCCAATAAGATATCTACAATTTCGACGAAACTGGCTTTCAAATCGGTATTAGAAAAGATCAATTTATTATTACTAGATATCCGAAAAAGAAGCTATTTAATAGCTCTGTCACAAATCGAGAATCTGTCACTATTTTAGAGACTGTTTCTGCAGATAGTTTTGCCTATCCGCCGCTTATTATACTAAGTACAAAACAAGCATTAGTACGCTAGTTTAATACTATCTAAGAAGATAAACACCTCGCTATTATAGATACCGGCTATATCAATAACACCCTAGTATACCAGTAGATTCAGCTATTTCATAAATAGACTATTAGCCGTACACTAGGTACAAAAAGGCTGGTATTATACGATCGTTTTGGATCATATATAACACGTCAATTTGTCGAATTTTATAAGAAGAATAATATTATTTTGTTCTTCTTACTATCGTATACTAGTCATATACTACAGCCTCTTAATATCAGAGTTTTTAGCGTATATAAACACTAGCATAGTAAGGCTATCGAAGCTGCAACTATAAGTGGATACCGCAAATTCTCGAAGGATAAATTCCTACATTCAATAGGGGAAATTCGACGAAAAACCTTCAAACCGCATACTATTAAGCTTAGATTTAAATTGATAGGCCTTTGGCCTATTAATTCTAAGCTTATTACGGATAAATTGGATTCGTACGACCCCTATCATAACAATATACCGAGGCCAGATATACCTTCAACAACATCACAAAACACCGAGTTTAGCACTCCAAAAACCGCTAAAAAAACCAGAAGACTAAGCCTACAGCTTAATCAATATAATTATGCAACTCAGCGGTTTAAAGAGGGGTTAGAAAAGCTTGCAAAGGGTACTGAAGCGCAAGCTACATTAGCCTACCAGCTACAGATAGAATTTGATCGCACAAAAGCTATCATGGGAGCTCGCCACGCCCGGTATAACAATTCTCGTCGTCATACACAGATTACCGGTATCATGAATTCTAGCCAGATAAAAGAAATAAAGCGAAAAGAATATAAACTGAGCGAGGAAGCCGATAAAGAAAAAACGAGGCGGAAGTGGAAGAAGGTGTTGATCGAAATCAGGAAGCATGGAAGGGCCAAAAAACGCAGTGGAAAATAATGCTTTTGTATACTAGTAGTAAATTGATCAATTTATATATCTCTGTTTTTAAATTAATTAATTTACTACGTGGTGGTGTAGTAAATTGAGGTTAAAGTAAGAAGTAAGAAAAAAGTTGCATTTGGGTGATCTGTTGCATATGGGTGGCGGACCCTCGCTTGCGAGGGTCCGTATTTTTTGAAAAAAAATTACAGGGGCCGGTTAGTACGTAAAGTGGGGAGAATATCGGTATAACCCGCTTAGGACGGGATTAACGACGGACTTTAGCCACAAATAGGAGTTTACGGACCACACCGGGAATATTCCCGGAATATACATCAAGAAGGGTCATGTGGTTCCATTGCATACCCTATTTTTGTCTATCGAATATTGCATTAACTCACGAATTATACCCTGTTCGTGAAGTGCGATGTTAGCTTGAGACTGCGCCGTACCCGTATTGGTTTACTTAGATACGTACTAGTATTTACCGTGAATTACCATTTCACATATCTGAAATCGGCCAATTCGTTACATATAACTACGTATGTACGTTAGTTCACTCTTATACGCACACTCCCTGACAATAATTCTGCTGAAGCAACTGAAATAATAATGAAGTTGAAGCACTTGAACTTAGCTCGAAGGCTCCAATTGCTTGCAGCCGTCCCTTTGGTGTTACTTCTACTATTCTATCGCTGGCACCGCAGCGCGGCCATCCCCACCGCCACCATCTGCCCGAATCATCAGTATACAGTGGAGATTGTTTCACAGAGCCCTTTGGTTATATACATTAATAACTTCCTCTCACAAAAGGAGGTGTCGTGGCTCTTAGAAGAAGGGTTTGTGACTCACATCGCTCTTTTACCCAACGATGCTGACACAAGCAACGAATACAGGCAGTCACGCTATAAACGAATGTTGACATACCAAGGCAACTCCCTCACCGACGATGCCATACCCGACGAAAGAAAAACATCCAGTTCTGCCTATCTCTCTAAATCCGACCCTGTAGTCGCATGTATCGGCCAACGGGCGCTTGATTTCCACGGCGGAACACAGCGAGTCCTGGGTGACTATGGAAACCCACAGCTGGTGAAATATGAGCCGGGGCAGAAGAATGATCTCCATTTCGACTGGTGGATGGTGCCTCAAAATCGGTCCGGTCGTTTATATAATCGGCGGACTACTATTCTGGCCTATCTGGATGACAATTGCACTCGAGGGGAAACCTACTTCCCGCTCATCAATGGTATGAACGATTCGTGCACGGAATGTCAGAGAGCTGGGCAAAAGGGCCGGTTTTGGACAGGTGAAAATGGGTTGGGGCTGTTGTTCCCTCCACGGCGCGGCAATGCTATCTTCTGGGTTAATCTGGGTTCTGATGGGACTGGGGATGAACGTACTCTACATGCTGCTCTTCCTGTTGCTGAGGGCAGCAAAGTAGCGATGAACTTTTGGCCACCTCAGTATTTTTAAGAGCCTTTTGGCAATCAGTATCATTTCATGGATATACTTTATTTGAATGCCCGAAATTGCCAGCTGCAGTGTACTTGATTGAATATGTATGAACCGCGTTATCCTGAAAGATGTATGATAAGTAATGTCAGGTAACTAGCTCCTAACTCCGATCCAATTAGCAAATGATATACCTAGTACATTGTCAGTTAGCCTAAGGCACTCATAACAACCCGCGACGCCCACCTCGTTCCATCCATCTTCGTTACCCCTCACCCCAGAACAAGCTTCCAACAACCATGGCTAACTCCCGATCAATGATCCTTCGTTGGTCAATTTTTTCATTCGGTGCGCTTGTGGTTCTTGTTGTGATGGTCAATTTATTCCAGCAATACCAGACGTTCTTGGCGACCTCAGGCAAAAATTACGAAGCTGAGTACAAGACAACCCCATTGCTCTATATTCCACCTCTTGGGCTGGGAACATGGCAGATTCCAAAGTCAAAGGTATTTTTCTTTTTCAGTCTCTCTATTTCTCTGACTTCGACTTCGAAAATTCTCCAGACGAAAGGGCCTACGATTCTAACACTCCAACACAGGCTTCAGCTGTTGTCAAGTTTGCTATCGAAAAAGGATATCGACATATTGATGCTGCACTAATATATGGTAGGAAATTGCTAACTTCTAGCCATATCAAAATTCTTCAAAACTTGATAGCTAACCATATCCTCCAGGCAACGAGAAAGAAGTTGGCGAGGGCATAGTCCAATCAGGGATTCCACGATCCTCCCTATGGGTTACAGGCAAAATTTGGAATGACGCACATGAACCATCTTCTGTGCGTCCAGCGGTTGTCAAAACGCTTGAAGACCTTGGGTTAGAGTACCTTGACCTATATCTGATGCACTGGCCAGTCGCCTTTAAGCCAGATACCGGTCACAAGGATGTTATTGACAACGTCAACATTCTTGAGACTTGGTGGGCAATGGAAGAGCTTGTGAAAGAAGGACTTGTGCGGCAGATTGGCGTCTCAAATTTCAACCAGGCTCAGGTAGAGCAGATCCTGCGACATGCCCGGGTTCGGCCCAGCGTACACGAGTTCGAAACTCATCCCTATCTCCAACAAACCGCTTTCGTGAACTGGAACCTAGCTCGAGGACTCCGTGTTATCGCTTATTCGCCTCTTGGGAATATGAATCCAATCTATAATTCGTCCGATACGCCCCTCTTACAAGACCCTTTCTTGATCTTATTGGCTCGAAAAAACGGGATAACAGTGGCGCAGCTGGCACTTTCATGGGGAATGCACCGGGGAATAGTCGTCATCCCTAAAAGTGAGCACGAAGACAGAGCTTTGGAGAATCTACAGGCTCAGCATGTTCGATTGGCTGATGATGATTTCCAAGCAATCAATGCATATGATCGGAAGACTCGATTCAACAATCCGAGCGATATATGGGGAGTACAATTATACACTGGCCTAGATGGCGTTTGACAATCGAGTTATGAAAATTTCCCAAAATAGTATAGTATTTCCATTGGGCTTTGATATACCTAGGGGAATTATTCGATTTGTTTAGAAATGAACCGCTTGATATTCGCAATTATGATTCAAAGGCGCGAATTTTGTATTACGACCAGGAATGGGATATAATGTGAGATATCTGATATTGAAACTATGGAAGCAGAGGGATTTTATATGACAGGAATCATTCGAGGCACAGGTACCTTACGGCGGGTTTGGTTCATGGATTGAATTGAGAGAGAGAGAGAAAGAGGTGTCAATTTTGGAGAGGAGCAGAGGTCCTATCTGCTCAAGGCAACAAGTTTCCCTCAACAGCGGCTCAATGCAGTACTCGGCTCTATGTTTCTCAACATGATCCTTCATTCATGAGCACCGATATCTCGAAGATATGCGTCAAGTGTGGGCGACCTCCCCAAGAATGTCTCGAGGGCCATCATCTCATTATGACTTCCTCCGGGTGCTAGTATCATTTTTCGGTACCGGAGACCAGCATCACGGCTCATTGGATTTGAGTGAAAATTGGAAAACCAAAGGTCAGCCGCCAATATACGGGTGCTAGAAGATGAGTTAATAACCAGCATACTTCTCTACGTAAATGGCGGTAAAACATACTAGAGATAGGAATAATAGTTTGCTTCTTGGCCCCACATATAGTGTGAAGTAGTAACATGTCCATTCCCCCAGTTTATCCTATTCTCAGGGCCCTGTAGAAGTGTCATTTTCTGCAGGAGCGAGTTATAAATTTCGCCAGTACGGATTGACTGAATGAGATGGTGGGAACTAGGGCAGTGGATTTGCATGTCGAATTTGCTGAATGCAAGTTGCCTGAGAGTGAGAATCCCTTGATTGACCTTTTTAGCTGCAATGAGGCTGCGGACCAGATTTTCCGGGATCTCCTTAGGAGGCTGCACAAGAGTAGAAGGCCATTGTTTGTCGGAGACGTAGGAATAGTGGCAACTAAGCATCTGGAGACATTCAGGGACCCAACACCAATATTCTAGCAATTGGCTGGGAGCCTCAACAAAATCTGCAACTGTTCGATGTCCGTGGAACATCGCATAATTGGATCTTCCGAGGAGATCATGTATGCCTTTTCCAGCATTAGTATATATAAATTCAACATTTCTGATATCAATTTCGCTTACTGTGACCTAACTCATGGAAAATCGTAATTAATTCTCGATGCTGTAGAAGAGCCGGCTTCTCTGACGATGGTTGTGAGACATTGCATACCAATGCGGTGGCAACCGGCTGCTTCTGTTTTCCCACGGAGGAGTAAGACTTGAAGTAATGTGTTAATGACTTTTCCCTGATATGGTTTCACCTAGGCACGAACAGGATAGATGTTGAAATTGGCTGCATGGTTGTACTTGCCCTCTCGAGGGTAGATATCAAGGTAAAGAAATCCCAGAAAAGCCGATTGTTCATCTCTCACACTAAAGACTCGAACGTCGGAATGCCAAATCTGCTCCTTAGTGACTTCAATGGGTGCGATTGACAGGCTAAAAATTGTTTCAAAGGCCTTCAGCATTCCTCGAATTGTGTTCTCTGTCGGAAAGTACTCCGCAATCAGCTCATGATTGGTATCGTACTTTTCTCGTAGTAAACGATCCTGGTAGTAGTCGAAATCCCAGAGATAAAGGGAACAGGAAGAGTGATCCCCATCTTCTCCATCTCGCTTTTTAAGGCGCTGTAACGTTCCTAACTCCTTCTGCGCAAGGGGCTGCAAGTGATTGTAAAGTTCATTCAGTAACTGGTCAACATCGTGGGGCGATTTAATCATCTTATGTCTCGATTTCTGCGCTGCAAATGATGAAAATCCAAGCAAACGGGCCGATTCATCCCGAAGGATAACTGCCTCGTTAAATATTTCAAGATTGTCTGGGAAGATATTTTGGCTCCGAAGAAATACCTCTTTTCGTGTCTCAGCGATATGACACCGAGTCAATACCATAGTGATATCTGGCTTCTTGAGCTTGATACCCCTTTGGCTAGTCGAGGAATGCATAGGTAATGCTTGCAGGCTTTCTGTGGCTAGCCCCTTTAGCTCGTAGTGGTCTTTCCACACATAGCCAGGGTCAGAGCTAAGATTCTCCATAAATGCAACACGTAGCTCAATGAGACGATTTGAGATCCGAAGGAATCGGCCCCGCTTATCCCCTTCAAGCTCAAGCCCATTTTCCATAAACATGGAGTGAATCATATTGAGAAGTTTTTGGTCTTCGCTTTTCGTATCGACGTAGTTTTTGTAAACAGCGTTGACCAAGGCAAATAGAGTCGGTGTTTGGAAAATACCCAGGTATGCTTTATCTACCATATTCACAGCCACTGACGATGCGTTACGCATTTCAGACGAAGGGGAAACCGCTTGGAAAAGGGCTAGGTATTGAACCTTTCCTTTGAGCTCGTTGTCAATATCTGCCAGCGGGCGAAGAGTATTCTCAAATGTTGCGTTTTGCGGCGAAACATGGTTGACTAGGTCATTCGCATCTTGTCGCACTTGGTTCACCAAGTCTGTCGCAATATCCAGCAGTGTGGACGGGCTGAGATTGAAAGTAGGTAGATCGGGAAGTGTTGCCATTTTCGAAAAGGTCAAAGTGGCCTAGGCTTGAAAAGATTCCAGTTTTTTAATTTTTGGTACTGACAGGGAGAGATAAATGTAGTCGAGGGAAATGATAAGAGCTAGAAAGAGACCTGCCAGCAAGATCAATTTTAATGGCACAATGATCGATTTGGGGGAAGGGAAGGTGGAGTGCCCACTGGTGGGTGGGTGGGGTCAGACAAAGAGTACTCGAAAGATACAGTACATACATGTATCTAAATGTTTTGATGATGTATTGTGACAGAAATGATACTCCAAAACGGTATTGATTCAAGCTCGTTCAAACAGGCGGTTCTATAATTACAGCCACTAAAAGCACAATATTTGGAGGTAATCTTGGAAGCATACAACGGAGATAAACCAGCGTCTGCAGCTAATACAAGGCTATCAATGCAGGGGCCAAATGCAGTGCACGGTGTTTCTGTCTCAGTTTCGCTTCGTGCGTTTGTACGAAATTACTAGCGGCTTTGGGCAGTTGCAACATCCGATCCAAGAGCCATAAACCCGGACTGATATCATGGAGAATGTCGTAGCCTTCCACAACTGTTGTCACTCCAGGTCGTCATTACCATTGAGTGTCTGGTATCACGTTGCAAAGATGGTATTCAAGAACACCCCCCCTCACCAAATCAACTATCGGCGTCCTTTTATTAATGAAAAATTATAACAGAGCAAATGGATGCAATATGCCTTGGTTCCTTTGGCTGTATTTACAAGCCCCTTCCGATCGATGTGGGAAGAATGGACTGGTTCGCACCAGGTGAACATGACCAACATGCCATGTGGTGCTTCAAACTATACTACTGAGATAGTTTCCCTCGATCCTTTGGCAATTTATATCAATGGATTCATGTCGAACTGGGAGATTACCCATCTGCGTGAGCTAGCGTGAGTAAAAACTCACGTCGAAAAGCGAAACAATACTGATATCTTGGCAATGGGGTTAGGGACAGCCAAGAGACATTTATGTATCACGAAGATAAACACCCCGACCAAAAGGATCACAAGTCTCGCCGCATAGCTAGTTCATGTCGCCTTCCTATGAATGACCCAGTGGTTGAGTGCATTATTCAACGGTCGGCTGATTTCGTTGGGTTTGTTACCCATGACGGGTTTGAGCAACTTCAAGTGGTTAAGTACCGTGAGAACGAAAGACATGATCCTCACCATGACTGGTTCGCCTCTCCACCCAAGCTGGCATCTGGCCTGACATGTAACCGGGCGGCAAGCTTTTTCGCCTATATGGGAGATGATCCCCAGGGAGGAGAAACTTGTTTCCATCATTTGTATCCTGCTCCTCAGGATGCAGATCCAGCCAAATTCAGTAACATCAACAGCGACAATGGTCTTGGATTCGCTACCAAGCCTATTACTGGAAATGCGATTTTTTGGATGAACTTGCATTCGAACAATACTGGGGATCCCCGTGTGCAACACTCAGCGCTTCCAATCAAATCCGGAACAAAATATGGTATGAACATATTAATGAAGAGATGTTTTGACTAGGGAAAAGTGCAAGCCAAATAACACATCGTGGACCGTTTTTCTATCTGCTTGATATATAACTCAAGTATCAAATACAACTATTGTGAATGTTTGTCCGGTTGATCAACTACTAGTTCTACGGTAGGGAATAGAGTGAAGCCTGACAACGGCAGCAAATCATCTTCAACAAGACAGTTAGACTATTACTATATCTTTCGCTCATCTGTACAACTTCTTTACATATTTTCCTCCTTTTCCCACATCCCACTTCCAACACACCGATAACAAAATTTGGAATATTACTACTATGATTTCCTTCAAAATATTAACAAAATGTATCCTATACACCGTTGCCCTCATCATCTTAATTTTGGCCTTTAGCGAGCGCAAGGGATTACCTTCGTCAAAGCTAGCACGATATGGTTCAATCCGAAACGTACAGGCGTCCGGGGCGACAGCCACAGTATATCACTATCAATTACCGAATGGAAGATCATACGCAGTGAAACAGTTTCGGAGCAAACGGAAGGGGGTTTCGGAAGAGGCCTACATAGCCAGTGTCTACAACGAAGTTGCTATTGCCGCTCGCCTTCACCACCCCCGACTATTGGCGATCCTTGACTGCTTTGCTGAAAATGGAACTTGGTATACAGTCATGCCATATATACCAACAACGTTATTTGACAGAGTCATGGGTAATGGCAGCGTCCTTACTCGCGATGAAGGGGACTGTGTCTTCCGCCAGATCATGGATGGGGTGTCTCACATCCATGACCAGGGGGTGGCCCACTTGGATATCAAGCTCAGCAACATCCTACTTGAAAATGATACGGGTGTTAAACTCATCGATTTCGGTCATTCCCGTTTTTTTGACAATGCTCAAAAAGCGTCGGTTCAAGGTTGGTTGCATGTCTCAATCCCATACCCACTTGTTTCATGCACATGCAGCTTCGATCCCGAAGCCAGACTCGTGATAAGTAAATTAATGTGCCAAAGTAGGAAAATTCGGTACTCCGCCGAACGTGCCGCTGGAAGCTTATCAGGCCAGTAGTTACGATCCCTTTGCCGCTGACGTGTGGGCTGTGGGGATGGTCTATTGTCAACTTGTGGCCCCCACGGCCCCCTGGAATATGGCGAGCCACGCCGATCAATTTGCGATGTTCTCTCCGTCCGTGCCGCAGGGGCCGTCGCCCCCGGATATGATCCACCTCCAAGCCACTGTGGAGATGATTCTGAATCATATTCCAATGCGCGCCCGCCCATTGATAAGGGGTATGTTGCAATCCAATGCCAGCCACCGGGTTAGCATGAAGGATGCGTTATCACATGAGTGGAGTCGCAGTCTCCATCGCTGCGAGCTGGATCTAGCCTCGCATTTTTGAGGTCGGTGCCAACTACCCTGTTAAGACAGCCCGGCCGAGAACAACGGAGTAGGCATCCCGTACATAGATAGGGGTGCAGAGTTTTCATTTATATTTAATCATTGAATTTGCTGTATTAATTGAAATTATTTGCGTCGTATTTTGTGTGCGGGTGATCCGCACTAAATGCGGGATTTGATCCGGTATGGTGTATTTCTCCAGATTAAATATCTAGACTAGACTTTGGTTATCCATTATCATGTGATCACGATATAATGGAGGTTCAAGAGATGAAGAAACAATATACTGAGATTCTTAAAAAGAAAGCGGACGGAGAGAAGAAGGGAGGAAAGGGAGAAAGAGAGAGCTAATCTGGCTATATAGGCTCTGTCCCATATGATGCCTTAGGCACTCAGATCAGGCATCCAACACATTAATATTCTTATTCTTACTGATGTGGAAATATAGTACCTCAAGGACAAAAATGCGGTTATAATATCATTGGTTGGTTGATTCGATATATTATTGTTTCGTGTCTCAACATCCCGACTAGACCCTAAAGCATCCGTCACTCTAAGACAACATTCTGGAACTAAGTATCCTGCGGCCGATCTTCCTGTGATATGTATGGTCCTATGATGGGAAATGACTTGTAATGCTTGGTCCAGACATTCATCCCGTATTTGATCATCGCTTCCCTCGGACTTCGACACCTCTTCTAATTTTGTTCCGCGAAAGAACATATGGGCAGATTTGTCCGATCGGGAAGTTGTGGACGTTCTAAAGCACGTCCATTCTGTTGCCTCTGATCTCAACCTCACAGCCGCCGTGAATGCTACATTGTGGGACAACTTTGTTCACGGAATTGAACTGTCTCGGCCCACTAAGAAAGATGCCCTAAGGTTTATTACCGGTGTATCTGAGAAACCTACCCCAAGATATGCGCGAATCGCCGTCCACCATGGCACATCCTCCGAAGTATACTGGGATGAGTATATTGTGGGTCCGTTGCCCGTGTCGGAAGACATAAAAATAAACCCCGTTGAGTATCGTCATCGGACAGAGCTCGAACATGCGCGAAATCTTGTACCTGATGCAATTTCTTTCAAGCACTGGCCCTACTCAATCGCTCAATCTGTGGCCGATATCACGCAAATTCTCCTTGGAAGCACAATTAATGCAGACGGAAAACTCGATCCAGATGGTCTGGAGATGAGCTTCCGCGACCCCTGGGTTAAAGATGGTCGCATCCTGCGCTGGTGTAGTTTCCAGCGGGCTGGAAGTCGCGCCGAAGCAGGAACCCTTCTTCCACAAGGTCTTTACGTCAAGCTAGACACCACTGGACGAGATCCAAACAAATGGAAAGTGCTCCGATGGTATTACAATGGACATTTGTATCACTCTACGGAAGATTTTCGCGCTGCATGGCAATCACCCGGATTTGACAAATTGCCACCGAACCATGATGGGCCCTGGACCACTATCGAGGAGTTCTCATCTCACGTATATGAGCGAGAAAAGCCAGCGCCTATCATGGTTCACGCAGGAGGGCCACGGTATCAACTAGACCGCCATGCCCAGTATGTGTCATGGATGGGCTTTACCTTTTACTGGTCATTTGCGCAGGCAACAGGGATCACCTTGTTCGACGTACGCTTTCAAGGAGACCGCATTCTCTACGAACTGGGCCTTCAGGAGGCCATGGCGCAGTATGCCGGTAGTGACCCACTTCAGGGAGCTGTGGCATATCTGGACAGCTTCTTTGGCATGGGTCGTGCAATGTTCGAATTGGTTCCCGGTCAGTGGCCTTTTTCATCACTTTTTGCATCCAAAGACATGAAATATTGATCTAACATGAATTAGGCTATGACTGCCCCGCTTATGCAGATTTCATGGACACAATTATATACGATGCTGAGCGCACCCAGCGACGGCAAAAGACTATATGCTTGTTCGAGTATACGGCGGATTATCCCCTGCAGCGACACTCGACATCATTCTATGTATCCATTTCTCGAAATAATTACCTCGTGCTGCGAACCACGGCTGTAGTTGGAAACTATGACTATACTGTTGACTATGTATTCTATCTGGATGGAAGCATTGAGATCAAAGTACGGGCCAGTGGGTACATTCAAGGTGCGTATTTAGTGCCTGGTGAAACCCAGGAATACGGGTTTCGCGTGCATGACCAATTTTCAACTAGCATGCACGATCATGTCATCAACTTCAAGGCCGACTTTGACATCATTGGTTCTCAGAATACCCTCATCAAAGTGGATATTGAGCCAAAAACTAAATCCTACCCTTGGTCCGAAGGGGAGGGATTGCATACCATGGGGCTCAGCAGCATTCCCATTTCAAAGGAATGTGGTTTCAACTGGCCCTCTAATTCACAATCTATGTATATTGTGACGAACAATCATTCGCAAAATAAGTGGGGAGAGACTCGTGGTTACCGTATTATGCCTGGCTCGGGGATGGGTACACCCGCGCATCTGGCGTTCGAAGGCTCTCGCAGTCTGGGCAGAGCGGCGATGTGGGCCATGAAAGACCTTTGGGTGACGAAACAGAAGGATGACGAAGTGCGAAGTGCCAGCCCACGCAATGCCTTCAACACGGATCAGCCTATGGTTGATTTTAGTCAGTATCTAGATGATGAGGAGATCGAACAAGAAGATCTGTGAGTAACGTCTCCTTGAGTACATGCCTCAAACGCTCTTCCTATTGTTGAAAGCATTAAATCCCTGGCCTATACACCTTGCTTTATCCCTGTCACCGTTCATATTAGTCTTCCATAACTTACGCTCTCTTTCAGTGTGATATGGTTTAATCTGGGAAATCACCACGTACCACACTCGGGGGACATTCCCAACACTCTACAGCATACAAGCTCTAGTTCTGTCATGCTTGTGCCATTCAACTTTCATGACCGTGACGCCAGCCGTAAGAGCGCGCAGGGAGTTCGCGTGGATCTTGCCGGACAAAATGGGGGAACAGCGAAGGCCCAATTCTTTGGCCATCACTACGAACATGGTTTCGTGCTGGATGAGGTCAGTCGCCATCCTCCATTGTTAGGATTGACTGTGAACCACCAACTAACAATTTGATACAGAACCATGTGATTCCTAATTTAACCGCATATGGTGCCCAAGAGCATCACGTGAGAAAATTCCCCTACACCGAAGATATGCTGTCCATGTAAAATTTCATATATGTTGAATTAGGTACCTCTGTTCTCATATACAAAACGCCTACTTCCATGGGAAGGCATTTGGAGCAAAATGCTAAAGTGTGACCTTGTTGAGTTGACAGTTGTCAGCGGGAATTACACCTGTCCCGTCCCGTCGTTTGAATTCACTTTCTTCATATAGTAGCCACCTAAGGTATGACTTGCTTAGGGCTTAGCGCTACTTTATATGCCCTATAGTTTGAAGATCTAAGCAACTTGCTGCTCTTTATAAGACACGCTCATTTTACCATTGAATCTGACACCTATAAGGTTGTGGTATTAATCTACCGCGGTTCCTATCTTCCAACATGTTACGGACGGACATTCTAGTCACCAATCAGTTGCGGAGCCTTCAGTCAGCCTTACTGCCAACACAACAGCCCTTCCCATCTTTTTTCAATCCCTGTCGGTGATATGCAATCAACAAGAGACTCTGCGTGACGGTGGACGGATAGCTAGGGCTTTTGCCTAACTCGAAGCGAATAGGTCAAGCTCAGGCACACTAAATGCCTTGCTTTTACCGGAATGAATCGTCTGTCAACTCATATATCTGTTACCTCGACATGTCGGAATTTGCTGGCGAGGGGAGCTACTTGGGTAGAAGGATAGGATATCCTGACTGTTCAAATGTTGATTTCAAAGTGGTTACGCTTCTGGGTGATAGGCATTGCAAGCTGGATGTCGGATCGAGCGGTATCTCCGTTAAAATTGAAAGGGGCGGCGCGTCGGGCTGAAAGCAAATGCGCAGTAGTCGGTGGGGCCAGAGTAAAAGAAAGGGGGCGGCGATGAGTGCAAAATAGAGAGGCAGAATAATGGAAAAGTGAGAGAAAGGGAGGAGGAGCAGCGAAGAGGCAGAGTTCACGGATACTCCCCTTGACGAAAGGAAATTTGCGGAGTATCTGTCGGACATATGGGATCGATTAGCTACCAGGTGATCTTTTTCACAAACATCTTGTGGGAACGGGATGAGGCTCCTGATGTTGAACGAGTTTCTATGACCAGCTTTGCAGGGGCTTATTCAATCACCAGGCCCAATATTCCAAAGATGAGAGTTCATTTATTTGCTTTTCGTCTGGTTTGGACAGGGTCTCGAATACGATCCTTTCGATAGAAGCTTTCAAAAAAGCGCAAATAGATAGGGAAAACTTAGCTATTATATAGACCATGACAACAACTCCCAAGTGGAACTATATAACGTAATATCGAATCGATTTCCAAAATATGAACCAGCATCAGTCCACTACAACGTAGATAAGTTTCCTTCTTGACGTTGCTGCAACCCCCCACTCTATTTTGCACTCAATACACTGAAAATTCAAAATGAAATAGTCAGACATTGTGAGCCTGCAATGCAGTGAAGGGCTTAGTCTGTACATCCTAAGAGCGATGCCACTTTTTTAACTGTTTACAGACTTTATCAGGCTGCGGAACAATCGGAAGTAGATGCGGTCTGGAAGGTAGTCGAGGATGACTTCGAAACCGACGACGAAGAGTTCGGCGTTATCAAAGCGGAGGAAGACTTAGTGGAGGACGACTTGGTGGAGGATGGCTCGGTGGAGGATGACTTGGTGGAGGATGACTTGGTGGAGGATTTTAGGTCTGAGGCAGTGCACCGGCTGCTATGCTTAAGCCTATTATCCAATCTATATGCCGACTTGTCTCCCTAAAAATTGTAGAAGGTGATTACCCCGGTTTTTTCGACCTTAACCTATGCAGCTGGCGAATTGTTTTCTGTGCCGCAAGCCTCCGAGCTACGTATAGGGTAACCTAGATGAGTGCTATTGGCGACTTTGTCTAACCCTACAAATTCTTTAGTATATCTTTCTTGATTTGTACGCTAGGAATTTACTTACTTGAATATTCATCTCTATCAAGTTGGCTGAAGAATGCGGAAGACCCTATGTAGCTATAGTTGTTATAGGACCATATCGCGTATTGATTATCAATATCAATAATCTCAAGAGTGCCACCGAGGGATGCCTGTGTATACGTACTCGCGAGTATCACAATGAGAGAGAAACGCATTTTCTTTATTGTCCGGCGAACTTAGGAAGTTTGAAGGTATTTTTGCTCCGTCGTGTGCGCTTTTTGCTCTTGGTTCACGTATCTGGCGTTATCTCGCTTGCGTGTAGTCAAGCAAAAAATGGCGGAAGCAGTGGCTTTTATAGAGTTATCGAGATCTCCTGGACGCGATAAATCACTCACATTGCCAGGAAGAATGGACATTTCAAGCTTCTATTCAGCGAAGCTCGCAATCGAATATCCGCACCTTTATTTGGCCGCTGCTTTGATTCATACGCTCTAGCTAGGGTATGTTGCGTTGTTTAAACCGTCGGGTCTAAGGATTGTGTCTAGGCCATGGCTTTGTATTGGGCATTAGCGGGATACTGTTTCCTTTAGGCCCTAGTGCGATGTCGATAGTTCACTGTCATTCATTAGCTTTTAGATCAGCGAGATAATTTATGACTTATATGTTCTGGTAGCTAAAACTAGGGACGAACGGCAAAAAGTTGCGGTCCTTGCGCTTGTGTATTGTGGTCGAATGTCGGTTCTATTAGAATCGTATTGTCTTTAGGATCAGTAGAATTCTAGACGGGCTAGACTGAGATTTATATACTGTAGTGGGGAGATAGGCTCCCCACTACCACCAGTGCTCCTGTTTGCCTTGTGTTGTTTTATGTTGTTCATAAGTTATGTAAGCGAGCATTGTGATTTTGAGGTTACAAGTAGCAGATAGATACAGATTGAGAAGACACACTCCTACACCTCTCGGAATTCACTTCTTGGACAGTACTCCAGGACCCTTTTTGTATGCAAGATTGAGCATGAAGCCTAATTACGAGTGCTGAATCGACCCGTATGCCAGAGAGCATACAGCCTTGAGCGTTCCCCTCTTCAATACCTACGACGTATATATTCGCGCTTTTGCCTCGGGGATATATATAGGGGCTATACAGTAGATTAGCTTAGTCTACTGCTGTAGCGAAGAGATATCCTTATATAGGCACTTAGACCGCTAGCTAAAGTCTTGTCTACTTAGTCGGCTAGCTGGTTAGTATAGTGAATCTGCTAGGAAGATATCTCTCTTAGGCACTATCGGGCTTGTTAATCCTTGATATATCCTATAAATGTTAGTATAGAGGCAATTCAATTCTAGGTTAAAGGAGAGAACTTATTAAGTGACTTAGATATATACCTACTCGACTTTGCGTAGTTAAGTAATTGAATTGTAGAGTAAACTACTAGGGGTAGAGGACGTATTTATAGGCTTCTTAGGTTATCCTTTCGCCTATATACTATATACGCTACTTAGTAGAACGTATTAGCGGATACCTCTAAATTAAGGCCTATTGAAACCTATATCTTCTTATTACTGTAACTATTTGTAGCGATATTTTTATGCCCTTTGATACTCCGCGAGTAAGACAATTAAAAGTGGTATTAGGAAAAGAATGTTAAGTCGGTTAAGAAATATTGGCTTACCGGTGAATCCTCTACGTCTCGCTAAAATAAGGTACTAAGTATTATACAATCCGCAATAATAGGCTTATATTTTGTGTTCTGATACCTTACCTATAAGTGACTTAATATTGAATCACCGAAAAGCGCCTATAACTTTATACTCGAAATTATAGAATTTTTTCCTAGCCTTGCTTTAGTATAGAGTCTATCCGACTAGACTGCGGAAAGTGAGGTTATAGTAGGATATACTCGACCTATTAACCCGTTAAAGCTAGCCTAACATTGTTAACACTCAATTTTCGAACTTGTGACTATGAAAATACTTTAATAAAAAGAAAATATTTTTGCTTCTGTATTTCTTTGTTTAATGATGATAAGTTCTACAATATTCTATTTATCGGATTTCTGAGGCGTTTAACTAAAGGGAAAGGGGTGTCTGATTGAAATATATATCCTTAACAAGCGGTGTTCTCTGGCCCTTAATATCGCGAGTCTTGATTACTTCCCCTAATTAACTATCACTATTGTTAAATACACTATTAGTAGTCCGCTAAAAAGTAAAAAACTCTATTTAGTATTTGACTGCTTCGATTGACTGTTGTGAATTGTAAACCTAGTCTATAAACATTTGCGTCTATATAGTCTATTAGAGGCACAAAGGCCTGATAGAAATGGTATTGTTTATACCCTTGACTTTTTTCCTGCGAACAAAATGGATATACAATACGGCTCTATAGCCTAGGAAAATGAAGGAGATCAGTAGCCTAGTGAAATGCCAAACCTTGGCGAAAAAGACAAATCACAGGAAAGTTCCGACTATATCCTATTGGTAAGTGGAACGATTCGGCTTTAAACGCTTTTGCTGACCATTGCAGCCCTCTCCTTTGTAGTAGGAAGCAGAAACAAGACATACCCTGGCGACCGAGCTATTTCAACCTATTCTAAAGGCGCTAGCAGACCTCGAGCGCGACGATGCCAAGTTTGCCTTTCCCGCAGCTCACTTGCTGGACTCTGTTGACGACTATAGGAGCTATGCGTATTTAAGTATATGGATGGTCAGAAGCTATAGCAGGGCAACCTTGTCTTGAAGGAGGCTGGTACGCACCTAAGAACGAATAGGGACGGTCTTTAGCTTCGCCACGACAAATAGCTATCCCGGCTGCGCTCTTTTGAATAGGCCTTGAAATTATCCTGGCAGAGGCTGATTAGCGTACTCGATGACTGGAATCACCCTTTTAGAGTTGATCTGGCAGGGCCCTTGGATAACGTAAGAGAGGAGTGAGGGATCAGCTATTCAATAAAATCAGGAATTTCAAGAATGGCGGAAAATAGTTCATTCGATGATTCGAAATTAGATTGAGAAGAAATATGATCTCTAGACATCTGGACACCCGACTTATCTCGGAACATTGATCAGAAGCACCTCTCTCAATTTTTGTCCTTTGCTCTATTTGTTCAAAACGACTTCCTGAAGGGCAAGAGCCGCAGTGTAGAACCACTTTGTTTGCTCCTGGATAGAAAGAACTTTTGATAATAAAGGTGGTGGAGGGATTGGACCTCTACGTCCCCCCCAAGTCCTAACCCCTCTCCCCCCTGTAAGACAAATCTATGAATATATGTAGAATGCCTTCGGGTGGAATCGACGTAGCGCTCCCGATTTAAGTTCAGAATGTTGGGTATCAGACAATCCAAGAAAGAGACCCATTGCCTCAATCACCACCCGAGCTCTCCATATCCATTTTGCTTCACGAATAGGCAAGGATCTAACCCAATGGCTCACACGACCCATCCGCTTTTCATGTTCCCCTTCTGTCTCTGTAGGTTCCTTTGCGCGTTCGGCATCTATCTCATCCTCTAGAGCGTTCTGGCGGGTGGTATGATCTGGCACTTCGAGCTTGCGAACCGATTTGATCAGATTATAAGTCTGTTCAGTGCTTTCTTCCGCTTCTTCTTCATCAAGAACGTAGTCTTCAAGTCGTATAAGAGTTGTATCCTCATCTGGGTAGCACAAGCTCAACAACAAGGCTGGGAGAAACTCGATTTTTGGCTTCGCGGGAACGGTAGACTTGGAAATCGTGCCTTTTGGGCCTTTGAATCTTTGAGACGGCTTCTTTATGTGAGAATTGAGTGTGACATTTTTTTGATTGCGAGAAGATGCCTTTTGGCGGGCCTTTTGGCGTGTTTGTGCCATTGAGGTGGTTGAACAAGGTTTCCAAACTGATCATTTTTACTAAGACGAAAAGGATGAATGGGTTATGTAGACTGCAAAAACTGGGTTGGCGGCTTAAATAACTAAAGGTAACACAGGTATTAGTCATAGCTATCGGATGATTCCATAGAGATAGACTATGCTCCTAGGAACGAAATCTAAATAAATTCCATGTACTGTGGGTCCAAATCTATGCACTCGTCAGTTGGAGTCAGCTGCCAAGATTATTGTAAGGCGCTTGAGCAAAGGAGAAAAAGAGCTATCAGACTAGGCTAGGCTAGGCCATGGGTGGCGCCACTGGGCACCTAGTGTGTAAGACGTCGTAGGATTCAACATTGCAAGTTCCGTTTCAATTGCCAATAGCCTAGATTTGAGAAATATCATAGGGAACAATCAAGCAAAGAAGCCCAAGTACCTTCATGTCTGAGCTTGAGTTATGATCTACATCATATGGTTTACCTAATCAGCATGGTATTCTGAGGTCTAAAGAACAAGAGACATACCCAGAATGCTTGACAGAATTTGGGACAGTTAGTTTAGCACAAGAATTCACAGGTATGCTTTGCCAAACTAAAAAGGCGGGTACAAGGAGTGCTAAAGCCCTTGACAATATATGAAAGGGTACCATTACCATAGTATCTTATGTCGAGTACCAGGCATGGTGCATGGTAGGAATTACCAAGCCAATACAAACCGGAAAATCAATGGACCGCCATGATAACGGTACCATACAAAATTACATACATTGCTTAATCATCGATGTCCGTACAGATTGGAAAAACAACGGACTTTGTCATTTTAGTTAGTTAGAGAATTTTACATATGTCAATTTTGCATACGTTGTCGTACCCGTCTTATTTCTGTCAGTTATGAGCCCGGCTTCGTTCCAATTAAGATCTGTCTACAACATATAGACCATCTAAACACCTCGCTGTCGCCGATTTTTGGTGATTTGACAACAGTCAACCCCTGAATTGACGAAGCAACCCCTATTTCCTTCGAAGAAAAATCGGATTTTCGACAAATCGACAACAAATCAATTGAATATACACCATATTATCTCTCTCCGCGGCCTCCTCCCGCGTTATTTTGAAGGACACAGAATCATAGAATTCATAGCTCCCGTACATTAAAGCAATTGCAATTGCTCACGATATATAGGACCAATGCGATCCATTTCTAAAAGACGAAGAACGCCCTAAATTAGAGCCACCAACTAAGATCATCTCTATTGATAAAGCTATATCAAAATACAAAGACAATTGGTTCTATATTAGGCAATCCATAAAGTCAGATTAGGATACAAAGTATAAGGACTATCTAGCGAAAATAAAGGGATTACCACTAGTGGCATCGGCGATTAGACAGTTAGTTAACGACGCCTACCGGCTATTAATTGACGATCTAGAATTACCGTTAGATTTAATACTTAATCTCTACAAACGATTCGTACCTAAAAGCGATCCTACCTACAAAACTAGACTTCGCTAGCAATAGAGAAATCTAGATAGGGGCCTAGATCGGAGCACCGATATTGACAAATAGCTCCTAAATTAGCAGACGCTTCAATAATAGTGTAAGAAGGCTAAAATGCCTAAAGTAGATAACACAAAGAATCAATTCCTCGAAGCAATCTCTGTAATATTACCTAGATTCTATAAAACATAGGTTCTAAGGCTATAGGATAAAGGAGATATCCCCTTTACTAATATTATCAATCGGTATAGGGCTCACTAGAAGATCACCTATAGCAAGCTAGGTAGTCAAAGAGGTATTTCAAAGGCAGCTTTCTCGATATAGCAAGACCATAAAGAAGCTAAGCCTACTAAGTCAAAAATTGAAGACTTAAAGAATAAGCCCTATCTATATAGAAAAACTAAGCCTAGATACTATATACCATAGTTCTGTTAGGAGATATATAAAGAAAAAAGGCCTCCCGGCTTCTAAGCATCAATTGTATTAAAGCAAAAGTAGGATAAAGCTATAAAGGCTAATCCTAAATAGAAGGCAATTGTTAACAAAAAGAGAGTAAGTTTCCTTGCTAAATAGTAAGCGAATGCAACACTTAACAATAAAGCCTTTAGCTTCTTAATAACAGAGACGGTAGTCAAAACTAATACTATTATATCGACAAAAATCAAGGATCTTAAAGCCATAACTATACTTACAGAAGACAGGTAGGTAGTTAATATAGGAGCTTAGATCTATATATACAACAATCGAAGCTTATTTAGTACTTTTAAGAGCGTATAAAGCAATATTAAAGTAGGGGATACAAAGACAAAAGTAGCTAGTATAGGCACTATGGTTGTCTATAGAGTTAACCCTACTACTAGAAAAGCCGTCTAAATAAACCTCTTTTAAACGAGGTACTCGCCTAATTTCTATAGTAATCTAATATCCTATAGATTAATAATAAAGGGGGGACTATTAATAAATCTTAGGGCTAATTGCATTAAGACAATTGACGGCCACCGATAGATCTATAAGATCTACCACAATCAGAAGCTCTCATAACTCACCCAAGCAAAGGGGTTTATAAAAGCTTCAAATCTAATATCAAATTTGATACCTAAAATAACGTTTGTAACTACAAAAACATTATCAAAGGAGCCTAAATTAGAGGCTCTAATTAAGCTTTAGCATCAACGCTTAGGCTATATTAGTAAGGTACAAATTGTCAAATTAACAGAGATAACAGAGGGTATAACTATTAAAAGCAACCCAGGTAAAGAATTGTAGGTATATAAAGCTTATCAATTAGCAGATACACCAAAGCAGATCTCTCGCTAGAGGATAGGCTAGATATACAGTATACTAGAGAGAGTACACTTCGATCTAGTATAAAATAAGCCCGCCTACAACAGTTATATATAGATAACGTATTTCTACCTTAACGGAATAAGGTACTACTTCGTATTTACCTATATTAAGAAGAACGAATATTAAATAGTAGTTCGTAAATTCTTAGTATTGATCCGCAATTAGTTAAAGATCGAAATCAGGGTATTTTATTATAACAATAAAAGAAGCGCTAGTAATAAAGTCGAATCTATAATCGAAGACGAAGGGTATACTATTGAATATATACCTCCTAGCCTACTAGAAATAAACGGCCCTACCGAGAGATCTGGGGGAATGATAGTTAGGAATAGCAGAGTACTACTAAACAATACAAATCTACCCTATAACCTATAGCTAGAAACCGTATATATATTAGCATATATAATAAATCATACCCCTATAAAGGTAGGCGATAATTGGATTATTCTTTGGAAGGAATTGATACTTTATACAGCCCTAGACGGCCTAAAAGATTAAGTTGTCAACCTATTAAATATCAGAGTATATAGATACTTAACATACTCCAGATTGATTAAGAGAGTTCAATCTAATAAAATAGCTCTAAGAGCAGAAATAGGCTATCTTATAGGCTATATATCAAAAAGCCTATATAAGATATAGTTCTTATATAAAGGCCGCTCAAGCATAGGGAAAGTAGAGATTATAAGGGATACTATATTCGATAAATCGAGACAGTACTCTAGAACAAAGCCATTACTACAGTCAGAAGACGCAATTAGTACTATAACAAAGGGACTAAGCACTAAAGACTAGCCCCAAGTACTTTCAATAGAAGAAGCACAATCTAAACTAAGTATAGAAATATAGATACCAATATCAATTATATATATAGCTCTCAACGATAATATTGAATATAAAGAATAAGGCGTTACACTAAAGGCAATAAATAAAGAAGAAACCCCGGAATCTAGAGATACAGAGCAAATTGCAGCTCTAAGAAAAGATAAGGAGGAGATACCAAGGGTCCCCCCTTTAAAACAGATACTAGATTTACCTTTAACGCCTATATCAATAGTAGGGCCTATCTCAATAGTAGAGCTAAGAGATTAAGATCAAATCCCTAGAAGCTTCCCTATATTACCACAAAGGGTATTACCGCAAAGGGCTTCGCTACAAAGAGCATTACTACCAACAGCAATAACAGAGAGATCTCCTATACTACTATCTTCGCTAGATCCAATTAATATTATATAGTCAATCGAAACTAAAGGGGGAGAGGGAGATTAATATAATAAAGATAAAGTAGAGATAGAGCGTCAATTGCAATAAGAGATACAATATACGCCTACTCTAGAGCTAGAAAATCGGCCTACTAGAGAGATCTCTGCAACAATTAATAAATCTAACATCGTCACAAGCCCCAGAATACAAAGGCCAAAGACAGATCCAAACTACGCTATATATCTATTATTAGATAAATAGCTAGCCGAACCACTAAGTCTTCTATATACCTTCACAATAGGTATTACAAAGAAGCTTAATATACAAAACAGACTATATAGGGATCAAATACTACCACTACCAGAGAACTAACAGCAATTGAAACTTCACCTATTTACCAAGCAATTGAAGGCAGCGGCAGAGTTCGAAATTGAGACTTTAAAGGTTAAAGAAACCTACTCTTAGGTTACATTGCCGAACAAAAAGAATACCTAGATTTTGCTATTAAAATAGGTATTTATATACAAATTTGATACAAATAGTATACTCGAGAAGTTCAAAGTATAAATCTATATAAAAGGCGATCTATAGTGGTTAACTACTAAAGAAAAGAGAGCTACTACGCTAGCTATCAAAACAGCGAGAGTAGTATTTATATTAGTAGCAGCCTTCAATCTAGATATAATTCAGAGAGACGTTGTCACTATATTCCTGAATTCAATACTAGAAAGCGAGATATATACAAAGTGCCCTCCAGGCTTTAAAGCACTAAATCAGTACTAGCTACTATATAGAGCCCTCTATAGATTATATATATCTCCTAGATTGTGGCAGTAAGAAGCAACGAAGGCCCTAGTAAAACTAGGCCTTACCCTAGTGAAAGAAGATCTATACATTTTTACAATAATAGGTATTATCGTCTTTTTCTACGTTAATAATATTATTATTGTCAACCACCCTAAACAGACAAAAGAAGCCGCTTTACTAGATCAAAATCTAAAGAAGTAATAGGAACTTCGAGAACTAGATACAAGTTAGTTCTTAAATATACGTATTATACGTAACAGAGAGTAGAAAAAGCTCTAATTATACTAAGATAGCTATATTAAGAGCATAGCTAACAAATATAATCTTATTATAGAGAGAAAAATAGGGTCTCCCTTAGGAATTAAGCCTTTAGTACCCTACAATAGAGTAGCTACCCCGCAATAGATCTATAGTTTCTAGGCTAAGGTTAGATCTACGCAGTATACTACTATTATTATAAGGATAGATATAGCAAAAGCAATATCTAAAGTAGCGGAATTCCTTATAAATCTAGGACCAAAGTATATTGATACAGTTGATCGTATTATCCAGTATCTCTATAAGACACGCTTTTAGGCTATTAAATATAGCATCCGATCCACTACCAATAAAAACAAAAACCCTGATATTAACAATCCCAGAGATCCAAATAATCACCTAAGAAACCGGGATACAACCCTAACAATAGTGGCGAAATCGGTTAAATTTGCAAGCGATACGTCATTCAGAGACTATAAAGATCGAAAGAGCTCCGAAGGGTATATCTATAAGTTATACGGTAGCCCAATTGACTAAAAGGCCACTAAACAGAAGACTGTTACTATATCGACTACCGAAGCCGAACTACTAGCCTTAGCAGAGATAGGAAAAACCGTCCAGTAATAAAGAAGAGTGCTAAATACACTAGGTTTCCAACCAGATCACCCACTATCTATTATATACGACAACCAGCAAACAGTCGATTTGTTAACGAAGGAAGGGGCGACGATATATACAAAGCTTCGATATATCGATATCAATCGCTGCTAGATAAAGCAAGAAGTTAGCGTAGGATAAGTATATATAGACTAGATACTAACTGCTACAATATTAGCAGATAGGCTCACTAAAGCTCTTCCGAAATAGAAGTAGGCGCACTTCAGGGAGATAGTTAGAATGAGGGACATTAGTCACCTAATCAGTCATATAACCTCTAAAAACAAAGACTGATTTGCGAAAACTATATAAATCGACGATTTAGAACGAGATCAGTAGAAAAATCGACTAGGGACGGGTAAGACTAGAAGGAATCACTTACGAATCGCTTGCGAAGCAGTTAAGAGACAGTTAGAGAAGGCAGTTCTTAAAGTTCTGGAAACCTTCAAAAACTGGGGGGTATGTCGAGTACTAGGTATAGTGCATAGTAGGAATTACTAAGCCAATACAAACCGGAAAATCAATGGACCGCCATGATAACGGTACCATACAAAATTATATACATTGCTTAATCATCGATGTCCGTACAGATTGGAAAAACAACAGACTTTGTCATTTTAGTTAGTTAGAGAATTTTACATATGTCAATTTTGCATACGTTGTCGTACCCGTCTTATTTCTGTCATCTTACGCAAGTCCCAGAGACCATTTGATATGAGGGTATTTGTTGGAGAATCACGTGATCAATCACATGCATATCACATGCCTGTCACGTGACTCCGCTCCCAGGACTTTGAGATTCCGTAAGGATCGCATGGTTTTCATTAGGTAGTACTAATTACTAGCTAAATACATAATATATTACCTCAGCGCCAAGCAAGGGCTTGGTGCACGAAAAACCCCTTAGCAAGCACTTAGTAAGAATCAGTGCTTGCTACCAATAACTTGGCCGAGTGCCAAAAAGTGTTGCCTAAGGCACCTAGTAATTGCTGTCTTAGGCACCGAGCAGTATATAAACCCTGCAAACCGCTCGGGAGTATATCCCTCCCTACTAGACCTCGCTTGCCGCCCCGGAAGCTGTAAAATTGAGGTTATACAGACTTCCCGAATAGGTAATTAGTAAGGGCAAACGCGATAAGGAGTAGACAAAGGGCTTATTTAGTAGGGAGTGATAGAGAACCCTTATTATATAGGTTTATCTTACTCCTTTGTTTACTTAGTAAGCAACTTCCTTTGTTCCTACTAAGTGACTTATATTTAGCAAACAATCTGTCTAAGTATAAATACCCCTATCTTTCCTCTTAAAAAACTTTTTCCTCTTTCTATCTCTTAGTCTTCTCCCTATATTCTACTCTCTACCAATATCGATTAACTTATTAGTAAGTAATCTATCCCCTATCCCCTTATCCTATCTTTACTAGGTACTAACTTATTACTTATCGTAGTAACTATATCGTTCCCTATAGTAAACTTCCCTACTAGGCCCTCGTCCGACCCCGTTAACGCGCTAGTTACGGGTTTAGAGGGGAATACCTTCGACTTATAGTCGCTTAGTACTTTGTCTCTCTTATTAGTGCCTAAAGACTTACTTAACTTAGAGACCTTCTTTGCTAGAGTTTCGTAGTAATCTAGTAAGTCCTCCTTCCTCTTTTATACTTATTCGGCTTACTAACTAACTTTATATAGACGACTAGCCTCTATTCTCTCCGTTTACTAATATTAATACTAAGGATACTACCGAGCTGCTATTTAGCCTCGATAATACCCTATAGCTAGTCCCTCTCTAGGAAGTATAAGGTATACTAGCCGCGCTATAGGAGGAGTAGGAGAGAAACGGAGGTAAAGTAGACTAGCTATAAGTTGATAGACGATTCTAACTTTGTATAATTATATCTTATAACTATTAGGTGGCTATTATTGGCTAGTATATCGATACTGCTGCTCCTCTTAGGGAGGAGTATACCTAGTGCCGATATAGTGTTAGCTACTTTACTTCTTATCGGGTTATAGCCTTTAGTAAAAGCTCGGTAAGAAGCACTATAATTAGCCTAGGTTCCTATATATATTATTACTTCGTAGGTATAACCTATACTTGCTTATTGCGTACCGAGGCCCCTATCTAGGCGTTAGAAGCACTTTGTATATACTTCCCGGAGTTCTAGTACCTAGTTATAACTCTCTCTACTAGTTTGTCCCTTACCTAGCCTATTACCTAGCCCTCTTCTCGCCCCTCTACTCCCTTTACTACCCCTTATTCTACTACTTTACGCTTTTTAAGTTCTATATCTAACTGCTTATCCTATAAATGTTCTTATATTTCCCCCCTCTTTACTAATCTCCCTCTCTGCCCCTATATCGATTTTAGTAAAGGAGTTGTAGAGGATAGCATCCCCTTTACCCCTAAGTAGTATAGTATACTTACTCGTAAACTATTTAAGGCTTCCTTAGATATTAGGTTGCGGATAGAGTATTATTTAACGGAGGAGATAGTGTAGATATAGGTTAATATTAGTCTTATTCGGCGGGATTTGCGTAGTTTAAAGTCACTTTATAGGTAGGAAGCGATAGAATAGGCTATTGTTAGTAAGAAAGTAGATACTATTTAGGCTAGTTATATTAAAGACCTTTAGTTATTAACCTTACTAGTACTTACTAAATACTAAAACTCTAGTTCTAACAATGACTTTCTTATAGTCCTTTATAGATTGTCTCTTTATAGTATTTTACTATACTTTGTAGTACTTCTCTATACCTATTTTTAGTATATCTACTAGATATAAAACCTTTTCTATTAAGTAGTCCTTTATAGAGTATCTTCTATAGTATTTAGTAGTCTTTACTTACTAGCTCTCTTAGCTAGCTAGCTCTTTTAGCTAGTAAGTGGTATTCTGACTTATTGCGAGTCTATTATATATTGATATAGTCTATAGAAAAGATATAGAGAGTTATATTGTTATACTTATAGAGTATCCTCTATATACTGATCTCCTTAGCTATCCTTTTTAGGGATATTATTACTTTCTAGGCCTCTTTATAGGGCCTCTTCTACTCTTTTCTAGGTAGGTATCTAGTCTATTTACGGGATTTCTTCTATCTCTTCTTTAGTAGGTATCCAATCTACTTGCTAAGACTCTTCTACCCCTTTATAGGTAGGTATTATATCTTCTAGACCCTCTTCCTAGGTCTCTTCTACTTATTAGGTAGGTACTATAGCTATTTATAGCAGTATTTTATCTAGCGTATATACTATATCCTCTACTTCTAGTATAGGTACTATTTTCTTCGTCCTCTTAGTAGATAGTAGCTACTTCCTTGCTTTTACTATAATATATTATAGTGCCTCTTCCCTCCCTACTAAGTGTAAGTATACCCCTAAATACTCTATTATATCCTATTCTAACTAGGAGATAGTAGCTAATTTATAGTAGCTAGGCGGCTTTTCGGAATCGGTATTAACTACCTCGCTACTATTAAGTAGGTATCGGATATCTACTCCCTCTTATCGAAGCCGGTACTTACTACCCAATAATATCTATAACTAGTTAGGATTATCAATAAAGGTATTAATAAGCTGGTGACTATTCACTAGGTTCTTTAATACTTAGCTACCTAGCTTAGTAAGTATATATATACTGAGTAGGTAGGTCTTTAGAATCTTATATAGGCTAAATTACTATAACTTGAATTTCTACTTTGTTTTATTCCGAACTAATACCTACTTACCTAGTTATAGCAAGTAAGTAGTTACCTTCTTATCTTAGATCTTCTAGGCCTAGATAGCTTTATATAATAACCTCTTATTAGCCTCGGCCCTTATATAGTTAATAGCTATAATCTTACTATCTAGCTCTGCTAGGTCCCTAGCCGAGGTTACTGGCTCGGTATCGCCTAGTAAGCGAGGATAGGTCCTATATACTAGGTAGAAGGGGCTTCTGCCGGATATAGCGTACTCCCTAACCTAGATAGCGAATAGGGCTTAGGGCAAGTAAAGATCCTATACCTTAGTAGGCTTGCTTATATAGTATTTCGTAAGTATCTGTCCTAATAAGCTATTAAGGTTCTCTACCTTTCTATTCGTCCGCGGGTAGTATAGGGTTATTGTCCGATATTTTGTATTAATTAGCTTAATAAAGTACTCGATTAAGATAGCGAGTAGGTTTATACTATTATCTATTAAGAATTCTATAGATATATTATATATTGTAAAGATATTATTATAGAGGAACTTAGTGATAGCTTTCTCTATTATATCCGGTAAGGCCTTTATAAGTAGCTAGCTAGTACTATAGTCGATTGCTATTATAATCTACTGATTACCCCCTAGTATTATAGGTAGTAAGCCGATAAGGTTGATTCCCTACTTTTCGAATAGTTTAATACCCGTACTTACTAGGTAGTAAGACGCCTCTCGCTTGAAGTTCTTATTTCTCGATTTTGATACTTAGTAGTTCGTGTGACGATCTGAGCTTTAGGGATTTCTTCGACCGAGTAATTTCTGCCATCATGTACCGCCTGCAGGGATCTTTTCGACGAAACAGTTTGCATTGTTTGATTGATTGTGACAGGACCCCACAAAGGATCCTGTCTCGCAGGTTTCTTTCTCTCTTTTCCTTTCTTTCTCTATACTTAGTATTCTCGTTGAAATGCACTCTTTTGCTTAAAGAACTGGCTGGTAACATAATACTAAGTACCATTCTCAAACTTCACGAAGCAGTACGACTGTACGGACCACCACATTGTGATTGGTTCCGGTCACGTTTCACCCCACTTCCCGTTCCTTAGCATCGTACAAGCCAAGACTCGAACCGAACTAAACCGAAGTAAGTCTGGCCAATCAAAATAGTCGAGACTCGACGAAACCCGATAAACCACGGCAAGCAGCCGGTTGCTGCTATACCTAATGATGAAAATACCCCGGAGTATATAGTAGATGCTCCCGAACCGAAGACCCCGATCACTAAACCGATAAGATCAGTTGATACTGATAATAAAGATAAAGATAACGCTAGCGAAGGATCGTCTTCCCTACGTAAACGACTGATAAAGACTCCGTCGAAGGAGAGATTCCAAGAGCTTGCTCGGCAGTATAAGCGACTAGAGCAGGAGAACCAGAAGCTTAAGGACGAAGTAACAGTCCTTATAGCTAAGAGAGTTAATATCGATGATATAATAAAGGACCTCAAGATCGAGCGTGACGAAGCGATCGCTTATTATAAACATACAATTAGAGCTCGTAATAGTCTTACATACCAGCTCGTGAATCGTACCAGCGTACCGATTATAGAGGCTAGCCGGAAGACTACGAAGATGCTAGACACTCCGATACTTAGTGACGGCAAAGTAGTCTGATTTGAGACCTAGGAGACCGTGATACAACAGAAGCTCGAGGCAAACGCTAATCACTACCCGCTGCCTATATACCGCAAGCTTTACGTACAGAGTCGTTACGAGGGCAAGGCCCAGCTATATATTATACCCCGAATAAGTTCCGATTCTAGCAACCCGTACAGAGACGCGGAGGATATAATTGTTCACTTAAAAACTATTTTTGCGAACCCGAACTGACGTACTAAGGCATATACTATATACCACAAATTGATAATAAAGCCTAAGGATAACTTCACTAACTTCCTTACTAAATTTATGCAGCTTACTAAAGAGGCTACTGTGATTGAAAAAAACCGCAAACGTGATTTATACTCGAAGCTACTATACCTACTACAAAGCTAGGTAATATAGGCAGTTAACTAGGATACTATAGCATTCGAATTGTTCTCTAAGACCTATTAGAGTATATCTTACGAGATCAGTCTCTAGTAGGAGGCAAAGACTATATCCCGCGCGCGATCTATTACTGTTTCCGGTAGTAGTACGGGAACGACTACGAAGCCGATATATATTCCCTATATAAAACGCGAAGAAAGCTCTAACTCTAGAAGACTCTCGAACTCCGAGCGAGACACATTGATAAGAGAAGGACGATACTTTAACTACAAAGAGCAAGGATATATAACCCGTAAATATCTAAAAAAGAAGCTAGCTAGTACTATTGCTGTAGCTCACCCTTCTCCCCATATTATTGAACTTAACAATGAAGAGGACGACTAGGGAAAAGCCGATGTCTAGGCTAAGTCTCCTGCCTAGGTAGACAGAAGGTATCACTGTACTCGCTAGATTTATATAAGTTAATTAGCGGTCCTAGAGATAGTTTAGTTTTTAATACTAGACTGATATATAATAGACGCTCTTTCTCTATTTTAGCGCTTAGTGATACTGGAGCAGATAGATATATATTCTTAAACCAAGGATTAAGTGTGCTCCTCGGTAAACGATTTGGATTGAAAGAAGAAAGCATAGGATAAGAGTGTCCTATTCGAGGATTTAACAGAAAACTTAGTAAGCTGATCACGTATATTACTTTCCTTACGATATACATAGATAGCAGAGTGCAGCAGTAGGTCCTAATATTGATCGCTGACCTTAGGAAATATAACATAATTCTTAGAAGAAAATGGTTTGTAGATCATAACGTCCTTCTAGACTGCCGTCGGTACCGAATAATCTGGCTAGATAAGAAGACGCTCTTTGACGATATATTAAGCAAGATAGCAGTACCAATACCTATTACTATCCTCTAGAAACTAAAGCCAAATCCTAATTATCAAGCTGATACTGATCGACGAGACCGTCTTTTCGGCCGAAAAGAATCAAAGATAGAGGACGGTTATAAGTATATACATAAGTACTAGTACGGATACTAGCAAGTCGAGGATCAAAGAAAGATAAGTCGGAACCTAAATAATAAAAGCAAGATAATAACTCAAAAAATTCGGCACTTAGTAGATATACTACTAACAATTAATATCTGTGCGATTGGTAGAGTTGGGTTTAATCGACTATATAAGCGAGGGAAGGTTGATAAGAGGATTGAAACCTTCTCTACCTCACTTTACGAGATTGACTATATCATTGATATAAAAAGCGCTTAGATTGCAGACATCGAAATTAAAGAGATTAAGAAAACGCTCCCGAATAAGTACTATAAGCTTATAGAAGTCTTTTTAAAGAAGAAATCAGACGAGCTACCACCGTATCGACCCGGAGTCGACCATAATATTGTACTTAAAGCAGAAGCGCAGCCTAGATACTATCCCCTCTATAAGCTATCATTAGAGGAGCTAAAAGTAGCAAAGAAATACATTCTTAAGACTCTGTAAAAAGGTTTTATTATCCTAAGCTCGTCTCTATACACTTCGCCGATCCTGATAGTTAAGAAGCCTAATAGAGGATTACGCTTCTACGTCGATTTCAGAAGGCTAAATGCAATCACGAAAAAAGACTACTACCCCCTACTATTAATTGATAAAGTAATCTAATAAATAAGCAAAGCGAAGATCTATACAAAGCTTAATATATAGCAAGGATTCTACCGGATTCGACTGATACTAGAAGCTGAAGATCTTACTATATTCCGCACACAATATAGATCTTTTAAGTACAAAGTGACACTATTCGGACTAACAAATAGCCCTACTATATTCTAGAGATTTATAAATAACATACTCCGGGAGTATCTAGATAAATATACAATTGCCTTTGTAGATAATATCTTAATCTATAGCGAGAATATCGAGGATTATAAGCGATAAGTCAAAGAAGTGCTCTGTCGTCTATAGAAAGTAGGACTATAAGTTGCTTTACCGAAATCTGAGTTCTCGGTTAAGAAAACCAGGTTCTTAGGCTTTATTATAAGCACTGATAGTATTGCTATAGACCTAGTAAAGATCGACGTGGTCCGGTTATAGTTAGTACCGACTACTATAAAAGGAGTATAGTCGTTTCTTAGATTCTACAATTTCTATCGACGGTTTATTTAAGGATATAGCGCAATCTCGAAACCGTTATATCGACTAATAAGACAAGATATCTCTTTTGAATAGTCTATAAAATATAAGGAGAGTTTCCAGCGCCTAAAGCAGGATCTAGTTAGTACGCCGATTCTCTATTATTACGACCCGGCCCGACAGACTAGAGTTAAGACGGATATATCAAATAGAGTTCTTAGAGCAGTATTTACCTAGTACTATAAATAAGATGATTTCTAGCATCCTATAGCGTTCTACTTAAAGACGATATAACTAGCTGAATTGAATTACGAAGTTTGAGACAAAGAACTTCTAGTAATCATTCGTATATTAAAGGAATAGAGACCCGAGCTTAAAGGACTGTCATAAAAGGATTGTTTTAAGATCCTTACTAATTACTAGTCACTAGAATACTTTATAACGACCCGGCAGATGAATCAGCAATAGATAAGATAGAGTGAATTCCTATCATAATTCTACTTTACGATCAAGTACCGGCCTAGAAAGAGAAATATTATTACAGACGCTTTGTTAAGAAAAGAGACCCCTTATATAGACGAGAGCCGTAAGCTTATAATGCTACCGAAAGCTTATCTAGATAAAGGAGTGCTTCTAGCTCACTTAGCTCCTATAATACCAGAAGATATGGTTGATAAGACTATTGAGATTGTTAAAAGAGTCTGTAAGTCAAATCGTCAGAGCCTAGAACTAGAAGAGTTCCGATAGATAGTATAAGTAGGAGCTAGTTCTTGATAGACAATATAGGACGGATTGCTCCTTTATGAAGGACGACTCGAGGTGCCGGATAACGGAGATTTACGTGCTCGGCTACTTGATAAGATATACCGATAACCTTTGATAGCTTACCTAGGAATCGAAAAATTGAAGAAGCTAGTCGCGATAAGATACCATTAGTCCGGCTAGGTTACTGATGTAAAGCGATATATCGACAACTGCCTAATTTGCAAATATACAAAGGCTTAGAGAGATTGTATGCCTGGATTGTTATATCCTCTACCGATTCCTAAGAGGCCTTAGTAGTATCTCTCTATAGATTTTCGTTTATTCCTAAAGGATTATCACGGATACGACGCAGTATTTGTGATTATAGATCGATTAAGCAAAAGACCGATATCGATTCTATATCATAAGGAGACGAAGGCTAAACAGATAGCTTATCTATTTATTGATTATGTCATTCGAATTATAGGAATTCCAGAAACGATTGTATCCGACTGTAGAGGTTAGTTTATCTCTGAATTCTGGACAGAATTCTGTAGGATCCTCGGGATTAAGAGAAAACTATTAACTTTATACTACCCCTAGACTAATAGACAGAGTAAGATCGCGAATCAATATATAGCACAGAGATTACGTCTATATATTAAGCAGAATCAAGATAACTAGTCTGAGCTCCTACCGATAGTTAACTTTATAGTATCAATCCTTCCCTAGGATACAACGAAGAAATCTCTATTTTTTATAGAACGAGGTTACAAGCCAGCAATGACGTTTGACTAGAAAGATCGAGGATTATTAATATCGATACCGAATAAGGAGGAAGTAGTTCGTATACTCTCCGATTTGTAAGAGATTTAGACCTAGACAAAGGAACAGATCGCGAAATCACAGCAATTGTAGATTCGTCAAGCGAATAAGTATCGTCGAGAAGAGGATTTCGGAGTTAGCGACTTAGTGTTTATTATAACAAAGGATTGGCTTCTAGATCGACCTAGTAGGAAGCTTTTGTACCTAGTAAGTAGACTATATAAGATTATTAAGAAGATAGGTCATTCCTATAAGATAGATCTGCCGGAAGCGATTCAAGTGCACCCTGTCTTTCACCTAAGTAAGTTACGAAAGGCAGCTACAACAGAGCCCTTAGCAGGACAATATATAGATCCACCTCCACCAGTATAGGTTAGAGAGACAGCCGAGTAGGAAGTTAAGAAGATCCTAGATACTAGAACGCATTACCGGAAGCTATAGTACCGGGTACAGTGGTTAGGGCATAACCTCGATCTACAGTAGTATCCTGCCGGTAATATAAAGCATACACCAAAGAAGGTATAGGAATTTCATGCACAGTATCCTGCAAAACCCGGTCCTCCTATGCGCCTACAGGAGTGGCTTGATGCCGATGAAGAAGATCGAGTCCTTAAGGACCACGTTGATAACGAGAAGCTAGCATTCAGGGACTGAATGCATTTTTAGTCGGGGGTTATATAACAATCTAAGCTTTAGGGATTTCTTCGACCGAGTAATTTCTGCCATCATGTACCGCCTATAGGGATCTTTTCGACGAAACAGTTTGCATTGTTTGATTGATTGTGACAGGACCCCACAAAGGATCCTGTCTCGCAGGTTTCTTTCTCTCTTTTCCTTTCTTTCTCTGTACTTAGTATTCTCGTTGAAATGCACTCTTTTGCTTAAAGAACTGGCTGGTAACAGTTCGGGTAGAGATATACTATTTCCTTAATATCTTACCGGATACTAGGCTACTAAGTATAGGTACGGAGTACTCTATATAGGCCCGGGTAGCCTAAGTACCTATATTCTTCGTATATTCTTCTTAGGAAGTCCTTCTTAAAGGGTAGTTCTAGGTATAGGGCGGAGGATCTATCCCTATATAGGTAAGTAAGCTTTGTATTCTCTTCTTATATTATAGCTATTAGTAAGGGCGATTCGTATATCGCAAGCTTACTAGTCTATTATATAACTTCTTAGCGAAGCGACTTATTATCCGGTAGGCTACCGGTAGATAAGTATTGAATAGTAGCGGTATACTATTCGGCTTTGTCGAAGCCGCTGACTTTTGTTATTATATTCAATCTTCCCTAAGCGGGAGCTCCTTAAGCTATATTAGCTAGCCCCTCCCCTAGGAAGTCGGGGTACCGGCTAATAGTATTAGGTATAACCGCTTCCTCCCCCTTCCTATACCGGAGCTTAAGGTCGTATATTTAGAACTTATCGACCTATTAGGTAAGTTGCTTGCTATATACCCGTGTTATTATAAGGTATTAGAGGCCTTTATAGTCGGTAATAACAGTAGTCCTTATCCCGTTCTCTAGGTACCTATCCTAAGTATATAGTACTTCCTTGATTATAAGAAGTTCCTTCTTATATACTAGGTAGTTTAGTTCCGCGCCTCTTAACTTACGGCTGTCGAAGGTAATTAGGTATATCTTCCTATCTTCTCCTACTTAATAAAGTATAAAGCCGATCGCCTATTTAGAGGCGTTAGTCTCGATCGTAAAGGGCTTTGTCTAGTTAGGCTAGATAAGTATAGGTATACTAATAAGTACCTCCTTTAAGTATATAAAGACTACTTTATATTACTTAGTCTAAGCGATTAGGTAGAACTTTTGCTTATATAGCTTTTTGTCGGCTTTCTTTATTAGGTTATATAATACTATTACTATCTTAGCGAAGTCTTTAACAAAGCACTAGTAGTAGATAGCTAGGCCTACAAAATAGTATATTTCGTTAACGTTCTTCGGCTGGGGCTATTCCTTAATTATATCTAGTTTTATAGTTATAGCCTTTACTTAGCCGTTCCTAATAATATACCCGTAGAATTCTAGCTTCTTAGTAGCGAATATATACTTCTTCGGCTTTACGTAGAGCTTCTATATACGTAAGTATTAAAGCACTTCTTCTAAATATATATAATACTCCTCTAGTGTCTTAGAGTAAACCAGTATATCGTCTAGATATACTATTACTGACTTACTAAGGTATAGTCGGAGTATCTTGTTTATTAGCGTCTAGAAGATTGCTAGCGTATTATAGAGCCCGAAAGGTATAGCTCGCTATTCGTACTTACCCTAAATAATATTAAATACTATCTTTAGTATAGCCCCTTTCGCTATCTATACTTACTAGTACCCTATAACCAAGTTAATCTTTAATAAGTACTTAGCTTAGCCAATAATATCTAATAAGTCTTAGATCCTCGGGATAGGGTATCTGTTCTTAGCGGTAAGCTTATTAAGGGCCTAATAGTCGATATATATCCTCTATACGCCTTTAGGCTTCTTGACAAACACTACCGGGAAGCCCTATAGGCTAGACAATACCTAGATTAACCCTCTATCTAGTAAGTCCTTTACTTACTTCTATAGCTCTTTAAGCTTCTTATAGGATAGGGGGTAAGCATTTATATTTACTAGGTTAGCGTCGCTAGTATCTATATCGTAGACAAAGCTATATTCGGGGGGTAACTCTTTCGGTAAGTCGTTAGGGAAGATATCGGCGAACTTCTCTAGCAACCTAGCTAGGCGAGGGTCGCTTATTAGAGTAGTAAGGCCCTTATAACTCGTAATATAGAAGACTATATACTCGGTATTCTTATCCTTTAGGGCCTAATAGACGTCCTTTTTCGTTAATAAGTTTAGGGTCCCTTTCTCTTCCTTCTTTAATACTCGGTAGTCTACTACCTATACTTTATATATCCTATACTAGTCAGAAAGCTATATTCTTTTTATAGGGAAGCTAACGTAAGGATTATATAGGTATAAAAAGTTATTACCGAGCACTATATCGTACCCTTCTATATTGACTGCTTACACTATTTTCACTCTAGTCTACTTACCGAGACGGACTACTAAGTTTATTATTCCCTTCGTATATAGGGTCTCGCCGTTCGGTAGCGATACCGGGAGCGATCTATACTTATCCTACCTTCCGCCTAGGCGGCGAGCGGTTTTTATAGATACGAACGTATAGCTTACTCCGCAATCTAATAGTATATAGTAAGCGATTAGGTTCCTAGCTAATATAGGGCGATAGAGGGAGCTATCGAAGAAGTTAAGGTCTTCCCCGAGGGCGTTTAGCCTTATCGTCGCTCTTTCTATATACTATTCCTCCTAGGCTTAGCTAAGCCAGTTATACTATTTATCAGGGCGATATAGCTTAGCGAGTAGGCTAGTAAGCTTATCTAGGCTTACTAGCCCTAGCCTTTTCTCTCTATATTATTCCTAGATAGGCAATCCTATTTTAGGTACCCTTTCTTACTATACTTATAGTAAGTTCTTTTCTCTCGTATAACCGAGAGATCTATAGTATTAATAGCTAGGGCGGTTCGCCTACTTCTTAGATACTATATAAGGCGGCTATACCCTATTGCTTCCTAGGCAGACCGCTTAAGTTCTAGTAAGAGGTTAATAGCGTCCTTAATACTAGTCTTAGGCCTACCTTACTATCTAAACCACTCTACGCGGAAGGTAGGATTCAGTCCTAACACTAGTGTGATCCCACATGGTGGGGCACCTACATATATATACCACTACAACAAGTCAGTTCCCATGAACTGACTTTGTTATGACCTTTTGGTCTAATAGGTAACCATGCGGAGCAGTGGCCGTCGGATCTCACTAGTTATAGGATATATCCTCGCTCTAAAGGGCTTTCTAACAAATTGCGAGAGAGTTCTAGTAAGACCGTATAGTACGTAGATAGGGAGTTATTCCCTTACTACTTATAAGTATACTCGCGTAAGCGGTCTAACTCCGCCGTTTTCGGTTCGAATTTAGTTCGAATCTAGGTTTTAAAACCTTCCTAAGTCACGATTCGCTCGCCTAGGCCAGCGTCTACTTACTAATTCGCTATTCTCTACTTTACATATACGTCTCTAGTTAGTAGGCCGGAAGCGAAGGCTAGCTTATAGGCCTTATCGTCGCTTCGGCCGCTTACTATTTAGCGGCGTATAAAGTAGTCGGCGATATTATACAGCTAGTAGTTTATAGCGTTGCCCTTCTAGCTACCCTAGTACTTAGCCGGTTAGCCTAAGTCCTTAAGGCGGCTAGCGATTTCTACTAGGTAGAGGTCAGTTCTTACCCTAGGGTTTTCCGGGTTCTAAGTAAGGCCTAGGTCGAATAACGTCGATATTATAACGATAGCTTTATACTGTACCGCTATTATTTCCGGGTTATCGGCTACCTATTAGAAGATCGCTATACTCTATAGGGGCCCCGGTAAGCGATCAAACGCTCTTTATATATTCGGCGGTAAGTATACCCTAAAGACTTCAGGCGTTACTATCGGACTTACTACCGGGGGTATTTCCGCTTACGGGAGCTATTGTTACCAGCCAGTTCTTTAAGCAAAAGAGTGCATTTCAACGAGAATACTAAGTACAGAGAGAGAAAGGAAAAGAGAGAAAGAAACCTGCGAGACAGGATCCTTTGTAGGGTCCTATCACAATCAATCAAACAATGCAAACTGTTTCGTCGAAAAGATCCCTACAGGCGGTACATGATGGCAGAAATTACTCGGTCGAAGAAATCCCTAAAGCTCAGATCGTCACATAACCCCCGACTAAAAATGCATTCAGTCCCTAAATGCTGGCTTCTCGTTATCAACGTGGTCCTCAAGGACTCGATCTTCTTCATCGGCATCAAGCCACTCCTGTAGGCGCATAGGAGGACCGGGTTTTGCAGGATACTATGCATGAAATTCCTATACCTTCTTTAGTGCATACTTTATATCACCGGCAGGATACTACTATAGATCGAGGTTATGCCCCAACCACTATACCCGGTACTGTAGCTTCCGGTAATACGTTCTAGTATCTAGGATCTTCTCAACTTCCCACTCGGCTGTCTCTCCAACCTATACTAGTAGAGGTGGATCTATATATTGTCCTACCAAGGGCTCTATTATAGCTGCCTTTCGCAACTTACTTAGGTAAAAGATAGGGTATACTTAAATCGCTTCCGGCAGATCTATCTTATAGGAATAACCTATCTTCTTAATAATCTTATATAGTCCACTTGCTAGGTACGAAAGCTTCCTACTAGGTCGATCTAGAAGCCAATCCTTTATTATAATAAATATTAAGTCGCTAACTCCGAAATCCTCTTCTCGACGATACTTATTCGCTTAATAAATCTACAATTGCTATGATTTCGCGATCTGTTCCTTTATCTAGGTCCAAATCTCTTATAAATCGGAGAGTATACGAACTACTTCCTTCTTATTCGGTATCGATATTAATAATCCTCGATCTTTCTAGTCAAATATTATTACTAGCTCGTAACCTCGTTCTACAAAAAATAGAGATTTCTTCGTCGTATCCTAGGGAAGGATTAATACTGCAAAGTCAACTATCGGTAGGAGCTCAGACTAGTTATCTTGATTCTACTCAATATATAGACGTAATCTCTATACTATATATTGATTCGCGATCTTACTCTGTCTATCAGTCTAGAGGTAGTATAAAGTTAACAGTTTTCTTTTGATCCCGAGAATCCTATAGAATTCTATCCAGAATTCAGAGATAAACTAACCTCTACGATCGGATACAATCGTTTCTAGAATTCCTATAATTCGAATAATATAATCAATAAATAGATAAGCTATCTATTTAGCCTTCGTCTCCTTATAACATAGAATCGATATCGGTCTTTTGCTTAATCGATCCACAATCACAAATACTGCGTCGTATCCGTAATAATCCTTTAGGAATAAACGAAAATCTATAGAGAGATACTACTAAAGCCTCTTAGGAATCGGTAGAGGATATAACAATCTAGGCATACAATCTCTCTAAGCCTTTATACGTTTACAAATTAGGCAGTTATCGACATATCGCTTTATATCAGTAACCTAGCCGGACCAATAGTATCTTATCGCGACTAGCTTCTTCAATTTTTCGATTCCTAGGTAAGCTGTCAAAGGTTGTCGGTATATCTTATCGAGTAGCCGAGCACGCAAATCTCTGTTATCCGGTACCTCGAGTCGTCCTTTATAAAGAAGCAATCCGTCCTATATTGTCTATCGAGAACTAGCTCCTACTTATACTATCTATCGGAACTCTTCTAGTTCTAGGCTCTAACGATTTGACTCACAGACTCTTTCAACAATCTCAATAGTCTTATCAACCATATCTTCTAGTATTATAGGAGCTAAGTAAACTAGAAGCACTCCTTTATCTAGATAAGCTTTTAGCAGTATTGTAAGCTTACAGCTCTTATCTATATAAGAGGTCTCTTTTCTTAACAAAGCGTCCGCAATAATATTTCTCTTTCTAGGCCGATACTTAATCGTAAAGTAGAATTGTGACAGGAATTCACTCTATCTTATCTATCACTAATTTATCTACCGGATTGTTATAAAGTATTCTAGTGACTAGTAATCAGTAAGGATCTCAAAACGATCCTTTTATAATAGTCCTTTAAGCTCGGGTCTCTATTCCTTTAATACGCGAATAATTGCCAAAGTTCTTTATCTCGAACTTCGTAATTCAATTCAGCTAGTTGCATCGTCTTCGAGTAGAACGCCACAGGATACCAGAAATCATCTTATTTATAATACTAGGTAAGCACTGCTCTAAGAACTCTATCTAATATATCCGTCTTAACTCTAGTCTATCGGGCCGGGTCGTAATAACGGAGAATCAGTATACTAACCAGATCCTACTTTAGGCGCTAGAAACTCTCCTCACATTTTATAGACTATTCAAAAGGGACATCTTATCTTATCAGTCGATATAACGGTTTCGAGATTGCGCTATATCCTTAAATAAACCGTCGATAGAAATTGCAGAATCTAAAGAACGACTACACTTCTTTTACAATAGTCAGTACTAACTATAACCGGACTACATCGATCTTTACTAGGTCTACAGCAATACTATTAGTACTTATAATAAAGCCTAAGAACCTAGTTTTCTTAACCGAGAACTCAGATTTCGGTAAAGCAACTTATAGTCCTACTTTCTATAAATAACAAAGCACTTCTTTGACTTATCGCTTATAATCCTCGATATTCTCGCTATAGATTAAGATATTATCTATAAAGGCAATTATATATTTATCTAGATACTCCCGGAGTATATCATTTATAAATCTCTAGAATATAGCAGGGCTATTTGTTAGTCCGAATAGTATCACTTTGTACTTAAAAGATCTATATTGTATACAGAATATAGTAAGATCTTTAGCTTCTAGTATCAGTCGAATCCGATAGAATCCTTACTATATATTAAGCTTCGTATAGATCTTCGCTTTACTTATTTATTAGATTACTTTATTAATTAACAGTAGGAAGTAACAGTCTTTTTTCGTGATTACATTCAGCCTTCTAAAATCGACGCAGAAGCGTAATCCTCTACTAGGCTTCTTAACCATCAGGATCAGCGAAGTATATAGAGACAAGCTTAGGACAATAAAACCCTTTTACAGAGTCTTAAGAATATATTTCTTTGCTGCTTTTAGCTCCTCTAATAACAGCTTATAGAGAGGACAGTATCTAAGCTACGCTTCTGCTTCAAACACAATATCATAGTCGACTCCGGGTCGATACAGTAATAGCTCGTCTAATTTCTTCTTTAAAAAGACTTCTACAAGCTTATAATACTCATTCAGGAGCGTTTTCTTAATCTCCTCAATTTCGATATCTACAATCTAAGCGCTTTTCATATCAATAATATAGTCAATCTCATAAAGTAAGGTAGAGAAGGTTTCAATCCTCTTATCAACCTTCCCTCGCTTATACAGTCGATTAAACCCAAATCCACCGATCGCATAGATATCAATTATTAGTAATATATCTACTAAGTACCGAATTTTTTGAGTTATTATCTTACTTTTATTATTCAGGTTCCGACTTATCTTTCTTTGATCCTCGACTTACTAGTATCTGTACTAGTACTCACATATATACTTATAACCGTCCTCTGTCTTTAATTCTTTTCGGCCGAAAAGATGGTCTCGTCAATCAATATCAGCTTAATAATTAGGATTTAGCTTTAGTTTCTAAAGGATAGTAGTAGGTATTAGTACTACTATCTTGCTTAATATATCGTCAAAGAGCGTCTTCTTATCTAGCTAGATTATTCGGTACCGATAGCAGTCCAAAAGGACATCATAATCTACAAACCATTTTCTTCTAAGAATCATATTATATTTCCTATGTTACCAGCCAGTTCTTCAAAGTAAAAGAGTGCATTAAACGAGAATACTAAGTACAGAGGGGGAAAGGGAGAAGAAGAGAGGAAACCTGCCTAGCAGGACCTTTGTGGGTCCTGTCCTATCTCCTCATACAAACCATGCAAACATCTACGAGGCGAGGCGAGGTCACGTGACGGAGAACTAAGACAGCCAGTCGCGGCAGAAAGTACAGTCCAGTCTAGATCGTCACATAACCCCCGACTAAAACTACATTCAGTCCCTAAATACAGGCTTGTCGTTATCAATATAATCCTCGAGGACTCGATCTTCTTCGTCAGCATCCAACCATTCCTATAAGCGTATTAGGGGACCAGGCTTCGCAGGATATTGTGTATAGAATTCCTATAATTTCTTCGGCGTATACTTCATATTACTAGTAGGATACCATTGTAAATCGAGGTTATATCCAACCCATTATACTCTATACTACAGCTTCCGGTAATACGTCCTAACATCCAGGACTTTTTCGACTTCCCATTTATCTGCCTCCCCAACCTATATTAGCGGAGAAGGGTCCATATACTGTCCAGTCAGGGGCTCTGTCGTCGCTGCTCTCCGTAATTTGCTTAGGTAGAAGATAGGGTATACCCGAATAGCCTTAAGAAGATCCAATTTATAGGAATTACCCACTTTCTCGATAATCCTATATAGCCCGCTAGCTAGATACAAAAGCTTCCTACTTAGTCGATCTTAAAGCCAGTCCCTTATCGTAACAAATACTAAGTTACCAACTCCGAAATCCTCCTTATAACGATACCTATTCGCCTATCGAATCTATAATTCCTATAACTTCGCAATTTGTTCCTTCGTCTAAGTCCAGATCTCTTGTAGATCCGAGAGTATCTAGATCGCCTCTCGTTCATTCGGTATTGATATTCCCTAATCCTTCCAGTCGAATATCATTACTAGCTTATAGCCCCGCTCTACGAAGAACAGAGACTTCTTCGTCGTATCTTAGGGAAGGATTAAGACTACAAAGTTAACCATTAATAACAACTCAGACTAGTTATCTTAGTTCTATTCGACGTATAGACGTAGTCTTTGGGCTATATATTGGTTCGCGATCTCACTCTATCCGTCTGTTTGCGGATAATACGCAGTCGAAAGTTTCTGTTTAATTCCTAAGATCCTACAGAACTTAGTCCAGAATTCTAAGATAAACTATCCTCCGCGATCCGATACGATTGTCTCTAGGATCCCTGAGATACGCATAATATAATTAATAAATAACTAGGCCATCTGCTTAGCCTTTGTTTCCTTCTAATATAAAATAGAGATTAGTCGCTTACTTAGACGATTAACAACCACAAACACTACATTATATCTATAACGATCTCTCGGGAACGAGCGGAAATCCATTGAAAGATACTACTAAGGACGCTCTGGAATCGGCAGAGGTCGCAATAGTCTAGACGTACGATCTCTCTAAGCCTTTATACGTTTACAGATTAAGCAATTGTCGATATATCGCTTTACGTTAGTTACCTATCTATACCAATAGTATCTTGTCGCGACTAGCTTCTTCATTTTCTCGATTCCTAGATACACTGTTAAGGGCTATCGGTATATCTTATTAAGCAGACGAGCACGCAAATCTCCGTTATCCGGCACCTCGAATCGTCCTTCATAAAGGAGCAATCCGTCCTATATCGTCTATCGAGAACTCTCTCCTACCTAAGCTATCTATCGGAACCTATCTAGCTCTAGACTTTAACGATTAGACTTATAGACTCTTTCAATAATCTTAACCGTCTCGTTAGCAGTCTCTTCTAGCGTTAAAGAAGCTAAGTAAGCTAGTAGTACTCCTTTATCTAGGTAAGCTGTCGGCAATATTATAAGCCTACAACTCTTGTCTACGCAAGGAGTCTCCTTCCTTAACAAGGCGTCCGCAATAATATTCCTTTTTCCGGGCCGGTACTTAATCACAAAGTAGAATTGCGATAGGAATTCACTCTATCTTACTTATTGCTGATTTATCTGCCGAGTCGTCATAAAGTATTCTAATAACTGATAATCAGTAAGGATCTCAAAGTGATCCTTCTATAACAGTCCTTTAAGCTCGGGTCTCCATTCCTACAATGTACGGATAATTGCTAAGAGTTCTTTGTCTCGGACTTCGTAATTCAATTCTACTAGCTGTATTGACTTCGAGTAGAACGCTACCGGATACCAGAAATCATCTTATTCGTAGTACTAAGTAAGCACTGCCCTAAGAACTCCATCTAATACGTCTGTCTTAACTCTAGTCCTCTGTACTAGATCATAATATCAGAGAATCGGTATATTAACTAGATTCTGCTTTAGGCGTAGGAAAGCTTCTTCATACTGTATTAACCACTCAAAGGGAACGTCCTATCTTATCAACCGATATAATAGCTTCGAGATTATACTGTATACCTTAATAAATCGTCGGTAGAAGTTATAGAATCTAAGGAATAACTATACTTCTTTCACTATAGTCGGCGCTGACTATAACTAGATCACTTCAATCTTTGCTAGATCTATAGTAATGCTATCAGTGCTTATAATAAAACCTAAGAACTTGGTCTTCTTAACTAAGAATTCAGATTTTAGTAAAGCAACCTATAGTCCTACTTCCTATAGACGACGGAGTACTCCCTTAACTTATTATTTATAATCTTCGACATTCTCGCTATAGATCAAGATATTATCCACGAAAGCGACTGCATATTCATCCAAACACTCTCGGAGTATATCATTCATAAATCTCTAGAACGTAGCTAGGCTATTTGTTAGTCCAAATAGTATCACTTTGTACTTAAAAGATCCATATTGTATACGGAATGTAGTAAGATCTTCAGCTTCTAGTATCAGTCGAATCCGATAGAATCCTTACTAGATATCAAGCTTCGTATAGATCTTCGCTTTACTTATTCGTTAGATCACTTCGTCAATTAGTAGCAGAGGGTAGCAGTCTTTCTTTGTAATTGCATTCAACCTTCTGAAATCGATACAAAAACGTAGTCCTCTACCTAGCTTCTTAGCTATCAAGATCGGCGAGGTATATAGAGAGGAACTTAGAACAATAAAACCCTTCTGTAGGTTTTCAAGAATGTATTTCTTTGCTGCTTTTAGCTCTTCTAATAACAGCTTGTAGAGAGGATAGTATCCCGGTTAGGCTTCAGCTTTAAGCACAATTTTATGGTCGACTCCGGGTCTATAAGGTAGCAATTCGTCTAACTTCTTCTTCGAGAAAACTTCTGCAAGCTTATAATACTCTCTTAGTAGTGTCCTCTTAATCTCTTCGATCTCTATATCCTAGATTTAAGAGCTCTTGACGTCAATAATATGGTCAATCTCGTAAAGTAAGGTAGAAAAGGTTTCGGTCTCTTTGTCAACCTTTCTACGCTGATGCAATCGGTTGAACCCTATACTACTAATAGCACTGATGTTAATTGTCGGTAGTATCTCCTCTGGACGTTAAGTCTTTGAAATCATCGTCTTACTTTCATCGTTTAGGTTCCGGCTCATCTTTCTTTATTCCTCGACTTGCTAGTATCCGTACTGGTGCTTACGTATATACTTATAACTGTCCTTTGTCTTTGATTCTTTTTGACCGAAAAGACGGTCTCGTCGATCAGCATCAACTTGATAATCAGGATTTAGCTTCGGTTTCTAGAGGATAGCAGTAGGCGTTGGTACTGCTATCTTGCTTGACATATTATCAAAGAGCGTCTTCTCATCTAGCTAGATCATTCGGTACCGACGACAGTCTAGAAGGACGTCATGATCTATAAACCATTTCCTTCTAAGAATCATATCATATTTCCCGAGGTCAGCGATCAATATCGGGACCTACTGCTGCACTCTGCTATCCACGTATATCGTAAGAAAAGTGATATACGTGATCGGCTTGCTAAGCTTTCCGTTAAATCCTCGAACAGGACACTCTTATCCTATACTTTCTGCTTTCAATCCAAATCGTTTACCGAGGAGTACACTTAATCCTCGATTCAAGAACACATATCCATCTACTCCAGTATCACCAAGCGCTGAAATAGAGAAAGAGCGTCTATTGTATATCAGTCTAGTATTGAAAACTAAACTATCTCTAGGACCGCTAATCAACTTATATAAATCCAGCAAGTACAATAATACCTTCTGTCCACCTAGGCAGGAGACTTAGCCTAGGCATCGGCTTTTCCCTGGTTGTCATCTTTATCGTCAAGTTCAATAATACGGGGAGAAGGGCGAGCTATAGTAATAGTACCAGCTAGCTTCTTCTTCGGACATTCACGGGTTATATATCCTTACTCCTTACAGTTAAAGCATCGTCCTTCTCTCATCAATATATCTTACTCGGAGTTCGAGAGTCTTCCAGAGTTAGAGCTTTCTTCGCGTTTCACATAGGGAATATATATCGGCTTCGTAGTCGTTCCCGTACTACTGCCAGAAACAGTAGTAGATCGCGCGCGGGATGTAGTCTTTGCCTCCTACTAGAGACTAATCTCGTAAGATATACTCTAATAGGTCTTAGAGAACGATTCGAATACTATAGTGTCCTAGTTAACTGCCTATATCACCTAGCTTTGCAGTAGGTATAGCAGCTTCGAGTACAAATCACATTTACGGTTTTCTTCAATCACAGCAGCCTCTTCAGTAAGCTGCATAAATTCAGCAAGGAAGTCAATAAAGTCATCCTTAGGCTTTATTATCAATTTGTGGTATACAGTGTATACCTCAGCACGTCGGTTCGGGTTCGCAAAAATAGTTTTTAAGTAAACAATTATATCCTCCGCGTCTCCGTACGGGTTGCTAGAATCGGAACTTATTCGGGGTATAATATATAGCTAGGCCTTGCCCTCGTAACGACTCTGTACGTAAAGCTTACGGTATATAGACAGCGGGTAGTGATCAGCGTTTGCCTCGAGCTTCTGTCGCATCACGGTCTCCTAGGTCTCAAATCGGACTACTTTGCCGTCGCTAAGCATCGGAGCGTCTAGCATCTTCGTAGTCTTCCGGCCAGCCTCTATAATCGGTACGCTAGTACGATTCACGAGCTGGTATATAAGACTATCACGAGCTCTAATTGCATATTTATAATAAGCGATCGCTTCGTCACGCTCGATCTTAAGGTCCTTCATCATATCATCGATGTCAACTCTCTTAGCTATAAGGACTATCACTTCGTCCTTAAGCTTCTAGTTCTCCTGCTCCAGTCGCTTATACTACCGAGCAAGCTCTTAGAATCTCTCCTTCGACGGAGTCTTTATCAGTCGTTCACACAGGGAAGATAATCCTTCGCCAGCATTATCTTCATCTTCATCATCAGTATCAACTGATCTCATCGGTTTAGTGATCGGGGTCTTCGGTTCGGGAGCATCTGCTATATACTCCGGGGTATCTTCATCATCAGGCATAGCAGCAACCGGCTGCCTACCGCAGTTCATCGGGTTTCGTCGAGTCTCGACCATTTTGATTGGCTAGACTTACTTCGGTTCAGTTCGGTTCGAGTCTTGGCTTATACGATACTAAGGAACGGGAAGTAGGGTAAAGCGTGACCGGAACCAATCACAATATGGTGGTCCGTACAGTCGTACTGCTTCGTAAAGTTTGAGAATAGTACTTAGTATTATATTACCAGCCAGTTCTTCAAAGTAAAAGAGTACATTAAACGAGAATACTAAGTACAGAGGGGGAAAGGGAGAAGAAGAGAGGAAACCTGCCTGGCAGGACCTTTGTAGGTCCTGTCCTGTCTCCTCATGCAAACCATGCAAACATCTACGAGGCGAGGCGAGGTCACGTGACGGAGAACTAAGGCGGCCAGTCGCGGCAGAAAGTACAGTCCAGTCTGGATCGTCACATCCTAAGGTTAGCGATCAACATTAGGACCTACTACTGTACTCTGCTATCTACACACATCGTAAGGAAAGTAATATATATAATCGGCTTACTAAGTTTTCCGTTAAATCCTTAAATAAAATACTCTTATCCTATACTTTCTTCTTTCAATCTAAATCGTTTACCGAGGAGCACACTTAATCCTCGGTTCAAAAATATATATCTATCTACTCCAGTATCACTAAACACTAAAATAGAGAAAGAGCGTCTATTATATATCAGTCTAGTATTAAAAACTAAACTATCTCTAGGACCGCCAATCAACTTATATAAATCTAATAAGTATAGTAATACCTTCTATCTACCTAGGTAGGAGACTTAGCCAAGGTATCGGCTTTTCCCTAGTCGTTCTCTTTATCGTTAAGTTCAATAATATAGGGAGAAGGGTAAACTACAGCAATAGTGCCAACTAGCTTCTTCTTCGGATATTTATAGGTCATATATCCTTACTTCTTATAGTTAAAGTATCGTCCTTCTCTTATTAATATATCTCGCTCGGAGTTCGAGAGTCTTCCAGAGTTAGAGCTTTCTTCGTATTTTATATAGGGAATATATATCGGCTTTGTAGTCATTCCCGTACTACTACCGGAAATAGTAGTAGATCGCGCGCGGGATATAGTCTTTACCTCCTACTAGAGACTAATCTCGTAAGATATACTCTAATAGGTCTTAGAGAACGATTCGAATGCTATAGTGTCCTAGTTAACTACCTATATCACCTAGCTTTGCAGTAGGTATAGCAGCTTCGAGTACAAATCACGTTTACGGTTTTCTTTAATTATAGCAGCCTCTTCAGCAAGCTATATAAATTCAGTAAGAAAGTCAGTAAAGTTATCCTTAGGCTTTATTATCAATTTATAGTATACAGTATATACCTTAGTACGTCGGTTCGGGTTCGCAAAAACAGTTTTTAAGTAAACAATTATATCCTCCGCGTCTCTATACAGGTTACTAGAATCGGAACTCATTCGGGGTACGATATATAGCTAGGCCTTACCCTCGCAATAACTCTATACGTAAAGCTTACAGTATATAGGCAGCGGGTAGTAATTAGCGTTTGCCTCGAGCTTCTATCGCATTACAGTCTCCTAGATCTCAAATCGGACTACTTTGCCATCGCTAAGCATCGAAGCGTCTAGCATCTTCGTAGTCTTCCAGCCAGCCTTTATAATCGGTACGCTAGTACGATTTACGAGCTAGTATACAAGACCATCACGAGCTCTAATTGTATATTCATAATAAGCGATCGCTTCGTCACACTCGATCTTAAGGTCCTTCATTATATCATCGATATCAACTCTCTCAGCCATAAGGACTATCACTTCGTCCTTAAGCTTCTAGTTCTCCTACTCCAGTCGCTTATACTGCCGAGCAAGCTCTTAGAATCTCTCCTTCGACAGAGTCTTTATCAGTCGTTTATATAGGGAAGACGATCCTTCGCTAGCGTTATCTTCATCTTCATTATTAGTATCAACTAATCTCATCGGTTCAGTAATCAGGGTCTTCGGTTCGGGAGCATCTACCATATACTCCGGGGTATCTTCATCATCAGGCACAGCAGCAACCGGCTACTTACCGCGGTTTATCGGGTTTCGTCGAGTCTCGACTATTTTGATTAGCCAGACTTACTTCGGTTCAGTTCGGTTCGAGTCTTAGCTTATACGATACCAAGAAACAGGAAGTAGGGTGAAGCGTGACCGGAACCAATCACAATGTGGTGGTCCGTACAGTCGTACTGCTTCGTAAAGTTTGAGAATAGTACTTAGTATTATATTACCAGCTAGTTCTTTAAGCAAAAGAGTGCATTTTAACGAGAATACTAAGTACAGAGAGAGAAAGGAAAAAAGAGAAAGAAACCTACGAGACAGGATCCTTTGTAGGGTCCTATCACAATCAATCAAACAATACAAACTGTTTCGTCGAAAAGATCCCTACAGGCGGTATATGATGGCAGAAATTACTCGGTCGAAGAAATCCCTAAAGCTCAGATCGTCACAGCTATTGCTCTATATCCTAGAAGTATTAGTTTTCTATCACAATAGTTGGTTCGGTTAGGGGTTCAGCGAGTTAAGGGTTCTTTTTAGTATCGAAGAGCTTACTCCGTCTTACTTCCTCTACTACTTCTGTTTCTTAGGGGCTCCCCACTTTTGCCCCTAAGGATACAGATCCTTAACTTCTCGCAGAGTTTTCCCCGGTATACTATAGCTACCAAGTCCTCGGTACCGCTTAGTAAAAAGGGTCTACCGTACTCTACTTTGAGGTCCCTAGATCGAATATTCCCTACAGCAGGGCTTTATACGAGCCCTTTCTTCGCTGCTTAGCTTCCTAGGGCGCTTATTGGTTCCTAGGAACTGGTAGGAAGCGAGGTCACCTTAGTAGTGCTATTGCTTTCTCCCCAGCTTACCGTAGGAGGTAAGGCCTTAGCAAGACATGCTACCAGATGAGATTCCGTAAGGATCGCATGGTTTTCATTAGGTAGTACTAATTACTAGCTAAATACATAATGTATTACCTCAGCGCTAAGCAAGGGCTTAGTGCACGAAAAACCCCTTAGCAAGCACTCAGTAAGAATCAGTGCTCGCTACTGACAGAAATAAGACGGGTACGACAACATATGCAAAATTGACATATGTAAAATTCTCTAACTAACTAAAATGACAAAGTCCGTTGTTTTTCCAATCTATACGGATATCGATGATTAAGCAATATATGTAATTTTGTATGGTACCGTTATCATGGCGGTCCATTGATTTTCCGGTTTGTATTAGCTTAGTAATTCCTACCATACACCATACCTAGTACTCGACACACCCCCCAGTTTTTGAAGGTTTCCAGAACTTCAAGAACTGCCTTCTCCAACTATCTCTTAACTGCTTCGCAAGCGATTCGCAAGTGATTCCTTCTGGTCTCACCCGTCCCGAGTCGATTTTTTTACTGATCTCGTTCCAAATCGTCGATTTATACAGTTTTCGCAAATCAGCCTCTGTTTTCAGAGGTCATATAACTGATCAGGTGACCAATGTCCCTCATTCCAACTATCTCCCTAAAGTGCGCCTGCTTCTGTTTCGGAAGAGCTTTAGTAAGCCCATCTACTAGCATCGTAGCAGTTGGTACCTAGTCTATATATACTCGTCCTGCGCTAACTTCTTGCTTTATCCAGCAGCGATTGATATCGATATATCGAAGCTTCGTATATATCGTCGCCCCTTCCTTTGTTAACAAATCGACTGTTTGCTGGTTGTCGCATATAATAGATAGTGGGTGATCTAGTTGGAAACCTAGTGCATTTAGTACTCTTCTCTACTATTAGACGGTTTTTCCTGCCTCTGCTAAGGCCAGTAGTTCGGCTTCGGTAGTCGATATAGTAACAGTCTTCTGTTTAGTGGCCTTCTAGTCAATTAGGCCACCGTATAACTTGTAGATATACCCTTCGGAGCTCTTTCGATCTTTATAGTCTCCGAATAACGTATCGCTTACAAATTTAACCGATTTCGCCGCTATTGTTAGGGTCGTATCCCGGTTTCTTAGGTGATTGTTTAGATCCCTAAGATCGTCAATATCGGGGTTTTTGTTTTTATTAGTAGTGGATCGGATACTATATTCAATAGCCCAAAAACGTGTCTTATAGAGATACTAGATAATACGATCAACTGTATCAATATACTTTAGTCCTAGATTTGTAAGGAATTCCGCTACTTTCGACGTTGCTTTTGCTACGTCTATCCTTATAATAGTAGTAGTATACTACGCAGATCCAACCTTAGCCTAGAAACTATAAATCTGTTGCGGGGTAGCCACTCTATTATAGGGTACTAAAGGCTTAATTCCTAAGGGAGACCTTATTTTTCTCTCTATAACGAGATTATATTTATTAGCCATACTCTCGATATAGCTATCCTAGTATAACTAGAGCTTTTTCTGCTCTCTATTACGTATAATATATATATTTAAGAACTAACTTACGTCTAGTTCTCGAAGTTCCTATTACTTTTTTAGATTTTGATCTAGTAAAGCGGCTTCTTTTGCCTGTTTAGGGTGGTTGACAATGATAATATCGTTAATATAGAAGAAGACGATAATGCCTATTGTTGTAAAAATGTATAGATCTTCTTTCACTAGGGTAAGACCTAGTTTTACTAGGGCCTTCGTTGCTTCTTACTGCTACAATCTAGGAGATATACGTAATCTATAGAGGGCTCTATACAGTAGCTAGTACTAATTTAGTGCTTCAAAGCCTAGAGGGCACTTTGTATATATCTCGCTTTCTAGCATTGAATTTAGGAATACAGTAACAATGTCTCTCTGAATTATATCTAGATCGAAGGCTACCACTAATACAAATACTACTCTTGCTGTTTTAATAGCTAGTGTAGTAGCTCTCTTTTCTTTAGTAGTTAACTACTATAGATCGCCTCTTACGCAGATTCGTGCTTTAAACTTCTCGAGTATACTATTTGTATCAAATTTGTATGTAAATACCTATTTTAATAGCAAAATCTGGGTGTTCTTTTTGTTCGGCAATGCAATCTAAGAGTAGGTTTCTTTAACCTTTAAAGTCTCAATTTCGAACTCTGCCGCTGCCTTTAATTGCTTAGCGAATAGGTGAAGTTTCAATTGCTGCTAGTTCTCTAGTGGTAGTGGTATTTGATCCCTATACAGTCTGTTTTGTATATTAAGCTTCTTTATAATACCTATTGTGAAGGCATATAGAAGACTTAGTGGTTCGGCTAGCTATTTATCTAATAATAGATATATAGCGTAGTTTAGATCTGTCTTTGGCCTCCGTATTCTAGGGCCTATAATAATATTGGATTTATTAATTGTTATAGAGATCTCTTTAGTAGGCCGATCTTCTAGCTCCGGAGTAGGCGTATATTGTATCTTTTATTGCAATTGACGCTCTATCTCTACTTTATCTTTATCGTATTGATCTCCCTCTCCCCCTTTAGCTTCGATTGACTATATGATATTAATCGGATCTAGCGAAGATAGTATAGGAGATCTCTCTATTATTGCTGTTGGCGGTGATACTCTCTATGACGAATCCCTTTATGGCAATGCCCTTTATGGTAATATAGGGAAGCTTCCAGGAATTTGATCTTAATCTCTTGGCTCTGCTATTGAGATAGGCCCTACTATTAACGTAGGTGTTAAAGGTAAATCTGGTATCTGTTTTAAAGGGGGGACCCTTGGTATCTCCTCTCTATCTTTTCCTAGAGCTACAATTTACTCTATATCTCTAGATTCCGGGGTTTCTTCTTTATTTATTGTCTTTGGTACAACGCCTTGTTCTCCATATTCAATATTATCATTAAGAGCTATACGTACAATTGATATTGGTATCTATATTTCTATACTTAGTTTAGATTGTGCTTCTTCTATTGAAAGTACTTAGGGCTAGTCTTTAGTGCTTAGTCCCTTTGTTATAGTACTAATTGCGTCTTCTGACTACGGTAATAGCTTTGTTTTAGAGTACTGTCTCGATTTATCGAAAATAGTATCCCTTACAATCTCTACTTTCCCTATATCTGAGCGGCCTTTATATGGGAACTATATCTTATATAGGCTTTTTGATATATAGCCTATAAGATAGCCTATTTCTGCTCTTAGAGCCATCTTGTCAGATTGGACTCTCTTAATCAATCTAGAGTACGTTAAGTATCTATATACTCTGATATTTGATAGGTTGACAACTTGATCTTTTAGGCTGTCTAGGGCCGTATAAAGTATCAATTCCTTCTAAGGAATAATCCAATTATCGCCTACCTTTATAGGGGTACGATTCATTATATATATAGATATATATACGGTTTCTGGCTATAGGTTATAGGGTAGATTTGTGTTATTTAGTAGTACTCTACTATTCCTAACTATTATTCCCCTAGATCTCTTAGCAGGGCCGTTTATTTCTGGTAGGCTAGGAGGTATATATTCAATAGTATACCCTTCATCTTCGATTATAGATTCGACTTTATTGCTAGCGCTCCTTTTATTGTTATAATGAAATACCCTGATTTCGATTTTTAACTAATTGCGGATTAATGCTAAGAATTTACGAACTGCTATTTGATATTCGTTCTTCTTAATATAGGTAAATACAAAGTAGTATCTTATTCCGTTAAGGTAGAAATACGTTATCTATATATAACTGTTGTAGGCGGGCTTGTTTTGTACTAGATCGAAGTGTACTCTCTCTAGTATACTGTATGCCTAGCCTATCCTCCGGCGAGAGATCTGCTTCGGTATATCTGCTAATTGATAAGCTTTATATACCTGCAATTCTTTGCCTAGGTTGCTTTTAATAGTTATACCCTCTATTATCTCTACTAATTTGACAATTTGTGTCTTGCTAATATAGCCTAAGTGTTGATACTAAAGCTCAATTAGAGCCTCTGATTTAGGCTCCTTTAATGATATTTTTGCAGTTGCAAATATTATTTTGGGCGTCAAATTTGATATTAGATTTGAAGCTTTTGTAAACCCCTTTGCTTAGGTAAGCTATAAGAGCTTCTGATTGTGGTAGATCTTATAGATCTGTCGGTAGCTGTCAATTGTCTTAATACAATTAGTCCTGAGATTTATCAATAGTCCCCCCTTTATTATCAATCTATAGGATATTAGATTACTATAGAAATTAGGCGAGTATCTTGTTTAAAAGAGGTTTATTTGGACGGCTTTTCTAGTAGTAGGGTTAACTTTATAGATAACCACAGTACCTATACTAGCTACTTTTGTCTCTGTATCCCCCACTTTGACGTTGCTTTATACGCTCTTAAAAGTGCTAAATAAGCTTCGATTGTTGTATATATGGATCTGAGCTCCTATATCAACTACCTACCTATCTTCTGTAGGTATAGTTGTGGCTTTAAGATCCTTGATTTTTATCGATATAATAGCGTTAGTTTTGACTGCCGTCTCTATTATTAAGAAGCTAAAGGCTTTATCGTTAAGTGTTGCATTCGCTTGCTGTTTAGTAAGGAAACTTGCTCTTTTTTTGTTAACAATTGCCTTCTATTTAGGATTAGCCTTTATGGCTTTATCCCACTTTTGCTTTAATATAATTGATGCTTGGAAGCCGGGAGGCCTTTTTTCTTTGTATATCTCCTAATAGAACCATGGCATATAGTATCTAGGCTTAGTTTTTCTATATGGACAGGGCTTGTTCTCTAAGTCTTCAATTTTTGATTTAGTAGGCTTTGATTCAATAGGCTTAGCTTCTTTATGGCCTTGCCATGTCGAGAAAGCTGCCTTTGAAATACCCCTTTGACTACCTGGCTTGCTATAGGTGATCTTCTAGTGAGCCTTATACCGATTGATGATATCGGTAAAGGGGATATCTCCTTTATCCTGTAGCCTTAGAATCTATGTTTTATGGAATCTAGGTAATATTACAGAGATTGCTTCGAGGAATTGATTCTTTGCGTTATCTGCTTTAGGCATTTTAGCCTTCTTGTACTATTGTTGAAGCGTCTGCTAATTTAGGAGCTATTTGTCAATATCGGTGCTCCGATCTAGGCCCCTGTCTAGATTTCTCTATTGCTGGCGAAGTCTAGTTTTGTAGGTAGGATCGCTTTTAGGCGCGAATCGTTTGTAGAGATCAAGTATTAAATCCAATGGTGATTCTAGATCGTCAATTAATGGCCGGTAGGCGTCGTCAACTGACTGCCTAATTGCCGATGCCACTAGTAGTAATCCCTTTATTTTCGCTAGATAGTCCTTGTGCTTTGTATCCCAATCTGACTTTATGGATTGCCTAATATAGAACTAATTGTCTTTGTATTTTGATATAGCTTTATCAATAGAGATGATCTTAGTTGGTGGCTCTAATTTAGGGCGTTCTTCGTCTTTTAGAAATGGATCGCATTGGTCCTATATATCGTGAGCAATTGCAATTGCTTTAATGTACGGGAGCCATGAATTCTATGATTCTGTGTCCTTCAAAATAACGCGGGAGGAGGCCGCGGAGAGAGATAACATGGTGTATATTCAATTGATTTGTTGTCGATTTGTCGAAAATCCGATTTTTCTTCGAAGGAAATAGGGGTTGCTTCGTCAATTCAGGGGTTGACTGTTGTCAAATCACCAAAAATCGGTGACAGCGAGGTGTTTAGATGGTCTATATGTTGTAGATAGATCTTAATTGGAACGAAGCCGGGCTTATAACTGACAGAAATAAGACGGGTACGACAACGTATGCAAAATTGACATATGTAAAATTCTCTAACTAACTAACTAAAATGACAAAGTCCGTTGTTTTTCCAATCTGTACGGACATCGATGATTAAGCAATGTATGTAATTTTGTATGGTACCGTTATCATGGCGGTCCATTGATTTTCCGGTTTGTATTGGCTTGGTAATTCCTACCATGCACCATGCCTGGTACTCGACAGCTACCAATGACTTGGCCGAGTGCCAAGAAGTGTTGCCTGAGGCACCCAGTAATTGCTGCCTCAGGCACCGAGCAGTATGCAAACCCTGCAAACCGCTCGGGAGCACAACTTCTAGATAGCTAGTCGAGGGAGCTTCTCTCTCTCCTTCTCTCCTCTCCACGGACAGACAGAGAGTCGATAGTCCAGAATTCACATTCATCATTCCTGCATAGCCTTCTTCTTCGCTGACATATATCAAGTACCAAGGGTCACATGATTTTCGGTATTATGCCTTGTTTCCATCATGTATTCGACCTTGCACTTTGACATTATATGGTATTATACCATGTAGATCACATGACTTCGAGTACTCGGCATACAGTGACAGGACATAAGTTTTAACACCACCTGGCCCCACACCCCCTTGATTATATAATATACTGCCAGCCAAAAACCTCGATGAATTCATACTATGGAATCTAGTACGGCGTATGCCACCCCTGGCTCTCAATAATAGCCTCCACCCGATGCGGCATCGTCTCAGAGAGATGCTGTAGGTGTCGTAGTTCTATTTCAGCCCATGCCTGCTGCGCAGTAGCCACCAAAATCTCCTTTGTAGTGTCATTATTCCGCATATGTAGGAGATCAGGCCGTAGCTCATATATCTTAGCTTTCAACAAGGCCCAGAGGTTCTCAATTGGATTTAAATCAGGCGAATGAGGAGGCCATTCCATAACCTCAATCTGAGTAGTAGAGAGAGTAAATCCTAGGGTTTTAAACCAAAGCCAGCACGCGTACTAGGTAAGCATACTATTTTAGCGTGGTTCTATACTATGCGTTCTAGGCAGGCGGTATGGAAATATATAATGGCGGTGAGCTGGGTGGGGCCAGGTGGTGTTAAAACTTATGTCCTGTCACTGTACTATATATTACGTTTAGTCATCATTACCGCTCAGATTGTTGAAATAGCGGGTTTTCGTCATTTATGTTAGTTAGAGTTGTCAACATCTGCCAGTTGTACCATACATTGCAATATAGTCAGATTTCTGTCATTTCTGTCTGTAATAAGCCCTATGTTGTAGATCTGTAATACTACGGAGTACACCTTGACATTTTCTATGGGAATTTCTATGGAGGCCTAGTCCAACCGGACCCACTCCTATGGGACTAAAATTGTAACTTAGTCCCGCTGTGGGAATTCTCGTGGAAACCATACGCGGGCCGTCGACGGTTCAGCGCATCGAGGGTATTGGCATGTGTCCCGGCAATGCGACCAATTATTTTTACTTCTAATCGGAAAGACACAAAGAATCAGGTTGCTGTTCATCATATGACATTATTCTCTATAGAATTTTCTCAAATTCTACCCAAATCTTTTCCTTCTTTTTGTTGTTATCCATATAGTATCCCTTTAGCGAACCTTCACTCTAAAAAGAGTCCTTTCTTTGTTAATAATACTACTGGTGGATAGTTAACTAGTTAGTCTCTTGGGCCCCTCGGGGGAAAGCACCCGTGGACGTTACTTCCGCTTATTCATCAAGGGGGCAATGAAGACACCATGCCATATAGTGGCTGAAAGCCTGTTCCACTCGAGTCCACTTCGGCATTTCGCCTGATTTGGGCGTCCAATTCTCTCTCTGCCTCTTGCTCTTTTCTGGTCGGCCCTCGGAGATAGTGCTCGGAGATTACTAGACATCGACTACTATAAGTTTATGAGAACGTTTGGTGGCTTTGATCGATATCTGCAGTTCAGTTTACTAGTATCCGAGCCATGACTTTGACAAACAAGCCTCTCGATGTTCTGATTATCGGAGCAGGGATTGCGGGTCTCTCTGCAGCTATTGCTCTTGGAAAACAAGGTCATCGCGTTGTGGTAAAGTCCAAGGTCTCAGTAAACTCGTTTCATACTGACCGCAATTTTAGATTTTGGAGAAGTCGGCATTCTTGAGAGAGGCCGGTGCTGCAATCCATCTGCCACCAAATTGCACGGCAGTACTCCGCTGGATGGGCGTTGATCCTCTTGATTTTGGAGGTACATTGATGCGCGAGGTTTGTGATCGCCTTGAACGTGAGATTTAATGCCACTGATTGTTTTATTTCCTAGATGCATTGTTACGGACTTGAGGGAGACATGAAGTATAAGAAAGAATTCGCGGACGTACGCCATCTATGGCAAGCAGTGAGTAAATTGGAGATATTCTACATTACCGCTACAAGGCTAATCTGAATTTAGGAGTTCTACCTCGTGCATCGAGTTGATCTACATAATCATCTCAAAAAGCGCGCTCTGGAGACCGCAACGCTCCATACTCAGTGCAAGATCATCGACGTAGATCTTGAGGGAGCACGTCCATCAGTAATCCTCGACGATGGTCGCATTTTCAATGCCGACCTGCTTCTCGGAGCAGATGGTATTCATGTATGAGCTTAGTGCGTTTATAACACTCATCGTTATGTACTAACCTTTTTTTCAAGTCCCAGCTTCGCCAAAGCATCGCTCCTGGTTCTCCAGCCCCGTTCGCTGTTGGAAAGTCCTGCTTTCGCTGGCTTCTCCCAACGGAGGAATTGAAAAAGTACGAAGATACACTCGACTTTGTCAAGGATCCAGGAGTGTTAGTTGAATGCGCATCTGACGATCGACGGCTTGTGGCCTACCCTTGCTCTGATAACCAGGTGTTCAATGTGTGCGCCTTCATGCGCTCGGCACAAACCAAGACAGACACCCATCTTGGCGGTTAGTCTCGGTCCCTTTTCGCAGCTGATTAGTGGCTCACGAATTTAATAGGTTCCCAAGCAACAGGAGACAAGGTTACAATTGTCAACGCTTTTTCGGAGTTCTCCCCGGGCGTAAAGAGAATTATTGAAAGCGCGGAAGATCATCCTAAGGTGTGGGATTTGTATGACATGAAGTCGCTACCAACCTGGACGAAAGGTCATGCCGCTCTTCTGGGAGATGCGGCACATCCGTTCCAACCATGTAAATGATGATCCGAGTTGTGTGTCTGTCACCTACTAATCTGTTACTATCTTGCTAGTCATGGGCCAAGGCGCGGCTATGGCAATTGAGGATGCTGCTAGTATTGCGACCTTGCTTCCACTGGGGACTGCGCCTGACGACATTCCATCGCGTCTCAAAATGTACGAGGCATCTCGCCGGGATCGCGTCGAGTTTGTCCTTCATTACACTCGATTGAATGGACGAGATGAAAACGACACCTCTAGTGCCAGGATAACGGGTAAGTCCGTCATGTTCATGGCGATACACTATGATGCTGACAATGATAGCCGAGGAAATGGTGAATGTGATGGGGATCTGTTTCAAGCACAATGCGATTGATTACACCAACAGTTACTGGAAAGAGTGCAGAGGCCCCATAGCCCAAAGTCCTGCTTGAACAGATTCTGTCGAAGTGTTGATGAGATTCTGTAAGGATCGCATGGTTTTCATTAGGTAGTACTAATTACTAGCTAAATACAGAATGTATTATATCGACACTAAGCAAGGGCTTAGCCCAAGGAAAACCCCTTAAGTACTTAGTAAGAATAAGGATTCGCTACTAATACCTTAGCCGAGTGCTAAGAAGTACTATCTAAGGTATCTAAGAAGTAGCGGCCTTAAGCACTAAGAGCATCTATATAGTTAAATGATCATTGTGACAAATACTGTCGATGAAGGAACTAGACTGGATAAAGAGAGCGAAAAATGATGGTCACTGATTCCAGGATAAATCCGAGCCATAGGCAACACAAACTATAGATCAGGTGCTGGTGCCGCCTAGGACTTTGGCAGGAACTTGTCGAAGACTTTCCTCCCGAAAGACCGAGAGTCGCTGCTATCCTGGCGAGGGGTACCGATTTCCACCTCCATCTTGACATGCACATATATGCACATATTGGTGAAGGAAGTCATCTCCTGAAGATTTGCCTCGTTTCAGAAGGGCGGGGGCCAGGACTAGCTTGTGCTGTCTTTTGTGAATTGATGTGTGCATATCCTTATTAAACTGACAGGGCAGTCTCTTGGGGAACTCCCATCTCCACATCGCCACTTGCTGGCTCAACATTTGGTCGAGTTCCAAACTTTCGTTCAAAAGCTTCACCAGTGGATCATAGAGAGTCCGCTTATCACGGCAGACAATAAGCTCTAGTAATCCAGCTAGCTTCCGTGCCTTGGTCGAAATAAAATCTTGCTGGCTGTTATGGGTCTCGTGCGTACTCTCGTTCAATCTCTCAAGCACCATGTTGGTAGTATCAGCCCTCCACTTTATTTGCTTTTGCTCTACCTCTGTTTCTTCGTCCGACAAAGCCTCCTGTGACGGCTCTGGGTGGATTGTTAGCTATGGGATCATAGACGGGCTCTCGCTTCGGGTAGGAAATACATACCTATCAAATCACGGAGGGTTCTCAGTGCACTCCTTATATCTGGAGGCGCCCAGAAGAACTGATCAAACACCTCCTCATATAGAAAGGTCCATATAAAAGGACGGAGAATTTTGGGACGAGCTGAAGGGGATTCTATATAGGTGGCCAGGGCATCCTCGGATACAAAAAGATATTGTTTGAACAAAGAATATGAAGTTTTTGGATTGGGATGATCACTTGCATGAATCTCGCCAAACTGTTCAGCAAAGGTGCGGATGCTCAACCGCAGTTGTTTGGCTCGTGTAGTGATCGCTGCATCTTCAAGCTGATGGCGAACCTGGTTAGGGTTTATTGCGCTTCCCAGTTTGTCATTGGCATCATTCAACAAGCCAATAAACTTTTCAAAATCTTGCTGCCTTTGCTGCAGCCTAAGACGCGTTCGATTATGCGCCTCTCTCTCCTTTGTCAATCCCTCTTCCAACTCGGAGCATCTTGCTTTCCAGGTGATTGCCTCGGAGGAGAAGGTCCGTTTGTCAGCCTCGAGACGATTTGCTTTCTCGCGCTCGGCCAGCAACTCTTCCCCTTGCTGGTGGTATTTTCGGCGCCAGTCCTCGACCTCATTGGTATGGTCGGGAGCACTGAGCAGTGGAGTCTCAACTCGGCTTCCGTGCTCTCGTGGGTCTGGGTTTATTTGTGGCAACTTCACTAAGGGACTCGAGATGGACAAGGGTGCTGGACTGCCGCGGGCACTTCTACTGGTTTCATGAATAGGGAAGTTCTGATCAGCAGCCCCTGTGTCTGTCCTTGGGGAGAGTCTGGGGCTCCGCTCTATAACTTTTGGTTGCTGCTTCATTGCGATCGTGATGTTTTGCGCTGACACCGGAATCGACAAATAATTTCAAGTAGGTGAAATGTGCACTTGAATATTTTTTTTTTTTTTTTTGGAATCAACCACTAGGTTGATTTGGGGTCCTAGGGGAGGGCCGGGTTTTGGTATGTTGGCGCTGATGCTAGTTTTTCCGAGTTTAGGCTGGGGTCGAGACTCTCAATCTGACCTTGCTGTGCATAAAAACGGGCTAACCCGTCCTGCATGTCGTTTGCAGTATCATAGCACTAGTAATTTGCATACAAGTGGTCAAATAAGGTTGGGCTGTAATGGGCGACGTGATTCGCGGATTGTTAAATTCAGCCGCACGACGTGGCAATCAGCTGGGCACTTCATGAAAGTACAAGGATTAACTTATCTGCAGTCAGCTTCGCGTCACGGGCCTTCTCAACGGAGGGGTAAGATTGACAGGGGAGTATACCTTAGCCAGTCCAGAACCATTGGCATAAGCATACCACCCTAAGAGAAACGAAATGCTGCATGTGACTTCGCGCAGCGGTATTTCCACGGGCTTTTCGATATCACAATACGGCATGCAGGGCTTCGGCGAACGTGAAGCGAATGGCTGATGTGGCCGAGGATAGTGGGCGATTAATCATTAACTCGGTACACCCGCACCAGCAGACACGATAGAAACCCCTGGATACTTCTGCCATCTTGTCCGTGCCGTGAAATCGAGGTTACAAACGTTGGACCACCAAAATGTCGGGGAAATACATGAAGAAATCCTCTGAAGTGTCTACTTCTAAGAGGGAAAAGTACCTCGGTTGGATGACCAAGAGCAGACAGACGGCCATGCATAACTGCTTGATCATTGGTATTGATTTTGGAACAACGTGCGTCCCACATGCAAACCTCAGCTAAATGTTGCGATGTTGCTAATCGGTTGAAAGGTTTTCCGGTGTATCGTGGATAACCGTGGCTCGCTTCAACAAAGAGGATATCAACGTTATCACCGATTGGCCCGGGACCAGAAAGGACGAAGCAAAGGTCCCAACTCGGCTAAGCTACGAGAACGGGGCCAAAGAGCCTTTATGGGGGTTTCAAGTTGACAACACGGAACAAGCGTTACAATGGTTCAAGCTCCTTTTGCTGAAGGAGGAGGATATGTGGAAAGATCTTCGGGAGTCAGACCAGCTTGTCAAAGCTAGAAGGCTGCTGCGCGATTGGGTAAAAACTGCCGAGGATTGCATTGCAGACTATCTCCGCGCACTTTGGAAACATACCCTCAAGATGATTCGCAAGGGCCACGCAGATTACCTCATTGAATCTCTGCAGTTCCATGTGGTTCTCACCGTGCCCGCTATCTGGAAGGACTATGCACGCACTGCGATGCAACAAGCCGCCAAAAGGGCCGGGATTCTCGAACATCGCAGCGCCGGCGAGACAACCTTAATCATTGCACCCGAGCCCGAGGCAGCCGGGTTGACAGCGCTGCTTGAACATGGTACCGCTATTAGCCCAGGCGAAGTGTAAGTAATCTGCGATGCCGGGGGTGGGACCGTGGTAAGTGGCCTTTAGTTCTGTGGTGGCAATAGTGGCATTTAAAGCGGTGCCAACTAATCTCCTGGTAATTTCAATAGGATGTGATCACCTACAAAGTTGGGGGCACTCAGCCTCTCGAGTTGGGCGAGGCTGTCGAAGGCGATGGTAAGCCAATGATATTCTCCACTCATTCTGGCACAGGTAAAGATATGCCAGTTGCCAACATACTTACAATGTACAGGCGCTCTTTGTGGTGGGATATTCATTGATGAAGATTTCATAACGAAATGCTCAAAGCGTATTGGTCGCAACTGGGCTCAGTTCAGTCCAGCACACCAAAACGCCATCCTGGAAGATGAATGGGAAGTCGACATTAAGTCGCGATTCTGTCTAAAGGACCCCAGCGCTAAATGGCTGCTATCCATTGAGAATGGTCCATTATCGGGTGCAGACTTGGAAGATACATCCCGCATGCCTCACATCAAGAGAGGCATTATACACTTCTCAAGGAAAGTTTGTTCAATCAACCCACTACTTACCTTCCACTAACTTCAGATTCAGCTCTGACATTAGGGAGGTCTTTGACGCCAGAGCTACTCCTGGGCTTCTTAAACTAGTGGCCACGCAAATAGACAAAGCTCAATGCAAAGGCCTTAGTGTGACGGTAAGCAATGTCTCGCTTCTATAAGGTTTGAAATGCTCATTTCATATCAAGGGAATTGTTCTTGTCGGCGGCCTCGGCTGTAGCGAGTATCTATCCGAATCCCTTAAGGCCAAATATGACAGCCAAGGCATCGGTATTTATCGCTCCAAAAACAAAGACCAAGTGTAAGTCTTCTTGTCATAATGGAATTTATTACAGTATACTTATCTACAATCTTTCTGAAAAGGCGTTCTGCCATCTGCCGTGGGGCCATTCTCAAAGGTCTTATAGCTGCTCCAATCGACGAGTATATACCGAGCGCTCCTCGTATCCTTTCAACTATCTCCAGAACATCTCTGGGTATACAAATGTCTCCTCGTTTTCAGGAAGGAGTTCATCGCAAAGAGAATAGGTATTTCGATGAGGTTGAGGGCTGTTACAAAGTGCATGATGTGATGCATTGGTATATTGAAAAGGTATGTTGTGCCACCTACTATATTCTCATTTTGGTAACCATCATTCTAATGAATTTGGGCAGGGAAAAGAGGTTGAAACAAATCGTCCTATCAGGAAGAATTTGAGTAAGTCGCGGAGCATGGAAAACCACCTACTGTCTTCCTTGAAGTTCAAGATTGTTCAGTGCGAGAGTGAACACCCGCCTAAGTACAAAACCCACCTTGTGACGCATTCTACCATTGAGTTCCAACTTGGGATTTTGAATACAGTGCCTGGAAAGTATATAAAGCTTCCAATGGTCGAAGGTTCAAGAAAGTCTGCTGCACACTTGTGATGGTGCCATCCGGTGCCTCTACGGAGATTTTAGTGTGGATCGAAGGCCAGAGGCTGGGATCAAAGCATATATCGGTTCAGTATGACTAGCGGTATCACCCTTGCGGTATCATACGTGAATGGAACAGTGCAGCGTAGATATTTCCTATGGCACATCGTAGAATGATTGGTAGTATATATACCTACGCCTCTGTTGGATTCTGATAGCTGTCAATCATTAAAAAACTCGTATGTCGAGGGGAATGGATGCTTGTACGTGGGATACCGAGTAGCGAGGGTGATGGTAGTGTTGAAGATGATGGTAGTGGTAGCAATATCGAAGGTGATGACTTGCTCGGCGCCACAGTCGCCGGTCGTTGAGCTTGACCAGGCCAATCATTTTGACAGAAAGAATCGAGGAGTTAAATTCCGCTATATAATAAATATTAGTGACTTAATACAAAGGTAGCGATACAACATACTAAAGATAATTGGCTTTGGCATCGCCGGGGGCCTCTTCAACATGGCCAGCATCCCGGCCAGCCTGGGGAATCTCACCACCAGCGGGGTTGGGAATGATAGGGGCGGCCGCGTGGAAACCTTCCATCGCGGTTTTTGGCGTTGTTAGGACCGCGTTCTCGCCAGGTAGCCTCGGATAATGTCGCTAACTGTTCAAACGTTAGAAGAATGGAATTAAATCGGACATAAGGAAACCAACGGTGAAGCGTCGATGACGGTAATGTGAGGATGCTAGACGCAGTTGCGTGACACGCTGTTATCAACGTGCCACTGGGTCGGAATTGTGCTTTGGTTAATCAAAGCACGAAGGGTAAGGGAGGTGCGAGAGGAGCCCCATACTAACCACCTGTCTTCGTAGCGGATCTTGATGGTGTTGATACTTAGCTCTCCTTGGGTTTGTGGACTCGGATAGCGAGGGCCACCCGCGAGCGACCCGGGTGGAGGGTCCAACAAACCTACGCTCCGCCGCCATAGAGAATGAAGCCGGGTCCGGGCCCATTTATGGGCTTTGTAGAGGTCTACCCACGCTCTTTCACCTTTACAACACTTTCCAACTTTGGGGTACCTCTGCAAAAAGGCCCTCGGGTACTCAAAACTACCTAACCTAACCCCAATTTTCCACCTATTACCCCTCCCACTCTCGCTGACCGCGTTCTCCGCGCGAGGCCCGAGATATAGAGGTTTTATATATTGGAATAAGCGCTCGTACTACGGTCAGTTCTACGTCAATCTCTTGATGTATTTGCTGCTTATATTCTATCCGATCTCCCCTCAGATTTGGTCTGAAACTATGACTCTCATCCCATTATATCGTGGTAGAGACCTAAATAAATCCGAATCTACATACAATGCAAGGCGATAAAGAAACCATATATTAGATAGAGCTGTTGGCTGGAGAGAGAGAGGACGTAAGATCAACTACATAGTTATTGTCAGAATCAGTCTAATGCTTTCTTTATCGTGGCCTTGACCATGTTCTCTGGTCAATGGTCATACCTCCATTCCGATATCTCCACCATTTACAATGGTTTGCTATACTATACTTTTATAGAATGAGGCCTTTATAGACCATACAGCATCATATATCCATTTCTCAAGGTGGCATGAAAAGCTTATTTTGTAGAGGTGGAGTCCCCAGGAATGGAGATGTATGAATTTTGTAGAGTATGAGTTGCTTTAACCTACCTTTCCTGTCAGAGGCTAACAATACTAAATAATATACATTGATTTATAAGAAATCTTGTTTGTATGTTTATCTCTCTGCGAGGCCAAAATAATGTATTCAGGCAATATTTCAGTGCATGCGATCTTGATTGCTATACACCGTACACCGTTACATAGGCTGTGTTTTAGACAATAATATTAATATATGATAAATAGAGAACATCCATGGATGTCATCATCGTGCCTAATGATTTTAGTAATACTAGTTAATATGCCAATCGTAACATCCGCTGCGGTCCGGATCCATCGACGTGTATTTAAAGTTATAGTGTAAGATTATCTTAACACTTCAAAAAAAGGTCAACCCGTGGACTTATGCGAGGCTTACCTCATTCTTTTACATCCCGGTAGAGCAAGGTTTTCAAGGTTTCAGCGGTTCGGCTTCGTTCAAGATATTGAAATTTGACTCGGCGCGCGCAATTAATTGCGCGCGGGCATTTGAACTTGGTGGCGGGTCGAGGTTGATCCACACGCGCAACTAACTAATTGCGCCGTCCATGATAAATTCAAGACATTGTTTACATGTCTGTTTGCTTTCTGTATATTATTGGTTTTCTCCTATTCGTCTCAGAAAAAAGAGTCATTTCTCAACTCAGATTGCCGAATACCATGACGTCCTTTAAAGACAAAATAATTCCTGTCCCAGGAGATCTCCCTAACGTCCGCGCAGACGCCCAACGCGTTTTCCAGGTCCTTGAGTCAGGCGGTGTGGTTATTTTGCCGACAGAAGTGGGCTACGGGTTGATGGCCACATCTGCGGAAGCTATTGACCGGGCCTTCGCTGCGAAGCAACGTCGACCAGGTCACCCTCAGGGTCTATATGGAACGCATGAGTTGCACCAAGAACTTCACATCCTGGACAACCGGCGGTTCGAAATGACACGTGTGCTAGTCGAAGACCTAGACATGAGCTTCATGGCGGTTGCGCCATGCCGTAACGACCATCATCTTCTTCGGGCTTTGTCCCCACAGACCCTTTCAAAGGTCACGAAGGACGGCACTATCGCTATGTTTATCAGTTGCAGTTCACTTCTGAGAGAGATTTGCAGACTTAATGCTATTTCAGGCCAGCTCATGGTGGGATCTAGCGCAAACGTGTCGGGTGGCGGGCAGAAATTCCGTGTTGAAGATATTGAAGATGAACTCAAAGAGGCAGCGGATTTGATTGTCGATTATGGTCTTCAACGCTATCATGTATATGGACGACCCTCTCTCATTATGGATTTTGACCAGATGAAGATCTTACGAAAGGGGTCCTGCTATGAACTGTTCTGCGAGCGCATGTGGAAATTTTGGGGGGTGGACCTGCCTGAGGACCCTGATTATAAATGTGATATTACTAAAGGCTTTTGTTAAAAGCGAAGCCCATAACTATGGAAGACATCTTTTATCCCTCACCTAGATTCTTCTACGTCTTTGTTAAATGTCTTCGCCTACATTCGAAAGCTGTTTTGTACTTCACAACTTGGTAGTCTTAACTTATCCTACAGAGTGTAAATTCATACCGTGTTGCTATTATGACTATACATCATCCGAGGCACAGAGATGCAATTAATTTAGTTCCGAGAATTGATACCAACTGCCATCGAAAACAACCAATCTCGCAATGTTGACGGGAGCTATTCGAAGTGGATGTGACTAGCTCTTATAGACCACCAATCCTTCTCCTTTTCCACTGCACCAAAAACATTTGACGAGTGTTTCCGTCTTATGCCCTTTTTCAATGACCCAACGCACCGAATATAAGTCTTCCTTCCTAGTTAGACTAGACAGATAGTCTCCTCCCTCTCTCACCTTCTCTCTCTCTCCCCGTCCGTCCAATATTATTGATTCATCTGCATACATACTGTTTACACACGTATTTTATTAGTACATGCATCCCCCCCTCCCCAATTCTTAGTATATATTATATTAAATAATACCAAATCCAGTCATCAAACTAAGGGAAGACATGCGACCTTGAGCGCTACACACAGTCATATTGATTTGATCTGGACATAGAGTTCTCCCACAAAAGTATTAACACATTTTCAGAACCTTCTGCTTATTCGGTAAGATGGCCGAGTTGGTCTAAGGCGCCAGGTTCGTTACCATTTATTCTGGTATATTAGAATTTCCACTAATTATATCACAGACTTAAGTATCACTTCTAGTGTGCTTTCTGGTCTCGAAAGAGGCGTGGGTTCGAAACCCGCTCTTACCATGATATCTTTTTATCTGCCTTTTTGTAACCCTTAGTAAGGCACCGAAGCCAGTTGGATTACTAGAGCCCATAGTCTGCCGTGATAAGCGGACTCTCTATGATCCACTGGTGAAGCTTTTAAACGACAATCATTTTGATCCTTACAATGTTTCAAATTAATTGAAGGAACAAAATGGATTGACCGCTTGCGGGTAGCCTTTTTCTGCCAACCCTATTTTCCCTATCAAAAGTATCCAATAGTTAACTAAATAGTTGTACGTATCTTTTTGTCTAATTCACTTCAACTCTTCATATATTTATAAAACCAGGAGAAGTAACATGACATACTAGTACATGCATGGTTGATGTCACATTGAGATTGTTTGCACTGTTTGCACTGTGAGGTTGCTTCCACCTTTGTTCTTTCTGAATAGCACTTTTTCTTTGATTGCGCAAGTTAAATTGATACTTAGTATATGTTTTTCAAGATATTCATTTCTTAATTTCTTCAAACTCAACAGATAATACATACAATCTGTCTCCATGGTTTTGCTATAGATTATGGGATGAGAATAACCTAGAAACTTTATCTACTTCCTTACGAATATACAATTGGTGTATAGTGAACTTGTTATTTTCCCGGTTATTTTTTTAATTTTTTTTCATGTTTGAAAAAAATTCTAATAAGCAACATGCAAAATACACCCAATATCAGATCACTCATAATTGTGGTGGACCTTCTTTCTATGGACTGGAGGGGCAATCTACAATATCAACAATACATGTTGACTACGTACATGCACACGTATGTTTTGTAATGTAGTTGGTCCAATTAGTAGCGCATATAATAGAATCTTCCAATCCTATAGTATAAAATTGTTTCAACACCCTATTGATGATAGAATCACTGAACGATGCCGTGATTTATGTTGTTTTATATAGATCGTTGCCTGAGGCGACGATGAAGTAATCGAGTGTTAGCACTAAACCCAAATGGGCATCCGTGCAACGTCGACCCTGCCATCTAATCGCAAGCCCTCGAGCCCATTGTTCCTCCATAAATTCCTGGTTTGGGTGTGGTGCTTGTTTTCTGTTCTCTTTTTTGGGGTTGTGCCAGTTTGCCTGCTCCAACTGAGCGACGCTCGTTTCTCAACAGAGGACCCGATTGACAGCACCGTCCAGCCCACCCTCGACCAACAATCCGGGGTGCAATAGCTCCTTGCAGGGCAAGCCGACCTCAACTTGTGCTGATCTGCTTCCAATGTCCTGACACCGTCGTATAGGACTCGACTACTGCGCTACACACAGACAACGGGACTCTCTTTCATCTGGAGGGGAACAGCCTATCGTGGTCGCCGAGCAGCTTATACGTGGAGGCCAGAGCTATAGGTCTATGGCGGAGAACAAGCGTCAGGCTTCAGTAAAGGGCTCTGCGCAGAAACAATCTGGTAACGCAGCAGGCCACGGCATGGCGACACCCATAGTGCCCTTGGAGGCAGCACTGAGCGGGGCGATCGGTGCCCGGTGAGTCTTATCTGTCAACGAAGGTGTACACATAATCGCAGGTGCTGACCTATTCCGTTCTCGTGTTTTAGCATTCGTGTCACGACCGCGCAGCCAATCCCATCGACTTTCGAAGGTACACTCTTCACAGCATGTCCGGTCACCAACCTCGTCGCCATCAACACGGCCCCCGCACTCAACCCCGGTGACGCCAAACAGGCGCAGAACGGCGACTACCGTGTGATACCCATCTCGCGCATCCAGAACTTCCAGCTTCTTGCCCTCGCGCCGCCCTCGAACAACAGTTCGTCCTCGTTCACAGACGCACAACCCACGATCCAGGCACTCGACACCCGTGCCCTCAAGGCCCGCGAGTCAAAGGCCATCGGTGAAGCGCTTGACCGTGAGGCGCGTCGTGGTAAGGGCGTCACTACGCAAGCCCAGGATCTGTTTGATGCTTTCAGTCGCACTATGCCCGCGCGATGGAACGGCCACAGCATTATCGTCGCCGATGCTGTGACAATTGCTGCTCCTTACCGCGTCGATGATTGTCGTTCGATCGTGGAGGGTGACACGGCTGCTCTTGCTCGAGTGCGCAAGGTGGTAAGTTATCTAATTAATGAGTCCCAACAAATCGATTTAACATTGTCAAACCTAGCTCGAGATGGAGCGCAAGAAGATTGAGCTTCGCAATGCCAGTGCTACCATCGGCTCAACCAGCACTTTCTCTCGCCACACCAATGTCCCTAACGACCAACGCAAAGGTGGATAACGTGCCCAATCACGCAAATACCGAGAACCCAGTCCTCCAATGAATCTGTGGATAGGTCTGGCGTCGGGTCGAGCGTCTTGGTGGCGCTTGATCAACAGAGTTGATGGAAATACCCAAGCGAGAAAAAAACGATATTGCAATGGGATAGAGATGATTCGACAGCGGATCGGACGGGGCACTGCGCGTTCTTGACTGGGGATGGCCTGCCTTATCAAGAAAATATATGCCGTGGACCAGCTTTCCGCGGGTTCTGCTTGCCATCAAGTTGGACCGTTTGTGTTGCTGCCAACCTATTTGCCTTGCGTCTTGCTTTTGGGCGGGTCGGTGCTCAAGTCGAGAATACGAGACAATCCATAGTAACCTAGTCAATTGCTACGACAACACTTTCTTAGGACAATGATATTGCACCCTTCAGCCATTGGTTCTTCTGTAAATGTTCTTATTTTGACAGCTAGTGAGAGTAAACAGAAATAAAATCAACACGCTATGAACACTGAAAGCAGACATCTAGACGGCTGGTGGGTCAAACGGCTCAAAAAGACGCTCACAAATAATAGAAAATAAGTATGCCATCAATTGGCGTGAGATATTTGCAAGGCTTTGGTCTACTCTGCAACTGGAACTCTCCCAGGAACAACCTCACAGATAGTCCCCACAAACCCTTCCAATCCTGACATGGATGCCGTCCCAGAAGCAGAGCTAGAGCCAGGCGCAGATGCTACAGTGGGCCCGGATTGGGACGCGGCAGACACCATGGAGACACCAGGCATAACAAGAACCTGGGACCCGAGTTCCACCCACTCAACAGACGATACCAGCGCAAAAGTAATCTTGACGTCCTCTTTCAGGGCTTCAGCTGAAGAAGCAGCTCCGACAATCGAGGCAGACGAAACGCCAGACATTACTTTGCTGATATCTGTTGCCGAGGGACGAGAACGAACTGCATCACCTGCGCCGTCCACGGTATCGTTTGTTGTAAGGTTGCCACTTGATTTCTCACTTGGAGAATGAGGATCACTATCAAAGCTGAAGAATTCAGGTTCAGTCGGAGAAGACGGTTCAGAAGATACTTCCTCGCCAGTCCCGGTTAACGCCATGCAAATGACACGGACAGTAGCTCGGATACTGGCGATGTATGCAATAGCATTACCTCCAAGCAACAGTGGAGGAGAATTTGGAGCGGAGAACTCGGTAGATCGGAAGGTGGCGGTAAAGCCTGTGTGGAAGGGTAGTGCTAATAACGAGGAGGCAGACGAGGTTCCGTTTGAGGACGAGAGTGGGGCGTGGAAGTTTGAGAGAATCATGCCCTTTCGGATCCGGCCGAAACGCGGTAGACGGCCATCTTCTGCAACCCCGATCGGTTCGATTCCGATTGTTCCGACTTGGTCTCTAATTAAACGCCGGACGGGAAGTCGGAGGTCCCTTACGCTGACAACGCGGATACGTTGCCATCGTGCTTGTGAATCCTTGCCGGACAATGAGATCTGCGGGAAGGATGCCGGGAAATCTCCCGACGGGCCGGGCCCACTGCGGGACAGTGACCCTCCCGATGGTTGGGGCTCGTGGACTTGGTCGGTTGGAACGTCCACTAAGATGGGGCCAATGACCATTTCGTCGCCGATGGAAATATTCCCGCGACGGACTAGGCCGCAGAGGACCATGCCGCGGTTTTCTTGGCCGCCTTTCTCCGAGTCTAGTGAATAGACTTTGGAGGGAGGGATTGCAAACACTTCGTCCACATCAAAGATATTGGCGGAGCTGTGAGATGGTATCGGCAGGTCTTTGGGGATGCGGAGAGTTCTTTGAGAGGGTCGTGTGGGAATGGGAAGAGATCGGAGGAAGGTATGGAGTTTTCCAATGCCAGAGCCATCCACAGAACTGGTAAGCATGATAGGTACGGTTTGTCCCCATTTCCCATCACCTGCCGCGCACACTTTCTGTACTTGAGTGTTGTCCAACGTGCTGACTTGCTGAAGGTCAAGTGGTTTGTCGCCTGCAGGCGATGCAGGTAGCATTGCAGGTTGTCGTCCAGCCATTTTAAGCGCAGATAGAACTCTTCCAAGGTTGTCCCGTAGTCCGCTGCGGGAAGCAACGTCCAATTTGGTAATGACAATCAACACAGGAACCTCTAGCTTCAGGCAAAGCTCTAGGTATGACAAACACGTTTCAATTTCTGATTGTTCGGTTCCTGCTTGCTCGCTGGGTGTCTCAGCACCACAATTAGCTGGAATGCAAAGCATCACATAATGTGGAGCCCAGCTGACAAGTCCTCGCAGGGTAGATTTCAAATATCGAACAGAGCCCGGTAGATCGGACACAAAAGCCAAACGACCTCCCTTCGACGCGGCATGGATATCATCCCAGCCGGTAACATTACCGGAAGCGTAGTTAATCACGGTTGGTGGTACCTCATCCGTGTACCCAATCAGTTCCTGGGCAACCGAACTGGTGATACCCGATGTGATTTCATGCCGATGCTTGAGCAGACTCAATCTGCTTTTTCCTCTTCCATTGTCAAGTGCAGACGAAGTCAACGTACCCAGCAAAGAAGTCTTTCCTGCAGTGCTTGGGCCTGCGAGAGAAATACGAATCTGCTCTGTGTGGGAATAATCCTCGTCCAAAACCGACATGTCGCCAACTTCTGGCCGTGCAGCAGTTTTTGTGTCGTTGTCAGACTTGATCGGAGAGATATTGTAGAAGTCCAGGTCGGGACTAACCAAAGCCTCGGCGACCCAGAGACTTTCCGTGTTGCTTTTGGGTTTGTCGGCAGCTGCAGATGGCGAGTCTTCAGCCCATTCACAATTTCCAACCACAACTCGACGAAGAATCTCAACTTTACACCCGAGACTAGCAGCCATAGCCTGTAGATTGGTCACACTCTCATCCAACTCATCTTGCGTGAGGCCTACAAAAGTGCCATCATCGCCGACACCGATCTCATACAAGGCACCTTGGCTCTCTTCAAGACCGGGAAGCAAGCGGGCGGGTTTAGAGGGCACACCCAATTCCAGGGCTGCCTCGGGAAGAACAGGTACCACAAGGTTAGAGGTAGTGGATGAGTGAAAAGGTGAAGATTGCTGCAAACGCCACAGGAGCTGGGTAGTCAACCCTTGTAGTCGTTGATGGCGACTCTGGCTAGACTTGGCTTGCATGGGTCTTGGGGTTTGTTCCATTACTGGAGAGGCAGAGAGAGACATGCTTGACATGGCGCGGTGGTTGTGATGGTACGCGCCCGCTATTACATGCCCAGTCGACATAGAGAGATAGGGGCGTCTTGGTCGAAGCAGAAGGTGCAATTTGTACTCAGTGGGACCCTCTTGGGGCTCTGGCTCCAATTTGGATATTCCATAGTTGGATAACAAGTCAGGGTCGACGCGTAGTGATGTGGTGCTGGAACGCGTGCGGATAGCTAAACCCCGACTACCAGATGCATTGATTTGGGGGGTCGATGATCCCGAAGTTGACCACGGGGATGACACCCGAGGTGGGTCAGGGTCATAAGTGAAGATGGATGCCATGGGCACTGTTACAATTCAGACTGATAACAAAGGTATTGGTAATAGGCACAGATATGGAGATAGATAGAGCAGTTCTAAAACTCGAGAAACATAAGGCATTCTTGCAGTAGAATTGAATTGATTCTGTGATGAAGTGCAGTTCAACTGACTCACAAATGGCACGGGCCGAAGCATCACGTGGCCGCTATTTATCCGATGCCAAGAAATTGTATGTACGAGAAGTTCTATTAAGACATCAAGCCTGTACTTTCAGAGTTTTTTTTTTTTTTTTTGACCCCCCCCCAAAAAAAAACACATGCATATTAAAGAAATCCAGTCCCGCTAGAATTGAGCGCATTCGCTTTAACACCGAATCAAAATTGTGCATGTGCCGTCTACTCAGCGGATGAGTCCCTGCCTGAGCTTTTACACTTGCCCTGCGCAACGTGGATGTTGCGTGCTGTCGTACGTGTAAACACTGCACCGCATATTGGGCATTCAGCCTTGGCCACCACTCCTGATTTCTCTCGCTGGTGGCGGAGGAGATTGCTGAATGTTGAGAACTCACGACCATTGCAGCCATGGTCCCAGCATTGCGGTCGCGGGCGCAAGCTCAGTACTCGGATTGGGTCAGAATCTTTAGCGGCAGCTGACTCGGGTGAAGAGTAGGTTGGCTCTGAAGCGGTCATCGATGGTGGCGGAGAGCTGATGGAGGTAGGGTGCGGTCTAGTTTTGGTTTCCGGTTAGTATACTACATTCTTCGGGTTCATTGATTCAACTCACGGAATAGCCGATGTGTCAGGGAAGTAATAGGAAGGTTGGTTCATCATATAAGGAGGAGGTCTGCCTCTAAATGTTAGCGAACAGATCATTCAATCTTATACACTTTAGCGGTTCGTTCGACATACGACGTCATGAGATGCTGCTCTGACTGAGGAGCTCCCGAAGCAGATTGAGTTTGATAGGAACGAGCGACGGGTGGGCTGCATTGGAAATGTCAGTCTTTTCGAGGCCGAGTAATCAATCAATTTTCAAGGTTACCTTCGAGGCTGACTATGACGGGAAAGATTGCCGGGTGCTGCGAGATAAGACGCCGGTATTTGATGTTCTTGCTGTTGGTAACCATGCACAGGCCCATTTAAATGACTAGGATAACCCATCGGGTAGCCTGATGAAGGGTATGACGGATGTGAAGATGGAAATGGCGGGCTCATTTGTCCTGGTGGTTGCAAAGGCTGATAAGGTCGGTTTGTCCACGCATATTCTGAAAGCGTCAGTAAACGCCTCTTAGCAATATCTGGGTAAAGTTCGTACGGTGAGGATTATGCTGCATTGGGCCAGCAAAATAATTGTCTGAAGCTATTGACATGGGGTATGATGAGATGCCAAGGCCGCTGTTGAGGGGATGCCCTAGTCAGCACAGAACCTGAGTTGTTTCTCATGGCGATTTAGCTTAACGTACCGTGGATCTTCCGATCCAATTACTTGTTTAATAGGAGTTGTGTCCTCGATAGAAGACTGCACTGTTGACTCTGTAGGTGGATAGTTCAAGCCTGGCAGAGTGGGAGGCCGACTCGTGTCGGTATTTGTTGAATGGTACGAGGGAAGTGGCAGTGCAAATCCTTGTGTTGATTGCGAACCACCTTGTACAGCACAAATGGAGCCGTGAATGTTCTGAATGGGCCAGGGAGAGCCTGATCCAGGAAGAACGCTTTGTGAAAAGCCAGAAGTTTCCACTAACTGGACTGGAGACGAAAGCCCAACGTTCGATTTCGAGTCTGAAACTGGTAGATTTGATTGATTCCTGGAAGAAAATGGTTCCTGTGAGCCAGATCCTGCGGGAAACATTAGGAACTATAAAGGTCTCAGACCTGTGAGATTGCAAGTACTGTGGTAGGGGGAGGGGCCAAAACGGAGTATAAGGGGAAAAGCGGCAGTCAAGGAAGTCAACATACAGTTTGGTGTTCCGATCCGAGTATTCCGTCACTGTAGTCAAAAGCTTTTTTTTTTTGTGGAGGATTTCAATCGGGGGTACAGAAGGGGTGCGATGAAGTATTTAAAAGCTCATATCCAGCAGCGGGCGTTTACCAGTGACCCCCGCAATCGTTTTATGATCTAAAAGGTCCCAGTTGGGTAGGATTACTGGCCCACAAGTTCAGAAACCAACACCAACTTCTAGATTTCTTGTGCGCCACTGGTGTGTATCGATCACTGCCGGGTCTACTAAAACATATCCTTGTGCCCACCCGCTTGTTCACCGTCTCAATTGCATCTATGATAAAAGAATAGAAGATCATTGGTTTGAACCATAAGAAGCCCAGCAATAAAAGCAAAAAGAAAAAGAAAAAAAAAAGAAAAGAAATCCTAAGATCTTCAAATGAGGTGGGCCGATGGAACTATCACGAGCAGAGTCGGACTTTTGACCCCCACAAATGACGGATAAAACAGAGGATATGCGGGAAGAGGACTCGGAACCGATTGCGACTGGGGCTATCGTCTGTACAGTAATGATCCTCCTAAGGGGAGATGGCAATCTTGGCCTGGGCATTGGATCGTTGAATTCTAGCCCCCATTATAGTAAATGGGGGCGGATTGGGGGCCACAATACTCCCTATAGTCTAGCGCATGGCTAGATACTCCGAGATTTGACCTGCAATTCGAAAAGAAATATAAAATCGGGAAAATACGAAAAAGAAAACAGCTCAATAACTTGAAGTTGTGAGTTCCACCATCCCCGGCCCGATGCTTGTCCCCCCTATCACTCTTGGCCCCCACAAAAGGCGCCGTTGGGAAAAAAAAAGAGAGTTTACATTATGAACCCTTTCCTATCAAGGAGAATTAGACTTATTAGTGGAGACCAATATATAGTATTTCGTTCTTTTTGTTTATTCTTTTTTTTAAAAAAAAGGAAGAACTCAAAGGAAAAGATCAATGTCCCCATCTGCGTAAATGATAGCATTAAACGCCCCTAGGCAAATGCTAAGATTTCAGCCCCAGATAATCCCGTCCTAGTAGGGATGTAGTAAAGCCCGACTCCCGATTCTTTATTAGCTCCGAAAAAAAAACACCCAAGGCACCGGTACTGTACTATAGGGTCCATGACTATTGTAGGCAGCCGTGTATCAAAATGGCAAAGCTGTAAGTAATGGTGGATCTTGTCACAGAGAAACACAGCCAAGACAAATTGTAATTTGCCAGGGTCATGATATGTTCGACTCTGATTTAGATTTAGCGCCCTAGCAATTTGTCACTTTAACATACTTTGGAATTGAGCGCTAAAAAAAATTCCAATCGCCCCTAGGTTTTGGCACGGTCATGATCGGCTCACTCCACAAGGGATCCGCAGATGTATCAGTTTGATTCAAGACATGTGGTTTCTCCTAACTAATGCACGGTTGATCATTTGTGCCTCGTGGCCGATTACGGAGTACGGAAAACGGAAGAGAAAATAAGGCCATACTCTGAACCCTTTTTTTTAAAGCCGGGATATACGACGATCTTTAGTTTATTGGGGTTGGGACTAACGCTGCTTTATATGTAATGACTGACTTGGCCAAAAACGGCCCCTTCAATGGCCACCCTAAGTTTTCATTGATTCGGTTTCTTTTACCGCATCCTTCCGGTCTGGGGTCTGTTGGGGTCTGTTTATATTTGGTATTCGGATGGTCTCATCTACTTTGACCACGTTGTACTATCCAGTACGCCTTGCTTATGCTCATGTATTATGTAGGTTAAGATGTCACATTAAGGCTGTGACTACTCCGTATTGTATGAAACAATCACCCCTTCCTTCTTATCTTATTTTGCTAGCATAAATTGCAAGTCTGCCAAAATGCTGTTGGTCATTTTGCCAACAAGAGATACTCGATTTAAAATCAATCTCATACCAAGCCTTGGCATAGCCATTCGCTATGTGAGTTCTTGGGATTTCTCTAAAACAAACTAATTAAGAGGTGACGTGATCGGAACAGCAAGGGCTGCAGATACGCTCCGCTGTACATATCACTCTGCCCAAATTCAGGTCAATAAGCAAGGCACATTTGGAGAAAACGGACATGGCATGGATCCCCGTTGGTCACACGTTGATCCTATCAGATACAACGCTGACACACCGCTCACCTGCATATCAACTATGGGTGCATGAAAGCCGTTGAAGCCCATAAGGCCTTTCGATGTGCGAGACACTTTTGAAATCCGCTAATTCTGGTTCATATTACCTGCTAGGAATGATAAAAGGTCCAATTTGCTTATGTATCCTAGAGAACCCACATTTTTCAACACTTGGACTGGTGGAAGACTGGGTTGAGTAGGCCACACACGATCAGAACTAGTAGGTCGAAGATGAAACAGGTGAATCTACTGTCGCATCATTGTTTTCAGTATTTCAATTAAAAATGTCTAACACACAGTTTTCTTGTTGTATAGAAGGTCGAATATACGAAGAATGAAATTCGAGCCTCAAGACAATGTGAAGATCTGGTCACGTGACTAATCTCACCTGATCAGATCTTCTCTGACTCTGTGATCCAACAGCATCATCAAAATCCACGCGTTTTTTTGGTCCCCACAATCTCTAGCTATCTGCTGGTGTCTTGACTGTTTATTAAATTAAGACTGCCCTCAGCTTACAGCTTACTGATTCACCATGAAGCTCGTCCGGTATGTGCTCACCTTTATTGTGCGCGGCAATCGCCAGCTCCGCTTGACCACTCATCAAACCCACTCCGGCTGACATCTAATGATCCTTCTAGCTTTTTGATGAAATGCGCCAATGAGACGGTGACTGTCGAGCTGAAGAATGGTGAGAACCCCCCGCGCAATCCCCGCAAACCCCAGCCTAACCTCCCCCGAACATGCCAATCCTCGAAATAGGCGAAAGAACTGTGTTCTCTAACTTTCATCGGTCATCTAGGCACAATTCTCCACGGCACCATTGTGGCTGTCTCTCCTCAGATGAACACTTCTCTCCGCGCTGTCAAGATGACCCCCAAGGGCCGTGACACTGTTTCTCTTGACACTATCAACATCCGCGGTTCCACGATCCGCTATTACATTCTCCCCGATAGCCTTCCTCTTGATACCCTCCTCGTCGATGACGCACCCAAGCCCAAGAACAAGGCCCGCAAGGAGACAGACCGTGGTCGTGGTGGTGGCCGTGGTGGACCACGAGGCCGTGGAGGCCGTGGAGGTCCCCCCCGCGGTCGTGGTCGCGGACGTGGATTCTAGATTTTCTGTTTTCTTCTGAGAGAACAACCCGGCGTTTGTTTCTGTCTTCGAAATTCGGTTTGATTTTGCATCATATGGGATACAATCTGTTGTTCCTTTTTTTTTTCTCTACTACCCAGGCCAGGGGTCCCGATTTGGATGGTGGATGACATACTGAAAAAAGAATTAAGCAATTCTACCGGGGAATTTTCCCCCCACTCTGAATCTGCGCTCTTAAATCTCATATGCTCGGAGTTTCAACGCTCTGACAGAAAAAAGTAGCCGAGCATAGCTATCAAAAGTACTGAGACCACCCGGGAGAAGGATACACCGGCCGAGAGAAAGATACATATAAGCTGGCTGTAATTAGATCCACCTTCTTTCCCTTCACCCCCAATGCATGATTCTAGGACATGTGAGTGTGAGACAATGGCTATATGCCAAGGGAGGCTTTGATGTCTAGAAAGGACACTCAACATGATCTAGGCCACAGCAATATTGAAACAAATATCGAAAAAACATACTTTTATGAACACGTACATCATAGACATATTCCACTCTCGCAAAGGGTTAGGCTATGTACATGCCTTATAACTCTTGGTGTGTTCTAGTGTCTTCCTTTTTTTCCATTGAACTCTTCCAAGACTCGGTTTCACACATCGCCTTCGTGATTGGCAATCTAAGCCGAGACATGGGCATATCAACGCCTAAGATCGACGTACTACTCGGGTTCATATTTCCCACGTTGAAACACCTATGTTGTACTACGTATATTCAGGGCTTGCTCTCAAAAAAAAAAAAAAAAAAAAAAAAAAAACAACATAATATATTACTCTCCCTACAACTACTTCACAAACTCAATATCCAAACGGCGCAGATCTACGGAGTAATTAGAGGTAAAATTTCCCCGAGACACCCCGACTTACCCAATTAGGTAGGTAAGATAGCACATATGAGTTATTGCAGAACCTGATGATCGCTCGTTTTCGCTCTAGTGATCGCTCTCCAGTGATCTGCGCATAAAGCGCGAGGGTTTTAAGACATGAAAAAAGCCTATCTCAGGTGGAGCCAGGGGAAAGGCGGCAAGTGAGCTGAAGTGGGGGGAGGTTTTTTTTTTCCCTCTAAACGATAATCTGAGACGTGAATATCTGCTCAATACTCCTCGCAATAGCCTTTAGCCAATGCTGCTAAACGATTATCCCACGAGACAATTCTTCCCGTGTTCTATCCGCTATCCTCCGTTCCTTCCGTGTCTCATGGAATGCTCGGAACAGACTGGTGATCCTGAGACCATTACGGAGTAGATGTTTCTATGTTGTAAGGATGTTTTTTTTGGGTATTTTAAAGAATACCGGGACAGGTTCCCGAACCATTTGGATCAATAAGGCTGTTACGGTAGTCCTGTTCCAGCTAGAGGGAGAGTCTGTTGATCCAGCACCTTGGACCAACAGGGTTTGGTAGACTGTTCTCAAATACAGTTCTGCCAAGATTGTTTTATATTGATGAGGACCCTTCATTTTCAGGGGTTCTCGGGTGCGAATCCTCCCGTGTACATCATAACGTCAGTTTGGGGTTCCGAAACCCTGTTTTGGAAGGATTAGGGTTGGGAATATTGTAAGAACAGTCTCTCTGTATACTACTTTGTGGTGCGTACGTACATCGTAGGTATGGGAATCACATAGTTAACTCGTTGAACATACATAACTAGTACATATGGAGTTACGGAGTGTATTTCCATTGATTGGTTAAAGTGGTTAAATGGGTTAAACGGGTTAATTGTTTTTTCCTTTTGTGATTGGGCCACATAACGGCCAACGAGCGTGTCAGACGACATGATATCCCCCAAAGATCTACTTCGTACGCAAGCCTTCCTTTTTCGGTTATTCTATACGGAGTACGGAGTACGGAGTACAAATCCAGTAAATGTGTCTAATAATTCACCATTACCTTCCCATGATCTTCGCTAGTATACATGTAACACAGTCCAAACGCCGCCCAGAGTACGACACCGCCGATCTCAATGACCGATCTCAATGATGACAACCGCCCCTCCACGTGTACGTACGTTTGGGTGGATAATATATTCAGTATGCTTACTCCGTACGGAGTCCTTACTCAACATCTCCGGTTCGGTTCCATTTTGTCTTACTATAGGGTGGGGGCGGAAAAGGGGGCTTCCGATCGTCGATCAGTTCTCGATCAGTCCTCGATCCCACGCTGTGTTCGGAGATTTTCAAATTTTTCACAGGCCAGAAGTGGTCTACAAAGTACTGGAAATGGAAATATAAAATCAAGTCTTGGGTGCGATGGATGAAAGAAGAGAAATCATAGTGCGTTGAGATCCGATGATCTCGCAATATGACAGCTTTCACCACGTGGGCACGTGGGGACCCATTGATGAGCTGTGGGGATTACTCACTGATTGTCAAGTTTGCACGTCGTTTATTCTCGAAGGCAGTGGGGACTTGGTCGGATAGGGAACCAATTACATTCTTGTGACGATGGATATGCCAAATTGCAACTAAGAACTAATAGGACGTTAGTTATAACTAGCCCAAGGTGAAAGTAGGTCCTGTCCGGATTAGGAAAATGGTTTTGGCGACCCACATATATGGGATTGTTCGTATTCCGCAGGATATGTTGCCTGGGATTTAGCGAAATTGTGAAGAATAAGCGATATTAAGATGATTAACGTCTAAAGCGTTAGGATTTATGGGTGTAAATACATGTATTTAGCCCGTAGAACCGACATAGAGGTGTATATAACCAATAAAATATATATAACCCCCGTACTTGACAAGCTAGGCAATCTAACTAAAAGCGTTATAACTAAGTTAACTTTATCTTTAGGAAACTAATTTAAATAGACAGTTAATTGCAAGAATCAAGCCTTAACCAAGGAAGTCAATAGTTATATGCGATAGCACAATCTAAGACCTGATCTTGTATTGTAGCTCACTTATCATTGTATTCTACCAAGGGCCACTACATGATTATGAACAAACGCCGTAACCGGGGCCGAAGTAAGGTCAGCGGACTTCCGACGAAGCTCAACACCATATGTGTTCCAACGATCAATACCAGATACGATAGAGGCGGTAGTGGTTTTTGTAGTACCGATTGTGTTTGTGTGCTTATATGTCCAGTTCATGTCGACCATAGCACTGAGATCGCAAGCCTCCATAATGGGCCAGAATTTGTCTATACAACAAGCTCGTGTAGTAGATGCCCAGCTACTTGGTCTATGGCATCATATCACCATATATTCCATTTTCCTGCTATCATGGCTTTTAGTAGCTACACGTGTTTACTGCTAAATAGGTCAACATATCCCTATAGTTTCCCCGGCGCTTGTATAATTCCCAGCCATCACCCAACCGCTAGGACGAATAATCCTGGACGGAATAGTATGTCGTCGGGGACTGACCCGATGGGAGACATTCTTGGGGATCTGCAGGACCTAAATTTGCCCATAATGACCTGGAGCCTGTGTGGAGGGAATTCAATAACCAGAAGTCCGTGAGGGTAAAGGTCGTCGTCAGTGGGAGGGGTGACCACGTCGTGGTTACCATTGTTGGATGGGTAGTTAAATAGCAAGACTTTGGATGAGAAAGAGTTTGGAGGAGATATAGGAGAGGTCAAATAAGGGGTTGATGAAATGACTGGTTGTAAAAACAACCAGACTACTAGCTGTGTTTATCCGTGTCCAAGATGATATGCAGCCCTTCCGGTAATACATGGGGAGAAGAGATGACCTGGCGAAATGAGAGGCAGGACAGGGAATGGATTAATTCAATAGGTATGATCGATACCTAGCTATAAAGAAACATCTAGAGTGTCATATCTATTACTCCTACTAGGAAGTTGCTGAGCCTGTCTTCAGAAAACTACCTAGGTACGTGGTCAGCCAGGACAAGAGCCTCTGGGTTTAAATGCGATTATTAAGAGCTAGTCAGATCCGCAAAAAACATCCAAACAGGCACCATAAGAAAAAGAATAATCCAACTAAATCCTACTATCTAGTCAATTGTATGGTTGACTCGGCGTCACTTACGGGATGCGCTATGATATTTGGCGTCTATAGGTTCGTGGGTTTGCACTTCTCTGTGATCAATAGAAGAATAGTTGTTCCTGCAGCAAGCTGATCAAGGTCTTTTTCGAAGTGATCGGTTTAATCTCATTGCCCATGCTCATTTGGCGGTATAAAATACCTTCCATTCGAGGAGTAACCTTAGCTGGTGGTTGCATTTGAATAGATCAGAAGTAAGTCAAAGGTCTTGTGATATTCTCGGTTATTCCATAGGGCGATGTTTGCTGTTTGCTGTGGTGATCTCTCTGGCAACCCTGAAGGCAGTGGCATATTAAGGGCGGTGATCCAGTGTCGAAGGCATTCCTTACTGAGCCTGCTATTTGTCCTTTCGTTCTTTACTTTTTCCATCCCTCTTCGTTCTTCGTCCATCGTCCTTCATTCTTGTTCTTCGATCTTCGTCTTTCGGGCTTCATTCTTCACTTTAACCTTTCGAAACTTAGTTGTGGTGTACAAGTTTCATCAAACCTGCTGAAATCCATACTTCCATCATGTCAAGGTTTGATAAATTCCTCAATCCCGCATTCTGTGCGAATAACATAAACTCGCCATGTCCAAACCAGACCTCCAAGGCCAACAATGCTTGCAGCCGCTGCTGCTTGGTTGTGGTAAGTCTCCCTCACTTCGATCTCTTCGAGGCCCTGTATCATATTCTAACCAAAATCAAAACAGTACTGCAGCAGGGAATGCCAAAAAGAACATTGGCCCGCGCACAAAGAGGACTGTAACAACGCTCTAGCAAAGCATACATGGAAGCCAGACTGGCATACTGAAGATCGAGATCCAACTTTCTTCCAAATGGACCCATCTGAACTGAATTTAAATGCCGACAAAATGTCATGGTGGGGAAACATGCCAGCATTGGATTTGCTGAAACTGGATGGAAATGAAAGCCAGGATGCATCCTCCAAGATGCGTATTCTTCTTACATGTAAGAGACTGCCTGCACTCCAACAACCGATTCATGCAACTAACACAATTTTCATGATAGCATCACACGATATTCGAAACATAGTCGAAACAGTCGCTCGTTTGCCAGATACGTATTCGGGGCAATGTGAGATCGTGATGAATGGCGTCAGCTTTGGGATTTTCGCACAGAATATCGTCCTTGCTTTGACGGCCTTCCATTTTCGACCAGAGGAAGCCGCCCCGATCATGATTCACTTATGGTATTCAGCATTGATACCCACGTCTGTTCTCACAGCACTTCAATCCAAGCTTCTGCCGTTGATTGAGAAAGTCTGCTCCGAGGTTGCACTGAAACGTCCTAAGCGGTTTTTCAAATGGGCCTGGAAGAAGAACAAATCGTCCTTACAACTAGAACTTCTGAGAGATGAGTGGGAACGTCTTCGATACATTCTTCGGTTTCCCGGTCGCTTTTCTGCTTCTGAAGCTACCCGCAATCGACAAGACGTCATGTTGGCAGACAAAAGGGTAGATTCACTCCACAGGACTCTGCACGCACAGCCTCGATATTGGCGCCTCTCCACGATGAAGTTCCGCCGTGATGGAATATTGTTGCCCTTTGGATGCTCACGCAAAGAATTTGATACTCCTAACCCGTGAGTTTCTTCAACTCCTCATGTACTTGCAAGGCCACTAATACAATTAGGATGATTTTCTCTGCTAGTCGTTCTTGGCCGATGCCAGACTCTACAGATCCGCGCAGCAGCTGGGACATCCAGGAGGTATGCACTGGAGCGTACACTGCAAATTATCCAGCGAAGAATGATCTGTACGGTATGCTATTCATCCACCTCCGAGAGACTTTCTTGCGTTTCTGTCGTCAACTTACGAAGCGGAGTATCACCATTCGACTTATTTCTGTCGATTCACTGAGTCTACCAGGATATTTCAAAAAGCTAGAACATCCAGGATTTGACAGAATTGAGGTAATGCAACAACCCAGAGCTCCCCTATCCCTCTAATTGTGTTCTTAAGACGATCCTAATTCGATACAGACATACATCAATGCAGAAAAAGAGGTGCTTGGGATCGACATCACCCTCGCCCTAAATATCCCGCTGCTGAAGCCGAAAATTGAAAATCCAAAGGCCATGATTCTTGTCCTCTTTGTCTGCGACATTGAGGAAATGTCTAGTATGGACACAATGGACAAGGACGTCGCTCGTGTTGCGAAATACCTCCCTGAACCCGAGACAACGAATCGCAACGATGCTGACCAAATGAGAAGAAGGAGATCAAGCTCTTTTGTCTGCAATGTCAGTAAATTGTTTGATCTTTACAAAAAGGCCCATAACTTCGACCAAATCCCGGAAAAATATGGAGTGAAGATGAGGGGCAACAACACAATCGTGGCCCACTGGCCAATGCGACCTGGAAAGAACGCGCCCCAGGAGGTGTTCGATCTCCTCGAGGGATCCGGCGCCACTGGCTTCGAGCGCTACGTCGAGTGGGAATGGGCATGAATTATTTTCTTTTGAACTACCAAGCAAGCAATTGCTAGTGTGTGTATGCATGTATATCCTTATTTCTCGTTGATCGATTCACAAATGGTATCATTGTTATTCAATTCCTGTATTCATCATGAGCTATCCTTTCTCCATATCCTCACAATAACCAATTTCTCCCACCCAGCCTGCATCCCACTCGACCCCGCCGTCTCAACCTGCCAACCACCCCAGTCACGGATACGCTCCATAACCTGATCAGGCCGGTTCTGCTTGCAGAGCAAGACATACGCCACACCACGCCCAGACAGCACACCCGGAATAGCATCAAGCAGTCTATCCGTGGTTTCCATCCCATCCGCTCCACCGGCGTACGTCAAGGATAAAAAGTACGAGTCATTATCGAACTTAGCAGAGCGAGACATTGCCTCCGAAACAGCAGGGTCATTTTCCGCCGCAGAAGGCAGACGCGGTAGATCCTCAGTCGGAACATAGGGTGGGTTGAAGAGGAGGACATCAACACTGCCAGGACGAAGAGGCGCACACAGATCGGCTGTCAATGAAGAGATGTGAACTGATTGAGGAGACGGCTGTTGCTCTTCTTGAATGGCTGTCGTTGCGGTCTTCCGCGTTGCGATGCAAGCATTGCGATTCACATCTGTGCCTAGTGTGAGAATATCGCGTCGGCCGAAGATCTGTTGAGATTGGGCGGCTGTGAAGGCTAGCACAACGCCAGAGCCTGTGCCTACTTCGACGACTAGTGGTGAGGGCTCTTGGTTCTCTGGGAAGCGTTCAGAGAGCCATTTTGATTCGGATGCTGATGACAATGTGTCTAGGAAGAGGTATGAGTCTTCAGATGGCTCGTAGATGGTGTCGAAAGACACATGTGAAGTATCTGGTGTGGGAAGCATGTTGCGTATGTAATAGCTTCAAGTCGTAGAAATTCGAGGTTTATCAAGTCTTTTCTTTTTGGAGATAGTGGGGTTATCTCAAATTTATATGTTGCAGAATACGCGATGCGATCTTGGTTTGAGGTGATCACAATTGCACGGGGAAAGAAGAGTACTAATCCAACTCAATTGGAATAGAATATCCAATGTGAACCTTTCTTGCAAAAAAATATCCCAAAATATCAAATGGCAAAGAAGGAAATCTTCAATCCCGAGACATCCCGACCCGTTGATTCGCGCGTTCTCCTCGCCGCCTTTGCCCCGTCGAAAATCCCCGGAAATTATGTCATTCCTCAATCTTCCCAATCCCTAAAATCAACCTCCCACATATTCAAGATGCGCATTGCTCAGCGTTTACTCATGGCCACGCCGGCCTCGATCGGCTCAAAGTCCAGCCTCAGCGAGGCTCTCGCTCTCCTCCCCCCGCTACAGCTCTACCGGCGCATTCTACGCGTCCACCGCAAGCTCGAACCCGAGATGCGCGTCTTGGGCGATTCTTATGTGAAGAACGAGTTCCGTGCACACCGCAGCGTGGAGAACCCATTGCATATTGTATGTTTCTTCTTATCTGGGTTGGTGTGGTTATACCGAGTTGAAGAGAACAGGAGGCAGGGCGGAAGAAGAACGGCTTGTTGATGCAGTCACTAACATTTCAAATGATAGATTGGTTTCTTGACCGAGTGGCAGCTATATGCGCAGAAGTTGGAGGGTGATCAATGGACAGGAGATAAGCTGGACCAGGCCAAGTTGGATAAAATGAGTGGTATGTTTCTTGGCTGTTATTTGGACTCGGTTTTGGTCGATCAATTTGCTAATCGTTGTTATTCAATACAGATCAGCAACTTGGACAGTTACTCGAGCTTATGCAGGCTTTGAGGAATGAGGGAGAAGGAGAGGGTCAATGAGTTTCCGATTGATTTCATTGGACCGAGGTTGACACTACCACCCCGAGAGTTGGTGACATGAACTTCGAAAAATGGGGTCTCGGCTGCCCCATGAGTCTAAACTGATTTTCGAGTGCAGAGTGCTTGATCTGAGGGCAGCCAGACATGTCTATGTCTGGTAGGGTCATGTTGGGAGATGCAGGCACCTCCCATCCCCCACCAGCCCATATGTATATACTAGGTGTAGGAATAGAAGAGACGAGGCTTTCAGTTGATTTAACAGGGTTGACAATTCAGGTCTGCACCTAAGTTAGGGATATATGTTATGGAGTATAGTCTATGAATATATCTCGGAACCTTATATTGTCGCGGAACAATTCCGAGAGACACCCGGGGGATGTTTCGTGTGTTCGTGAACATTGACAAGGTGACCGTCCATGCACAAAAAGCAATTCCAGCCCTAGATCCATCTATCATGTTCTAGCACATAGCAGAGGAACGATCAACGATAAGGGCAAACTGTGTACTCCAACTCCAGTGGAGAACGCCCTACCAATGACAGGCTGACTCATGCAAAATCGGCTGCCAATGCCAATTTGGAGATAGAGACGAGAGTATATCAATCGCAAAATCCCCCTTAGCCACTTTCCGCTTGTCCAATTGAGATTCTATCACACTTAACCCATATCCTCAACCCCATCTCACCCCACACATCCCCAAAAAGCCTCACTCATTCACCATGCCCTCCATCCTGGAAGACCCCACGACCCGCAATCCCCCACCAAAAGCACACACAGATGCAGCGCCGACCCTAACAGCGAGAAAAATCACTCTCCCCAAGTCCTCGTCCGCGCCAATGACGCTCTACCCAATCACAGGAGGACCGCAAGCAATCCCCAAGGACCTAATCAAATTCCTACACGAGGAGTTCAGCACGGAGATCCTCCGCGGCGGGACATACCCGATGGAGCAGCCGATGCCGCTGGATCAATTCGCCGATTATTGGTTCGGGACGTTTGCGGTCCTGGCGATCTTGGACGACGAGGACGAGGGCTTAAGAGAGGGAAGGAACTGGGAGAGTGTTTGTTTGGGAACTTTTTATATCAAGCCTAACTATCCTGGTATGTGGTTTATAGCATTTACAATCAGCCTGTATAGGAATAAGAAATGAATAGAATACTAACTCTGATAGGTCGCTGCTCCCATATCTGCAATGCAGGCTTCCTCACTACCACTGCTGCACGCGGAAAAGGTGTTGGACAGGCTATGGGCGAGGCTTACCTAGAATTTGCCCCGAGATTGGTATGACTTGCCACCTCCGGGTTTGCACTTGGCAGCCGTTACTCCGTTGGACATTGAACTAACTCTTTTCGTAGGGATACACATACTCAGTCTTCAACTTGGTTTTCGCCAATAACCCGGCCTCCATCCGTATCTGGGAGAAGCTAGGATTTAGCGTTATCGGACGGGTTCCCCAGGCTGCGCGGTTGGCGAACAGTGAGGAGTTGGTGGATGCATTGATTTTCGGACGTGAGCTTGGAAATTAAATGCCAAATTTCAGATTCAGTTTTAGTTTGAGATGTCCATTCATGTTTCACATATGAAGAGTGGCCGTTTCGAGTATATAGATCCCGTTGTTACGAATGATGAACATACTGCAGAGTACGATGAACCATGACTTGACAATAAACCGCCTGAGAAACGAACAATGCCATTCCCAAGACCAAAGATACAACTAGATAAAACTACAAGGAATAATATTCACAGGGAAGAGCAGCGGAGTGGTAATCAATGAGAATTCAAAAAAGAAAACAACAGGGAAATAGATGACCCCAACGCTCAGACCATACCATGCAAACGAATAGGGATATCACGCAAAACCTGACTTGTCAAGATGATGGCTCCGCTTCACACCGACTGAACACCGATTTGGAGATCGAGGTCGAACCGAGGGCGGAGGGGTTGTAAATGCACAAGTAAAAAAAAAACATAGATAGAACATAGATAGAACAAGGTCGTAGAAGGGTAGATAGAAGTCGGGGGGCAAGGAGGATAGAGGATAGAATGAGTAAATGGGAGAGAAGATGATGAGGTTTATAGGTGACACAGGCGTAGCTAATGAACAGTGCGAAATATACAACTCATTTGCCATTAGCGCCACCGCGGACGCGTATCCACTGGTTTCGGGGTTGCCTGCTCTTTATCCATTCGCTTGGGAAGCGGGAGCAGACTGGTCCGCCTGTTGTTAGAATGGCCTAGCGATGTACCCGGTCGTGATGATTTGGCTGGGCTCTCCATCCCACCTGGAGCTCCCGACACACTTCGACTGAAAGCTGTGGACGGGCCCGCAAAACTCTGGCGGGTGCGAGGTGTGTTTGGCACCCCTGATTGTCGATAGAGCCGGCTGTACGGCGGTGGATCGAGGAGCGAGGATCGCGCCGGTGTGGGAGACGACACGTTCCGGTTGGGACTCCGTGAACCAAAGCGGCTCGAGACGCGACTGGTTGATCGAAGACTGCCGGGAATCGGGGATGCAGATGTCTCTCGTCGGGAAGTGTTGGGGAATGGGAGTGTTGATGATGGGCGGGGTGTCCGGGCGAGTGGTGCGGATGACTTCCGCAGTGTCGAGTTGTAACTAATAGCCGTGTCGTTCAGATTCGTACTGCCGTTCCAGCGTGGGCGATTGGGAATTGTAGATGGCGCCGCGGGTGTACGAGAACGAGCAGCCGGGGTCGGGGTGAAGTAGTTTGAGGATCTGTAGGATGGAGTAGGAGAGATCAAGCCCGTCGGTTGGGGGATTGAGGACTTTCGGCCGGTGTAAGGTGCCGTGGGCTGCGGCAAGCTGGAATAGCGACGGTTTGGGGGCATCGTCGAGCGGGCTGTGGCACTCCCGACTGAACTTTCGCGACGGCTTGATCCGCCCATGGGCGTTGAGGCGCGCTTGTATCCGTTGCCGGTCATGATGACTGACGACGCAGGAGAGCTTCCTGGGGTCTCGATGGCACTGCCTGTGGCTGGACTGTCCATGGTGAGGATGCTGGAGACTGAGTCTCGTAGCTGGTGGCCCTTGGGAATGTGCACGTCTTCGAGAGACGTATCCATTACCTTAGTGCTAGCCTTGAGAGCATCCGTTCGGGATGTCATGTCGGATAGCAGGCGCAGAATCTCGCCATTGACAGTCAATCGGTCGTTGACACCCTTTTGAATGATGGAAACCACACGCTCAATAGCAGGAACATAATGCATTTTCTTCGCTTCATAGTTTTCAATGAGCTTGGTCAGCGTTGACGGGTTGTGCATCTGCATGCCGCTTTCCAGCCCTTCTTGTAGCTTTCCAATGCTGCGTTCAACTGATTGAAACATCTTTTGTGCTTGAGCCCCAGCATTGCGGAAAACTAAGATCCACTTGTCTTCTGCCAACTCCTTCAGCAGAGCTTCAGCATCGGTCTCAAGAACTTTATAGCTCTTCTCCAAGCGATTTCGCCGGTCCTCAATCTCCTCGCATGCACTTGGGAAAATGGTTTCAGCACGCCCCTGGAACATTGATAGTCGCATGGGCAAAAACTCCAACGATGCCTTCAACGGCTGCATACGTGCAAAAATAGCCATGAGGTTAGAGTGACTCGTATCGTCCTGCGGTGTCTTGATAACGGGGGTGTCAGACGCCGAGGCCAAGAGAGGTCCAATACTCAGACGGTTCTGCGAATGTCCGCGGCTCTTAATGGGGGATTCTTCCACGATCGTCTCCAGCTCATTGATGTCAAGACCGCCACTGGTATCGCTCGTATCCATCAGCGCCTGATGTCGCTTCTCTTCCATCTCAAATATCAGCCCGCTCAAGTTATCAACTTCCACACCAACATCGCCCAAAACGTTCGACCAAAGCTCTTCCCACTCCATTGCCAATTCAACTTGTTCTTTTACGCCTTTCAGCTTTTTCTTGATCTGGGTCCAGTTTTGTAGAATACTCTCCATCTGGCTCACGATAGTCTTCAGGTTCTCCACGTCCACATTGGCAATGTCGTCTCGAAGTTGAACATTCTCAATGGCCCTAACGTACACATTGACGAGGGACTCGAACCGCGTAATTGCCTTATCGACTTCGTCTAGCCCCTCCCGACCACCAGCCGCAGCCCATTCCACGTCATCTTCAGAATCCAAGCCGCTCAGCACATCTGAGGCCTTCTTGATCCAAATCTGAATTTGCTCTGCAGCGCCGTTCAACGCCCGGACTGCAGACAAAGCTGTGGAAATGTTTTCGATGCTTGCCTCGAGCGAGGCTGGTTGTGGGAGAGGGATGGAGGTAAGCTGCGAGAGCTGATTACTGAAGGATGCTCGAGAGAAAGAGTATATCGAGTCTGCGCGCTGCAGACCCATTGGGTTGAAATAGGACTGCGAGTTCGAGTTGGATGAAGAGCGCGAGTGCACGGCGTCGGCGGGAGGCGAGTCTTTGGGAGGTGGTTTCGGAGCGGACTGGTCTTCAGCGGACCGTTCCTCTCTTCGTGCGGTATCGTCGACATATTTTTCGAAGTCGGTCCGGTCATCTTGAACATCGTTGGGAGCTTGGGGGCTCGGGATGGGGGCTGCGCGCAGCTGCGCGAGAACCGGCTCTGCGACAGACATGGGCGTAGGTGGGCTGACGTGTTCCACGGGCTGGACAGTCTCTGGAACAACAATGGTGGCCGGAGTGGACAGTTCAGAACCGTCCACAACTGCTTCCGATGACTCCGGGTCCTCTCTTTGCGCGTCTGCAATTTCCTGGAGGATATCGTGGTGGGGTAGCTCGAGCTGGTTCGACGCGCTCCGCTTGAACTCCTGTGTTTGTCCGGGTGATATGTTTGTACGATTCCACGTCTGACCTTTCCTCTTTACCTTGATCGATAGGTCTTGGTGAAGATTATCAAGCTCCTTCAGATGCTCTTCGGGGATCCGACCGACTGCATTGGCGTTCCGGTTCTGCGTCACGGACTTATTACTGCCGTCCAGCAGCTTGACGCGAGCCGCGAGAGCGGGAGAAAGTCGGCGGAGGATGGATGTTCGGCCGGCGCTGGTCGGCTCAGGGGGGACGGGTTCTTCTTCGTTGTTACTGCTCCCTAAGCTCCACAGAGATGATTTGGACTTTAGGCCGAGGAAGGTGGAGGTGCCGGAGTCATTTGGAGATACGGAGAGCGCGGGGGTGAGCGACGGCGGCGATGTAGGTGTTGTGGATGTATTGGGAGGATGCGTCGCGAGGTCGGTCGCAAGAGTTGGACTGTCGGCTGTGGCATGCATGGAGAGAGACCCTAGGGGGGTTTGAAAGAGCAAAAGGACCAAAGGATGTGGTTCAGACAGGGATACAAGGAATGTTTCGTCTTGTTCGGCGCTCGGTAACGGGAATCCCTTTCTCACGGTTAAAGGCTGTCTTTTTTTTTTTTTGCGGTTCAAAGGGTCGAAGGGAAATGCTGCTACATGACAAAAAGCAATAGTTAGAGATTCTGAATGCAATGGAACTTGAGGGAGATATCGGGCAGCAAAACAAATCAAAAGAGGGATGAAGTGGCCAGTATGGGCCGGTTATTCTGTAGAATGGGGTACCTCCAGCCCCGTACTATTAACTATGGGGCCGGATGTACTCCTTGGTATGGAATTCCAAGGGATCAGATGAAATCATTTCACTTTTGTTTTATTTTGATCTTTTTTATTTTCTTTATTCCAATGGTTTCAGTTGAACATTGAGCGGCATTCGCTGTTTCTACTAATACACTATATACCTGTATGTATATCAACCTGTACATAATATTGTACATGTAAATATGTATAATGGTAACTAGGTATATATAAATTGCCAGAAATAGAGTCTTTGATATCACCTAATTGCCCAGTAGCAAGTTGGATTTCACAGTGAGGTGTTGCCTTAGGTATCACGGTGTAAACCAATGACCAAATGATCATTTGGCCCAGTCCATCTCCCTTCATTTCTTTCAGAACTTTCCCTTCTTTTCCTCTGTTCACTCAGAACTCTCTTCCCTTTTTATCCTCGCAACTTTGAAGATGACTGATATCTCTCGGATTTTCAAAGGCACTCAAATCGCCCTTCCTGGCTCCACAGCTCTCCGGCTGAACGCGAGTATATGGGTGATCGACGAGAAGCTTTATGAGAATAGGTTTCTAATGACCAGTTTTGTACGCACCATTGGTTTGAATCCCAGGTAATCCAGTTGACCCCAGCTTGCTCATTGTAGATGACCTTGGGGTCATACTGTTCAAGGATTCGATTGATTTCGTAGTCTGAGAGAATGCCACTTGAGTCAGTGCATTGACCGGGCGCTCCTCCTCCGTTCACGAAATCCGTTGTGTCAAGTAGACAGCCGGGGGTTGTGCAACTGGTGTCCTTCAACGTAAAGGAACGACCATAGAAACCAAGGCCAAGATTTACTTTGGCCGGATTAACTCCATTGCGCCACAATAAATCCAACCCCTCGTTGATTTTTGTTGAGCCACAAATAGTTAGTCATTTGTAGACCGCTAGGTGTATATATATATTGGCTTTTTGGAGTTGCCTTACCGGTCAAGTTGGTGTGCGAGTTAATCACAGAGGTCCATTCGCTGTTACCATCCCAAGTACCGTGGATACCGTAGGACATGAAGTTGAAGAAGTCCAGATATTTCGACATTCCTTTGACGTCAAAATCCTTTAGGTAGTCTTTTTCCGACTATTAGCAGAGGTCTTAATCAACGTGGTTTGCAAGAACTTACAGTAGGATGACGGCAGGGTTGCAGAAATACTATACTTGTCACCACAAGCTTCTTTAAGCTCTTTCATGAATGTAACAAGGTTGGCCGTGTCTTCTTTGCGATCCTCTGGATAGAATAATTTTAGCTTGGGAAAGTAACTCCTCGGCACTGAGCAGGATATTCCCAGTCAATGTCAATTCCGTCAAATCTCCAGACATCCATAACTTCGATGGCGGAAGTGATGAAGTTATTACGTGTCCCTTAAAGCGAACCATGTCTGAGAAAATTCGACCGCCAAGCGCCCAACCTCCAATCGACAGCATGACACTACAAGCCTATGTACCTAGTGAGTAGTTGCATATTTTGGCCCCCTGTTAGAGTACATTGCCCTGTATTGATATACAGTCTGTATCCACACGTCTAGCTAAGCTTAGGTTGAAATGGGGGTTTTCTTTTTTTCTTTCGCGAAATGAGGATACAGCCAACTAAGGACAATCCCACTTTTTCTGGGCATGACAGACGCGTACTGGATCTCTTCATGGCACTTTATGGCAAATCTAGTTGGAAAAGTCCTAATGAAAAGCAAAAAGCCAAGGACCGCGCTCACAGGTTATGGCGTGAGTGAAAAGAAACATCTGAATACACTACAAAATTACTGGAGGCTAAAAAGACGTTGATCGCCAGAACTGGCCCATATATACTACCGAGGCTTGGCAACACATCCTGCGGACTTCCAGTATCGGGTTTTCTGCGACCAGGACGATTTTGCTCAAACACAGGTGGCCAACAATGATGTCGACAACTATCTGCCGCTTAAGAACGCTGGTATGAATGGCCCTCAAAGCCCAACTAAAATGAAGGCTAATAATATCTCTAGATACTTTTGCACTCTGGGCCTGTGGTGAGTATCTAGAAATCCCCTTAAGACGCATGTTTGTCAAGTGGTATGACCCTAACTAATCAATTCCTTTTAGCCATGATTCTTCACTTTTGCAACTGGGGTGATGGCTCATGTAAGCCAGTGTAATATTTGGATAGCTTAGTCAAATATCTCCCAGGATCAAGTTTGTTTGTCTCAGAATCTTTGGGTTTGGTGGGCTTGCACTATTTGGGGGTGTTGTATCGTTCCAGAAGCTGATATATGTTTGCTGGCAGTCTGAGCGCTTTGCCTGCTTTTGTCTGTTTGACAGCTTTCTTTGACAGCTTTGTTTGCCAGTTTCTCACTCGAGTGCTCGAGACATAGATCTGCCAAATAATCTAGGGTCATAATATTGATCCTGTTTGCTCTGGTTTCCACCCTTGTCGATCACAGCCAAAATGACAAGTGCCCCAGTCACCTTTATCATCACAGTCACACGTGACAGAATTTGGTGAGGTACTAATTGTAGGTATCATTTTATCAAACCATGCCCCTATACCTCGTTAGAATCAACTCAGAAAGCTATAGAACATAATTTTCGTACCTTGATCTTCGTATGTTGAGGAAAATGTAGATGGTGCGAATGAGCTCAGCACGGGCGATAGACGGTTGACCCATTCACGAAATGAAAGACCGTTTTTTGCAGCATCGAATGTAGCATACTCACTCGGTTTGGTTCGACCGTCGATAGCTTTGATAGAGATATCATCGGTGCCACAAGAGATTTTTCCGATGTAACATCGCTGTAGAGATAGCTCTTCCGCAAAAGTATCGAATAGGTCCTTCCAGGGAGTGTTTTCCACTCCCGCTTGTAGCTCTGTATATGTTACGGACGGCATATAGGGTGTGGCTGATGTAGGCTGATAGAAAGGTTGAGCTAAACCAGGAGTTGAAGGGGGGAATAAGAAGGTGCATCTGGGACATAGGAAGGTGCGGTTGGAGCATAAGAAGGTGCAGTTGGAGCATAAGAAGGTGCAGTTGGAGCATAGGAAGGTGTAGTTGGAGTATAGGAAGGTGCAGTGGGAGCGTAGGAAGGTGCAGTTGGGGGAAAAGGCGCACTCGGAGAATAAGGGGAATAGTAGGGGGGCAATGGAACAAAATTTGTTGAAAATGGAGACCCCAAATCTGGAGGTAAACAATAGGAAGTCGGAGTTGAAAGGACAAGTGGTGGGCTATCAATATCATGAGCAACCAATCTCACCTCAAAGAGCTTGAGATGGGTCAAGGTGCCTTTGCTCTTGATGAGCATCGACTTCAAAGAATGAGAAGTGATGTGAATCTGATGGAGATGAAGTTGTTTAAGCCTATTGAGCTCGAGTTTATCATAAAAGTCCCCAGCCTTGTAAGGCCGCGAGTTGTAGGCTATGTTCTGAGCATGCGAGAGTGTGAGTCTTTGCAGGTGTGGTGCGACATTGGTAATAAGATTGAGCCAAGTCATATTTTCGACAGCTATGCAAAGGTGGAGATCTTCTAGCCTATCCAGGAGAGGGATAAGAGAATTGTATTGTACTCCATTGAGTTCAATGTCGGGTGCTATATCAGCACAGTAATCCGCGTTACAGGTATGCAACGTCTTAATTTTTCGTCCAGATCCGCTAAGCGCTTGGAGAAGTCTTGATAGAGCTGAAGAGTTGACCTTTCTTACTTGGCTAGCGGTGCCACGAAGCCAAGTCAAACTCCTCTGGGTGAAACGGAAGTCAATTTGGCTTATTAGGTGGCGCCAACCGAGAAATCGAACTTTTTGCTGTCGTGGGTCGAGCAAAAAGCTCGTCGTATAATGCGCAAGTCCGATTGTGTCTAGATTTTCGAATCTTTCTAGGCATTTGCGAAGTCTAACACCGAAGGCTTCGGATTCTAGGAGATTGGAGTTGTCGGCGACCATCGCTTTGTATGTGGTGTAACGCGCCTTTAATTCTTCTCCCTCCGCTAGACGACAACTTTTCGAAGAGACAGAAAGTTCACCCATATTTTTTAGAGTGCGGTCGTGAAAACCCTCAAACACAGTCGGTATCATCCACAACTCTTGAACTCGTTTCCGAATATCATCCGAACCGGCGAGATCTTCCAACTCGCGAAGACTGTCGCTTGTCACAATGAAACGAATACTCTTGAAATATCGATCGGAGAAGTGATCCAACGATCTCTCGTATAATACACGACATGACAATCTGAGCATCTCCCCTTCAGGCAGTTGTAGATGACTGCAGATGATAGATATCACCTCTGTAGGCAGAGAGGTAATCGACATTTTCACTGTAATATTTGCGACACGAATTGTGAATGTGGTGAGGGTAGAGTTGAAACCTGTCAAAACTGAAAGAGAAAAGGTCGAAGAGGGAAGAAATCCCAGAATTGGTCTAAATCGCCTCTTTAATTACATTAACAGTAATTACATCGCTGCCCCGCTAGCTGTGTTAGCGGATAGGGATTCGACCCGACCCTTTTGAGGGTTTCGAGCCCACTTCCAAAGCTCGCAGCGAGCTTTAGGCTTTGGGTTTAGGCCTAAAGCTCGAAGGGGCGGCTCGACGAACCGCCCCCCGCCTCCTCCTTTTAACTAAATAGTATAAATATAACTAGTTACCAATTTCTCGAAACTATATAAATAATATAGAAACTCCTAGTAATTTTAAGTATTTCGATTATATACTAAATTATAGGATATATAAATTAACGAGTATAGGTATAGTATAGAGGGCAGGTAATATATTTCGCTACCCTAAGAATAGTAAGACTATATGATGATGCATGTACGCGTCGATAGAATGAAACACGAGTAATGAGATGTACAATAAATACAATTCCAAAAGAGACTGGCAATCAACAAAAAAATATGCAGAGGCGGGCAGAACAGTCGGCGACAATTCAGGGGTATCGTATCAAGTGCCCAGAAGGATATCAAAGAGAGAGCAAAAAAAGAAAAAGAAAAAGGAAACAATCGAGATGCATACATGAACTTCCAACACTTTAATACTTCGAACAATGCCCTCAAATCAACCCAGCACTCGGGGGTCGTCCAGGGTTAGCCGCCTGCCAATCGCGCACTAGCTCTTCACGAACAGTTTTGCACCAAGCCAGCAGTGCAGTATCGAACTGCTTCCAAGCGGTAATGCCACTATTCTGTACAACACCCATAACATCAACATCCAGCCGGAGCTCCCACCGGAGTTGTGCAGCTTTTACCCAGAACTGAAGATTCTCAGTCTGCCGGTACGGCTTGGCAATGTCAAGGTGGTAAGCCGTGATCTCACCAAATTGGCGTTTCGACTTCTTAATAGCAAGGTTGTGTAACTGAACCAGGGCACGGCCATCCCGGAACCTATCAAGAAACGCCGTGGGAAGGGAGTCAACAGGAGCCTCCTCAACCGGTGTCCAGGTCGGTAAGGAGTCACCGCCAGGCAACAAACTGCGCAGGAAGGATTCCTCGCGTGAGCGCTCACGACCTCTCCAATCACCCGCCGCCCAATCCCAGTTCTGCCGCTCTTGGGCTTCAAGGTCTTCTAGCGTTTTCTCGCGGACTAACATGGTGCGCACAGCCGCGAACCACGCCTGAATCCGACCACGTTCCTCCTCGCGCAGACCGCTCGCAAAATGCCGTGCAGCCCATCGCTTCAAAACTTCCAGCACGTCAAAGAGTTCCTTGCGGATCTCCCGTTCGCTCTTTATCGATGCTAAGCGCTCTGGGTTCTCGTGGGTGGTATAGTAGATTTTGGCGGCGCGGATTGCATTTGTAACATCGTCCAGGATGCACATGCCCTGCGCCTCTTCCTTATTCATCGGGGCCGGGACCGGCCCGGATTGATCATCCTCGTTTGTCTCGGGGATATCACCCGGAGAAAGACTCGATCGGAGGATTGGGCGGGGAGGAGGCTCCGCGCCATTCTCAATTGCCTCGATATTAGTCTCTGCTTTATCCAACGCGAGCGTAAGCTGTCGGCGCAAGAAAATCAGATCTGGCGGAGGGGGGATGTGATGTGTTTTGATGCTGTATGTGCTGACTGTAGGCGGTAGCATCACCTCAGCGTCCTCATCCTCAAATTCACCCTCCGCCGGGTCTGCCATATCTGACGGGCTCGTGACTAGGTCGTCATCCATGTGTCGTTGATTCGGGGTGATCAGGACTCGTGGCACGTTATTCTTGTTCTTCTTGTCCTTTTCCCACTCGCGGCCCCTCCCGCTCTTCCCGTCCAGTAGACCCGTCCGGGCGAAATAGTATTGTAAATGGGCGATACTGCCGAGACTCATGACGCTGTCGCGGTGGCGGGCTGAGTCTGAGAACTCCGCACCCAATGCACGGGTATATCCATGGCGGCGAGATGATGTTGACACGGACGATCTGGCATCTGCGGAAGTGGCGGAGGAAGTGGAGCGGGAGGACTCGGAGGAAAATGTGCGATCTGGGGAGGAATATGAGGAGATAGCTGGTGTTGCTGGGATAGATGGCGATGGCGAGGAAGCTCGGAGAGGCGCTGTCGCCTTAAATTCCATGGACCGTCGGGGCGCGTCCATCTTGTGTGAATTTGAAATGTTCAACGTGGGCTGTTTCACGGGGCCAAATTTTGTGGATCTGCGTCGCGTGAAGATCAATCACTACCACGTTCTCAGTGACGGATATTCTGCGGGGGTGATGTGACGTTGATGGTGAGGCCTAGGCGATCCACAGACGAGCAACGGCTTTTATATAGATTACTGAAAGGACAGCGAGGTTTAATGAAACCTGTAGGATCGACAGGCGAGAAACTGTTTTTGGGTCAAAAGGGGGGGCTTCGACTAACCGGCACTAAAAGGGGAAGCGGGTCAACCGTCCACATGGGAGTTGAAAGAGATGAGTGTTTTCTTTCCACCAAAAATAAACCAATAAGGCCAGTGAGGCCCCTTTTTTAATGACCATTGTCGATTGGAAGATATGAAGCTATACATTAATGCTCTATATACTTCCAAGGCCTCGAACATCGGGTCCACGGGTGTTCCTGAATTGCCTGGTTGGGTTTAGCTTGTGCCCCACGTTCCATGGTTTGACCGGCTTCATGGCTGCCCGACAACCGTGGAACTTTGGAACCTTCTTTGGAAGGTTGGAAGGTTGGAAGGTTGGAAGGTTGGAAGGTTGGAAGGTACATGGGTACATACTACAATAACATACAACCTTGAACTTCATGCAAAAAGAGAAGAGATGCTATTCAATTATGACCTGGCTAATCCCCATTTTTCAAACGACTGTAAAAAGATCCTTTAAATGCCTCAAGGCTTCACCTGTCTCGATTCAGTGATAAAGACCTCGTCGCGATCCCAACCCTCTGGTTTCAGGTTATCAATTCCCTTCGTCGGGTGGCTTATGCTCGGATCGGTGTACTCAATCTGGTAAGGGTTGGGGTCGAAAGTCTGCTTGAGGTTGGCGAGGGTGTGATTAACCTCGCGGTGCTTGGCTTCATCGGCACGGATAAACATCAGCAGGTCCTTCATCTTGCGCTGGCCCTCGGGCATCTGCCAGTACTTGATCGCAATCTCGGGTGCATCGAGATCATCCCACTGCGGGAGCTTGCCGGCCTCGAGTTCCTCAATAGCACGGGTGTAGGTGATAACAGCCTCCTCCTCAAGGTATCCCACAAATCTGTGGCAGATGCGCGGGGAGATCAGGTATGACAGGAAGAATCCGTTGAAGAAGAAACCCTGGGCGCCGATAACCATCAAGCGCATGAACCAGCCTGGTTCGGCCAGTTTCAGGAATGTAAGCAGATGCATGCGTTCGTTGAATGCTTCTTCGAGCAGGGTTTCGATCCTAGAAGGAAGTGGGTTAGCATTGAAGTAATATGTTAGGATTTTGAATCCTGATTCGTGTAATTGACGTACCATCCATTATCTCGCTTCATCTTGCGAAGACTACGGAGATGTCGCAGCATGCCGCCCACCATCCCGGGGACGCCGGCCACACTTTCCAAGAAAATGAATCGGTTCATCCATTTGTGCTCGGTCATTTTGAAGATGTCTGGTAGTTCCTGACCAGGCTTGGGGTGTCTGTATCCCGTTGCTGTGTCCATTCCCCATCGGAAGATTCGTACAGTTCCTAGTGCAACCCAGTCGGACCAATTTGAAGCTTGTCTGTGGGCGATGCGAATATTCCGCATTTGCGACTCGGTGTACCTGGCATAGAATTAGTATCTGGCTCCGATTGAGGGACTGTGGATATACTTACACTGGATGGACCCATGCTGTTTGCACTTCCTTGACATTTGGAGCTTTTGGTGGTGGGAAATAATCTGTGATCTGATTCTGAGGTGTTGACGAAATAGGGCGCTTGGATGTGAGGCTGAATACTGATGTGCGCTTGTTGGCCCCACATGCAGGATTCAAAGTTGTTGCTGCAACACCAGAGTAGGTTCGTACAGCAAGGTGCAGGTACTGTGGCTTTGCTGCAGCCCTCAAGGGAGCCCTCATTGATAGAGTATTCATGATGTAACCCAGAGTGAGTTTGAGATGAGTCACGATTGAAGGTGATGGATGAATGTGGTGAAGGTGAAGAAGGCGAAGAAGGTTAGGAATATGATGAGGTAAAAAGATTAAGAATACATAGAAGAAGTTTAAGATGATGTTTGGTTGTGATTGAAGAGAGATGAAGGTGACAACCCCAATCCTTTAAATCTTTAAATACATAAGCTACGCAATCTCCGGGAGACGAGTAAAACCAGGGGCATGTGCAAAAAAAATTCCCAAAGAAAAACCCCCGGAAATGCGTAGGTTGAACCATTGGGAGTTGAAAATGATGACATTCCGTATACTTCATTGCCCAGGTACTGGATGCTCCCCTTTCCATCAACCTCTCAATATATCACTCATCCCCCAAGATCAGATCAACATTGCAATGCCTGAACAAGAAGTGAGTATATCAGACTTCCCATTATCCCTGCAACATATTCACACGTTTCATATCACCAATACTACTCTTGCCTCCCCCAAACGGTGGAGTCCTTGCTCTGGCAGGTGACATCGGGAGGGACCGGGAACCCGATGACTCAGCCCGCCTGAAGCCCAGTCGCCGTTTGCGATGGATCCCGAGAAATATTCGATATCAAAGCCCGGAGTTAGTTTGAGGTCATTTTTTTTCTTTTTGGTTTTCGGGATCTTGAAAATATCTTTCTATCTCACCGGTGAGCCGAGTTGGTAGCCTGTGAAAAGGAGAAATTCTCTGCCCGTTTCCTGCCGATAAAGGCACTTGCATAGTAATTGCGTCCCTCAGGTGGTATATTCTCGGCATGAAAGATGTATAATAATAGATTGATGCATATATAAAGAGCTCGCTAGGTGTCCTTGTCTGCAAGTCAACATTTAACCGCCATTTTCTACTGCTGTTATTGTTTTTCCTTGCTTTTATATCTATCATCTATCGTCTGCCTATACTGTGCATGCCCATACTCTCCTTTGATGTATGAAAATGTGAAAGAGACAAAGATACTCATATCTCTCTCTACCAGTGAGATTTTGAGTACAAGGACAGTTTTTACCTAGTATTAAGACCCCACAAAGTGGGTTATAGCATCATTTTAAAAGTAGATGAGCATTACAAATAGGTTGACGGCTGATAATTCAGATACTTCTCCTTCTCTATTATCGACTCTGCTCTCTGCATTGCTAATCCATTAATGTTTCCTGTCTCCATCTCTCTTCACCTTCTGTGATGTTCCATTTTTAAGTTTATCTGAATGCTTTGCGTGTTGTTTGGCCTATCGACCTCTGCTACAGTAGCCAAGCAATTGAGCTCCAGCTGTTTGATATGGCTGGAAATTCTTGTATTTTAGAAACTAGTGTCACATGGTCCAAGCCTCGGAGCTCTCTGGCCAGTATGGAGTAGTTAGTACGAACGTATTAATAACAAAAATGTTCACTATACGTTTCCCTCTATATAGCTAAGTAGGAGTCATGGCTTTACAGTCAATCATTAAGGAAGGAGCTTTCTCAGCATGATGAAGTGGAAGGACCGCTATGGATATAGCTCGACCCGTGTTCTGATTGATTGTAATAGGGCAAGAAATGAAGTCAACTCCTAGTTCCCCGGTTTGAACATGGACTCTGCTGTCCGCATCACGGCAAATCCCTCCTCGCCATCACGCACATCCAGGTCCCGCTTCTCCAGCTTCACTACATGAGCCATAGAAGGACCTTTATCGATGCGCTGGAGGAACTTCTTCACTTTTTCGTCGCTGCCTTGGGCCTCGCCTTCGACCTAATAAGATCCAGTAAGCGCTACGCCTGGGAACATGGATAAACATCACCCACCCTTCCGCAAGTGGTGTTTCTGACCCATCCCTTGAGCCCGTCGAGCTTAGCACATTTTTGGGTGAAGTCTCTGTAGTACGCGATAGTCACTAGTTAATCGATGAACTATGATGTCACCTGTTGAGAGAGGGGAATGTTTCCTACCGGAAGCCGACACCTAGGAGTTCATGTCAGGAACAGAGTGAATGATGGTAATTGAAGACAATGGACAACTCATGAGGTCGACCCACCTTGAACGGTGCCGTGGACTTTGAAAGCAACCTGAAGTAGATAGGATATTAGTAGGGGAAACTTGTGGCTCTCGCTGTGCTGCGGGGCTGACGATGTGTATAGCAATAGGACTGAATGGGAGATATATAATAAAGAACATACTCGTATGTTTGACATTTCTGGATGAAGAATGGTGTTTGGGTTGACAAATTGGAGGATGTAGAGTTGAAGTGTACAAGGTTGATGTCCTTGGAGAACATTGTGGGCCCCAACATGACGATTCGATATACAATCCTTCTCTTTCAGATAGCCAAGGATATAAACAGATACAGCCTCAATTTGGAGATATACTATTACTCTATATTTTATTTTCAATCTGATATTTCAAATCTATACCTAAGTGTTTCACTCACTCAGTTTCGTGTAAGCAACACCGTTCCTCAGTGATTAACCCCCGCAAAGTTATATATTCCAAGCTTACCTCCAAGGGCCAAGCCACCCCTGCTGTTTATATCAATTGTGCGAGGACGGAGTACGGAGTATCTGTGTTATCAACTGGGAGACATATACTTGGGCCTTTCAAGGTTGGCTGTACTCCGTACTCGATGTGATATTGGCTGTTGCTGATTGGGTCCGCAAAAGGATCTACAACCTAACAAGTGTAGACAATTCCTCAATTATTTTGATATATAAGATAGAAATCAATTTTGTTTGAATTTAAATTGTAAACTATTAGTTCCGTGTCGAGAGAGGATACAGGTGAGGACACGCGGTCACTCGGCCCCTGAGTAAACACTGGAATCTCAACCTTCCGACTTCAACTTCTCCAAACCTGCGCCGGACATGCCATCGATATAAAATGCCCTCCATTTTCGCCTGGCTGAGGCGGGTCTACTCGCTAGACACCCTTGACACTCGTTTTACCTCTTCCGCAACCCCTGCTCACACCAACACGCGACCTTCCAAAGACACCCGCAATGCAATCGCCCAGGGCGCGCCACCTTCACTTTGGCGCACACCAGAATTCTTTGTTTACTACTTGTTCTTTATTATCCTTGTCCCATTGATGTTTAAGACTGTCATCGACGTCTCAAAAGGTGAGTGCTGTAGGCTAGAGAAAGAAAATGCTGGGACTGGAAATTCTGACTGGGGATCAACGTCACAGAAAGCCACCCAACCTACTCCACATACTCCCACCTTCTATCACCCGGTTGGATTCCTGGCCGTAAAGTGGTAAGTGCGAAACACTCGGCGTTTAGCTATCCACATCCATGAGGCTAGTTCCAACTGACATCATTGCTCCAACGCCCTCAGGACAACTCCGATGCCCAATATGAAAGCTTTCGCGACAATTTCCCTTTCCTTCTACTACTCCTAATCGCCCATCCTTTGGCTCGCCGCGTTTACCAGTCGTACATGAACCGCTCGAATGTCGAAACAAAACAATCGAGCCATTCCGTGATTGGTGCGGGGGAGGCGCAACTTGAACAGCGAATGCGCTTCGACTTTTGGTTCGGATTAGTCTTCATCATAGGGCTTCACGGAGTATCCGCCTTCAAAGTGTTGTTAATCCTGTATATCAACTTCCGGATCGGCAAGGATGTTCCTCGTGCCTATGTCCCTACCGCCACATGGATCTTCAACCTCGGCACCTTGTTTGCCAACGAACTAAGCGGTGGTTACTCCCTTGAGCGGATAGCGAAGGTGTTCGCTCCAGGGTCCGGAACCTCAGAAGATGGCGCCGCCGTGCTAGTCCAATGGGGCCAGACTCTAGATGACCTCGGGGGACTGATGCCGCGATGGGAGGTCCTTTTCAAGGTCACGGTGTTGCGCCTCATCAGTTTCAACATGGATCACCACTGGAGTGTAGAATACCCTGCCGCAAGTCCAATTGAAGTAAGTCTTCCCGAGAATGGTCGATGTGCCACCAATCCTCCCACGACAATCAAACTTACCGAATTCTACAAGAAGAAACAACTAGACCCTGCGACCCTCTCTGATCGTGACCGGGTCAAGATTCCCGCAGAACCAACCGCTTTCACATTCCGCAACTACATCGCCTATATGCTCTATTCACCTTTGTACCTGGCGGGTCCTATCTTGACATTCAACGATTACGTATCTCAACAGCGATACACATCGGCGTCCCTCACTAGATCTCGCATCGTGATGTACGCCGTCCGCCTTGGCCTCACTCTGCTCTGCATGGAGCTTATCCTCCACTATATTTATGCGGTAGCAATCTCCAAATCTGACCCAGACTGGTCCGTCTTCACTCCGGGGCAACTGAGTATGCTTGCCTTCTTCAACCTGCACATAATCTGGCTGAAACTCCTCATCCCCTGGCGTGCCTTCCGTCTCTGGGCGCTCCTAGATGGAATTGATCCACCAGAGAACATGGTCCGCTGCATGTCCAACAACTACTCCGCCTTGGCCTTTTGGCGTGGCTGGCACCGCTCCTACAACCGCTGGATCGTCCGTTACATCTACATCCCACTGGGCGGTGGTGGCGGCGGCCGGCGGGCACCAGGAGCACCCAAACCAGCTTCACCTCCCCAGTCCAAGTTCATGGGTAAGTTCCTGCAAATCCGCAATTTCCTGTTGGTCTTCACCTTCGTCGCCTTATGGCACGATATGAATCCCCGCCTGCTCATGTGGGGTTGGCTCGTTACTCTCTTCGTTCTACCAGAAGTTTTGGGCGGAATTCTCTTCCCGGCCCACCGTTGGCGCTCCCATCCCACTGCGTACCGTGTCATCTGTGGCATTGGCTCCGTTGGGAACGTTCTTATGATGATAATCGCAAACTTGGTCGGCTTTGCGTTGGGTATAGATGGATTAAAGGATCTGCTTGCCAGCCTCACGGGTTCCTACTCTGGCCTGGCGTACATGGTTTCCTGCTGCGTCGTACTTTTCGTCGGCGTGCAGGTTATGTTTGAGGTTCGCGAAGACGAACTCCGCGCGGGCATCAACCTGAAATGTTGAGCCTTTTCTACCTTTTTGTTAGCATATTTTAGAAAATTGATTTCGTCTAGAGCGAGGCTATAACGAGATGAATATGTATACACTTTTGTTTTAGATGTCACATTAATATTTATACTATTGTACATTTTGTTGGTATCAATTCATAAAGTCATCAGTAGAACAAGGCCAAACCAAGCTCCATCTCAATAATACACACACACAAGGACACACCAACCCCCTAAAAGAAAGCACCACACCTAGAATCCTCATGAACCTTATAGCAATCCAAGCTACAAGTCCTCAAATGACAACTCTTACACCGAATCTTCCCCCAATACCCACACATACAACAAAAATGCCGTCCAGGCCTCCCCGCCGCCATCGGCTTCGCCCGCGACGCATTATAAGAAAGCGGCGGCTCCGCCAGCAACCTCTGCATAATCCGATCGGAAGGCACAGGCGGCGCATACGAGCGCAGCAGAGGATCATTATCATATTCCGACTTAATAAGTTTCGGCTTTCGCGCCGGCTCCTCATCCCCATCCGTTTCCGCATCCATAGCCTCAGTCTCCCGCGCAGGCGTCGACGTCCCAGTAATCGTACTCGACACAGCCGCCCGCTTAACGCCTGCCGTACTAGCCGGTGTCGCGCTGCGACGCACAGCAGCAGTCTTGCCCCCTTTTGCCGCGACAATGCTCGCGCCTCCCGCGCCCTGCATGCCTGCCACGCCGCCGCTGCCAGATGCTATTGCTGCTTCTTCGTCGTCGAGGTGGTTCCGGAAGGTCTTTTGGGATTGGAGGATGCGGCGGACGTTAGAGGTGGTTTTTGCTCGTGTGCCGCGTGCGCCGGCTTCGCGGGCTTGTTTCACCGGTGCGGGGATGGCGACGTCGCGCTGGTTCTCGCGATCTAGTTCCGCAATGTGGCGGGCGATTGCGTTCGCTTGTCGTGAGGAGATATCGCCGCCCTTGCCGGCGTCGCGGATGCCGCGTTTGCGGCCTAGGGTTGGGGCCATTGCTTGGGTTGGGTCGAAGCCTCGGGTTGGGGCGTAGGACCAGCCTGGTGTGGCTGTTGAGGTGTCGGAGACCAGTTCGACGCGGAACATTTTGGGAGGATTTGGGGGTGTTGGGGTGGTTTGGTGATGATGCGGAATTAGATGATGGCTCCCGGGGAGTTTGTAGATGAAATGTTTGTCTTGTTTGCAGTGGAGCTTGGGGGGGGGGTTGTAAAGAGGACAAGAAACAGAGCTACAGATTTAGTTGGAGTTATTATTGGGAAAGGAAATGCTGATATTTTTAAATAAAAACTGGAATTAATCTCATGCAAAATGCAAAACAAAAGAAACGAAGAGCTCTGTCCTGGCCATCAAAGAGAGTGATAATGGGCCTCATGTCCAGGGTTGACAGACTTCATGCACAGAAAACAAACACACCCAACACCACGAAGCCATAATAAATACACATATGAAAACATACTGATCAAGTAATTATTTCTTCTTGTGCAGCTGGTCAACTTTGGCCTCTAGTTCTGTAATGTATGACTGGAGCTTGATGGTAGCCTTTTGAAGTGCCTATAAAGCAAACAATCAGTTCTGTTAAGATCAAAAGTTCAAAAGAGACAATGCGGTCTTCTCCGAGACTCAGCAGTTGGGAAAGCTATGGACATACCGAAATGTCATCAGACAACATCTCATTGGCGACTCGGTACTCAGCTAAGATGTAATAGTACACCGACGCGCCGGCGGCGACAGATCCAGTCAGGAACCCGAAAACACTATCTAAAGTTAGCAAAAGTGCCTGGAAATTTGTGGCCATTTGACATTGAATGTCATTAGAAATAGGGAAATTTCTCATACCCTCCTCGGAAAGCTCCAACAGGCTTGCTTGATGGGAGCGGCACGGCGGACTCCCAGCGGGCGCGGGAGGATGAGAAGGAGCGGATACCGAGGCGTCCGCGCAAAGGGAGAAAGATCTTGGTGCCAAGAGGCATATTGACAATATTTATTTCAAACGTAGAGGGGAGATTTATGGATTGTTTGGTGGAAAGATGGTGGCAAGGGGAGTTGGAAAGTGACGTTGATAAAATGCGGAGGTCCGGGCGGCTCGGAACTTGGAGACCTGCCTTTCTGTATACAAACACCCTTAAGACTACACACAGAAAAAGAAAGAATATATATTTGGAATTCGCTTGGATATAATAACTAGTAGGAAAAGCTGAGGTACATGAATTTATTGCTTAGCTTAATTGGCCATTGTACTCTCATTAAAGAGATCCGCCAAAAGATCGTCTCGGCACACTGTCAAATCTACGCTGCCCATGCCGTACGTACTCTCAAACACATAGATACTCAACCGAGCGAAAAATGGCCGCAGGACCCTCTCGACAATATCGTCCTTGGCTGTCTCTCGGATCCAGTCTGAGATAAGCCATGGCCGCTTAAGACCACCGCGAGCCGGGGGTTCGATAGTCTCGGTGGGGATAGTGGGGGAGCTTGCATCGCGTGGACCAAAGGTCTGAGAAACTTCATCTGCCAGAGCAATGGGATCCCAACGGTCCGGTGGATAGACTGCATCAATGGTGTCGGTTACGAAAAGCCACTCAAGGAGCTGGAAGTCGTCTGGGGCGAGGATAAGCAGTATGTCGAGAAGCTTGCACGCTTGAAGCAGTGAGTAAGAATTGTAGACCTCCGGCTGAGAGCCCTGCGGTACTGCAGAAATGGCTTCTTGCAGCTCCACGTTGATCAGGGGCCAGAATGGCGCCATGGCGGAAGCAGAGGTCTTGAGCGCGACTGCTCGAAGAACCATGAACACTTCCGCCCGAGTGGCCGAAGATGGCGACGAGGCGCTAGTTGCCGCAAGAAGATCTTCCAGTTTCTGAAGCAATGCCGGTAATTCACCAACGAAGTAATCATCGCTAGCGGAAAGCAGGAGTAGCGCGATTCGCCGGAGGTTGAGCTGCGCTTTGCGATCGGCTTCCAATCGGGCTGCAGATGCTCCTACGCCGAACATGATACCCGCTGAGCTTGGTGGTGGAAGGCGGACAAGAAGTTCGGACAGTCGTTCCTTGTCAGCGAGAACCCACTGTCGCAGCAGATCCATCCAGCTGTTCTTCACCAAGTCCAACTGTAATCCAAAGAATCGGGTATCATGGAACGCGTCCGATATGTCCTTCTTCCATATTTTCGCCGCAGCTGGTACTTTTGTCATTTGCTGTAGAAGAACCATGACATTACGGTTGAGATTGTTAGGGAAGAGACGTGACCGAATGAGAGGCCCAACCACATTAGTTGAGACACTAGTAATGGCGGTGTTGATCCGATCTGAATCACCTAGAGTCGTGATAAACGACGGCATCGAGACCGCCAGAATGCTCAGCATGTCATCGGGACCAGTATGAGAGACCGAGGTACGATCATGATCCACCGAAGATCTTGCCATAGGTCCAGTGTCGTGGTTGAGACCTAGGGGCTTGCTGGTAAAGACTGCGGTAAGGAGTCGTAGGAGGACATCCTGCGTTATAATTGTTAGCAACTGTGATAAAACCAGCAGTGAATACACATACCCCAAGTTCTTTTCGCATACGGCGGTCTTCGCCAAAGGTTGTATTCTCTAATTTCACCCCCAAAATAGCCGCGAATTCAATCAAACGTGGAAGAATCTGCCGGTGTGGGAATGGATTGCTAAGAACATCGCGCAGGAAAGTTGTGCAGTCCGTCCAAATCTCGTCAAGAACATCATCATCCAGTGAGCGGGCATAAGTAACCAAAAAGCTAGCAAGCTCGGACTCAGAGAGATTGGACGTTAACGAGGACTTCCGGCTAGGATCCAATGCACTAGGATTAGTGCGAGTGTAGATTGCATTGAAAATGGCAGGGATGGTGATTTTTGGGCTTGACCCATCGAGTGTATGGAGCAGATTGAAGATAAGTGACGCTGTCTTCGTGTCAGCCTTGGTCCACATTTCCACCAAGGTCTCAAGACATTCAAGGGCCTCTGCGGTGAAAAAGTGCTCCAAGATTCGGCGTGAGCGGTTTCTCATTCGCAACGAGGTATATTGAAACGAGGCCAGAGATTCACAATCGGGAGGAGAGTCACTGTGATCTCCTGCGCCCCACGCCCAGATGGAGTAGCATAAGCGAACAGCATCTTGGAAACAGAGAAGAACAGTCAAGCGGTCGTTGGCCGTATTTGGGCGACCTTGTCCGCCTTCCGAGTTGAATACCCCAGACACCATGTTTCCGAAAAAGCCCTGCGGTTGATCAGGGCTCTTCACTGTTGGAACGTTGGATTCTTCCACAATAAGACGTTCATGGGCGTTTGCGATACAGGTCTCGAGACCAGTCAGGAGAGCAATCGTGACATGCTCGGAGCGGTCCTGTGGCCAATCCTCTGTTTGCTGGAAAGACAGCTGAAGTCTACCATACGATGCTCGAATTTCTCTGCAGAAACATTCCACAAGCATCAATAGGATCTGGAATATGGAACCTGAGTATAGAGGGAGTACCTCACAGAGCAACACTATCCACTTGTCCACAATTTCTCGGGATTTAGGTGAGCTAATTCCCTTTAAAAGACAATCTAGAAGCCGCTCTGGCGGCTGCGGTAGCCGCGGTAGTGATTGTCTCCTGTCTCCTTTGTCACTGGTGAAAGACAAGATGGAAGGACTAGTCAGCCGATCTCGAGAGCTAGCTCGTAAATGTTTTGGCCGAGGTGGCGGCGGTGGTAGATATGCTTGCGCGAATCGCACCTTCAATGCAGCAAGGAGTGTGTCGATTAGTGCACCCTGGACCGCAATACTGCCCCCCTCGGAAGACACAAGAAGGCGCTCCACCAAGAAATCATCAATGCCAGACTCCACTAATTCCTCCGCTCTGGGCCCAAGAAGAAGTTGCCGCATGAGCTGGAGTGCGTCCTTATGTAGTCGTTCTCCATCTAAATTAATTTCCGCAGGAGCCGGGGATAGTGTGCTGACGATTCGAAGAGATGCCTCAAATATGGCGGAATGAAGGCTTTTGAAGTCTGTATTTTCTATGCAAGGACCCACATTAGCAACAGCGTTTTGTTTCGTGAAAAGATAAATTTACCTACCTTCAGATTTGGACGTTTCAAGGCGCTTCTCATTTCCTAGCACATGAGTAAGAAGTGCGATCCATCCATTGTGCGAAAGGGCGGAGATGATATTTGAAGCTGTCTGTAACAGATAGTCGCACTCTTTATAGTCATCCGGGGAAATTGAGTAGTTGTCTGTCTTTTTCTCGCTAGTTTCATCAGGTTCAGAAAGCTCATCAAGATTCGAGAGGACCACATGGAAAACCCTGGTAAACAATTAGATATGGATAACGCGCAGGGACGATGAGCTGACTTACTTGTGGATAGATGGTAAGTCTTGTAGCCATAGTTGAACGCTCTGCGAACTATCACTTGATTCTTGGGAGAGAAGATCAAGGACAATGAAAAGCGGGCGTTCAAGCATGGAGCATTGATAAGAGAACAAGGTCCCTCCAACATCAAGCACTTGCTTTGGCGGCTGTTCGTGGGTGTTGTGATGACTGTGGTTCCACAAAACATAGAATCGCTCAGCTTGTTGCTCCGACGAAAGGTGGCGGGATGCTGCAGTTGACACATTGACCATTAAAGCTGCCAAGGACGCCTCAACAAGGTGGTCAATCCAAGAAATTGAGTGCAGGAGCCATAAGCAGCGGACGGCTTCCACGTGAAACTTTGGACTAAGGGGTGATAAGTACCACCAAAGCTGGTTGACAAGAGGAGTAATCAAATCGCAAGCATCCTCATAGCTGACGTAGAAGCCAGGAGTCTGAATGAAAAACAAACTCGTCACTGTCGAAGAAATTGTTGATATAACACAGAACGAGGCGGTTGTTGGCTTGTCCTTTCCCGAACTTAGTCGCTGAGAGAGCGCTTCATACAGTTTTCGGTCCCGTAGAACGCGGGACTTCGGAAGCTTCTTGAGCAAAGTCACAAGAATATCGAGTGGTTCGTGAACAGGAAGATTGCCGTCGCAGTTTCCTAGAGCGGCGATAGCTAGTTCGTGAGCCTCTCGAATGATCATTTCAGCAAGGTTCTTAGGAGCATAGGGAAGAGGTGGAAGCTCCAAGCTATTTTTGCTTTGTTCATAGAAACTGTGGATAGTTTTCAAAATATCAGTACCACGGCCCTTTGTGTCGTTGCCAGCGGTCTTCTCAGAGCCTATCTTTCTCGAGAACGCCCGTTCTGTAAGTAAAGCAGCCAACGATTTGAGAACTTTGTTCAATGCGGCGGTCACAGCCTGTTTATTGGCAGTGCTCTCCTTGGATGAAATTTCTCTCATCTTCACGAGCACTGACAATGTCAGCAGAGGCACATGTATCTGAACCATGTCCTCCTCGCGCACATTGAAATTCTCAATGATGAATTGTGCAAGATCCAAGTCACGCAACACTTGGTCGCTATCGCCGTCTACATCAGAAGACCGATAATCAACCAACCCTAGAAGCTCGGAGAATATCACACCACTTTCAACGCCATCAAAGAAGGCGCCCGCACTGCGGAAAACCTCCTCAAAGTGGTTCTCGGGGGCTGTGGATTCAAATGACTGAACACTGCGTACAGTGGGCAAGAAAACCGCAGGGACAATGTATCCACCAATTTCCCAACGATCCATTAGCGACAGAGCTATGCGAAAGGGCTTGGTTCTTTCAGACGGAGCACTCGGTGCCTGTTTGATCATATCCAGTAGACCAGCAACCAACGGCTGTAAGCCTACCCGGCTGAAGTATTGTGATTGTGTGAGTTCCTTTCCATCAACGGAGGCAGATCGAGTGGTGTCCGATGAGAATTTTCGATCATCCATTGAAGAGCTATCGTTTGGGGAATCTGGTCCTAAGAACCAAGCCCAGAGTCGGCGGTTCAAGCTCATGTCTCGCCGAGTGACCACCCCCACTGCTGCAACCACCAACGTGCGAAGATCACTGGCTGCAATTTTATTTTGCAAAATTGGAGAGCTGAGTGGAAGATGGGTGACAAGAAGATCGAGGAAGTTACGTTGGACAAGGAGCTGGTCGTCAGATAAACCCGATGCAACACACCGAATCAAGAGGCCAGGCTCCGGTAGAATCACAGAGTCTGCTGCGGCCAATATTTCCGGTGGGATGTTCTGCGGATCATTCCCACCAGCCGTGCTCGGTCGACGATCTGCGATACCTAGCTTCGGGAGGTAGCGGTTTAAATATGCAAGGACGCCAAGCCGTCGACTAGGGTTCGTGATAGATGCGAGAAAGAGGCATTGCCAGAAATACTGCCCAGATGCCCCGGCCTCAGACGTCCTCTGTGTTTCAAGTTTTCCAGCAGCATCTCGCAGTTTATTAAATGTGCGTAGTGTTGGCTCAAAATCGTCACTTGTCTCCTCTTCGAGGCCGGGAAGTAGGGCTAGAATGATTGCTTTCAATGCGGGACGGATGGCCCATGGTTCCAGATCAACGATATATCCCTCCACCAAAGACAGAAACAATGGGCGGACAGTAAGAGAGGCGAAAGTCAATGTTGGCGCAAGGCCGGGTAGATACAAAGGCAGGTCGTGCGATAATCCCTCGAGCTGGTTGTAAACAGATGCATCAGTAAGCGCACTGTCAGTCTTTCAGGTGGCTACCCATACCTTTATCAATCCAAATATGTACGTGTAGACTTCGAGGGTCTTTTGGTGCACGCCTGATGGCAACGATGGGTTCAAGCACTGGGCGAGTCGCTTCGACACTAACACTTTATGGGGGACGACGGGTTGATCGGGTGGGTGGGATTGGAGCGCCTAATGGGTGATTATCAGCGATGCTGCAGAATATCGCTATTAAGTGGAGGGAGATTACCTTTAACAGGCGACCGAGGAACGAGATATAGTCGGCCCATTCTTGGAGAGCGTTGTCAAAGAGCGAAAGCGCGCGTTCAACACTAGACGCATATCGGCGATAGTTCTTGTCTTTTTTGAGGGACCCTACAACCACCCGATATAATCAGATACAATCCTCTCATGTAATTCTTGGGGTGGGTATATACCTTCCTTGCCTTGTAGACGGAAGCGCGTCAAGGAGCTCTCGGAGCTTGCGGGGGAGTTGGACCTCGGAAAGGCACTGGGATCAAGGCTCATGGTGTCAACGACGGACGTAAAATTGATGTGAAAGCTTTGGACTACCCTCCGTCATATTTAGGACATCGAAGATGACCCTGTGGGAAAGGGAGTTTGTGGTTGAATGTTGACCAAAAGCCACGCAACACAGGCGGCCACGTTCAATTGTTTTGTTCCGCCTTGGGGTAGCTCCGACTCGCCGACGTCAACATCCAGCAACTATCAAATCGACCAACACAACTGATCAAGGACTCCAAATATTTGAAATAAACAATGACCATTTAATGGCCTGAAGACCCGCGACGAGCGACCGCCTCACAAAGCGCATGCCCGCAGCGGGGATGAATACACAGCAAGACCCAAAGACCGACGGCGAACAGCCTGTCGAGACCTCCAAGCAACCGTATATTTCCAGGCCATCAATCCCAGATGATGATGCGCGCAGTGTCAGCTCGGAGGGAGAACGGCCACCTTTACCCCCGCGACCAAATACCTTGAGTCTATTGAACGATGAGACGGGCCCCCGGGTAGCTCTACAGGCAGACGCAACGACAGCTATCTCACGAACCGATATCGAAACACAATATCCAGAAGCTTCTGAGAGCCCTTATTCCACATTGGCTGTTCGCAACCTGGCCCAGGGTCCAAAGGCCAGGGCAAGCCTCAGCCAGTTGGCGAGCCCGCGGGGTAGCGAAGCTGGTGACTCCGCTAGCATTAGAAGCTCAATCCCAAATGGTGATTCCGGGGACGTTGAAGCGCTGTTCATGGACTTTGCTGCTACGGCGCCCGGTAGGCAAAGCCAAGGTGCTACGGGTCTACTTGACTTCCCCGAATTTGCGGCCGACGATATAGATGACGATGGAATTCTAAGTGAATTCGAGGCAGTTGGCGAGCTTAACGAGGAAGGTGATAACGAAGGTTTGTGTCAATAATTAATTATCTCTTTGTTTCATAATACTAACGCATATATCAGAGCTCCTACTCCAGCGGTGGAAAGCAAAGCGCAAGCACTATGTGATCCTATCTGCCGCTGGTAAGCCGATTTGGACAAGGCACGGCGACAGCGGCCTGATATCTGGCTATGTCGGGGTTATTCAGACCATTATCTCATTTTATGAAGAAGCAAATGATCATCTGCGAGGCTTCTCCGCTGGTGACACTAGGTTTGTTGTATTGACACGGGGGTCTTTGCACCTCGTTGCAATCAGCCGTATGATGGAGAGCGACAACCAGCTCCGGCTTCAACTGGAAGCATTGTATATGCAGATCTTATCTACATTAACACTGCCTTCTTTGACCCATCTCTTCTCTGTGCGGCCTTCTACTGATCTATCGCGGCCCTTGCAGGGTTCAGAGTCCCTTCTCTCATCTCTAGCAGACAGTTTCACGCGGGGGTCTCCATCGACGTTGCTATCGGCTTTGGAGTGTCTGAAAATCCGCAAGCAACATCGACAAGCCATCAACAATGCGCTTCTGAAAACTAAGGCTAGTAGTCTTCTGTATGGCTTGCTTGTGGCTGGTGGACGACTCGTCAGTGTTGTCCGACCGAAGAAGCACTCTTTACACCCAGGTGATCTACAACTCTTATTCAACATGGTTTTCGAAGCCGACGGAGTCAAAGCTGGCGGTGGAGAAAGTTGGATTCCCGTCTGTTTGCCTGGCTTCAACAGCAGCGGTTATCTCTACATGTATGTGAGCTTTCTTGACATTCGCGACGACATCGAGAATAGTGCAGAGATCACCAAAGACGAGTCTGTTGCCATTGTTCTTATCAGTCCTGAAAAAGAGGCCTTCTTTGAGATGCAAGGAATGCGTGATGCTCTTGTGGAGGTGAGATTGAACAATTCTACACGAAGGAATGTGGTACGTGGTGCTAATGATACAACAGCAAATGGAGAGAAACGGCAGTCTGAAGGAAATCAAAACGGCAATTGACAATGGCCGACCCGCGACTACTGATATAGTTCCTGGAACTGTACTCCATCATTTCCTTTATAAATCGCGCGCCAACGTACAATTCACTATGTCATCGTATGCCCCCGAATTCTCCTCGGTCACTCGACGACGAAGGTGAGCGACATCCCCTCTGCTGTTTTTGAATGCTTGCAATATTAAATGATTCTGACTGTGCCTATAGATTGATGTCGATGTACAACAACTTGCACGCGAGCATTCACGCCAAGAATACCCACATCAAAGTTCATCACTGTGTTTCACGGTCAGCTACTTCGTTCGGATGGGTAACCCCTGTATTTGAATTATATTGCATCGCTGAGCCGAACACTAATCGAAATGCGCTTGCCCAAAGCGCCAGCAAGATTGCTCAGTGGGTGCAGCGTGAGGAAGAGAGGTTATTCATCATTGGCGGTGCGGTATGTACCTTGTCTCTCTCTATGGCTATTGCAGTAAGAGTGCCAACACTGATATTATCAAACAGGTTTTCTGATATCTTCCGATATCTTCGCACTCAGACAATGAAGAAAGTTCTCTGCATATACTATCTTATGATTTATTATACCCAATACTGCGTCCGCGCCAACTCTACATCTTCATTTGTTTCGTTGTACCGTATCTTGTTCTACCTCTACCTCTCAAAATGTCTTGTAAATGTATTGATAGTGTTCTGAGTTCATCACGTTGCTATATAATCCATGATATGCATGGAATCAAAGACGGTATACGTGGATTAATCCAAAGTGTCCTCTCTCAGGTTAAAGAGCTGGCGCATGACCTCGCCCGACTTGCTGCGCAGCGCATCGTGATACATGGTGTTGGTGATAAACTGCTTGGAGTTCTTTATCTTGGCAGCAGTTGCTGTAGCCAGATCAAAGTGAACATACATATCATCGATGTAGGTTGCAGCATAGACTGGAACCTTGTTCTTGGCCAGTTGAGCTTCGTCGTACAGGGCCGGCCATTCGTCTGTCGTGGCCAGAATTTCAGCCGCTTCCTTGAGCTCTGCAAGTTCCAAGTAGGACTCGAACATATCCTTGTAGACCTAGGAGTAAAAATTGGGGTTAGATATTTTTATTGAAGCAATTCTGTATTGGGTTGGGCTATTTACCATCTCGCCGGTGAAGTAGATCTCAGGCAGCGAGTCATTGATCTGGAATTGCGGGTTGCTAGCGCGCAGCCTGTCTGCAGCCCAGAGCGACGGCTTTCTGTATTCATTGTTAGACACGGATATGTTCTGAAAAGTGGACGGCACCGAAAACTTCTTCTTACCCTTGGCAGTAGATTGATTCGTGCAGAACGGCATAAATGATGTTTTTGTCCATACCGCCATTACTGTCAATCACGGAAAGAGTCGGCAGAGTAAGGAATCCGAACATCTCCAAATCGTTGGTGACTCTGACAACAATATCTAGATTCGGATTAGTACTTTTACTGCGACCTTCAGGAGACAAAGCAAAGTTTACCGTGCAGACTATCGAAACCACCTAGGTCATGTTAGTTTTAGATTAATTTCCTGAATCGAGGGTCTTACCGTGGAAGCCGAACATAATGCCCAGTTGCTGGAAGCGAGACGGAGTGAGCGATCCGGATGGCAATGCAACCTTGTTTTGGGCCAGGTATTGCATGATGTTCTTAACACGGTCCACATCCTCAGGGAACTTCTGGTAGTAAGCCTCGTTTCTCTCCGTGACCTTCTCTGTTTTTGTGTCAATCTAACAAATATATCAGCCCAGGGAAACAGGGGGGCGGTACCATAGGTCTTTGCGTAGACAGGATCCGGTCCGTTGGTAAGAGGGGAAAGGCCACCAGTAAGGAAAGCTTCTTTCAGGCCCTCCGGGCTGGAAGTCCAGTATTATCAGGGGGATGCACAAGATCCGAATATGGAGATGGATGGATTTCAGAACATACAACTTTGACAGGTAAGTCACGGCGCAGAAGCCACCGAAACTTTGCCCAAGGATACTCCACCGGCGCTGGTCAGACGGATAGTCCTGTGTCAAGACATCTCGAATGGCTTCGCAATCACGGACAATGCTGTCTGCACGGAAATTCTTGAGGTACTCGGCCTGCTTGATTGCATCTCCCTGGCGGGCAAGGGTTCCGGCTGTGAGAGTCGAACTGAGGCCAGTGCCTCGTTGATCCAGAAAGAGCACCTAGAGAATCGTTGAGTATCAATCTACAAACAATATCATGTAACGGTCATGACACACCTGATAACCCTTGCTGAGCACGAATTCCACCCAGGGGTAAGACTGCGGGGCACCACATCCAAAGCCAGGGCCACCTTGCAGATAGACCAGCCAAGGAAGCTTTCCCTCTTTGGCTTCCTTGCCCTCTTCTTTAACAGGCTCAATAGGTTTGTTTAAGCGACTGACACTTCGTGCAAAGAGCCTCAGCTTGTCCCCAGCGGGCTTGCTGTAGTCCACAGGGACATCGAAGAACAGCTCGGAAACCCGCAGTTTGCCTAGATAAGGTCAAATCGATCAGTTTTGAAACCAGTGAGCTAATTAGTGATCAGAAATAATAAGTTACAAACCTGAAACATTATGGAAACGTCGATCAATCAGTTTCGCGGCCATGATTGCGATGTTGAATTGGACTAAAAACAGAGGGTGCGTTGGTGACAAGCCGCTTTGCGGAGAAACACACCATTTTTTTAGTCTAATCCTGGCTGGTTCACTTGCAATCACTCAACCGAGGGAAAGAAAATTTTAGTGCTTTTCTTTTGTCTAATTCTTCTGGTCTCATAAATAATTCTCAGGGAGATGAGTAACCTATTGTATATATTGATGAATAGGAATGATGAGACTATTACTACCGAGGAGAAGCAGAGAAAGAAATCTTGATATTCAACCTATGGGAAAGCATGGTATTCATACCCTGAATCTGACAAACGAGCGCTCAATTTGCAAGCAAAGTACAGGAGATGGGATCATCTCAACAGGAAGGCCTTGGAAATATAATATTGGGTATACTACCCAGGACTGTCTAAGTATATAGCTTGCCGAATACATTTATGTCAGACACTATGCTCAATATCTTCTTCATCAATTTATACAATATGTGCTTAATTTAGACCATATTTTAGTATGTCCTAAAACGAATGCATTGTAACAAATTGACATAGGGCATAATCATCGAGCTAAAGAGTATTTTGTTACAAATTCTGCATTCTGTTCCAACGACAAATCATTCCCAAAGGAGGAAAGACAAAACGAGCCATTTTTATCCTGAATTCGTACCCGAGTGTTTGTTGGCCGCAAGCTGCCGGCCTGCCTTTAGCAGTAGTAGAGTCGCCGGTAGCTGAGCAGCCGCAAATCCGATCATAACAAGTAGCTGCGTATTGAAACTACTAGCTAGGACATCCTTCACCTCCTCCTGTAGATGGGGAGATAGACTTTTTATCGATTTCACATTCTCAAGGAATAAGTGCAGTTCGTGGGACGTCATAATACCGTGCAAACGCTTTGCTAGACGGCCATTTAATATGTTAGATGCAATGGCAAGACCAATAGCACCACCAAGGAAACGAATCTGGACCACGGTGCCAGTGGCGATGGCTACAATGAAAGGCGATGGACCAGTTAGTCAATGTAATCACCTCGATATCAAGAAGTTTCTCGGGACAACACATACCCAGGTCTCTGTCCTCGACAATATATGGTGTGGATAGCACCAGTATGCCCATTGTCAGACCCATTCCTGTCCCAGCAATGACTAGATAACCAATATCCGTTGCGTGAAAGCCCCTAGAAGTGGCAATGGTCGAAAGAAGCCCAATACCGACAGTATGAACGGTACAGCCCACGAGCAGAGTATAAATAAACGGAATGCGTCCCCTAAAACTGGCGACATTGACAATAGCCGCAGCAACTGCCGCAATAGCAGAATACCCTATCAAATAGATACCGGCATCCAAAGGCGACTTGTCCAACAGAAGCTGGGCTTGTTGTGGAACATATACCAGGACGACGTTGTATGGTGCGCCGATGACAAATGAAGAACTAAAAGTATGTCAGAAGAAATCGCAGGATAACTTTAAATGAACTCACATCAGTATTCCCAGCCATGGACGATCAAAAAGCCAACGCTTGGGAAATATGGGATCTTTGCCCGGGATGCCCGAGATATACCATTCCCAGGCAAAGAAAGCAATCCAGGAAACTCCCGTGAGCACAAGGAGCGCAATTGCGTCCCTCGAGGACCATGAGAATGCCAGATTGGTTTCATTCAAGACGGCGACTATTAAAAACGAGCCAGCCATCATCAAAAGCGATCCCATTATATCAAGATTAGCAAATGAGCGGTATGAGGCTCGTGTTCGAAATGAAGGAGTGTGCTGATCAAGGCCAAAGTGTTTGGGCATCGCAACGATGATAACAACGATCGCAATAACGCACAGCGGTGCACTAATGAATTTAATTAGCATACTTCTCAACGCAGGTGCTAAGCATTCACATACTTGACGAAAAAGGTCCACCGCCAGGCCGAGTCTTCTGCAAGAGCACCGCCAATGATTGGGCCTATCAAAGATGCAAAAACAAGGCAAAATGACATAAGACTGCTGTAGATTGGAAGCTTCGTTTTGGGAGCTATCTCGTAGACGCATAAGATTGTCAAGGCGTATGTACCTGCGCCTCCAATTCCTTGGAGCGCTCGGAATATTATGCTGCCTCAATAGTTAGTCTTTGGATAGAAACGAGTGCAGGACTACGTTAGACCTACAGTTGGTTAACTGTCTGAGCAAACCCACACCCAAAAGAAAATGCGAGCAGGATAACAAGAGCCGTGATAGTGGTTTGCTTCCTGCCCACTATATCGCTGACTTTTGTCCATATTGCCATAGACCCTGGGAGTAATGCAAGATCAGTAATGGGAGAGATAGAGACCGTGCGTGGGAAGCTATTTCAAGCTAGATATGATTGGAGAAAAAAGAAACATCAATCCAAAGAAAAGAGAAATCACTATAGAATCTCATTTCAGATCATACCTGTGTAGGTGGCCAGATATCCAGTAATAATCCAGCTTCTCTTCTCGAAGCCTTGTAGGTCATCTGTGATGCCCGTGAGAGCCGAGCTTACAATTGTGACATCCAAATTAGAGAGAAAAAATCCAATCAAGAGTCTATAGATCGTCAGTTACCGTCATCGAGTCATCGAGCCCCTGATGGCACTTGATTGAGCACGTACCCTGTGGTGGTAAGCACCAGTCTCCATCCTGTCGGGTAAACAATTTCATTTCCTGGAGAAGGTGCTCTCTGTACCGACCCCTTTTCTTGGCTGAGCCCCCTAGCGCGATCATTGCTAGCTTTGTTCGAGGTCGGCTCTGCGAACTTGATGTGGCTAGACATGGTTGTCGACCTCTCAACGATGGGTGGTTCGAGAGTAGGTGAAGACTGAAGTGGCCGCCATTGTTGCAAGAAAGTTTTGAACGTGACCACTGTCTATGTAGGACCAAGCCCCGCGTATCTTCACCCCAGGGGCTTCATGTGGAACGCAGGAGACGCGCGATGACAGAATGTGGAATATTTACATGCATAAAAAAGGGTGATCTGCGTCGATCATTGAACCTAGATACGCTGGATTGGATGTGGCTTGGCATAAATTTGCTTTTCTGGGGCATTCGCGACCGAATTGGGAAAATTTGAACTGGTTTTTCAGTCCTTTTGAGGATATTGTCCTCCGTTTTTTTGGCTGCGACATAGTCTGGAAGGGAGCGAGGGCCTCAATCCATGGTCATTCGTCTCTCGCGTTTTATTTTCGTTATCCGAGACAGATTCTCCTTGCGCAGGGCTGACTATGCGCCCCTGGAACATGCAACCATGATATACAAGATAGATAAGGTCGTTCAATGTAGTCAAGTAAGGAGGACTTGTGTACTGCCAAGGTGAATTCGGAGAGTAAAGCGAGCTTGTAGTTGACTTAGCGACAAATAGACGAAGTCAAGATGAAAGATGGAATTTCTGCTCTGTACCTTCTTCCCGACCTTGACAGGTTAATTCAATGGCAGTTAACATCCAATGAGACGTCAGGGGCAATATGCAAGAATGGTCGGATGAGGGTGAGATACAGGGGAAAATCAACACTACACTCCGTATTCGGTATTCCGTACCGACACAGAGATCCCAGGCAATCATTCAGTCGACGCCTGAGGCAACCAAACAAGAATTCACCACTCTTAACTACCTAGGTATGGGGCATCTCTACGGATTATAGACCTCCATCTCTGTCATTACATATATTTTTCCAAGATTTCCAAGGTTGTAGGCTCATCGGAAGCTGTTGGAACTTCGGACTTCGGACTCCAGCTTTGCCCCACCACTTAGCCCCCGGGGCCACCCTCTACAACATAGGCTTTCCACGTTCCTCCTGGACGTGTCTTCCAATGATATCTGTTTAGATCAAGTCTACGGAAGTAACCAAAGACTGTTTATAGAAGGTACAGCCGAACCTTATAGGGAGCCTCCTTTATTTTCCAAATCCCGAGATCCCGCCATTGGTATAAATCGGCGAGGCTCTCGACTGTTTGATATCCCCCCAAGACACAAGACACACCATTTCAGCCATGCAGAATCAATTCCAACAAAATCTATGGAAGGCTGCCCAGGGACCTTGGAACTCGGGAGTTCTCCCTAGCGCCGAGAACCTGGCGCGAGCTAGAGCTTCTCTGCCCGCGACGCTTTCAGATACAGGATCCAGTCTCGAATCTGTCCAGCAACACATTGTCGATGATATTGTCCCGGCATTCAACGGAGGAAGCCTAAGTGCCAACTACTACGGCTTCATCACTGGTGGAACTACCCCGGCAGCGCTCTTCGCGGACAACGTTGTGTCTGTTTATGACCAGAATGTTCAGGTGCATCTCTCAAACCACTCGATTGTCACCGACGTGGAGTACAACGCACTTGGTCTCCTTTTGGATCTCTTCAAAGTAGAGCGCTCTATCTGGCATAATGGAACATTCACTACCGGTGCCACGGGAAGCAATATCCTCGGCCTAGCATGTGGGCGCGAGTTTATTTTACAAAAGGCGGCGGAGAGAAAAGGCTGTCATCTCCAGAGTGTTGGTGAAGAGGGCCTATTCGAGGTATTGAATGCACTGGGTCTTTCCGGGGTGCAAGTGTTATCCACGCTGCCACACTCGTCCGTCGTGAAGGCAGCTGGTGTGCTAGGCATCGGTCGTTCTAACGTGCACAATATCTGCCGGGCCGACGACCCGCTCCGTTTCGATATTGATAAACTTGAGAAAGAACTTGCGAGAACAGACAAGGTCAGCATCGTTGCGATATCCAGCGGGGAGGTCAATACTGGTCGTTTTGCAACAAGCGGTGCGGAATTGAGAGAAGTACGCCAGCTGTGCGACAAATACGGAGCCTGGATGCATGCTGATGGAGCATTTGGAATCTTTGGTCGTGTTCTTGATGAAAGTCCGGAGTTTGCAACAATCAAAAAAGGCAGTGAAGGAATCGAGCTGGTCGACTCGATTACCGGTGACGGTCACAAACTTCTCAATGTTCCCTACGACTGTGGTTTCTTCTTTACTCGACACCCGAATGTGGCATCCCAAGTATTCCAAAATGCAAATGCAGCATACTTAACTGCTGGAAACTCCGATGGGCCTTCCATCCCCTCGCCTTTAAACATTGGAATTGAGAACTCTCGTCGATTTAGAGCGTTGCCGGTGTATGCATCGCTGTTGTCGTATGGCAAATCTGGATATCAAGAAATGCTGGAGCGTCAGATAAGGCTTGCCCGGAAAATCTACGGATGGGTCTTTGAGCATCCTGGGTATACAGCTTTGCCAGTAGCTGCATCCAAATCTGAACTGCTCGATCAGACATTTATGTCTGTTTTGTTCCGCGCAAATGACGAGGACGTGAATCGCGAGTTAGGAAGCAAGATCAACGAGAGCTCGCGAATGTTCGTTTCGGGTACCAGCTGGGATGGATCCCCTGCTTGCCGCATTGCAATCTCGAATTGGCGAGTTGATGTAGAGCGAGACTTTGCGCTAGTGGTAGATGTGTTGGCAAAGGTTGCCCAGAGCTAGTGGCATATTAATACGTGAACACAAGAAGATTATTATCTCAACAATTGGACATTCAATGCATAAATATTTTTTCTCGTATCTATAGAGGGTATCAGCGGCGACGACCAGCTCCTCCCATATTCTCAGTACGGTCAGACATGCTAACAACCTCTCCAATACCCGCGGCTTCTTGTTCATCTTCCAGAGCCATGATCTCCTCTCGGCTATCCCACCACTTTTCTTCGGCCATAGAGAACGCTGCCTTGCGCAGTTCCTTGATTGACTTCTCACCAGACTGTTCCTTCGCCTTGACAACTTCCATCATGATATTCTGCCATTCTTCGGAAGTGCGGCTGAAGAACTCTCGCAAGCTCTCGAACGGCCGAGGCAAAGGTCGGCTGTCATTGACATTTTGCTCCTCTGGCTCCTCAACTTCGAGTTGTTCCATGTCCCTGGTAACAGATGGCACCGCGACATCTGCTGGGGCAGGTGAAGGAGCATCAAGAGACATCGCTTCGGCCTCAGCCTCATCTTCGTCGTCCATTTCGTCGTCGTCATCTTCGTCATCCATGTCTTCATCACTGTCTTCGGCTTCGTTCAAGAGGTTCCAGTTCTCAGGCTCCCTGTAGAATATCTCCTTGACGCCGTCCAGTTTGACTAGATCAATGGAATACATATCGTCGAAAGTGAACTCCCGGTCACCCTTTTCAAAAGTACCACCAAAGATGAATAGGGTATCATCTTGCACTGCTAGCTGGGCATTGAATCGCCGGTGGGGCATTTCGAAGCGAACAACCGAGGGCTTTGCAGGCTCCACAGGCTCCTCTGGTTGGGGCGTGCTTGTTTCCATATCGTCATCATCTTCATCGTCCCGAATTCCAACTTTAGCTTCCAGGGCTTTAAGGTTTGCCAAAAGCTCTTCCTCGTCCGCCTTGCCCCTATTTTTAGACTTTGCATTTTGATTTGCCTGTTGCTTTTTGCCGGGCGCGCGGGGGCGTCGCAGACTCAACGGGAAGAAACGATTCCTGTCAGTGGTCCAAGCAAAGAGAGTATCGAAGAACTCGCTGTCAATGCCTTCCTCCGTCAGTTCCACGTCGTGGACACCCCCAAACATAATGCCTCGGCCCTTGTGGTATGCCATGGTAGTGCCAACACGGGGCGGATTGGGCGTATTAGCGGGCTTCTTGCGTCGCTCCCATCGGACTGTAGGTAACGTTGACGATGGGGCCTCAGCTGCCGGGGGTGTGATTCTCAAGAACCAAGTATCCTGGTGAACCATGGGCCGGAGAGCCATCTTCTGGGGACCACCACCCTTGCCTTGCTTACCACCACCCGCAGCTGCCTTCACTCGGGAGTAGCCTCCGTAGAGAACAGCTCCGGTTTCGTGCGGTAGCAGAGAGAATGATGAGCGAGGATCGGGCTTTTGGGAAGCAAGAGTCAACGTGGGGTTGGTCCAGGTATACTGGTTACAATCATAGATCCACAGGTCCTGCAAGTATTTAGTCTGCTGGGAGGTATCTTGGAATCCACCGAAGAGGATGATGTAGTTCTGTCTCGGTGTTAGCTATAGTACAAAAGGCATACACTAAATTAGGAAACACATACCTTGAAATAGGTCATGCGGTGACCACTTCTGGCGGGAGGACCTTTGCCTTTAACCTCGAGTCGGGTCCATTCTCTTGTGGCTGTGTCTAAGTGCCAAAAATCATTGTAGTGGTAGAACGTGCCTTGCTTTGGCGACGAGAACTCTCCTGCTGATAGTTAGCCTCCGCATAAAGAATTTTCAATAAATATCCAGCAAGACAATCTTACCTCCAAACATATAGATGCCTCCGGAGTTTCCTCCACGGCACCATGCATGGCCACTTCGAGGAAGGGGGCTGTTGGGACTAGTCACCTCTCTCCATTCGCCGCGATCAATCAAATAGACGAAAAGGTTATTGAAGAAAGTGGCATGCGTTCCGTCAAAGTACTCTCCACCGAAAAGCAACAGCTCATTTCGGTTTGACGAAGATGCTAGCACAGTTGAAGACGAACGAGGGACTGGCGGCTCGGAAGGAACTTCAGTGACCTTCAAGAATTTGGCCTGTTCTTCGGCGTACTGGGCCAGAATGGCATCTAGGTCTGCGTCTTCAGCATCGCTGTCTGCATCCTTGCCCTTGGCTTTGGATCTCTTTTCTTTCTGCGCAGACTTCTTTGTCTGCTTTGCCGCTACACGGTCCTTGTGCTCGGCGGACTTCTTATTCTTTTTGCCCATTTTGGCTCAATGTTGGATACAGAAGGTGAGTTTTCGTGATCTTCTTTTTCGTGGGGCAGAAATTATGCCTTTCCCCACACTGAATTGCCCCCCTCCAGATCAGATCTACGTCTATAGCAGTATCGGTTGCACCACTCGATTTTATTTTATATATAGATCTAACAAATATAAGAACATGGAATAAGGATGATAATTCTTATACAAATTTGATGATTTTAGTCCAGTTTGACCGAGTAACTGTAAGTTGAATGCAGTTGCTGGCTATAGATCGATTTGTTTGACCGCTCACGTGCCGACGCGTCCATATCGGTTTCGCGATTGCTTCCATTGCTCCAAACATCAAGATCGACGGCCATGACAGCAACAGGCCCCCATGACGAAGAGTAACTTATCGACTCATCTCAAATGGTTGATAACCCAAGGGAAACCTCTCCAACCCCCTCTGGCGCAAACCAGCCTGCCTGAACGCAACAATCACGCATCACCACAACCGATTTCCCCCGCCGACGAATTCGCGGCTCTAGATGATATCCTTGAAGACGTGGAGAATGAGACCGATGGATCAATGGCTAGATTGTTACCACAATCGGCGAGCAAGCCTCGAATGTTAAGCCGGCACGACACAGTCCCCGCCAGTACTCCGTCAACTACGAAGAAACGCGCTTCGCCTAAACAGTCAAGCATAGTTCGAGGTATGTGGCCGATTAAGACAAGATCTCGCGGGAATTATTAAACTGACACAACATGTACAATGACCAGAGTCCTTCCGAGAACCACCGTTATCATCATACAAACTTTCCCGGCAAAAGTCGACTCCGTTGCGATCAGACAGTTTCCATGCACCTGGACCTAATGACATTGAATCGATTGATTTGACAGGCGAGCTTGATCTGTCTAGACTATCCTCAGATACCATCCCGGCTGCTGAGCCCCGCGGGTCATGGGCAGAAGAAAGTACCCCATGCGGAACTCGTGAGAAACGCGGCAAGAAGCGCAAAAGTGACGAGTATACATCCGATCTTCTGTCCCCATCGAAACATGCGACGAAAGTGCGAACTCCTTCGAAAGCGGCTTTATCTCCTGTCCCTAGAGGCATTGTATCGGAACAGCCTATAATCCCACGCCAGACAACCCAAACAACTCAAACAAATCCCCCAGACGCCGCGGAACGACCTGAATATCATTCTCCTGTTGCCCCACGGAGCCATCGGAAGCGAGTGATCGCGGATTCCGATGACGACGATGACCTCTTTGACGACTGGGCTGATAATGAAGATCCCGCCGATAAGATGATCCTGGATGCCGAGGAGGAGAGTTTGTACCCAATACTCCCCGAGATGAGCCCAGCTGCGGATGAGAAAAAGATCGAGACTAAGCATTCGCGATTGGAGTCTACACCGAAAGCACCGATTCCAAATGCGCGGGCATCGACTCAGCCAAAGAAGAGGGCAGTTTCCAAAGACCCTATCCCGTCGACACCTTGGTCGAAGCCGTCCGGCTCACAGGAAAAGAACCCCGATCTTCTGAAGTTTTTGGCCCTTGGAGACAATGCCTTTGGGCATGCAATTTCCAAATTGAGGTCTACTCTACAGAAGAATTCCGAGATTGTTTATCAACAGGCCATGGAGGGCCAGCCAGTCCCAGAATTGATCGCCGAGAACAAGACTCTGGTCGCTCAGATCGAGGCAATCGAATTGTTGCAAAAACATCAAAACACGCATAAGGGCAGTGTTTCTCGCAAACAAGACCTGAAGCAAAATCTGATACGTGTGATCTCACAAGGTCTAGACCCAACATCGATGCCAGAGGAGCTTGCGCAGAGTCGAGCAGTTGAGGCAGAGTTGGAACAAACCGAAACAAAAATATGTCAGCTTCTATTTAAAGCCAACATCCTCGAGTTGACACGGGATTGTCCATCGGACCCTGCTCCCATGAAACATACTCAGCCCACCTTCGAATCACACGCAATCACACGGGACCCCCCTCTTTTCTCTTCTTCGCGCGCCCACTTGAACACGGAATCCCGTGGCCAACAACGTTTGCCTCCAACTAGCCCTATGAAAACCAAAGAGACACCTCGGCCGACGAGCTATGAAAACTCGTTTTCTCGGAATATGGGCTCCCCGCCGTTGGATTCGATGGATCTTGATGAGTTCGACTGGAATGTCAGTGACGATGACATATTAGAGGCGGCAGAGGGCTTCGATGGTGCTCATCAAATACCCGTTCGCGAGCAAGCCAGTCAAAACCGCAAGGTTTTTGCAGAGACATCCGGCAACATCCCCAAAGCCCCCGTCCCGAAGAAGTCGCCCGGTCATAGTGCCTTCTGGTCAAACCATCCATGGTCTCAAGAAGTAAGGAAAGTGTTGAAAGATCGATTCCACCTACGCGGATTCAGACCCAATCAGCTTGAAGCCATCGATGCAACACTTGCTGGCAAAGATACTTTTATTCTCATGCCTACTGGAGGAGGAAAGTCGCTATGTTATCAATTACCTTCCATTGTAACGGGTGGACGCACCACGGGAGTGACGATCGTGATATCTCCATTGCTGAGTCTGATGGAGGATCAGGTGTCACATCTCCGCAAATTAAACGTTAAGGCCTTTATGATTAACGGCGACACCGACCCAGAGGAAAAATCCTGGATCATGGGCCAGCTCTCAAATGCAGGTGGCGAGGGGATGGAGGTCCTGTACATCACTCCTGAGATGCTCAGTAAAAGCCAAGCCTTGATCCGAGCCCTTGAGAAGCTTCATGGGAGAAACAGACTAGCACGCCTCGTCATCGACGAGGCACACTGCGTTAGTCAATGGGGACACGATTTCCGACCTGACTACAAAGAGTTAGGAGAGGTTCGAGCCAGGTTCCCGGGTGTACCGGTTATGGCCTTAACAGCCACCGCCACTGAGAATGTCAAAGTTGACGTGATGCACAATCTCAGAATCACTGATTGTGAAGTGTTCTTGCAGAGTTTCAACCGTCCTAATCTCACATACGAGGTACGGTCGAAGGGAAAGAATGATGAGGTTCTGGCCAGCATGGCGGAAACCATTACAAGTTCATACCGGAATCAGTGCGGGATTATCTACTGCCTTTCGCGGAGGACGTGCGACAAGGTTGCAGAGGATTTACGGGATAAGTACCGCCTCAAGGCACTCTCTTATCATGCGGGCATGTCAGCAAAGGCAAAATCAGAAGCCCAGAGGAACTGGCAGATGGGCCGAGTGCATATCATTGTTGCCACCATTGCATTCGGAATGGGAATTGACAAACCTGATGTGCGATTCGTCATCCACCACAGTATCCCAAAGAGTCTCGAGGGGTATTATCAAGAAACTGGTCGTGCTGGTCGAGACGGCAAGCGTTCTGGTTGCTATCTTTACTTCGGATACAAAGATACAGCAACCTTGAAGCGGATGATTGATGCAGGAGATGGCAATGGTCAGCAAAAGGGCCGTCAAAAACAGATGTTGCGAAATGTGGTTCAATTTTGTGAGAACCGCAGCGATTGCAGACGAGTGCAAGTCCTTGCCTATTTCGCGGAATACTTCCGCCGAGAGGACTGCAACAACACTTGTGATAACTGCAAGTCCGGTTTGGTGTTTGAGCTCCATGACTTTACTGAACAGGCATCCTGGGCCATCAAGATTGTGCGACAATTCCAGAACACACAGGAGAAGGTGACTGTGCTCTACTGCAGTGACATACTTCGTGGAGACTGTAAACGGCCTAAAGCTCCAGAGCATCGCAAGATGCCGGGGTATGGAAAAGGAGCTGACCTCGACCGTGGAGCAGCCGAACGTCTGTTCTACCGGCTACTGGGTGAAGACGCATTGGCCGAAGATAATGTGATCAATAAAAGCGATTTTGCTGTTCAGTATCTCATTCTCGGCCGTCGTGCAGCAGAGTATGAGAGTGGCCAACGACAAATGAAGCTACATGTTCGCGCCTCGCCGAATAGTAAGGCCAAAGCCAAGAGCAAGCCCTCGAATGCCGGGCAGAAGAAAAAGTCTGGGAATTCAGGCGGCGATCCTCAGTCCACAATGGTCTCTTCTCCAGTACAGGCTGCCCAAGACCGCCGCCTTGATCGTTATCAATATACCGGCGCTCCAGCCCCACCGCTCTCAGTCGATGAGGATAGTGATGGCTTTGAACCGATTCGAACCAGCGGCAAGTCTCGCCGCGCAAACACACACGAGATGGGCCCTCCAATTACCAGCGATCAGAAGTTGGATGGGCTTGATCATATGCATCGTGTAGTTGTGGAAGGCTTCCAGGAGCATGCCAAAATCATGCTTCAAGACGTGAGTAGTCACAGGACTGATTAGTACACCATCAAGAAACTGACATTTGTTACAGCTTGTCGTTAAGAAGGGCCTTCGGTGCCAACCGTTCTCTGATCAGGTGCTACGTGATATGGGCATATCCTTTCCCACAAGTAAATATATTCTCTTTGATGAAATTTGGACAACAACCTAACAACGAATTAGATCTTACTGAGCTTTCTGCAATCCCGAACATCGACCAGGATAAGGTGAAGCGTTACGGCCGGCAGATCTTGGGACTAGTTGATAATGCAAAGCGGCGCTACCTGGAAATGACTCAGGAAGCAGAGGCCAGCGGCGTTGTTCCGGATCCCAACCACCATAATGTCATCAATCTCAGCAGCAGCGATGAGTATAGTGACGACGACTTGTTCATGGATGAGGCTTCCACCTTCAATCTAGACAATCCTGTCCCGACCGTACCCAGCGAGGCGGCTGAAAATATCACAAGCCGCTACTTTCCTCCGTCCGGTTCTCCGGGGTATGACTCTGGAGACGACTGGGAATCCGGCACTGCGCCGTCTGGCTCGAAGGGTCGCAAGCGCCAGTCTTCCAGTGGTAAACGGCCTCCGCGGCGCAAGTATGGCTCCACTGGGAGCTGGAAAGGCAAAGGCGCACGAACAAAGGCCAAATCGGGGGATCGTCCGACTAGTCAGTCTGCGCCGCGCAAGAACGCTAGGGCCAAAACCCCGAAGTCTACGATTGGCATGATGCCCATTTGATATTATTGTTCTTTCCCCGCCTTTTGTCGGAATGTTTATGATTGATTCGGCGTTTACACAGGCATCTCTAGGTGTTGTTTTCTCACGGTTTGTAGCGAGTCATTTGGAGGTAATCCATAGGTGCGGTGTTAGGTAGTATTTGACATGTTTACAAAGGACCAGGATATAAGAAGATACACATTCATGAATCAATAATACCATTTTTGTCACTCAATTATTGAACCTCTCCATATTCAATTCCCTAATGAGCGACCAAAATCAATCAATCGAAGCCGCCGTGCATCTCGAGGGTGAAACTGCGCGACCTTGGCTCTCACGAGGAACCTCGAAGACGCCGACTCACGCTCCAAATCGATATAGGAGTTAGCCTCCAACATAGCATCGAGAAGACCATGCATCTCCTTCGCAGCTGCCTCCCTCTTGTTTGTGGGAGCCTCGTTCGCGTTGCGTTTCATAAATTTATCAATCCGCTGCTGTGATCCATCCTCCGTTTCTGCCGGCTCTTTTTGCTTCTTGGGCTTACCGTGTGCCGTATAACCTGCCTTCAGCATAGCATCCGACACCTCGAAATCATCGCCCACGGTCGGGCCACCCAGATCCTCAGCAGCAAGCATTGGAGCAAGAGTCTCATCAATGAACTTATCCAACGAGACCTTGAGGCTTGCGGACGTGCGGTCCAGTTCTTTAGTTTGCTTTTTCTGCAGGGTGAGCTGCTCGCGTGCCACCTGTGATGGAGTCTGCTCTTCCTTTCTCGTGTTCACATTGCGGATTCTCTGAATCCGCTCTCGAAGTCCGCTTGCGATTGACTGAGAGTCGCGTAGATTGGCCTCTTCGACTCGCAGGCGCTCGCGGTCTACAGACAGCTGTTCGGCGGTCATTTTGACAGAGACCTTGTTTTCTTGAACAAGACGTGCGGTTTCTTCTATGGCTAGAAGTGATGGCAACACCGAGTCTGTTGCTGGGAGCTCATCTTCGGACTTGAGAAGCGAGTCGTATGCTTTCTTGGCCCGTCGGGCTTGGGAAATGCGGGCCCAGGAATCGGTGCCCGTTTCTGTTAGATCAAGGGAATTGAGTTCCCGTAGCTATAACTCGTGTCAGTCGAGGTATTCTACTATAATGAGAATATCACATGCCTTATTCAATTCATCCTGCTGGCGTTTGACTTGCTCTTGAAGCCCCTGCAAGGTTGCATCTAAACGTCGCGTGTAGACATGCAATGCAGTTCTAGTGAGAGGCTCTTTCGCCGACTCCTGCTCTGCTTCTTGGCGTTTTTCTGCGAATTTCTGGATCTTCTGCACGGTTTGGTCGGTGATATCCATGTTTATTTTGGCGGAGTGACGCGCAATGCAAATATTTCCTTCTAGAAGTAACGAAAATACTTTCAATTTAGAACTCGATTGCCGTTTAGACTTGCTGTAGAATGTTTGATTGAAGCCTTAGAGGCAATCAAAATATTGGACACGAGACGAGATGCATCACGCCCATGCAACCTTCGCGTCGACGTCATGTGACCAAGCTTCACCCTCGACTTCCCTCCCCATCGCCAACCTCACCTCTTCTCCCTACTCACCGGGATTTCATTTCATCACCTTCATCAATTCCCTTATTCCCACCTTTCTTCCGAATTTTACAAAGTTCTCGTCAGTAAAGCTATTAACTCGTTGACTTCGAGTTTAGCCCGCACCCTTGACCTCAGATTCAGACGTTATCGGAGGCTACAGTGTGGTACAGCAGGCAACGGTTTCTGGCGCTTGATCTTACTTGCTTCATTTTCTTTTTCCCATCGCGTTCACCCAAGAACCCCACATCCACCCTTTCCGCTTCCTTATTCCTTTCGAGCATCTCGGCAGACCCCGTGAAGCTTCCCCGGTTGTGACAGCAAAGCCCTCTCACACTTGAAACTGCACTCCCTCCCGTCTTACATCGGCACTCCCTCAGTACCACCTTTCCTTCACAGCCTCTCCAACCTTGTCCAAAGCACCAGTCTCCCCTTCCGATCGCCAGCACCAGCACCTTCCGTGGGAAATTCTGGTGTACATAAAACGATCATAAAAAAGAAGAACGCAGAATTCATTCTTGACACCTTCCGATTTCACTTGTAAGTGAAAACAAAACAGCAGCACAGATTATCCAAGATGTCGGCTTCTCCATCCAACCTTCAATCGACCAAGCGTCCTCTCGAGGACCCTTCGTCTCCTTCCGGCCCCAATGACCAGCCAGAGGCCAAGCGCCCGGCGCTGGACAAAGTAGTCAAGAGCGATGCCGATGCCGAGGCGGAAACAGATGTATCCAGTAGCCAGGTTCCTACTGTCGAGGGTGCCAAGGATACCCAGGGTGATACCGTGGTCCCCGATGCGCCCAATGGCAAGGGTCTCCCTGTCGACACCCAACCCATCCAATCAACTGCTTCCCAGGCTGACCGAGCGGGCTCTGATCAACCCCCCCAGGACGAGTCGAGCTGGGTTCATATTCGCGCAGTGATCTCCAGCCCGGAGGCAGCTACCGTGATTGGAAAGGGAGGTGAGAACGTGTCCCAGATTCGTCGTCTGTCCGGTGCCAAGTGCACTGTCAGTGATTATTCTCGAGGTGCAGTCGAGCGTATCCTGACCGTCAGCGGTCCCCAGGATGCTGCTGCCAAGGTAGGTTTCTTTCCATTTAATAGGTTTGTGACGAATATTCGATTGCTAATGACAACTATCAGGCGTTTGGTTTAATCATCCGTACCCTTAACAATGAACCTCTGGAGGCTGCTTCTACTGCACAGTCCAAGACCTACCCTCTGCGTTTGCTAATTCCTCACATTCTAATTGGCTCCATCATCGGCAAGGGTGGCAGCCGCATTCGTGAGATCCAGGAGGCTTCCGGCGCCCGCCTGAATGCCTCGGATGCTTGCCTCCCCCTGTCCACGGAACGATCCCTTGTCATCCTCGGTGTTGCGGATGCCGTCCACATTGCTACCTACTATGTCGCAGTCACCTTGGTCGAGCAGCTGTCTGAACGTTACGGCGGTCCCGCGGCTTCGGCATATGCCACTCGCAGCGGCGGTCCTGCCGGTGCTGTCCCTGGTGGTATGCAGGTTGTTCCATACGTTCCTCAGCCCGCTGGCGGCCAATACGGCCACCCCGAGACTTTCAAGCGTCACCACCCTCACCCCAACCGTGCCGGTGGTGGTGCATACGGTGTTCCCTACCTTCACGGCCAGCCAGCTCCCGCTCCTGTCCCCCAGACCCCAATGCACTTCCCTGCCGCTCCCCAGGCCGCTTACGGTGGCGCAGGCCCCCACCAGCCCGCTCCCTTCGCTGGCGGTCCCCAGCAGCCAACCCCTGGCCGTGGACCTCCAACTGCCCCTGCCCCTGTGGGCGCTGCCATGCCCGGTCAGCCACTGACCCAGCAGATCTACATTCCTAACGACATGGTTGGTGCCATAATCGGCAAGGGTGGAGCTAAAATTAACGAGATACGTCACCTCAGCGGCAGTGTTATCAAGATCAACGAGCCTCAGGAGAGCAGCAACGAGCGTCTGGTTACTATCACTGGTACCGCTGAGTGCAACCAGATGGCTTTGTACATGCTTTATTCCCGACTGGGTTTGTAACCCCATCCCCAAGAAACAGATTTTTGTGCCCAGGTTCTAATTGATTCATCAGAGAGCGAAAAACACCGAATCTAAGTCTCGCAGCGCAACCTACACCTGCTACAAGAGTCTTATTGCAGGGTTATGCCCAAAAGTCTACGGTGGTTAATGAAGTCTCTTTTTCTTTGCCTTCGATCTCTCAGGGTGTTATTCTTTTTTTTTTCTTTTCTTACTTTCTCGTTGTATCTTATTCCAAGGCGTGTGATTTGATTTTTCTGCCTTTCTAATAACAATTCCCGCAATAATCCCTTGAATCAAGTAGCCCTTTCCCTTTCCACTACCTGCTCTAATTACCACGACATATCCTATGATCCATGCAACACAGCTCAAATTACATCCAAACCCCCAACACTAATCCACGCCACCTCTCTCTCCTTCGTTTCTTTCTCTCTTTCTCTCTTTCCGCTCTTATTCCTCCCCCTTGGAACTTCTAACCCTCAATCTTTTGGAAACTGACATGCTTGACCTCCAACCCAGGAATAGGAGCCAGCATCTTCTCCCTCAGAGGCGTAATACTCTGAATAAACTTATCCGTCTCCTTGGCCTTGAGATGTGCCTCCATAGTTTCCCAGCCAACAGCGAGGAGGTGCGCGAAAGCTTGCCCAGTCGGACTATTCGCGTGCGGCAGCCTACTCGGCCGGTCAACATGCCCCATTGACCACGACCGTGGCCCCGCTGATTGTGGCAGCTGCTCGACCAGTGTAGAGCGGAAGTTAATCAAGTCCGCGTTAATCTGCCTTACTTCTAGCACACCAAGATCGCTTGGGAATGACAGCGTGCACAGCTCGGTCACAGGATTTTTGGTCAGGGTTTCTGTGCAGGAGAGTGGTGGGCTGAACGTGATGTGGAGGGTTGACGGCGGCTGGATATTTTCTGGGGCCAGGAAGGGCTCGAGGAGGTGGATGTTTATTGTGCAACGGGGATCGGTCCAATCTGTTGGTCTGGTTAGACCCGTAGGCTGTAGGTTGTAGGTTTGTAGGGGTGGGAGTAGGATATCTCGTGGGTATATCGTAGTTGAGGGATGTTCCGGGGTTGTTAAACTCACCTACAACCCAGACGATGGTGTCTTTGTCTTCGGCTGTGCGTCCCCAGGCTGAGTGCTCATGGCCGCTTTGGTGTTGGGTCGTGCGGAAAACCCTCAGTAGAGCCCCGCCTTCTTTGTTGTCCGGGTCTTCAGGCTTAACGGAGGGTTTGACACGGAAGAAGATGAGCTGACTAACGGTTTGAGACATGGTGGGTTGGTGGTGTTCCCAATGACAGTGGATGGGAGAGATAATGGAGTATCAAAATACAGATGGCTGATGTCACGGGCACATGATGTCACTGGACTATAGAATTCCCAATTAGGAAATAGACACTGGCACCTTCCCCTTTCCATCTTTCCTTCCTTCTTTCCTTCCTATTTCATCCAGTTAGTCCCTTCAGTAGAGTCATGGCCAGATACATGATGTTCTCTTTTCTCTTCTCTCTTGTCTCCTCTCTTTTCTCCTCTCATCTCTCACCTCTTTGGCATTATGCAATCATACAGACTAATGTCCTGGTTATGCACCCCATTCCATGACAAAGGATTTCGACTGTTCTTATTCGCTATACTTTCAAGCTACGCCGTGTACCCTACCTTCACATTGGCCTTAATGAAATGGCTGCTCTTCGGGGAACTTGTGCTTTTTATCGCGCTGGGCCACTGCGTAGCTCTCACATTTCTGATCGTGTGGCTTATTGACTTGTCCGAAACCGAAATTATGGCTCATGTCATACATATCTCTTACCATTGGTTGCGGACACTGGTCACCTCCCAAATCCAACAATTCCCACATCGCCATCACCTTGCCTGAGGGTGTCTTCCGGGTAAAATCTAGTTCCTCGGCGAAATCAAACCCTTGTCTTGGAAACCACCTGGGCGCCTGCAGTGGGGAAATACTCCCCAAGTGGAATGCGGATTGTGATTTTATTTTGTCAACATGATCTAGGGTAAGAGGGTGCAAAGTATAACCTTTATGATGATATCTCATCTCTGCTTCTTTCACGCTCTACATCCCTCAACATTTCGTGTACTTGGCTAATTGTCTGCTGTAGTTATCTTGTTGAGTCTGGGATTCGATTGCCTTCAACCAAATGGCATTTGTTGACTTGGATTGGCGGTTCAACTTCAAATGCGCGAGCCACTTGAATCGCAGACTGTGGCGTTCGCTCAATATGGATGGATCCCCAAGGTTGGACTTACGGTTTAGGTGCTATTCTACTTGTGAAACTTGACGTCTTTTCCTCGGTATCTTGTTCATTTTTTCTTCTTTTCAACATAGCTGCTCTATTCATCTATCAGATACCCCCAAAGAACCCCATCGACTGACACCTCATATCTCTCGCCTTAATGCGATACTCGCTTCTACTAACAGAAGGACAATTCTTATATGTTATGGTTGCTCTGGTATACCTGTTCTCTGGTCGAATCAAGCGAAAATCACATTCCGATCAAGCTGAACCCTGTGTGCTTGGATTTCTCCAAGCCACCATAGCGCCAAAGTATTAGCCTGAGCCATGACTGCATCATTGTGTTCCTCATCTCTGGGGACTCCAGCGACTGGTAGCGAGAGACACAAGGATCTCTGGTAATGCTGTGCGTGAGTGGAAATCTTGACCTTGTGGCTTTGAACCTGCTGAACGACAAACTCCATCAGCTGTTCGTCACTATGCGTAAGCTCCATTGCTTCGGGGAATTCTATAGTAACCCAAAGAGCTGCATCATCTTGGGGGTCTACCAGACGCTCGAAGCCCATCATGAAAGGACACATATCACCCGCACCTCCTGACATTTTGCTGGTAGATAGATAGAGTAGATAGAGTAAGTAGGTTCAAGGGAACTGAGCTTTGCTGGAAAATCGTCTGGAGGAATGCTGGTGCAAGTGGTGTTAGTATAGGACGAGGACCTTGAGCTTTTATATATGTTGTACGATGTAGGCGAGAACAAAGACATTTTGCCATTCATTACTACAATGCTTTTTTATATATAGTCTTTGATCAACATCCCTTGAAACTAGTCCATTCTTGCCTTTGTTACTTATTGGAGGATTTTATTGACCGAATCTCATTCTTTGTTAAGCGCTAGGGATACATCTAAATATACAGAGCCGAGCAATTTTGACTGACATGGAAAGACAATAACTAAATCTCCAAAAACTGCATGTAGATAGGGCTTGCATTTGATAGCTAATTTAGCCACTCACCGTGGCGCTGAAAAACAAATTCCACGTATGTGCATGCCATGACTCCCTGGCCCAAATAAGACCATCCACCAGATACCAATCCACGCTGAAAGCAAATTCCCCCAAATATCAGATCAGAGTCTTTAGAGAAAACCAAATGAAAGAAAAGAGGAAATAAAACAAGAAGAAAGTAAACTACCAGTCATCAACGCCGCGCACCTTAGCCTGCTTGTCCTCGAAGGCCTTCTTCAAGTTGGCATTCAAGTGCTGACGACGCGACTTCTTGGCCTTGTATTGGACGGCGTCTTCATGCGGGAGGGCAGTCTCGCCAGCACCCTCCACGCTACGTAGACGGCTCTGTCTCACCGAGCCAGTGATGCTGGCTCGGAAGTTGAGACCGCGTGAAGCAGACTCGGGGGTGTGATAGGCGCTACCGTCAACCGAGCCTCGTGACCCAGGAGTCATGGGAATACGGCCAGCAACGTTCTTGCGGGGAGTCGAGAAAGGAGAGGCCTCGCGGCTTGGGGGTCCTGTGGGAGCAATGTCCACGCCGAGCTTGCGCATCTGTGCCTCGAGAACATCGATGTCTGTGCTCTTTCCCTCGGCCATGCTCATCATTGTAGCAATGGTCTTGGTAACAGCCTCGACGGTTGGTCGGTTCCTGCCTGTACCATTTGCCTGCGGGATGTCGGCGATTTTGGCACGCAGGAGGGAGACTGCCTGTTCAAGGGCGGTCATCTTGACCTGGATATTCGTGAATGTGGTGCGTAGATCATGTTGTAGCGCACCTTGCTCGGCAGAAAGTGGTGCTTCGAGAATAGCGCCGATGTCGGTGTGTGCATCAAGAGTCTTGCGGATGCTTGCGAATTGGCCTCGCAGGGTGACAACCTGCTTTGTGAGTAGGTCACGGCACGCATCGATCTTTTCATCTACTCCCTGCACCCGCTGGTTGTCCAATGATTGCGCAATTGAACCAATCAGCTCTTCGAATCTCTCAATGTCCTTCAAGGCCATCTTCTTGTCGAGAATGTCAGCGGGCTGGTCGCTGTTCAAGACCATCACCCACCCATCAATATCAGAGGGTTGCTCAGGTTGCTGGTGCAGAAGGAATCCGGCCATTGACCTAGCATTTATGCCCAATGTATCTACCATAGAGTTGATGTCACGATAAAGCCGTTCGACCTGGCCAGCAATACCTGGCTTCGCAGTCTCACCCATGTAGTTTTGGTGGGGCAAGAATGGATCCAGGGTATCAACGGGCTCAACGGGCTGAGCCAGTTCGTCGCGAAGTCTATCATCCTCGTCGTCATCTGACAAAGATAGCACATCATCTTCCTGGAGTTGAGCTGCTGCATGTGCGCGTGCTTGCTTCTCTTGCTCCTCGCGAGCAACATCGCTAGCCTTTCTCAAGTGGCCATCACGCTGAGCAATTTGTGTAAGAGATGCCTTACGCGAGTGCAACGCGCCTGTGGACCCCTTACGGGTATGTGGTTTCTTGGAGAATAACACGTTCTTTTTCCCTCCCATCCGAACCGGACTCGGTGACCGGTAGGGCTCACGATTACCCTGGGCAATAGGGCCCGGGGGAGGAAGCAATGGCTGCTTAGAGACCTCCCCAAACAGCTGCCGGGGAAGGCGGCTTTTGTCATCCGCATTTCGACCAGGGCTGCTGAAGAATCCTCCGGTGGAGCTTTGCTCAGAAACAGCATCAAACGAGCTCTGGGCTGATGGCTTGGACTTGGCAATGAATGCCTCGTCGTGTGTGATTTCTTCGCCGCTATCACTGAAGTCTGACTCGTCTGCGGCCTCGGAGTCTCCATCAGAGATACCAGATTCATCCGATTCATCCGGAATTGGAACTGCCTCCTCGAAAGGTTTGGTCTTTGGCTTTGCGGTAAAGTCGGGCGGGAGAGGTGGTTCTTCGGGGACAACTGCAGTCTCGGACTTTTTGGGTTTTGTTAGGAAGTCTGGAGGAAGGGGAGCGTCCTCCGCCTTGGGTGCAGTCTTCTTCTGAGTGAGGAAGTCGGGGGGGAGAGGAGCATCGTCCGTCTTCCGGGCTGGCTTTTTCTGGGTGAGGAAATCGGGAGGAAGGGGGGCGTCGTCCGTCTTTGGAGCTGTCTTCTTCTGAGTGAGGAAGTCAGGAGGAAGAGGAGCGTCATCCGTCGCGAGTGCAGACTTTTTCAGGGAGAGGAAATCAGGGGGTAGAGGGGCGTCATCTTCAGGTTGTAAAGACTTCTTCACCTTGGTGAAATCGGGAGGAAGCGGGGCATCCTCAGCGGAGCACTTCGACACGTTATCGGAAGCAGAAGTATCTCCAGCTGCGTAGCTAGCCCGGGTGGTTGGATCTGGTGGCAATGGCGCCTCCACATCGATACTTGATGTGTTAGACCAATTCTTCTTAGGTGTCTCGGTCTTATCAGACAGCGCTGACAACGGGCTGGTCACGCGGGTTTGGTCAGCAGTGGCGCCAAACATAGAGAGTGGCGACTTGGTGTTCTCGGCCGAAGTGGTTGTCTTTGTAGTCTGCGTCTTTGAGCTGAACATCGAGGTGGGGGTCTGTGAAGCAGGTTTGCTTGCCCCGCCGAAAATTGAGAATGTCTCCTTATTCACAGGTTCGATATCTTCAGTGTCATCATCCATTGATTCACTCGGCGACGAGCTTCCCTTGCGGGGCGTTGACACCATTTCGTCAAAGGAGCCACCAAATGAGAATGCTCCGGAAGAAGGTTTGTCTGGTTTTGGCCCGTCATTGACAGCCGAGCCATCGCCCTTGAAGGTAGACTTGAGTTCAAAGCCAGCTTGCGGGGCGCCAAAGGGATTCTTGACTTCACTGGACGCAGGAGGCGGGAACGAGGTAGGGGCTTGAGGCTTGCCCCCAAATGGCGAGGCAGAGGTCTTGGTGAAAGCACTTTCACCAGCAGAGGCGGTTCCGAATGGCGACACCTTTGGTTGTGTTGCCGCGAAGGGTGACTCGCTTGTCTGCTTCGCTCCGAATGGTGACTCGCCCTGCTTCGCTGTTGCAAAGCCACTGAAGCCGCCTCCACCGGAGAAGGAGCTGAAGCCACCACCGCTAGATGCTGTAGCCTTAGCCCCGAATGGGTTTGCCGGGGAGCTAGACTGTCCAAGTCCAGATCCCATAGCGCCAAATCCAGACTTCCCGAACTGCGGCTGTCCAGGCGTACTAGGGGTACCGAATGATGCACCAGGCTGAGAGGGGGTCCCAAACGCGGGACCAGGGGCCGGTGACGATGGCTTTCCGAAGGCTGGAGCTGGGCTTCCACCAAGCCGGGACGGGCTTCCAAATGCCGGAGCACTTTGCTTCCCAAAGGCAGTCGCGCCCATAGTCGAAGCTCCCATGGCTGGTGGGCTACCAAAGGCAGGGGCTCCCGCCGGCTTTCCGAAAGCTGGCTGGCCAAACGGCGACGGACTTCCAAACCCTGACTGGCCAAATGCAGGTTGCTGTGTAGGGGCAGGGGCCGGGGTTGGGGCTATAGCCTGTGGCTGAGAGGGAGCTTGGGTTGCCTGACCAGACGAAATCAAACCCGAATACGGGATGTTTTGGCGAATGGAATCAGCGTAAACGAACCACCAAGATGAAAGGATACCATCATTATTCAAAAGAAGAACCCCAGGAAGGGGCGTCGAGCTCTCCAAGATATCGGAACCCGGAAGCGGTAGGATGACATTTTCCGTGGCTGAGAGGTTTTGTGCCAGGCCAATGACCGATGTCTCATCTCCAGAGTCCTTCAACGGGACACTGGCACGTTTGGTGTCGTCGCTGACTTCTGTGGTCATGAACTGACCAACATGAGACTTTGTTCGCTCATCGTTGGCCAGAGGTTGGTCAGATCGCGTGATGAGTCCGAGATCAGTCGACGCGGTTGACGCGATGATCAGGACATCTCTCAAGTGAGGCTTGTACTCTCTAATTCTGGTGATAAATTGGAAGGCGGGACCACGCTTCAGCATAAAGCCCATAGTCGAGCAGACTTCTGGCAACTTCTGGATGAGGAACGGTGCCTGCTTGCGACGGGTTATGATGTAGTATGAAGAACCTGGGTTCATCCCCATATCATCCTCTGCAGCATTGGGGGTGTACGTGACAAAGAAAACATCGTTTTCAAGCCATGCGATTGATGAAACTGTATATAATCGTAAGTAAAAGCACATATTTAGTTCTGAGAGTTATTTGAAACTTACTGTGGCAATCTCCCTCCAAATCAGATGGCCGAGGGACTTCAGCCTTCTTCGTTCCATCTGGGGTCATCTGGTACCCAGTGCCATCGGCCAGTCCAGCAACAAGCTGCTTTCCTTTGTTGCTCCATGAAGCACAGCTGACACCATCCTTGAGAACTGGGCCATTAGGTCCAGGAACTAAGCTCCCAGTCTTGAGATCGGCGATAAGAAGCTCGCCGTTAACGGTGACCAACGCGACAAGTGTCGAGGAAGGGTCGGGGTTTGGGGTCAGTGCTCGTAGCGACACGCCATTTGTAGGAATTGAAATCGCTGGCTGCGCATTTCCTTGTGTGAGGGTGTTCGTATCGAAAACTGAGATTGTGGCTCCATTCTCCGTGGCGAGAATCAGGCCGTCGTCGCCCGGTGTGAATGCCACATGAGTTGGACGAGAAGGGAGGGGAATTGTGGCAATGGGTTGGAAGGGCTTCGTTTTCTCCATATCTTCTCCAGCCGGTGCCTCGATGGACTTTCTGACGACATCAGCGGTGGTGATTACCAGCGCATCTGGGCCAGCGCCAACAATGAGGCCTTTAGTGTGTGCGACAGCCAGAAGTGAGGAAGTAGGAGCAGGGAGCGCGTCGTCGGGCCATGCTGTTGGGAGGAAGCGGATGTTTGCGTCCCCCGAGACGCCTTTGAAACCGACTTCCTATAGCTACGTTAGAGGGGACCTTGGTGAGTGAGAGCTGTGGCGGGTTGGACATACATCGGTAAAGACATCGGGAAGCTCTGAACCAAGCTCCGCAGAGGCGCTTCCCCCAGCGGGGTTGGACGCTCCGAAGTTGAAAGCCATTCTAAGCTTTTCGGAATTCAATGTCCCAGAAGGAGAACGTGTGCTTTCGCTTAGAGGAGAGCTATGTCTAAAAGCATTAGGCGAAGGTGAGTTGGGAGGTGTAGAGAGCGAGCGTCGATGGAGTGACTGAGGACTCCGGGAGAAGAGGTTAAGAGTATGCGCGAAAATCTTGAGGTTGCGCGGCTTCCCAGGGATGAGAAGACAGGCAAAGAATAAAAAGGGACGCAACGGGTATCGCCGATGCGCAAAAGGTTGGAGAGAGAGAAGTCAAGGAAGACTACAATAGAAAAGCATTGAATTGGAAAATAATGTCCGGCAAAAACACCTTGTTTATGCCTGATAATTTAGGCCCCAATTTAGGCTGCGGGAGCTTCGTCACTCCAAACAGCTCACTTCCTCTTCACTTCCATCTCCAGCTTGCTACCCCATTCGTCCATCCATCCTTCTCGATCTCCCCCAATATTCGAATTTCGCTTTTGTTTCTTCCTATACCTGCTTTCTATCTCGATAATTAGTTTAGCTGGTCGCGAACACCAGCGTTGTCATCATGCCCGGCTTCGACTTCACAAACTACAACCGCAATGCGGCGCTTCACGCTAGGGGTGTTCCCCTTCCCAAGGCCACAAGTACCGGTACAACAATTGTGGGCTGTGTCTACGATAAGGGTGTTGTGGTACGGTCCCAAGCGATGCGAGGAGATTCCTACGAGCTGTGACCCAGGAGCTGACTCGAATCGCCATTACAGATTGCAGCAGATACCCGAGCTACCAGCGGTCCTATAGTAGCAGACAAGGTAAGAGATGCCGATCAGACCATGTGCATTTTCATTTTGAAGAGTATCTAACATTCTTTGTCTCTAGAACTGTGAGAAGCTACACTACATCGCGCCGAAGATCTGGTGTGCTGGAGCCGGTACCGCCGCCGACACCGAATTCACCACGGCGCTCATCAGCTCCAACGTCGAACTGCACTCGCTATCAACGGGCCGCGACCCCCGTGTGATCACCTGTATGACGATGCTCAAGCAGCACCTCTTCCGGTACCAGGGCCACATCGGAGCGTACCTTGTTGTTGCAGGCGTGGACCCGACCGGCACGGGACTGTACACTGTGCACGCACACGGATCTACAGACAAGCTGCCGTACGTGACGATGGGATCTGGATCGCTGGCTGCGATGTCTGTGTTTGAATCAACCTGGCAACCAAACCTGGACCGTCAGGGCGCCATCGACATCTGTGCTGAGGCAATCAAGGCTGGTATCTTCAACGATCTGGGCTCTGGTAGCAATGTCGACGTGTGTGTGATCGAGAAGGACCAGCCTACTCAGCTGCTCCGCAACTACATGAAGCCCAACGAGCGCCCGCAGAAGGAGCGCAACTACCGCTTCCCCCGTGGTACCACTGCTTATTTGGACCAGAGGGTTATCAGCAAGGAAGATATGAAGAAATATGTCACGATCGAAACCCTGTCCGGTGATGATAACCTTGCTACTGGGGACAGCATGGAAGTTGATACTTAGATTTTCTTGGAGATGCACTGACCAGTGGTCTTCTTGGATTGATTTAATGCACGCATGGGTTTCTTCTGCCTCACTATGTTTTCTGTACGATCGGAATTCGGCCAAGACCGCGGACGTACTTGTTCGTGAAGTTATGCTACAAAGTTTAGAGCAGGGATGGCCACAGGCAAATCGGAGTTTTAAAAAACTTGATGTGGCTTTCATGTAGATTGTATGCTCAACTCAGCACCCTCTGGGCAAGGTAATATTGAAGCAGGGGTATCGTATCGCTCTATTCTATAAAAGTTTCCTGTGTAGACATCCATTCACATACCACATCTACTGCCGACCAACCCTCGATTCACCAATCTGAGGCAGAGCAGTGAGCTCTTCCATAACCTCAGAGCTTTCAAACTTGCCGACAATCCAACGGATGTACTCATACTGAGTAGCCGAGATACGGCGACCATCACGACGGTATCGGACAACACCAGCATGATACAGTGCCCGCACGAACTCCGGATCCACGGGCCCGCCGTGTCTGCGAAGATACCCGTAAAGCCAGTGAACCATATGGAAAGACTGGCAAGGAGTCAAGTGCCTGCAGCAGGAGAGAGCAACTGCCATCTGGTTTACGAGGTCGACTGCAGCATGGGGATCGGGACATCGGCTGTCCCGCGGGGCTGGATGGTATCGCACGAGGACTTTCTCATCGGGGTGCGGAATGGGCTGCCAGGCTTTGTGGAGGCTGACCTTGAATGGGGTGTTGTTGTTGAGAAGTCTGAGGATGGGCCAGATGTTGTTTGAGTCTCCTGATCGAACAACATTCAGGATTTCTTCAACTGTGTCTGGGCTGGTGAGGTTCATGCGGTGGAACATTTCGTCGAATGAGGTGTGGAAAAGTTTTTGTATTCCCTTGTATATGGATGGGTTTGTCCATACTTCTGCTAGGGAGAGCTGGGAGGTTTCCAGTTGTTCGAGGGTTTTGCGGGTTGTTTTGGTAATGGAAGTTTTGCCCTTTTTGTTCAGGGCTAGGAGCAGAAGGCTGTTGTATGGAAGATCGAGGTCATGGATTTCCCGCATGAAGTTTGGATAGAATGATCCGCTGGTATCTTGTATCACCGTTTGGTAGAGATTGAGCAATGAGTAGATCGGTTGATCAGTTGCTCTTGCACTCTGGTTGTACATGGGCCCAGTAGATCGGCCAAGCGTTCGTAGAAGCCAAAGTCGCAAAATTATCTGACGTTGAGTTGAATGGCTCAGAGGGCCATGCTTGATTTGTGTTTGAAGGCACGGCAGAGGGAAATCGAACCAGACCTGCGACTTGGCAACGGTCGAAATGACTTTGGCATTTGCGAGGCAATCCCTCCATCTTTCAAGCAATTGGTTTCTGGAGACCCTGTCTGCTGAAGACGATGCTAATGACTCTGTCACACGAATGACACAGTCCGCCGCACTGTTAACATCAAGCTGGCTGAATATCTTATTGGGAAACGGCAAGCTTGTCTCCGAATCGACATCCATGCTTTCCAGCCAAGCTTGAACCAAAGCAGAAGGCCACTGGCTGCGACGGTCTGCATCATGGGTTTCGATGATGAGTTCCTCGGCAAAATGAAAGCTGCGAGTACGCAAAAGCTCTCCAAGCCAAGCATCAACAATACTTCTGTCCAAATCGTGATAACCGAGAATGTTACAGCACCCAATAGCTTTCCACATCGCCCGGTAGTGCTTTAACAAAGCTTTATGGTCCCATGATCCCAGAGTCTTGTTTCGTTCGACAATAATATTCGGTAAAGCGGTGATGATCAGACAGATCTCATCGGTTGAGATCAAACCCAACTCTAACGCCCGATTAATCGCATTTAAAACAGCGGTTCGTTTGCCGCGTTTCGTTTTCGTTCGAACAAAGATTTCGACAGCTGCAGCGTAATTCCCCGATCCCCGGGTATTCAGGAACGGGTCATCCAAGAACGCAATTGCTTCTGTAAGGTCTGGGTCCGAACGAGCAAGTAACCGCTCGAATATCTGCCGGCTGTATCGCGGCTCCCGGTGGAGGTCAATTCTCAACCGACGAGTGAAGTCCCTTGCATCTTCAATGCCCCAATTGTTCCCATCCAAGAATCCCTCCAGCATCTGTTCACGCGTAGCTTGGTCCGCCTTGGCGAGGTACGACGGAGGAGGATGAGTAGTATGAAATTCGCTAGGTTCGGGTCCAGGCTCTGGGTTCTGGTCGGAGAAAGAAAAAGGTACTTCAGGAGGACCGAAAGAATGATCGACGAAACCTTCATAAAGCAGTTAGCAAATACTCAAAGATTGTGTGTGTTGTGTCACACATACTTTGGGTTTCGAATGGTGCTCTCTGCCATGGATGGTCGGACCATTTCATGTGTTCCCTCCCATTGCGGCCAAACAAGCACGCGATATCTTCAGCCGGGCCTCCCCCTATGCTTGCCAGAGCGGTGTTTCTTCGTTTCGCCAGGCGTCGCCGTGCTTCCAATGGTCCGGGAACGCAGCTCCCATGACGCCGTTGGCCGTTGGCGAAGCGACGAAACGTGGCTGCGAGTAGGTCATCACTGATCCAGGGATGATCAAGTGTTGCAGTAGCTGGCGGTTTTAGAGCATGCCGATAGGCATGTCTGCCGAAAGACATGGGATTGGCTATAGCATGTGCAGGCCGATTGCTGTCTTGGGCTTGTCGCAAGCACTCGGAATCAACTTTCGCATGGCAGCTTTCCGATTCTTGGCGTGATGACTAATATCCACATCGCGGGCGGGAGTCAACGGGCCAATGTCTGGGCTTCTATTATCACCTCTGTTTACATGGGTATCATATTTTGTTTATAACATTTGGTTCAGCTATTGTTTTCTTGTTTTGCACATTGAACTTATTTCTATATTTAATCTTTGTTTATATCATATTATGGCCCATTTTATCGTTCGAAGCCGCCTCGGACGTATACCAAATGTTCGCGAAGTTACCTGATTGTAGTTACAATCAGGTATTGGAATGGATTTATATAGAAGGTAAAAAGAAAATAGTTGGAATAATAAACACAACGCCAATGCAATGTATGCAGAATTTTGCCCACCAATGGTATCACATGCAAATCATCTCGGAGGGGACATAACGGAACGGTGTGATAAAACATAAGACAGTCATGACGAGAAAGCGGGGGAGATGACAAGAACTCAGGAAGCTGTTCTGGCTTCGCTAGGAAGGGGTTTCCGCCCTGACACCACATAAAAGTCCATATAAGCATGAACACTTCGGTCCTGTATACTCTTCCTCACATCAACGAGGAAGACCTCGATTTCAGGTTTGGACCAGCCAAGGGCAAGAAAGGGCTTATATGACCACCCGGACAGAGCATCAAGCCAATTGTTCTCACTCCAAGCTCCAATGGTCCTTAGCTTCTCGTCCTCGGGCCAGGTATTTGTGGGGATTTTGATGAGTCGTTGTTCAACGTCAACGAATCCTATGTCTTTCATCCACTGTGCAATCCGGTGGGCGATTCGGAATTGTCTTGGCGGATCAGCATCGCGACTCGAGCGTACATTAAGATCTACCCAATCATGCATGGCGAATGCGCTGTATCCCCCGTCTCGATTCTCGGGGGGCATGGTCCCATCATCACATTTTGGTTTGGGGTCGAGCTCGTGACATTCCATGTATGCTCCCGGTTTGAGGTGTTTGAATGCCTGTCGTATTACACGCTTGAATGACGGCATGGCCCCGGTCATGTGGCCGGTATGAATGAAATCAAAGTAGTTCTTGTTCCATAGCCACTCTTCTTCAGTGGCATCATCAATCAAGAAATGGACGTTTGGTGGAACTTCTGTTGGCTGCACTGGGGAGAGATCTGTCCCTATGATTTCGGTGTTTGGAAACAAGGCCGCTGCAAGAAGACAATTTGAGATGGTGAGACAAGAACCTTAGGGCTGGGACGGGTGATCATACACATCTCTATTGGCCATATCCCTGAGCCAGTGCCGATATCAAGGATATGCTTTGGGTCTTGGAGGGGAACCTGGAATAACTTTCCGTCCATCGCCAGTTTGAACATGTGATGTTGCATGTCTAGGCGCTCTATTTCCTGTTCATCGTTGGGATATACATAAGCTAGATATTGAATTAGCCATGCTGTGTGAGATTTCACAGAGCCGGAATGGTAAACATACCTCCCTCGTGGTACCTATGATAGGTTCTTCCGTTCTCGACCGGATAATCCATCACACTGTCAGTCAACGACTGTGTATCGCTGTTATGATACGGTCAGTCACGCCAGTCTTGGATTTTGTAAAGAAATATGAGGAGGGGACAATGGAGGTAGTATTACCAGTCAGGTTGAAGTGGCTGCATGATTTTACGTTAGCAAGAAAATCGATAGTCAAATTAGTCACCAGAATATCAATAACGAAAGAGTATCGACATGGGGGACCAGATTCTATAAAGAAACAAACTCACCGGACGTCTAGCACCCATCGTCACCTCGCTCTTATCCGAAATCAATAGTGGGCAGGTGTATCAAGGCACTCGGGATGGACAGTGAGCTATTCCTTGGTGAAGTGGATTCAGGAATTTATCTCATGCTCTATTTCAGGTCCCAGTATAAATACGGAAAGACTCAAACTGACGCAAATCCAAACATGATTGAAAGAGAAGGAGGGGGGAAAGAAGAGCCCGACAACTTGGGTTAAGTTATAATCTGGCAGGGCGGGAGGACAATCCCGACAACTATAATTCAGCGTAAGATCGACATTTGAAATATTCGAATACAAAAAAGGAAAATAAAAATGGAAAATAAAAAACAAATGCAAAAGCAAACCCCGGTAAGTGGAGCTCTAGTTTGTGTACGGAGTACAAAGCTACATGGTAAAGAGTGAAAAGGTAAAAGTACATGAAAAGAATAAGATGCCCAGGCGCTTCAGGCGTAAAATTATTTACAAGCGAAATAGTACCCCGGGCCCATGTAATGTCCCTGTTTTCGCTTGGGGAAAAAGTTTAGTTTTCTATTGAAAATGGTTGGACGGAATGAATATGTAATTGCCATGGGTTTTTTCGTTTTTTTAATTTCTATTTTTGTCTTTTCTTATGGTTTTTATATGATTCTGAGGCCTGGAATATAAATACTAAACTTAATTCTTTGACTTTCAGGAGGACAGAATCATAAGATACAACATTCCCTTGGCTGTTTCACTATTATTCCAAGTTGGGATGTTGGATTGATAGAACCTAGGACTCTTTTTCCGGTGACCTCCCCTTCCTCCCTCTCCCCCGGTCATCCTCCGATTTCTTGACGTGGGACCCCAGATGGTTACATCTTATGTATCCATTTCAGAATCAGAACTTAACCAGCCATTTTACCCAGGGTTCATTATCTCGATCCTCACGATCGAAGGCTCCTGGCTGGTTGGGCTCGAACCAATAGAGGTTGGTGCCATCTAGCTGGGAATATAAGCTGGGAATATGCAACCCGCCCACCCACGGGCCGCCTTCAACCTTTCTGCCGGGATCTGTCCTTGAGATTCAGACGATTCCCAAGCACACTTGTGCAGAACCCTGCAGGGTCATCCTAGCAATAGTCAGATTCAAATGCCATTATACCCCGAAGTGCTTTTTTTTCGTAAATGAACGCATGAACACATATTACGAAGAAGCGAAAAAGAAAAAGAAAAAGAAAAGGGGTGATAATACTCCGTAATGAATTCTAGACTAGGGAACGGCCCCATAAAGACCCCATAAAGACGTGGAGTTGTTGGGATTTCCCAAATGAATTCATCTCCATAACAATCACGACGGTTCCAACGCCAAGACCTTAGTCATCGCACGGACTCCCGAGGGTTGGACCGGGATATCGAAGGGAATAATTCTAGAAGATTGTTAAAGTCCTGTATAGAAAGCTCGAAGTTTCTTTTATTCTTTTTCCCTGCAAGATAACTTGGACTCCTACCATATTTAGGTCTAGCGGTGGGAGAATAGGAAGTGATCCATCAGAAATAGCGTCACACGGGGCGCTTGAAGCCTGGGCTTTGTCTCCCTAAATTGCTCTAAGAGGGGCACATAGGATCGAGAAGTGCATCACGGAACATGCACAATAGTTTCCGCTACGCTGGGTCTCCATATTGGTTTTTACCTTTTATCCTTGTTTTTTACTTTAATTTCTAATGGCGTCTAGATTTTTGCACTATACAAAGTATTATATACCTACTCCGTATATCCATCGTACAGAGATACAGAGTACTCAGATTTCCACCCCGAACTTCTAGACCGAAGAAGATGCAGGAATCTTCCGTCAGAAGGCGTAATTATAACGTGTAGCATAAATTGTAGACGGAAATGGACAAATGTGCTCTGGTGTATACCCCATTTTCAAGTAACAAAAACACCTACAAAGGTATAAATGTAAGTTTCTTGTACTCGGAGTACCCCGAATCAAAAAGCTACAGTCTTGGTATTCTATACGACAGAAAGAAAAGGGGTGGTGGGGGGAAAGCTAAACACGTCAACAACCAGTATCGTAAGCTTGCAGATAGAAATCCCAAGCACAGCATCCCTGCAGCCGTCCCAAAAATAATGATCTCGCTGCCATGGACTCGGGTTCCCATCCAAAGGGAACACCCCGGGAATTAATTGGAATTGAAATTCACCCGGACCCGGTGACTGGGAAAGTTATTCAGGTTCCAACGTGTCGGTAACGCCGGCCCCAAAACCAATCTCCGAGACGGGGAACTATGAACATATGTACCTTCTTTGGACTTTTCAATCGGTTTTTCTTTGCAAATTGTCTACGTGAATGCAATTTGTTTTATTTTTTATCTTTTTTAGATGAATTTTCTCTCTCTCTGATGCTACATCAGTAAAACAATAGATGCGTGGTTCGGTGTCCGTCGAACCGCAACCCATGAACCGCGAAGTCGTCACTCCGCAGCGGAGCACGTAGTGGAGACCGCCCTTGGCGGTTTAAGTACTCCGTACGAAGTATCTCTTTTGAGAGTCTTGCTTTAGTCGCTGGCATCTAAAGTACCCACCATAAGCGGGACTCATACGTTGGATGTACATAGTTACTGTGGTTTCTTTGATGTGGGGAGATAGATAGGGCATTGGAAATTGAAGGGGCTGTTAGTCTGCTAAGTGTTCACCACCGAACAACTCCGAATACATCCGACCAAATCAAGACACCCGTTACACGAGATGCCAAGACTCTGAATAAGATAATGGCCTAAGGATAAAACGTGTACTCGCTTCACTATGTTCACTAAGCTACTCTGTATGGAGTTACTTAGTACCTGGTTTGTAGGGCTATACACGGGAAACTCAAGCTATCCAATCGTCATCAAGCTCTGGGAAGAAGAAAGAGCAATTGAAGGCGAGCTAAGCAAATGTATGCAGCGAGAATCAACGCGAGCTGCACCTTGCTCCTACGGGTAGGGTAGCAACTACAATATACATGCACCCGGAAGGATGTGCCTTACTCGATTCTTGACAACTCATCTTCTTCTAAAATAGTGAAACTCTATTGGAATTAGTTCAGGAGTCAAGTAAGACATGCAGCCTATTATCCTTGACGACGTGCATATCGGCCCATCGCCCGTCTTGAGTCTTTCGCTAAACGTACTTGATACTACGTACTACGTGTCTTGCATAAAACAACTACCTGCTGGCGAAAGGGTAGACCGCTTGGGTATTTTTCACAGATATTTATTCTCCACAACTGATATCACTAGATTTTATTTGCCGCGGAGATGATAGACCTATACTTCAGGGGGCGACCTTTTTATCAGCTGGGGGGTTGCGCTCAGGACGCACGACAATACTAATACGAAACTAAACAGAAAGAAAGAAAGCAACCCCTCTTGTCATTCCTTTAGATTTGTTAAAACCCAATAAATCAACCATTAACCCTGTCGTGTATGTAGGTGCGGGGTGAATTATTCACAGAAATGATCGGCTAGAGATATCCACACAATTGAATTCGCGGTCTCGCCGAAGAAACCCCCAACACGTTCTCACACCGTTTGTACATAGTACATTAGAGGGGAAAATAATTTTTACAAGGACCCGTCGCCTAAGAAAAGTCAAAAATATTTGGAATTGGAACTGCAAATCATCTGCTAAAATCCAGAATATCGGGCCTGGGTGGAGGTACGACCAATCGGCACGGGTTAGGACTAGAAGGTGTGAGCACCACACAACTGTCAGACGCAAGCGAAATGTAGATCCTGCACGTCTACAGTTGGTCTAGAGAGGAAAATCATCCCTTTCACACCCCCACCATCCACCAATGAGGGGTTAGTGTCAAAAATGCTGAAGCGAGTATTGTCATTGTGGACTTTCCTTTTACAACCTGGTCTCATTTTGTTGTAGAAAGTTCTTCTATGTCGTAGATCGTGCTCTAGAAGGGCCTTTATTAACTCTTTAAGGTAACATAACTGATACTCGGAAAGCAAGTCATCTCCACTAGGTAGGCTCTATTGGCTGAAATGTCTCCGTTTTATTGAGCCCGTGAATCTACGAGGGAGAAACAAATCATAATGGCTGGGATATGCTTTGGACGCAATATATATCATGAACATTAATTGGAGTCCGTAGATGCGGATCGCTTTCCTTAGTGTCCTAGATACCTACCTAGGTATCCGTTTTGCATGTGCAAATCCTTTTGGGATGACGTGTTACTAGGCAACTTCTATGTTGCTTGGTCGATTAGGACTCACTATCCAACTACATACATTTCCTCGACCCATATCCCAGGTGAATTATCATCTTCTTTGGACACGGTGCAATACTTGGCTTGTCTAATTGTAGGGCTTAATCTTGGTTCACTGAGGAAAACAAAACAGGTCCTCAGGTGGATATATATATCAGCGTGGCTTTTGTTCCCATTTAGCAAGAACTAAGTGAGACGTCCATAGACCATACAAGCTTAATCCAACAGTTGGAATAATTAGGATATCAACGAGTAAACCATCTAAATCGATTGATATAGGACAAAACGTAAATAGCTTAAAAGTGTACTTCCTAATCGGGTTATATTGATATCGGCACGGATAAATTAAAATCCGACATGACGCACCGAGTGATCTGGAAGGACCCGAAATGCAGCGCGTCAAGAAAGCTTTGGCGAATACGTATCTCTAATCTGCAAATATCATTTCGAAGCGATAGTGAATATTTTGCATTTTCCGTTCCTTGATGTTTTGTCCCATTGCATTTCCAAGGAGGGCGGGATACTGAAACACCATCTTGAGTGCTGACGCGCGACGCGTAGAGCCTCATCGGATAAAAAGCCTGGAAATTACTACATGATTCTGCATTTCAATAATCTAGCTTGCAATGGTGCGCCAAACACCCGCTCGGTCCACAAGGAGCCGGGCGACGCCCGCCCGTCAACCTAAACGTCAGAGACAGACAGATGATCATGCTCCAGATGTCTATCAAGAACTGCTGGAGGAGGCTGAAGCCAGAGATCCCGGGCAATTTGCTTCAGACAGACCAATCAAGAGACGCAAGGCTGGGGATATGAAAGCTATCCCTGTGGAATTAGAGGCCTCGGAACAAACACATCGGGACGCAGAAGCAAACGAACATAGCACACAATCGGTGCAAACTGTTTACGATTCATCGACATCAGAAGAATCTGACGTTGACTGGGAAGATGTCGAATTACAGCAACCATCCCAGTCCTTGTTGAACAGACACTTTGCGTCTCAAGGTGACGATGAGATGCTCCAGATCACACTAGAGCAAGAACCCGAGAAGCACAAAAAAGCAGTCCAAAGAAGGAAGCCCTTAACTGGAGCTGAGAGAAAAGCTAGACTGGATGTACACAAATGTCATATTCTTTGCCTTCTTGGCCACGTTCAGTTGCGCAACATGTGGTGCAATGATGAGGAATTACAGGTGAGTGCTGGCCTACTTGAGCATATCGATCGAGGGTCTAACAGCAACGTAGAAATTCTTGAAGAAGACACTGCCTAGGAAAGTAATGGCTCTTCTGCATCCAGATGAGGATAAACCACATTATAGCAGATCCACCACGTTTATGGATGGTCTCAACCAGGCTGCAGATGCCTTCACACGCAGATTTCAAGTTACCAAACCAGGAATGAAACGAGCACACTGGGCGGAAGATGAATCACAATTGAAGCAGAAATTGGTATCCTTCACAAGTTTTGCCATCAACAATCATTCACTGACACACGAACTTGTAGGAGTCAATCATGTCAAATGCTGAAGTCTTTTTATCCAAAGGGGACTTTAGAACCCAAGCCAAGACAATGCAAGGTTCCCGGGACTTCGGGGCTCAGCTATTCTGTGCCCTATTGCGGTCTGTAGCCGTAGAGGCGAGACTTGTTTGCTCATTGCAACCGTTGCCATTTTCTGGAACTGTGAAAGACATGACGCCGTCTAAACCAAAGCATCAATATATTGTGATATCTTCAGACGATCCTGGATCCTCAACAGATGAACGCAGCCAGAGCGAAAAATCACCTGCAGCTTCAAGACCTCGACGGATTGGACAGCCTAAATTTACCCCGTCACGTCCTCCTCAACCCAAATTCTACTCAGGTACGTTACTTTCAGCGATTGTTGGTCTACGCCTAACTAACACTCACAGCTCCGATTCCGACACCGCGAGACTCGTCATTTCCGGTATTTTGGGTTGAAGCCTTCAACGAAGCTGCACAGAAATGGGTTCCAATTGACCCCGTCGTAACGAAAACTCTTGCTAAACCTTCGAAATTTGAACCGCCTGCCAGCGATTCGTTAAACTTGATGAATTACGTGATTGCTTTTGAGGATGACGCCTCCGCAAGAGACGTCACTCGTCGCTATGTAAAAGCATTTAATGCAAAGACGCGGAAACTCCGAGTGGAAGTCACACGGAATGGCGAGAAGTGGTGGGATAAGGCACTAAAGGCCTATGAAAAACCCTTCTTCGAGGATCGGGATGAGGCTGAGATTAGTGAACTAACATCAAAATCAGCAGCTGAGCCGATGCCACGCAATATCCAGGACTTCAAGGATCATCCCGTCTATGCGCTTGAGCGACACGTTCGTCGCAATGAAGTAATCCACCCCAAACGAATCATTGGGCACGTAGGGTTGGGAAAAAGCACAGCACGGAGTGACACATCAGAGCCCGTTTATCGTCGATCTGACCTACATATTGTGCGAAGCTCCGATAAATGGTATCGCCTTGGACGGGACGTTAGAGTTGGCGAGCAGCCTCTCAAGCGTGTTGCCGCAAGTCGAAATAAGGGCGGAAGCTTCAGTGACGATGAAGATGAAAATGAGCCACAAGAGACTACACTATACGCCGAGTTCCAAACAGAAATCTACGTCCCACCACCGGTGGTTCAGGGAAGAGTTCCGAAGAACACATATGGAAACCTCGATGTCTATGTTCCTAGTATGGTTCCGCCTGGCGGAGTTCACATCAAGCGGCCGGAGGCAGTTCGAGCTGCTCGAATCCTTGGCATTGACTATGCCGATGCAGTCACTGGGTTTGAATTTAGAGGTCGCCGGGGCACTGCTGTACTCGGGGGAATTGTTATTGCCATCGAGTACCAGGAGGCGCTTGAGGAAGTTATGAGGGGTCTCGAAGATGAGAGGCGGCATGCTGCACTGGAGGCAAGAACCGCGGAGGCTCTGCGGTTCTGGCGGCTCTTTTTGATGAAGCTTAGGATTGCAGAAAGAGTCAAGGAATATGCTGGTGATGAGGAGGAACAACAGCCTGAAGACATCGAAGACGAAATGGATGTTGAAGATGCTGGTGGTGGTTTCTTTCCCGAATCAGACCAGTCAGCCAATATCCCGCCCCCGAAAGTTCTGGGAAAGGGCAGAATGTTACATGATCAGGAGTTTCCTGAAGACTACACAGAAAGGGAAACGGAACCGTCATTGGACGAGGAGGATTACACTCTTGGAGGGGGATTTCTGCCCGATGATGATGATCCAGCCCCAGACCCGGTGGAACTTCCAAAGCCTGCGCCTTTGTCCATAAACTCGATGTCGATTCCTGAGAGTATTGCCAGGAACAAAGCATCAAAAACGCCTCGCTACTCACTGGTGGTTGTCCCAAACCACGGCTCAAACCCGACATCTGTACCCCAAGTCCTCGCAGGATCATCTGACAAAGCTCCTATCGCTATAGATTCATCCACAAATGGTGGCTCCAAATCCGCAAGTGTGGATACTATCTCCCGGCCACCGTCACCCGCGCCTAAATATGATTCTGACAGCGAGATCGAGAAGGGATCTTTGCTTTCCGAGGACCCTGACGATGAGGATGCAATTCCCGAATGGTTGATGTCTGATGAGGACTAGTTTTTACAATCAGACCTGTTGTATGTTACCTATGTACATTGAACATGAATTTTTAAATAAAAAGATCAAAACTGCTACTCCATACCGAGGACTGCTTCCGCCAACCTTGGAACCTGTGTTCGTACGGCACCCCCTTTGATCTGGCTTATGTAGCACTATATGGCAGCCTCTTTCAACAGCCCGGCCGGGCTAGCTCAATCGGTAGAGCGTAAGACTCTTAATCTTAAGGCTGCGGGTTCGACCCCCGCGTTCGGCTATTCCTAAAACCAAACCTGAGATTTCTTTTTTGCTCTATGCTTTTTTTTCCTTTCTTCTAGTTCGAACAGTCCAGATTCGAATACAGTCCAGATCCGAATAATTGTATTGTGCTTTTTTAGTGTCATTATTGCATTGTGAATGCATGCACGTCGAAAGTATAGCGCACGGACCAAGTCGATATTAGCGACGCGTTGACGCGAACCATATCTTTTACCTGTAGGCTCCAGTCTGATGTTTTTAAGCCTTGAAACATTGCTGTTGCAATGAAACAATCGCATGAATCTCGTAACCTGCCAGAGACTCCTCGAAATCAGTCCCGCACCCCCAGAAGACCTAGTCCACCGGGTCTTCCAACAACTGCCACGAAAAGCATCACCGCACGGAAGCGATCACCGCAGTCATCGACATCGGCAAGCACCCGTAAGCGAATATCGCTGCCACGAGTTCAATCAACTCTCACGCAGATTGACTTTGTGACACAAACCACACCTTCGAACGATGACCAGCTTGGCTACATTGACGAACACGAGCATCGCGATGATACCCAAGATACAACTCAGCGGCCAAATATAGATGATGGATCGGACAAGGATTCAGACCATCTCCCCGCTCCACTAGTTCGGTCAGCTCGTATCTCGAAATACAAGATGAGTGAACGGGGGCGCGATTCGGATCAACGCCCGCAGAATCGGAAGAGCTCCGAAACTGTCAATCGAGATGCAAGCCGAAGTCATGGATCCCGAAAGAGCGAGACACCAAGGGCGAGTGGTCGTCCCAGGGGCGGTCGGAAATCTTTGGAGAAGTCAACGGGAAAGCGGGACAAGACTTTAACTCAGATGGACTTTGTGCGACGTTACATTACCATCGATGATGACGACGATGTGAACATGGGATATATCCAGCCGACACCGCAGAAGAAGGACATAAAAGATGAACAGGCGGAACACACGCTCAAACAGAAGCAATTCCAACCTACGAAACGTCCGACCGACGCTAAACGAAAGCGCAGAGCATTTGAAGAAGAGTTGGATCTCTCAACGGGGGAACCTATATCTCAACAAAAAGAAGCACAAGAATCAAATACTGGAAGCGGAGGCGAGGGAGAGCGAGTATCTCCAGCTCCTGTCACACCGCGGAAGCTTCGGACGCGCGAGATACCTTCTTCACAGACGCCCGAAAGCCCCGGTCTCGCTATTATAACCTCATCTCAATTTCGCAGTGCTACTCGCTCTCCTTCGAAACGGAAGCCATTAAACCCCACCCATAATCCCATGAAACCCATCAAAGAAGAACCTCCGGAGATTCGGCGAGTGGTCGAGGATTCACAAGACCCTGCAGGCGAATCTTTACCACGGCCAACAACATTCGATTCTCCAAGTCTCTATAATAATTTGGTCCATCCTGATCTAACTACGACTGAGGAATTCCCCTCATCTGCACCTCCGACGGAGTCAACTTCCCAGGAATTCCCCACCGAAGCCAATGGGAACTCGAGAAATGAGCCTACCAAGAGGGAAAGGACAGTCGTCTACGAAACGGATGCGGACTCAGAATACGGAGAATTTGAGGAAAGCCCCAATGGACCTTCCGTGACACCATCTCCAAAGAAAGCACACCAAGAATTCGGTCCGCAGGACGGCTCACAGGCGACCCAACACAGCCCAGATTCACCCAAGGATGAATCCCAAGAACTTCCTCTACCAGCTGTGCAATCGAGCCCTGGATTGGATGATTTTCCTCCATCCGAAGCTCCAATGTCAGATGCTTCAATTTGCTATCAAAGAATGCATGCAGCTACACAGTTCCCGCACGAGCCAATCCCAACGCTGAATACACAGAAGATGTCTGAGCTTTTCCCTCACGGAGGCAGTAGCCAGTACACAAATTTGGAGGCGTGGAAGCCTTCTCTTCGAAAACAGGCACCGGGGCCATTCTTTCAGACACAGACACAGAGCCAGGAAGGTGACAAAGAGTCTACTGAAATGGTTCCCGAGTCGTCGCCCATCCGTGAACGAGAACGTGGAACCGAGTCGAGTGATAATTCGTTCCAACGACCTCGTGTCCCCGGCTCAGTGGTTCAAGTTGAGTCCTCGCAGGCGGTGGACCGAGATCCTCAATGGCAGGGCCAGATCCTCTCTCGGAGCCAGCTTCTTACATCGAGCGTCATGGAGAGCATCCCGCTCCCGAATTTTTGGATTGGCAGTCAGGATAGTGTAGGAGAGCCTTACAGCTTACCTGAAGGGTGACATTGTTTCCGAGATTATTCAATGAATTTTATGACTTATGAATTTGTTTAATATTGTTCAATGTTGCTCAATACTGTTCAATATAATTATTATATAGATTTTACCCTTGAATTTATTGACTAACGTCCACGGGTGTTTATATGATGTAGTCAGGAGTAGTTTTTTGAGGATCGTCGCAAGCGGGGCGGTCGGCCCATGGACGAACGCGGAGACGACCTTGTGCTTCCAAATCTTTGACCCTCTTTTCCCTCCTGCAACTTTCCAATCATGGATACCGCCTACGATCACATCCAGGAGGAGGCATTTTCCAACAAGGAGGGAGCTCCCTCCGACTCCAAGGCTCAGGAGTCTAACGCCAACCTCAACGACGAGCTACAAGAGACTTTCCGTGCATTCTCCGCCAGTCCGTGGGGCTCCCGAATTGGAGGACTATGGGACAATGTACGCAAACAGGGAGAAACCTACTACGAAGGTGCTCGCCAGGAGTATGCAGCTGCCAGCGAGGAAGCCGTGAAAGGATTTTCAGATCTCAAGGAAACACTCGCCGACCGGACAAAGGGGCTGTCTCTCAGCACAGCTGCCTTGACGGGCAGTGGTGAGGGACAAAGTGATGAGACCGCCACACCCAGGGCTGCCGCAGAAGGAGGAGAATCTGCCGACAAGGGAGAAGGCGAAGGCGCTGGCGCCAGTGGAGAAAGCTTTATCACGCGCTTGAAGGCGGAAGCCGCTCGGCGGTTGAAGGAGATCGAGAAGGCAGAGGAAGCAGCCGATGAAGCAATCCTCCGATTCGGAATGAACATCGGCCAGAAGCTGCGTGAGGCCGTTAGCATTTTGCCCCCCGATACCGATGAGTCCGGCAAGCTTCTTTTCGAGAGCAAGGATGCAGAGGGAAAGCGGGTCATTCATGCTACACGGTTTGAGGCACAGTTGCACGTTATTCATTCAAACCTGGAAAGTTTCAGCAAGGACCCGGTCAGCGACGAGTGGCCTTCGTTCAAGAAGGAGTTCAATGTCGAAGTCAAGACGGATGAGATCGCCGCCGATTTGGAGAAATACCCCGAGCTCCGTTCGGCCATGGAGAAGCTCGTGCCCGAGCAGGTAGAATATGCGGAATTTTGGACTCGTTACTACTTCTTGCGTCTGGTCGTGGAGACCGAGGAGAAGAAGCGCAAGGAACTTTTGAAGGGTATATTGGGTCTATCACCCCGGTGATTTCTGTTTTCAGTTCTAACCACTTCTACTTTACAGGTGCCAATGCCGAAGACGAAGAAGAAGTCGGCTGGGATGACGACTCTGACTCTGAGTCTCAGTCTCCCTCTACTCCGCATGTCCGCTCCGGTGCCCAGACCCTTGCTCCCACCAAAGAAACCGAGAAGGCCGAGCCCCGCCGTTCAAACGACCAGCACTCCCAAGCCGACAGTGAATCCAGCTACGATGTTGTGAGCGGCGCTGCTAGCCGCACACCCGGTAGTCCCAAGGAAAAGGCTGCCTCCGGTGCGAAAGCGGATGAGAGCGACGAAGATTGGGAGTAATTCCCTATCTCTTTCAAGGACGCATCAGCAAGATGATCTAGGTTGGTCCCGAGGGCGCTTGTCTATACCATATACCCCCGAGAGCGTGGTCTTGCTACTGCGTGCGCCAGCTTAAAACACGGCCAATTGCTCCTGAATAAATCTGCTTTGGTTGGAGTTTAGGAATGTCGGGTCTTTTATTTTTTTGGCGTTCGGGCTTTTTTTCCCTCCCCTTTTATTCCCAGCTCTGTTTCCTGCAACTTGCTTTGAGCGAGCGATTTTCTGTCTATGCGGTTGATATCTGAATACACGTTATTCCTTCTATCTACATACATAGCGTCTCATCTTACCATGGGAGTCTTACTATCTAAGCTCCCAAGTGGACCATTAGCCGACATTTGACGGTCACTATGGATGATGGCATTCGCCGAACAATTTAACATCCAGCAGAGGATTTACCCGAAGGGTACGATGAAAAATCAATCTTGTAATGCGCTCGCTATCTCATAGTCATGATCATAATACATGTACAAAGCATCATAGTCCACGAATTTCCCATCCATTTCCCATTCACTCTGTCGTGCCAGACCCTACATCTCCATCATGCAGAGACCTCCCCATCTTTTTCGAAAGGGGCGATTCAGCATACGCAGGCCTCATACCACGCTGAACACTTGGACGGACATTGGACGAGCCTTTGCGCACCGGAGTCTCTGGTGTACTTTCTCTGGAACGAAGATGGAAGCCCTGCGACCGCCCACTGGGCGAGTAAGGATCGCCGCCGTATTGGTGGGGACCACTATCGGGCTCCCAGCCGTACTGGTAATCCTCGCCGCGATGTTTGACGGGGCTTTCATTGTATGGGTCCCAGCCAACGCGACGACGGGCCTCGGAACGTAGCCGCTGGCGGTGCTGTTCGTCGCCGCCGGCGCCGGTGGTGGATGATTCTTCCAGGAAGAAGTTGAGGAGCTCGTCGCTGATGGAGAGGTGGGATTGTTGCTGGAATTGCTGGAGGGATGTTAGGCGGAGGAGGGTTTCGAGGAGGGAGAGGGAGGTGCGGATGTTTTCGAAGTGGGGGTTGGAGACTGTTGTTGTGGCAGCGGCGGATGAGAATGATTGATTTAGGGGAGATGGGGAGTGGGATGAATGGCCCTTCTCATTAAGCGATAGCTTGGCCATCATATTTGGGTCGATTGCGGGTTCATCTGGGGATGATTCGGGATTTTCGGCTTCGGACTCGGTATCGGAGGTTTCGTCTTCGTTGTAAACTTCAAATGCGATCCATTCTGGGTCCAGTCCGGGAGGTAGACGCCATTCTTCGGGTATGGAGTCTTCATGCAGATAATTGAAGTTGCTGGTTTCCGGATTGTCGCCTCCGTTCAGCTGTGCGTCGAGTTGAGCTTGCTCCTCGTCCTCTGGCTCCTCTTCGGATTCTGGTTGAGGAAAGTCCCCCTCTACCTCGTCGCGTTCCATCATGCGCCGTGGCGGGAGAGCATTTAGGTCCCGTTTCAATAGTAGCACTGGGTTGTTTGTTTCGCCCTCTGTGCTGATGTTGAGGATCCTCCCGGTGTCTGCGTAGAAGATTTTTGAAATTTGATGAATAGGGAGAATCTCCCGGATTCCTGCTGTAGAAACACCTTCATAGGTTTGAGGCTGCGGGTCATTCTCGTCGATTGTGTGGACTCGGCCATCATCTAGGTCTTCGATGATCAGGACTTGATAAGCGTATTCATCGGACCCGGCCGGCCCTGGAAGTTTCGTTCGTGGGTGTTGGTCTGGAGACTGCAATGAAGCTATTGGAACGCGGCGCAGCTTCAAACGTGCCTTGTGCATGACTTCCTTCCACGTAGCCTCGCGAACAGATTCTTCATCATGGGGTCGCAAGTGGCTGGCAAATAGCATGTACATCGATAAGGTAAAAGTCGGCCCTACTTGGACTGCTTGAGATGGGGACATTGAATATTGTGTATCCCCTGCTGTGAGAAACGTGCTTGCTTGGAGTAGTCGGGATGGCGACACCGTTGCGGGCAAGTTGGTGGATAACTTGGCCCCAGAGGTGGTGATGGCCAGGTTCATCAGTGGCACTGCGTCTTCAATCCGAGCCAACAGCTTCTTGATATCTTTGATAATAAGCTTGATTTCCTTCTCGCTGTTCGCCTGATCATTGGACGATCTTGCTCCTTTGCGTCTCAATTCTTCAGATGCCGCGGCTCTTCCCAGCCGCTGTCCTAGGGCTTGAATGTCCCATCTCAGAGACTTTGTGAGGGCGACAGCAGATTCCAATGAGGTATTTCCTCGAGCAGCACTAGAAAACAATTATGAGCTTTCTGGCAATTCAAATCAGTGTCAGGTGACTCACATCAACTCAATCATGTCAATAGCTGGGGCAATAACTTGTATCTTGCTTTCCAGGCGTTGTTGCAACGAAACTAGCTCATCTCGGTCCTCGCTCTTGACATTCTGGGGGAATAGATCAGCGCTGACTTCTTCCTGCAGCCGAAAAGACTTACTCTGAGCAAGCGCGATGACTGGCGCATTGCATAACTGGCAGTTATCGCAATTCCCGACCTACGTGACATCTTTTAGCATTGAATGGTTTCGTTTCTCGGTCATTATTAAGCATACCGAATGGCATAATTCATGGCCTGCCGGGTGAGCTGTATGCAATACACGAATTAGCTGCTTGCCCTATGATCCATGATATACGAGACACACCCCAGTTAAAAATGTGTCCATCTTGGTTCAAGTTAAAGGCCAATGGCCTTTAAATCTGTGGTGTAGATCGTATTGACAGGCGATATAAAAGGGCCCCTGAGCAATAAACCATCGGCATGGAGGGGTGCTTATCGATAAGAGAATGAAAGCTCAAAGAAGATGAGCCAACTCCCAACACTTGCGCCTTTAACCTTGGAAAAAGACAATGTAGTGAGATCAGAGAATTGAAAAGGCCATGAGCATAAGCAAAGAGACTTGGTTTCTCAACAAACATTTACTCACCTTGTCACACTCAACAGAAGAAACCTATCCAATATAAAATATCACGTGAAAAAATATCGCGGGGTCTTAGTCATTCACCTGTGCAAAATCAAAAGGCACTGGGGCCCCTCTTATTGACCCAACCTGTATTCGTCCAAATCCGTCTTGGTTTCGTATTTTCGTGTTAATTCGACCTTAGATCTTATTTCACGATGTCAAACCAAACACCCGAATCCTGGGAGGATGAGCTTTCCCGACAGGCTGAGGGCGTTAACCTGAACGCACAATCTCGCCCTCAGCCCCAGGCGCCCTCATTCCAACCCGGCGCCGCCTCTTTCACGCCTGGAGCCTCTTCCTTCGTCCCCGGACAGCAGTACCAACAGTATGCTGGCTACCCCCAACAGGGATACCCTCAATACGGCCAACAACAGGCCTACGGTGGCTACCAGCAGCAGCAAGCCTATGGCCAGTACAACGCTTATGCCCAGCAGCCCGGTGGCTTCAACCAGTACAACAATGGACAGCAACAGCAACAGCAGCAATACGGTGCCTATAACCAGCAACCTCGCCAGAATGCGCCTGTAGCAGCACAGCAGCAGGCTGCAGCACCGGCCCAGTCCGCTCTCAAGCCCGCAGCGAATGCCGCCGCGCCCAAGGCCAAGGTTCTCTCTATCGGCGCCACCTCCTCCAGCGCTGCCCCCAAGACCAAGGTCCTTTCAATCGGCACTCCTACCCCAGCAGCCAAGCCTGCTGACACCACCCCCAAGGAGGCCAATGGTGATACCAAGGGCTCCGCGGCTGCTGAGGCAGGCTCAAAGGTGGCGGCCACTAAAAGCCTTGACAAGTCAGACAAGGCCGCTGCCGCTGGCAAGGGTTCTCCCACGCCATCTTCTGGCCGCTCTAGCCCTGGACGTTCCAGCCCAGCCCGCGGCGAGACTGCCAAGCAAGCTCGCGAGGCCAATGCCGTCGCAAAGGCACAGCAAGCTGATGTTGATGACGCAACCCTAAAGGAAATTTACGGTGAGCGCAGAGAGCACGTTAACGTCGTCTTCATCGGTCACGTCGATGCTGGCAAGTCCACCCTGGGAGGTTCCCTGCTGCATGCTACCGGCATGGTCGATGAGCGTACTCTGGACAAATACAAGAAGGAGGCCAAGGAAGCCGGTCGAGAGACCTGGTACCTCTCGTGGGCTCTTGATTTGACCCAGGAGGAACGTTCCAAGGGTAAGACAGTCGAGGTTGGCCGTGCCTTCTTCAAGGTCAATATCCCGCACCCGGAGGGTGATATCGAGCGTCAATTCTCCATCTTGGATGCTCCTGGTCACAAGTCCTATGTTCCTCATATGATTGGTGGTGCCTCTCAGGCCGATCTCGGTTGTTTGGTTATCTCTGCTCGTAAGGGCGAGTACGAGACTGGATTCGAGAAAGGTGGCCAGACCCGCGAACACGCGCTCCTTGCTAGAAACACAGGTGTTTCTAAATTAATTCTTGCCGTCAACAAGATGGACGATCCTACCGTTGAATGGAGCAAGGCCCGGTTCGATGAATGCACCATCAAGGTCACCAAGTTCCTGGAAGCCCTGGGCTACAAGAAGTCTGATATCTTCTGCATGCCTATCTCTGCCCAGCGCACTATCGGTATCAAAGACCGCATTCCCAAGGATGTGTGCGATTGGTATGACGGTCCGTCGCTGCTTGAATACCTGACTGCGTTCGAGCTCCCTGAGCGCAAGGTCAACGCGCCGTTCATGATGCCGATCAGTGCCAAGTACCGTGACATGGGTACCATGGCAGAGGGTCGCATTGAGTCCGGTATCATCAAAAAGAGTGGTACTTATCTCATGATGCCCAACCGCGAGGAGGTTCAGATTTCTGCTATGTACGGCGAAACAGAGGAAGAGATTCCGACCGCCAAGGTTGGTGACCAGATTCGCCTGCGTCTCCGTGGTATTGAAGAAGAAGATTTCTTCCCTGGTTTCGTGCTCTGCTCACCTAAGCGCCCCGTTCACTGTGTGTCTGCTTTCGAGGCTAAGATTCGTATCTTGGACCTGAAGAGCATTCTGACAGCCGGTTTCAACTGTGTCCTGCACGTCCACTCTGCTGTCGAGGAGGTTACTTTCGCCTCTCTCCTTCACAAGCTCGAGCCCGGTACCGGCCGTAAGAGCAAGCGCCCTCCCCAGTTCGCCAGCAAGGGCCAGACCATTATTGCCCGTCTCGAGGTTACCAGCACCGCCGGTGCGGTTTGTGTCGAGACTTACGATGAATACAACCAATTGGGTCGTTTCACCCTTCGTGACCAGGTATGTCTTTTAACACTCTTTGTATTATTATTTCTCCGCTAACATTTCGATTGTAGGGTCAAACCATTGCTATTGGTATGATCACTAAGCTCATCACTTCCGAGACCGAGGCCCAGTGAAGTGCTTTTGCCAAGAATGCCTGAATATCCATGTTCTCGAAAGTGCAACGAACCACAAAAGATCAGTGATGTGCTTGCGAGAAACTCTGAATAGGGCGGTACGGGCGGGCGGAGGTCGCGTAATGATACCACAGACAGTCCACAACTGACGATGATGAACATTTCTTTTTCCACATTCTTTCTTTCATAGACTTTGCTCCATCTATGAATCCAAGCGGTTGAGCCGTGTATGGGTTCTTGGGTTATCTCCAGCCACATAGGGGGGGTATCCCACGCACGCCGGATCTGATGAAAAATCAACCATTGGTAATAAATGCATCTATGTAACTAGAAAAAGGATTATCTATCCGAGTTTCCTGCTGCCACCCAAGGCAAGATGGAAACACAAAATATATTCAACAAAAGTCCAAATCTACCTCTTCTTTCCAACAACCTTCGTAAATCCATCATCATCAATCTCAGGCTCAGCCCGCTCCCTAGGAGCCCGCACCAAAGTAGGCGCTTCACCCATCTCAACATCCCCTTCATCACTCTCATCATCCGTCTCCTGATCCTCATCGGCAGTCTCAACCTTCTGGAACTGATTCGCAGCAGAGCGATTTTGGCTCTTCTTCTGGTAATTCTCCAACATCTGCTGAATAGTACCGAACTCGCCGCGATCCGTCTGCGACTTCAACTCCATGATCATATCCGCCACGTCCGCGGCACTCTCATCGTCCACCGCCACGTCGAACTCGTCGTTCATCACTTGTACGAGCACTTCCTCCAGATCCTCGGCATCGGTCTCGGGTCGATCAGCCAGCATTTCGGAGATCGCGCCGCAAAGCCAGTCCCGCTTTTCGCTTGAGTTGGGCCCACCCCAGTTTGACTGCACGGCCAGTGAGAGGGCCGGCCAATTGTTGATTGTGAGGGTGATGGCGAGATCGAGGTGAGATGCGGCATCTGTGGCCGGTTGGGGTGTTGTTGTTGCCATTTTGGATAGGTTTATATGGTGTTGGACTTGAGGTGGGCTTTGCGATTCTTTTTTTTTTTCGGGGAAGATTGATAGTACCCCGCGGTCTTTGGTGGAGAAAAAGGGACTACTTGCTGATGGTGTGGGCAAGGTTGGGTTGGATAGTAATGATGAAAAGAGTCAATTTGGTTCCCTTTGAGCCTCTCTGCGATCGATGTACTGTATCGCAATTGAGACCTCTTAATATTATGTTATGGACTTTGGAGTTTTTTAAGAGCAAGAATCCGATTAGATATGATAAGGTCAGGTGATGACCTCGGGACTCTCTGCTCTCCCAAGGTTACTATTTTCCAAGGTCCCTAGGTTTGCGAATAAACCCAATAAAATATGCTTGCTTCGCTAGGTTGCTGGATTTCTTGTACTAATATTAAGAAGAATAGTCGGCCCATGCGGCCTTGTCATATATTTTTGGTTTTCTTTTTCAAATATGTTCCTCCCCTTCTCAAACCTGATCGGGACAGTAGAAAAAGGTGGAAAAAGAATTCAATTAATTAATTGTAAACGACAATTTCCGTTTTATAAAAAGAAATATATCTTGGACCAAAAATTCAACGTCTAGCCAAATAAATTAAACGCCAAAAAAAAAAAAAAAAAACTCCGATAGGGGGAATCGAACCCCCGGCTGCCGTGTGAGAGACGGCGATGTTAGCCACTACACCATATCGGATATTGGATGGGAGAATTAAGGTAATATTGACTATATAAGCCTCGCTCCTTCCACCATGCATACCGTGCGTGGTTCTATAAAGTCCCTGGCCACCTCGAATCGAATTTTACTTTCCCGCTTCCCGTGCGCTGTCCTCGTCCATGAGGCATTTCTGCTATCCGTATCGCCGATAGACTGCGCCAAAACCTAACCCAACCCAAAGCCCATTAAACCCCATTTCGACCCATTCTCTGTACTATTTTCCGGATTAGGCAATGCCAAGCTACATAATTTGGCTTATATAATATTGATAAATTAACTAGTTACAGTTTTTTATCACAGTTTTAATATGTCTACAATAATCATCTTATCACCTACCTAATGTCCTTACCTATAATATATGTCTTTAATAGAGAGTAATACTATGTGAATAGTGGGTTTATTATCAGTTATACGATATTTGAATATCATATCGATTTATTTTATAAGTGCGATATAATATATGTTATGGTGAAAAATTGTAGAGATATATATAGTTGACACATTTGACAAAGTTGGAAGATTCCACTATCACCACTACAATTTCTGACCGCGGTCAGAACTTTCGCCTATAGACTTTATCTAGGTCTAATTTCAATATATTTCAATAGGTTTTAATGGGCAGACTACGACAACGTCCGCCTATTGGAACATCACCACTGTACCCCGCACCATAAATACCAACTTCCCTTTGCTCTCACAAGTCCAAAGTCATTCTATACTTCGGCTTGACTGCCATTTTACTATATCCACTTTTACCTGCTCGTGTTGCAATATAAGTGATACCGACCCCGAACGCGAGGACTACCCTGAAGGTGCTACTAAGGAGAGCAAAGCAATCAACTTCAAATAGACTCCTAAGCTTATAAAGATTGGAACCTCTCGCAGCGCGATATATCTATCTCTCGGTCATATTGAAGAGCACAGCGGCTTTCATATTTTCAAGTACTAACCTAGCATAACCCTACTAGATCCTACTGATACGCGTAAATGTTTGAGATAGACAGGACTATCTGACAAGAAGATAATAGAGATAGAACAGAAGTTTAACCAACTATACCTAGATTATTAAGGACCTAGCTGTAGATATACCGAGAGGTATCAACGGACTGGCTATACTGAAATCATATTCCCTAAGATTTAGAAAATGTTAGATATATTTATTCAAGGAATATATAATGATCACGATAAGGTTAAAGAAACTTATAGTAAGTGTCTTTTAATTCGTACGATAGGTAGTTCTTAGCTGATCAACTTAATATAGAGGCTTTTATCGAGAAGGGCATCTAGCTTAGACTCCGCCTAGAGTTTGCGATATTTTGTGGACTATATAAGGATGATCCCCGGGCTATTGAAAACCCCTATCTATTCGAGAAAGACTGGTTTTGGATAGGCCTAGCAAGTATTATGACTGATACCCTAATCTCATTTTGGAGGGGAGTCGAGAAATGTATGATGTCGAAACTGTTATATGACGGAAAGGCATTCACGTGTGATGTAATATAGGTGGTCCATGAAGGAGAAACTCTAGATTAAGCAAAAGCGAGGGTAGACGACCGAGAGCGTAAGAGGCTAAGGGAGCAAGCGGAAAAGGAATACAAAGCAGAAAGGGAGCGTGAGAAAGAAGGGTTGGAGAAATTATGCGCCGAGGAGGATGCCATATGGGCAGAACAAGACAGATAGGCGGAGATGCTGAAGCAACAAAGCATAGGCAAAGCTGCTTAGCAGAAGGATGACGAAGGAACGCAGTAAATTGATGTTGATATTGGAACCGACAAGTTTGAGACAGAAATACTATAATGACATTACCATCCCTATGTATGAATCTAGTGGCTCTATATGATATAAGCGAAATACCTTTGAAATATAAATCTCTTGGTTTAGTGCCGGTCTGTGTACCTCTTATGTAAATGTGTATAGCCACGGGTTTCCCCATCCCCTAATTCACTTTTCCAGATCCCATTTACCTTTTTCTCATTCTCCTTCCCATTCCCCCCACACCCTGTACGTTACAGCTGAGGCATTTCCCCTATTGATCCGGATCATCGAACTCCTGAGTTTTGCTACCCCCCTTTCCCAGTTTTCTTTCCTTGGGCTCGAGGCCTTCCTTCAAGGCCCTAGCACCAATTCAGGCTCACAAACTCATGTGATCTATGGTTGTTTATTGGTACCCAGCCGTGAGCTAGATCTAAGTCCTAAATATCATGACTATACCATACACATTTAGTGAACCCATCCTGAGAAGCCCACTAGGAACCGCCACATCGAATCTGAAGTCACCTGGGAATGATACAGTCATCACACTATTCTGATATAGGCCAATCTGTGCCTGCTTAGGTATGCATTATCCGGCCATCCACTTGAGCCTGTTACTCTGACCGAAGGGCGTGTTCAATCGAGATATATCGTACTGAAGAATGCCATGATAAAAAGTGGCACATATCAGAAGTCATATAAAACTAGTTGTCTGTCTACTGCTCGAGAATAAGCCCCGCATCAGGTTATTTTCGGCCTCATTGTGCCCAGCCTAGACATCTGCGGCTGTTTTACAAATACCAAGGTTTCAAGGTTATAGAGCTAATATGATTTGTTTCTCATTATTTTGGCGTCAAAATACCCACTCTTGCACTTCTGTGGCTGTTTAGAAATTACATGATTGGTTTGTTGACTTACTATTATGACAAGTGGTCTGTCTTTGTTTGCCTGTAAGGAGGACATGCTTGCACAGCGTGCGTGCGGAATCGTTGCAAAGCGACTCGGTAAGTGATACTGTATGCTCAGTCGACATCAAACCTTTGAATCATACCCTTTTTGAATTTATTGCTCTAAGACTTCCGAGGGCATGGTCGATTTTCATATTGTTCTTTGGAAAGTTTATGCAATTCAGCCGCACACACTCCGCGAGGCGGTCATAGGGTGCGTGCCCAGGTGATAACCGAGTCCGGTTAGCTAACTCCCTTTACAGAAGTACCATACAATAAGTTGAGTTTGCTTATGCAGTCAAAGAGGGTCTATGCATCTGTGCCCAATCCACATAGGGAATCCACCGCTACCTAAATAACACGAAAGTACTTCAATTCTGCTTCATTGACAGTATTCTCCGCTGTCTCCCTAAGTGTCTTTCATATCTTTCACCCTTAACAGCATGGCTGCAGAAAAACGATTTCTTGTCCCAGATGAGAAGATTCTCTCTGATATATTCCCGGGTGTGGTTGGCCTCAAGCCAAGCAGCTACAATATAATCTCGAACACGTTCGATATCTGCACCTTCAGCGTCCAGGTTGAGGTTATTCTACTGCTAGTCATTGTCCGACTCGAGACTGAAAAATCGGAGGCATCAAAAAGTCGCCTCGCCACTGTCGCAGCTCTCAATGGTCTAGGTCACCTTCAACTGAATGATATTGTCCCGTCAATCCAGCAGATTGGTACAGCGACTACCATAGACGCGAAGAAGGTCAATTACCTCGTGACCGAGTACCTTACGGGGACCGTTCTGCTTGAGGATATTTGGAACACACTCGACGAAACCAACCAGCTGGAACTGGTAGACTCAGTCGTTTGTGCTGTGGATAAACTGCAGAAGCTTGGAGGCATCAAGAATGTCTATGAACATCTTACGGCAACCCCTTATATATCAAACGACAAGAAGACTCCTATTGCTATCGGTGGTCCAGGAATTGGATATTTTCCAGATATCAAGAATTTCCTAGAGGGAATACTACAAAAGCATGAGAGACCGTCAGGCTGCAAGTTATTGGGGACTGATGGCGGACTTTTGATTCAGTCTGAATACGATGATATCGGCCAGATCGATCTATCTCACTCGAATCTTCATGAACTCCAGCGTTGTGTTGTATTTTGCCACAATGACCTCGAACCTCGCAACATTCTGGTCAGAAAATCATCCTCTGGGAAATATGAGCTGGCTGGTGTGATTGACTGGGAAATGGCGGGCTTTTACCCAATCGCTTACGAATACGCTGTTAAGTATACTTCTCTTGGTTGCGAAAACCTATACTTCAATTGGGTATACCATGTTCAAAGGAAAGGCATCCTATTTATTACCGCAGACAGAGTGTCACACCAAGTTTATCAAAGCTGTGAGGATTATCGAGAAATCGAAGAAGAAAGCCATGTCACGAAATGTTGGCGTTCGAGTGCAGGCAAAGTGGATACAAAGGGAAAAGGTCGAGGAATCTTCCGACATCCATAAAGGTTGGATCCGCAAAGCAGGGGAGAAAAGTCAAGTGTTTACTAAAGAGAATATGCAAGAACTTGAGAATGAGGTCCTCCAAGAACTGGGATATATCTAGATGGCATAGCTTAGACCTAATCCCTGGTTAAATGCACTCCCAGTATGCTTCTACATCCTGATTCGTCCGTTCTGCGTGTACCCGTAGCCCGGGGTACATGTTGATTAGCTATCGACCACATCCTTCCAAAATTCAAGAGTTCTGGCTACATGTACATACTAAGATTGCCTGTGGCTAAGGTGTTACGAACTGCTAACTGGTCACGGTGAGTAATGTCCGCAAAGGTGATACTTCTCTAGAAATACTGCGAGCCTGGGGCAACCACTCAAGATCAATTCGATGCGCTGGCTGCAAAGGGATTTCAACCGCTTATCTAAAATTTGTGTGACGCGGGTATTCGAGTCGGTAGTATAAACGAGGTAAAGCATATTGAAGAATCTGGCACTGCGACACCGTGCCAATGCAATCTCCAGAGTGATATGAATGACACTAAGAATAAACATTTTTTTCTGTATTAGAGATATACTATAAAAGTCGGAGATTCTTTACCTTAGGAAATAGAGACAGTTTGCCCATTTAGTAGTCCTAACTATTCATTGTCAAGACTTCAATGTTCCTCGATACAGAGACTGAATATTACATGATATTACTCTACTGACTAGCTACGCTACATGCTTAACTGCTCTTATTCATACAGTATCCTAACAATGTAAGTCAATAAAAATTATGTTAATTTATTACTGTGATGCGTGTAATGTTATCTGAAATACCATGGCTACCATTCATATCTTGAGCGCAAGAACTGATGGGAATTATTAAGAAATGCTTGTTGGCTCAGTCAGGATCCTCCCAGCCCTCGAGCGTATGATGCGAACAACAAAAACAGGGTATGTCTGCGTCGCGTGTATAGAGCGCTCTCGCCCCTCCCTTTCGTGAATGACATCGAGAGCTGCGGGCTGAAGGACATCTTGTACTAGCTGAGTCACCTCAAAGCTGCCTATCTGCAGCTGCGCCGGGCTCGAGCTCAGGGAATCATTCCGCAGCTTACGGATTCGTGTCTCAACGTCATCGAGGAAACCGTCGGCAGTCTCGCCGTCCCCAACGTGAAGTGTGACCACACCGATCTGCTCACGCGCCTGCTCTATGGCTCCGCCGTGGCGGAAGGTGGTGGTGGAAGATGGGGTTGTGAGGCTGAAGCATTTGATGGTGCTCTTCTCGGGTAGGAGATGAAGAACATGGATTGTGGCACCAAACTTGCCAATAACAAGGAGCACAGAAGGAGTGGTGGAGGGGGTGAACATGTATAGAAGACGGTCAAGCATGGTTATTTGAGTGGAAGATTGTTCAATAAAGAGATATTGATTCTTAACTTACTTGTGGCTTGCCTAAGGTCATGAAAGAAACGGTCGGATAAAGGGGACTCTCGGAGCAAAGAAACTCCGTTAAGATTTGTAACTAGTGTGGGGGATCAGATTACACATTTGGGAGGGATTACACATTTGGGAGGGGGGGAGGGCCTCCTCAGCTCTCTAATGAGCATGAAAAGCAGCAGCAAATACATAGGAGTACTTCAGTTATAGAGTAGTATTAACTGATGCTTCTTGATGGTTCTGACTGGACTTCTGCTGACTATCACTTTTAGTAGCTGCTACGAGCCGCGACTTGATACGGTTTTGTGATAAGAAGGCTCGCTGCAGAGCTGTCGTGTTATTGCAGGGAAAGTTTAGATATATGATAGCCGGCCTATACCAAATCAGGTTTAGTCCAATCGTCTCCACAATAACGGCAAATGACAGTACGTTGACACTAGACTTTATAAAACGCCTTGCTTATAACATAAAAAGTTAATATTATAGTCTAAAAATGCATATTTTATATAGCGGGTATCAAGAATCAGGATGATACCGTCCTTTTACCGTATAAAAATATGACTCTTTACCATGCATTTTACTTACTAATTGTGTCTGACAAGATTATCTGTGAGAAACAATGCTGTAAAGAGAAAAATATAATGTTAGGAAATGTCCGCTGAACGTCATACATACATGGGAAGACACAAGTGATGTTTTGATCTCTATCCTAGCTTCCTCGCAGTATAAAACAATCTTCGCATTAAAAAGCAAGAGTTTTATTCAGTTGATCGCTGTTTGGATCACCAACCGAAAGCAGCCAGGTGGAAATCCACATTGACGTTTGGTATCTTGGAAACATCGTCAAAAGCGAGGCGTATGTCATGAGCCATTGCCTTTGGACCACAGCCAACCAGGGCGAGGTTCTTGCCCCCGGAAGTATCCAGGGCTCCAACATGACCTGTCACTATATCGCTGATGCGTGGCCTTCCGTGGTGGAAGGCCGTTTTCAATGACCCATCCCCCGATTTCTCAGATCCCCCTTGACAGAGAACGTTTTTGGTCAAAATTTCACTTCTGACGGACGATGGCGGGGAAAGATCAGACTTTGTATCCCCTGAAGGTTCGAAAGGCTGGGAGACGTGCTCCGTTGGCGTTGAGATCTCGTCATTTAACTTGGACGAGGATGTTAGGTAAATGTCCAGAGATAGTTCGATATCTTTCGATGCAAGCGCGTGCTCCCAGGTAGAGATGTAGCGCTCGCGCACAAACTGATAGAGCCCAACGTTTCTAACAGCCCAAACAATTTTGATGGTCTTTATACCTGATTTCAGATATTCATCCGAGCGAAGAGAGTCCAGCAGCTGTTGCATGAAAGAAGTCGCAACCGTGACACCTGCCCCTCCGATAATGAAGATGGCGCTTTCAGATTTCCATGGACAGAAACTTGTTCCGTACGGACCCTCAACAGATAGAGTTACCTTTCTCACGGCGGATGAAGCAGCCAGCTCGGACTCGGAATTCCCATGATGCAATAGCTGTCTTCGCAGCCTGGAGGTAAAACCGTCTCGTATGTTGACGAGGAAAATAAGTTCAGTATAGGACTCCTCTCCCGTAGCCACCTTATTCCAGCCGCTGAGTGTGAATGGATGATTTTCCCAGAATTTGATCGAGCGCCAACCGTAGACGTAGAAATAGGTCCCGGGACTCAGAGACAAAACCTGTCTTACTCGGGCCTTGATCAAGATGACATTGGCCTCTCTGTTATACTCCGCAGATGAGTATGCGGTGACTTTGTTCCAAATCAATAGTCGCAGAATTCTTCCAAGTCGGTCAAAGGACCAAACAGCAACACAAGGCCAGATGAAAACGACGTAGTCGGGTCCATCAACCATCAAATGGCTAGAGTTCCCTCATGGTTAGCCTTTTTCCCGAGCCACAAGTTTGCGGACAGTACCCACTACCACAGTGCAATAAGGATCAGACAGGCAAAACCTTGGTGTACGATCAGAAACAAGTCATAGACTGCGTTTCGAATTCCAGAGCTTGATGAAAGGCATGCGAGGATTATCGAGGAGGCCGCCTTTTAAACCAAGTTAGCGAAAAGTAGAGACAAGTTGAATTCTAGACTTGCAATAACTCCCATAAACCAGTGAGTTTCTTTCCAAAGAGGAAGGAAATATTCCGTTCCAAGTTCTTGAACATTATAGTGTCAGTTTGAAGGTAAATTGAAGGCATCTGGAAAATACAGTGGCAGACTCACCTAGGTTTTGATAGATGCAGACACACATCCCATGAACAAAGACTTCTAGACCACATGCCCGAGCTATCCAGCGGTGAAACATATTGAATGTAGCAAAGTCCCAGCCCGTCGCCCACAAGAGAAAGTTATTTCTTGTCGCAAAAAGCCACATCACTGGCAGATTGTTGATTGCCATAACTCCTGCCCTATCTCCGATATACCGCCAAAGTTGTGTTGACTTCTGGGTAAAGCTTTTTAGGGGGAAATTAGCCAGTCAAATACTTTATTCGCGAAAGGTAGCGAGGGCAATTAATGTGATCTTACTAAAGGTTGTTTTCGAAAGCATGGTAGTCAACACACATGAGAACTATGTTGATCAAGAAGAATGTCGAAATCGTAATTGCACATAGTCTTGGGGTGGAAGAGAATCCGGAAAAGCGAGTCATTTGCTTGTTTTTCATAATGGGTGGGACGGCCAAGTATCGGAGAATGAATCCTTTAAATTTGGTGGTGAATGCCGAGCGAAAGGCAGACGAACTGTTCAAATGTCGAAGGATATTGTTAAGGGTGCCGAAAAGGACTACCAGCCCCCAGAAACCGACAGTTGCATAGCTATAAAAAGGATCCACCGTTAGTAAAGACGAGGTATGACAAAGTGGATGGTCTCTTTGGTTACCCATGATGCTTTTGTGTGATAAGTTGATTCTCCCAATCAAACTAATGACAAATTAGCCACAATATAGACAGCAAGATAATATTATGACTTGCCATTGTTGTATAAGCAAAGTCAAAAAGAGTTTCATCAACAGAAGCCGAGGTATTAAAGCTGGTACCAGCTTGCCTATCCTCATAAGTTAAGATAGGCCATGAGCTAACCTCAGCTTCAGTTACGTCGTCGACAATAGACCATGGTAGAATATTAACTCCCCCATCTCCCTCGCATGACTGATCAAGGCTTTCCCATCCCTTCAAAATTTCGTCTGCTGAGCAATAGGTCCGCATGCACATAAATGTTGACTTCACCTGGAGGACGTTTCTGCATATAGCTGAATAGTAGTCCTCAGCGAGGCTAATCCCGGAAAATTCGTTGCCAGAAAGCGCGGTTTGGCACGCAGTTGCGCATACTGCATCAGCTGTCACCAATGCCACCTGATACAGAGAGCAGAAGACAAGAAGCAAAATTTTCATCGCGGTGTGTGAGTTTCTTTTCCTTCCACCGAGAAAATGGTGGAGAGAATTTCGGATTTACTTCTTGGGGGAGGATGGCATATAAGCCATTACAAATTTTGCTACTTTTCTCTGCGGCAAATCGACTGAATGGTCTATAATCATCAATCCGTAATGGTATAGTCGAGAATACGCACTGTGGAAGCCAAGAGAGGCCAAGAAATGCGATGGCTGCTCAGGATCCGCAGATTCACGGAGTGTCACCACCCCTTGTGGCAGGTGAACGCAGAATTTTCCTGTATAATCCGCAAGTAATCAGAGACATTGAGGGCCCTCCACCATTGCAGGGTCTAAGTAGGGGTTGCATAGCCTCATTAATGGACCGATGGATTGGATCTGCGATGAAGTGACGAATAGAAGCGAGAAAAATTTGTCCAAGTTTTCACAAGTTTGTTTTAATACCCTGCCAAGCTTTGGTGAGTCTAACTTAATGGTTGCTAATCAGATTAGATGGGATCTGATAAAGATGACGGCGGTACGGGTGATTACAGAGACCCGCGGAACATAAATCTCTCATTGGTTTATATTGCAAGGCAGAATTTTGATCCACTCTCACTTTACAAGACTAACTACGCTTCAAGAGGGCGGTGATGAAGAGACGGTAAGACTTTATCCAATGAGAGAGTTCTGTTCTACGGGTCTGTATAATGACCCGTATGGAGGGAAACAAATAAAACCTTGCTTGGCAATAGTTGCTAGTACACACCAGGATAATTCACCGACCCGTGCCTTGGCACTTGGCATCTTGGCTTTTGCACATTTGGGAATAGCGTACGGAGTATGTTGTCCTTGTCACGACGCTTTCAGTCAACTTCTCCATATTTTACTGTCAAAAGATGCAACGGACTACGAAGACGTATAAGGGCCAGGGTTCAAACCCACTTTTTAGGGGGATTTTGATGCAGAATTTCTGTGGGCTTCGCGCGTTTAGTCAGGGCTTGAAAAGTCTCGAGCGCAGACGGTTATTAGGTACTCAGTAGAAATCCAAGGTATATTGTGCGGAATGGCTTCTCGTACGGCCTCTAGACAACGAAGGGATCGCCTGCGTGCGCCGAGTCGGAACTCTGTAAGGAATTCTAGATGCTCGTTTTCAATGAAGGGATTGGCTGTTGATCAGCCACTGTCTCATTGTCAGCTTGCTCTCTAAACCGCGGTTGCGGGCACCGCATCTAGGGGTGCGTCTCACTAGTTTGTGGCTGGTAGGTGATATTCTGATAGTTGGTAATGTAGACCTGTAAAGGACTTACTGTGTCCCTGTAAGCATCGACCACGGGGTTGAAGAATTTCACCCTTGCGATGTTGAGGATTTGATAAGATTATGAAGACGGCACAATACACGTATGTATATTATTTTTCTCTGTCCTTGCAGTGTATAGCATCCACCCAGCCATTAGAAATATTTACAATATCTTCAGAAGCTATGCAGAGGGTAAAGGTGACCCACTATTTGTATAAGAGAAGTTTAAACAATTACTACGAGGGAAAACGCGTCTTTATCACATATCATGTGGAAAATAGCAAATCCATTCGCATATGGCTGTTATTGAGTAAAAGCCACTTTTTGCAGCGCTTTCCTTTCTGGAAACTAAGGTATGATCATCGTGAATGGGGGACACCTGCACATAGCCTGACGCGGTATTTAACCGGTCACACGTTCACAGATATCCCGCTCCATAGCCTCATCGGCCAGCTGTTCATTCAGAATTATAGCGAGTTGATAGACAAGCTCCCAATTCATTCTGTCCAACTGCTGAAGTATCAAAGTATAGGAGCGGGACTGGGTAGCCGACTTCCCCAAGTCCACCAATCGTTCGAGGTCTCCGATTTGGTGCATAGCGTCTAGTACTGCGGCGAGTCGGCGTAGAGGTCGCCTCCGTGAGAAGTTCCAAGTCTTTGTTATTAATAGATAGAATAGCCTCAGGCACTATCTGCTTGTCAGTATTCATATCAAAACGGCCGTTGTAAACGGTATATTAATGGGTGTATCTCACTCTTCGGATGGGGACAGGTATTTGCAATAAATGATATTGTCGTTTTTGAAAAATGCTGCCCTTTAAAGGACTTAGTATGTGTCCAACAGCTCATCGTCGTTTCCAATAGGTATAGGGTCGAGAAATCTCACCTTAAAGGATGCAAAATATCCCAGAATTGAAAGAAGGAGAGAAAAGAGAGAGGTTTAAATAGTAATTCCTACGAGGGAAAGCACATCTCTGCGAGGAAGGCGCGACTGGCAAATTTGAAAGGAAGGAGTAGCTCTGCTAACTTTGGAAGAGCTAGTTACCAAATGCTTAGATCGTCAATCAGGTGTACCTACATAATTCTAAGGCGCCAAAATAATATTAACTAAGCGACTAGTCGAACAATGATCTGAATGAACAGTAAGCAGAAAGTGAAATTGAATAAATAGCTAGTTAAAGATACAATGAGGTTCTTTCTTGGTCAGGTCGTGAAACAAAGCATATACATGTACATCTTCATCTCGGGGTCCATTATGTCTTCAATCGATGGAAGACTATCAAGGGGAGGGAGTTGAGGAGACGACTGTCGGTGAGAGTTCCGAGCAGAAGGATTGCTCGCCAAACTTGATGGTACATGTGAAGCACAAGTTTTCACCCCTTTAAGGATAAAGGAAGCGAGCATATTAGCAATTTCTTGCCATCCTTCGCGTAGGGCTTGCAGGACAACAAGCGTAAACTGGCCATCAATCTCCAAACGATAGAATGTGAAGATCTCCCCATCACTGAGCACGCCATATACAGTCCAGTCGGACTGGCCGCATTTCTTCTGATTTGCTTGAACCATCGCCATATACGCCAAAAGTTGGCTATGGCCCTCTGAGCTGAGTATTCGTGGTCGTTCGGATGATGATAGAGAGGGTGGAGTTGAACTGATGAAAATTGGGGAGTTCGACCTTTCGAAGTGATCGTGATCCCGGTTGTCGCTGGGCAAATCCCCTGCCCCCTCGACCATCTCGTCGGATGGGTTTATTGAGGTTGACTCCCGGATCTGGAGACCCATCGCCATATTTCCCATTCGCGGGCGCGATTAGCGTCCTCCGTGCGCTGTATCTCTTGGGGTCATTGTTGGCTGTGGGAATTGGCCGTTGATCGGCCAATCTCGCCTTATCAGCTTCATATTTGAAATGTGGCCGTAAACGATATAGCTTTGGGGTGTATCTCACTTATTTGGTTGATGGAAGGTATTTGTAGTCGGTATTCTCGTTTTTAGATGGGTTCGCCTATAAAAGAAAGCTCAGTATGTATCCACCAGCTTATCCTTTCCAACAAGTGTTGATTATGGGGTCAAGATATCTTACCTTTGTTGAAGGATGTAAGGTATGGGAGAATTGTAAGAAGAGAAAAGAAATAACAAAAGAGATCTTAATAGAGACATTAAATAGTAGTTGCTACGAGAGAAAGCGCATTTTCACGAAGGAGGGAGGCTGGCTGCTACCTTCAAAAGGAAGAGGCATCGGCGTTGAAGTCTGTATCATCTTTGCCTACATTGGCAGTTAATGTAATAATGATATTGCGTAGGGGAGTAGCTCAATAATGATTTCAATAAAATGTAAGAACAAAGTGAAATAATTTAGGAATAATTTAGGCATTTTAAGGCATATTTTAATTGATCTGATCCAACGATCTGTCAATATCCTCGATTTTTGTACAAAAGGTCATCCGTTTGATAACGCACAGGGGTTGTGTCTCTCCTGGCACAACCCAGTCAAGTAAGTTGAGCTTTCTCATCCCGCCAAGCCCCGGGAATTGCCTCTTTAGGACGTGGGAATAGTGTTACCAACATGTAGCTAGTTAGTTAGCCAGCAGCGAGCACGTGCCCCCGCTGCCATAGGCAACACTGCCTGCAACCAATGAAGAACACCTTTACTTCCAAGGTTCCCCTGAGCTATCAGCGTAACAAATAGCTTCAACTTCAGATCGACTGCTACGTTGTTACGATCTTCCAAGGTGACAGGCAGAGTCTCAGCAGTATATCCTACGAAGGGAACTGTGCGTACAGATTTCTGCTAGGCGAGGTTACCTTGGGGTTGGACCATTGTCAGGTATTTGGGGAGTGGTTTGTCTGCTTGCTATCTACATAGCAACCCCACGTGCGGAGTTTTCCTCCAACAACAACTCTGTATCTCTCTTATCCATCTCTACCACCCACAGTTTCATCATTACTGTGGTCCTTTAATCTTCTTTCATCGACGTCGTCGTCGCCATCGTTCACAGCATACTCAGTTGCCTGGGAATACCTTTATTTTTGCCAGTCTAGGCCTTTGCCTACTGGGAGGGATTATCAATATCCCTGGGACCTCAGTCATTCCATCTAGTTATTGCTGACTACCCCTTAGGATTATTATCTCAACTTGGTCCTTCGACCAGGGATTATCGACATCCCATCTTATTTAGTCATCGTTGACGAGCCCGACTTGGGATCTCAGCTACCCCGCCCATCAGGATCCGATATCCTAGGATATTACCAGCATCTCCATCTAATTCGTTGAATTGTTTCTCGTTTTGCAGTCCCGACATTGACTGTACCCACATACCCGCCGTCCTTCGCCGTCCTTCGTCGGTTCCCCTCTCGTCATCCAGCGTCTTCACATTCCTTCCTTTCGCCCTCCACCTCGGTGGTTGCAGGTAGCACGAAGATAGGGACCCCGAAGACGGAGACTCCGAAGACGGCGAACTCTTACGACGAAGACTCCTAAGGCCAGGGCGAACAATCCTAGGCCGAAGATGCTAACGACCAAGGTTCTAAAGACGACGACATACGAAGCGAGTCTGTTTATACGCTGTCTAGCGAAAGAGTTGTCCCCAAGGACGACGATATTGTGGCGGAACGGAATGACGAGGACGAATTTGTGCTTTAAGAACGGTACATCAAGGAGGACTTGCGAACGGTTTACAGGAGGATATTTCGTTTCAAATAGGACATTATAAAGAAGACTATAATGGAAGGAGGGTTTTACTTTGATTTTACTTATATTTCTCTATTATGTCTATGGTGGCAATATGCCATGGGAGTCAGCGGGGACATTGACATCGCTTTCGTGCGGGCATTGTTACGGGAGGTCTTGAGGACCTCCCCTTCACCGTTTTGAGTGGCTATTCGCCACTAGTTAGTAGAATAGGAATACCATCCTTTTTGCAGTTCCCATAATAGTAATCAAAAACAACCCCCGCGGCCAGGTGATAATAGATTACGGGCAAAATGATGGGATCATGAGATGATGCACCCAAGGAAAAACGGGTTAAGTTTACGAATTCCCGAGTCTAGAAAGGCAAATACGGGTTGGAAATATCAAGGCCGGATAGGTATTTCATACCTACCTACTCCGTAGGTAGTCCCTAAAGCAGGAAATGGAAAGACTAGCAATACGAGGTCCCCAAACGAGAGAACAAACCTAAACCTGCTTGGCCAATCCACGTTAAAAGAACAGTTAGGTTCATTTATCGTTCGAGTAACAAAACTTAATTAAAAACAGCGGAGGTTGGCGTAAAAGGTCTAGATCATTGAATATTAACCTTAGGTATGATGTATTGGATACTGCCAAGCGCAACGGACTTAATCTATCGCTTTCCCTCCTATATAAAGAATAATGGAATGTACCCTTGGTTTAAATACTCCTCTTATCCTATCATTCCCTAATCATCACCGAATTCATTTTGTTCATAGTCAACAGCTAGTTATGTCGTCCAGCAACATCGACCATATCACCATACCCGCCCCGGAAGAGCACTTCGAGCATCTGGTCGAGTGGTATAAGAAAGCCCTCTCCCCACTAGCTTTCAAGGAAATTATGCGATTCCCTGGTATGGTCGGACTGGGCAGCGAGTTTCCTGACTTCTGGATCGCCCGGAAGGAGACGTATATTCCATCGGGGGTTCATTTTGCCTTTTCAGCTCCGAGTACGATAACCTCTCCTAGATATTTCTCCTATGGAGGATCTTCTAAGAGCTTTTAAGTTATATATCCACTGACCGATCTACGATAGACCGTGCTGCTGTAGATGCATTCCACAGAGCTGCTATCGAGGCTGGGGGCACCTGCAATGGCAAGCCTGGGTTGAGACCCGAGTATCATGAGAATTTTTACGGGGCATTTGTTTTAGATCCAATTGGGAACAATGTGGAGATGGTAAGTCCGAGTATCCTTCCTCTGTATTTTCCTGGCTCATCATGGGTTTGTAGGTTATTCATTCCCCCGACGGTCAGAATATGTAGTATGCTTTGAATGAGGTTTCGACATTGGCGACGTTGTAACTTGAAAATAATTTGAATTTGAATTTTCACGTTTTGTCCTTTTAGTTAAATTATCAATAGCAAGCTATGGTGATTCAAGATGAAATAAATAGCTGAATGATGTAAAGAAATAGGGGAACTATGTAAAAGTGAGAAAATATTGAATTGTTTATCAATTCAAACATCGAATATAAGTATGTGTATACCCGACTCTCGGAATTTTCTTTGCTATGGACAATTCCATCGGGAAGTATGAACTTAAATATACAGACCAATTCATAGCAACTGGGGTCGAGAGCGCGTTTTCTGGATTGCACTAAACCAAGTTGCAGCTGAAATGGCCTTATATCAACAAGATATCATATGTCCTCTAGGGGTTCACGTCCGCATTCACCGCTTGTTCACGCCATGATATATTATAGGGACTTGACCGTATGACAAAACTAGGCGTCTCAGTGAACACCTCTAATCATGTGCGTTTCATTAGCGGATTCCACACACCCAGTTGGATATGAATTGTTTAACCTATTCGGCTAACTATAAACGATCGAGGGCCTGCAAGCACTATGCTTTGCGCATATCAGACTATTTTTGGAATCAATCATAAGATCAAGAGATAAGGTGATCTTTTTGATATAAACGTGATTTCGCTAATCTTGATATAGTCTGTCGTAGATATAAATGGTTCTATATGAGCTGCAGAAGTTTGTTGAAAATCCAAGTTAATTCCTCATTATTTAGCATAGCTGCGAAGGTGTATAGGGGCCTCAGTTTCAATTAAAATATGCATTGCTGCCTTAAAATGCCTTGGTCCCTTACTTAAATCCAGCAGAAAATTAAGATACCCGAAATACCATTACAGAGCCCGGATCCTACGAACAGTACGCTCTGAAGAAGGCGTACCCTCATCAGCTAGTAGATAAATGATTTCATTTGTACTGAAATTTGTATGGTATGAATAGCTTCAGTTTGATGATTTGTGTTGTTAGAGGGATGTTTAACGCGTGATATTTGACGAAAACGATGATTTGTGGGGCCGCTTATACGGCCTTCCAAGTTATGTCTTTTCGAAGCTCTTTTGGAAGCTCTTTTGGAAGCTCTTTTTAGATGCACCAATGCCTAAGAGATATTTAGCAAACCTCGAGGGGGGAGCACTCACCTGAATAAAACGGACGTAAAGGATATGGTTAGCAAGCCAAATTTGGAAGGCCGCCAGTGATGTCGATGTTGACGATGGCGACGATGATGATGGCGGCGTCGATGGAGGGGCCGATAGAGAATGAAGCTGACGATGATGAGGAAGGATGAATAGAGCATCCAAGGGCTCATAACCTGTTAGGAGAGGTCTATGTGATGGACGTCGAAGTGCATGGTGCAATGTGAGATTGGATTGTTTTTGAAGTTAAGAACGAGACTAAGAAATTCGACACATATGTTGTTTGAGTTTTGGGCATATCATGAATTCATCCCATAAGGTTACGATAGGTTTGATTTTGATGGTTCATCTTGTTTAGTTGAGCTCTTGACATTTCACTTGGTAGATTCTCTAATGCCACTGTCTTCTTGAATTCTTCGCATATCAGCCCTCCCAGGTCACCTCCATAATGGACAGATATGATTTAGATGGCTGGGATATTTTCGTCACATTGAATCGCGAGTCTGTATCTCCAAAAAGAGATTTCCAATCATCTGGTGTGCGCTCTTGAGCATTCTGCAAACCAAGCATGTACATATCGTAGTCCCTGGTTCTTTTTATCAGTATATAGTCCCATCACTTCAAATGAATATACACCTCGTACCGTGCTTCACGCTTTTTCAGGTAATGTGCCTCTCCATAGCCAGGAATGATGCGATCATTTAGTACCACCTTGGCTCCGGGCTTCAAAGCTGGTATCAAAGCCTGCAAGATCTTCCGAGCGTATTTATTGGACCAGTCATGCAGTACATGACGCAACAAATAAACATCAGCGCCATGGACCGGTTGGTCTTGGAAAAAGTCATGGGGTTGGAAGCGGATACGATCCTGGAGGTTAGCCGGCAAAGCTTGTTCTGCCTGGAGAATCACCTCGGGGCGATCTTGTACAATGCACTGAATTGTGGGGCAGTGATCTGCGAGTGCATGGGCGATATGGCCAATGCCACCGCCTACATCGACGACCGTGATATCTCCAGATCCGAACGGGAAGTGATCTAATAGATACTGCGGGGAGTAGCCAGGTAGCTGGGCGTGCCAACTCATGGCTTTGGCAAAGATCATCGCACGTTCAGGCATGGTGGCGAGGGCTTGGAAAACCGGGAGATCAGTGTTGTTTTGTATATTCCATCCCTGTTGCTATTAGCTAACTTGTAATCAAATACCTAGGTAGCCGCTGGAATGATTACGCTATGTTCTGGCTCTTCAGAGTCATTGTTTTGCGATACAGCCTCGGCAATCTAGGAAATTAGCTTGGTATGAACAGGAGCTTGGTATAGTTGTCGCATACTTTAAGGGCACCAGGCATGGTCTCGCCAAGTCCGACCAGCATCCAAGAACGCATACCCTCATTTTCCGTTAGAATACGGGAGCCAGCGGTGTGAATGAAAAAATCAGGTTTTTCTTGGAAGAAGACATGATAGGTGGCGGCGTGAGACATCAATCGGCGAAGGATATTCTCATTGCGATTAACACGCTCTGCTAGGTCTTTGATGGTGGTCCCCGCACTCGGAAAATTCTCAAAGATCTTCAGCCGCACAAGTGCCAGTATACTCATAGAAGGGTTACGCTGAAGGAGATTAGTCGGGTTGAAAAGTGTAATTATCTGTCTTTACTCACCAATTCAGGGCTACCCAAGAGTGCTGGGTCGGTTAAGAGATCACGTAGCTCATCGAGTAAGCCGAGGAGCTTAATGCGTGCGGTCAAAGCATTTGAATCCGGCGCATCGGTCTGCAGTACATCAGGTAATCCATGCTCGAAAGAAGGCTCGGGGATCCCCTGGGAAAGTAGATCGCCTGCTAGGCTGTGAACAGCCTCAGCAATTTCGGTGGCGCGAGTGGTGAGGTTTGCACGGTCCATTGCAATGATGATGTATATGTTGAAATCAATCCAATAGCAATTTCAAGGGAAATCACCACTTTTTAAGGGATAGCGTAGGTAACGTGAAATACTTTGATAAATATACATCGTAAGACAATGATTTTAGCTCGGTTATACAGGTATGGCACGGCCCGGAACAATAAGCGCAATAAGTAACCCCTTTTTTGGCTTTTGGCCCCCAAGCCCACGTTTTTATTGAAAACGCACTATCGTACGCCATCTGCAACGTGATGAAACGACACTAGGGCACTTCTCTACATTTAGGATAGGCCAACCTTCAAGGCAGGGATTATACGGGAGTGTTGTGGGCCAAAGGACTTTCCGAGGTCATTGCGCTGGTCGGCTTGAAGTTCCACGTTGGCGGGAAGCTGTATGAGAAAAATACATGTTGCAAGATCCTTTGTTGCTCAGTCGTCGAGATTTACTTACAGACTCGTTCGGGGCGAACGAGATTCTACGTACTGTGGCAGTGGAGGAATTTGAAGATTCTGGTCTCAAAGAAACGGAATCGGACATTGCTTAATCAATATTAATTCTGTCAAATTTCTACCATATGAAATCGAAGTTGCTATTGAACAAGCCTGTATCCTAGGAGTGGCCCCTTCGTTTGTTGTGTGTCTCTCCCACAAGGAATCTAGCACCAACCCCGAGAAAGTTTAAGTCGTATATCAACACGATTTCGCAAGTGATGATATTGAGTCCCGCATGTCGACGCTGCACACGCTGATGCGCACTGTTATTCTGTTTATATCTGCACGGCCACGAGTTCTGCCCTTGTCGCCTGGTCGCCTAGAAAAAACGACCCTAGGTAAGCTATCGCGGCCGAAAATTCAAAATGCCCTGGCAAGAGGAAAATACAAGGACCTGGAAATATTTAAAGATCGGGTACTAGAAGCATATCGGGAGTCGCACTGCTCTGAGCATAAACTTGTGGCGGGTTTCAAGGAGACGCTCGGACTCGACAAGGAAATTGATATTGATATGCCGATTCTGGACACTGGAATCACTTTAGTGGATTTTGGAATTGAAGATATTCCTATGTTCACTATCATGATCAACACAACCATTCGATCCCTGGCAGCGGCTGTCCAGAAGCTTAAGGCCTCATATCTCACTAGTGTGTATCAGACAGTTGTCACACTACAACCACACGGATCTAAGACGCCGTTGTGGCTATTCCATGTGGAAGTCGGCAAGATTCTAGTCTTCCTTATGTTAGCCCAGCATTTTCCGGACCGGCCCATCTTCACAATGCGACCACACGTCTTCAACCTGGGCGAGCAAACCTTCTAGGATCTCACTGATCTCTATACGATATACTACGATGTCCTGAAGCAAAAGTAGAGTAGTGGACCCTATGCCTTAGCGGGATATCTATATAGTGATATAGTCACCTTTAAAATAGAAAAGAAGTTTGAAGTAGCTAGGGACGAAGTAAAGTTTATAGGTAGCCCCGACCTACCACCATATATCAAGTATATTACGAGGCGACTAGACTAGAGAGGGTGTCTTGTATATTACATTTTCTGCGACCTCTTTTTAGAAGACCGCACTAATGAATTAGCACCTAAGATACGCCCCTTGCCTAAGTCGGAGTAGCTGGCACGAGTGATAACCGAAGTGAACCCAGTCCGTAGGGCCAAGTTAGGAAAGGCACTTTTATCCCTAGATACCTAGACTAAAGTGACCTACTCCCTTGCAAATATCAGCCGTAACGACGATCCCGTCCAGTGTGGTTTCTTGTATAGACGTTTTCTTCTGTGATCCGTTGCGAGGCGTGGCAGTATCGAGGGAGGAGTATCGCTGCACCCAACTAGGCTGTTGAGAGGAGTTTGTCAGCAATGATCTCAAGTTTCATGAGGTGGATGGCCAGCATTACACGATGATCTCCCCAGAACGTATGCCGAAGTTTCAACAAAAGTTGAAAAATGTGCTTTCTGTGAGGGGTATTTAATTGTCAAGGACAAAGCGGGGTGTCATTTATCTGCGGAGCAAGATGTCTGAGGATGATTGGAAAAAAAATTGCGAAGAAAAGAATCCGGTGGCTACGACGCGGCTTATCTCCAAGAAAATTTAGAACAAGTCGCTATTAGCGGCTAATATTTTGTCTTGTGTGGCCTGTGTAGAGCATACAACCATTCTAAGGTTTCTTTTACTACCAGCTCCGAGAAGCAATTGTGTCATATTCTTAGTCTCTCTCTAACTTAGCTTTCACAACTCTCTACTCAATACAATCTCACATTGTTCCTCTTCATCCTCCAACGGCCTCTCTCTTCGAAGCAATCACCATTGACACCATCGTCATCGTCACCATCGACGTCAACCGGCCGGGTCACCCCACAAGCAACCACGAACGGTGTCATCAACATACTCTAGCGAAGGGCGTCTCGAGCAGAGTTTCCATCCTACAATCCGCTGTCCACGTGGTCAAAGTACCTCTATATTCGGCGCACCACACAACAATCCGCTACCCACGCGGTCGGTACCTCTCCATTCGACGTATCTCACCCTTCGAGATGTTTTCGACAACAAGCTTCGCGGAGCCAAAGCCCTCAGAACTCCACCCTCATCGCCACATCCAACGTCGCTTCGTGGTCCACCGCACTCAAGTACGCCATCGACACCTCGGGACCCTCATTTACTTGAGATCCTTACTGCCAACGTAGTCAATCTTCCAGCTATCAACGCTCCAGCTCCAGCTTCCACTATCACCAACAAGCCCAATACACCCAATGATCTTGTTATAGGTAACCCCATGGTACGCCACAACAACCCGTTCAACAACTAGGTTTGCCTTTTCGTAGGGGGACACAAGTCCATGGGTTCTTGCTCGTGGGGGTGTCGGATCTCTTAGTCTCTGTAACTTAGCTTTGACGACTCTCTACTTAAATACAATCTCACAATGCATCATACACTTCGATGTAGTCCCTTCTGACAAATTGTGATCTTGAAAGCATTGGGATAGGGAACTAGCTGGCAAGCAAAGCCAGATTATCACAGTAGACCAATCGAACACTTGAGAAGATGGAACGTATCTTCCATAATAACGCGCATATGAATCCAATGTCGTGGAACGCGGATATACCCCATGCCCTACTGCTAACTAAAAAAGTCAATATCCAGTGTTCAGCACAAGGTCAGAACTTTGTACTAAGGTGGACCCCAAATCCATCGATGCCAAGGCTCTACCCGTGGACCCTACATAAAAAGGACCGTGCAAGAACATGTATACGCCATACCAAACATAGTTAGCGTGTAACCTTAATCATCTATCAATCTTCTATACCGCATCTCAATGACCTATATCTTCAATCGACAACATGGTGCGTTTCTATAAGACGTAGCTGGACAATATAAGGACTGGAGCATAATTGAAGCATCTAGGTCGATGCATGAGACTGATAATGACATTGTCTAGTGGTGTAAGCCTATAGAATGTATACATCGTCTCATCCTCTCTTTACGACTTTAGAGACTGTCCAAGACTACACTACTGCCTTAAGTATCATAAGAACCTTGGAGGTGGGGTCGACTTAGAGAGCAGATAGTTGAAGAGGGGAAGTTGCATAATGGGGGATCACATGAAGGACACCCTCGTCGCCTACCCAGGTAACTGCTTCCACCTTCCACGTTACCTACCTACCCAGGGTATAAATACCCCCCTCCCCCTCCTTCTCTCATTTTTCTTTCTTCCCTTTTCATCTCCCCACCTCCTCATCCATGGATACCACCCAAAGAACCATTTCATCAAATATTTTATCCACCCCATACCTTCCATCAGGTCTTCCATCAGGTCTTCCATCATCAGCCTAAGCTTCATCACTTCTTCTATGTTTCTACATCCACACCTGATAAGGCGAAGCCTGCGATCACCATTCACTTGACGCATTGGCCTTTACCCTATCCACGTACATCACATGTCTGGTAAGTTATGCCATCTGGTTCCGACTTGCCTGTTCTTTCCTTACTTACATTCATCCTCCAGGTACCTTCATCACATCACGATATCTCCTTCATCCCATCCACATACATCACATGTCTGGTAAGTTATGCCATCTGGTTCCGACTTGCCTGTTCTTTCCTTACTTACATTCATCCTTCAGGTACCTTCATCACATCACGACATCTCTTTCATCCCATCCACATACATCACATGTCTGGTAAGTTATGCCATCTGGTTCCGACTTGCCTGTTCTTTCCTTACTTACATTCATCCTCCAGGTACCTTCATCACATCACGATATCTCCTTCATCCCATCCACATACATCACATGTCTGGTAAGTTATGCCATCTGGTTCCGACTTGCCTGTTCTTTCCTTACTTACATTCATCCTTTAGGTACCTTCATGACATGACAATATCTCCTTCCAACGTGACTACGGTGGCAACTACTATGTTCATCATACATTATACCTATGACTTGTATGTTTTGCCTGTCTCCTCTTTCCATTTTTGTTCCTTCTATATACTTACCTTCATTGTTTAGACATATCAACAATATCCTCCTTCCGTCTTCCATCTTGCACTTGATGGGCTTATGACTTCTTATCAGGGTGTTAAGCAAAGAGGTGAAAGCAAAAAAAAAAGAAAGAAAGAAAGAAAAGGAAAAAGAGAAGAAAAGAAAAAGAAAAGAAAACAAGAAAAAAGAAAAAGAAAAAAGAAAAAAGAAAAAAGGAAAAAAGAAAAAGAAAAAAAAAAACACTTCAACCATCCAATACAACCAACGCATCAATCATGAACTGCAATCAACACATCAGCCAACCTTCAAATCCAATGAACCTCCCAAAGCAATGAACACTTCAATCGTCCACTGCAATGAATACCTCAATCATACAGTCCAACCAACCATCCAATACCTTCAATGCTTCAATCATCCACTGCAATGAACACTTCAATCATCCAGTCCAACCAACCATCCAATACCCTCAATGCTTCAATCATCCACTGCATTGAACACTTCAATCAACACTCCAACGAACCATCCAGTCCAACCAACCATCCAATACCTTCAATGCTTCAATCATCCAGTCCAACCAACCTTCCAATACCTTCAATGCTTCAATCATCCACTGCATTGAACACTTCAATCAACACTCCAACGAACCATCCAGTCCATCAAACCAACCATTCAACCACCCGTTCAACCAACCAACCATCCAATCTAACAATCCAATCCAACCATCCAATCCAACCATCCAATCCAACCATCCAATCCAACCAACGCTTCAATCATCCACTGCAATGAACACCTCAATCATCCAATCCAATGGACCTTTCAGTCTAACCAACCATACAATGCCTTCAGCACTTCAATAAACACTCCAACCAACCATCCAGTCCATTCAACCAATCATTCAACCACCCATCCAACCAACCAACCATCAAAGCCAACCATCCAATCAAATGAATGCTTCAGTCATCGACTGAAACCAGTCTGACCGTGGCGGGCTCCGGCTTCAGGACAATCGGTAGACTGGTCAATCAACCTTCGATGAACCACCTCCACTCCGAACCATCCTCCACTTTGAACCCCCTACACTTCAAGTAATCGCAACCAGTCTGACCGTGGCGGGCTTTACAGCTTCAGGACAATCGGTAGACTGGTCAATCGATCTTCGATCTCCGATCCCCGCTCTACTTCGAACAATCGCAACCAGTCTGACCGTGGCGGGCTTTACAGCTTCAGGACAATCGGTAGACTGGTCAATCGATCTTCGATCTCCGATCCCCGCTCTACTTCGAACAATCGCAACCAGTCTGACCGTGGCGGGCTTTGCAGCTTCAGGACAATCGGTAGACTGGTCAATCAACCTTCGATGACCCACTTGAATCACCCCCCACTCTAATGAATTAACCACTTTCAACAACCATAATACACAACCTTAAAAGAGGGGGAAAGAAAAGAAGCGGTCTTGAACGACAAGAGTCTCCGCAGGAGTGTCTCTGAAGGAGGCTTCTCGTCAGGAAGAGGTTACAGCGTGTACCCAGTTAAAAGGAGACTCTCAAGGCCGTTTGCTGTGGTGGTAAAAAAAAAGGTTGTTGCTGGAGATCACGGATTGATCACCTTCGGTTCACCACTTCACTCAACGGTTCAATCAACCATCCATTTCGACCATCCATCCACTCGAATGAACAACCACGACCAGTCTGACCGTGGCGGGCTCCGGCTTCAGGACAATCGGCAGACTGGTCAATCAACGTTCGATGAACCACTTCGAGAACTCTTATCCACTTCAAACACCCACATCCATCAGTCTGACCGTGGCGGGCTCCGGCTTCAGGACAATCGGCAGACTGGTCAATCAACGTTCGATGAACCACTTCGAACTCTTATCCACTTCAAACACCCACATCAACCAGTCTGACCGTGGCGGGCTCCGGCTTCAGGACAATCGGCAGACTGGTCAACCATCGACCTCGATCATCCAATTAAACCATAACTAGTCTGACTGTGGCGGGCTTCGGCTTCAGGACAATCGGCAGACTAGCCCATCAACCTTTGATGAACCACCTGGATCAGCTACCCACTTCGAACTCCCTCCACTTCGAACTCCCTCCACTTCGAATACCCATATCAACTAGTCTGACCGTGGCGGGCTTCGGCTTCAGGACAATCGGCAGACTGGTCAACCATCCACCTCGATCAACCACTTCGAACCCCCTCCACTTCGGTCCCCCCTCTACTTCGATCCCCCCTCCACTTCGAATACCCACTCCGATCACATACATCGAATTCCCATATTCACCAGTCTGACCGTGGCGGGCTTTTCAGCTTCAGGACAATCGGCAGACTGGTGACGACGACTTCAATCAACCACTCCAATCACAACTTCAACTACCTACTGAGAATACCCACTACCATCACCCACTTCGAATTCCCATATTCACCAGTCAGACCGTAGCGGGCTTTACAGCTTCAGGAAAATCGGCTGACTGATGACAACCACTTCGATCACCCGCTTCGAGCACCAACACCCATCAGTCTGACCGTGGCGGGCTTTGCAGCTTCAGGACAATCGGCAGACTGGTCTACCATCCACCTCGATAAACCACCTCGATCAGCTACCTACTTCGAACTTTCCTCCACTCCAAACACCCACATCAACCACGCTGACCTTGGCGGGCTTCATAGCTTCAGGACAATCGGCAGACTAGTAGCAACCACAATGATCACACACTTCAATCAACCACTTCAACCACCTACTTCGAATACCCACTACCATAACCCCACTTTGAATTCCCATATTCACCTGTCTCACCGTGGCGGGCTTCACAGCTTCAGGACAATCGGCAGACTGGTCAACCATTCACCTCGATACACCACCTCGATCAGCTACCTACTTCGAATCCCCCTCCACTTCGACCATCCGTTTAAATCACCAACTCCACCAGTCTGACCGTGGCGGGCTCCGGCTTCGGGACAATCGGCAGACTGGTCAACTATCCACTCCAATCATCCACTTCGATCATCCAATTCAAACAACCGTCGACTCCGGTCATCCACTCCAATCAACCATCCACTCTCAGCTACCCCTCCAATCGATCACTTATAAACCACCACTTCAGTCATCCATACACTCGAATCAATCACGTCTACTAGTCCGGCCGTGGCAAGCTTCAGCCTTAGCACAATCTCCAGGCCACCAGCAACCACATTGATCATCCACTTCGATTATCCAATCGAATTAAACACCACTCGCATCAACAACCACCCCGAACACCCACATCCATTAACTAGTCTGACCGTAGCGGGCTCCGGCTTCAGGACAATCGGCAGACTGGCCAAAATCACTTCGATCGACCACTTTGATCAACCACTGCGACCAGCCACATCTACCAGTCTCATCATACCAGGCTTTGGCTCCGGTACAATCGGCCGGCTAGTCAATCGTCAATCATTCGCTTCGATTACCCCTTCAACCACCCATCCACTTGAAACATTGAATCACTTCAATCAATCATCCACATTTGGCCACCCACAATGTTTCTACCTTTAAGAGGAGGAAAGAAAAGAGCCGGCCTGTAACGGCAAGAGCTCTGCAGGATGATCTCTAAAGGAGGCCGCTCATCAGGAAGAGGTGACATCGTGCACCTGATGAAGGAGACCCTTAAGACACTTTGCTCACCTCCACTTGACTACTGCAATCGACCATTTTGATCAATCATCCACCTCTGACGATGCATATTTGGTGACCGACAATGGTTCTCGTTTCAGGAGGCGGGATATTGATTTTGAGGCGATCTTGAACGGCAAGACTCTCTATACCAGATTCCCTGTATGATATGCTACGTTATGGATCGTTGATATAGCCTTACCCAATCCATAAATTCCCTGCAGCAGGCTATTGTGTAGCATACGTTGTCTTTTTGTAGGCTAACCCAGACCTTAAAATTAACCTCTGGTACTATCAATAAATGAATGGATTGGAACCGACCTAATTCAAATTGCAGAAAGTCAGGTCTCGTTATGTACGCGGAGATCTCACGTGAAGCTTCAGTCGAAAATACCTACTGTATCACACCTGTCAGCAGTCTAACAGGAGATATGCGAGCCCCTCTTGGCTAAACGCGTTGGATTGGAAAAATTTCCCCTTCTTATGTAAATCCAATCGCTGATTTTTCCATTTTGGGTGTCCTCCCGGGAACACAAGCCTGTTAATTTATTCCTTCCATAGGACCGGAATAATTATGACTCGGACTAATCGTAAGCTGCTGCGAGATCTTTGCCCAGGTAGCTTCAATAACAAGTTTTTGTTCTCCGATCTCATTCACTGCGTCATGAAAAGCTTTCCGTTTTACCAGAAAGTCATTCCGGTATCTGAAATTAGAATGGTTTGTGAAGACTGGCCTGTTGTGAGTTTGGGATACCTGAAGCAGAGATCCTGCCAAGGATAGCAAGACCAAGCTCCACGCCACTCATGAGTTACGTGCGACTATTTGATATTTGGCAGAAATGTCTGAATAGGATAGGACCAGGAGAAGATAGCAAGAGAAGAGTCGGATATCGGGTTGAATGCCTCACATGGCTCAGGTGATAGAGCAAAGGTGGCCCAGCCGCACTTGTGATTCTGAAGGCGTGTGGGGGGTTTGTCCCACCACAGAGTTTCAAGTGAACGCGAATCGTCTCTTGAAGGCATATGTAATAGGAATTCAGGTATTTTAATCTTTCTCTCGTTATAAGGTAATTTCAGGCATCTAAATCCCCTAAAGATTGGCTTGAACTCGTTGCAACTTGTTAACTGTCATAATGAGAACATATATATGTTCATATCTACTTTGGAACGCTAGCGTTCCACCACAATACACACATAATATATATATTCATCTCTCTCTCTGATACCATTATACCGAGTATTCTAAATTCCTGGATTCCTTATAATTATATCAAAAGCGCAAATGGCAGAACCAGAAACACAAAATGGCTACCTCGACGTTGGGGGTAGCTTCAAGAGCTACCGAATTCAATTGAAAGATATCCATACGAAGGAGAGTCTTCCTTCCTCAGGATCTTCGATCTAAGACTTAATTCCCGCAAATCCTCACATGAGAAAAACGATTTCATCCTGTTTCATACGAGTCGTGAAATAATCGAAACCCTGTTGAATCCAGACAACGAATCAAGCGAATCAACTACCCTTGCAAAGAACTGTTCCTCTTTTGATCTCGACGAGGAACTTATCCTGATCAAAATGCCATCCCTCGAACACTCCGCAATCGGTGCCGTGGACGACGCTATCACAGGAGCTATCCAACCAATGGGGCTATTTAAGTCCCTGATCAAATACCCTGGCGCGACTATCCAAGGGCAAACAAGAGGAAAGCAACCTGATCAAGGCTGGGGCACAAGAAGACCACCACGTGGTTGCGAACGGACACCCTCGGTTGTGTTAGAGGTCGCTTGGTCTGAATCAGATTCAAAATTGAATTCTGATGTTCGATTCTGGCTGGCTCCAGCCGACGGAAATGTCAAGACTTGTCTAACTCTGAGAGTAGACAAACGCCAACTAGCAATCCGTATTGAGAACTGGAGACGCCAGAAGGAAAGACCCCACCGCGTCCAGATCGAGGTGACCAAGGTGTCAAACCACATAACTGTCAAACGACCCGCTGATCATCCCATTCGAAGATTTGTTCCTCCGCGAACCATCAATACCCGACGAAAGAGACATTGAAATCTCACAGCAAGATCTGGAAATCGTTGCAGAGACAATCTGGGATATTCAGGGCTTCTAAGCCTCTTCCATCCCTCTCCTCCGTGTGGTCAATCAATCAAAGTTCAATTAACCTGATGCAGTCTAAGTAGTAGTATACACATGCTAATTGTAAAGAGTGCGGAATCAGCCCATCCCTGTAATCCATAACCCGTAAATCACTTCTCTCACTTCTCTCTCACTTTCATCTCACTTCTCTCTCACTTATTCTCTCACTTCTCCCTTTCTCTGCACCCTCCCCTGCCTCAGTCTCAATTAATGGTAACGTTGTCCTGGCCAGTTGGTTGGCATATTGGTCGACTTTGGCTGAGTTTCTCGTTTCACAGCATCATTTATCGTCATTGGCTAATACCCATCGTCTTCCACGCCTAGATCCATTACCGTGCGGCCTGTCGGTTCGTCGTTGTCGTCCTCGGGTGTCACATACTGGAGCTGTTGGAGGAGACCTGTTCGGTGTATGAAGCTGACCACGTAGCGGGTGGCCTGCGGGCTCCTCCCTGCGGTCTTCTCTGTCATGTACTAGTTTTCTCCATAGGGCAAGTTCGTGCGACGGCCGTCGTGGTCCCTTCGGGACACCACTCGATCGCTCGATCGGCCACGACTTGTGGCCCTTGTCCGTCGGGAATTCAGGCTACGTTAGGCTGCATAAAGGGTATAATGTCCGAAGGAAGCCACACCATGAATTCGGTGATCAACGGGAAGGGCTCTTTAAGGTCATCAGAGTCTTGTCGAACGCGTACGAATTGGCCCTACCACCGACATGGGCAGTGCACCCGGTGATCTCGGTCGAGCACCTGGAACCCCACCCGAAGACCGACGATCCTTACAATCGTCAGTTTGCAACAAAGATTCCGTCGCCGGTCGACTCGGCTGACGGGGACTGGGGGGATATGGTACGTATTGTGGGATCAAGACTACAGGGACGCGGAAAACGGAAGTACTATCTACTTCCCCGACGGAACCTCGGCCCCGCATGGGACGTCTGGCGACCAGCTGTCGATGTGGAAGCATACGTGCCCGAGCTCGTCAAGGAATCCGAGGACGAGCAGAGGGAGAACAACAACTAAGCGCAACGAGGCGGTTACGTTGTCGGCTATATCGGCAAACAGACGTAGATTTACCACTGTACCTTTACTTTGCTCTCACTTCTCATTACCTCAATAACATTCCTGCGCGGGACAATATTATTTTTAAACTCCCGCGTTCATCCGTTCTACTTTACCTCTTCACACTTCATCAGTTACTCTGTCCACACTCCAACATCCCCTGTTCATCCATATTTCACTTCTCCCACACTCCAACATCTTCTCCTATACTTATCTCTTCACAGAAGTCCTCCTACAGTATGCAAAACGACAGGAAACTGCCGTTGTCAAAGCGGCGATCGAAAGCAAGAAAAAAAAAAACACATATCTTTGCGCGAATCTAATTTTTGAAATTGCACCACAACGCCTTGGGCTACAGTTTCCATTTTAATTGCAAGTTTATTGTAACTTCCGGCTCCATCTTTTGGTACCAATTTTATATTGGTAACAATAATGGTGGCGCCAGGGAGCGTGTGGCCCCCCCTTTCAGGGGCCCGCGAAAATTCTGCATCCAACACCAACGAGCGCATATTGGATGCCAATTACGACGTGCGCCAGCTGCTGAATCATATTAGCAGTAACAACTCCATCAAAGTCCCGAGGCTGGTTTTGGACTACCTGAAATCGATTCAGGAGCTCACTGCGGACCTCATTAAGAACCCCATCGGCCAGGACTGGAAGCAGCAATTTGAGCAGCTGCGCTAGGAAACTAGCCAAATTAAACAAGACATCCATGCGGTGAGAATTGCTTCGTCGAATGTCAATGCTAATGCTAGCGGGTCGAATCGGATCCGTTCGTACGTTGACGCTGTCAAAAATGCACCGCCACCGACTCACTTTCTGTCGAGCCACGGCTCCGCATCGACACATCCCGCAACGTCTTCCGATCTCCTCCAGGATCGCCAAATCATCGTCAAATTGGGTGATTCCGATGGCGTCAAACTGTTCCGTACTAAGACCCCTGCCGAGATCACAAAGCTCGCTGAGAAGGCGCGTGTTAAAGCGGCAAAGGCCACGTACGGACTGACGGTGGTATCGGCCAAGTTTGTCGCAGCTAGACAACTGAAATCCGGGGATATCTCGCTTAGCCTACGTATGGCGAAGGAAGCGGAAATAATGCGATACTACCGAGCGTGCTGGGCGAAGTATCTGTAGAAGGGATCGGAAGTACGTCTGCCGAGCTGGGGGGTTGTTATACACGATGTTAACATACGATCTCTCGGTATTAATTCAGCGGCTGGACTCAACAAACAAGGCCGGAAGCAGGGAATCATTAAGCAGCTGCTTACTGAAAACCTATTCCACTGGGGAGACGACACAGAGATTACCCAGATCTCGTGGCTAGTCCTCCTAGAGGGGAAGAAATTAGGCTCGCTGATCGTCGAATTTGCATTACCGTATACTGCAAATAAGTCAATTGATACTGGAACACTCTAGGATTCGGAGGTACTTACTACGGTCTTATACGACCGGGCTGCGTGTATACGCCAATATTATAACTGCCAGAAATACGGATATATAGGAAACACCTATTCTAACGAAACTAAGTGTGTCTTTTACGCTAAGAAACACTATTCTCGAGACTGTTAGCGCAAAAAGGATGCAACTCTTAGTAAACGAAAGTGCGCTAATTGTAGGGGCGTATACAACGGATGGTTGAAGCGGTGCCCCGACTTTATTATTGAAATTGAGAGGGTATAGGCTCTCGTATAGGCGAGAGAGAGGTATTATAGGGTACCGGTATACCTCTTAATAAAGGAGACTAGGCAGAGGACGCCGGCTGTCACCACAGTAGGATTAGGAAGCTCCGGGGGTAGCGGCTCTAGGGCTTCTACTAGGCAAAGCTCTATAAAAGAGAGCTCTACGCAAGAGAGCTCTACACAGGAGAGCTCCGGGGAGAGTATACAAACCGCCTTATAAGTACCAACCGAACCAAGCTTAGGCTAACCGGCGAGCAGTAAAGAACTAGTATCGGAGGATACCGAGATATAGGAGGCCTAGGAGCCCTAATAAGAGGATATACTGGTAACGGCCGCCTTTACAGTTAGCGGTACTAAGATAAATGCAATTGGAGAGTCTATCCGCTAGTCGATACGACTACCGAAGGGACTCTAAAGGTCGATCCACGTACCGGTAATATACTTAGAGCCTCTAAGGCGAAGAGCTCCTAGCCGGGCTTCGATGTTATCGTCGATGGCAACTAGGAGTAAAGGCTTACTTAGGTCAGTACTCGAGATAGGCGAACTACAGAAGCGAGTAAGGGACAATATATACGTCTACGAAGACCAAGACGTGGCAATGCTAGATATACCGTTATCGTCAGCACCGGCGGTATCGGCTAGCGAGTACCAGCCGTTGATTCTATCCCGTACTAGCGCGAATAGATATATATTAATAGGCAAGCAGAGAGCTACCGATAGACTAAATACTATAGGCAAGGAGAATACTATCTTCGCGACGAAGGGGGCTACTGTATATACATTGGGCCCGCGAGGTAAGAACAAGCGTACCCTTGACGATTAAGTTACCCTCACAATATCGGCTCTGTTAGTGAAATTCACTAGTAGGATAGGTATCCAGGAGGAGAGAAGAACCCGCTAATTCACTAAGAAATACACCGAGATACCCTCTAATGAATAATATACCCTTCACTATCATTCAATATAATATGTACCGGTCGAGAGATATCGTTATAGCGGACTTTTTGGCGAAGCTAGAGGTCTCAAAGGTAGATATTATTGCAGTGCAAGAACTATAGGAAAATCTATACAATAATATAATGTACTATCTACTGAAACAGACGTATAAGTTGCTCTACCTACCTAGCGCAGAGAGGGGGGGAGAACGAGAGTATATATATATATCTCTAAGAAGCTGGCTAGATAGATGTACTATGTATATAGCGAATTTTGCTAGGAAGTGAGATTCTAGGCCGGCCTTGGCGAGATCTACTTCTTCAATATATATAATGAGTGTGGCACTACCGGTACGGTAGAGCTACTAAATACCTTGTTATATAACAACTAATGGTACCGCCGAGGATATCTTATAATTGCCGGCGACTTTAATCTTTACTACCCTGCCTGGGGAGGGATCGAAGCCACACAGGATCTAGGCTCTGATAAGCTTATCGAGCTTTGTAACGAAGCAGATCTTAATCTCTAGCTGGAGCCTAGCACAATCACGAGAGACTAAAACGGAGAGCGTATAACGATCGATCTGCTATTCGGTACGCCGGCTCTGATAGAGAGGCTAGTAGTATATGAGCTAGCCTTAAATTATCACGCTGACTCCGATCACCTCCCGATTCGTACGCTACTCGACGTTAGAGCTATAACAACCAATAGGACAAAGAGGCGGCTCTGGAAGGCTATAGATACCGAGAAGTTTAACATCTTTGTGGCCGATAACCTCCTAAGACTACCCCCGCTATTGCTAATAACCCCTCGACAAATCGACGATATAGTAAATCACTTAATCGATATTGTATAATAGGGCGTATAGGAATCAACGCTATAGGCCAAACCGAGCCCCTACGCCAATCTATTATAGACTAAGGAATACGGGGAAGCTATTAAGCACTCTCGCCGTATATTTTGTTAGTATCTCGCGATATATAGTGAGGAGGACTAGGAGATGTACAAACTAGCTAAGAACCGGAAGGGGAGGGTGATTAAAGCCGCTCTCTGGCGTGGCTTCCGGAACTTTATTAAAGAAGCCGTAGACTAAGGCCCCTAGGGCTTATAGAGAGTAGCTAAATAGGCTAGAAATCGGGGCTAGCAGTAGGGGAGTACAATATTAATACTAAAGATAGCGGAAGGAGGGGTTATAGAGACGGACGAAGAGAAGGTAAATCTACTCTGTAAGGTATTCTTCCCGCAACTACCAGAGGCAGATCTCTCCGATATCCACGATACTATCTAGAGAGAGCAGTTCTAGCTACCGCCGGTAAACGATACCGAGGTAAGAGCTGCAATCAATAAAGCACCGCCTAACAAATCACCTAGATACGATATACTGCCGAACAAAGTGTGGCGAGTGCTAGCGGGACTAGGCTTACAATCAGAGAAGCGATTTGTTCCGTTTCTTACTACGATTTTTAACGCCTATATACGAATCGGCTATAACCCCTAGTACTTCTAAACCTCCGTCACTGTTACCTTATAAAAGGCCGGCCCGCGAGACTACCGAGTCCCGAAGTCGTACTGACTAGTCGTATTGCTAAATACACTTGGCAAAATCCTCGAAGCAGTTATTACTACGCGGATTGCGTAGTATATAGAGGAATATAAACTGCTCCCGGAGACGTACCTTAGGGGGAGAAAAGGGGTCTCCGTAGACTATACAATCCAGCTGATCCTTAGAAAGGTACACCAGACATAGGGAGAAGGTAAGATAGCGAGTATATTGCTCCTCGATGTAGCTAGAGCGTATAATATAGTCTCCTATAAGAGGCTGCTGTATAATATGCAACAAATAGGACTAGGTATACTTACCCCGTAGGTATAGTCATTCCTTATCGGTAGGAGTATACGAATTAAGCTGTCGAATAGCTATCTCAGTCAAGTATTTCCTATACTAACCGGTATCCTGTAGGGCTCGCTAATCTCGCCAATTCTCTTCCTCCTCTTCAATGCGCCGTTAGTACGAGCCTATATATTATAGGGACTATACTACAGGGAGAGCGAGGTATACGGATAGGTTAACGATATATATATTCTAGTAGTGTTAAACAGCTATAAAGAGAATATTAGGTTGCTAGAGAAGGTACTACAAAGAGCGAGTATTTAGGCGAAGAAATATACCGCCAAGTTTGTACCCGATAAATTTGAGTTGATCCACTTCAACAATCTAAAATCTACTACCGATACTACTAGCGAAACGCCTCCCCGAAACGCTGATATCTAGGAGGTTCTAGATAATCTATCAGGATATAACGGTATACCGGTGACTATCCTAGGGGATCCAATACTAACAATCCTTAAACCAACCGATACAGCTAAATACCTCGGTATATAGCTCGATAAGCACCTCAATTTTACAATATACCGGAAGAAGATACTTGCAAAGGGAGCTAGTAGTTTAGAAGCACTCCGCGGGATCTTAGGCTCTACCTAGGGATCATTATTGATCGCGATGCGTAAGATATACTAGGCAGTTATTATCCTATAGATACTATAGGGACTGTCTGCGTAGTACTGTCCGGCTACGAGATCAATGCTAAGGGGCGATCTCGACAAACTCACAAGCGAATTAATAAAGATACAAAAGCGTACGGCGATCTTAATCAGCGGTGCCTTTCGCGGAACAGTAGGAGCAGCACTTAACACAGAATTATTTATTACCCTAATTAAGCTACGAATTTAACAGATTGTCGAAGAAACCGCTATATAGATCCTTACTAGCCCGTAATGGGCCTATCTATAAACGGCTAAGGAAGCTAGGAAACCAATATATAGAAGACTCGGAGGATGGTCTCCGACTGAAGCGATTGTACAGAAGAAACCACTACGCCTACAATTAGACGAAAAATGGGAGGAAAAGCAGGTATTCGTACTTGCGCCTTGGGAGGTACGAATGTTATGTTTTATTGAGAATCAGGAAGCCGTACTAGAAAGCCACAAAAGTATTTATGAAGACGTTGCTTGCGATGACTACGGTCGTACTAGTATGATTTTTATAGACGGAAGCGGGTTTGCAGGATATATTGGCGTATTAACAGCTAGATATTACCCGGAGGTAATATCACAGAGACGATACCTTGGGACGGACTCCTAGTCTATAGTATACGCTGCCGAGCTCAGCGGTATTGAGATGGCGCTTGCTAAGACCAGAGAGGAATAGGCTCGAGAAGTGATTATTTATATAGACCCAAATCTTAATAACGGACAACTGACGGCTCGAGAAGTGATTATTTTCTCCGACAGCCAAGCTGCTATCTAGGCAGTTCAAAACCTACAACGACCATCTGGCCAATACGTACTGACTGCAATCTATAACCACGTACGGGCTATCCGGTCGCAAAACCAATCAACAAATATCACTATCAGGTGGATCCCTGTATACGTTAGTGTGGACGGCAATGAATTTGCCGATAAAGAAGCAAAGAGCGCAGCGCTTCTTAGTGCGGGGATAGGAGTTGCGACCGGGAGCGGAACGGGAGAACCGATAATCCGCCTCGCCGCAGCTGCTAAGAGAGCGGTACGCCAGCGAATCAGAGAGAGGTGGGAAAAGCAGTAAGAGCGGGAGACAACCTCCGCCCCGACAAAGCGCTTAGTGTAGGCGCTAAATAAAAAGACCCTTCGTTTGTACGAAGGGCTGTCGAAGCCACAGTGTGCAATTTTGATTTAAATGCGTACAATGCGAATTGGCCTCCGACACTTCTTGTTTAAAATCAAGGCAGCCGAGACTGACCGGTGTATGTGTGACGAGGGCTCACAAACACTAAGATATATCCTGATGCAGTGTCCGCGGTATATTATTCCGCGTACAAAGTTATGGGAGCAATTGTGGGGCATTGGGATCAACGAGATGGACTACGATAAGATCGTATCGAACCCGTAGGCTACCCGCTACGTGGTCAACTTTATGCACCGAACAGGTCTCCTCCAGCAGTTTCAACACGTTGGGATCGAGGAGGACGACGACGAACCGATAGGCCTCGCGGCAATGGAGCTAGGTGTGGAAGACGATGGGTATTAGCCAATGACGACAAATGATGCTGTGGAACGAGAAACCCAGCCAGAGTCGACAACCATGCCAATCAACTGGCCAGGACAACGTCACTATCAATTGAAACTGAGGCAGGGGAGGGTTTACAGAGAGAGAGAGAGAGAGAGAGAGAGAAGTGAGAGAAAAGTGAGAGAAAAGTGAGGGAAGTGAGAGATGGAAGGTGGGGGGTGCACCCCACGACAATCATTATGCGACGCTTTCTTATGTATGGGATTTGGGATTTTTACGGGGTACAGGAATGGGCTGATTCCACTCTTTACAATCAGCATCTGTATATACTCTCTGGGAGAGATCCCGCTCGGCGTCTGGCTTCGAGTTCTTGCTTCAGTTGGATGAAGCGCCTGCATAGTCATACGCAACTAGTTAGACTGCAACAGGTTAATTGAACTTTGATTGATTGATTGATTGATTGATCGAAAGCAAGACATGGCTTTTGCGACGAAAAGGACGAGACCACCCAGGAAGTTACGGCCAATACGATATCAAATGGGCTAGAGGAGGTGTTCTGTGCTGTGGTCATATGACGTGATTGAATCTTTTGTCATCGGGGGATCATGTCTAGACACATTGTATGAGCCATGGCCATGTTCATTCTAACTTATCTTGCATAATACATTTAGTCCAAGCCTCCTTGCTGGGAATAATCTTCTCCTGACCCAGGTGATCAAACACCCGGAAATATCCATACGCAATCGGGTACTCCTCCGTAAAACCAACATTCCGGATCTTATTCAAGCTGAGCTCGCGATTTCGACCCAGAAAACTGAAGCCTGCAGAAAGGAAAATCCAAGTCGCCTCGGAAATCTCGCGAGGGCGCAGACCATACTCTTCGCACATCCTCTTGTAATCGTCCTGGTGTGCGCACCACCACTTGTCGATGTCTTTCCAGCCCTTGTCCTCGGGACTTGCGCCTTCGCCATTCAGACCAAAGTATTCGCACATTTTAGGCCATATCACTGCCCAAGATTCGGGGGTGGCGTTGTCGGCCGTATTGAATGCCTCTCCGTGCGCCTGGTCCGGCTTCTCAACAGATAGGTAGAGCTCCGAACGGGCGATGATATCCTGCGAAGAGGACGTATATGTGTGGATGTAGTTCGTGTATGGTCCTGGGAAGACGACGGTGGCACCGGGGCCGTTCACATAACGGTATAGCATCAAGTAGAGTGCGAGAGGCTCGACGTATGTCATGCTTGTGGGAATGGGAACGTGGCCTGGGCGGCGATGTCAGCATAGCCAAACCCATGAAATAGAGATACGCACCGACGATTTGATCCGGTCGAACCTCGCACCACTTCCAAGATTTTCCCTTATTGGCTTCCTTGATCAGGTCAACCTGCGCATAGTAGAAGATCTCGTCTCCCCAGGGCGAAGGAATGCGCGGATTGTCCTCGCGCAAAGGAGGATTGATCTCGATGTGTTCTTGGAAGCGAAACACAGCGACTCCATAATTCTGTGACTACTTAGCCAGATCCATGGACTGGTATTAGATCAGTACATACGTTCGTTCCAGTTTGAAGGACGAAAAATTTCATATTCTTGCACAGCCGGTCGACAGCGTGCACCGCATTATAGGTCATTTTCTCATTGATATCCCGGATAGCCATCACATCCATGGAGTATGCCGTTGCATTGGAGTAGGCTAATATAGTTAGATCATGACCGTTTGCATGCAATTTCATTACTTACCAAGATAATACACGTGGGTGACATCTTCTAGGTTGGGAACCTTCTCTTGCAACTGGGAGAGCACCTCATCAAGATTCTCGCGCAGATTCACACCATGATGTAACTCCAGCCGAGTGTCATTCGGTAAGCCACTTTTTTCCAGAGGCAACGGCCTATTCGTCAAGCCGATCACTCTATCGAAGGTGGTAGGCGTGGGGTAAGAGAGAGCGCATTTGGTGACAGCCCAGCCAGAGATACCGCTGGCGCCAAATATCAATGCAACATTCTTCAATTCAGCCATCGCGATTGCTCTATCCTTGACTTCGATGGATCGACAGCAAGGGCCATATTTAAGAGCAGCATCTGAGGCCCCTGTCTTTCCTCGCTAGCAGTGCCATTGGCCAGCCAATTCGCCCCCGAAGGAATAACAACGAAGAAATAACAACGCGTTAGAAAGTAATTGCCCCTCAGGTGTTGGTGTTGGCGTCAACAATTAGTTCGGCCCCCACGTCCCCTAGGCCGAACAAGAGACCAATGAATCATTTCCTCCGTGTTTCAAGACAGGTTATAACCATTATGCTGGGGTCCGAGCCAAAGCGTAAAGCGGAGCTTGTGAGGGGAATAGCATCAAGTTTCTCGGGGCTGAATCCAGAAATAGTTTAGACGCCATTAGAACTAACGAGGTGGATCCATCGAGATTGCCAATACCAAGTGCGCCCCCTTTGGAGTTTAGCGGTAATATAACGACAATGCCCTAGTCTTATAGTGCCTTAATCCTTGTCAACGCTCAAAGTCCCTAGGTACGCGCTGGCTGCAGCACCGAGGTCGGTTTGCGGACTGGACCTTCCAAGGTTGTTTAATCTTCCTATTTTTTCTTTTCTTTTTGCAAAAGTACCGGGCACAATGGCCAAAATCCATTCATAGTCACAGAATAAATCTTTTGCTGCATATAATAATTTTAATTGCAAATTGTTGGGTGTAGAACGTTCTCTCTATGGTAAGTATCCCCTTAGTTGAGCGTCCGTTCTTTATTATTAGCTTAGTCGGACCCCTTGGCTGCAAAGCGACAAGGACGTTGATTCCTTCTGCCAGGCTGTAACAAATCGCCCCCAATCGGGTTGCATACTTAGCCTGTTCACACCCTGGCCATCCCACTCGTTCTTTGCCACTCCACACGTCGAAGATGGACGATGCTCAGAATAAGGCGTCCCTAGGCAATGTTTCCGAGAATCGACATGCGGCTATCTTCGGCGTCGGCATTGGGTTCATCGCGTTTGACTCCATTATCATCGCCCTGCGCATCTATATACGCGCTTTTATGCTGCGCGCTCTAGGGACGGATGATAGAAAGTCAATGGAACCAATTCAGAGGGCCAAGCTAACAAATATCTAGTTCTGATGATAATTGGCGCAGTAAGCGACTTTCAACCATACGGCCGATGATCTCTACTCACATCCAATTAGGTACTCAATTTCAGATTATCCATTACGATTATGATCGGATCCAAGTACGGAAGTGGAAAACATGCACTTACCATATCGGAAAGTGATACCATGCCTATGCTGAAGGTGTGCACCCCGTTCCCGTTTTGAGTTCATACATCATATCTGACCATTGCCAGTGTGTTTGGGCTACGAGTATCCTCTACACATTTTCTATGGCAATGGTCAAGATGTCCTTGCTGTGGTTTTTATCTCCGTCTCGATCCCCGCAAATACATGCGCTGGGCCGTCTTCTTCGTCATGTTCTTCAACGTCGGATTATCACTTGCGAGCTTCATCGGCGCAGTGGCAGGCTGTAGCCTTCCATCCTTATTCTAGACTGATCCAACCTCGAGCGGCTGTATGTCTACGGGAATACAGCTACGTTTCTATAAGGTCAATGGGATCTTGAATATCGTGGCGGATATCTTGACATATCTACTCCCAGTTCCAATGCTCTACGGGCTACAGTTGACTTGGCGCAAGAAGGGGGCTATTCTGGGTGTCTTTCTGGGTATTTTGTCCATTGCTGGTGCGTATCACTGAACGCTTCAATTTATCTACTGCATTGTTACTAATATATTGCGATTAGCGGGATGCGTTCGTTATGACTTTGTCACGAAACTAAACTCGGCCAAAGACGAGTATTACCTTCTCTTGGATGATTCCCTCAACTGGTGCATGATTGAGGCTTACGTCGGTATGTATCTCCCATCGCAATGGCATATCACCTCTAATTTTCCGTCTATAGCCATCTTCTGCGGCTCTGGTCCCTCTCTCTCCGTCCTCATCAAAACCTACGCGCCGTCCATATTCGGTTCCAGCGCTGCCAAATACCAAAGTAGCGAGCAGTCGCCTGGAGCAAGCTATGTGCAACGCCGGAATCCTCAGAAGAGTAATCGGCGTCGGGGACTGGGCGATACGACACTGGGTAGTCAGGATGGGATCATGATGAAGACGGATATACAGATGGATGTGGCCACACGGAAGTCAACGGAGGATATGACTTATAAGAGGGAGTATTATGATTTTGCGAAGCGGACGTAACTGTTGAATGACATATATACATAAACTGTCCGGGGTGCATCCGTTTTCCAGGGGTTCTATCTTCTGATTAAAAGACGATTAAAGCACGGCCATGGATATAAGAGGAGAGGTCTTTGTCGTACCAATACAAGGTACTACGTACTCAAAATATGTACGGTGACGTTCCTGTGGAAGGAGCCTCTCAGGTTTTTGCAGAGCACCATTTCCCGCAACATCATGACTCGCAAAGCAACCTGGTTTGTAAACACCCCATTTTCAGCTCTGCACGCGCTTTTTGGTCTGCCGCGCTTTTTTCTTTAAAATGCTCCTCCTCCGTTCCTCTCCCTCCTTCGGCTAAGACGCCGACCTCGGGCAGTCCGTAAGTTCAATTCACTCCATCTCTCTGTCCTGATTTAAAGTCCCAATGCAATGAGACTTCTATTTGACTGCCATGCTCCTAATCACTACCACTTGTTCACAAATTGTTGCGATGTCCACTAATAGATAGAGTAGGCCCCATTCTGCGACTTCTATCGCCAGCTCGATCATATACCGTCTTGCGGCCGGCGTGGACGTGATGAACGCAGCGTCGGTTATGTCCCACACAAGCTCCACGTGCACATCCCTCGAATACAAAGCATGCTCACTTTGGGTGTGATGATGCAGGCCAACGCCCCTAAATCCCGCAAGCCGGACCCTACCGCTCCAACCGTCGTGCTATGTTATTCAATTGAACCGCCCAGTCCATGATATCTTTCCGGTATCTAGTGGAGAAGGTTAAGTCGTTCCTCATACGGAATATCAGATCAGTTACAATCATACTGGAACCTACGCTAATGAGTATAGATCAGGCTCTGTCACCCTCCACCGGTTCCTCTCCCGCGCCCCCGCACTGATAGACGTGTTTATGACCCATGTCCGCCTTGCTATGTTTATCTTCCGGCCTGCACATATCCACATCCTGCCTATCACCGTGTCGTGCCTCCTTTGTCGCACTATCGCACTGAGCGAGTACGCTAATGGTTGGTCGGCGAGGGCAATGTGTCCGCCTCTAACAGCCCTGGTGAGTACAATAATGAAGATGAAAATGACGATGAGGAGGGAGAACACGAAAGCCCTCGGGTGTTAGGCAATACAACCAATTAGCTCTGTCGGTTTACCCTGCGTCGCCAGGTATATATCTTCACACTCTGCTTAATTTTATTTCTCCGCTAACATATTGATATTTTCAAAGCGGACCCGGTATCCGAGGGTCTTATTCGTGTTTGCAGCAGACAAAGTTATGTTCATGTGTTAATTTATTTGATTGCAAGAAACAGAAGTTGTCTCTTTTATGAAGTTTTAGGGCTATGATTCTCTTGGCATTGCTTGTTATATTGTATACCTTGATTGTAATAAGGATAAAATGCATGGGGCCGAGCAACCGGTCACCTATAAAATTGGAACCAATTTTAATTCTGAACTCATTGCCAAGTAGTTTATAGAGAGGTTTGACTTTGACTCAAGCACGAAGCAAGCAAAGCCTTATTGCCTTACTGCCTGTTGCCGTGGTGCCTTACTGCCTTATCGCCTTGATGCCTGGATCCATGCCTGAGTGCGTCAGAATCTTTCGGCAAGTGGTATTACATTTTGTTAATGAGTGGCAAGCAAGTAGGTTTGACTGAAAAGGACATCGGTCTAGTACAGCTCGTCGGGTTTTTACGCGAGATGTTCAGGTCCCGATCCGCCCAGCTTCCGACATTTGAAGTTCGGCATACCGCGGAACTTCGTAAATAATCGCGATCAACCTTGGAATTTCACTTGGTCTGAGCCATTGATACACTCTTTCAGTCATTAGAACCCCAAGGTCCTTATGAATTTTCGTTTCATGTAAGATACACTCCGATCTCTTTTTCCCCCGAGCTTTTTCTGTTCGGTGTTATAGCTAGAAAAAAAAAATGTAATTAGCTATATACAAAAACACTACTAGGAATGCGAATATAATAATTGGAATATTGTGTACTTATGAAGTACAGTGGGAGCATAATATACGAAGTGCGAATACGAGGTCCGATTACGAAGTACGAGATACGAAGTATAATATACGAAAGTGGTACAAAATATAAACCGTACAGAATTTGTATAACCAGGGGCAAGAGTAGCTGGCCGCGTATGCGTCCTCTGTGCTTGAGGACGACATGATCTGTGTAGTTCGATCGATGTAAATGGAAGACCAGAAAAAAAGGGGGGGGCGGGGGGCGGAAATGCGGGAAATGCCGAAAAAAAGGCTTAAAACGTGCTGAAGAATTTTCAATTTAGAATCGTAGGACCAAGCAAATAGACGAAGTGCTCACAGCTTGATTTATGATCTTGAAACGTTCAATGAGAAATACTAACCACCAAAACTAGTTGATCAGTGGAGATTTAGAAGGAGTGCCGGGAGGATGCCGGTCTTGGCAAACTGGGACTATTTAAACACACTAGACCGTTATAGGATGTAAGAGGGCCCACGACGGCGGTCTCAAATTTGGGATCGCCAAGCACACCGCTGGTTTTTCACTGTCTGTACAGTACAATGGATAGTGGGACCTCTGAAATGTTGGGCTGAACTTCGTACCCACAAAGAAGTTCAGAGTTCAGCCCAACAGGTCGGAGGTCCCACTGTAGATGAGATCTTATCTGATACTAACAAGCTTTTCCTACCTTCCTAAAGAGTGATGGGATCTGAATGTGAACCACACATTTATGTTAATCGTAATTAAATCAAATATTTAACCTCGGACTTGAGTGGATTAAGATATGGAGAACTAAAATATACCTAGAATCTACTCCGTAGACTTCTTGGATACTTCCATATCATTAGCGAGCCATCTTTGCCACCTGGGCATTCATCCACATTTCCGAGCTCCACACTTTCAGAGTTCGTAGGGGGTTTATATGCCGCATAAGCCTTCGGCTGGGATGAGTATCGCCTTGTTGGGTTCCTGAAACATGGAAAAAAAATTTAATTATGACAAATCTTTGTCTCGTCGCAAAGCGTATGAAAATTGAAACTAAAAGCAAGACATGCTTCTATAACTCTGTAAGGATTTCAACAGCTCAGCTCGTAACCCAGCATTTGTCGACTAAATCATGACGTCCCCTTGGGACAAGAAAGATCAGGCTGAATGCCTCGCCACCGGGAAGGAAACTTCCAGTTCCTCTTCATACAATCCCCGGTCCACTCTCTCATGGTGATCATATTGGAGAAACAGGGGGTGTATCCATTACCATCGGGTAAACTCCGTTACTCCAACTTTTGTCGGAGTTATCGCATGGGTCAACGTTCTGGTAAAGAGCGACGGGGTCAATGCCATACTTGTCTTCTAACATATTATATTAAGTACGTCTGCATAAGTCTGTTTCATGTGGCCTCCACCAGGATAGTACAGTATGAAACAGTGACCGCCGATGTAGGGATTGCCGTGTCCACTGAAGTATTTATCGCCCTCGTCCATTCTGTATAGATATTTATTAGCACACTAGGACCTTAGGAATGGAGAGGACAAACCGCTTTGTTGACAATAACATTAGCCGTAGTGAAAAGTATGCCAATGATTCGCTTCTTCTGTGTATTGTTCTTCTGTGTATTGTTAGTAATCTACTTGTGTAGGGTAGGCAGGGAAAGGGGGAAAGGGTTGATACCATTTGTTGGAAGCCGGCCTGGATTGCGTTCGTGATGTCAAATTGCGTGATAGATTGCAAGAACGCTCCACTTCAGAGTCTAGTTATGTGTTTCGTGTTGTGTTAGCATAATATCATATCATAAAATATCTCAGAATATGCAAGCATTGGCCTAAATTTGTGAGATTTTCGATGGCTGCCCAGAGTTGTCGAGTCCTAGAGCGTTAAGCTGGTCAAGGAAACTGTCGAGAATATTCGTGTCGCTGTCGAACTCGCTGCCAGCAAACATTCGATTTGTGATCTTGGTAAGGTCGTCTTGCACAGCCCAGAAATACTTTTCTAGACACGGACTTCTCCGTAGTTCGTATTTCTATATTCAAAATTTTATACTACTTTAGAGGGGCTGAACAATTCCATTTATAGAATTAGGCGTCCTAGAGCGGAGATCCTGGGGTGCCAAGTATTATGTAGACCCTAGACATAAGCCGCTAACTGGAGACATTACAGCCTCTTGTGGAGTACTACCCCGGAGTTCCGAGTATTTCCCCTCCAGCGCTATTACATCCACGTCGGGATACCTTCATGATTAGCTAACATTATGAACGTTGTTCGTATTGCGCGCTACTCGGGAGTTCCGAGCTATGTATATTTAAGCTATATTTAGTAGTCATGCCAGTAGTCACTAAGACATTGGCAATGGAGACGGTCGGGAGCGGTGCGCCAAGTATCCAACGGAGGAAAATCTCACCCCTTTCCTGGCCATCCAATGTACAATTTCGAAGATCGACAGAGTGAGCTGAAGCAGACTGAGACAAATTTTTTCTTCATCAGGCGTACTCTTTACAACAACATAAGTCACATCGGCTATCTACCTAGGTATATAAACTACTTGGGGCCTTCTTTCTATCCTTTATTATCACATCACCACAATCTACTTTGATCCAAGGACCACCGATTCCAAACACTACAACATCAATTCATCCTTTTGATACATTTTATCTTAACAATCCGTCAACATGAAGACTTCTTTCGCTACGATTGCTCTCTCTCTTGCTGGTGCCGCCTTCGCCGCCCCTGCCACTGAGTCCAAAGCCCACCCCTACAGCATCGGCGACCTTTCCCTCAAGCACACTATTGAGGGCGACACATTGGACTTGACATTCTACCTTACCTCCAGGAGCCCCGCGGGTGAGGCCCTTGAGACCACCAGGTGCCACACTGCTTGGTTAGTTACTACCATTCTTAAGAGCCCTTACCAGACCAAAATATCACGAGACTAATCCAACTAATCAGGAATAACGGCAAACTTCCTGTCGGCCCCAAGAGCCCTGAGCCTTGCGCTGACCCTGCCTACTCCTTCTTTTTCACCACAGGTGCTTACAACCTCGAGAAGTATGAAGTCGCCGTTGAGGGTCCTGCTGGAACAGCCGTGACCTTCATTGAGTCTGGTAACAAGTACCAGTGTGGCCCTTACACGGGCACTGTTGGTAATGTTGATACCGAGTGCAAGACTATCAACGGTGGTGAATTCTACCTCCACCAGTAGTTGGTCTAGACGGTACATCCCAGAATCAGGGTTGTTGCATTTTGCGACGCCCTTGATACGGCTTTTAGGGGGATGGGCCTAGCTGATAGGACATCATCATTGGTTACATTGTATTTAGATCCCGCTCCTTTGATCTTTATAGAATAGAATACATTCAAATTTGCAGATTTCAAATGTACCATATCTTTTGTCCTCGCTTAAATGATCAAATATTGTCGAGGCGGCCTTTCTCCTTAAGACAGATTATGGACGACGAAATGTACCATAAGGGGCTTCGCTCCTATCAGCTATTACTGCGATTGCATAGGTAGGTACTATTCCCCAGGTCACCCGCATTATATAGCCGAGGACTAGCGCGCCGGTGCGCTAGGGCCCCAGCGTCGCACTCTCTGCCTATGTACCCGTTAGGAATTGATCACTTATCGTCCTTATAGTATAAATGGTTTTTCTTTTGTCTCTGATGTATACAAAAGAAGTCCGTATTACTTAACTGGCGAGTTTACTCCACAATTGGAGAGTATGCTTAAAAGGAAAAGAAAATAGGTGATAGATTATATATCTACGGTGACTATCGAGACAACCGACACGCATATATATAAATTTAGATTTAGGAATTGAAGGAAAAGTAATAAATCAAATGAGGATAAAAAGCAACCGAGACCACAAATAGCAAAAAGAAAGATCTAACAAACCATCCGAGTAGGCAACAGACCGTCAGGCAATACCTCTGTGCAACATGACCCCATGAATCCACTTCTTCTCCTATGATGCTACCCTATAACTTGATTGGCAACTGTTGAGATAGACTAATGGTGTTGACATTGATGTTAACCAAAGCGAGCCAGGGGGTTTAAAGGAGAATCTTACTTGGACAGAACCATGCTTCACTCGTGGGAGTCGGAGTTTTCTCACGCCTTCAAGCTATCGACCCATCCTTGCAAGTCCATGTTGAAAATGGAGACATCACCCCGTGGAACGCCCATCATTGTGGTCAAGCGATAGTTGATCAACCACTTTGTGGTGGTTCCCTCTGTCACTTTGACCAGCTTATCGAAATACCTAGCTTCGGCGAAGAACGACTTGTCACCCACATAATGACTCGTGGAGACATAGGTCGTAGCTTCAGCCGTGTCCTTGCCCGTGAGCCGTATAACTTGTGTGCTCAATCCGTGGAAGGTAGTAACGTGCCCAATGACATTCTGCAGCTTTTCAATAACAGTATCGATGCCATTCATGAGGCCAAGTGACCCCGTATAGTCCGCCGCGCAATCTTCCGTAAACGAATTTCGAAGTTCTTCGTAGGTGTTCGTATCGAATGCGATTGCAATGTTTGCAATTGCATTTCTGATGAGTTCATGGTCGGATGTAGTTGTCTCCATTGTGTTGGCGATTACTCGGGGTGAGGCTTTTGATACAGTGTGACTCGTCTGTTCTGGGATGGTTGTACGACTTGGACTTTCGCAGGTATAGAGGACGCGGAGAGAGATGGTACTGATTCTGATATGATGTGAATTCTAATATAAGCTGACACCAGAAAACCACTTGCTTCTTATACTTCCGAGGATTGCGAATTGTAAGTGAAATTTGTAAGACATATAATCGAGTTGTTGCCTCTGACCAATTGATGATAAATGTGCGCAAAATAGAGCACCAAAGACTCCCTCCTTGACCATCCAATATCATACATAGTTGTTGCAGCTGAAAATCTACAAGTAGAATGTACCACCTGAACCGGGACTCCGAGCTCGATTGCCCTACAATATACCCTAACGGTCCACGGATCGGTCCGGACGCAGATTAGTAATCATTGTCGATCCTTACCGAATCCATCCTTGATCTTGCCCGGATAAGGCAAGAAGACAACGAGTGATTGCAAATCAAGGATTTAAGTTGACGTGAACATGAAAATCTTTTTGTTCTTGGGGGTCAGAACAGGATATCGTATATAAGGCCTCATCTACTTCTTTGCGATAGTATTAGTTCACAATCAAGAAATTCATTGGAACCTGGTTGACTCCTACCCTTTATCAGCGTTAAAGTACACACATTGAAGTGCAAAACTTAAAATGGCCTCCCCATTCTACAATTACACTATCGCCACTCTGACCAAGGGCCTCAATACCCTATCTACCCTCCTAAAAAAGGCCGAAGAATACACAAAAGAAAAAAACATCCCGCTCGATGAACTTCTCAATGCTCGCCTTGTCGAGGATATGAAGCCTCTCTCCTTCCAAATTGTGACCGCAACAAACATCGTTTCCAAAGCCCTCGCTCGTGCAGCCTTTGTCGAACCACCGCCACAGCAAGAGCCCGAGAATACCTACGAAGATCTTTACAGGCGCCTTGATAGCGCACTTGCGGAGCTTGAAAATGTCGATCCAGCAAAAATCGCTATCAAGGAAGGGCAAACTTTCAAGGCTCCGATTGGACCGAATGTGGTCGATTTCACGCTAGAGGATTATTCAGTGCGATTTTTGATCCCGAATTTCTACTTTCATGTGGTGACGACGTATGATATCTTGAGGGCGAAAGGTGTGCAGATAGGGAAGTTGGATTATCTGACGGAATTCATGGCCTAATCAAATCGATTTATCTGCATGTGAATTAGAACAAGCTAGGCACACTGCCCTAGGTACACTGGGGTCGAGAACAAATGTCCCTTACTAGCGTTTTGACTTTAATTAAGTACTTGGATACTATGTACTTAGGAAAATCATTTGCCTATTATACTCTAATCGTGGTTTGAGGAAGAGAATGCGGTCTTCGACCAATACGATTACGGCGCTTGTCATCGTGCTACCTAGGTAGGTATGCATGTTATGCATGCTATGCACATGCATTAGGAGCAACATACGAAGTATGTCAGGATAAATGCATTTGATTTGTCATAGCAGGCTTGAATATTCACCCGAATCTCCTAGTCGAGGCCAGTTGGTCATATTGGGTAGCGTTGGCCTCATTTGAGATCGGCGGGTTGTGATCGGCGGTCTCAACGTCGAGATCAATTCCACTGATAAAATTCAATTTTATGGACCACAGACCCTGTGGAATGTTCGATGACATAGTTCTTGGAATAGCCGGTTAATGGGGGAGAATAATTCGAATGGAGAAACTGGGTTATCCATGGATACGCGGGTAAGAGTGTACCTAGGTACCTAGGGAAGAGGGAAAAAGATGATTTCCATGGGTGTACCTGCCCAGGCGTTGCCAAGAAACTCAATCCTTCGCCAAGGGCCTTGGCAAAAACCGGCCTTCGTACGGGAAGTGGGTCTTCAGGGCTGTCTATTCCGTGCTCCGTACGGAGTACGAAGTATGTCCGTACTATGTACGGAGTATGTAACCTTGGAATACCCAGGTACGGCTAGTAGGTGGGGCTATCTATTAGAATGGAGCGCTCAATATTTTGCCCTGCGGGCGAGGACGGGTGCAGATCATGTTACATATTGGATATTATTTCCACGAAACCAAATGTGGATAAGGGCCAAATTCAACTTCATTTCTAGGAGATATTCTCGCCACCATCGCCATGTGGACCATTTACGTTATATGGATATAGGTTGCTTTGAAAATTCTGCCTGATCGACCCCAGCAGTTACTCCAAATCTATAACCGGCCCGAATCTCGTGGAAGCGCACGACATGAAGCATTTCCTGTTTTAGAGCGAATGTGATCTGCGGTCTTGGTAGGGCTCTAGATTGTCGATCAGAGTTGACCCTGAGACCTTGCCATCCTGCGACCCTGCATATATCCAGTTCTTCTGTGGCTCGGAGACATTACCATTGAGCGACAACATGTTCATCGAGGGAGACACAGGGAGCAAGCATGTGAAACTTGCTGTGTGCAGATCTACGGGATATATGTACTCTGAATATGCAGATAATCATGCTAAACCATTGGGAATGGCCATGTTAGAGTGGGCTTATCTTGATCAGGCCGGTGATATTACTGCATTCGGTAATAAGTAATTCGAAAATATTCCAGTAGAAAGTTTAATAACGAAAAGCTCAATTGAAACAGGGGTTCGATTGTGACATTCGGCCGCTGTGAAACTGCAGTGTCTATCAAAACGCTCGGTTCGGAGGACATCATGGCCCCGAGACCATAGGACAGGACATAGGGTCTCTATCTTTAGCCAATACCATCCCTTCCAACGGCACGATGTACAATCCGAGGGTTGAGCTGATCTCTCCGATCATGAACGGAGTTCCGTGGGTCAAGCATATGGGGATTGGGGTACCCGGATCTTTCTCTTCTCGGCCCTGAGCGAGTTTGCCGCCGTACTTTGTATGAAGGATTTCGGGACCCCAATGAGGTCTGTGATGAAATTTGCACGATGTGGGTGGATCGGGTGGATATTACTAGTGTATGGGTTGTGAAGGACTTGTCCTTCCTGTTAGGTCCTATATTAGGCTGATAGTGGATGGTACTAGGGTACGGAGCAGCATATAAGGTGTGAAGGAGTTCTCCTTTTTGGGTTGTATATCAGATTGAGTTGAGAATTTATTTACACTAGAGATACACAATGGCGGACTTATCAAGATCTTCGTATGTTTTATCACATTTATCCAATTTGTTCCTTGTTCTCCTTTTTGGGTTGTTCAATTGAAGTTTCTTCCGATTCTGATTATCGAACAGACTTATAGAACAGCTTCTACACCTCCGCAGTGAGGCATCACACCCAGACTCCTCCTACCGCCTCTCCGCTCTTTTATCCACACAAACTGGCCCTTGGCCCATCCGTCACTTAATTCCAACATATCAGGACATCTACAAGTCCATTCCCGAATCCCACAAGACTAATAACAATGAATCAACTGCTCGCCTTCGTGCACAAGTCAAAGCAGCCACCCCCAACGTTGCGGAATTAATAGGGACAGACTCCCGGGCCGGTCTCATCGATGCTAATACTGGACGGCATCTGACACATATTGCCATCCGTCAGTTCTTGGAGAGTTTCCAGATTCCCGTGGGACTGTCCCGCCATGGAAAGCCTCGCATCGCTGTCATCCTGCCTAACGGCCCTCTTATGGCAGTTGCTGTGCTTGCTTTCGTCAACAGATACACCATTGTGCCTATGACAACGAACACGGTGCCAGAGCAGCTGCAGACAGATATAGAAAACTCGCAAGCTGATGCTGTTGTCGCGCTGGACGCTGACATCAGCAAGTTGCAGCTAAACAATGGTAGCCGGCCAGTGTTTGGTATTGAGGAACTGGAAGATATGACTTTCCAGGTGGTCTCTGCACACAATGCTTCCAGTGCATACGACCATCCCCCCAATTCTGGGGACGATATTGCAATTATCCTGTTTACCAGTGGTACCAGTGGTACTAAGAAGCTGGTTCCCATCACAACTTACAACCTCATCTCTGGTACCATCGCTACCATGGAGTCGGTTGAACTGTCCGAGACAGATACATGTCTTAATATGATGCCGCTGAACCATGTGTATGTTCCCTGCCAAATTATATCATAGAAAAACAACTAACAGCATCAGTGGTGGTATCATGCGCAGCATCTTCTCCCCCATCCTGGCCGGCGGTGCCACAATATGTTGCCCCTCGTTTGACCCCAGCATGTTCTGGGATGCAGTGCAGAGCCCTCACATGACACCAACTTGGTACTATGCCACACCCACGATGCACCAAATGATTCTTGCCGAAGCCGAACACCGCCCGGATGCTGTTGAGCAAAGCGTGATCAAGTTTATCTGCAATGCTGGTGGTGGTCTTCCTCCAACTCTTGCAGTACAGCTGCATGATGCTTTCCACTGCGTCGTGCTCCCTAGTTACGGCATGACTGAATGTATGCCCATTGCCGCGCCGCCAAGGGACTATAAGCTTGATCGCCCTGGAACATCGGGAAAGATCGTTGGTCCCGAGGTTGCAATTCTAACCGAGAGTGGCGAGCCTGTCTCGCAAAATGGGATGCTCGGACATATCTGCATTCGTGGATCACCCGCTTTCGAGGGATACCTAACCGCCGAGGGCAAGATCGATACCAACGCATTCAACGAATCTGGCTGGTTTGATACTGGTGATCTTGGACACCTCGACGATGATAACTACCTGTACATCACTGGTCGCAGCAAGGAGGTCATCAACCGCGGTGGAGAGATTATTTCACCAGTCGAGGTGGAAAACGCCGTGCTGACCACTGCCAAGGATCCCGAGTCTCTGCTGTATGGCCGCGTCACTGAGACATTGGCCTTTTCTGTCCCAGACGAGGTCCTACAGGAAGTCGTCGGTGTGGTTATAGTCACACCTCCGGGAGCCACTAGGCCAGATCTTCGCCAGATACACGAAGCTCTGCAGCCTATTCTCCACCAGCCCAAGTGGCCCGCTCTGGTTGTATACATGGACGGTGTGCCGAAGGCAAACAACAAGATCCAGCGCATCAAGCTCGCAGAGCGGTTGTCCTTGGAGACCTTGACCACGACCACACCCCTGGCAAACCGCCACTACCAAGCTGTCTGCCCGCCCACTGGTGCTCCGCTCAGTGCATCGATCCAGAAGAAAGCGTGTGTTATCGACGAGAAAATCATTCGTTCTGTTCTTACCGAGAAAGCAAATACGCCTGACGTGCACGTCCAAATAAATCCACGCGACGGTCTCGCGCAGGTTGTTTTGTTCGTCCAGAATCCTGATGCTGAACATGTGACGCCCGGCGAGCTCCACGACCATCTTGATGGCTACCTGGTACCTAGCCGTATCATTCCCCTCAAAGGTCCGATGCCTCTCGATTTCTATGGAAACCCCGACCAGGCTGCTATCAATGAGGCCATCCACGCCCGCAACTCAGATGGTGATATATCGCCCCCTCAGCGCCGCGTGCGTGAGATCTTCGCTGTCGCCTTGTCTTGTGCACCAGAGGAAGTATCCTCTGCTACAGACTTTTTCGCTGCTGGAGGTGATAGTCTTAGTGCTGGTCGCTTGGTTTCGCAACTTCGTCGAGAATTTGGTATTTTCCTGGCTGGTGACATTCTCTTCCACCACAGCACCGTGGGAGAGATAGAGCACAAGATCCTTGAAGCCATTGAAGTTAAAGCAGCCAAGGGCGACAACGGGGAAGTTGAATTGCCCGGTTGCGAGAAGACATACAGCAGCACGAACCCAATTGTCTTGGTTCTCCATCTGTTCCCGACTGTGTTCTTCTTCCCCATGAAGCGCGCCTTCCAGTGGATGATGTTTGCATATGTCGTGGCCGAGTGCTCAACTCGATTCCCCATTCGTGACAACCTCATCGCTCGTTTGATGCTGGTTGTCTTCGCCGTGATGGCTGCTCGGTTATGTTCACAAATTGTGTCTCCCATCTTTGCTATCACCTTCAAGTGGCTCGTCATCGGTCGCTACAAGGAGGGCATGTCCCCCATGTGGGGCCCGTACCACACTCGCTGGTGGTTGACACAGAAGGCATTGCAGGTGTGTGGAAAGGGCATCTTCAACAACTACAATTGGTCCCGCATTCTTTTCTATCGTTTGCTTGGCACGAAAATTGGAAAAAACGTTACCATGTCTGCATCCGCTAAGCTTGGTGAGTATGATCTGATTGAGATCGGGGATAATGTTGTTTTGGATACCTGCGTGTGTCGCCCCTTCGGCGTGGAGCGCAACACCTCTATGCTTTTGAAGCGCATTCGTATTGGCAAGGACTCGGCTATTGGCATCAAGTCTGTCGTCGCTCCTGGTGCGGATATCCCCGAGAATACCTGCATCGGTCCCAACTCGTCGAGCTGGGAACTCCGGGACGCCGATGAGTCTAACCGCCAATTGCTTACCTCTCAGATCCCTAAGCCTCACTGGCTTTGGATTGTCTTTATTGTTGAGCCAATCAAGTTGATTACATGGTTCGCTGCTCGTGTTACTTGGATGGGTGGTCTTATCCCTATGGTTCTTTCGTTCCCTGCTCCCGCGGCCGACATGTTCCGTTCTACCCTACAGTGGTACACCAGTGATAACCGGATTGCATTCCACATTGCCGCAAGAATCTGTCGTGCTGTTGGTGGCCCGATTGTGCTCTTCATTGCGGTCTTGATCATCAAGTTCTTCCTCGATTTCATCTGCGGCAAGCCCAAACCTGGTCCTGCCTCAAAACAGACCACTCGCCAAAAGATTCGGAGTGCTGTGCTTGCGGAGATTCTACCCGCCGGAGACATCCGCGAACTCACCCGCCTTACTGGTCGTCACTACGAATTTGTCTCGATGGCCGTCCGTGCCCTTGGTGGCAAGGTTGGCAAACATGTCTACTGGCCCAGTGTTGGTCCCGTCACTGTCGACTTTGACCTCATTGAGGTTGGTAATGATGTTGTTTTTGGCTCTCGCTCGACTCTGGTAACATCTGACGGCTACGGCCGTGACCGCATCGTGATTGGTGATGGCACTATGGTTGGTGATCGTGTTGTTGCTTTGCCCGGTGCTACCATCGGCCGTCAAGCCATGATCGGTTCCGGTGCTTTGCTCCGCCGTAACGGTGATTATCCCGCGAACACTGTCTGGACCGGTAGCAAGGGTGGTGAGGCTATTCAGTTCCCAAGTTCGACAACCACTTCCACTGCTCCAACCATCGTCGGAGATAGTAGCAGCAGTCCCAACAGTGGCAGCAGTGACGACGAGAAAACGCCAATCGAGAAATCCCCAATTGAGAAGCAACCCTATAAGGATGCAACCGTTACCGAGATCTCTGAGCAGGAGGTGGATACCTGCAAGCCTTTCGGTCGCGCCTTCTACCGCCACGAAGCCAGCTATTATGTCCTCCGCATGTGGCAAATCGTCATCTATTCTACCTTTGCAGTTATTGTCACTACTGTCTATTGGCTCCTCACCGTCTTGTTCTCCCTTTTCATTCTGCGCACTATCCTAAACTACAGTGATGCTGCTGGTTTCAAGCAAGGCGCCTGGCGCCCATTCGTCCTGTACGGCACTCTCGCCTCGATTTTATCTGTCATCACCTCGGCTCAAGTTTTCCTCGCCTTCGGCATCATTATCTGCATTAAATGGATGGTCGTCGGCCGCCGCAAGGAAGGCGAATACCACTGGGACAAGAGCAGCTACAACCAGCGCTGGCAATTCCTCCTTTCCTGCGAGACTCTGATCAAAGACTGCTATGATGGAGTTGGCCTTCTATCCATGATCTCCGGCTCTGCTTACATTTCCTGGTACTACCAGCTTTTGGGCGCGAAGATTGGGAAGGATTGTGCAATTCATGCCAACGGTGCTCCCAGTATTTTCTTCACCGAGCCTGACCTCCTCACGCTTGGCGACCGTGTTGCTGTTGACGATGCTAGTTTGGTTTGCCACTTGAACTCGCGTGGTGGCTTCGAGCTGCATACCTTGAACGTTGGGGACCGGAGTATCCTGCGCGCTGGATCGCGTCTGATGTCCGGTGCTTCTATGGGCCAAGACGCTTGTCTTTTGGAGCATACTCTAGTATTGTCGGGTGACCATGTTGAGGATGGAGATACGCTCCAGGGATGGCCTGCCGAAGGATTTGAAGGGAAGCGTGTTTAAAACCTTCCGATTGTTTTGCTTTTTTTTTTTGGCTCTTTTTGTCATTTTGATTTTTTGTGAAAAGTATATATACTAGAATTTATAGATCGAACTTCTCAAATTTTGATTGTTATATTGTTATACAGAAGATCAAGAGTCCCTTACACGACATTTCTATTCGTACGGTATGGTGTTGAAAAGGGGGATTAAATACGATTTCAGTTCTTCCTTTGTATATTGTAGTCCCAACTTAGATAATTATATCCCATTTTGGCTATTCTTAAACCCCCCTATTTGAGGGGCACCTTCCTAATTAGGTAGTTCTCCTGCCTTGATACCTAATTTTGTGAACTGCCTACAAATTTCTACACCGCCCCGTCATGCAGCAAGCAATATAGTAGGTACCTACACTTTGTATGTAAACCACTAATAAAGCAACTCTAATCACGTTTGATATCTCGCCCTATGTCTCTACCGTTGTATCAACTACATACATGTATGTTGTCACCAACTGATGCATCCCCTCTTTCCTTAACCTTTTTTTTTACTAACTCCTTTATCGCCACAATGGCTTCTCTAAAACTGGGATTTCTACTCCGTACCCCCTAACTCAGTATCTAAGATCGTCGCCGAATCCACACTCCACCTTCCTCCCCCCCACTCCCCCACTCCCCCACTCCCACCCCTTGGATGTTTTAAACGAGGCAGGCCCCGAAATCGGCCCCGGGGCCATGACGGTCGAGGCGTGAGCATAGAAAACCAGTATAATAAACTTGCACTAGATTAGTGCATGAACCTGGCAGAATGAGAAAATTTTCACAACAAAACAAAGCCTTTGTTTAAGGCTCTTTTTCTACGCAGCCAAAACTCAATACAGCGGATAGCCTGTAGGGCAGAAAATATAAAGTGGCAGAATACATAGCCGGTCCTTGCCAAGACCGGCATGTGGCAGAATTTTCGGTCCGACTCCGATCAAAAAGGCGGTACTGAAAAATATCAGACTTGGAGTCCCGGTCGGGGACCCCGGGGGGTACGATTATCTAAGGGGTATGTCCATTTTGTCCATTAGGTACCTAGGTACGGAGTACCCTATGTAGGTATCCATGGATATCAATCTTGGAGCACGCTATAACCTCCTTCCAAGGTTGGAATTCTTAACAAGTTTGCCACAGCTCCAAAGGTCCTCTCTGATGTCATAATGTGGGCTTTCTTCACGTGCTATTGACAGCTCGCGATTTCCGTCATAGATTTAGTATCGAATTTGTTATAGACCATTAGGGCTGTTCCCGATATCGGATTTTACCGATAATTCCGATACAAACCTGTACCGATATTATCGGCCGTTAATTATCGGTATAGGTTTTTAGTAGCCGATAAAAAAACCGATAACTTTTAGAAGATATTAGCAGTAGCCGATAATTTATCAGTTTTTTTATCGGCTACTAAAAACCTGCGCCGATAATATCGGTAGACCTGTAAGCTAGCCTAATTAGGCTTGTTTATAAGTTATAACTAGTTATTGCATGCATACATGTATATATATATATATATATATGTCATCCATGTATGTATTGCCTCTTTTGAATAGTCCAACGATCTTAAATTCTTAATCCTACTCTGCCCCTAGTTACTGCAATAACTAACTATAGCTAATCAATCAATGAATTCATTCAACGAACTAACCAAACTAAGCAATAAATTCACTAGTTAACTAAACAATATCTTTCATCAACATCAACATCCTCATAGTATCTGCCCCTAAACTATGCCTTCGAACTCCCAAAAGATCTCTCCCTCCACTAAATAATCTCTCAACTGATACCTCTGAAGCTGGGATCGCAAGAAATTCCCTTGCAGCCTCTGCCATTTGAGGGTATTCACCCTTATAGGTACGCCACCAATTGCAGAGCTAGTCTGGATCCTCTGCGCCTGTGATAGTAACCCGAGGACTATCAAAGTACTGATCAATATCAGGAACAAATTGATATTCCTAAGGCTGTAGCTTTTTCAGCATCCATAACCGCATTGTTTTGCGATTGAGAGAATCTTCCTAAGTCAAGCCTAGAATTGACCGTAGATTCGAGTCTAGATTTATCTGTAAAAGCGAGGATGGAATTGATTGTGGAAGTGGTGGATATCTCTTATGGAGCATCCGACGAGTCTCCCGTATAATCAATTGGACAGCCTCTTGATCTACCATCTCATGAAGTATAAGATCACATTTGAGCTAAGGATCAAGCATTAATGCCGTATAATAAGCTTTAGAGTTATCTATGAAGTCATAGTACTTTTGGTACTTCTTCATGCCTGCCCTTATTGAATTGGCAATATCATCATTATATCCCACTAAGGCATCATCCCGTAAAAGATTATAAAGCTTATGGTAAATTGGGACAGTGAGGCTGATCTGTGGTCTTGATATAGATACCAAGTGCGTCAAGTCATTAATGGTTTTGAGAGCTTTATGAATCTAACTAAGTCGTTCCTATTCTGCATTGGTAAAGGGAGGAATTTCACCCTATACAGCACAGAATCGATTGATCTGAGCTCGAGCTTGTATCCCAATATTAAGCATTCGAAAGGTAGAATTCCACCGTGTTTCTACATCGTACTCAATGAATTCATCATCGAGCTTCATCTCATCACAGATTGACTTCCAGTCTTACCTCCGTTAAGAAGTACGAGAAATCCAAATAGCAAGAATCCGGAGTTTAGCTAATACTGATTGAGATAAGATAGATAGAGAGCTTAATGATAAGGTCGATTAGGGATTCCTAGATTTTAGATTATCACAGATCGAATTGGCCTCTGAAATACTTCCAGCTTTTAAGGAACGAAGAATATCTTTCACAATGAGGTTCAAGATATAAGCTAGACAGCGAATATAGCTATTAGGTCCAGAAAATCGAATTAGTTGTAAAGAATTCTGATTCTATTCCAAAAGATACTATAACTCAGAAACTATCTCTTGAATATTTAAGGCATTATCCCCAGTAATTGTAGTCAACTTTGACGTGAGATCCAACTCCACTAAGGCCTTGTGAACTACAGTAGCAATAATTTCCCCTATATACGGTCCAAAGATTTCACAGAACTCTAGAGTTTCTTTACAATAGTGAAAATCCTCTGTAAGCCAGTGACCAATAATACCAAGGATAGGATAGTGATTCTGACTTGTCTATATATCAAGAGATAATGCAATTGTTTTGCATATAGTAGCTAAGTCCTCCTTTAACAATAATCGTTGGGTTTTAAATTGCTCTTATAATCGTCGACTCACAGTTGATCGAGATATGAATGGTAAAGTAATTCCTAGAATATCTTCAAAGATTTGCTGAAAAGCCTGAGATTCAATGACTAGAAAAGCTTGCTTGTCTTGAATAATCTATCGAAGTATATTCCGTTCAAGATGCTCTTGGATTGAGAGATTCCCTTGTTTTTTGAAGACTTAGCGGATATCTTTTTGCTTTGAAGTTGAACTTTGAGGTGGAAGAACTGAGTGTTTTCTCTCAAGATAACGCTGCATATTCGAGGTTGATGACTGCCTTTGTGATTCCGAGGTTTTCCAACTACACTGTAGACCAGTTTTCTCATCGATAACTGTACATTGGATATCTATGTCGACAGTCCTTGGTTTCCCTGTACGGAGGACTTTCCACTCACAGTATACCTCAGTTGTAGAGAAGTAATCCCAAATCCAATCGGTAGTCGGTGCTAGGCGAGGTTTCTTGATCTTCCGGGTAAAGGTTTGTGAGGCAGATTCATAAGGTGAAATCTCTGAGAAGGCTAGATATTCTTGATCGGTAGAGGGAGAATTGAAGTGCTATGGCGACTGTGAAGAAAATTGAGATATATCAGATTCAGTGATTTGGTCTGATGGTAGAACTCCTTCAGGGGAATCAGGGCCACCATTGAGCAATTCATAGTCAACTCGTGCCTGCCTTCGTGTAGTCATTTGCAGGTCCTCATTGCCATTGTATGCCATGACGAAGATAGTAATCAGGATGCTTGGGAAATTGGAAGTTGGTAGTAGGAGGGGTGGGGTGGTGTGTGGTTGGAACTTGGAAGGCAGCAGGATTTTAAGAAAAATTTTCAAGGTAGTACTATTAATTATACAAGTAATACCTGCATACTACCGATAACATCAGCTGAAATCCGATATTATCGGCCGTTAGTTATCGGTAGACAATTTTGTGAGCCGATACGATACCCGATATGGAGAAATTCTGCCGATATCGTATCGGGAACACCCCTATAGACCATGCAACTAGGTCTGTTGGCTTTCCAGCAGGCTGTGAGGGGGCTGTGATGGCCAGAAGCCATGATGGATGACGCTAGGCGCGTATCTATATTCAAAACCAAATATCATTAAGTTGAGATTAAATCCAGACGGGCAGGTGTACCAGGTTAGAGATTTGATAGATGTGCCTTATTCATGTTTGCTTTTCCAAAGTTTAGTGCTAGTAAAAGTACTCTGAGGGAGCTTAAACTTCATTCAGCATAAGCATATACGGAGTACATGCTTTATGCCCCGAGCTAGAATAGACATCACATCGGGCCTTCTCTGCTAGACCTAAACCTTTACCGCCGAGACTCTCTTTGTCATTTCATTGACATCATCCATGGTCCTTGGAACTTTAGGCGTTTTATATCCCTCAAGGTAAGGGATACGATCTTCTTCTGTCTGATAGTAAGCATCGATATACCACAGTGGTGCCAATATAGCAAGCAGAGATTGCGGAACATACCAAATAGAGCCTTAACCCAAGACTTTGGCGCGGCACCTGCGGCCTCATCCCATAAAGTCACTAAATAAAGAGCCGTTGTACCAGGGTTGCCCATGACCTGCATAGCGGAGGCATTGAAGCTGGGATTAACCCTTTTGGCCTCGGCCGCGCGTGCCGCGCAAGCCTTACCCGCCGTCTCGACGGTGATATATTGGTTCACCTCAGAACCGAGAGTATCATAAAGATTGAGGTTCTCAGCGACCGTCGCCCAGATGTTCGGATCGAAGTGCACATTGTCGCCAAAGTAGATGTCATTGCGCGACAATGACCCGTCGAACTCAATCTCGTCGTGTCTTGCCAAATCAAAGAGGTTGAAGGTCGATTGGTTCCCCCGTGGTTGAGAGATTGAAGTTCAGCGCCAGCTCAAAAAACCCGTCCATAGATGTGGGTTCGTAGTTATAGGCGCCAGCTATGGCGGATCGGAACGCAGGTAGATCGATGTCTTTTCCTGAGCGATGGAGCCAGCCGTGGTTGGCCAAGGCATTCAGACCAGGGCATGGAGATCGACTGTCGCCTGGCAGTGGTGGCCGGAACTCATGGGCTTTATGCTCCCAGCCGTGCGAGCTGACTATAAGGCTGGAAAGAACTGCATTGAGAAAGCTTAACTTCATGACTTGTTGGACTGATAGTGGTATGGTAGATTCGTGGATGAGTTTGTGAAACTGGTATGCTGGTGTCTCTAGTTCGGCAGGTATGGGCCCTTATATATCTGGACATTGTAGGACTGTAGACCGGCCCATGGTCAACGAGCGTATCCAGGACTAAGGTCAATCACATAGGTGCGTATTCTATACGCGATAGATGTAGAGTGTCGAGTCGGAATATCCACATTAAGCTTTGTGGGTAGTTAGCATGGGGTCGTGGTCTGGGACGTCCTCTGGGCTTGAGATCATTCTTCCAAGATTCTCCAGGCTGCCATAAGCCTGCGGCGCAGCTCAAGCTCACGGGGCCTGTCATCTCTTCAATCCATCCACTTCAAAACAACAGATGACCCATATATTAGAATCTATAGCCCTATCAAATCCATCACTGGAAAGGTATGTTTTCACTAACTATGCTTAGACACTTAGAGGACTGTAGGAAAACTGCTCGGGGTCCGGAGTACTCCGGAGTGAGAAGAAATTCCATAAAAGTGAATTACTGGTGACCCTTCTTTCTTTATCTCGAACCCGCACCACTGAACACATTGCTGGGATTATCCGGACGATCGTCGCTTTACAGATCGCGCGATTGATAAGGCGGCCGGTCGGGTTTGCAGAATACGCTTGCTGCTAGTAAGGGGTAGATGCCTTTGGGACACGTTTTCCAACTGTACCATAATTTGCCAAAAGAGCGAATAATCCGGATAAATCTTGTGTCTATTGGTATGTATTCTTACTCCATAATAGTATTTGTCAAGCTGACAAGTTTAAGCGAATACGCACTTGCATGAAGCCGTCACGCGTATTCTCTTGGCATTTAACGCGGGAAATTGAATACTCATTCAACAAAAGAATTATTTATGTGAACCAACCGTAAGCACTGGGGAGTGAAAGTGGATTGACTCGGGGCATTGGAAGACCTTTGGCATGTTCTACATATGGAATACTTGTAGCGCGGTGTCCCTGCGGTAAAGTAGGAAACATTTGGTCCTCGATTTGAATGCCAAGCATCCACCCGTGGACACCCTAAGGGGCGCAGCACTTGCTTATAAATAACATAATCTTCACCTGGGTACGGAGTACAAGGCTGAAGTTCACAGCCTCAATTCCCGTACTCCCAACCATTCATATCACTGATGTCTATTGCTGACGGTGGACGGAGTACTTTCCAAGTAGAACAGAGCCCTTTAGTAGTAGACCATGGAACAAAGAATTTCTTCCCCGCTACAGAAACTGCCATATAGTTGGTGATCGCCCAAGACTTTAGTTTCTAGCACAATAAAAATAAGTTAAGACAGTATTTGGAATTATCAGGGACCTCCACAGCTAGAATTCCAAGGCACTGGGAAGTAAGTTAAGTGATAAGATTGACAATTCTAGAAGCAAGCCTCAATATACTCCTCCATATAAGGGCCTGCTGAAATTCCATTATTCCAATTTCTCTCACTTACATTTTGATTCTCACTCATGGATAAATCACACCAAAACGATAGTTGTACGAATATGAAGACGCGCAGGTCACATAGAAAGTCGCGATATGGTTGCGAGAAATGCAAGGCACGCAGAATCAAGGTATGCATGGCATATGGGAAAAGGATATGGTGATACTTATTTATTATCGACTTATAGTGCGACGAACTCGAGCCAAAGTGCTCAAGATGCAATAAGATGAATTTGATGTGCCAATACCCAAGAAGAACCGACATTCCATCACCTGACCTCAAATTGAAGCAAGCAGAGCTCTTCCTACGATATGAAATTTCACACATCAACTATGAAGCAAATAGCTCTGCAAGTTCACGTTGCTCGTCGGCGGTTGTCGGAAGTCCAATGTCATCACCAGGAGTTCCTTCCTCGCAATCAGCACACAACCTGTTCAGTGACGATAGCCACCCCAACTCGCTCTTGCAGTCACAAACTTCACAGATTCTTACGGCCACAGAATCTACGCTGCTCAATCACTATCTCGAGCACACTTGCCAAGATATGACCGTTGACGACGACGACCAATACACTTTGCAGGTCGGAATTCCGAACCTAGCTTTCCAGAACAAGCTCCTCATGAAATCTGTCCTCGCATTCTCGGCAGTATGTAAATGCTGCGATATCATCAACCAGCCGTTGTTATCAGACGGAGACCGTGGACGAGTTGTGATGCTTCTATCTATCGCAGATCAATATCACATGGAATCACTGCGGGAGATACAAGCCACACTCGCTGAGACCGATCAATACGACCACATTCTTGCAAATGCGGCAATAATGGGAATGTATGGATCAAGCAGCCACTGTATCAGAATCTGGCTAGCGGAAACAGCCTCCGACGACCTAGAGCGGGGCCGGTTTACGCCAAAAGGCTGTCAATGGATTAGTCTCTTCCGCGCCGTGCGCGTGGCCTATACGGGATTACTCAACGACAGATTTAAAGCAGAGGATGTCGTTCAACTTGTTCCGGCCACATCACCTATTCACCCTGTGGCAGGTTGTGATTTTCAGATCCATTGCGAATGCAAGGTGAAATCTTGGGGTGAGCAGCCCAAGGGCACCCGGGATCATTCTTTGTATCCTATTCTAGCTGATACGGTGGTATCCGCACTGAAGGGGTTACGAAAAAGGGCCGAAGAAATCACCAGAAACGGGATGGGTGACTATGAAGACCGGGATATACCAGGTATCCATAACGACTCCGATGTTCAAGCATGTTTGGCTGCGTTAGAACTATTTGAGAACATTGCATCCAAAGCCTTTCCTGATACGAAATTGATGTCAAACACGCCAGGGCATTCCCGCCTCGCTTCTGAAATCGATATTGGTACTGTCGGACAAGTCTCCAAAGTTTCGCCTTGGATGCGGAGATACACAGCCAGAATAACTTCAATGATCCCATCGAAGCTTCCCCGAAGGTTTATTATGGCATTCGTTCACAAAGCTCCTACCAAATACCTGTACTTGGTTGAAGACATGATGGGTCTCATGCAAAGCGGAGCACCCCGTGGACACGGAATAACTAGGTGCCCCCTGAATGCCATAAATTCGGAGCCTAGTCTAGCACATCAGCTAGCTGTGGATATATTTGCCCATTGGCTTGTTCTGGTTATGTTACTAGACAAGGTGTGGTGGATTGGTGGCCTTGGAGCCTGGGAACTTGGGCAAATTATCTCCCTTAGGAAAGATACACGATGGTGTATGTCTCTGTGGAAGACAGATGATGATTGGTGGCCGGAAAGTATGTTTGAAATCAGTCGACAGTTCAACAAACACCGTGCGAAGGATGGAGTATGATTCAAGAGACCAGAAGATCAACCGCGCGAAGAAAGGTTATTGACCAGCGTTTTTGGCGTGTATTCACACACGGCACCTCTCAATACGCCCAAAAGGGAAGAGCAACATGCCAAATCAAATCATCTCTGACTTTGTTTGCCGGGTTGAGTTACCTTGGAGTCGACATAATTGGCTTTGAATTTTCGGGGATGTTGTTGTTCAAAACATGCCAATGTTCTAATTTTATCTTCTTGGCTAGAGGGTTTATCACATCTTGAAAGAGACCGACGTCGAGTCTTCGATATAACTGTGTGGTTTGGATCGAGATTCTTTGATCTTCGAGGGGTGCCGGCTTTTGTTGGTTATTCTCTATTCAAAGCCGGTGCTTTCAGCTGGAAATAACCTCAATTAACGCCGTTTAATGAAATACGACGTGGAGACAAAGGCATCTAATTTTACCCTCCTTCATATGCTTTTTCCGAGCGAGTCCTTGTCAGCAATCTCATCATCCATGGATGTTATCGAGGTAGCCCGGGAAGGGAAAGCAAGAACTAATACCCACATTGCCCTTTGAACCTTTTATTGGTCTCACTATATTGTTACATTCGGTTACGTTTTCTGCTAAAAATAAGATCCATTCTTTGACATTATACCTCGGCGTTCTAGATTCGAGGGCGACTTTATCTTGATGTGCTTTCATGGAGCTTGTACGGAAACTGTCTTCTGATCTGGCTACAAGACGATGTTCTCTACGACCAACTCCTGCAACATCTACTCACAATCTCAAACCAAGTCAATCTACCTCCTTACCTCTTACTGTGTTTTTTTTTTCCCTAGGAATCTTAGTTTATCACAATCCAACCTAAATTGATTGGAGAGGTCGACATAATTAGACTGTTGCTTTGGGGATTTTTATTTCTTTGTTCTGACTATTTTTATCTACAAACTCAAACTTCGGATTGTCCGAGTATTCCCAGCAAATCCTCAATTCCCAAGGGCTTTCCATGACCCCCAAATAAACCCAAAAAGACCCGGATGAGGTCGCTATGAAATAAACTATGAAGCTATTCAAGTTAAACATGTCGCAAGAAGCTGAATTGTTGACCAGAGAAAGTATTAGTCACATCCTGAACCCGCCTTGGCTTGCACGAACTCTTCGGTGAATGTGACTCGAATTAGGAAGTCTTTGATCCGCCCGGGGTTCAAGATAGCTAGCGCCTCGCATGGAAATGGTGGCTTGCGCCTTTCTTCCATTCCAAGATTCGGGATTGGGCGCCAACTGAAATAATAACTCGGTACCAAGTCCTCTCATCTTATCCTCTTTGGTGTCTCATCAAAGAAATGTCCCAAAATAATGGGGCAACAGCCAATATCATGCCTTTTTATACAGCTATAAATAAGGGGATGCCATTCGTATCTAGCAGTTATAACATCTCAGATCTCTCAATCTTGAGTCTGTCAATCATCGTTTATTGTTCTTTGCTTCGCTCAACATGCCTGAGCCCGTGTGGAATAATACTCACCCACCTCACATTCAGGGTGGTGTTAGATTAATACGACGCCCCACCCCTAAGGTTCATCTACTGAGTTCCTACACCGACGAAGTTTGTGGACTGATAAGCCCAAAGGCCAAGGATGTCTTTAAACTTCCAGTGCTCAGCCCAAATGGTCACCCCGAGCCATTCTACAAGGTTGCCATCTCAAATCGCGTGCACGGGGAACTGGAAAAGACTTATATGATCAAGGATGATCCGGTGCACGAGAAACGTCGCCATATGGTTTGGTTCGGCATTGACTTGACTGACTTTGGAGCAATCGACACCCCAGAGAGATTTTTCCAGTTGCTAGAAACGGCACTTGCATCTGAGAAAGTTGTCGTACAGGATATCTTACCGCTAGAAGGACCTCCTTTCCCTAACCGTGCAGTATGGATGTCGATGTATGGATATTTCGGGGATTGGTACAAGCCAGAAGAAAGAAAATGGGCACTCAGAGCTGGAAAAAGGCATACGCGCCTCCTTAGGAAGCTTTGGGAGCGAGGAGATATGCAACTTGTGAATGAGAGAGTCGATCTGGACATTGATGTGGCACTTTTACCGTGTCCTACAATCGTCACATGTCGGCATTTTTATCACAACCGTCGTAACTGGGCATCGGAGCGCTTTGTTTTTCCTGAACTTGTGAGGGAGAAATTCAAATTGACGGAGAAGGAAAAGGAGAAGGAAAAGCGTGTGCATGGTTGTGCACATGCTTAGCACCAAGTCGCGTTCTGTATTCCCATTTCATTATTTTTATTGTCTTGTCACTCACTGTTCTTTTTTTTGGTCACTTATTGGATCTCTCATTTGCGCTTTTCCTTGGGTATAGAAATACGTGACGTGATTACTTGATAGGTATCTGGATTCTGTCATTTCATTCGTACCTCGGCTTCATACAATGCTGTTACAAGTTGTTACAATTGCTTCAGCCTACGAAGACGTATAGGTGCCCGGGTTCAAAACGCCCCTGTAGGGGGATTTGATGCCTGAATTCCAGAATTAGTACCACTTTATACACCGCCCTAATACAGTGTACTGTAAATTGTTAATACATCAACCTACCTAGATGAAGCTTTTGGACCGCATACAAATCAGGTACCTCCGTTATTTTTGGTGATTTGCAAGTCCAAAGGGTTCATTTTTTGGACTTGCAAACGCCAGCAGAATCACCTGGGCAGGGTACTTTGATTACTAAGGCATATGTAATAGTAATTCAGGTATTTTAATTTTTCTGCCATTCTAAATTAAGGCATTCAGGCATCAAGTCCCTGTCAACATAATACGAGTCTCCCTAGGCCCTAAACAGGAACCTTGGTTTTTGTTATGGTCTAGTGGTAAAACACTGTCTATTGTGTTCGACAATCCCATACAGGGGGGGGGGGGGGGGGGGGGTTGGACCCGGGCACCTATACGTCTTCGTACTTCAGCCACACTATCTCAACACGGTCGGCATTTCATATTCTACATGTCCAGGACCGGCATATATCTTCTTTCAACTGAGATAAAACCCCATCTCAGAACCAATTATTAAAAATAAACCTATTTAGCAACTAGGTTTATAGAAGTGGTTAGCAGATGAAACAAACAAGTTGCAGCACCTCAAGTTTTAGACTGCATTGCTTTAGTCTCACAACGACCCTATACAATGGGCTTTGATTTGTCTCAATATGAATCTGGATTTAGGGATAATTTACTATCTTCAATGGATCAGTGGCTCCTACAATCAGACAAGTAGGGCTAGGAAAACTCAATAGAAACCCAGATTATTGAACATTGCCACAGCGCACTTAATACAAGTATGACCGCTATTTGCGCCATGGCGAGAGGACTTTTGGCACCTAATTCAGCAAGAGCCACCAAGGTGAGACCCAATGATTTATCTTATTCAAACCGAAAACCGGGTTCTTTGACACAATAGCCGTTGATTCTCCTTTATTGAGACATCCAAATAGATACATGCAAATAGATACCGTGAGCTGTACAGGGACAAAGGAAACAACTAGCTCATCCTTCAAGATTGTTGTAAGAGAGGAAAGACAGCCAACAGGGTATCCATTCGAACCCGATGTTTAATATAGTCGCAGACTGGAACATGAAGTTTTGTCGTCCCAGGAATGGACATTGACTCTGTTCCCATGAGGTATACAATGCCTTGTTGGTAGATGAAACTAGACACGCTGAAACGATGGGTTCAGAGTGCGAAAGGCTATCATATATATTTCATGAGTTCCATCACTCATCTGAGATTATTTTCCCATACTCTCTTCGTTCTTTTCATCTCACTCAACATGGATGGTCTTTCTATTGCTGCTGCGGCCCTTGGCTTTGCAACCGCGGTGTTACACGTGTTCAGCCTTTTTGATGGTTATAGGCAACTAGCTGTCACCAAAGAGCTAGGTTATCTTCTTGCCAAGGTGGATACACTAAGGGCCACCCTTGCGTGGACCACGACCTCTGTTGAAAACACCTTGAAACATGCGAGCCCCTCATCCGAAGCGGACTTTCAACATAAGGCTTTCTGCGAGGACCTTCAAAAAAGGCTGGTCCACTTCAAGAAGACGGCAAAGATCATCAACCATGAGGTTCACAGGATCTGTGGCAAAACAGGCTCCAAGTTATCTAAGAATTATGATGGTGTGCTAAAACTTCGGCGGGTACGGTCTAGCAAAAAGCTGTTGCAGGGCTTGCAAGAGCGGTTAGTGTTTCATGAATCCTCCATCAAACTTTTGACCGATAGCATGAATACGTGAGCTTTTCCCGTGATTCAAATTTCAAAACATTTAGCTAACCCTTTATACTTAGGTACGCGCAACAAGCTCTTCTACAGAGCATCGACACCAAGGTTGACCGAATAGTCAGGGGTCTATCTGGGCTACCCAAGGAACTTGGGGCCCAGCAGGCTGACACCCCTATCTCTACCAAAAAAAGCAAAGCATCCACTCCTCAACTCGTCAGTGGCTTCTACCAAGGCAAGAATGACTATTTGGATGACTTATTGCAAATCCTACAACCCTTCTCTGTCCAAGAATCGGTACAGTACCGGCAAATGGTATGGATTTATGGCAAAGAAGGAGCAGGAAAGACCCATTTGTGTTCCAAATTTGCAAACGAACATAAAACCAGGTATGATCTGCCAAATAGTCCTTTCTTCATATTGATATCTTGCTAATCATTGAATTTTCACCGAGAAAGTTATTGGGGTGTCTTTTGGCTCAATGCTGGCGAGGATTGCATCGAGAGTCTCAATCCCACTTCAAGTGGAATATATATGGCTGATAAGCTGTCTGATGTTGAAAAGCCATGGCTGCTGATTGTCGACAATGCTCAAGATCTAACACAAGCACGAAGGCATTTCCCTTCCGGCGACAAAGGACACATTCTTGTCACGACCAGATCATCTCCTCCTGCGAGTGTTGATTCCGTTCACGTTTCAGAGATGGACCCTGAAGAGGAAAAGGGGTTCCTTCTCTGGGCGGCAGGGTTGACGCTGCCTTGGCGGGGATCGGAGCTAGCGTGGGCAGATGAAGTGATTAGACAATTCTCACCAAAGGTTAACCTTCTTACCTTGACCCATGTGGGCGCCCCGATTCGCAATGGCCTTTGTACCCGAGAAGACTATGTGTCACTTTTAAAAGAACAACAGACACTTTTAGAAGGGCAACAGACAAAGCAAAACAAACCCGAAGAATTGGCTTTGAAGGTAGCCCTCAAACAAATTCGAAAACAAAAGACTCGGTCTTCCGTGGACGCATTCATCCTCCTCATGGCTTCGTCGGTATTTGCCACCAGATACATCACTTTGGACACCTTGGCAGAATCAATGCTCCCAATCAAAATTGCTAAGAAGCAGCAGCGATTGGGCCACTACGCGTGCTTTCACCAGTCTAAAGCACAGGCAGGAAGCCGGAGAAAATTCAAAAATTTCACATCGAAACTCATCAGACGGAATGGTAAAGTTGGCAGCGGGCCTCAAGTCTCACCTCAGCAACAAAACCCAGGGTCGCTTGACCGTTTACGAGCTGGATGGGCAATCACAGAGCTTGTTGACATGTCGCTTTTCCTATATCACCCATCGAATGATACCTACTCCGTACAACCCGCGGTACAACAGTGGGTCGCAGACAAGCTTTCATCTCTGGAAACCCCAAAAAGCCCAAAAAGTTCAGAAAGTTCAGAAAGTTCAGAAAGTTCAGGAAGTTCAGAAAGTTCAGAAAGCCCACAGCCCAGCCCAACCCAACCCGCAAATATGTTGGGTTGAGGCCCATTTGTGGACTTTGCGGAGGTCTAGTGGAACTTTAGCCCGAGAGTGGGGAGAACATCCCTTCGATACCCGTTCCTAGACTCCGTTCTTTCCTCTTGTTTTAGTTGTATAGCATTTTTAGATTTCGTTGTTTGATCGTCTAGTTTTCCGAAAATTTAACCTCCATTCGCACATTCCACCATGCACATAAATATCTCGCTACATAGGACTTAGACTCTTTTTTGGCATCCTTTCGCACGGCCAAGGCATGGGTTGTCATTGAAAGAACAATATAAGGCCTCAAACTAGATATACTACTTATAACCAGGGAATGATGTTCTAGATTCCCCCTGGCCCTTGGTGTAAATGGTACGTCCGAACACGACAACCTGTTTTGAAACAATTAAAATAGGACTCACTATTGCCTGGGCTTCGGGAAAACACATGATAACTCTAACGGAACTTTCTCGACTTTGTGTACCATTCGAATATGGGTATAATTTAATGTACCTTGTATTTACATTATGCTCCTCTTTTTCCTTTTCCTTTGTGTCATATATTCGCTTTCTGGTTCGGATGCCGGTTTGATTGGTGGAAGATATATTTGGACATTCACTTGATAGTACCCATCTTTTAAACGCTTCAAGTAGAATTAAACGTTAAGGCATGCTTGGCTAGGAGATAAAGAGCAAGGTTTACATGAGCTTTCGGCTATACCATACGTGAGCGAGAGTTCCTATAAGACAACGCCTAGCCTACAGTGATGTGTCAAATTTCCTCCAATGGGAATTTATATTAACAATGTACGTTTGCCGCCTTTTGCGTAAAAATAAATTCCGTACCCCACGCCAATAAGTCTACCCCGCAGAATTACTATTTAGGGCACAGGTAATGCGGGGATAGTGACAATCTGCGCAGGATACTACTGCATTTAGACAGCGCACATTATGCCCTGAATCATGCTTCCTAGCCAATCGGACCCCACTGAGTCAGGATATGACTTCACCTCATCCAATATATTATATGTGGTTCTTCAGGGCAAATATTGTTAGATTTCCCTTCCGCAACGAATATTCCAAAAGGGGACAGCTACAAGATGACACTGAACGCAGACTCGTTCCCCGGCTACCTATTTGAGGTATGATTTCTACAAGCTAAAAACGTTTACATGTGCATGGAGGACAAGGACATGTAGGCTTATCATTTTTTGCCGGATGCATCCAACAAACTGCTTTTGACCCCCACGCAGACTTCCATTATCCACACAGAAGGATGGAGCGATCTTGCCCACATACAACCTGTAAGAGCTTGGTCTAGACAATTAAATGAGCTGACGACAGCCATACATGAAATGCGGGGAACCTCCCAAAAGTACCATCAGAGAGGTGTTGGCTTGGTACTATTTGAGACGTGACAGCAATAGTCAACTTCGAAAATAGGATAATATAATCAGGAGTTCTTCTTTTAATGTGTGACACATACCATGGTTTTGCTATTTTCGCCGTGCTAATATAATGTGCGGGATTTGGGAGACACATTCCTTGAAGCGCGTCGAGGACGAACGAACTTTTTGACGAGGGCGAAGTCTGCTGTTAGCCTCCACGGGCGACAGGTGTGCCACTGCGGATTTTGGTCCTATTGGTTAATACTGTCACCGAACGGTGACTTACGTAGTACTACATATATATGCCCTTATATTATTATACCACCTAAGCTAGGATTGACCTCACTTATCGAGCCTGCAGTATAAAATGTCTTAGCGTTCAGCTCATCTACTCGAAAGGAAATCTTTACACATGAATCAACGGACTATATACTTACTCTAAATTTGTAGAATACATTTGAAAATAGGTGATAGATCATATATCTACGTTGTACATCCACATATGCATAGTATTGACCAATGCGCCCAAAGTCCCTCCTGGCACACTTCGGCGCCCGGAAGCTACGTTAGAGCGCTTGAACTCTGTCTCCGCGCGCGGGGTCAATGTATGGTGTTATTGGCTGTATATATTTCTATGTTTGGGGAAAGGATTTGGGGAAATTGCCTCTATAGATAGTTCCATGGACACCAAAGCACAGCTATATAAGGCCTCCCCGGAGGTCTCATCAAAACGTTGATTACTGCCTCAAGCACACTTTTGAAAACTATTCTGAATTCACTCTTCTGTCGACATATTCAGAGTCATGACTATCCCAGATGAGGTTGATGTCATCATCTGCGGTGGCGGCAGTTCGGGATGTGTCCCTGCCGGCCGCCTAGCGAACCTGGATCCCAATCTGTCTGTCTTGTTGATTGAGGCTGGCGAGGATAACTTGAACAATCAATGGTGAGGACTGCGACGTTACCACTTTCAGGGAATGGACTCTCATCTCAACCTAGGGTGTACCGCCCGGGTATATACCCGAACAACATGAAGCTTGACTCGAAGACGGCATCGTTTTATCAATCCAGGCCATCCGAGCATCTAGATGGTCGTCAGGCTATTGTTCCATGCGCCAACATTCTGGGAGGTGGCAGCTCTATCAACTTTATGGTAAGTGATGCCCGTTTGAAGTTTTTTTATCAGTTGCCCCAAGCTGAATGCGTTGAAGATGTATACCAGAGCGTCTGCGTCCGATTACGACGACTTTCAGGCAAAAGGCTGGACAACCAAGGAACTTCTTCCATTGATGAGGAAGCATGAGACATATCAACGTGCTAGCAATAACCCAGAACTGCACGGCACTGACGGACCTATTAAGGTGTCATTTGGAAACTATACGTACCCGATCAAGAATGACTTCCTTCGCGCCGTTGAGACGCAAGGGATTCCATTCACTGATGATTTGCAAGATCTGAAGACTGCGTATGAGGTCCACGATAGATCCTCCATTGCATCTTGCTAACGGAGAGTCATAATATTACAGCCACGGTGCCGAACACTGGTTGAAATGGATCAATCGTGACACAGGTAAGAATAATGGTCTAATTCTGTATCGGTATCATTACCTCTCTGACTCTCGGTATTAGGACGACGAAGTGATGCGGCCCACGCCTATGTCCACAGCACCCGAGCTAAGCACACCAATCTCCACCTTCAATGCAACACTAAGGTTGAGAAGGTGATTGTCGAGAATGGTCGTGCTGTGGGAGTTGTGACAGTCCCAACTAAGCCTCTGAACGGTGGAGAGCCAGTTCGTAGGATCTTCAAGGCTCGGAAGCAAATCATTGTTAGCTCGGGTACAATGAGTTCGCCACTTATTCTCCAGCGGTCCGGATTTGGAGACCCCGAGAAGCTGCGCCGGGCTGGCGTCAAGCCCCTGGTTAACCTACCAGGCGTGGGTCGAAACTTCCAGGATCACTACCTTACTTTCTCAGTTTACCGCGCCAAGCCTGACGTCGAGTCCTTTGATGACTTCATTCGTGGAGATCCCAAAGTTCAGAAGAAAGTCTTCGAAGAGTGGGATAAGAAGGGCACCGGTCCATTAGCCACTAACGGTATCGATGCGGGAGTCAAGATTCGGCCTACCGAGCAAGAGCTCGGGGAGATGAAGAAGTGGCCTACCCCGGACTTTACGGAAGGCTATGAGTCCTATTTCCGGAACAAGCCTGATAAGCCCGTCATGCATTACTCCATCATTTCTGGGTAAGCATTTAACCCACTTTGTTTGAAATGCCACGAGGCTAACCCCCAGATAGCTGGTTCGGAGACCACATGCACATGCCACCGGGCAAGTTCTTTACAATGTTCCATTTCCTGGTATGCTATAAACTGACTAAATTGGATCAGCCAGTGCTGACAAGATATTAGGAATACCCCTTCTCCCGTGGACATACCCACATCCAGTCGGCTGACCCTTACGAAGTCCCTGACTTTGATGCTGGTTTCATGAACGACAAACGTGACATGGCCCCTCTAGTCTGGGGATATATTAAATCCCGTGAGACCGCCCGGCGCATGGGATCGTACGCTGGAGAGGTCACTGCCATGCATCCTCAGTTCGCATTCAACTCATCGGCACGGGCGCAAGATATGGATCTGGCCACTACCAAGGCATATGCCGGCTCGAACCATATTTCTGCTGGTATCCAACATGGTACGTCCTCATTTTTCTCAGGCCAGGTATTCCGTTGGGCTAATCAAACGAATATAGGTTCTTGGACCACTCCGTTGGAACCTGGAAAGCAGCCTTCGGCCTCAACTCTCAACTCCAATCGACATGAAGCTCGTCCTTCTTTGGAGTATAGTGATGATGATATTAAGCACATTGAGAAGTGGAGTAAGTATCAGGCATTGTGATTGGTACCCCCTTGTACCATGGTATCTAACCCTTTTTCTGCAGTTTCCCGTCACGTCGAGACAACCTGGCACTGCCTCGGTACATGCAGCATGGCTCCGCGCGAGGGCAACTCTATCGCACCCCATGGAGGCGTTGTTGACGAGCGCCTCAATGTACATGGTGTCAAGGGCCTCAAGGTCTGCGACCTATCTATCTGCCCTGACAATGTGGGCTGCAACACTTTCAGCGTGAGTGTTCTTTTTGTTGGTTCCTTTGAAACTTTGCCAAATACTGACTATTATAACCAATAGACTGCTCTCCTTATCGGTGAAAAGTGCGCAGTCCTGGTTGCGGAGGACCTTGGCTACTCTGGAGCTGATCTGGATATGAAGGTCCCTACTTACCATGCCCCAGCAGAATTCTCCAACCTTTCTCGCCTTTAAGGGTCTTTTTGATGTCAAACGAAGAACACGTTCTAGTGTATTTCATTCTATTCAGCGAGAAGATGCAATTATGTCCCTATGTCAAATTGGATCAACACAGCCATGCCAATCAAATAACAGTCCATTTGAAAAACACGGCAGAACACAACATTTGTAGTCACCACAGAGGTGTTGAGTAACATAACAGCTCTAGAAAAACAAAATCAAAAACATACAACAGTGAGGATTCGCTGGTGGTCACCCACCCAACTACTAACTCACCGGCGTGTGGCTTAAGTACGGCTGAGCGGACGGGAAGCCCTGTTTTCCACACCCTATGGTCGTATGTGTCGTATTGCGTGTGAGAAAGACAATTGTCCAAGAAATAGATAAGACGGCGTGTCCTGGGCAACATGTCATGAGAATAGTAAAAGAGAATCGTGCCCCTGAGGAAGAGATGCACCGCCTCTCGCAACCTATATTCGTCCGTAGAAATTCAAAAATTCAATCGTCAACTCGACCTTCGGTTTTCAAACTCGACAAAAGACATCTTGTCCCGCATGATCATGGTTTTGACACGGTAAACTATATCGATACCCGAGATACCAACCGGCGGCCCCTTTAAGTTTTGCTCAAAGCGTGACAGGAAAATTCAGAAAACAGTTGTGGAAGCGAGAATTGTTTCTCTTCGTCCCATAATATACACGGGGTTTGAGCTCTAGTCAATACCGGCGGAGTCAGGCGTATGCGATCCACTCCGACACAACACCGCTCACTTGGCCTTCCGGCAGCCATGGCTCCGAAGACATTATATTTGCCGGGGTGGTATATAACTCTAGTCCGATAAGAGAAACCCTGGCAGTTGAGCTTGATAAAAGAGTATCGAAAAGAGCATGAATGAATATCACTCCTTTGAAAGTCTTATTCTAGTTCCTCATTGCTGAAAGGCCCTGGTCTAGCCTTTGGCTTTCTGCCAAAGGGAAACGTTGTCTCGGTCGCCGTGACAGGGTACTTAGGAGCGTCGTAGTAGGCCTACCGATTTATATCGAGTAGTGACCGGCTACATGGACCTGTGTCTCCGTTTCTGTATTTGGGACGATAGCCTGACCTCTCCTCTGGTTGTAACCGCGTGTCTTAAGTCGATTTGGACAGTGGCATGAGACGCTGCTCAAGGCAGCATTCCTACTTTATGGAAGAGAACATTGTAGACGTTTGGAACGAATGTACCAGGTACACGGGGTGGTGGCTGCGATGTGTGGAGATTTGGTACGTCATCTCAATGTCATTGTAGGGCGACTTATGTTATTTGAGGTGTTATATAAAAGACAAGGGAGATTTTGGGGTTCCATTCCTATAACTTTGGACAATCCCAGTTAACTGATCCTCCATCCTGTCACAATGCATTCCAAGAAAGTTCTCGTTATCCTCAGCGACGCGCACTCCTTCCCCCTGAAAAGGAACACCGGACACGATGCTGGCAAGATTGTCGACCAGCCTTCGGGGTTTTTCCTCCAAGAGCTTGCAAAGCCTTTAATCAAAATATTGAACGCAGGCCACGAAGTGACATTCGCCTCACCTCAAGGTCATGAACCCACCCCGGACCCAAGCAGCGAATCACTCGTCGCCAATGCTGGCAATTTCTACGAACGTCAGCGAGAATACAATCTTATTGAACGCATGAAGCGAGAGAATGGGTTCCGCACCCCACGACCATTCAACACCATCAGCAACGATGAGTTAACCACCTTCGCAGCTGTATTTATCCCAGGTGAACATGCACCTCTTCGGGATCTGGCAGGCAATGCAGAACTGGGGCGAATCCTGCGTTATTTCCACCAGGAGAACAAGCCCACGGCTGTGATTTGCCATGGGCCTTATGCCTTGTTGAGTACGAAGAAGGCCGGTGATGGGTCGTTTGTTTATAATGGGTACAAAATTACATCGTGGAGCGATGCGGAAGAGAATCTTATGGAGACATTATGGGGTGGCGAGATCGAGAAAGTAGAGTCTACGTTGAGAAACGAAGGTGCGGTGATGGTTGAGGGTGTACGTGAAAAGACTGGCGGTACTACGTTGCATCGGGAGCTGGTCTCGGCGGGTAACCCTGTGGCGGCAAATGCCCTTGGTGATCGGTTTGTTAGGATGATCAGTGTATAATATCCTTTTTTCCACCTCATCTGAGATTCGATTCTAGTATGAGTTGAATTGTGTACATGCTCTTCCGTACTGGATCAGAATTTGATGAATGTGAGCTACAAGCTCATTATAAACTAATAGAGATCCTAACCAATCGTCGAAATTGGGTTGGCCGGTCTCTGGTAGTAAAGCCTCTTCGGGCCATCCCTGTCTTGATGTTAACTGTTGGTAGAGCGACACCCGAGGAAACCTTGAATTCTGAGTATCTAGGACGGTTAAATGATACATTTATCAAGAAGGGCTGGGAGAATGAACACCAACCTGCCGGATGGCTACTTATGATATTGTGCGCCTGTGGTTTTTCTAGATGTGTCATCATTAACCTTGAGCTCATAATCAAATCCCAGTACTCCTATTGGAAGTGTCAGAGTAAGCTTCCAAGGTACAATTATTTGGAAGCAAGTCCGGGAAGTCGCATGACGTAACCATGAAAGCACACCGAGCGTTTGAGGTTTATATACAGCTCTAGGTCACTGGCCCTTCTTCCTTATGTACTTGGCTTCATAGTCCCACTCGCTATCCCACTCACTATCTTTGACTTTCATCGAACCTTGAGTATGAGCTTTATCCGCCATTCCTTTCCACATGCAACAGTGAGACAGCAGATCAGCCCATCTGTGGGACTTCGATCATCTCGGCCGACCTCTAGTCGAAGATGCTTTGCCACTGAAAGGCCAAGTGGCCAGGCAAAGAACCCCCGATGGTTAGTCATCCTTTTGGCATGTATTTCAGAGGTCGCATCTGACTTGGACTTAATCCTTTCGATAGGTTACTACTATCAATTGCTCTAGGGCTACCAATATCGATCTACCTATGGCCGAGAGGTGATATAAAGATGCCTAGCACCAAGCCTTCTACAAAGCCACGCGGAGCAAGTCAAGAGTATAGTCAAAGAGCAGAGGGGAACCAGGATGTTGGACAGAATCTCAGGTCAGGATCTTCTACTCGGGATGAGGTTCGTTATTTCTTCTCGAATTTTATTCTCAGAGCTTGGTTGGCATTGTCGTCGTTTGACAATCCAGGGTGTCCAAACAGTGCATATCTAACCTTGAAATAGCCTCGAGGCATGGGCCCACCCGCTGGACGTGGAAGCATTTCACTCAAGCAGGAAGGGCTGGATAATGGGGATACCATGAACCCATACGTGAACGAACCTGGCAAGAGTAAAAAGGGCGAGGGTGAGACGGACAGTGTAAAGGTAAAGGGGACCGTTAGGCCGGATCGACCTCAGGTGTGAGCCGTTAAATGACTTTTATAATCAAATCAAATAAGCAAATATCCTCGGATGTATATAGGGGTGGCATACCTTATAGGAATACCAACCGAAGTTGGTTGTGATATGACATTTGATGGCGTCATGACCTCGGTAAGCTCTAGTGGGACATAAATTTAATCAAAATGTCGGCTCTAATTGAGCTAAATTTCATCCGACTCGCATCAAAAAGGTTTGCTCTGTAGATTTACTCTGTGATTGTGGGTAGATCCTTGGCAACACCAGGTAGTGAGGCTTGAATGGAGTGCAGTGGAATGCACGCCTGAAGCCTGTTGGCGCAATCCAGGCAAATAGCTCTGCAACCCCCAACAAAACGGTTATCTCGGTTCTTAAGCGCTGATAGTGTCAGACCTGAAAATATTAATCTCACCGGCACGCTTAGAGAGCCTTATCATTGGAGATTCGTGCCTCGCAAGACTTCGCAAGACTCTAATAACACCATGAGTATAATTATTACTTAAGTAAATAAGACATTAAACTAATATTTCATCCAAATCATACAGATTGTACTCGACATCGCCCAATACGTGTAATGTCGAAAGAGGGCATGGACGGACCGAAAAAGCACACATTCTTACCACGCATTTGGGAATGCCTTGTGGTAAATATATTCCCCCTTTTGTCGCTGATAGAAACCCATTGCCTCATCACAGATGTCCATATTCACCACATTCATTCGAATATCGTACTGTCTGATACGTTTCTCCATCGGCTCCGCAATTGCCATGTACTCAGTCTTAACAACAGCAGTTTGAGCAAGGTCAGCAGTCTCATGCAGTGCAAGTTGACCCCTTCGCAGGATGGAATAGAGCAGCTTCATGTTCTCAATTTCACTTTCATAGGCCTCCAAAATGTGGATCACAGATAGGAGGGTCGAAAGCGACAGGCCCTGAAACAGCTTCAACGAAGCAATGCCATTGTTGGTCTCGCTTCGAAGAAAATGGCGCCTAAGAACTTGAAGCTCGCCAACTCGGTATGTGCGAGTTAAGCCGGCCCCGAGAGAAAGTGCCTCGAGTCGCTCGACATGATATCGATCCTCGTTGTCATCGATCTGATAAAGACCCAGCCACACTTTCTTCCAGAGTTTGACGATGCGACGCTCCAGTTGGCTGCGGGTCGAGACTGGTTTTTCAAGGGCGGCACCATCAAAGGTATACCGCGGGGGATCATCAACTTGGCCATCCAATTCAGCGTGGTCACATCCTCGGATAGCGGGAATGCTGTGAAGAGGAGGGGTGGTGGTAGCAACACACCACATCTTAGCACTGAGCCGCTCGTTAATCTTCGACAATGAATGCCACAGAAATCTGGAAACTTACTCGCTGCGTGCTTTGACTGCACGCTTGGAGGAGGGAGCAGATAAATGGAAAAACTCCAATACCTTCCGGAGGAATCTGTGAGCGCGATGGGGCTTCATTGCTATCAGAGTTGCAATCAGGGTACCCGCAGAAGAAGCCAAAGTGATTTCTAGGTCGAGAGTTACATTTGGCTACTCTCAAACTGGAATCTAAAGCTTTATCACTACTCAATTCGAAAGTAGTATGTTGTAATCATGGCGTGCGGCCGCATTTCTGATCAGGGAACGACGGTCCGTTCGTGGTTCCTTAATGCTCAGCTCATTGAACCCCCATAAGCTCTCCGGTAAACGAGCCGATAAATATTTATCTACCGCCTTCACATAACTACTTGTATTTTCTGGGAGTACATATATTTTATTTACGACCAGTTTGTCTAGCTCTAGTTTGCGTTGAAAACTGTACAGTAGCCAGCAGTTGTCTGATATGCCTAACTACTCCGTATTATGTCTAGAATGACGAGACCATGATAATAAAATTACTCTGATCACGACCGTTTGGTAAACTGACAACTAGAGTTTTCTCGTGCCATAGTAGAACGAGTTAGTTGGTGTCGTCGGGAATAAATTCCGTGGATGTTTATATATTCCTATATACGTCGGTAGGTAATGCTGACAGCACTGATCATGCAGTCTCCGAGTTTGTACTGCTCCATTCTAAAATAAATACCTCAAAACTTGGACGAGAAAGCGATCCATTCTATTACTATTTATTTCGAAGTATATGAACAAGACCAATTAAAACTTGACCAAGAGTCAGTATGATATCAGAAAAAGAAATAAATTCGAATCGGAGTGTGAGCTTCTTGGTGCAATATAACCTTGGAAGACAGTCAGGGCGATTAGATAACAGACATGAGAAAGTGCAACTGTACAGTCAGAATAATCCAAACCACACAGGCAAAAGGTAGTCATAATAAGAGGTTGGGAACCAATGGCGTTTAAGTGACAGACTACAACATATCCATGTTGTACAGTCTATGACTTCATGATCGGACATACCTCGAAATGCGGGGAGGTTTATATGCATCACATGTATTTTGCCACCTTCAGGAAGCTTGGGAGATACAAAGATCTCTTTTAGATTACTTGTTCGCGTTTGGCATAAGTTCATGGATAATATTTCGGTTCGTGTCTCTTCCGACCTCCCGAGATCTGGTTTTCGCGATGATGCTTGACGTAATGCCGACATTCTCGAAGTGTTTGTCTTTTCATTTTCGCTTCCTTCATATTCATAATCATATGGAGTGATTCTGTTTAAATGTTCTATTGCTAACCTAGGTGTCGCGCCCATCTACGTATACACCCATGGTCATCCGGTATCACGTCGTTTCATAACCGTGTAGCACAGGGATTTAGGTTGAGGGTCGGCATTTCAAAAGGTCTCAGCTCAACCCGAAAATAACGAAGATGGCAAACGACGATTCTGCAAACACAAAACACATTCCCAGGAATTCCGTTTCTTCCGAGAGTCCATCTTCGCCAGTCAGGTCACGCCCACCCGAAGAATTCGCGCCAATCTGCACGGCCCCATCAAGCTCCCCAGCAGATTCCACAGGGCCAAGGTTAGATGATGATGGCGTCGAACGTACTATATCTCACCGGCGCAGCTATGCCTCCGGTCACGATACTAAAGGAGAGGAATGGGCCCAAATAGAAAGACTCATTTCACGGATGTTCGGCTCTGAGCGCAAAGCAAATTCCGAAGATGAGAAAACACGTCATGTTGGAGTTGTATGGAAAAATCTCACCGTGAAGGGCGTGGGCCTTGGCGCCGCTCTCCAACCTACCAACGGAGACATTTTTCTCGGGTTGCCACGGCTCATTAAGCAACTATTCACTCGAGGAAGGAAGGGCGTCGGGGCCGGAAAAGCACCGATACGAACCATCTTGGATGATTTCACTGTATGTCTATTGATAACCACTAGATGTCGGCTTGACTGATCCCACATTCAGGGCTGTGTTCGTCCGGGAGAGATGCTTCTTGTTTTAGGCCGCCCTGGCTCTGGCTGTTCCACTTTCTTGAAAGTGCTCGGCAATCAACGAGCGGGCTACGAAAGCATTGAAGGGGATGTGCGGTATGGCGGCACCGATTCAGAAAAGATGGCGAAGCAGTATAGGTCTGAAGGTATGTCTTTGTCTGTGTGATTACGATTCTGAACTAAAACCATCAGTCTTGTACAACCCCGAGGATGATCTCCATTATGCAACTTTGACTGTGCGAGATACACTGCTTTTTGCCTTGAAATCTCGAACTCCCGACAAAGTCTCACGAATCCCAGGAGAAAGTCGAAAGGAGTATCAGGAGACCTTCTTGTCTGCCATAGCTAAGCTATTCTGGATTGAACATGCTCTGGGGACTAGAGTTGGCAATGAGCTCATTCGTGGAGTTTCCGGGGGCGAGAAGAAACGAACCTCAATTGCTGAAGCTATGGTTACCAAGGCTAGCACCCAGTGCTGGGACAACTCTACTAAGGGCTTAGACGCCAGTACAGCGCTGGAGTATGTTCAAAGCTTGCGAAGTCTAACCAACACCGCCAACGTTTCAACCGTGGTGGCTCTCTACCAGGCCTCGGAGAATCTATTTGATCTGTTTGACAAAGTCATTCTGATCGAAGAAGGAAAATGCTCTTTCTTCGGACCAAGCCAGGATGCAAAGGCCTATTTCGAACGGCTGGGCTTTGAGTGCCCCCCGCGTTGGACAACCCCGGACTTTTTGACTTCTGTCAGTGACCCCAATGCACGACGTGTTAAAGCTGGCTGGGATGACCGAATCCCTCGGAATGCAGCTGAATTTCAAGCTGCATATCGCAAAAGTGATACCTACCAACGCAACCTGGCAGATATTGAAAGCTTCGAGGGCGAAAACGAAGCCCAAAGGCAGGAGAGAGAGGCTGCAAGAAGTACCACCAAGCGGAAAAACTACACGATCTCATTCTACAAACAAGTTATGATCCTCACACATCGTCAATTTCTGGTAATGTTTGGTGATAGAGAGTCATTGATTGGAAAGTGGAGTATGATAACCTTTCAAGCCCTTATCATTGGTAGCTTGTTTTACAAGCTTCCGGATACAAGGTAGGCAATTGCCTCTCCAAATGCAACGAGACTCCGTGTGGCTTACCATCTTAAGCAATGGTGTTTTTACGAGGGGTGGTGTGATGTTCTTTATACTTCTTTTCAATGCATTGCTTGCTATGGCAGAGCTGACAGCAGCATTTGAGAGTCGACCAATCTTAATGAAACATAAAAGCTTGTGAGGACTGCAAGGAAGAAAAGGGAAAATGATAGGACTAATTTTCTCTAGCTCTTTCTATCGCCCTGCGGCTTATGCGCTTGCCCAGGTTGTGGTTGATGTGCCTCTTGTGTTCATACAAGTCGTTCTATTTGATATCATAGTATACTTGTGAGTCTATTGGATGCTGTAAGTTGAGTATACTGATGAGGTATTTAGCATGGCAAACCTTGCGCGAACACCTTCGCAGTTCTTCATAAATCTGCTTTTGATTTTCATTCTCACAATGACGATGTACTCATTCTTTCGTGCTCTTGGGGCTATATGTGCCTCGTTGGATGTTGGCAAGTCACACAAACCTCTCGGTATCAAGATGTATCCAATAACACTATATAGCCACACGTCTCACTGGTGTTTCCATACAGGCATTGATTGTGTACACAGGTAAGCACAGTGCAATGAAACCTATTATCCCAATTTAATGGCTAACATGGTTCAGGCTATCTTATCCCTCCGTGGAAAATGCACCCGTGGTTAAAGTGGCTCATTTGGATCAACCCCGTCCAATACGCATTTGAGGGATTGATGGCCAACGAGTTCCATAATCTCCAGATAAAGTGTGAACCACCTTACATTGTGCCTGATGGGCCGGATGCGGTGCCTGGCCACCAATCCTGTGCAATCCAAGGCAGTGATCCTGACCAGTTGATTGTTCATGGTCCCAAGTATATCCAAACAGCGTACACTTACAGCAGAGCTCACCTGTGGCGAAATTTCGGCATCATCATCGGATGGTTTATCTTTTTCATTTGTTTGACAATGTTGGGAATGGAATTGCAGAGACCTAACAAGGGTGGCAGCTCGGTCACGGTGTTCAAAAGAAGCGAAGCCCCCAAAGCAGTTCAAGATATCGTGAAACGATCTACCCCGCCAGAAGATGAAGAATCTGCAGAGAAGGATGGCATAGCGACTAACATAGCGACCAACAAAAATGACGGCGGTTCGAGGGAATCCAGTGATAAGGTCCAGAACATTGCTAAAAACACTGCAATATTTACATGGCAAGACGTCAACTACACTATTCCATACAAGGGTGGACAGAGACAACTATTGCAAAATGTTCAAGGATATGTCAAGCCTGGTCGACTGACTGCATTGATGGGAGCATCTGGCTCAGGGTAAGACCCAAAACGAAGTTGACTCCGTTCTTGATGCTAATGTCTGACCAGCAAAACCACGTTGCTCAATGCGCTAGCACAACGAATCAATTTTGGTGTGGTAACTGGCAACTTCTTAGTTGATGGAAGGTAGGGAATCTTTAAGTAGCTCATTAATTATGCACTCTAATATTCTCAGGCCTCTCCCAAGGAGCTTCCAGAGAGCGACAGGATTCGCCGAGCAGATGGACATTCACGAACCCACCGCTACTGTGCGGGAGTCCCTTCGATTCTCTGCTCTCTTACGACAGCCAAAGGAAGTCCCGTTACAAGAAAAGTATGATTATTGTGAGACAATCATTGACTTGTTAGAAATGCGGTCCATCGCCGGCGCAACCGTTGGATCCGCGGGCTCAGGCCTCAACCAGGAGCAACGCAAACGACTCACCATTGCAGTAGAACTGGCAAGTAAACCAGAGTTGTTGCTTTTCTTGGACGAGCCCACGTCCGGTCTCGACTCTCTGGCCGCATTCAACATTGTACGCTTCCTTCGCCGACTTGCAGACGCCGGACAGGCTGTGCTCTGCACAATCCATCAGCCCTCCGCCGTGTTGTTTGAGAACTTCGATGAGCTCTTGCTGCTTAAAAGCGGTGGAAGTGTAGTTTACAACGGGCCCCTTGGAAACGACTCCAGGACGCTGATTGATTACTTTGAACAAAATGGCGGGAGGAAGTGCTCACCGCATGAAAATCCGGCCGAGGTATGTATTCTAAAACTGGAGTCATCGGTTCTCGCTTAACTTCTCTCTAGTATATGTTGGAAGTCATTGGAGCCGGAAACCCCGATTATAAGGGGCAGGACTGGGGCAATGTGTGGGCCAACTCGCCAGAGTCCAAGCAGCTTTCCGAGGATCTAGAGGGTATAATTGCCTCCCGTCGCAATTCTCAAAATGATGAGAATGTTAAAGACGGTCGCGAGTACGCTATGCCTCTCTATGTTCAGGTAGTCGCAGTCACCAAGCGCGCATTCGTGGCTTACTGGAGGATCCCAGACTACATACTTGTAAGTTCCTAGGTTTCTAGCACTAAACATGAATGGCTTGACTGATTATTACCAAGGGCAAATTTATGCTGCACATCTTTACCGGCCTTTTCAACACCTTCACATTTTGGCATCTGGGAGATAGCTCCATTGACATGCAATCACGGCTGTTCTCTGTCTTCATGACATTGACAATCGCTCCACCGTTGATACAGCAACTCCAACCGCGATATATCCATTTTCGCGGGCTTTATAAATCTCGCGAAGCTAGCTCCAAGATATACTCTTGGGCTGCCTTTGTGACGAGCACAATTATCCCAGAACTGCCCTACTCGATTGTTGCCGGGTCAATTTACTTTAACTGCTGGTAAGTGTTTCTTGAGAAATAGTTTTATCTTTCCAAGTCTGACAGAAATACATGAAGGTACTGGGGAACTTGGTTCCCGCGCGACTCGTTCAGTTCCGGCTACGTTTGGCTGTCGCTGATGGTCTTCGAACTATACTATGTTGGACTTGGCCAATTTATAGCCGCACTTGCACCCAACGAGCTCTTTGCTAGCTTGCTTGTGCCGACTTTCTTTACCTTTATTGCTTCCTTCTGCGGTGTTGTCGTCCCTTACGCCGCATTGCCGCATTTCTGGCAGTCGTGGATGTACTGGCTTACGCCCTTCCACTATCTCCTGGAGGGGTTTGTTGGCGTCATCACGCATAATGTCCCAATGCGCTGTATTGAGCGTGAAGAATCCCACTTCAGCGCTCCAGCTGGCATGAACTGCCAACAATATGCTGGATCTTATGCCGAAAAGGCTGGTGGGTATGTCCGAGACGCTGGGAATGGAATGTGTGCGTTCTGCCAATACTCCAATGGTGATCAATATGTAAGTTGCGCTTTATCATGCTCTCCCAAGGTTCTTCGCTTGGATGGAGTATGGCTAACTCGAACTTTGTTATTATCTCCAGGCTAAGAGTCTCAATGTGTTTTACTCGCACAAGTGGAGAGATTATGTGAGTATCCTGCTTTGTACCCCTTTGGTGAATCTGGGAGGTGAGATTAATTTCAGGTATATATTAGGGAATCTTCTGGGGATATGTCATCTTCAACTTTGCTCTTGTTTTCGCCTTCTCATGGTTATATTTGCACGGTGTGAGCAACATAAAACGTTGGTTCAGTGCGCGTAAGACAAGAAAAGGCAAAGACCGTTCTTGAACGTGGTTACACCGTGTCTTCCATGCTATGCATGAGTGCATCGTGTGTGATCCACTCAACATGATGTCCGAGCCTTGCTAAGGTAGAGAGGATACTCCGACTCTATAGTCATCACAAATATATGATTACTGCAATGGTCTCTGAAAGAACGAACTATTTCCTTCATTTTGATTTGCTCAATGTACTATATGCACCTAAGCAGTTAGATCGATCCTACTTAGTCGATTGGCTGAATGGCCCAGTTACATTGCAGAGACTACCTAATACTTGCATAGGTAGCATTGAAACGGTTACACACGCGATATATAATTGTTCAGAGATCAATAAGTCCTAGATAAATCTCCATGTGCCTTGGCAAAATTGCTAGCACATCGCGCAGCTCCGCGCCCAAAAGCTTGGCATTTTTCCGTCCTCATCTCCCTCTTACCTTACGCGTTGAATTTTACCTATACCACTGGCTGCTTCTGAGCGCATAACACCATATGCCATGACTTTTTAAGCTCACGGCCTTTTTACCTATTTCATATACCTCTCCTTTTTACTTTCCCCATAATGAAGGAAGAAACAGAAACCTCCAGAGATACCCCCGAAGGTTCGACTGCCGGCGACGAGTCGAAGGCCAGTCTTGCTTCCAAGGATCGCAAATGCCAGTACTGCCAGCAGGCCTTTACTTCCTCATCACTGGGTCGACACCTCGACCAATTCCTTTTTAAGAAGAAACCCGACGGAATCCACGATGTCGAAGAGATCAGACGAATTCGCAGCGGAATCACCCGGCGCCAGGCTCGAACATCCACAGGGAAGAACGAAGGCAGTCCTGAACGAAGCCAGAAAAAGGGAACTTTAGAGCCATTTGCGGCCGCAGACTCGGGATCGAAGTCGCGAGAGGCTCCAGTGCGCATGATGTTTAACACACCCACCTGGCACGCGACTGGAGTGATCAATGATATTCCCAACCCCAGTCGCGTCCCGGATGGCCCTCGAATTGCGCCATCGCAGTCTCGGACAGGGTCGTTGCAGTTGCCGGACTATGCCAGTAGAGGAGCTAGCTCCAGCAACCCGGACACGATGCGGGCACTGGAGCTCGCACTGCGCGAGGTGCTTGACAATATTAAAGCTGCGAGGTATGTTGAATCATCCCCCTCATTATATATAACCCTCAATCTCACGCAATATTAGCTCTCGCATCCGGCCTCGGCTGTCTCCGTTCGACTTCGACATGCAAGCTCAGACCTTCCCCTCCATGTGTCTGCAGCTGCTCCCTCCTCCGCCAAGCCTGTTTGCGACACATCCGTTTTCCTCGTCTACTTCGTTTCCCCTCCAGCCTCCCGGCGCCGAGCACCTCGATATAATCCGCCAAGCCCTTCGCTCTAAGGTCGCCCAATGGCAGACCGACCAACTCGCAGTCGACTCGACTGCCGCGCCGCACATGAGACATGGGAATAGCGGGGTGGATCCAAATATGATATACCGGAGCGCACAACAGCACGAGGATATCAGTTTCCGACACTTAGAGTTGGCCTTCAATCATTGGAATTCTCTGTCCCACGAGACTCGTCGCGACGCGTGGCAATTGGAGATCACACGTGCATTTGCGCGAGAGATAGAAAAGCGCAAGTCCTCAGACGAGCAACTCGCTCGAGTGCAACAGGAAGCAAACCAGCTGCGTGCACAGGTTGAGCGCCTCGGGTCATGCCAATGGCCTCGTGAGTTCGCACTATTTCCCCCAGATACCCTCCCCCTACCACGGGATGTAGCGCGGGAATTAGACGCACAAGAAAGCCACATCAGTGCCGACTCTACGCGATGGGACTACGACAGCGTGGTCGCCAAATGGAAACGCGTTGTTATGCACGACAAGGGCATGGGTCGGGTCGGGGTTGGTTATGGAAACCCCAGCCCGCTGGGTGATCCAGACCAAGGTCAGCCTCACCAAAGCCCTGATGTCCGGCCTCCACGCCCAGGTGAAGACACCACCTCTCATCCAAATCGCCTGCGCCCCTTGCAATCTGCTACGGCTTTGAGCCCGGACGCTGCAGCTACCTCCACCCCTGCTTCATCAACCCACTACGCTTCACCCCACTCCTTCGCAGATCCTCGCAGCCCGCCCGGTGGCGGCCTACCTGGTGGCATGCCCCAGGTCGGTGGGCTGCCTCCGGCTAAGCGACAGCGCCTCATGAATGGCTCAGAAGACCCATCTGGTCCTTCGTCCGATCCTGGCCATGCTCCGCCTTCTGCAGCAGGTAAACCTTGGGGATCTTCCACACCCCATTTGTCCAATCTTGCTGCACCCTCGGGGCAGACGCCCCCGTCCTCGTCCTCCAGGAATTGACTGGTTTGGGTATACAATATTTGTGAAAACGCACCGGACAAGCCGCCTGGGGGGTGGTACCAATTATACTTTACCATTTATACTCTCCCATTCATACTCTTCATTGGCTTGGCACGGTAGCTGGCTTTGTCCAGTCCGTCCGCTCCAGGATCTACCCTTCCTAATAGAGAATAGCATGATAATCAATACCCATACGACTTCCCAACGCTTGGTTTCATCGTAGTTTAGGCGCAAGTGCTCTGTTACAGTGACTCCACGTTGACAATCAACAAGCTGTTTAATATTTTGAACTCACGCTCCTTCTTCCGCGTCCTGAGTAATCTCTTTGCCCAGATACTCAGCTAGAGTTAACATCTTCTCTTCCTGCAATCTCCTCCCTACCAATTGCACTCCCACCGGGGCCCCATCATAGGACTCGGCATCATCTACACAACGATTAGCATGAAATAACAAGTGGGAAAGTATAGGGGAAACGCACAATCCCACTGGATGTTCTTAGACCCATCCACAGATCCATCAGCTGATCGCACATCGACCTTCTTATCCGCAAATGTGACCGGGATCGCAAGACTAGTATAGTCAAGCACATTTACAAATCCAGTGTATCCCACAGACTCGTATTCGTTGGGAATGACTGCGGCATGAGGCGCCAATGGACAAAACAGCGCATCAACAGGCCGCCCGGTGCCTGTCACCTCGGCTGTGCTATTCCAGTAGTCCATATACCGTTTCTGATACTCACGCTTTGCAACATTCAGCGCCGAAATCTCAGATGCTGTCATCGGAATACCATGCTCAGTACCGAGTACTTGCGGAGCTCGAGATTCTCCAGCTAGACCAAGGTGATACTTCAAGTCTACGCCGCTATCCATGTTGAATACTTTCTCCTGCCACAAGTTAGCACCGCACTGAACCTCACCAACACAAAGCCACAGGTACATACAAGTAGTTCAACAGCAACAGCGTGAGAAGGAGGCTTCCACTCAATAACCTGATGACCCAGCCGCTGTAGCGTTTTCTCAACTATCCTGAGCCCCCGCGCAATAGGCGGATGAACCAGGGCCACACCGTCATATTTCATAATGCCGAACGCAAGCGTCGAAGCCCCATCCCGAGCCTTCTCAATCAACTCCATAGTCTCCTGAACAACCTCATCCCGCCACGGTAGCTCCAACGCAAGCGGATCATACAACCAAGGCTTCTGTCCAAGAACAGCCTTAAATAACAGCGTTAAAGACCTCACAGTCGGCGCAATCGGCCCAATAACAGATAAGACAGTGCTCTGGCCATCTAACGAGTTCGCAGCGCCTTGGTAAGGCATCCTACCCGCCGAAGGACGAATCCCATACAGGAAATTAAACCCAGCAGGGATACGTATACTGCCCCCGATATCAGTGCCGAAGCCAGCAGGCGAGCCGCGGAGCGCAATCAGGGCGCCCTCGCCGCCAGAGCTGCCGCCGGAGGATAGCAGACGGTTCTTGGGGTTCCAGGTGTAGCCGATGATATTGTTGATGGTTTCGCCGGCCATCAGCGTGGCTGGAACGCTGGTCTTGCAGTATAATACTGCGCCAAGATTTCGTAGTTCGCGGACGAGTTCGCTTTCTTGTGTGCCGCTGCGGGGGTCGTTTTGGTGGCCTTGGAAGGTGTTTATCCAGCCTACGTAGCCCATTGTTGTTTCGACGTCTTTTACGTGAAATTGGTCTTTTAGACTCACTGGGAGGCCATGCAGGGGTCCTATTGGGGTTTTGTGTTTTGCGAAGTATTCGTCTTGTTGTTTGGCATCTTGGATTGCTGCCTCGAAAAATACTTCGTGGAGACAGTTAACCTAGTGTTTGGTTTATGGTTAGCTCTTATTTAGGCATCTGAGGTTTATGCATTCTTGTGCGCTGTGACTATAAACATACGAGCTGGTGAGCCAGTGCGGCCCGGTGACAGAAGGCTTCTGTCACTTCCACAGATGACCAGCGGCCTGTAGATGTCTGCTCCACAATGTCTACGGCGTCTGTCTCTGTGATCTCGATCTCACGCTCGGTGAGGTATTGTCGGATATACTGTGTGACATCACGTAGCTCTGTAGCGGGAGGGACAGGATGTTTTAGTCGCCATTTCTTGGGGATAGCATTCAGAATTGACTGGCGCTTGGCTTCGCCTTTCAGTTGCCAGGATGCACCTGTCATGATGAATTATAGATATTCGTTAAAATATTGTGGGAGAGACTTCCGCAAAGAGTACTCTATCGGAATGTCCCACGGGTGTGGGGTTATTGGAGTCATTGAGCGCGAAACAAGTTGGAGACTAGCTCATCGGCCACTCCTTACGCGTATCATGTCGGGTTTAATTTAGACCTCGGGAGTAGTGCAGGGGTGCCAATATTATTTGCTCTATTAAAATGCAATTGATCCTTGTGGCTGCCTATTATCACCAGGTGGACATCATGCAATCCACACCCCGTCCTCTGTAGCAAATAGACAAACTACCTTGTGAATGATAGCCCCGCTTGTCGGTACAAGGGTCAAGGGCGTGCCGATAGTCAAGTTAATGAAGTGGTCACAAATACATGGAAAAAAAAGATAAACGGAGGTCCTAATCAGGAAGGGTATCTAAATCCCCGGAAATAACCTCTCAATCCGGACTGGTGCATACATATATTTTCATCTCCAAGTCCCAAATATTGACGTGAATCAGTATGCGAACGGGGCAGAATTGCTCTTCTGGGGTTTCAAAGCTATCACGAGGTACAAATCGGTGGAACTAGAAGGCCATTGTTCATGTATTTGTTCTTCTCATTGGTCTGGAAAGGTCCGAGATAGGGATTCCTATAGTATGACTACTCAGTGTCTTTGGCTATCAGCGTCGATAGGAGCTTTCACCTCGTCCGTACCATTGGCTTGAACGCCGCCTTGAACCTCCACCCTCTGCCTGTCTCGCTTCTCCATGTACCGGACGCCAATTGTCGTGATAATCAAAGCCAACCCCATACATATCATTGCAATACTACCCTCTTTCCAGTCTGGGCCCTGAGTTGTGCTGTAAAAGAGAATGGACCAGAACATATAGACCGCAATCGAAAATGTGTTCATAGCACCCAGAATTATTCCTCGCTTCGCGTCGTCATCTCCAGTAGCCCCATTTGCCCAGGCAAAAATCACAGTCTGGCTAGCGTACTGGGCACCATTCAAGAACAATGCGAAAAATTTGGCTCCGGTGGATGGAGGTCGCAGCATGATCGCTCCAGATAAAATGGCAGTGCAGGCCAGGAAGACACTCACATGCCATGCGCGTTTGGTGAAGTCCGAATACCAGCCAAGGATAAGGGTGGTGATGATTCCTACACCCGCCACACCGGTCGGGATGTAATTAACTTGTGACACGGTGTAATTCTTTGTTGACGAAAGCCACAGATTCATGATAGCATTCGATGAGTACATCTCGGTGTTGCTGGCGAATATCCAAAGCAGAATAAAGCCCAGCCAATGCCAGGTCCGCAGGACACGCGAGATCAAATTCCATCCCAATACACCACGTTGTTTCTCGACTTCGGGAAGTCGCTCGATAGCAAGCTTCCTCTCCTCTTCACTGAGCCACCATGCGGTTGTCGAAGTTGGAGTATCTGGGAACGCGAGGAACCCAAAGATGGCCACTGGAATGGTGATGCAGAAGTCCAAGATGAACAACCACCGCCAGCCAGGAAGACCCCGAACACCATCTGGAGAGAATTAGCACTGAGTACAAAGATGTGGCTGTTGATGAAAGATGACTATCTTACCAAGACTCTGATGAATGCCCCCTTGCATAAACCCGGAGAACATCGTCCCAGCCAAACCACTGCTAGTAAAGATCGCCGTTCTTTTGCCGAGCTCGTCCGGCTTGTACCAACTTCCGAGAATATACTGGCAACCAACGAACGTAGAAGCCTCAAAGATAGCTTGGAAGAATCTGATGACCATGATCTGCCATGGGTGGTGAGTAAAGCCAGTGCCCAAAGTGAGCAAGCCCCAGGCAACCATGCATGCCGGGAAATAGATACGCGGAGGAAGTTTTTGTAAGGCGAGGTTGTTCGGAATCTGTCCTAACACATAGCCACCATAGAAAACTATGATAAGTCAGTCGCAAAGTTGGGAAAGTTTTGATCCTAGGCCCAGCACCCTGACTTACCTGTGTTGGCGATGTTCAATTGGTTGCCCTGGAAGTTCAAGTCCTCTTTCATTCCAGTCACATATGCATTATTCAGGTTCATGCGATCAAGGTAATTGACCCAATACATCAAACAACAAAACGATAGAATAACCAAGTCAAGCTTGACCAAAAGCTTTCGTTCTGCCTTGGTCGCTGCGGGCTTCCCCCAGACGACCTCCCGAAGTTTGGAGAATATGAACATTGAAGATGTTGAGTAGTTGTCCTTGTGAACAGCTAACGGACGCGGGAAAACATCCCAGGGGTTAACTGGGTACTTATGTACCTTGGTACTTATGTGATTGTCCCCAAAAAACCCTGAATACTCCCGAGGTCTCTATCTCCGCTATTACCACTATTACCACTATTTCCACTATCTTAACAGCCGGTTCCCCCGCACCGCAGACGGGAGGTCCAGCCCTTTCCGCGGCACCGGTGACCAGTAGGAGATGAGTGATAGAGTGGGAGTTCATGACTAGGACTATCAAACTTTGGCGGATCACCCGTGGACTCTTGGCAATGATAAGTATTCGAACATTCTATTCTAAGCCGATTAACCACACGGTCACAGGAACACACTGAACGGAGTCGATAATTGATACACTAGTTTCTTGAATGAACTGAATTCCATTCATCAAGGACAGGAACCATGCCTACCGGAAGCCATCACATGAGGTATTCGGGTAGATAAGCAGAACAATTCAACATCTCTCAGGCTCAATCTACGGGAATTTTGTGAGATCAGCGCCCTCAATATTGTTACTCATAGTGAATAATATAATTAACCCTAACCCTAACCCATGGGCCAGTAAGGCTCACCTAGCAGAACCAACGACCGTAGGTGACGACCCCCTGGAATTTCATGGTGTAGTTTGGGCCAGTTTGATGATTAGAAAGCGTGTGTGTGTGAAAACCACTGCCATCTGCGGCAAGTGGCGAGTTATTGAGAGTAGCTTTGGTGTAGGGCTCTGTTGAAACCATGGGAACTTTTGGACATTGGACTGCGAAATTTGATCGCTCATTGGAACGTTTCCGTGCTTGAGTAGGCCGGAATGGAATGTTGTCCACGTTTGGACCAAGGAAAGAATCCGACGAGATTATTGACATACAGATTTCCCATTGTCAAACTTGATCTACTCTCTCTTCGGGAGCCTGAGTGGTCGTCATTTGTCGAACGTTCAGGTTGACCCGTTTGCTAGACATCCAACCCTTCCACATCTCGTATGGACCAGGCGGCATTCCCGGAGCGGACTCTCCAGATGATGGCCAGTCGGCCAGCCATTTCGGGCAGGTCGAGGGCAGAATCTTCGGGACTCCGTGCCAGGCGAACCGCGATTTACCGTTCATGTAGACAGTATCGCCCGAGCGAAGCCGAATGATCTCGCAATCATTCCCGTCATCGTGGCTAGCCAAGAATAATCCATCACATCCAAAACTCACGCTTATCAAGCCTACGTCACACTCCTCACTCACGTCTCGGTGCACGCTCAGTGTATCTCCGGCGGAATAGAGGTTCAAAATGGCAGCCTGGGCCGAGGTTGCTGGGAAGGCTGCGCGTAGCACCTTTGCAATATCTGGCGGAAACTCCGGTGGGGTTCCAGACGGGTATACTTTGGCAGTCCAGTCATACTGTCCACCTAATGTCACCCAGCGGAGTTTTTTCTCCAAGAGATTTTGAACTGTCAAAGGCTTGTGCACCTGAGGATCTTTGGGCTGGAACTCGCGAGTGGGATCGTCTGCGAAGAATGACTTGGGAATGTGGGTTTCTTCTGATTCTTCGGGGTACGTCACGTCGTAGTGCAGGTGGAGGTTTGTCTGATGCTCGGGGTTGGGTAAGTCTCGGTGGAATAGGCGGGAGAGCAGTTCGATCTGGACAGTAGGAGGGAATAAGGCGGGAATCATCAGGAGACCTGTCAGGAGGGTCAGGCATAGCTCTTTGTCCTGCTGGGTCAGTTCCAAATTGAGGCGATACAATGCTAACCGGAAATCGATTTGTGGGCGAATACTGGAATATCCTCGGTCAGAGGAGCATGCTCTTCTGTTGCAACATGGCTTCCACGAATGAAATCATCAAATGCTAATCGTAGATCTTGGCTGGACATATACTGCGTGATCGTCACTCCGTTGGGCAATTGGTCGGGATCAATCCGTTGTAGGTCGAGGATGCCCGGATCATTGTCAACCTCGGACAAGGCAATCTTGGAATATTTCTTGTAGCAAAGCCTCACTGGATCAGGAGGGCGATCATAAGCACTAAAACCCTTAATTTGGGCCATTGCGAAGAGATGAAGTCAGAGAGAAAGTTGCCCTGGTGAACTGGGACAAGGAAAGGCACGCGCCTCACCGCCCTATGATTGGCGCGGGGGTTGTTTGTTTTGTGTCTTTCTCTCCCCACCATTGAAATACTGTCTTTTGTCCATCTCTCTTCGACAAATTACTTTTTTTCGATCTCCAGGTGGAATTTGGAGAGCGTGCTGCTCCAGCTGTTCTCAGAGATCAACATCCTCGGATGTAAGTAGCGGCTATCTGCTCTCCTTGCTTCCCCTACAGATTCTTCTTGGCAACAGCCCTCCAATTTGTGTCAAATCTTCATTCTGGCCTTTCTGTCTTGAAATTGCTAAGCTGATTAACAGCAGAATAGGATCGAATGTCGGGCACTATGGATAACTACCAGAAAATTGAGAAAATCGGCGAAGGTATGTTCTCTCGACGCGATTGTTGTCACCCAGAGCTCAACTCACGCGTCGATGCTCTCTAGGCACTTACGGTGTGGTCTACAAGGCCCGTGAACTCAATCACCCCAACCGTATCGTTGCCTTGAAGAAGATTCGCCTCGAAGCCGAAGATGAGGGCGTCCCCAGCACTGCAATTCGCGAGATCTCCCTCCTCAAGGAGATGCAGGACCCAAACATTGTTCAGCTGCTGAACATTGTCCACGCCGATGGTCACAAGCTCTACCTTGTCTTCGAATTCCTGGATCTCGACCTTAAGAAATACATGGAGGCTCTGCCTGTCAGTGACGGTGGGCGAGGGAAGCCTTTGCCCGATGGGTTCAAGGCGGGTGCAACCCTGGGCCTGGGTGATGCCATGGTCAAAAAATTCATGGCCCAGCTTGTTGAAGGAATCCGATACTGCCACAGCCACCGAATTTTGCACCGTGACTTGAAGCCTCAGAATTTGTTGATTGACCGTGAAGGCAACTTGAAATTGGCCGATTTCGGTCTTGCCAGAGCGTTCGGTGTTCCTCTTCGCACCTACACTCATGAGGTATGCATTGGGTTCGAATTCTATTGATGTGATTTTCCGTTTACTAACATAATCTACAGGTTGTCACATTGTGGTACCGTTCTCCAGAGATTCTGCTGGGTGGACGTCAGTACTCCACGGGTGTTGATATGTGGTCCGTGGGTGCCATTTTCGCAGAGATGTGTACACGCAAGCCTCTCTTCCCCGGTGACTCTGAAATTGACGAGATCTTCAAAATCTTCCGGTAAGGGTGGTTCTCTTTTGTTCTATGTTCAAACGTATTAACGAATTACAGCATCCTTGGTACCCCTGGTGAAGATATCTGGCCCGGCGTGACCTCGTTCCCCGATTATAAAGCCACTTTCCCCAAGTGGAAGCGCCCTGATGCTGAGATCGTTCCCGGGTTGGAGGAGGCTGGATGTCAGCTCTTGGAGTCTCTGCTCGAGTTTGACCCTGCACACCGACTATCGGCTAAGCAGGCCTGTCTCCACCCGTACTTCCGCAACGGCACCGCATACTACTCCGGACGTGGTCCAAGTAACGGCTTCCACTAGTGTAACGACTCCACACCTTTTCTGTGTAGTCTAATTCACCCTGGGGAATGGGTTCGGGACATGTTTTCTTTCTCCTCTTTCGGCGTTCAATGGGGAGTGATATGGAGGGCGGGCTTACTGGATACGAAAGTGCTTTAGTCTTGAATAACAGGCGTACATACCCTTTCTACCCTGTAATCAGATACAAATGACGTTACGGTACCATTGTATTCGGCTTTTTCAGCCTCAGGTTAATACCTTAGACCATAAGCTAGGAGCCCATGCCAGCTGAACTTCGACCCACAGAATTTGGGATGAAACATGCTAAGCATCTCATCCAAGTTTAGTCTCTTCATTCCTTGCTTTCTCACTGCTTTCTGACTTCTCTATTTGCTCGAGACCGAGTCTGATCCAGTCTAAATATGACTCGGAACGCATGCTGATTCGTTTTGTGTCCATTACAGGAGGGGGCTGAGACGCGAGAGTGGGGGCCAAAAGCAACCCTTTGTCAGATTCGCTCGTTCGCCCGCTAGTTCAATGCACCTGCAGCCTTACGATGAACGCTTTTATGGAGAGTAGGCCCAAGCCCAGCAAATCAATACGAGGCAATCAAGGCTGAGGCTATGTTCTCGGCTCGGAGTGTCCGTGTGAGGGGAAAATTGGGGAATGTCTTCCCAAACTCTTATTTAGAAGAGCAACCCTGTCTCGTTTTCTATTTTCATCAGTGATCGTCGCTATTTTGAGGGTGATTAGTGCGATATAACATAAATAGCCGCCCAAAGATCCCCACCGCTGTGCTTCCTCCTCGAAGGTAAAAAAAGAACCCCAAAAACCATCTCAACCAAGCAAAGAGCATCAACCCAAAGACCCCCCCAAACCATGGAGTTCGATGATGAGATGGGCTACGCCGTAGCAGGACCTGGCTCCTCGCGCTCAAACAGCCGACCGCCGCGCGCACGCTGTCAAGCACCCCAGGAATCCGTCAAGCAGTTCTGGGAACAATTCAACACTAAGTACCCTGGTAAAGTATACACGGTGCTGCCGGACAATCCATATGCACGGACGCGGGCCAAGCACGTACCCAGCGGCCGTATCCAGGGCCACGAGGCCGTCAAGTCGTACGAGCAGGCGTACCAGGAATGTCAAAAGTCCGTCGACCGTATTGTCAAGGAATGCGAGCGGGTGAATCAGAAATACTCGGACCCGCACTTCGATATCGAGCTAGACCTGAAGTCTGGTCGGAGACACTATCTCGATGGATTGGATAAGGAGAATGTGGAGTTCAGACCCCAGGGAGTGAAGAGAGTGACCGTTAGTTCGAAGACAATATTCCATGGAATGCATTGCGGGTTGCTAATGATTTTCATATAGGAA